>OZ007496.1:45203977-46498564 GCA_963931805.1 Microdon myrmicae | reverse complement strand
CGGTAAATCTATTAAACGAACTAAGTCCATTTCAATTAAGTAATTTTATTGGTTTCCGGTATAATTGATTTGTCTCATATTTCAAGGCTAATTCGAATGTTCGAAGTTAACTAGACTATGACCGACAAAAACCCAAGGAAAAATAACTTAACTTAAAAGTATGCCATTCTATTTAATAGGGACACTATTAGATACTTTTTTGTGGAAAGCTGCATGCTAAACTTATTAGGAATTTTTATATATGTTAAATACTCTATAAATTCACATCCTATATAGAGCAATTATATCCTTAGATGTTAGGTGCAATGACTTGCCATCATTTTATGGCAGTTGATAATAAATTTATTATCCGTTTCGATAACATAGAAGTATGTTGCAATTTCTTTGTCGTCATGGGACTGAGCGGACAGATACGCTTAGTACCTTAGACACGAAAAATTTAGTACACAACTACTAAAGTGGATGAATATTTTTCATTTATGTTTATTTCGCAGGGGCCACTTGTGACGTACCAAATGTAGATTGCCTTTATCGAAATAGTCACCATTTTACTTCCAGACCGTCATTAGATGACAAAAATCTTATTTCATATCAGACAATTTGACAACCGAGTAATGGTTATACACTATCCTACATTGCCATTGTCCGATTATTGATCACATGCTGATAAACGTTCAAACCTAATGAAAAAGATTCGGGTTTTCAAAAAGCAACCTCTCAGAACTGGGTTAAGTTTATAATGGACTGCCAAAAATTATATGCCAATGAGAATTCTTACAATGTGGCCGACACACGAAACATTTATACCTTCGGTATTTTTTTGGGAATACTTAAAAAAATTAAAAAAAAACAACCCGTTTGCGTATTGTGACCTTGCAAATTTACTGTATTTACTTTTCGAATATGATATCGCGTAAAATGGCACTTCTAGAGCGGTGACGCAATGGGCTCGATTTTGTTTGCATTTTCCAACACTATTTAAATTGTTTCAGGCTGAAAGCTCCCATTTTTTTTTTTTTTTTGGGTATTGGTTTTCAAGCATCACGGTGCCCGTGATTTGTCGACATAAGCTTTAGACTTCAAATAAACCGACAATAAAAATACCATCGGCGTTAAGTCAAGCGGTTGCAAAGGCTAGTCAAAATCACAACTTTTGGTAGCGAGTCGAACAACAAAGGATGTAATAATGCGAGCTGTGCCGTCGTCCTATTGGAAACAGAAGTTGACCATGTCCTTATCAGCCAGAATTGGTATAAAAGTCATAAGGTCCCATGGTCCAATAACCTCGGATAGGGCGGCTTCACAGTTGTTTACAGAGAAAAATGGTGTAATGATTTTATTCCGCAAAAAGTTCAGCTCAAACAGTTACACGTTGGTCCTGCGGAGGTTTCTAGTATTAATTCAGAGCAGGGGGAGGGAAATAGTAGGGCTTTGCACTACACTCCGATTATCGCATTGCGGATTTTTGTAACATACTTTGATTAGTTCGATCTACCACAACAGCTTCTATGTAAATAAAATAACGTAAAGATTCGGATTTACGTCAATCTTATGATTGTTATAATTTGAAATATTTTCAGATGGCAGATACTGGAGCGCACGTACATCGATTAAGCCCAAGGGAAACACAGAGTATTCAAATTGTAAGTAATTTATTATATCTTATATTTTATTTTTGAATTCCAAATTCAATTATTATATACCAGTATTATAAAGTTCATGCCACAAGTTAAATGTTTACCGGCGCACAAGAAAGTTTGTACAACAATTTTTAAACGATTAAAAACAGTTTTTTTAAACAAAACGCGTACCCAAAAGGGGGTTTAACGTCCCCTCAAATTTCAAGGACGTCCGATATGAGCGGCAGAGAATAAGGAAAGGAGGTATCGATAGATCTGTGTAATATACTGATGATGAATCATATGATCGGGCAGATCATTCCATATTCGTGTGGCGTTTTTTTTTTTTTTTTTGGTTTTGGTAGGAAGGTGGAAATCTTCAAAAGATACCTCTGGATCGATCCAGAGGCATGCCGGGTTTTTACCGACTAAAACCACCTCCCGCCAGGCACATATTCCCGTTAATCCCCATGGAACTTTCTTTTAGATATTCCATAGCGGGGCGGGACGCAGTTTACCTGCTACTCCGCTCGTCGCATCACAACTGTTGCATCATGTCACATGGGCTGCCACCTGCCGGAGTAACTGTCCGTCTCATATGTCTCTCCAAAATCGTTCGTGTGGTATCGAGTCTCACGCACTCTGTGAGTACGTGTTCCGCATTTTCTATTTTGCCTTCGCAATACAAGCAGTATGGGTGATTCACATGCTTATACTTGTGCAAGTATTGCCGAAAGCATCCATGTCCTGATATTAGCTGAGTCAAGTGATAATTCAGCTCGCCATGTTTTCTTTTCATCCATGTTTCTATATCAGGTACCATGGTGTGGGTCTGTGGCGTCTCTACCAACGCCACTGCTACCTTTTCAACCTACCTCCAAATCTTCCTTCCTAAAGCTCCACTAATTTCATCATTTTTACCATGCAAGCGCAATAACTTCCCCAAGCATTCTCCCACCGATTGCATAACCAAGCATTCTCCCACCGATTGCATAACCGAAAGGTAATGCAATCGGTGGGAGAATGCTTGGGGAAGTTATTGCGCTTGCATGGTAAAAATGATGAAATTAGTGGAGCTTTAGGGAGGAAGATCTACCAACGCCACTGCTACCTTTTCAACCTACCTCCAAATCTTCCTTCCTAAAGCTCCACTAATTTCATCATTTTTACCATGCAAGCGCAATAACTCCCCCAAGGTAATGCAATCGGTGGGAGAATGCTTGGGGAAGTTATTGCGCTTGCATGGTAAAAATGATGAAATTAGTGGAGCTTTAGGAAGGAAGATTTGGAGGTAGGTTGAAAAGGTAGCAGGAGAGTGGACGGCGGAGAGCAAACAAACAAACAATCAACAACATCGACGAAATCAATAAATAAATAAATAAATAAATAACATTTATGTATTAACACAAAATCTCACCTAAGTATTAATGTTAGTATATACTTTCTACTGCTTACATATTAGGGTTAGTAAAAAATATAAATAAATAAATAACACTTATGTATTAACCTAAAATCTCACCTAAATATTAATGTTAGTATGTACTTTCTACGGCTTACATATTAGGGTTAGTAAAAAAAAAAAAATAAATAAATAACACTTATGTATTAGCCTAAAAGGGGGAATAGCAGACAAGCACTCCACAAAAACAAGGACAACACAAACGCCCGCGGCGGGCCCGACACTTAAACCGATGGTCCGACCGAAAGCTCGACCGCCCACACGATCCGGTTAGGACCCCCCCGCCAAGGCGAGGTGATCCCCTCTCGTCCAACCCCCGAAATGTCACCCGGCCGGCGAAAGCGTCCCGCTCCTATATATTTTCTTTGATTTCGATTTTCGACTCGTTTACTCCCAGTAGGGCTTCAGACGGTTGTTGTGTACAACCACCGTCCTCTTACCTAGCTTCACCGCGCTGTTGACCGCGCTTTTCACCTCCACCACGTCATATGGACCTCTCCATAGGGGCGCCAATTTTCCTTTCTTGTTTTCCTCCCGCATCAAGACTTTATCGCCCACATGGAACGTGAACGGGCGTAACTGGCGGTCATGATACCCTTTGAACCTCTTTTTCGAGATCAACAGATTGCGCCTGGCTATTTCGTACGTTTTCTGAAGCTTGTACTTCAATAGCTTATGGAAGCTCTCATGGTTGTATACCGGTTCCGGAGGTAATTTGATGTTCGAGGGAACCTCCGGAGTAAAACCAAAGAGACAGTCCATCGGCGTCAATCGGGTACCCTCGTACACGTTGGTGTTGTACACGAAAGTGGCCGCCCTCAGGTACTGATCCCAGGTTTGGGGATTTGTGTCCACAATGCTGCGTAGGTATTTTACCAGCGGTCGATGGGCTCGTTCCAAGGCACCATTCGATTGTGGATGGTACGCTGAGGTTTGCAGTTTTTTGATGCGGAACAGCCTGATCACGCTTTTAAACAGGCTTCTCAGGAAATTGCTGCCCGGATCAGTGACTAGTTGCGTCGGTACACCATACCTTGCAACTATTTGGTCGAAAAAGACCGAAGCCACCGTCTCTGCCTCTGCATTGGGCAGGGCATAGCAATCTATATACTTAGATAAATTATCCTGGAACGTAAGTATGTATAGATTGCCTTCAGGAGTACGGTCCAGGGGGCCCACGATATCTAAATAAACTTTTTCGAAGGGCCTCTTGGCAATGTCGGTGAATACCATCGGCATTCGTAAATTTGGGGAAGACTTCATTCGCTGACAGACCTTGCATACTTTAATATAATTCTTGATATCGCGCATCATATTCTTCCACCAGTAGTGCCTGCGTATCTTCTTATATGTCTTGATCACCCGTTGGTGCCCACCTAAAGGGTGATCATGGTAATCCCGTAACAAATGTTGGATCTCCTCGGGATTTGTTATTTCCATTCCTTTTTCCGTGCAGGAAGGAATGGTGTCCTCTTCTGGAGGTGACTCGTCGTCACTGGGACGTCCCGGGGATCCCTCGCTTCCCCGTTGGTTCTTAGCCTGGGCGCGAGTCACTAGATTGCACCGCGGTGGTGAAGGGGTTTCGTCTACAGGTTGGGGAATACGGCTTAGCGCATCCGCATTGGTGTTATATTTACCGGGTTTGTACTCGATTGAGTAATCAAACTCCGATAACTTATGACGAAATCTGGTTAGGCGTGAGGTGGGTTCTTTCACGCCGAACACTGCCTTCAGCGGCTTGTGATCCGTGTACACGGTGAAGCGTCTACCCAACAAATAGCAACAAAAATTTGTTGCCGCCCATACAATGGCCAGCAACTCCTTCTCTATAGTGCTATAGTTACGTTCGGTCCCATTCAGGGTGCGGCTGGCATATGCGATAGGCTGATCTTTGCCTATCTCACCTTGGGATAACACTGCTCCCAGTGCCTCATTACTCGCATCCGTGGTTAGATTAAAGGGTTGCGTGAAGTCTGGGTAAACCAATAGTGGTGGCGAAATTAACTTCCCTTTTATCTCTTCAAATGCCTGTTGACGTTTGGACGACCACGTGAACTTCACGTCCTTCCTTAATAAGTTGGTTAAGGGCCGCTCTATCCGGGAAAAATTTGGCACAATTTCCGGTAATAGTTCGCTAGCCCTAAGAATGATTGGACGTGACGTACCGTCTTAGGAATGGCGAAATCTCTGACACTAGCTGTCGTGTCAGGATTTGGCGAAGCCCCTTTTTCCGAACAAACATGCCCCAGGTAGACTAGAGTTAATTGATGGGGTGGCGGAAGCCGCACTTAACAGCACTTCGGGCACGTCACGAGCACCCGAAAATTCGATGCGAAGCTGTCCTCCGCGAGGCGTAAACACTACAAATAAAACACTCGGAGTCGCTTAGTTATAATCGGTCTTTATTCCTTGGTGATATTCGCACTTTGGGTTTGTCCTGTATCCACGATCATTTGTTTTACAACTAGTGTTACATCGTTTACTAAATCCTCCGTGCCCGCGATCACTTGTTTTACAATTAGCGTTATATTGTTTATTAAATTCCCTTTCTTTGGTCAATATACCGGCGCGGGCTTCCCACTCGACTCGATTCTTGGGGCCTTGAACTCCGGCTCCTGTGACGATGGATTGCTGAAACTCGACTCGGTTAGCTTGGAGGACGAACCGCACTCTGTGGTGGTTGGACAACGATTGATTATGAAAGAAAATAATTCGTTCAATGCGTCGTGGCGGTGCGTCATAGCGAAATTAGGCTCGCTGCCAATTACGAAGAATTTTGGAGGAGTTGCTATGCTCGCACAAGAACTCAGTTCCAGCGAATTCTGGCCGTACAGGCTGGGTTGAATTCGTTGGTTGGGTGTACCGGGAAATTGGCTTTGGGGACGCGAGCAAGTATGGGCATGCATTTTCGGAGGAAATTGGAATGGCTTGGGTGCAAGCAAGGAATATTATTTGGGTGAAATGTTAACCGAAGTAATTTCGGGGAAATGTGCGCGGCTTGGTTAGCTGTTAATGTTCCGTTGATGATTTGGATATGCGTTTGGTTAAGGCATATGAATTTCGGGGAAATTAAGATTGCTTGGTCACAAAGAGGAAATATGAATTAAGTGGAGAATTGACCGAAGCAATTTTGGGAAAATGGATGCGCGGATAATTAGAATATATTTTGTTGAATTATATTCTGTTGAGAGTTTGGAAACCGGTTTTTATTGCAGATTGGGAGATGTATGCTATTGCGGATTTGTTTGCATGTTGGGTTAGGAGTGTGGGTTGGTTCTCCGTGTGATATAGAGAACCCCCACACTTCTATAACGCCCTAATACCTAGTTGAGTTTAAGGCGATGATACAGTAGGTCACAAAAAGTTGTTTTACAGTGCAGTTGTGTTCCCAGTGCCAATTGTGTTTAGAAAACAAACAACAAACATACACAGTAAAAGAGGAATCAGTGAGTAATCAGTTAACAGATTACTTTGAATTTTGAATACAAAAATGGTAAATTAATTTCGAATTATTCATCTCTTTCCTAATTTAAGACCTTACCTTCAAAATTTAATTTGGCGTTTTGTTTTATCAGATTCGTGTTAAATTTTTATTTTTGTATTACTGTATGAGGTTAAATTTTCATTTAACTATTTTAACCTCAAGCTAGAGATGCGAATTTTCGCTTGTGTCGTCTTGTGTTTCTTTTTTTGTTTTGATTTCTTGTTTCTGTTTCTTTTTTGATTTATTTAATATTCGTTGTTTTCCTCTGTCCTCTTAATTTTTACTTTATTTTGCATCACATACAAGTTACAAGCTCCGTTGTTGACTCTATTTCTTGGATACTTATCTGCTTTTCACTGCCTTTCTTTCATTTATCTATTATACGTCTGATTACCAATGAATCTCCAATCTCTGGCATGGGCTCTCAGCCCGACCACGGTTTTATGGCTCTTCTGGGGACATTGAAGACCGAACTTGCCACCGCGGCAGTCAGGATTACTGTTCTCGAGAAAGAGAATGCACCATTAAAACTACACCAGCCCTGACCACCTCCAATACAAAACCCTGACCCAAATATGGGAATCGAACGCGAAATGACAACCCTCGACAATGACTATGTCTCTACTAATACTCTTCGTGCGGAAAAACGGAAAACACCTCGAACAATATTAAAGTGCGAGGGAGGTTGTGGGGGTTCTTAAAGCTCACCTGAAGAACCCCCCATATTCGCAACCCATATTTGCATCTCAATCACCAGCATACCTGAAACATTTCCTTTCTCAGGGACATTTAATGCATTCAACGCATTATCTGAAAATCCCTAAAAAGAATTCTCACAGCCTTCACGCATTTAATGTCTTATTCAAATTTCCTGTAAAGAATTCTTCACATCATACGGCATCATAAATCCCAAACCAGTCGGTACCCTTGTCATCGATAAAATGCCATTTAGGACAGCTTGTTTATACAGCTGCAATAAACCGACCCGCGATTCGTTTCTCCAATCGACAAACAATTACCGCATCCCAAGCATTATCATCGAAACCGAATCCTCTAGCATTTCCTAGTACAAACAAGAACTCGGTTCCTACTGCAGTCAGAGATGCCATAAACATTAAAAACCCATTAGCACGTTTTCCTAATGGCGATGCATCTATTAATGCATGTGCACCACTCATCCACGACTGTAATGATGCCCTTATTTGTTGTCAGCACCATTTCTCCATTGAATTGCCATCTATGATAGCCACAATGCACATCGTAAACAATGATCTATACGATCCCTTTGTCTTTAGATTTTTCAGCTTCGTTCCCATGGCCTTATGCATGAAAAAACCAATGTGATCTTCACGAGCACACATACACCCATACCACCATGATCTTCATCACGAGATCTGGTTTTCTATTCCACAAAGAGAGACTAAACATATCCTTAGCCGAGAGGATATTCACCACTCACAATTAATTGAGGATTGAATTCAAGCCAGAGTTCTATCCCCGAGGAGTCGTTTTTCAACCTTCAGAGCGGTAGGGTCTTCTCCCCTTACCCGTGCCGTACACACAGTACGCTACGGTACGTTTATACACTACGCGCGTTAATAACAGTCTAGTCGTGTCATTATTAATATTACCTTACGAGTAAAATAATTGTGAACCCGTGTCATTATTAATATTACCTTATGAGTAAAATAATTGTGAACCACCCGAATTTTAAATAGTTTAAATAAATTAAAGATCACCCACTACAATAGTCCAAACAAGTGTTTAATTTTCCGTGCTGCAGTTCTTGGGTGTGTTTTCCTCATTGTTCTTGGTGATCGTGTTTTCGTATTCAGCGGTATTTGTGATGGGGTAGGGAAGTGAATCCGTGCCGTACGCCGGCGCACAATACTTCGCCCTGTGGCGGTTCCGTCAAACCCCACGGTTCGCTTACCTAAAAACAACCCCCATTCCTACAACCCAGTCTGTATCAACTTGCTGCTAATGTAATCGCGTTAAGCACCTGTAAATGCTTCACGCAACAAAATTCACCAAATGTATTTATCTAAAAGCTCTTGGATGAGAATTCTTACCTGCACTCATTTATTCGAATCCAAAATTCCTCTTAAGAATTCTGTTCCAACTAGCAAAGAAAACAGAAAAGAAAACTTATCGGTTCACATATCATGTAACCATCCCAACCAGGGATCATTATCATTGCGTCGCCTATTTTCCGCCCTCACCAAGTGTATCATAAATCACCATGCATATACATTGGCTGGCAACCTACACCCAAGAAACCAAAACAAATATACGCATATCGCGTATCTTGGCACCAATCAATCCTACAGCATAAGCAAATGCAAATAGGAATTCAATACCCTACCCTTACCAGCGATGGCTTAGACACCATTTCCCGGTAATCTAGCTAAAACCCATTAGCACATTTCCACATTGCATTGCCTCCTATTTATTTAGCCGCAATGCACATCTCAGACAAAAACCCAAACGTTCCCTTTGTCTTTTCATATTTCGGGATCTGCTTCTCATCAGTAACGGCAAGAGCAAACAGAAAACCAATTATCATCCAAGGAGATTCGGTTTGTTTGCTTTACCGAACTCGCATCACCATGAATGCACATTTTCCCCTTCTTTGTCTCAGATTCATTCCCATGGCCTTGTGTATGAAAAAAACCAATGTGATCTTCACTCACACATACACATACATTGCCAAGTCTTTCTTCCTTGTTTTCACCACGAGAGAAACACTTTCTCTCTCGGGAAAACTCACCCCAAAACTATTGAATATCGTGGAGTCTAATTCCATCCGCTGACCGCAATGGTCACGCCGCTCCCGCTCTCCGTCACTGCGGAGACGCGAAAGTACCCCGGAGTCGTGGTTGTAGTGTTGAGTACATTGGCCAAAAAAAAAACGCAAGGCGCTCGGACATTATATTCGTGACAACGTATCCTAAATATGTAACATTGAATATACAAGTTATTAAATCAAAATTAAAGTTTTTTTATTCCTTAAATGGGCTCCTCGATAGTATAGTGGTTAGTATACCCGCCTGTCACCCGGGATACCGGGGTTCGATTCCCCGTCGGGGAGCCTCTGGCGCAAGACTAATGACCTTGCCCAGAAAAAATAAATCATTATGGAAAGTTTAACAAGCCTCAGGACTTGCTAAATAAGGCCAAGACCGGTTCCCGGTTGTAGTGCCGATGATGATGATGATTCCTTAAATGATAATTACATATATAAGTAATTTTTTTTTTATTTCTTAATATTTTACATTTTGTTATATATTTTTATAATTATGTTCGATATTTTATTTTATGTTGCATTATTTCTTTCGATTGCTTTTACTCTGCTGACGATAGGACGATGATACGAGAAGTAGAATATCAATGGTAACATCTCAACTGTAACGTGTCTTGAGAAGCTTAGGTCGAGGGTTGTTCCTCCCAATGTTGTAGGCTTGTTGACATTCGACGCGCATTCGAGATTGAACGTACTCTTCATGAAGTTAATAAATGCGCTATCAGTTATGACATTTATATTGAAGTCGCCACAAAGAAGAATTGGTATGTCTGCATCAACTTCATAGATCGGCGGTACACTCTGATTGTGTACATATAGGAGTAATGCTTGGTGCAACAACAAACCAATGTTCGGGATAGTTGATCCAGGATGAATGTACACTGCCCCGAGTAATACTTTGTACATCCTATCGACAGTGAAGCATGAAATTTCAGCCAAGCACACATCACCCGCGTTTTTAATATGACGAGCTGAATCGGACAATTCAACTAGAAGAATTTCCTTTGCCATGGACGGCGATGATAATCTTCTATAAATCGCTACTCCACCAGCTGCGTTTGTTTCAGAATCCGAACGATAGTTCTGCTTCGTAACGCACTCATAATCATTGATTCGCGTTGTCTCTGTGTATTTTTTGTCTTTGCACTTTCAACCTGTACAGCTGTTCTCGACAGTGCAAGGCGCTGTCTGTATTCCCGTTGTCTCTCTGCATTTGACTTAGGAGCAATTAATGTTGGTGGCTCAGTAATTGGTATTTCGTCCATTGATACGATATATTCTTGCTTCTTCGACAGTTCACAATACCCTGAAAAATAAGTGAATCGTGGTCCGACTCGAAGAGGTCGATTATTTTTCTTTTATTCGTTTTGCTATTCATTTTTACGGTTTATTTATTTTGCTATTTTATCTCCTCCCTATTTCCCTCTCTCTCGCTAATCGCGCTCTCGCTCACTGCGGCTCGTGCGTTATCGGTTACTCTCGCTCAGGCGTAGCGAGACCCGACCGTAACGCTACAAACTTTTTTCCGAATGCCTCCCAAGGTATACCGATTTATAAGACGTTGTGACGTCAAAAGTGTCACAGCCACCGAATATTTCCATCGCGGTCCAATTCATATCAATTAACTTTGTCGTATTGTTAATCTTTAATGTGTAAATTTCACCACTAAATAAATTAACACCAATTTCTCTAGTGACCGCTGTCCAAGTAAAACTATGTATATTGATAAGAAACAAACAATAAAATTAATTTAAAGTGGTGATCACCAACCAACACTAGTGTTTTATTTCTCTCGGCCTACTTCCTGTGTTGGTGTTTCCTTTGCTTCGGCGGAATCGTGTAGTGTTCGTCGGAACAATTAATTTGTGATGGAGGAGGAAGTGTCCGTGTTAGGCGCAATACTCCCTCCCCACAGCCCCCACAAAGTCCCTCCAGTGAATGTGTTGCCACCAACTGTACGCCAATATTATCCCCTGCTTCGGCCAATGAAACTGTGCCACACCTCTCGGTACACTCCACTGCAAAAAAAGTGATTGCTATGGAAAAATCATGCACATCGAAGGCAGCATCATCCACAACCCCAAAACCAAAAACCGCTTCAAATCGAAAGGTCACACAAACAGCGGTCGGGGTCGACCTACCTGCTTTAAAAAAGAAGCAGCAACCTGGGGTCTTTGCACCAGACCTCAACCTGAAGGAGTTCGTCGGTGATATGAACGACAAGGAATCTCCAACTTTAAGGCAAAGACCTTGAGTCCAAGCCTCAATAAAATCGTAACTTACGATAGACAGACGTTCTTTAAGGTTAACGGCACCCTCAAGTCCAAAGAGGTGAATTATTACACTTTCACCACAGCCGACGAAAGGTCAACCACCATTCTCTTCAAACGAGTCGCTGCTTGTTGGGAAAAGAACAACATTGTCATTACCCTCGAGGCAAGTTTTTCCAACGTCAAATTCACTGAGGTTAAAAAATTCTGTCCCCCACAACGGTTCGTGAAAATCCGACTGGAAAAATATACAAGGTGAACATATGGGAGCTTGTGGCGATTCTAACAGATACACACACAATTCACTAGCAAAATAGTGAAGAAGCACCAAAAAAAAAAAATCGAATAAGAAAATACATCAGAACCGTATACCAAGCGATAAATAACAGAAATAATTCACATCAGTTGGAGTATAGTCGAGTTTGCAAATCAAATACCAAACACGGTCAGTAGCCTGATGTGTAACGCTTAGGTAAATTTCTTTTCGTGATTCGAGCTGTCATAGCGTCAGTTCGAATCACACGATCTTCTTCACTACTATTTCAAACGCTATAAGCTTCACCTTCCACGCGGCACCGACATAGATTTCATAATACGGACAAAGTCGTTTCCAAACTTGCATCAGCAAGTCGCCTTCGAGGTATTTCGTAACAATGAAGTACTTCAACACAGACGTTGCCAACCTTTCGGGCATGTCTCCCCTAACTGCTACATGAACCACCGCTGCGCCCGTTGTGGAAAATCCCACGATATTGGGAAGTGCGAACTCCCGCCAGTAAAATACGATCCCACAACAAATGTGCAGGATGAAATAACTTCGCCAACTTGCTGCAACTGAGGAAGCAAAGGACATCCGCCCATTCATTCATTTTTAAACATTTTTTTATTTTCTTTCTATATTCTTAGTTTCTAAATTAAAGGCTAGACAAAAAATGCTTAAATTCTAGCTTAAATATCTTATATAATAACTTACTGGTCCTTCGCAGACGCTCTAAGCTAAACATTACTTAACATTTGTATAATTTGCCTTTCGGCGACAGAACTTTGTGGCAGTACTGATAATTAGATGAAATACAAAGAAAAATTTGAAAAACTTTGTCAATTTTTTTTTGTTTTTTTTTTCTTAAAATTTAACTTACTTAACTTACCTACTTTTTTTTTTTTTTTTTTTTTTTTTTTTAATGTAAAAGCACTTAACCTAACTTAACTTAAATCTTATACTACCCTAATTCTAGAAAAGCTAAGTCTATGTAAGCTAGCTGATTATAGTATGATTCTATACCGACTTTGGTATCCAGGTCTTTATATGCCATTCAACCACCAGAACTGTTGACGCTGTCTAATACTATCGTCCCGGTCTCTGTGGGAGATAGCCTTACTGAAGCGCAGGAGCTCTTCTTCGGTGCGCGCTACTTCCCGGTCGTAGCACAATCGCCCGTCTACAGATGATCTACTTACATGATAGATCAGCGGAATTCCGGATCTATCCTGTATAAGCCCTTTCATATCCAAGTCAAGAAACGCCTCTGGTGGAACAAAGCCGTTGCGACGCACGCTCTCATAGTACAAGGTGTTTGGATAATAGGCCCCGGAAATTAGGTCATTGGACGAGCTTATTGCTCTCGCAATATGTCCTCTGATTAATTTAATCATAAAACTATCCACCCTATTTATGTACGCTTCATTGTATAAAGTCTCATTTGAGTAATACTTTTTATAGTCCGATTCCGGTGTCCGATATAATCTGAGACAACTTCTGAGACACCCGCATCTTTTCCATCAAATTTGGACCTATGTTGAACCATACTGGGCAACCATATATGAGCATTGGCCTGATTAGCGTCATGTAGCATATGACTTTTACCCTGCTGTCAAGTTGGCTACTGTGAAATAGCCTCCTTGTCATAGCAAAAGTTTTCCTCGCTTTGAGCAAAGCAGCCTCTATATGTCTGTTGATTTACAGATATTGGTCTAGCCAGATGCCAAGGTATTTAACTAAACTCTTGGTTTCCAGTTTATCTCCATGCGGTCCCACGATAACTAGCTTTCGCCAGTTTTTCCTTGTGTCGTTCGTGGCTTTATATAATGGAGTTCTAAATAGGATGGCTTCACATTTCTGGAAGTTGATCTTGAGTTTCCAGTCATCGCAATAGCCCTGCACATTGTTGAAGTCTCGCTGTATTAAACTATTTATGATCTCAACTTTCGGAGCTGTTCTGTAAATTATGAGATCGTCTGCGTACGCAATAGCCTGCGGAAGTGCATCTAATAAGTCGCTAATGTAAATGTTAAAAAGAATCGGAGAGAGTACCGCGCCCTGTTGCAAGCCATTCTTGATATTATACGTTTTATTAGAGGTCACATTACCACTTTTGACCACGAACCTCCCGTCCTTTGACATATCGTAAAGTACATATAGTAAAGGCTTACGTATGCCATGTCTGACCAGTTTGTAATACAACCCTTCGATCCAGACGGTATCAAAGGTTTTTTCCAAGTCGATCAGACAGGCACCTGTGCATTGGTTCCTACATTTATTCCATTGTATGTCGGAGACCAGTTTAGCTGCGGCATGTGTGGTTTCATAACCCGCCTTAAAGCCAAACTGGTTATTTGGAATAATGCTGTTGTCGTCTACCCATTTTAGCAGAGCTTTGTTAATGATTTTTTCAAATACTTTACTGATGCTTGGGAGTAAACTTATCGAACGCATGTTCATTGGGTTTGTACAGTCTTTGCCCTTTTGTGGGATGGGGTGAATGATAGCCGTTGTCCAACGCGCGGGATAATATGCATTATTCAACGCGTTGTTAAACAGGGCCTCCGGTTTAACTTTGCTTCCTCCGCCAGTAGTACATCGGCGTTTTCATCATGCAACAGGTTGAAAAGAGTGGGTCAGTGGCTTTTCTCTCAGTTCTTATTAGTGAATTTACATTCACGACAAGAGCTTTGATTGATGTTTTGGTTAGAGGGTTTATATTGACTTTTTATTTAGACTGGGCAAGTGCGAGTAGATCTCGTTCATCTTCAGCTGGAGAAGTTATGGCTAGTGTGTTTTGGAATCCACGTGGTAGTATCTTCATTGACTATTTGGAAAGGAGACAGATGATAACTGGGCAGTATTATTCGCCATTATTAGTTCAGCTAAATGAGAAAATAAACGAAAATCGTCCTGATTTTCTAAAGACTTATTGACCTGCCCTCGTAAGAAGGAGGTAAAGTAAATAAAATAAAAAATATTCGAGATAAAAACAAAACTTCGTTTTTATTTCAAGGTGAACAATTTTATATTCAAACTATTCTAAAGGCAAATGAGCGCTAGTGAAATTTCTACCATTTTGAATTTAGTTACGATGTTTTTAATTCATTCGGTCCTCTACATGTTATTGAAAAGCAAATTACAAAACAAAAGAGTTTCAAATTGTTGCCAAATTTTCTTGTGTTTTTAAGCCTAATTAACACTTGTATATATATAATTAATGTGTTCTGTGTAAAGGATGTGTCCTAATGTTGTCTTAATTTAAATCCAGTCTGCACCCATTCCCTTACAGGTTCAAGTATTTTCTTTGCAAATTTTGCATCGTAAAAAGTCTTTTAGTGCAGCGGGATTTTTCGACATGAACTTTAAGCTTTTTACATCGGTAAGTTTGCCTAACAACATGTGAGATGGAATTATCTGATGTCCGTACCTTTGTAGATTGTAGCTGCTGTCACAACATATCTAATCATCATCATCCAGTTCCACATGGCGAACTTACAGATGAATGGCCAACGAAATATGACACGAATCTAATTTGGGACAATTGGAATCCATCTGAGCCTTTGTGGAACACATAGCGGTGTTGCAAACCATCAAGAAGAACATTAATTTGCAAATGGTCGTGGTTGCGTGGTCGATAGGCTAATCTTGGGCGGTTTGGGCATTAGATGAGGATTATGTATAACTATTAGAAATCGAAAATGAAAGAAATGTTTTAGTTGGCGGAGTGTGATACAAAGAGAGAGAAAAGTATTCGGTAAATTGTATCAGCTGATTGTATAATTGATTAAAAGTAGCGCTAATAATATGAAAGTTAAATGGTAATTGCTAGTATTTGTATTATTTGATGTTTTAGTAAACTTCAGGTAAATAAACTCTTGTTGTGGATGACATATACTGAATACGGACCATGTAAGCTTTCTTCGCGAACATTACTTCTTCTATAACTTCATACAGAAAGAGTAGTCCACATTGATCACACATTTCAAATATGCTCTTGCCTGGATCAATTTTTAATGGAAAGAATTTATTTACATTGTTGTATTCCACCTTAGTAAATGTAATATTTCACCGTAACTGATTATATACAGAGTTTTGGAATATATAAACTTTGAACTTTGAATAAAATGTACGACTCTTTTTTTTTTTTCTTTTTTTACATTTCTGTATTTATTGACCATAAATAATTTTTACAATAAGCAATACAGATAACTTATGATACTTTAGCTATAATTGTTTACATATACTTACTAGTACATTTTTCAAACAATATGATAAAAGTTATATATTGGTTATGGATTAAGATTTTAGTGAGTAGAGCTTCCTGGAAAAGGTCAGAAAACCAGGATATAGTTATTTACTGAACCTATGCTAATTTACTTAACTTAACTTATCTTAACTTAGTCTAGTTACCTAATTATTATTGAAATAAGTTAGTGTGGTGTGGAAGGGGGTAGCATAGTGATCAATGGGTTAGTGAGGATATTGTCAGTCAGGGATGTGGGTTGGGGAACTCCTTCCGTTTGTTCGTTGAAACGCAAAATATTGGAGAAGGGTTGAATATTACTATATTTAAATTGGTGAGGTGAAAGCTCTGTATTGTGGTATACAATCTCATTAGAGTTATTAACCAACCTGCCAGAGGTGAAGAACGTTCTGATGTGGGGACAGTTCGGGTAGGCAGTTCGGTTATCTGACGGAGTCGATGTGAGCGTATTTATTATCGGCTTGGGATTATTAGGAAGATTTTCTATAAATTTGATGGACAGCTCGAGGAAGCGTCGATCTATACGTTCAATATTAGCGGCATAGTAGAGCGAACTACTGTTGTAATATTTGTGGGAGTTGGGATCTCGGTTGAGGCCAGTGATAAGTCTGAAGCATTTCCTTTCGAATATGCGTAGCTTCTCCATTTGGGCGGGTGTGATATGTGAGTGTGGGTCTGATTATCTGTTTGTAGATAAGTGATTTAACTTTGGGAGAGAGACCATTCGGCTTGTACATTACTTTTCTGCAGAGATGAAGTTGAATTGCGGCTTTGCGAATCGAGTTTTTGGTGTGGGCGGAGAAGGACAGATTGTTGGTGAAGGTTATTCCCAGGTACTTTAAGGTTTTGGGGGGTTTAATTATATTGTTATTTAACTTGATTCTGATTTTGTTATGGCAGCGTATGGTGTTGTTAGTACAATTCGCATTTCTGCCTTTAAACACTATGAGTTGAGTTTTGGCTGGGTTGAGTCGGATTTTCCACTTAGTAAAATATGCTGAGAGATTCGGGAGATAGCGGTTAATACAGTTTCTTGCCTCCTTGACAAACTTGTTGCTTGAATAAATTAAAGTGTCATTGGCATAGTTCAGGATTATTGTATTAGGTGACAGTGGCTGCGGGGTGTCTGAAGTATAAAGGAGGTATAATAATGGTCCGAGAATGGAACCTCGAGGAACACCCGCGGTTATACTGTATGGTGTCGAAAGAGTTGAATTTATTTTCACCATGAACTTTCTATCAGAAAGGTAGGAAGCGAGAAGTTTTATGGTGTGGGTGTTTAATCCGACCATTGAATGTAGCTTATAGAGCAGTCCTGCAACCCAAACGCCATCGAATGCTTTTGCTATGTCGAGAGAGACGCATATTGTAGGGGATTGGTTTTGGAGATTCATTGTCACATCATGTGTCAGTTTTAGCAGAGCATGACAAGTTGAGTGTTGTGGACGAAAGCCAAATTGAGAATTCGGGATAAGGGAGTTGTCTCTAGCAAATGAGAGAAGATTTTTGTATATCTTACATTCCAAAACCTTACTAAGCGAATTTAGCTGTGAGATGGGACGGAAGTTATCCGGGTTTTTGGAAGAACCGGATTTACTAATAGGGACTATCACCGCTGTTTTCCAACATTTTGGGAAATGTGAAGCGTTTATTATGTGGTTGAGAAGAACGAGAATGGGGAGTAAGTTTTCCGGGCGAAACCTTTTAAATAGAAGGTTAGGGATTCTATCCAAGCCTGTAGATTTTTTATTGTTACGCGAAGTAATCAATTCAGATAATTCTGTAAAGCTTAGGAATGTGTCGGTTCCCATGGGATGTGACGCTTTATTGGTTTCGTTGAATTCAGTAATGAATGGTGGGAAGGATGGCTCAAGTGTGCCTGAGATGAATTCATTCACGGTGTCGTGGAAATTAGTGACTGGGAGGGAATCGTTTTGTTTATGAGTTTTACAGAAGTGTTCAGCGAGACAGTTTGCTATATCAGTGTCCGATTGGGCGATGTTACTGTTAGTTGGTTGGATGAGATAGTCTATTCGAGGCTTGAATTTACGACCAGTTAGTCGATTTATATTTTTGAATAGGTCACGGTTTGGTTTGATACTGTTTAGAGTAGACGTGTAGGTCTGATCGGTGAAATTTTTAAGTTGTCCATTTATCAGGGTGGTCAAAAGCTGTATCTGTTGTTTAATAAAGGGTGAGTAGCTAATATGCAATTTACGTCGGAGTTGTTTTTTTATGCGCAATAATTTTGTGAGGAGGTTGGGTAATGGTTTTCATAAGTGGTTATGAGGGACGGTCGTAGGAGTATGGCTGAACAGAGCATTTCCCAGTATTTGCTCTATTTTTACAGCTGCCTGGTCGATTTCAGTAGGGAATAGGTTTGAAGATTGCGGTAAAGAATAATTTGAAAAACTGGCAGCAATATCGTTATTGACTTTTTTCCAGTTTGTTTTGGAAAAATTTGGGATAGGATTCACTGTGTAGAGTGGTTCGAGCGAATGGATTTGAACCGTGGAGTGGACGGACCCATGATCGGATGGGAATGCGACTCTTTTTCAATATGACGTAAGATGAGGTTCTCTTTGCAAATATTATAATGTTGCGAGCTTAGGGTTCGCTGGATTAATTATTTTTAATAAATGAGAGCCGTTAAATCGATTTGGAATTAATGTAACACTTTATTAGTCCGTTAATAACAACCGTTACTTTTACCGTACACTTAACGATTTCTTGACCTATCGCTTCCATACTTATCGCGTCTTTTACTGCTTACTTCTTACTTATCTCCCTGATCTGCGTGCGACGTATTTATACCGTTTCCTCATTCTGATTCGGCGTTTCGTTTCCGTCCGCTTCATAGCCTCAAATTTTCTACTGCCCATCATCTCCAGTTTTCCAGTACTTTCTAGAATATTCTACTACTTTGTTTTGGACATTCTAGAATATTCTAGTACTGATTGTCATATGCGTCACAATAATTACTTGCTAACTGGATATATCTGCAAGGAGTTTTTAACTAAACATAAGCAAGTTCAACAAACCGGGCAGTCGTTTTGCGAGAGATGAACAATTGACTTACTATTTGCTGTATTATTCTAAAACTCTGCGGTTGCTTCCGGTTCTTGACTACATTGTATGGTATATATAGGTTATACATAAAGATTAACACAGCGGTCGTTTTTGGGTGGATATTTACTATTAGCGCTTTCTTATGGCATACACCTGAAAGGGAGAAGTATTTGCTGAAAATATGTCCTAGGCTTGGCGGCGATAGCATAAACAGTCTAACATGAACAGAGCATTAAAATGTCTACGAAAAATTTTGCGTTTAAAGGCTTCCCTGCCCAATTTGTACCTCGAAAAAGGCGACATTTGAGGTGTTTTTTAAATGTTTAAACTAAATAAGTTTCGGTGTACTGCATCCGACGTATAATCCAGATCTAGCTCCGAATGCCGTTTCGTTAAATGACACTGTTTTCCCAGTGGCAAACGCGGTTGTAAGAGCTTTAGAGATTTTAGTAAACACCCGTCGCATCGCATCGATACAGCCATCGAGCAAAAAAATAATTGATGTTTGCCAAATTATTTAATATCACCTTGTGACTCTTTCTTTATTGGCTTAAACACTCCCTTAATTATTCAAGAATGATAAAAAAAACTAGATCATGAGGGGGGAGAAACTTGTCTGTGGGTCAAAAAGTCGTTTTTCCGAGCGTAGGCGGGTAACAAAACCAGCGGAGTCTTTATTATTCTTTATATGAATTATTCCGACACATATCAGTTTCCAGTTTTTAATACCCCAATTGTCAGGTTAAAAAAACAGCTATTTGTATAAAATACTACTACCGTTAAAACTATTAAACTACTCGAAACTTTAACTTCAAATATCTCGGCTCCATGTTTTTGAAAAGATTCCTCAATATTTATCTGATTGACTTTAAATTTTAACTGCAAATTTAAAACAATATTTTCTGGGGAACACCGTGGCGTTTTTTTTTTTGTTTTTGATAAATTGATGTTTATACGAAGGCAGTTTGATAAGTGTCACTTTTCGGAAGAGTTTTTTTTTTCTGTAAATAACAATTTTATTTTTTAACGTAGGCTCTTTTTATATCGATACATTTACTCTAGCCTTTTTCCTTTTTTTTACTCCTTTCAAATAATAGGTTTCCTCAAGGACCTCAAAATAGCCGTTCGTTTCTGTGATGAGCTCTTTATTCGACCGAAATCTCTTATTGCCTTGCCATTTCTTCAGGTTTGGAAACAGAAAATAGTCACAGGTGGCTAAATCTAAATCAGTCGATTTAAGACCGCCAACGAGACAGCACGTGCGCTTCTGCCGCGTGATCCGTACCATAGGATCAATTGTGCAATCCGTTTTGGGAATCTTAAATGTACACAAGATACCCAATTGCACTACCGATTCGCACGAGAAGTCTTACTGTGCGATCCTAGGCATATAAACGGATTTCCACACACGCGTCTTAGTGCTGTGAAAAGTGCGAGGATATACACGCGAGTGAAGTGCAGTGCGGGAAAACCATCTACTCATTCCATCCCTTGTGTCTGTTTTCCTTTTTTACGCACCACTGTTTGCGTCCCTCAGGCATCGATACTCTCGATTGGTTTATGAACTTTGGAGAGTTTTTGGTGTCTGAGCGGCATAATGTTCGTCATGCAAGAGATGTGACCTGGATTTCGGCACGGATCTAGTGAGGCATTTACTACAAGGCCATACACATGTAGTGGTTGCTTTCGCTTATCTATTCCCGGTCTCGACTTGCATCCTTTCCCGAGGCGGTATTGGTTTTCTGTGTAGAGCCATTTCAATGGAGCGGGAATTTCGCATTGCTTTTTGTAAGATTTGTGGGTTCAGATGCAATTCCTCTTCTGTGTCTGCCCACGTTTCTAACCAGAAACCAACTGGTCTTGCACTTAGCGAAACCCAGGTAATTACTAATACAGATATTTCCGATTTTAATTTACCTGGATATAACTAAGTGCCTCTGTTCTTTCCACATCGTGGTATAGCCACATATATACGAAATGATATTGCTTATTAGCTTCTGCCACAATATGGGCTCTGCTCAAACCCAGAATTTAATTTCTCTGGGCTAAAACTTCGCATATCATACATTACTGCTTTCTTTACAGAAGCCCAAACTTGGATAAAAACGCATCTTTGACGAATTTGATACTCTGTCTGATTCTATCGATAGGATCTTGACCCTATACCCACACACTGTTATTGCGGGTGATTTTAATGTGCATAACTCTCAGTGGCTTCGGCACATCGGACACACAACACCAGAAGGTCGATATGTCCAGCTTATTCCTGATTCGAATAGTTTAACTCAACTTATCAATGAGCCAACACGGGTACCAGACATATATGGTCATTTCGTCAATACATTGGACCTGTTTCTCACCTCCCGCCCAAACAAATACACAATTGAAGTTTCTTCGCCCTTGGGCACTTCAGACAACTACGTTGTGTCAGCTAAAATTGCTCTAACCAACACTAACATTAATGAGAGAGATCCCAAAAGAACAGTATGGTTCTACGAGAAAGCCAACTGGGAAGGTCTGAACGACTTTTTTGGGAGGTTAAATTTTTCCTCAATAACGATGTTTACTCTACAGCGGAGACATTGACAGATACGATTCTACTTGGCATGCGGACATTTATTCCTCACAGAATAAAGAGGATCAAACCCAAGAGAAATATGTGGTTCGATCCCGGGTGCAGAGAAGCCATTAAGGCTAAAGAGCTGAGCTTCCGGTTGTATAAATCAAACAATACTGAGGAAAAGCGGAAAAGATTTATGAGAGCTAGAAATGATTGCAATGCGTATATACAACGCGCCAAATTCTTGCATGACCAGACAGTGAGGCAAAAAATACTACACTCTCCCACAGGTAGTAGAGACTTCTGGGCATTCGTGAACAGCATTCAAAACTCAGTCTCTTTATCCATTCCATCGCTTATAGACAGACCAGTCACCACTGCAATAGAAAAGGCGAACGTACTTGCTGTACATTTTGCAGTCAACTTAACACCGCCTGATATCACATCGGTTCCGCCTCAACTTGAGTATAAGCCGGACACCATGAGCCAGATTCACTTCCAAATGCGCACTCAAAGATCTAAACACAAATAAATCCGCTATTTCGGATGGGATTCCCCCAATCCTCTTGAAGATATGTTCCTGTTCACTCGCTAAACCACTGCGGAAACTCTTCCATTTGTCTTATTCTACTGGGCGTTTCCCAAATAGATGGAAGTCAGCGAACATTCAGCCAATTCCCAAAAAGGGTGACAAATCGTCCCTCTCTTCTTACCGACCCATGGCACTAACTTCTATTCTCTCTAAGGTAATGGAATCACTTATCAACCGTCAACTTTCGAAATATCTGGAATCGAATGACCTCCTCAATGACCGCCAATATGGCTTTTGTAGCAACAGGTCCACAAGACATCTGATGGCGTACCTTACCGAAAAGTGGAGCCATTCCATCCACTACCTCGGTGAAAGCAAGGTAGTCGCATTTGGGTATTTGAAAACCCTTCGACAGGTTTTGGCATCCAGCCCTTTTGTCAGAATTACATTCATATGGAGTGGACATTTCCCGGATCCTATGGCTAAGAGACTATCTCTCTGGCCGTTCAATTCAAGTGGTTCTTGATGGTGTAAAATCTGTCTCCCATCAAATTAATGCAGGTGTTCCCCAGGGTTCGGTACTTTCACCCACTCCCTTCCTGATCTTTATAAATGATCTCTTGTCAATAACTCACAACCCAATCCTCTCGTTTGCTAAGGATAGCACGTGTTGAGTTTCTCATACTCATATGAACATTCCCGCCCAAACTCATCGAACGTCATTACCAATCAGCAGCTTATGCTTGATACATTGAATTCCGACCTCAACAAGATATATCAGTGCGGATTATCTAATCGAGTAGAATTCAATGCCTTAAAAACTCAGTGCTGTCTCTTGTCGTCAAAGGCGAACCCCAAAGTAAATATACTGCCGATGAACGGCACTTGCATCGACGAAGGTAAGGAACTATCAATCCTCGGCACTCGACTTAATGCGATTCTTAACTGGAATGACCACATATTAGAAGCTCCGAAAAGTGCAACCAAAATGTATCGGGTTTCTTAAGAGATGCAAATGATATTTCATTCCATCCAACCTGACCCCTATTTACAAGGCATATATTCGACCAAAAATGGAGTTTAACTCCCATATTTGGTCAGGCACATCCAAAACTGCAGTACACGTGCTCGACAGGATGCAAAAACGAGCAGTGAAGGTTATTGGGGAGTCAGCCGTAAGTTGATCAATTCCGTCGTTAGAACACAGGCGCAACGTATCATGCCTAACTCTTTTCTATAGGTATTACAGCGGTCGTTGCTCAATTGAACATGTTGAATGTGTTCCACCCCTTCAGACATTTGCTGGCGATATCCGCCAATCTGTGAACGCGCATCAGTTCACGTTGAAAGTGGACGTCAGACGCACAAATAAACAAAGAGTCATTCTTGGGCCGAACCACACGAATGTGGAATGTTATGCCTGATCATGTGTTTGCTGGTCGTTGTGATGTCCAGACATTCAAGACCAATATACATCGACGCCTCTTTTCTTTATCCACTTCCTCTCCATCCGCTCGCGCTGTGCTCTGACATTTAAGGGTACTTCAAAATCCCCTTTTGTGCGTGCGTTAGTGTACAAACAAATAAAAAAATATGTTAGTCTTACTCAACCGCTTCGTATTTACACCTATTGACAACCATCACCCCCTCGCTTCACATGACCTTATTTCAGAACCGCTAGTCCTCACCTGCCCCCCTAGGAACTTTTACGCCTTCGATTTCCATAAAGACAACTTTCGCGTCATCAACGTCTACCTAAGTGGTCTTTCGTTCACCTATCCGTAGACGAAACCATTACTACTGACATCATGTGTTCTATATCCCTGTACGTTCCTTATACTAGACAAAGGGCATCGATCACATCTCCTCCAAGTGGCGCAATAGTCTCAAGTAGTATTGCGTGCTCATTACTAGACATCAAGAACGGGTTTAGCAAGACTGGTTGATATCGTATTGTTAATGTCCTGCAGCAACTGTGAGATTCCTAAGATCTCTGTGTCACATCTCTCAGACAGGATTTTAATTTGCGATACTGGAGGATGCACAAGAACGTACCACATGATCACGGAGTATCACAGGGCGTAGCTCTCGGATCACAGTGAGTGAAGGGGCACTAAACATACCATCAGTGGTTGAGATCGCTGACGATATTGCAATCATCAAAATAACAAAAACTCTCCCGGAAATCTGTTGAAAATCGAATGAAACAATAAATTTGAGGTTGGAGAATAGCTCATTAAGATTAGTTGAACTAGCAGAGAACAAAACTTAAGGGGACATTCCGGTTTGTCGGGTCAAAAAATAGGTTATTTTCAAGATTTTTTTTAAAGAGAAAGTATTAAAGATATAACAACAATTTTTTTAAACATTTTATTCATCTTTCGACTACGTTTGTAAATTTTGTCGAGTCACTCCGGAACCGGAAACCCCCCCTCCAGGGGTTCAAAGTTGGCCATCCGTTCTGCTCGTGTAAGGGTTATTTTCGTCCCCGGTGAAAAAATACGAAAAATGCAGAAAGTTTATTGAACCTAAATACATTTAGCCCAATGTGAGTGTAACAAATTTTAAAATTGATAAAAAACAACAAAATGGCGGACCATTGAAAAATGATTTTTCGGCTCTATTTTTTATTTATAACTAAAAAAAATAAATAAATAAATAAAAAAGTAATTCACTCACAATTTGCGTGTGCTTGTTAAAAATATGTGTGCGAACTTTCATAAGAATCGCATGCACCGTTTTCATATTATCGCTTACACCGCGCTCAAAAAAGTCGTTTCGAGAAAAAGGCATTCAAAGTTTGGAGATAAATTAGACAAAAAGTAAAAGTGATTTTTTTTCATGAAATCATCGGGATTTTTTATACTAACAGCTAGACATCTATTCCTGGACCATAAACAATTCCTTCCACGACTTCGAATTGGTCCTCCAGTTGTATTGTCTCCTTTTTCCTCGCTGTTCCTGCCTCGTGCGAGTTGTATACTAGGCTGCGGTCAGCGTCTTGCAGCCGATCTCTGTCCTTTTCGTTCGTAAACGCTCTCGCAGCGTACCCAATTTTGATACCCATGACTTGTATTATTAGCAATACGGGTAAAAACCCCTCATTAAACATACAAGCTGCGGTAAGAGCCGCAACTTCAATGATTTTCTTACCACTGTATGTGTGTTTTGGCGCCATTTTCCAGATAGTAGCATTGAAACTTTCGTTGTTATTTTGCGTGAAACCTCTCTCGCATTTTTTTAACAAATCGGGATCTTTCAGTTTTACGTAAACGGGGTAAATAGCTGTTCGTACTTTAGGATCCAAGGGACGTTTGTCGTGGTGGAACTTTGACAGCTCATTCGCAGCTTCCGCGCGTTTCCATTTGCACCATGTGGTTTATTCCAGAATACTACCCTTATTAAATTTAACACTGAATCTCATTTCTTTTCTTACACATCCTTAAAAACTTCCCTTAACATATATTACATTCTCACTTAATACATACCATTCATAAACATTCACAATATTCTATATCAAGCCAGTTACAGCACATTTAATAACAAGCCCCTTTTTAATAACTTGCCCCTTTTTTTTCAAAACAGAGCACTTTGAATTTCGTTCAAATTTTATTCAATTTAAAAGTCACAGAAACTAAAGGAATACTTTGATAAATTTTGTTCACTTTATAAGTTGCAGTAAATTAAATAGAGAAAATATTCATTTGTAAAATCAGTTCAGTTCAGTTTGAGTTCAGAGACAGAAGTAAATCAGAGAGAAAGTTTTAAGAGTTCAAGTTGAGTGAAGTAGTTGAGAAATAGTTGAGTTTGCAGTTCATTAGTAAACATTTAAAATTAATCCATTAAAGACCGTCAACAACGTAAATAGTTTTAATTCATTTGTCTACTATCCGCAACTAAAGGCGGAATAATTTGAATAGTAATTATTCTGAGCAATTTTCAAGCAAGAAGTATTAAAGTGGGACCCTATATAGCAATGGATTAAACATATTTATAACGATGTTTTACTCTCCCGTCCATGCTCTTCCCTCGAAAGAGGAAGCACGGCGTCCCGGACGTTAACACATGACTCCGGGCCCTCTGGCCAGTTTTGATGTTGCGGATTTTCATCGGTTGATATTTTGTGGTAGTATGTTGCCCAAATTTCTTTCGCCATTTCTTCAGCAGAGTGAGCATTGCGTCTAATCGCAAGTTCGTAATAAGTCGTCAGTTCTGTTATCATGTTTCCCGTAAGTTTGCCAGGACCAGCTCCTCCTAATTGGTCTGTTTTTTTTTTTCCGATTCGCTTTCACACGTGATTGATACACTCGGTCTTTACAACATTTGGAAATGATTTCTGCAACGCATTCATTATTTTTACATCCCCGTCTCCAAAGTACCTTTCGTAAATGCGACCGTGCAGATCAAAAGCGCGCTCGAACATCTCTAACATTCCGCAAGGCTCCATTTACCCGAACTTCCATTGTGATCCAATGTGCAAACTGGTTGGTGCTCATTCCACCAAGTGTCATATTCGGGGGTGCCTTTCTTTGTTTTCATAAGGTCGAGAACTTTGTTTGTTTTGTTGCCGATCAATGTCATAACGCCATAATTAGCAGTATGACCCCTTTTGCTCCAACTACCATCTCCAGAAGCAGTACATTTTTTTCTTCACTTTCATCAGTTTTTTCTTTTTCTTCTTTGCTAGCCTCTTTTATCATGGAAGAAAAAACGCCGATACAAGCGGTGTGTGCATTATCGAGAGCAGCGTGATAGATGTGCTTCGTAAATTCGCCAATATCCATCAGTGAAGTGAAACAATGTAATCCATTTAACCCGACACCCAAGATGCGCATTACGAATACTATTCTACGATTAATTTCGTAAGCTTTGTTGGCGATTCGTGGACAGGACTCGATGAACCTCTCACCACAGTTGCATCCGACGATCAGTTTGAATCCTAGGCCTTTCTCAGTTTTTTTTTGAAAAGTTTATCGAACCGTCACAGTTTCTACACTTTATAATGTTTGAAAGTTCGGAAAAAACTGAAAAAAAAGTTACATCACGTATGCTGCCGTCACTGTGACCGTTGGAGCGAAGTCGGGCGATGTAGCCAATTTTTGTACCGATGTAGCCGCATGCTCCGTTTCCAGTTCATTTACAGTTCCCATAAATCCTTTTCGTTTTTTGTACAGACTCCCTGGACGCACTCCTGACTTACGCGAACCATTAACGTTTTTAAACATTATGTTAGAAAAATTTACCGTTGAAAAACGTATGAAACGGACGCCTAAACGCGAGCACTGCATGCTCTGAGACCACGTTTACACTAAATACTTTTTCCTCCTCATGAAAAAGAAACAAAGAAACATCAAAAATACCTACCCCGCGACGTCACCGGTAGGAACATCTTCTATAGTCACCAAACAAGAAAAAACCGCCAGCACCCTGCAACGTGCAAGGTAGTTTCATATATATGAAACTCACTAAAACTCAGGCAATCGCAGTTCACCCACAGTACGCCCGAATGTAAAAACAACATACACATGAGCGACTATCCATTACCGCTTATGAACATGTTGTTCAGTCGCACAAGATTGCGATATATTCAAAGAAGTGGCAGTTGGCCCAAGCCAACAGCGAAGCAAATTAATGCCCATAAATGGATAGTCTGCATCTCTCTAAATACACGGTAGTTGCCACCTATGATACGAATTTGTATCCGTGGGAGACCCGACCCTTTAATGACCTATAACTTTGGAACCGTCTAAGATTTCGTTTCCAAATTTTAACATATTGTGACGCATATGATAATCAATACTGGGGTCTTCGAGAAAGTCCGAAACAAAGTACTAGCTTATTTTGGAAAGTACTTGAAAACTGGAATAGAAAAGTCGAGACTATGGAACGGACAGAAATGAAACACCGAATCAGAATGAGGAAACGGTATAAATACGTCGCACACAGATCATGGAGTGGAGTAAGAAGAAGAAAGTGAAGCAAGCGATAAGTCTCGAGTGAGAAGTAAGCAGTGAAGAAGTGAAAGACGCGATAAGTACGGAAGTGATAAGTTAAGAAATCGTTAAGTGTACGGTAAAAAGTAACGGTTGTTATTAACGGACTAATAAAGTGTTAGATTAATTCAAAATCGATTCAACGGCTCTTATTTATTCAAAATAATTAATCCAGCGAACCCTAAGCTCGCTACAATTGGTGTCAGAAGTGGGATTAATTATTAGTGAAATAAATAAGTCTGTGGAAGTGTATTGTGACGATGGCAGATCGACATTCGGAGAAGAGTTCGCAACCGTTGGACATTTCGGAGATGTTCAGGATTATGATGGCAAAATTGGACGCGCGAGCTGCAAAATTGGATGCGTGGGCTGCAGACGTTAATTCAAAATTGGATGCGCAAGCTGCAAAATTGGATGCGCGAGCTGTAAAATTAGACGCGCGAGCTGCAGAGTTTAATGCAAAATTGGATGCCCAAAAGCAGTGTATGAAAGAATTCTGGGACTCGGATGCGGAAGAAGCTGAGAATGAGGAGGAATTGGAGCCACACGAAATGAAGAAACTCAGGAAGAGCAAAGCTATGGCCGACAGCAGTGAGGAAGAGGAAGAAAATGACGATGATGTGTTACGTGAAGAACTGAAGGATTTCATCGATGATAACCCGATTGAAGAGGACGGCAGTGATGATGAAGACACTGATGCTTCAGGCCGTTCCCTGAAACGGATTTACAATGATGATGACGAGTTGGACGACCGACTGGAAGACGACGACTGTGACCTTATTGAAGAGAATCTTGGTTTGAAAGTCGAAGGCAGAAAACGTTCCAAACGTCTGTGTCGTACACAGGATGAAGAAAGTGATGGAGAGGGACAACACGTCGATGAAGGTTCAGCACGTGACGCTATAGACGAACAGCTATTCGACGACGAAGACGATGTTGAACGCCGCTCTGAACGTAGTCACAGGGAAACTGAGGCGGCAAAACATTTCAATGATGAATTGGAAAGGGGTCACTTTACGGATTTGGACAATGAAATCCGTAAAACGGATATTCCTGAGCGAATGCAATTACGCGAAGTTCCGGTTACGCCTGTTCCAGAGGGACCCAACGAGCTACAAGATGAAGCTGAATGGATTTACAAACAGGCGTTTTGTAAATCAACTGTTTCCGAACAAGAGAGATCAACGGATGTTGGAGGTCGAGACCGCTATTGTAAGCCACCACATACGGGGAGAAAAATCAAGCAAGCCCTAGATTGTAGGCGTAATCAACAGCTAGAGGTGCCGTTCATTGCGTTCTATAGAGAAGAACACGTGAAACCAGAATTAACGTGCGACGATCTATGGAAAGTCTATTACTTCGACGCACGCTGGTGTTTACTGTCAGCTCCAAAGAAAAAACCGCTCCAGTTATTTGAAAAGATGCGGAACTACCAGTTGGATACGGTTATGAAATCGGCAGAGGCTCCAATACCAGATGATATGCGTGTAATTAAGGATGAAGATCTAGATCGCTTACGTGATGTGCAAACTCCAGAAGAGCTTAAGGGTGTGCACATGCATTTTCTCTTATACTATTCGCATGAGATCCCTAAAATGCAAGAGGAATTCCGTCGTCAGGAAAAGGAAGAATGGCGGCAGACCAGAGCTGAGGCGAAAAGGAGAGCAGTAGAAAATTTGGAAGAAGGTCAAGAACTTCCACCGCCGAACGCAAAGATGAAAGTCGTACATCGTGACCGACTGGCGGCTTTTGTTGGCCCGGGAGACCAGTGAAATTAGTTCGGGACGAACTAATCTAGGCGGAGGGTAGTGTGACGCATATGATAATCAGTACTGGAGTCTTCGAGAAAGTCCGAAACAAAGTACTAGATTATTTTGGAAAGTACTTGAAAACTGGAATAGAAAAGTCGAGACTATGGAACGGACAGAAATGAAACACCGAATCAGAATGAGGAAACGGTATAAATACGTCGCACACAGATCATGGAGTGGAGTAAGAAGAAGAAAGTGAAGCAAGCGATAAGTCTCGAGTGAGAAGTAAGCAGTGAAGAAGTGAAAGACGCGATAAGTACGGAAGCGATAAGTTAAGAAATCGTTAAGTGTACGGTAAAAAGTAACGGTTGTTATTAACGGACTAATAAAGTGTTAGATTAATTCAAAATCGATTCGACGGCTCTTATTTATTCAAAATAATTAATCCAGCGAACCCTAAGCTCGCTACAATATTATTTTTGAAGGATAAAACTATCGTTGAAGCAAAAAAAAATTGATTTTTTGAACCGAATAAACCGGAATGTCCCCTTAAGTGTTTGTTAAGAACAGCGTGAGTCAAGCTACGTTTTGGTTTTTGAATCCCCCACTTGTGCCAGAAAAGAGCCCTACGTTGTTTAAGAACAATCGCCTAGAAATAAATTCTGTGTTCCGTCCTTCAGTTAGGGTCAGTTGGCGACTAATACCAAAAATCACTAGTGGTGCACATACCTGTATATTATTGTACAATTTTAGCTTATTTCTGGTGGAAGTAAGTTGGGTGGGAACACAACCTGTTTTTGAAATGATCGGTCATGTTGCTAAACCCGGTTTTTTTTTTGCAGAGTCAATTTGTTGAACTCTGCTAAGATCGAAAAGTGTTATACTTCCTTCAGTATATCAGAAACACCTGAGACATTAATTAAATAAATTGGGATCCTAGATTTAATACAATTTTGCGTCATACGATTTACGAGTCTCGAAGGAAAAGTACGAACAAGATCTTAGTCGTGTCTTGAATTTTTAGTAAAAAAGAAAATCATCGACGTTAGGTCGTGTTGTGAAATAAATCGTTTCTTTTTCGTGAGAATGTCGTTTATTGAAGCTGAATAAAACTGTTTATCGTTTTTCGAACATAACACATATCTCATATATTTTCAATATTTCGTGGAGTATCAATGCTTCAGACCATAGAGTATAAGCTAATTAAATTAACGTACCCGAAACTCACTACGAATGAATTAAATCGACACTGCTGACACATCACACGCAATTAGCTCAAAGCTTAAATGATGTTAATTGAATATAGACAGTAAATTTTTTACTACCTGTTAATAAATATATTATAGTACTAAATCAATAGTCATGAATTAGCGTGATTTATATGATAATTTGTGATTAAAAAAAAAAAACCGTTCGATATTTGTTTTTCCTTGAAGGATTTTCTTGACTGGAATTCCACACGTGACCAGCAGAACAAATTTTGTCCTTGCCCTTTAGTTCATATAACATACTAACGCTTCTTGCTGATTTTATACTTGACAAAAGGAAATTCCTTTATTCGGATCCAAAATAATTTAGGGTTTTAGCCATTTTATTTTACTTACCTAGCTGGTTAACGGCGCCTGAACCATAAAATATGTTCGAATAAATGAACTAAATCTTACAATGTTCAGCTGAAAACTCAATGTATTGAAACGATGCAATATTCCTTAATAGTAAAGGACAGACACGCAAATACAAAATCTTTAAAAGAAGATTAGGAAGTAACAGTTATGAGACAGATTTGATTCACACAGAAAATTTAAAATGATGGTATTGGAAGTCGAGTTCCAGTCAATGAAAAACACCAATAAGTTAATTTAGTTTTTGATAAAAAATTTACAAATAAATATTTGGACTGTGGTGAATGTACAGGTTAGACGGTAGGAACTTTCTTGCTTTAGAAATTCAATAAAAAAAAAAAAACATTATACGAGGACTTCGATTTAGCTACATTAGATACATTTTTTTTTAATAACATCCTTTATTGGATATGAATAGTACAATCTTAACCATTTAATTTAATACTAAGTGTAAATTGTACTTAATTTAGTTTAATTAAGTAAAACGTGTAAGGCTTTACTGGACCAGTGTTCAGCTCCCAACTCGATTTTAGTATGTTAGATTTTAACATGTTAATTCATGAGGTTTCGTCCGTTTTAGCCGTCTCAATTCGTGGGTAATATCCAAGAGCTGAATAGCTTCTACGTTGGTATGATTATGTAGGCGTCTTTCGTGTTTGACAGCATATTCTTGGATAACTTCATGTTGCCACTCTCTACAAGGAGATATACTATGCCATCGCCCTATATGTCCCCTATTCTCATCATAGGTCATCGGTATCATTACCGCCGTGGTACAACCGCACACTCCGCACTCTTGGGAACAAGAGAAATAACTTGTGGAATATTTTCCTCAAAACGCGTTTATGACGGTTTCGCCAAACCCCACAGTCCATTTATCTGAAAAACCCCCCATATCCGCAACCCAACTCCCATTGTCGCCCGCCAATGCAATCGCATCGGCACCTGGAAATATTTCCTTTTCCAAGGACATTAATGCATACAAGCATTACATAAAATTACTAAAAATAATTGCATCTACAAGGGCATTCATACATTATCAGTGCATTTCTGCATTAGCGACCCAAAAACCGAATTTCCAATTAGTGTAGATATTCACACTATAGTTCGATCCTGCCGTCGCCATGGATGCCATGCATAGTTGACACAGATGGTATATACAACAGTCATTGTGTATCACACAATCACCGACGTCACGTTTTGCCGTCGGATCGGATTCAATAGCATAAACATATGCAAACAAAAGAATCCGATTCTCCCAGTCGGCAGAGAGACGATATACGATCTCTATTGAATGAATTATCGCAATCCCTTTTAGCATCTAATGAGTGGCTGCTATTTAGACAGCTGACCCTCGTTACCGAAAGATGCCGTAGGTCGTTTCCCCTTTGTTCTTTTTTTCCCTCGTTTCAGGTTTAGTTTACCCTTGGCTAAACGCTTGGATAAACACGGTGATGTGTACCAACACACATACACCACCGCGTCCCAGAGATCGCCTTCCATTGGTCACTGTTCAAAGGAAATTTCATTTCCTTTTCACCACACCATCAAACTCACCCCAAACAAGGATTGAATCATGGAGTCGTATCCCAACCGTGGCGCGCGCTGCATCTCTTCGTCACTGCAGAGTGCACACGAGAGTGTGCACTCCACTGAGTGTGTCAGCATACAAGTAAATTTACTACCCCCGAGTGTTAGTATGAATCGTGTGTGTCGACCGTGTGAATTAAAGCCGAAATTAAAAATAACTTATTTTAATTAAAGTTTCGCAAGTAAACGAAGAACGTATTAGTGCCGATCAGAAATAAAGAATGAAAGTAACAACTAAAACCCTGCGTGTTTCATTTATCCTGTGTTGCTTATTTGGTGAACGCAACTCAGCGATAGTTGCTCGGTACTTTCAATGACTCGAATTGTGTTTCTCCTTTCCATCGTGAGCTGTTCAGGTGTCGTCGTTTTGCGAGAACAATCTACGGAAGTGTAATGATGGAGAATCTTCGTACAACCTGTGCCAACGCCGGCACCAAGACGAAGATTTATGCCACACGTTCCTTCCAAAACTACTCCAACTATCTCGGTTCCTTTTATAAATTTTCCGAGCTCTACAACTCCCTCTACTCCAACTACCTCACAAGAACTCAATCCAATTTGATCAATGACCCCAAATCTTTTTTCCACTTTATAAATTACAGACGTAAATCCGACACCTATCCTAACTCCCTTCCTTATGGCGCGACTACTTCAACCGACCCCCTAACTATTGCCAATCTATTTGCTTCGTTTTTCAATAAAACCTTCACAAACATATCCTTCGAGCCCAATCCGTCTTACTTCAAAGACTTGCCCGAATTCTCCCTCGGTCCCTTAACCCCTCAAATTATTCAGCATCACGTAGTTGAGGAGAAATTAAACTTACTCAAAGACGAGTTCAGCCCTGGACCTGATGGACTCCCAGCTGTATTTTTAAAGAAATGTTTCTCTTATCTTTCTCTCCCGATATCAAAGATATTCAATCTATCCCTTTCACAAGGTATCTTCCGTAGTATCTGGAAATCCTCTTATATCACCCCCATACATAAATAAGGAACCTAAAAACGATATAAGCAACTACCGTCCCATCGCCAAACTGTCTCAAATCCCTAAACTGTTCGAAGGGATTCTTTACAACGCATTATATTTCCGTTGTAAATCCATCATCTCACCCAACAAGCATGGTTTCCTTCCGGGAAGGTCGACCACAACGAATCTGTTCGAGTTATCTTCTTATCTGAAAGACTGATCCTACTGTGTCAAATACAGATCCTCCCTTTCCAATCGCTTTCTTCCCACGTCAGGGGTTCCGCAAGGCAGTCATCTAGGTCCCCTCCTATTTATCCTTACCATCAATGACGTCGACTCCATTATTAAATACTCATCCCTCTCCTTCTATGCGGACGACGCCAAACTCTACAAAACGATCATCTCTCTTTTAGACTCCTCACTTCTCCAAACGGACCTCGACAGCTTCTCAACTTGGTGCCGTAATAACTGCCTTGAACTCAACGTTGTCAAATGTCACTCCATCACCTTCTACCACAAACGTCCTCCTGACCCCCACGTCCCTACTTCCTGCTAAACCAGCAGATATCATCTGTACCCTCGATACGCGAACTCGGGATCTTATTTGACAGGGAGCTTAGCTTCATCCCGCATATTGATGATATTATTCTTAAGGCCAACTCTGCCCTTGGGTTTGTGAAACGCTGGTCTAAAGAATTCTCTAATCCTTACGTTTCCCGTTCTCTCTACATAGCCTTCGTCCGCCTCCTTCTTGAATACGCCAGTCAGGTCTGATCTCCACACTACTCGTCCCATATCCACAGAATCGAAAGCGTGTAACGTCGTTTTCTGCGTTTTGCCCTCCGCGGGCTGAACTGGGCGAATCCTCGGATTCCAACTATCGTGAATAGATATAATCTCGTAGAGTTTAATTTTCTAATCAGTGGTCCATTGGCTAATTTCGTTGAGTGCCTGTTGCAATTGTTGTGCAGCTTTTTTTTTTTTTGATTATCGTCAGCTGATATTATAACTGTATCATCTGCAAAGGTGCCTATGAATGTGTTCTTGGTTGTTGGGATGTCTGTCGTGTATAGTAAGTAGAGGAAAGGTCCCAGAACACTTCCTTGTGGTACGCCTGCTTCTATTGGATAGAAGCAAGAGGAAGCTCCTTCGTGTGTTACTTTGAACGTTCTATCAGGCAATAGTTTGCTGGAAACAGTTTACTCATTTATATATAAGACCTTCATGCCATACTCTGTCGAATGCTTGGGAGACATAAAGAACGACAGCTGGGCATTATTTTTTTTCTTCGAAAGCCTCTTCTATTGCTGTGGTCACACGATGAACCTGTTCAATAGTTGAGTATCTATTCCTAAAGGCAAATTGAAAGTCTGGAATATTCATAAGCGGCTTGAGTCGCTTGAGGAGTATTTTCTCAAACAGTTTTGAAATGGATGGCAATAGCGATATGGGTCTGTGGCTGTTCCGTCAAACCCCACGGTTCGCCTTCCTAAAAAACACCCATATCTTCCATCCAATCATATAATTTCGCTAATGCAATCGCATCTAGGATTATCTAAGGTATAATCTAAAAAGCCCCTGTAAAAGAAAACTTACCTTCATGCATCTCTTCGCATATAATTTCCTGTAAGATTTCTTTTCTACCTTTTCAGGTATCCCAAAACCTATTCGGTACTTTCGGTTCCCAGGCAAATTTCGATTTCCCACACCTGCACCGCAATCTCCACCCAGCATACCTGAAACATTTCCTTTTACAAGGACATTTAATGCTTTCAACGCGCTAGATAAAATTCCTAAAAATAGTTCCTTAATGTGCATATGCACCATAAATACAAAATATTCGGCACCCATTGTTATCAATTGAAACGCAACCACGGACGGCTTGTTTTTACAGCTGCAGCAAGCCGACCAGCGATTCGTTGTTCAATAGATAAACAATCATCAATTTCGTACGTCGCCACAAACTAATTACCCTGCATATAGAAATACAGGCAAGGGATTCGTTTCTGCCACCAATCCTATTAGCACCCTTGTTTTCCCAACGTCTATTATAGCGACGATACACAGCGTAAACATGACCCTCATTACCGGACGAAGCATTAGGTCGCTTCTTCCTTTGTTTTTGCCGCCTGTCTGCGTCGTTGTTACATTGCCTTCGAGCACGTGTAAACAACATCAGATTTGAACGATCTCACACATACCACCATGATCTTCATTACAAGATCTGGTTTCCTATTCCACCAAGAGAGACTTTACGTTTCTCTGGTAATAGGTAAAAACGATATCCTTAGTGGAGAGGATATCTAGCACAACACCAAAAACTCACACCATAAGCGAATCATCTCTGCACGAGATGATTATCGCTGAGTCCTTTACCATACGCTGACCGCCACGGCCATGCCGACTTCCGCAACAACAAAACAAGTAACAAAAAAGAACAATAAAATATGTAAAAATCATGTGCCTCATAGACATTCCCACGTACAGTGTAGTGTTTGCAACCGCCATGTCGAATATTATATTTGCTGCAGTCTTCGAAGATTGTGTTTTTATTGACTTCACATTGTAACTTTCACGCAGTGCTACCGTAAAATGTTAGTATCCCACAAGAAAATGAAACGGGACAATAATCCATGAATTCAAACAAGATATTCCAATAATAGTGTTTTTCAATTAATATAAATATAAAACTAAACAAAACGAATCCTGTGTTTAATTTTTCCGCGTTGTCTTGGCGAACAGTTTTATTTCTCCTGTTTGTGCTTTTCTTTGGTGCACGTTGGAGCTTTGTCCTTGTGATGCTGTTGGAAGGAAGTGAACCGAGTGCCCGTGCCTGGCACAAAACATCCTTCCCTACAGGTCTATAAGACGTTACTTCTTCTGCTGGTTTATCTGGTTTCTTAAGCATTACTATCTGGGCTGTTTTGAATGAATTCGGAATGTATCTTAATCGAAAGCAAACATTAAACAAATATGTTAGCATAATGGCAGCTTTTCGAGGTAATTCCTGGTACACGTCAGGTAATATTTCATTAATATCTGGTGCTTTTTTGTGGTTCAAACTTTTGTCGATTTCTTTGGCAATCTCCATTGGGGTCACTGGTTTGATTGCTTGCTCAGTTTGATACCTAGGTGAGGGATCAATATTAGTGTGGATGTTGTATGGTTCGAACACTGAAGTCAGGTGTTGTGCACATATTTCAACTTTATCTTCAGTTCTGCGTATCCACTGTCCATGCGCATCCTTTATAGGTGGCACTTGAATAAGGGGACATTTAAATTTACGTGTTGCCTTCCAGAGAGAACAATCCGTATCCGCTGACGGACTTAGTTCACTTAAACACTCATCTATACAACTCTATGTTCTTTAATTAATCTGTTAACTAGATTGCTCACCTTGTTAAATATGTTTTTATCGTTAGGGTGTCTGGATCTGTGCCAGGTTCGTCTAGCTTTGTGCCTGTCTTTGATTAGATCTCTAATCTCAAAAGGGTAGCTGGTTGCTGGTTCTGGTTTATCACTTGGCGCCGGAGTTGCTGTTGCGGCTGGTACTTGTATGCTAATTGTAGCAAGTACTCGTCGATAGGGATAATGGAGGCGCCTTCGTATAGGTGAGAGTTTGGGTAATGGCGACCGTCGGGCCTTCTAGAGTAGTTGGTGCATCTTCTGAGGAGTTTTCTTTCGAAAACTCGAAGTCTTTCCATTTGGGCCGAAGATATGCAGGACCATATGGGAAAGGCGTATGATATTCCAGATCGGATTAGCTGCTTATAGCAGAGAAGCTTAACTTTGGTGTCAACTTTGTTGCTCCACTTCAAAATGTTGTGCAGTTGCTTGGATCGACCGAGTCCCCTTTGAAGAATGTGGGTCACATGTTTGATGAAATTCATTTTTGGGGTATAGATGACCCCAAGATATTTCATCCTGTCCTGTGGTCTAATCGTAGTACCTCCTATGAATAATCCGGAAGACGTCGTCGTTTTTCTTTTTTACCTGAACCCTGCAGCACATGAAAGTTTGTTTGGCCAATCATATTCGAGCAGCTGCCCCGGTTGCTCGATATTGATTTTGCTGATGGTATTCAATCAGCGACCATGGGCCTCGACGTGGGATGCAGGAGTTTGTTATTTTTAGCAGCTGCTGGTTGCTCGATTTGATTTCAGAATCGTCACTTTGAGCAGCTGCTATGTTTGGTTGATGACGATTCGGGAATCGTTATATTGGGCAGCCGCTATTGCAGCTGCTATGTTTGCTTGATAACGATTCGGGAATCGTTTGGAGTTATGGGATGTTTAAAATGAGGATGATGGATGGGATATGTATATGGGGGGGGGGGGGGGGGGGGTGGTAGGGCTTCCTGAGCATTACAGTCCCCATATCAAGTATCCCATATCCGCAGTATTGAAAGCATTCAACGACGGTTCTTGCGTTTTGTCCTCCGAGGACTGTGTTGGGAGAACCCCCTGTCCCCCTCCCATACAAAAGTCGTCTCAAACTAATTAACCTAACCACTCTAAAACAGCGAAGAAGTTGAACCTATGTTAGCACAATCAAACGCAAGACACAACTGTCCCCCACAGTTTCTCTATTCTATATGAGAAACAACCTACAATTCCAACCACAATTCCTACCTAATTTCGACAGCCTTTCAGCGCGTCAAATCAACCCCATTTCCCCCTACTTACCTGTTCACCTGCAAAGCATGTTACCACCAAGGACACATAGCTAAACTCATTGTTCCATGCAAACAATGCATAAATGAGTTTAGCTTCCCCTTTTTGCCATACGGCAACTCGTGTCCATGTCGATTAGCGACAACCAAATCCAGTCGGACGAAGTTGTCGTATCATTGCAGAACCGCTGGGGAAATTTATCAAAACATTCGATCGAATCACGTGATAATATTTCCCTAGCGTTACTTCGGCTTTTTTCCAGACACTTCATTCGCTGGGGATCAATGCTCTCTTTTTGCAGGTGAATATCATCAGCTTAATTCTCCTCTCTTTCTCAGTTCTGTCCTTGTACAGATCAAAGTACTCTGAATTCACCATACTACCGAATCAGGTCAATGGGTTCCGCTCAGAACTACATTGATTCATGCACATACAACCAAATCCACCCCTAGGATAATCGTACATGGTGTTTCTGTTCTCTCATTGTCCCGCTCTCTTCGATCATCAGTTTACCAATGTAACCTACCACACATTGAAGAACGTGGCAATGAGAGAGCAGAAGTATCTTCTCTTTTGGTTGTATCCAATTTCTTCCCTTTCCAGTCAGTCGATTAACGAGATTAACAAGAGGAGGTTGTGTCGCTAACCACCGCCGCTTGTGGATACAAAACTGTTATAACAAGGAACACCAGTGTCTTTTATTGAAGATTAACGGAATCGTCAGAGCAACATCGTTGGGGAGTAAGTGGAATACTTGCCATACGTCGGCATCTACACTTCACCCCCACACAACCTCCTTACCAACTCAGCCATTATGGGGCACAACTGCTTGCCAGAAGAGAATCCGTTTTCAATTGTAAACAAATTATAAATGACATTTCTTAAAAAGGACAGATATGTACTGACCAGAGTCCACCCATATAAAAGCGCACCATGTACGAGGATGAGTCAAATATAAATAATAGAATTTTCAAATATATACATGTAATAATGTAATTTATTTTTATACGTTTATGGAATAATGATACACACTAACTATACTATTATATCAACATTTTTCAATAAAGTCTCCTGTGATCTACACACTTTTGCAACCGATTTGCAAGCTATAATATTCCTTGTTCGTAGATAGATTTAGGGCGAGTTGTTAGCCAATTGCACATGTGTTCCTCAACATCTTCATTAGTTTCGAAACTTTTTCTTCCAAGTGATTCCTTCAAGGGTGCGAACAAAAACTAGTCACAGGGAGACAAGTTTCGGCTATTAAGAGGGTGTTCGGGGGTTTCCAAGCATATATCTTCCAATGTATCCCTTGTCAGGGACACGGTGTGAGGCCTGGCGTTGTCATGAAGAATGACAATAAGCTCTCGAACGGCACGGTTGTTGTCATCTGTATGACATGCCCTTGGGCGTAGGTCATTACGGCACACGGTCGGCCAATGCGTAAATTACTGTGAACGATAGGGAACTCTTGACAATGAGGTCAATTAACTGGCTACCAACACGATATATAGATGTCGATTGTTGTCGTCCTGAAACAATTGCTATTGTAAGAAAAAGGAGAAACGAATACCTTAAGTTGGATGGACTGCTGACGGAACATCAAATAAAGAATCCTCCAGATAATGTAAAACACGGTAGTTTAACTGTTGTGAACCTTTTCTCTTTATTTGATTTGATTTCAATTGATTTATCTAGATTTGATTCGATTTGGAACTGTGTCTCTTCAAATAGATTTACGAAGTGTGATAGCTCATTTTAATATTATTGAATGTTAGCTGTTTGCTGACATTTGTTATTTGTGTTGTCATGACTGCCTTCAGTAGTACCTGCGCTGACCGCATCCAGTATTGCCATCGTTTGCTGCTCCGTCTCCAACATTCCGTCCACCTTGAACTGTAGGTTCAACCGTCTCCTCTTCCGCCAACATCTCCTTAATGCTGCCAGGAAAGTTTCGCTGGACAGCTCTCTAATCGCTTCATGTATTGCCTTGTTTGCCAAGTATACGAAGAGACAAATGTAGCCTTTGACTCGCTCCGCGCCGCGTCCTTTCCATGTCCGAAGAGTGATAGGACCTCCATAATCCACGACGGTGTTACTAACTGGCCTTGCGGGATTAATCCGACTGGCTGGTAATGCCGCCATTTGTTGAACTAGCACCCGTCCCTTGTGACGACCGCAAACCGTGCATTCCGCGATGACCCTCTGGAGAAGTCCTCGACTCCCTATGATCCAGTACCGGGAGTTCACTGCGGCTAGCCGTAACCGACTTCCAGCGTGCATCAGTCTCAAGTGCAAATCTCTTCCGCAGATCTTTGCCAGGTGATGTTGCCGGTGTAAGATTGGTGGTTGTCGGCGTTCGTGTCCCTTCCTTGCTGCTTCTAGCCTTCCGCCCATCCTGTGGGTACTTTGGTCATCGATGAATGGGTTGAGCGCAATCCGTTCGCTTCGTCTTGATCCTTGTCTCCCGGCTCTAATGGCCGCTAGGTCCGCCTTCCGCCACGCTACTGTTCGTACTGTTCGAGTGAAGCTGGAGAATCTTCTTGTAATGGACAGCTCCTCTTGCTGCATTACGACGCACGATGCCTTGCGCTCCTCGAGGTCGGCCGGTGTTCCGGTGTCCGCCTCTCGGACTTTGGGATGCTTGCGGAACCGGGTCAATATTGAGCTGAGGTCTGACCGCAAGGATGGTCCGACCATCAAGTGATCGTTGAGAGATGTTCCATTACTGGTGACCAGAGACGCATCGAACACCACTCTGAGCTTGGTGGTTTCACTCTCGGCCTTGATTACTGCATGGTGAGGTAGATAGCAGCATTGGTTGGTCGGTAATTTTGTTGTTTCTTCGATCACCCGCCCACGTGACCCATGTCCTGGTATTCCTTCATAATTCCGGGTTTCTTCTGAATCGCCTCTCCATGGACAGAAGCCTTTGGATGGCTGCTTCCCTGGAATGTCCCAATGTCAGCGTGAAGTGTTTGACCGGTATCTTCACCTCGAAGCGTCCCTCTGCTAAACGCCGTGCGTGTCCGCAAAGTGGGCCATTGCCCTCCTCTCTTCTTCTGTTAGGCGCTCCTTCATCTCGGGTTCCTCCCCCCTCTCCCAGAAGGCTCCTAGCTGCCCCTATAATAGGTCGACCTGGTGGGTGACAGTGCAGCAATGTTGTTCTTGATCGGACAGGACTGGTCCACTCCCTGCGACCACCCAGCTGAATATGGTGTTCTGCGCCATCATTCTACTGTCGGGATCCATCAGTCGTCCATCGCGCAGGACCTGGAAGATAGTGTCCGAACCCAGAAGCGAGTCAATGGGTCTTGATTTGTGGGATAGCGGGTCGGGCAACGCCAGCGATGAAAGGCTTCTCCAATCACGTTCCAGTGACTTTGACGGAAGATCCGAAGTCAATCGTCCCATCACCAATGCCGTTGCCCGAATACTTGTTTTCCCTGTTCGGCCTTTCAGTAGCATATCGACCTTTCCTCGGCTGAGTTGTGGATTCGCTTTCCCTATGCTACTTATCTTCACCTTCGCCTGCGTGCGTCGCAGGCCCACCTGTTGAATAAATGTTTCTCGGACTAAGGATGTGGTCGAACCGGAGTCCAGAAGCACCCGACACGGAACCAACTATCCGTTACACTCTCGGCAGTTACCTCTCTCACATTGGTTAATGCTGTGATCTGGGCTGAGGCAATTTCTGCATAGCCCTTGGCGGTGGGCAAACTGATCTCGCTATAGAGCTGAGAGATTCCTGAAAGCGCTGCATCGGAACAATGGATGCGGCTGCGCGCATCTGGGACACGTCTTCCTGGGTGAGCCCGCTGCTATACCTCTGTCCCGAACAAAGTGACTCTGTGAATAGCTCTTCGCTGTCAGGAGGCTCTCTAGCTCGGTGAGGCGGGCTTCCAGGAATTCGGTCAGCTCCTCGAATGTCGGCAGCCCGTTCCTGCTGGTTTCTTGACCGCATGACTGCCTAGTCTCACTATCGAGCTTCTCGACTCTGGTGAAAACCAACCAACAACTCCAGTGCTCCACTGATAGCTGCAATGCTCGCAAAGCCCGAACTTGCTCGAAGAGGCCGTTGATGAATCTGCGAAACTCCGTAGCACCTGGTGATTGCCTAGCTGGAATCGTCATTAATGGTCGTAGATGTGCCCCCACGATGACCTTCTTTTTGTCATAGCGCGAGACCAGTGCAGCTCAGGCCTCCAGATAGCTTCCCGCCGTGACCGGTACATTGCCAACTACTGATAGTGCATCCGCTCTTAAAAATGTCCGGCGAAATTATAATTTCTCGACTGCTGATAACTGGGAGTTGTCGTGGATGAGTGGTTGGTACAGATCTCGGAACGTTACCCACTGCTGGTAGTCCCCATCGAAGGTAGGCACGTCGATATGCCTCAAATTGTCCGGTCGGGTTGTCGCTCCACTCGTGGAATCCGTTGCTGTCGGTTCCGTTGACCGCGTAACCAATTGTTCCACCAAGCTGTTCATGAGCCTCTGGCTAGCATTCATGGTGTCAAGCAGCCTCTTAATTCTTGGTTGCTCCGTTGTTAACGTTGTAGTAGTTGCAGTTTCCACGGTGTCTCTAGACGTATCCAATGCGATGCAGCATGTGCCTGTTGCCATGGTCAAGCGCTAGTTTAGCTTCCCTTGCAGCGAAAAGTATCGCTCTTCGAATTCTGCTCGCTCTTCGTTCTCCCTGTCGATGTTCAGGTCCGGGTCGTTCTCCTCGATACCTTCCTGGAGGCTCTCAAAGGATTTAAATGAGTCCTCCAGTTTGCGCAGTCTGCCTGCGACTTCCTCCCTGGTCACCTCATTCGACTTGGTCGCGAACTCCTCCAACCGCGTGAGGAATCCCTTGATGACTCCTCGTCTCCGTTTCATTGTCAGAACAGTCATATCGCAGGTCGCCATTGCAACTTAGTTTGCCCTTTTTTCGATGCATGTGGATCGAAGTGCCACTAGCTCCTTGATTCTGATTCTTGTCGATCGGCTGTAGCTTCTACGTAACTGAGTGCGCTGCTGGTTGTGGCTAGCTTTGATCGGCTGGACGACCGTCTGTCTTGCTGCTTAGTCGCCGCAGGCGCGCTTCAATGCGTTGCTGTTGAAATGCTTGGTTCCAGGTTGCACCGCAGGAGAGGTTGTCCAGTCGGCAGCTGCTGTGTTTGTCCTCATGTGGCGTATATCTTTGTGGTTACCTCGGATCGTGGATTCGGCTCGAAGGACCAATTTGTTTTGGCACTCGGTCGCCCAATACGTAAATAACTGTGAACGATACGGAACTCTTGACAATGAGGTCAATTGACTGGCCACCAACACGATATTTAGATGTCGATTGTTGTCGTCCTGAAACAATTGCTACGAGGATTGCCTTTTATATTTCGGGATTAGAGAACAAAAACAAATATTGATCATCGAAAATCACTTTATTGTTTTTCAAAATATTACCCACGAAGATCTATACACTTTTGCATGCGTTTGAACCAATTGTCGAAGCACTTTTGCCACTCTGATTGAGGTATCTCCAACACATGCATTCTGAATGCAGCAACCGCTTCTTCAGGTGTCGAAAAACGTTGACCTCTCAGTTTGTTTTTTACGTACGGGAATAAAAAGAAGTCATTCGGTGTCAAGTCAGGACTATACGGCGGATGACCCATCAAATCGATGTTTTGGGTGCTCAAAAATGCAGTTGTCGCAGCCGATGTGTGAGAGCTCGCATTGTCGTGGTGAAGAGTGATCTGTCTTCGACGGTTGGTTTTCCTGATTTCTTGGAAGACAACTGGCAAACAAATGGTTGTGTACCACTCAGAATTGACTGTTCTGCGTTGCTCTAGTGGTACGGTTGCGACATGTCCAGTTTTTCCGAAAAAACAGGCGACCATTTGCTTGGAAGTGTTTCGTGCGCGAACAACTTTTGTTGGATTTGGCTCATCTTGAAGCACCCAGACAGTCGACTGCTGTTTACTTTCGGGCTCATACGCGTAAATCCACGATTCATCACCTGTCACGATGTCATAGACGTGTTTCGAAGCACCGCGACCGTATTTTTTGAGCATTTCTTTCGACCAATTGACACGAGCCTTTTTTTGGGCGATTGACAAATTGTGTGGGATCCAACGCGAACAAATTTTTTTGGCAGTCAAATGTGTATGCAATATTGAATGTATGCTGGTCCCACTAACGCCTAAGGTTGTCTCAATCTCACGATAGGTCACATGACGATCTTCCAATATCAGTTCGCGCACAGCATCAATGGTTTTCGGAACAACAACTGATTTTGGACGACCTTCACGAAATTCATCTTGGAGTGAACTACGACCACGATTGAATTCACCATACCATCGATAAACACTGGTCCTTGATGGAGCTTCATCGCCAAAAATTGAATTAAGTTCATCCATGCACTGTTGCTGAGTTAATCCATGCCGAAAGTTGTAAAAAATAATCGCACGAAAATGTTGACGATTTAATTCCATTTTTGGGCCGGGATGAATCTTTTAAGTTACTGTAAACAACACAAATAGCGCTCGTATGTCAAAACGTTCTGAGTGCGTATAATCTCAAAAATGTCCAACTTTACGACAGACCTGTCAATTGCCGGATTGCAACACTAGGGTTGCCAAATCCCGAAACATAAGAGGCAACCCTCGTATTGTAAGAAAAAGGAGAAACGAATACCTTAAGTTGGATGGACTGCTGACGGAACCTCAAGTAAAGAATCCTCCAGATAATGTAAAACACGGTAGTTTAACTGTTGTGAACCTTTTCTCTTTATTTGACTTGATTTCAATTGATTTATCTAGATTTGATTCGATTTGGAACTGTGTCTCTTCAAATAGATTTACGAAGTGTGATAGCTCATTTTAATATTATTGAATGTCAGCTGTTTGCTGACATTTGTTATTTGTGTTGTCATGGCTGCCTCCAGTAGTGCCTGCGCTGGCCACATCCGGTGTTGCCATCGTGTGCTGCTCCGTCTCCAACAATTACTTTCGTTTTCGACAGGTTCTCGTCCACTTTTAAATTCTCTGGCCCACGTATACACACGATTCTGAGACAGTGTATTAACATCAAAGTATGCCTTCCATAGAGAGAAAATTTCCGATTAATTATCTTAATACGATTTCTCGTATTCAACTTTCATACGAATATTCGAATTGACCATATTGTTCTTCTGCCGAAGTACCCGAAGTGATTATAATTTGCAGGCATTCAAACCCAATGTGCCTAGTTCCGCTCCCTCTCTTTCTTTTTCCATCGACACTGTGCTTTGACATTTACAATAACCTCAAAAACACCATTACCTGGGCTTTTCATGTAGAGAAAAAAAGGGAATCAATTCAAATGCGTCATTCCAAAACTAGTGGAATTTATTTAGTCTATATCCTTTTAACATAAATGATTATGAACATGGTCGAATGAACTTGGCGATTCTAATTCTTCAAGCGTTTAGCTACTTATTGAAACCGTCAATCAGATAGTAGGGGTAGGTTTGTATTAAAAGGAAATTTTATGTGGGTACGTTCTCCATTGAAGCTATGCGCACTGTCTGACGAGTGCTCGGTTGTTGAAAGGTTGTCAAAAGCGACATGGACCAAACAAAAAAAAAATACCAGATTGTGTTTTGGCGTGGAACTATAAGTGCTTAATTTTTACACACCTTTTACGAATTTATCTATATATATACATATATATATATATATATATATATATATATATATATATATATATATATATATATATATATATATATATATGTATATATATATTCTGTAGGACGCCATGAATGGAATGTAACACAAGGAATAAGCTACGACGACGACAATAACACACAGAACGAGCTTCGGGAGCTTATTACGTTTTAACAACTTTTTTGAAGCCTTTTTTAAGGGAGGAACAATATTAATTCAAGAAGAGTACCCAAGCGATTAGGTGTGGTGAATATTCTGTTCTCGACAGAAATGTCGAAAGACGGTCTCTAGGGGAATGAGCAGGAAAATATTGTAAAATGTCGGTGGGCTCAGTCCATAGGGAGTGTTGGATAAATAAGAATATGACATACAAGTGAACTGGGGCTACAAGATAACACAATCAGATCGGAAAAAAAAACAACAAAAACCATTGTGGTGAATAGGAAATTTAGGGCGTTGGGTTTGACATTACCAGATTAAATACTTGTCATCTCACCACAATTAATACTAGCCATTTACTGAGCTTGTCTATTCTGTTGAGTCTCACCTTTGACTTTCCGTTTCATTTTAATTTGTAATTAATGACAGACGAATTGAAATGGGAATTTTACTCAATTTCAAATGCAACCACAATCCCGATCTCGTCAGTCATCGTCTCTTAGATTACGATCTCTTAAGAACCAATAGGAACATGTAACTACTGACCAGGTAACCAGATCGCTTAATTGGTGAGCCAGATTCTCGCAGCCAGCAACCAGTAATCAGGTATTTAAAATCAACCACTACGAGGCGCGGTGTCTCCAGTTCCCTTACCTAATTGTGACCTTTTCTTTTTGTTACTTTTCTGATCGTACACTAATTTACGACTGTCGTCTGGGATTAATACACAACTGTGCCAAAACGTTTAATAAACTTAACGATCTGTAGCCTTTAATACATGTGAACCATATGGGTGTTCCTAATCATTGGGATTGAGAGGCTTGGTCAGAGGTAGACTTTGAGTATACAAAAGTGCCGAATACTCAAGGCCAACCCAAGACGTTTTCAATATAGAGACAAAATTAATACTTCTATGAATGCGATGATTTGTATAAAAATAAGTTTGACCATCTCATTCAAGAGCAGACTGGATCTTGAAGGGGCGATCACACCAACTGCAATTGTAATTGCGTGGATGGCAAAGTGATCGTGTCAATAATCACGTCTGTCGACTCACTGTGAAACTAAGACGACATTGGTACTTGTCAAACGAGTTGTTGGTGCTTCTACCTTTGCAAACTATTAGCCATGACTATAATTGGTCGCTCTTTTGGTTTTTGTGGGAATAGATTATTTTAAGAAAAAGGAATGACCTTCCCAAAAGTCGTCGCCAACATGAATGAAATGGTACACATTGTATTATTTTAGCTATTTACTATGACTAATATATTGTGGCGCGGGTATGTTCACCAATATTGCTGTATTCAATAATCTCAGTAAATTGTTTAGAAGGCAGATGTATGTCATCGAAACGTGAACAATTCAAATTGCTGGGAAAAAATATTGGGTGGCATTGAATTGGAGTCAGAGATCACTTACCTAACCAGATAGTTACTGGTTAGGGTGTGAGAACATGATCTTTGATAGACATGGGGTTAACTAAATATATTTAATGATAATCGTAATTGCGTATTTTTTTTTTTTTTAGAAAACATCAGAATGCACTCATGAGAATGCTGCATTACTGCAGAAAGTCATTATTGATGGACATTTTGTGGCCGACGTTGCTACGTCGATCACTCTCGATTTACGCATCCTTCTCTATTGGGTTCGTGCTATACCACTGTAAGGTCATGCAAACCGTTTTATGTGTGAGTGTACTATGAAACAATTTTGGTGTTCATATTAATTTGTTTTTGCGTTAAGCTTCGGGTCATATATCGAGAATAGTAATCCAGCAATTTGAAAAACTTATCATAGTGGTCAATTTTAATTCCACTCTGTTTGCAGATTATAAAAATATCCTTCGGTTACTGTAAGTTCCTTACCATCCGTTCAAGTAATCCGGTCGAATTATTTAATGCCGAGAAAGAATCGTTGGAAATAGTTCGAGAGGCTTATAGAACGTTGTCTGTTTCAAGATCAAGGGGTTACAACTTACAGTTTAGGAAAATGAACTGCTGTTGATATTTTGTGCCCAATCGCTGGTACGAGAGTTTCTCTTCAGTCACTGCAACATAAGTGGATTAAGGTGTAATTTCTCTGCTATGTCTGTTCATATATCTAGCAGGATGAATCAATTCGTGGACTGCATGTAAAGAAAGCATTTGCTGATACTAATATTTCGGACTTCAAATTGGTCAAATATGACTTCGTATTTCTTGTTGTGGGAATATCTTTATATGGCAGGGTGCCTAGATGGATTTAACGATTTTCTTACCGGCAACAGCAAATTCCAGTTGTATAATAAGAAGAGCCTCTTTTACTTTCATTCTGTCGGTTAGTTGCACTTTTGTACTGGACACTTGCTCCTCCTCTTCAACATTTAGAATACAATATATTTTATTACCTAATATATACTCTAATAACTGGATTTTAATATGTCCTTATTGAAACTGTGGGGAGGAGGTATTGTGCCTAACAGGGACACTCTGTTCACTTCCCCCTCCATCGTGAATTGTTTGCCGCGTAAAACAGTGAACCAGAAGAACAATAAGGTAAACACATTTAGGATGTAACGGACGCACTGGGAGAAAAGCCCAAACGAAACCCCGAAACGAAACGCCGATAAAAGTTACAACGAAACACCGATTTAGCTAGTCCTTTAATTTTATTCTTTTAATTAATCCATACGTCTTATGGATATGCCGCCACACTAAATTAGCTGTACGAACACGGATTTGAATAATTTATACGACGCAACAATACATTATATGGCAGAACACGGACTGGAATCATTTATACGTCTCGCACGCTTACTCGACTCAACGGTATTTATTTACGCGTCTCCGCAGTGGCGGAGAGCGGGAGCGGCATGACCGTGGTGGTCAGCGGGTGGAATTTCACTCTACGATACTCAATCGTTTGGGGTGAGTTTTCTCGAGAGAGGAAGTGTTTCTCTCGTGGTGAAAACAAGAAAGAAAGACTTGGCAATGTATGTGTATGTGTGAGTGAACATCACACTGGATTTTTTTATACACAAGGCCATGGGAATGAACCTGAAACAAAGAAGGGAAAAGGGATCGTGTAGATCTTTCTTTATGTAAGAAGGTTACTGGGAAACGAATCCAGAACTATGTAGGATAAAAGGAATTTAAGACCTGAGAGTTCAACTGAGTAAACAAGTTGCAACTCATTAGATGGTAGGTGCATTTGGGATACTAGAATGATTGAATTGTTTGCGTATCTCCAGAATGCCTGATGAAGGGCAGCGGTCTTTTGTTTACTCATGGTGCGAAATGGTGAAATTAGTGAAATAGTGTCAACGTGGATGGTGCTTATTCCATTCAGCTGGTGTTGGACTATTTATCGCTGGGTAAAAGGACCGACAGCCGATGTGTGCATAGATAGTTTGTATGTACACATATTGGGGTTGAGCCAACTCAAGGGTAAGGTTCCCTGATAAGCGGTCGTATGATATGCGAACCGATGAATTTTATCACCGGGATTTTATGATAAGGTAAGAATGAACTCTTACAGGAATTGTATGCGAAGAGATGCAAGAAAAGGTAAGAATTCTTGTACTGAAGCTTTTTAGATTATACCTTAGATAATCCTAGATGCGTAAAGCATTTAAGGTGCTAATGCGATTACATTCGCGAAATTATGTGATTGAATGGAAGTTATGGGGTTTTTTTTTTTAGGTAAGTGAACCGCGGGGTTTGGCGGAGCCGCCACAAAACCACTCAAGTCCCACAATTTAAACTATTGCTTTTTTAGCAAACCGCACTTATAGAAAATTGGTATCAGCAACTGGGTGCCCTAGCATTTCATGTCATCGGATAAATCGTACAAAAGTGTAATGTTTCGATCCCGGAACCACATCCACAGTTCACAACTCTTGAACAGATTTCCACCGGACGACTGCTAACGTGTGCCTTTTAAACTTCCACTACGTTTGCCAAGTAGGCTTTTCGAATAACCACTATCGAATTTTCGCGATCATTGCGCAGAAAGTTAAAATGTTAGAATCAGAGCAACAACCTATCAGAGCCGCCTGTACGTGAAGAAGTTTCGACTTGCTACCTAGCTGCGATTGCTACGTTAATGCTTTGGTATATTTCGCTGAACATTTTTTCGATTTACCACATTGCGCGCCTTTCAGTTTATGTAATGATACTTCGCGCGGAGCGACGTGGCGGGTGAAGCAAGGTGATCTAAGGTTTTGGTTTACTATAAGAGTGTGTTTTTCATGCTATAATCGATCACGTTAGGGTTACCGCTTGCGAAGTGAAGAACGGGAGTCGAACCCACGCTATGACAAGATTAGAATGAAAGCAACAAGGTATCAGACCACTGTCGCGTATAAGTAAAAATGTTTCAACTTGTTTATAAGCTGTGATCAGCACATTAATGTTTTGATGCATGACTTTGGTGATTTTTCTTTTGACGCCGTGTTTTCACAATTATTGCTTACCGGTAATCTGTTGAAATCGTCTCACATTTAATAAAGTGTTTTTGTTTTTTTTCTTACACAAAAAGGGATATTGAAGTACTCTTAAATGTCAGAGAACATTGCGAGCAGAAGAAGAGGTAGATGATAAGGAAAGGAAGTATCGATGTATATTGGTCTTAAAAGACTGGGTATTACAACGATGAGGAAACACATGTTGGGGTAAAGCATTCCATATTCGTGTGGTTCGGCTAAAGAAGGACTTTCTACGTTTATTTGTTCGCCTGAAGGTGATTTTCAACGTGAACTGATGCGCATTCTTACATAGAAGTGCACGAAGGAGCAAAGTTCACCTCATCGTGTGCGGACGTTTTTTTTTTCAATCGTTCGAAATGATAAAAAAGTGACAGTGGGTAAAAATATATTATATATAATAAATAAAAGTTGAAGTGAGAAAAGAAAAATCATTGTCTTGTGGATATATTAAGAGCCGATAAAGCAATATGAAATAGGACATAATTAAGTGACATTTAGTTAAAAAAAAAACTAGATTGATAACATAATAAATAATAAAGTTGAAAGTAATAAGTGACAGTGAAAAATGGTAAAGTAAATAAAACTATAAAGTGTAAATTTGAGAAAAAAAGTGAGAGAAAAATCAAGGTGTGAAAAATTGAAAAAAAAACAGTATGTTGAAAATTGAACTTCCAGGAATCGGTAATATATTATAGGGGTGCATAAGAGCTCCACTCCCCTCACAGCATTAGAGGGATTATTTCACAGTTGTGCGGAGTAAAGTTTTTTTCGAAAAATGTATGGCGGCAACAAGCAGTCAAAATATTAACAAATGTCATACCGGCGAGAATCACACCGTACGCAGAAAAAATATTGGGAGACTACCAATGCGGATTCCATAGGAACCGATCAATAAGCGACCAAATGTTCACAATAAGGCAATTACTGGAAAAGAAGTAGGAATACGGAGAGTTGGTTCACCAACTGTTCGTTGACTTCAAAAAAGCCTACTTCTCAGTCGCAAGGCAAAGACTCTACCAAATTGTAGTTGAACTGGGAATCCCGAAACAATATGCCGTCCTCATTCAAATCTGCATGAACGAAAACAAAGGGCGAGTTAGAGTAGGAAACCACCTCTCAGAACCATTTGAAATCCGGGAGTGACTAAAATAGGGGGAAGGCCTCTCACCATGTCTCTTTAACCTCGTCCTCGAGTATGTCATCAGAAAGGTACAAGACGACAACATGGCCGGATCATCCCTGAACGGGGTCACACAAGTGCTCGCATATGCGGATGACATCGCCGTCATGGGCGATAATCTAGAAACTGTAAGTAAAAACAGTGAAATCATCATGCAAGCGGCAGAAGAGGTGGCCTAGAAATAAATGAAGACAAAACGAAATACATGATTATTGCGAGAGTAGGTGGACCTCAAAGAACACACATAAACATCAGGGGCAAGATATTTGAAAATGTCAAAGAATTTAAATATCTGGGAACAATACTGACGGCCAGTAACGAAATGTCGAAGGAAATTAACAAAATACTACACTCCGGCAACGCTAGTTGGCATGCAGTCAGTAAACTGCTGAAATCCAAACTGCGATCACGTAATATAAAGCTCCGTGTCTATAGAACCATAATTATGCCGATTGTTCTATACGGATGCGAAACATGGGTCCTCACAAAACGGGAAGAAAACGAATTCCGCGTATTCGAGAATAAAGTTCTAAGGGGTATGTTTGGCGGTAAATATACGAGGAGGCAGGACAATGGAGGAATTGGAAGAGCTGTATCGCAAACCTACAATAGTGAGAATAATCAAGTCGCGAAGATTAAGATGGGCCGGACATGTGGCGCGAATGAGCAACGATAGAACCGTGCATAGAATTCTAGACGGTAAGCCAACGGGAAGGAGACCTACAGGGCGGCTGCGACGGAGATGGGAGGACGATGTGAGGTTAGACCTTGAGGAGGTCGGATCAGATGGTCGAACGTGGAAGGAGAGCGCACGGGACAGGGAACAATGGCGGAGTCGAGTCGGTGAGGTCATGAAATTTCGGGTTACTACAGGCCAATAAATAGTAGTAGTAGTAAATAGTAATATAGTAATAGAAGAGAGCATGATTATGATTGGTTGATCGTTGTGCTTATCCCAGAAAGTCAATTTTCATCCCTGATTGGGATCAGTCAGATTTCATTCCTCAAACGAGATACTCGCTAAGTCAAGCGTTCGTGCAATTTTAATCGAAAGTCAAGAGTGTCCGTACGGCAGTAGAGTGTTGTCATTTCATTACCGCGCAATTACGTTAATTGGATTTAACTTATTTATGCGGTATTTTCAACCTAATGGCTTTACACTGGATGTGTGTGACCTCAACGCGACTAATTGCAGTCCCAAATAAAAGGAATCCATTAATAAATTCCTTAAACACTAAAATATTGTTCCTATCACAGTTTAAATCAAATATTATTAAACAAAAGAAACAGTGTAAATAAATATAAATAAGAAGAACTTAATGTCGAAAGTGTTATATTTATAAGTAATCAATAAAAGAAACATTAACAATTAAACCACACCCTCGGTGCATTTTTATTCATTCCTTTTGGTGAACAATTCTCGACGTCTGAACATCGTTGGGGAGTTAAGTAAACCAAGTGCCCGTGATTGGCATCAATACTTCAACCCCTACACACCCTTAAATTTCAAGGATGGTCAATATGAGCGGCAGAGAATAAGGAAGGGAGGTATCAATATGTCTGTGTATTATAATGATGATGAACCATATGATCGGGCGGTTCCTTCCATATTCGTGTGGCGTTTTTTATTTATTTATTTATTTTTTTTTTTGTCATCAAAAGATACCTCTGGAACGATCCACATGCATGCCGGACTTTTACCGACTAAAACCACTTCACACCAGGCACATATTCCCGTTGATCCCCGCGGAACTTTCTTTTAGATATTCCATCGTGGGGCCGGACAGAGTTTACCTGTTACTCCGCTCGTCGCATCGCAACTGTTGCGTCATGTCACATAGAATGCCACCTGCCGGAGTAACTGTCCGTCTCATATGTCTCCCCAAAATCGTTCGTGCGGTTTCGAATCTCACGCATTCTGTGAGTACGTGTTCCGCATTTTATATTTTACCTTCGCAATACAAGCAGTATGGGTGATGCAGATACTTATATTTGTGCAAGTATTGCCGAAAGCATCCATGTCCTAGTATTAGCTGAGTCGGGTGGTAATTCAGCTCGCCATATATATTGAGTGTACGAGGGTTGCCTTTTATATTTCGGGATTAAAGAACAAAAACAAATATTGATCATCGAAAATCACTTTATTGTTTTTCAAAATATTCCCCATGAAGATTTATACACTTTTGCATGCGTTTGAACCAATTGTCGAAGCACTTTTGCCACTCTGATTGAGGTATCTCCAACACATGCATTCTGAATGCAGCAACCGCTTCTTCTTGTTTTTTACGTAGGGGAATAAAAAGAAGTCATTCGGTGCCAAGTCAGGACTATACGCCGGATGACCCATCAAATCGATGTTTTGGGTGCTCAAAAATGCAGTTGTCGCAGCCGATGTGTAAGAGCTCGCATTGTCGTGGTGAAGAGTGATCCGTCTTCGGCGGTTGGTTTTCCTGATTTCTTGGAAGACAACTGGCAAACAAATGGTTGTGTACCACTCAGAATTGACTGTTCTGCGTTGTTCTAGTGGTACGGTTGCGACATGTCCAGTTTTTCCGAAAAAACAGGCGACCATTTGCTTGGAAGTGCTTCGTGCGCGAACAACTTTTGTTGGATTTGGCTCATCTTGAAACACCCAGACAGTCGACTGCTGTTTACTTTCGGGCTCATACGCGTAAATCCACGATTCATCACCTGTCACGATGTCATAGACGTGTTTCGAAGCACAGCGACCGTATTTTTTGAGCATTTCTTTCGGCCAATTGACACACGCCTTTTTTTGCGCGATTGACAAATTGTGTGGGATCCAACGCGAACAAATTTTTTTGACAGTCAAATGTTTATGCAATATTGAATGTATGCTGGTCCCACTAACGCCTAAGGTTGTCTCAATCTCACGATAGGTCACATGACGATCTTCCAATATCAGTTCGCGCACAGCATCAATGGTTTTCAGAACAACAACTGATTTTGGACGACCTTCACGAAATTCATCTTGGAGTGAACTACGACCACGATTGAATTCACCATACCATCGATAAACACTGGTCCTTGATGGAGCTTCATCGCCAAAAATTGAATTAAGTTCATCCATACACTGTTGCTGAGTTAATCCACGCCGAAATTTGTAAAAAATAATCGCACGAAAATGTTGACGATTTAATTCCATTTTTGGGCCGAGATGAATCTTTTAAGTTACTGTAAACAACACAAATAGCGCTCGTATGTCAAAACGTTCTGAGTGCGTATAACCTCAAAAATGTCCAACTTTACGACAGAGCTGTCAATTGCCGGATTGCAACACTAGGGTTGCCAAATCCCGAAACATAAGAGGAACCCTCGTAGAAAGAAGTTTGTAAGGTTTTCTTTCTTTGTAACTTTGAAGCTTCAATCAGAGAAATTGGTGCAATGTTTTTATTCAAATTATTCACCAGCGTTAGTTATGATTTTGACCCATCTTTTGGGCAGAATACGGATTCCACATTGAAAAAATTCCTCGTCTTCTTGTTATATCACCGCTCGCCGTGCTTTTTCAAAAGCGAGGGAAGAGCGAGTAGGTGGAATGTTAAAAAAACAATATATTTGTATTTACACTTCTTTATTTTGGCTTAACTTTTTAATGTTCAATTTTAACTTTTAATTTAAACTTATAATTTAACCTCTTTACCTTTTACTTAGGTAACCATTCAAGTTTGGTTACTAATTAACTCTTCTATTTAAGATAAAAGGCATACTTTTGGTATTCAATTAACTCTGAATTTTACTCCGTTTCAACCACACTTTATATACCCAAATTATGGGTGCAGAAACCCAAACGATGCATCCTATTCCACTTGGACTTCGTTCCAGAACACTTAACCCATATTGAGTCCAATTGCTTAATGCGAGTCAACTGTATTTCTTAATTATCATCGCCACTTAATTGACCCACTTATTGTGCAGCGGCCTTTAAGCAATTGTATTGTGTAATTGTTTTTCACTTTTGGCCGAACCAATTAAAGTACAATGGCCCACATTCAAGCCATTCGTGTCGTTTACTTCGTTTGCGTTTCGACGCAATATCTGGCCTTTCGCCGATCTCAGCACCTTGGCGGAATCTCTGTTAAATGGTGCGCCAATTACCTCTGCAGTGTCGTATGGCAGGTGTGACACCTGTCCTCGGATATGAAGCAAAATATGCATTCGTAATGTGATTGTGTGCGAAAATGTCTTATGCATTGCTCGTTTTTGAATACAAGGCGAAAAAATGCATTTGTAATGGCGTTCAGCTTGAGAAGTTGACAATTTACGAAGGTCTTCAACTGAATACTATCAGGATCGCAACGTGTGCGATATGAGCATTAATTGTGTAATGTTAATTGTACATATAATATCGATTGTGGGAAGAATTAAATTGATTGCATCGTGTGATTTGGTTAACGGTAAATGGAAGTTAAGTAAGTAAAATTTTAAGAAAAAAAAACAAACAAAAATTGACACAAAGTTTTTCAAATTTTTCTTTGTATTTCAACTAATTATCAGTAATGCCATAAAGTTCTGTCGCCGAAAGGCAAATTATACAAATGTTAAGTAATGTTTAGCTTAGAGCGTCTGCGAAGGACCAGTAAGTTATTATATAAGATAATTAAGCTAGAATTTAAGCATTTTTTGCTTAGCCTTTAATTTAGAAATTAAGAATATAAAAAGAAAAATAAAGAATGTTTTAAAAATGAAAATGAAATTAACGGTAAATGGGGTTATGTTGTGGGATACCACATTCTGAGGCTATTAAAGAAAAGCCAATTTCTAAGAATGAAGTGCTATTCGGACAGGGCGTGAATCATTGACCAGAATAAGTAGTTTGCAATGTCTGATGAATACCACGGGCGGGGTAGGATATCCCATTGAAGTGCCTACAAAGTTTCCTTGACGACTTTTGCAACATGTGGCCGAGCGTTGTCGCGCTGAAAGATCACTTTGTCACGCCTTTTGGCATATTGGAGGCACTTGAGGTCCAATGTTGGGCTCTATTGCGTAAATTGTTGTCGGTAACGTTCTCAAGAGTGGTTTCGTTTGGTTGGAGTAGTTCATTGTAGATCACTCCGACCTGCTCCCACTAGATGCACGGCATTAGGTTCTTGGCATGAATATCCGGTTGTTGTAACATGAATATAGGTACAAGATGATTCGATGCTATTTTCACGATTCCGACTCGTGATGAAAATTTTAGGTCAAACATGAATATCGCGAGTCTGGCTCCTAATCGACATTCGGGCCAAACATGAATATCACGAACCGTACTCGGGTCAAACAAGAACGTTTGAATGGGCTCTTATCTCTTCTCTTTTCTTCTTTATATAAATGGGTGTGTGGGGAAGAAGTATGGTGCGCCGGCGTACGGCGCCGATTGCCTTCTTCCTCCAGCATAAATGGATAGTTCCGTCGATTGTTACGCCGAACACTAAGAGGAATCTGTCCGCAGGAAATTGTCGCCAGAAACAAGCGAAAACGCGCGGATGGTAGTCCCAGGAATAAAACGCACTGAATACCATTTTATTGTTTTTTTTTTTGTTGTAATAAAAGGTTCTTTTATTTATCCTTTAAGATTTTAATACATTAAAAGATAGTGACAATACACAAAAACATCTTCGTACTTGACAAATACGGCGCACTTGAATTTGTTTTCTTATTCGATTGTTCTATACTCCACACACGATTGACACTGAATACATTTTCAGCTATACATTGTTCTATTCTACGTTTGACGGTGTTTTTACTTTAATGCACAGTATTCCAAGCGACTCGGGGTTGCAGATCTGCGACAACAAGGGTGTACGCGTCCCCTGGCGCTATACGGGGGGCGGGAGACGGACCGCCCGACCGGCTCGTCGGGTGATGAAAAACGACTCAGCGATATCAATTCGTTGGCTAAGGAAAATCGGCCAGTGAAACTGTCTCTCTTAATTTAAGGATGCATTTTCTATTCCAAGACAAACGTAAAGTCTCTGTTTGGGGGTAAGTCACGAGATCTCATAGAGAAGACCTATAATGGTTACCATGTATGTGTGAATATTGGTTCTTTCATGGGACAAAGCTATGAGAACGAATCTGAAAACAAAGAAAGGGAATAATGTGCATCGATGGGATGTGAATTCGGCTAAGTAAATAAGTCGTATCTCATTGGGTGCTAATTGGGTTTCTGTTTGTTCATGCCGCTAGGTCATGAGAATCAGATCCAGAAATATGTAGGACAAAGAGATCACGTAGATGATTGTCTATGTAATGCGTCATGAACATGGTGCTAATTGGTTTTAGCTTATTTGATGAGAATTGGTGTTTATGGCATCGCTGCCAAGGGTAAGTATACAATTTCTATTTGCATTTGCCTATTCCATAGGATTTAAATTATGCCTTAAGACGCAAGATGCGTATATTTTGTCCCTTGGGTATAGGTCGCCAGCCAATGTGTATGTAAAGGAATTCATTATACACATGGTCAGGTTTATGATCCCTGTTATGATAGTTACATTATATGTAAACCAAATTGTTTTGTTTTCAGGAATTCGACTAGGGAAAATGCGTATGTAAGATTGGGATTTGCCTGGCAACCGAAGATGCCGAATTGGGGTTGGGATTTATGATGTTTGGAACAGAATTCTTATAGGGAATTTTGAATTCGAATAAATGAATGAAGGTGAGAATTCTCTTCCAGGAGCTTCTAGCTAAATACATTTGGTAAATTTGTTGCGTGAATCATTTACAGGTGCTAATGCGATTGCATTAGCAGAATCTTATTAAAGCTAGATTGTAGTTATGGGGGTTCTTCGGGTAAGTAGACAGTGGGGTTTGGCGGAACCGCCACAGGTGTTTTATATCTTGTGTCCCAATGCAGTTTACGTACTACTTATAATACATAGTCGTAGTCTAGATAAAACTTGAACACTAAGTAAACATATGCATTCGGCGAAACCAAGAAAGGTTCAATCGTTTTTCAGGTCTTACTATTCCATTAGATGAGGTGCACACATTTCGTACAGTCTTCTTCACAAAAAGTAATATTGTTGTTCATTTTTAATTTTGTCAAACCCATGTATTTTTTGTCATACCGCATGTATAAAAAAGAAACAAAATTACTAAAGAAGCAAGAAGTTTGCGTGGAAGTAAGAGTAGTGGAAAGGCTTCCAATGTTTCAAGCAGTCAATCGTTAAAGATTGACAAAGTTATAAACGGTGATGACAGCAGTGATGAATCGCGCAAGAATGTCATTTATATATGACAGTAGTGAAGAAGAATATACCAGACATGAATTGAATATTGAATGGCATCGGAAGAAAACTGATAACAGACCAATAATTTGGAAGTATTCCGAGTCTCCTGGTGTAAAATATATTGTTTTAAATCAGTTAGGCCCAAATCACGGATAATTAAATTTATTTTTTGTCGAGGTCGACGAAAATTTGTGGGACGTATTAGTTACCCAAACCAATCTTTACGCCCAACAAATTATGAACGAAGAGAGAAGATAAAAAAAAACAGGATGATGGTTCGTTTCCAGTTAGCCAAAATGAAATAATGGGTTATTATGCGCTCTGTATTGTTTATGACTTGAGTATAAAACCGAATATACAAATGTATTTGTTGAAACAAGAAGTTGGAGAAACACCTATATTTGGGAAAGTAGTGCCGCTCAAAAGCTATACGCAGATATCACGATGTTCGCATTTATTGAATAATGTAACCTATTGCAACAACGAACGTCTTGATAAGATAAGACTAATCATTAGTTACTGGAACAAAAAATTCAATAAGATTTATACACCAGATAAAAGCATTACTATTGATAAATCGTTGTTGTATTATAAAAGCCGGTTAATATATAAACGATTTAACCCATCCAAACGAGCTAGGTTTGGATTGAAAATATATAAACTATGTGAAGCCAATACTGGATTCTGCAGTAGATTTAAAATATATACTGGCTAATGTAAAACTGACACAACTGATAGTGCACCATAAAATGTTGTAATGGAATTGGCAGAATCGGTAGTAAATAAGATAGGACGAAATTGCAGTCCAACTGCGTGATTGAGTACAACAGTGGAATTGACCTCAATGACCAAATGCCGGAATGTTTTCCTGTTATTAGGAAATACCTCAAGGGTTAAAAATTAAACTACTTTTTTTACATGCCTGATATTATTTAATACATATGTTATTATACTTTTTTTACATGTCTTGCTCTATAATATATGTATTGTTATCAAAAAACAATTACAAGATCCAAGTAGACATCATCATCATCATCGGTACTACAACCGGGATCCGGTGTTGGCCTTATTCAGCAAGTCTCTCCATCGGTATCCGGTCCTTATCCGAGACTTGTTAAATTGTCCATAATAATTTGTTTTTCCGGGCAAGGTTATTAGCCTTGGGCCAACCTTTTTCAGGATGCTGCTGCATGCATTGGTTCACTACTTAGCGGGTGCCAAAGTAGTTATCCAGGGGCGTCACGTGGAGACTCCATGTTAACTTGGATTGAACACGGACAAGGATCGTCCTGTCCTTCGCCGGGTTGAAAGCAAATACTTTATCCTGTATGTTCGCTCCTATCCCCCTCCAAGTAGGCAATCATACGTAAATTATAGAATAGATATAGCTAAGGCAATTTTAAAATACGTACGGCCACCTGATGTGTATGGCTAGGATAAAACAATCTTTTGTTGTGCCTTGTGTTTATTGACGGACTCCCAACCCAACAGAGAGAGCTTACGACTTCTCCGTCGTAACATAGGTACTATTAATGTACATCTATACAACACTACCTGACTATACCTGAAACCCTCAGAAGATGCAACACCATTACGATTACATTCACAATATTGGGCTCATTTCGCGAAACATACCCATGCAAAGCAACACACAACTAGAATCTGTAAAGTTTGTTACAAATACCAAAAATTGAAGCGAAACGACTTGGGAATGTAAGGTAGCTTTGCATATACCGGAATGCATTATAAAGTACCATATCATGCGGGATTATTAATTTTAAACTTGTGAGTGTTTTTCAATAAAACACTCTGTTAATATTTAATTGCTTATTTATATTGTATTTTTCATTTGTCTGGTGATTATGACATAATCTGAACATTTTTTTCAATTCAAATATTACTGCCGTAGATTCGCTTCAATTTATTCGTATTCTGCTACTAATTAATTATATTATTATTATTTATATATTAGGTGTACAAATTTTCTATTAAAAACTAGGAATATATTGAGAAAGAACGGTACATTACGTTTTATTCAAAGTATTGTCCATTACTAGATACTACTTTTTCCTATCTTTCGGGCAGCATCCGGATACCACGTCCCCCCGCTTGGTAGAAACCTTGACGTGGTGCGGGGGCTTAAACTACAAGGAATGACTCAGCCTATGCTGACGGAAGCATACGCTTTCAGTAGGGCCACCCTTGTCAGACAGGCTTGTGGCGGTTCTACTGACGCCTCTGCTACCTTTTCCACTTACCTCCAAATCTTCCTGCCCTAAAGCTCTAGAGACCTCATTGCTTTTCGCTTATGCAAGCGCATTAACACCCTCAAGCATTCTCCCACCGACCATAGTTCTTCCATTATGCAATCGCATCCAACACTCTCAAGAATTTTCCCATCAAGGACATTCACCCAATTAATGCGTTATATCATTTTTCCTGGAAGAAATCGGTACGCCAGTACCGCATACATCAATACATCTCAGCATTCTTCTAAAAAGAAAACAGTTGGGTTGCCATACTATATAACCGAAATGGATTATAGAAACAATCAGCAGAACCCCTGTGTTACATCATGTATTTTTCATCATTTTGTTATTGAATCATTGTGAATTTAAGTATGTTTTACCATTTTTGTTATTGTATCATTGTGAATTTAAGTATGTTTTACCATTCTTGTTATTGCACCATAAACCCTATTGGGTCTGGCATCACTTGAAGTCCGCCATGTTCTCAATGGAGTTGTTTTGTTACGATAGATTTCAAGTACGTCAGTAGTAAAAGAAACACTTCACTATAGAGAGCAAGAGAGAAAGGGTTGTTATTCCGTGCACCTGGACGAGTAAAACTACGAGTTGTTTTGAATATCGCAAACAATGTGAAGCGGTTTGTTCCGTATTTCAATAAAATAATTAAAAACAGTTCTTTGTAAAAGGTGCGTAACGTTATTAGTGATATTATTTTTTAAAGTAATTACCACCGATGGCACGAGATCACTACGGAATTTTGTGATTGAAAACTCGCCATTGTCTGAACTACAGCCACAAATTGTATCACGAGTGTTGTTTGGATCGTCAATTGAAATCTACGTTGGACGCATAGGTTAATGAGCCTAGACGCCAATTATAAATTATCACGTCACGGGTTTATGTGCCCTGACGCTTTATAGACCGCAAGGAACATCAAAAGAAGAACATTCAGAAGAGGAAGATCAAAAGAGGCCTTCCTCTATAAACTATAAAACACCCTGTCTGCCTGCGTTTGTTGTCCCACACGTTCGCGACCGATTTTTATAGTGTATCCGCACCCAGGGCGGCTTCTATTCAACCTAAAAAGCATAGCGCAACTCGCGCCTAGCTGCCAAGAGCCGAATTCTTTGCCAGTGTAAATATTCACACTGTAATTCGATCCATAACTTGCTTTGGATGCAATACACAATCGCCGTGGATGTAAACACAACCGTCATAATGTAATCATCCCAAACGCATCCTAATCACCAGCACCATATTTAAACTGCTGCAAACACTTCGTCCAAAAATGCTCTTGCATTTGATTTTCATTCGCACGGTTCTTACACCCAAGAGCACGCGTCACGAACAAACAAAGTGATCCGCACGTAAGTGGACACACCCCCGCTGGGATCTATGTACCGGAGATCCACTCTGATTGGTCCGTCTCAAAAGGAAAATTGCATTTCCTTTTCACCACACCACCAAACTCACCCCAAACGAGGGTTGTATCATTGAGTCGTAATTCATCAATCGAATGAGTCGGTCGCGTTTCCCCCTTAGTAGAGTGCGTATGGTGTGCGCATCGGAGTGCACCCCAGGGCCAATGTCGGACGCTGATGAATCAGTAATATTGTTTACCCAACTTAAATTATTTCCAACTGGCGTAATTCCGTTGGTACCTTTGACTTTATTTTGATACATCGAGTTTATTGATGACTAAATGGAATGTGACTTGTGTTGAATTCTCCGTGTGTTCAAATGCGTTGTTGTATGAACCTACAAACAATAATCAGTGCTCGTGTGGTCTACCTAGTTATTAACGTAAAACGATCTGTTCTCACTAAACATAAATTCCTGGAGAGTGTAACTAAATTAAATGAATGTTTCATTTCTTCGGTGTGTGATGTTTTCTCTTCTGCTATGGCGATCGTTTTTGCAGCGAAATTCGACGGACCCATCGATGGGTGACAGTGAACAATTCGTGGGGACGTGGTAGAACCCTGCGCCCGTGCCGGCGCAATGACTTCGCCCCCCATAGGCTAGTGAGGAGTAACACACAAAGATCTACCACCCCTAATCCAGGGTGTTATGCGTCACCGAGTCCATTGGATGGTTTACAGCTAGGGGTATAACGGCTGTATTATAACGGCGCCTCCCTGAAACCGGGTCGAATCAGAGCAGTAAGCAGAACTTACCATATCAAAGAGGGGCTCTGATATGGTGGACTACTTGAAGCCCCAGATTGTTCTCACGAAATGAATAATCAATATACAAAAAACAACCTCACGAAAAACCCGGTAGTCGTAGGTGTGATGTCATTGCCTTCTTTGCCGCATAGCGCATCTCGGGCTTACATTTTTTGCGGTGATCCAGTATAACATCCTGTATATATTATTTTATGATGAGGTTGGATTCGATTATTTGTCCCTCGGGACGTAGGCTAGTTTGTTCTACATTTTTGCACCTGAACATCAGTACCATTTCAGTTTTGTCCTCTTCTAGTTCCAATCTAGCATTTGTGATCTAATCTCTAATCATTTTTATTGCCTGGTTCGAGTTCTTACAAATTTCTTGGAGCGGTTTTGCTGTGACAATTGTCAAATCGTCGGCATAACCTATGATCTCTACTCTTAGTGGTTTACCCATCTGTGTTTAGTACATTGTCGTACATCTGAGTGGAGTGTTTCGAGGACTAAGCCCTGCGGTGGTGTTTTCTTGGGCCACCTTATGCTTCATATTGTAGCGAGCTTAGTGCTGTGGGGAGGAGGTGTATTGTGCCAGGCATGGGCACTCGGTTCACCTTCCTCCTCCATCATAAAACCTTCGCCACTAAAACACCGAACGAAAACAACACGTCACCGCTGATCAGGAAAACACATTCGAATATTAAAACACTGGTGATGTTGTTGAAGTAAATGTTCTTTTTATTGGTTTGGATGTATCCAAGTATTTTGATGCATTAATGTTGTTATATTCGTCATTATGTTTAAAATTGTTAAGGATAATTTGTAATTTACGGGTTGAAGTCGTAAATTATTGTAATTAGACAATGAAATCTCGCGTGCACGTCCGATGTAATGAACCGACGACTTTGTATGACAAAACTGTTACTCACACGACTTGCGGTTGACTTTCGCGTCCCCGTGCGTACCGGGGCGCGGGAGCGGCACGACCGTGGTGGTCGGCGGATGTAATTGGACTCAATCGAGGGTTGGAATCTGGCTCTTGATCCCCCCTCGATTCGGTAGTGGTGAATTTCATCTTGTTAAGAATATGTCTTACTTACCACAAGAGAAACATAAAGTCTCTCTTTGTGGAATAGAAAACCAGATCTCGTAATGAATATGTGTGTTATCGTTTAGATCTGTGTTGCTTACTCATGCGCGCAGGCAATGGCAAAACAAAGCAGGCAGGCGGCAAGGACAAAGGAATCGAGAAGATCGTTGTCTATGAAGTGCATCGATGCTAAATAAATAGACAACTATGCATCGAAGAAATAACCATTTGAAATCCGGGACGCACTAAAGCAGGGAGATGGTCTATCACCGTGTCACTTTAACCTTGTGCTCGAGTATGTCATCAGAAAGGTACAAGACGACAACATGGCTGGATCATCCCTGAACGGGGTCACACAAGTGCTCGCGTATGCGGATGACATCTCCGTTCTGGGCGATAATCTAGAGACTGTTAGTAAAAATTGTGAAATCATCATGCAAGCGGCAGAAGAGGTGGGCCTAGAAATAAATGAAGACAAAACAAAATACATGATTACGGCGAGAGCAGGTGGACCTCAGATAACACATATAAACGTCAGAGGTAAGATATTTGAAAAAGTTAAAGAATTTAAATATCTGGGAACGATACTGAAGGCCAGTAACGATATGTCAAAGGAAATTAACAAGAGACTGCATTCCGGCAACGCGAGTTGGCACGCAGTCAGTAAACTGCTGAAATCCAGACTGCTATCACGTAACATAAAGCTCCGTGTCTATAGAACCATAATCATGGCGATTGTTCTATATGGATGCGAATCATGGGCTCTCACAAAACGGGAAGAAAACAAATTCCGCGGATTCGAGAATAAAGTTTTGAGGGGTATCATTGGAGGTAAATATGATGAAAAGGTAGGGCAATGGAGAAAACTCAACAACCACGAATTGGAAGAGCTTTACCGCAAACCTACAACAGTGAGAGTAATGAGATCGCGAAGGTTAAGATGAGCCGGACATGTGGCGCGAATTGGCAACGATAGGACCGTGCGTAGAATTCTTGACGGTAGACCAACGGGAAAGAGACTGGTAGGGCGGCCGCGACGGAGATGGGAGGAGAATGTTAGGTTTGACCTCGAGGAAATCGGATCGGATGGTCAAGCGTGGAAGGAGAGTGCCCAGGACAGGGAACGATGGCGAAGCCGAGTCGGTGAGGTCATGAATTTCCGGTTTCCTACAGGCCAATAAATAATAATAAATAATAATAATAATAATGCATCGAAGAAATGGGGTAAAAGAAAAGATGAGACGAGGGCATCATAAAAGTCTTAGATGAGTGATGCCCTTGTGTAAATATACGAATAGACATTGGGAAAGGTGCTTATGGTTGCGATACTTTATACAATGAAAATTGTATATCGTATCTTGGGTCGGTGGCCGACACGAATTTGGTTGCATTTGTATATGCTGGATAATTCGTTTGGTGGCTAAGCACGAAGTTGTGATTGTTTGTTCGTTGGGAAAAAAAACAAAACTTTCACGGTCTTTAATCGAAAATTGTTCCGCCGCAGTACGAGAAATCAGTTCGCCAAGAAGAATAAAGAAACGATGATTGGACTTCGTTTCCCGTCGGACACCCGAGTTAACACCATATCGAGGAGCAGCACCGGAACGATAAAACGCACGATTTCGTTCATTCTGATTCGTTTTATTTGATGTAAAAAAAGGATTTATATTTATCTTTCAATTTTAACTTATTGTAACGTAGCACTCATTCGACTCGATTCGATGAACGGCAAACGCGACCGACCTCCTAGGTGTTTGGAAAAAGACTCAGCGCTATTAAATCGCTGTCAAAAGAATTTTAGGATGCATTTCCTTTACTTGTAGTGATAACCGGATCTCATTAGAGGAGATCGTCATGGCACACATGGATTGGTGTACGTCGGTTCGTTTCAAGGTTCAAAACCATAATGGCATAATGGGCATCCAAGAGATGTGTGTAAACAAATGGAATCTCGTCGGATGCTAATGGGTTTGCTTATGCATCGTTCGGTAATGAGGGTCGGTTAAATAAATAGCAGCCGCTCATTAATTGAAAAAAATGTTTTTCGAATACCACAAACGATATGAATTGTTTATGGTATCGCAGGAAACTTATGTAGGACAGTGTTATTTGTTTGCACTTAGTGCATTGGTAAGGCATTAGTCTCAACGCAGGTGGTGCTAATTACATGCATCTGCGTTGGACCGTTTATCGCTGGCTAAAAGGGGTCACCGCCGATGTGTGTGTAGATCGTTTTTTGTACACACATCGAGGCTGGGAAAATAGACGGCGCAATATTTATGATCCCTGTCATGAAGGTTACATTGTATGTAAACCGAATCATTTGTTTACAGGAATTCGTCTAGGGGAATTTGTCTGGCAACGTAGATGCCGAAATTGGTTTGGAATTCCTAATAAGCTAATAAAGAAATCTTACAGAGAATTGGTATGCGGAGAGAATGCATGAAAGGTAAGTTTTCTTTACAGGGACTTAAAGATCATAGATTTGATCTCTTTAATGTGTGACGCATTTTCAGGTGCCTAATGCGATTGCATTGGTGAAAACGTATGCGTCTTGGGATGAGGTAATGGGGGTTTTTAGGTAAGTGTACCGTGGGGTTTGGCGGCACCGCCACAGGTGAATCTATTGCAGCTGGGCGAATAGCCGCATTGCTATTATGCTGGTGATGCTAAAGCAATTTCGGTATACGATAGGTGGTCGTGTACCGTATTGTGTTGAACGAAAAGGGATCGATTTTTTATGCATGTTTACATGCGAAGGAATTCGGTTGATGACACTAGACGCTAGTGTTTGCTTTTGTCCCTTGGGCAAAAGGCCGCCGAGGCCATGTACTTGCCAGGGACATGCGACGTGCACGAGGACAGCGGAATTGCTAGGCATACCAAAGTGCCGGATGGTTTAGGGATACATGATTAGTTAGGAAAGAATTCTTATACGGAATTTGTATGCGAAGAGATGCATGAAACGTAAGGATTCTTTACAGGGACTTGTAGTTAAATAAATTTGATCAAAACTTATGCAGATTGGGATGAAGTTATGGGGGTTTTTCAGGTAAGTGGGCCGTGGGGTTTGGTGGAACCGCCACAGGGTTCGCTGGATTAATTATTTTCGACTTTAATTATATCGACTTTGAATTAATGTAACACTTTATTAGTATGTTAATAACAACCGTTACTTTTACCGTACACTTAACGATTTCTTGACTTATCGCTTCCGTACTTATCGCGTCTTTTACTGCTTACTTCTTACTTATCTTCCCGATCTGCGTGCGACGTATTTATACTGTAGTGCTCCAAGAAGCCCTACCAAATCCTTTCCCCACACATGCATCCAAATTCCAACACCTACAGGATGATTCAAACAAATCAATCAGCCAAATTTAAAAATACAAAATCCCGATAAACGAATCAAATATTCGTTTATAATCCAAAACATCAATTTCCCCAGATCCTCAAACAGAAGCAAATATGGTAAATTGAACCAGATGTTCAATTTCCATACTCCCGCTCATGTGTCCGAGAATTCGCCTAAACGGATTCTTATCTCCAAAAACAAACACACAACTCCGACCAAAGTATCTAAATCGAGATTTTGCTTTGAATTCGATCTCTTCGAGATACAAAATCTCGATTTGGTCTCACTTATAAGGGTGATGAATTGCAGATTCGAGGATCAGTCTCTAGGTTGGCGTCCGACGTTTAAGGACGCCAATCATTTAAAGTAAATATTAAAATTAATAAAAGTAGTTGCAGATTCCAAAAACTGCATTTTTATTGGGTTCGGCCGAATTTCAGAACTCTTTTATTCAACAATCGGTTGTCAGTCTTCCCGGAGGCCCCGGAAGCACGGTGGCAACCGCAACGGGTCCTCTCAGGAGCTGTCTTAAAGAGATCCCTCGTCCTTTTCAGGACGAGACACGCTCCCTGAGAGAAGGACCATAACAATACCGTTTTTCGTCATTCTGATTTGGTGTTTCGTTTCCGCCCGTTCCATAGCCTCGAACTTTCTATTGCTCATAGTCTCCAGTTTTCCAATACTTTCTAGAATATTCTAGTACTTGGTTTCGGACTTTCTAGAATATTCTAGTACTGATTGTCATATGCGTCACAATATATTAACACCTTATCTGTGAAATATGAGATCGTGGTTTATTACTTCCAGTTGATGCATCACATTCACTATGTGGCTCCAACCGGCTGAGTTCAATCCTGTCTAGCTCCATGATTGCGCAACACCAAACACCGCTATTTGATATAGAAAGATCTTTTTTTGTTTTGAAAATGCAACCGCATTACTTTTTATCCGTAAACAGTAATGTTCCTCTAAAACGTTTACAAGTTAATGAACCAGGGCTTTAATCCTCGAGAATTGGTTCCTATATGGGTCGCAAAGCTACTCTTTTTTTTCGTGTGGTTAAATTGAATGTAAACAGCTGTAGTTATAGATTCCCCAATGGGTGACAAAAATTAAAAATAATTTCATGAAACAACAGTGTTGCCACTCTTGGACTCTTAAAGGATATGCACAGACTTTTGTAGAAGAGCTTCGATCTAGTTTTTTAAGCACTTGCTTTTACTCTAGGGGTTTCGGTTGCTTTTATTCAAGGCCTATCGTATTTGCTTTGTCAAAAATATAGAGACTGATAAATTGTTTGGTCTTGCGCTAATTTTAAGCCATATATTTTACTGCCGTTCCTAGAAATAGTGTCTTTTTTCAGTACATCATTTTCAGAGGTTTAATTTGTCATATTCTCTAACATCTTCCTTATTCTCTAACATCCCCTTTATTTGTTTGTTCTTCCGGATCCTGCTTACTCTGTCCCAGGTGTATTTCGCCTAACTGCCATTAACTATTGCTGGGTGCTCATGCAATCAATTATTTACTCATTCGTAAAGTACCGAAATTAATATCAGGTACCTCTGGTACCATTGCTCGCCTCAACTGATGCCATTCATTCTTTGTCACATGCCTTTGATTCTGTGGCATTATGCGTGCTGTTAGATTTCTTCCAACTCTGGATTTACAAGGTACGTGGCACAAGTCGAACACAATTTTAGCTTCGGATACAATCGAGCCAGGGGTGAGATATCTAACGTTCGCCGAGCTCTTGGTGATAACAGTAAGAGCATCGAGTATCATTCAAAGAGACGGTGCTCCGATCAAAGAGCTCCAACTCCGAGTTCCAGCAGAGCTGGAGTCGCGGTCGAGGATCAGTTTAATATTGAGTTTCACGCGAGATAGAGCTGCCGACGCGCTGCTACTGTCCGAGTGGTAGACCTACAATTACTTCGTCGATATTTTATAAACCAGTTATCTCGAGTTATTGTTACTATTTTGTAGACTTGCCTTTTTTTTGTTTTGACGCCGCTGTTGTTTTTACCTTCATTTTGTTTGTTTGCTTGTTTGTTTGTTTGTTAAATTTTCGTAACGGACTTTCGAAACCGAAGGTGGCAGCACAAGCAACAAGTCACCTTGTTAAGGAGGGGGACATGAACGGTTGTCGGTGAGTGATCGTGGTGCCAGAATGATCAGTAGAGCGCTAGTAGCCAGTTGCATGAGCTATTTTGCATTCAAAGTTGTCGACGTCTGTTGTGGCGCCATTGTCGCGAGTGCTAAGTTCAGCCGGCAAACTCTCAGATAACGGAAAGTTAACGTGTTTAATTTCTTTTGATTCAATCAAGGAGCAGCTTATCGCATCGGCTATTAACTGAAAGATCCATCTTGATCGTACATACGACGACCTCTTGTGTCAACCATAATGGATAATCATCATGTTGGGTTAACAATTACCAGTTGGATACTGTTGACCTTAAGCGTCGCAATCATTTGCAGCCCGGTTTACCTAAGTAAGTACCGTTGCTAAATCAATGATCTGTTACCGTTTTATATAAATATTTCTTATTGTATATATAAAAATGACGTGTGTATAGTAAAGTGAAAAATGGATACCAAATCGCCATGCGCCTTAGTCAACTCGAACTCTGATTGTGGAGTCGAATTGTTTAGTTATTTCGCATTACGGCTCCAACTGTTGGCCATAGTCATTAGGGTGCGAATCGCGCCAATAAGAGAAAACCGGTCGGACTAAGCCGACTAGTTGCTGCATTAAAACGGAAAATAAAAATACATAAATCTATCAAAAGCGAGTGGTGGGCCGGACGGGAGGCAACTGCAAAGATAAATGAATTGTCAATTCCGGCTGGGCTGGGCCTGTTCCATTGGCTCACGGCGAACGCGGCGTTTGCTGAATAAATTAATGAGGTACGATAACCGCCAGATCGTTCGATTGCGTGGAGCTTACTGTCTGCCGATAGGAATTTGTGTGTGTGGTGCAACATTCTAATGTCATGTGTACAGCATAATTGCCTTGTGGGAGAGAAACTGCTGGATATGTTAACCGTGCTTTCAATATAGACCCCCGAAAGTCGACTACATGCCTCGAATGGTCTAAGAGTTGAGGGGTTGCCAGAAACATTAATCGTGTTACTGACGACTCCTGCCGACCTAGGATGCATCGACCGTGGATTTCGCATGATTTATACCTCAAGTGGGGAGTTTGATGAACATAGCAATAAGGTAATTATGGTTGTGTATTTCTGGTTACCTGTTTACATCCGTGACGAAGAGGCTGGCGTTTCCTTGGGTCATTTGCATGATGTGTAACGTCTGAAACTTCACGCAATCGATAGACTACATTTCTTATGGAGTGCAACTTGCAAAAGAAATTAATTGCGACAAAATATACTGGGTATGCTATAAAACTGTGCAAACTTTAGTAGCGTGCAGTCATGCCATAACAGTTATCCAACGTAAATGAAGTACTAATATTCCATTAAAGTTGGAGGGTGAAATAGGTGCACCTCTTATGTGTTGTTCTTGTTGTTCATCCTGAAGGTCTCTTAGTTATTAGAAATGGCTGTGATTTGAAAGAGGTGTTGTGACAATTGGACAACCAAGGAACTTCAAAGGGCTCCTTGAAAGATAGAAGTATGTTGTGAATGAATCTTTTCGAAAATAAAGGTTTGACTCTCATGAGAGGTCTAAAAAGATCTGTTATCTTTAGTTCTATATAAGATGTTTTCAGCTTGAACCGCTTTGGCGGATGTTGTTGATTTAATTGTTCGTCGAATGTTGTTGTCGTTGTTGGTTGCGGTGTTCCGCCGAACACTGCTAACACGCGCGGGAAACACCACGGAGCGGACACAGGAAAAAAAAAAAAAAAGAGACACAACATGTTTTACGTATAAATATGTTTTATTATTTCTTTTCTTTTGCTCTTTTGAAGTTTACATTCATGTTGTTATTTCGTATAACGCATCTCACTTTTGAAAACACTAATTTCAGCACATTTGCCTAAATGGTGAATTACATGTTCAAAAGTCGATTATGTACACAGGACTGATTTCTTTACATATCATTCACTAATTTTGTTTTGTCTTAGCGACTACAGACAATACCACAGACGACTATCTTTTGCATTCACATCTCACACATCGCGTTTCAATACCGTTTATTCTTTTCTTTCTGGTTACATTCGAGATGTTACACCGCGCGACGTTCTGTCCTGGCCTCTTGTCCTCGCCGGGAATTCTCAATCTAGTGTTGACGTCCGGCGCCGTGCTTCCTCGGATAAGGGGAAGAGCGGTGACCTTTTATTATTTCTTTATGAAATATTCTTTCATCAATTCGCGTTGCAATGTTTATTCGCTCCGTTTGTTTGAGCAATTTATTGCCATTGATAATCCGTTATCAAAGAAAGAAATTATTCCGTCTCTTTGATATATTTATTTTAAATTCTCAAATCCACAATACTTCCTCAAAACTTAACTCTCAAAAACTTAACTGAAACTCAACTTATTAAAACTCTAATCTCAACCTCCTACTTCAATACCTAAACTCAAACTGTTCTCTCTAACTTCCAATCTCCAACTGATTTTACAAATGAATTTTTTCTCTACTTATAGAACATTATGTTCTAATTTACTGGAAATTATAACATGAACAAAACAAATTTTAACAAAGTATTCCTTTGGTTTCTGTGACTTTTAAATTGAATAAAATTTGAACGAAAATAAAAGTGCTCTGTTTTGAAATAAAAAGGGGCAAGTTATGAAAAGGGGCAAATAAAAAGGGGCAAGTTATGAAAAGGGGCATGTTATTAAATGTGCTGTAACTGGCAATATTGTGAATGTTTATGAATGGTATGTATTAAGTGAGAATGTAATATATGTTAAGGGGAGTTTTTAAGGATGTGTAAGGAGATTCAGTGTTAAATTTAATAAAGGGTAGTATTCTGGAATACAACACTAGACCCCCTATACGATGACTCCTTCTCCTAACTGTTCGATGAAGACTGATGCTCTAAGTCGACCAACTGTATTCGCATCCCCCATCGTAAGGGAAATCTTCCCAGCGCATCTCTGCACCGAATTTCCCATCCTGTCCGCTAACAGAATTTTGCAAAGTATTTGTTAGCTGCATTACCCATAGTCTCTGTAAAAAGGAGAAATCTTCCTGATGATCATTATCATCATCATTACCATTAGTTGCTGGTGGTCGGTATTTCGTCCCTTTGTATGTTGATCGGATGCCGCAGCTTATTTTCCGATCATTCCGTAGTTTATTTGCACTACACATCTGGCATGCGGGTAAAGGATCGCACGCACTTCGGATGGGTGCACGGGCTATGGGATATGTTTAGGTTAGCCATCTGGCATGAAGAAAAGGGTCCCGTGCCATTCGGATGGGATAAGAATGTAATGCTTTTGTTTGCTTTTCACTCATAAACATCTATCTGGGATAGTGTTTAGAGTTTATGGCTGCTAATCAGCGGCGCAACGAATCGTTTGTTTGCGCAAGTGTTGTGGCGGTCCCGCCAAACCCCACGGTACGCTTTCCTTAAAAACCCCCATAACATCCATCTTCCCATATAATTTAACCAATGCAATTTCACCCTATAAAGAATGCATCCCTTTGCATTCAATTTTCTGTAAGAATTCTTATTGACCTTTTTAGAAATTCCATAACTCCCATTGTTTCCCGCCAATGCATTTGCATTTGCCCCAGAAAACATTTCCTTTTCCAAGGACATGTAATGCTTTCAAGCATTATCTGAAATTCGTAAAATTGATCCTTGATGTGCATATGCACCATAAATACCAAACATTCGATACCCTTTGTCTGAGTTAAAATACTATGTCGTCAGCTTGTTTTTACAGCTGCAACACTAGCGACAAACTATGATGCATTTCTGTCGTCGCCACCACTAATTACTTGGAATACCTAAATGCAAGCAAGGGATGCGTATCGGCAATTAACCCAAGATACGATATACAATTTCCATGGTATAAAGTATCGTATCCCAGTAACACCTTTTTTCCAACGTCCGTCATGGCCACGTTCTCGTAAACATGACCCCCATTACGGAGCAAACCATTTGGTCGCATTTTCCTTTGTTCTCGCTGACTGCCTTTCTCGTTGTTCCACTGCTTTCGAACACGTGGAACAACATTGAATCTGTTCGATCGCGCACACACACCACTGTACCAAAAAGATCGCATTTTCTTAGTGGCCACACCCTTAAGAGAACATTTTCTCTTTCCCCTCCATATCGCACCCTTAATTGAGGATAGAATAGAAGTCAGAGTTCTATCCTCGAGGAGTCCTTTACCATCCGCAGCCCAGTACGGTCATGCCACTCCCGCCCGTAGTCGCGCGGGCGATAGTTTTAAACCATTTTTTGTGAAGTTGTAAACGTAACGTAAAATAAATAAGGCTAAAACAAAGAGATCCTGAGTTTATATTTTTACTTGTGTGATGACGTGATCAGTGACAATTGATCGACGCTGGTGTTTCCTTTCCTGCTGCGGTGAATCATCAAGAGTTTTGGCGGAACCGTGTGAACAGTGGAGTGAATGCTGGAGGCACAATACTTCTTCCCCACAGTGTCCCTTAGCATTAGATCATGCGAGGGGTTTAGGTGCTAATTGAATTTAGCTACCCGATAATGTATCCCTTGTTCGGTTTACTTACCGACGTGCTATTTCATGGAAACATCGTGCAGATGTTCTGGATTGAAGATTGTGCATTTCTGGACTTTTCAATTGTTTTTTATTATGATGGATGAAACGTTGAACTCAATATTGGAAGCTTTTGGAATGCTAAGTTCCTTGCTTTTTGATATCGGGTTCAACGTTGTTGCTTGATACAGGAATGGCCATGACTCTTGGGACACGTGTCTGTGGGGACGTGTAATGAATACAGGTAAGTATGTTCCTTGGCCGAAAGGACATCTCACCTATACTTGGTTGTGCGGTTGGTAGAACCACTACACCGCCACTACCGCCTCAGGTCACTGAAACTGTCATTACTTTATGTCAGCAATTCCTACTTAATAGCGCCATTGCCATACGATTTACAATGAGTCCCTTGAGATGCTCACAAATTATACAAAATTATAATTGCCGTAAGATTTACAATGAGCCGTTTGAGATGGTCACAAATTATAAAAATGATAATTGCGTTTGGAAAAGATGGTCTTTAAAACCTCTATATTATAAAGAGTGTTTCAAGCTTCTGTAGATCGACTGAAATACGTTTTATTATGTTTACCTATTCCCTTAAAGTTGGGAACACCAGTTGGATTTACCAATATCAAAAGAATATAGCAGAAGTACGAGGGTAGGTCAATAAGTCCTTAGAAACGCCTATGATGGCGCTCGTAGTATCGCTAATGATCTGTTTTTAGTAATCGTCATTCCTCGCTAGATATCTGTCAATATTCAATTTGTTTCATGTTTCAATTTTGCATGATATATTGCGTATAAAAAAATATCTGCGAGATGGGTGCCGCATTTGCTCTCAGCTGAGAACTCTTGGAGTGCATGCGTCCAGATGAGTTTCGGCGCAGATTAGTAACTGTCGATGAAACTTGGATACACCGCAACACTCCCGAGATGAAAGAACAGCCAAAACAGTGGATTGTTAAAGGCGAACGGGCTCCAAAGAAGGCATGGACGGTGAAATCAGCTGGAAAGGTTATGGCTACTGTGTTCTGGAATGCACGTGGTATTATCATCATTGACTATTTAGAAAAGGGACAGACGATAACTGGAGAGCATTATGCGTCATTATTAGGTCAGCTTAATGAGAAAATAAAAGAAAATCGTGTTCATTTTCTAAAGACTTATTGACCTGCCCTCGTACTTCAATCCTCCGGAAGAAATTCCAATGAATAGCGCACCGAAAAAGAAATAGGAATGGATTGTGGGGGTACGAAGTAGGTGTGCCAGGACAGAGGCACGGTTCCACTTTCTTCCCTACGATGTTGCTCCGACGAATATCCACAAAAATCCAGGAACATGGTATTAAAGAAAACACTCAGTGGTTGTTCCGCTGTACTTTTATTGTTTTTTATTATTAATCAAGTGAGAGATTTAGAATTTACACATTTGAATTTGTTCTTATTTTATCATTCTGGTGATTCCACGTGCACAAATAAAGTGATACAATTTAACCATTTTCAGGAGGACAATTAAAACGATTTTTCGTGGCAAATTTAAAACTTTACGCGTAGGTGAAATTTCCTGTGATTGAATCTCGACTGTAATTTGACGAATAATTAAATTAAAATTTAGCGCAGCGGCGTGACTGATCACAGCGACGGTTGAGATGCGACTCCTCTCACTTGTGCAGCGTACGGTGGACGATTAGTGACTGGTTAATAATCTGCGAATTTAAATTGGAGCCCGAGCGGCGGCGTGACCAACCGCGATGATGAACGACAAGCGACTGATTGGAATTAGGGATGGAAATTGGGATTTCTGCATGCACACAACGATCAGCCAATGGTAATCGTGCTCTCTTGTGCATCCCTCAATTCCCCATGCTCATCGAGGTGGATAAGTACTTGCCTATTCGTTCGACGTCGATGGGTGTAGAAAGGATGAAGAAATCGAAAGGAAAGCTCAATAATCCAGGGTTGATCTGGCTTAGTAGGGCTCCTCGATAGTATAGTGGTTAGTATACCCGCCTGTCACCCGGGAGACCGGGGTTCGATTCCCCGTCGGGGAGCCTCTGGCGCAAGACTAATGACCTTGCCCAGAAAAAATAAACCATTATGGAAAATTTAACAAGCCTTAGGACTTGCTAAATAAGGCCAAGACCGGTCCCCGGTTGTAGTGCCGATGATGATGATGATGATGATGATCTGGCTTAGTGTGTGTGTATTAATACCGCCTCTGGGACTGATCAACTGACCTAGTGCGGTGATTGTGGTCATCTCAGAGTGCATCGAACTATGGAAAGACAAAATTGTGGAGGAGAGGAAAATGTAGTTTGCGCTATTCACCTGTAAAATGAGATCGTTGATCCCAAGCGAATGGGTGATCTGCGGAAAAGCCGAAATGACGCCAAATTGGCTAGGGTAATTTATCGTGATAACTAATTAAATACTTTGATAAATTCCCCAGCGGTTTCGCTATGATGCAACGGCGTCGACATGATGTTATTTCCGATGGAAATCTCATGGGCTAGCAAAAATTGGAGTTGGCGTATGGCAAAAAGGGCAGCTAAACTCAATTATGCATTATCTGCATAGGATAATGAGTTTAGCTCTGCGTCCATTATTGCAACATGCTTTTCCAGGTGAATAATAGCTAAGTAGGAGAAATTGGGTTTTGTTTGACACACTGTTGGCGGTCGAAATTAGGCGGAAATAGTGGGTTGGTTCTCCATGTAGTATAGAGAACCCCCACAGGATTGCAAACTGAGGGTGGATTTGGTCCGTGGATATTGCAGGATAAACGAGAACGTAGCGAATCGGAAAATAACAGCGCATTTTCAGACTTATTGACCTGCCGTCGTAGCTCGACAAATCCATTCTTTCTATAACAACATCGTTTCTTCCGCCAATCCCATCGCTCCGGTTCAGCGCTGCCCGAATTCGCCAGTGACTTCATTTTGTAGACTTTTTATGTTTTTTTAAATCCTCAATTATTATTTTTGTTTTTATATATTTGCGTTACTCATGTGTAAGATATAGATTGTTCTTTTCTACATGCATTTTTGCTTAATGTCTTGAGCGATCTTTCATTTGTGCATTGGTCAATCCAGCTTTTCGACCTACTTTCAAACACTAAACGCCCAAATAGGGTCCTCGATAGTATAGTGGTTAGTATACCCGCCTGTCACGCGGGAGACCGGGGTTCGATTTCCCGTCGGGGAGCCTCTGGCGCAAGACTAATGACCTTGCCCGGAAAAAACAAATCTTTATGGAAAATTTAACAAGCCTCAGGACTTTCTAAATAAGGCTAACACCGGTTCCCGGCTGTAGTGCCGATGATGATGATGATGAAATGCCCAAATGGACCAATCGTTTTGTTTTTTTTTTGCTGTTTGGTTACTGTATATAAAAGTTTACCTCGACTTGTTGCCACATCAAAAATTGTTTGTCATACCTTTCTATCAAATAAGTTTAACACAAAACCTTGGCTTGGCAAGAAATTACCTTATTGTACGGATAGATTTACATGATATAGGGATTATAATCGTTCTACTATATGTGAGCGTTCAGATGGTGTAAGAAAATATCGTCACACATAGAAAACCTAGCGATCAAATGGATTTATGAAGTTATCCAAGAATATGCTGTCAAACACGAAAGACGCCTACATAATCATACCAACGTAGAAGCTATTCAGCTCTTGGACGGCTAAAACGGACGAAACCTCATGAATCGAACATACTAAAATCGAGTTTGGCGCTGAACACTGGTCCAGTAGTGGGATTCTTTTCGGTGCGTCCGCGTTCTCATTTTGAGCTATCAGACCTCTGGTAGTCAGCCATGCTCCTGACAATGTTCCATGTGTTAGAGTCGTTTGACAGTAGAAGAAGTTTCCTCGTCAAACGGGCCAAATTAGTTTTTAAATTGTTTTGACCTTTCAGGAATTTTTATGAGGGCATTTTCCTATTCCATTCAACTTTCTCTATGAATCTATAGCGTTTGGACCTAGGGGAAGAAAGTGAATTGAAGGTGCAGAGAAACGACTGAGAAGCGAAGCATTGAAGCATCAAACTAACGGCCGTGTCTGGGAATTCCATCGTTATTCTGCAATACTAGGTGTATGCATACGTTTTTTCTGTTTTCTTTGGTAAAAAAATACGTAGTTTTCTAGGGATATTAATTTTTTTTAATTCAAATCATTGGCCATCGTCTTCTACACATTTCGCCCATCTTTCAGGAAATTTATGAATAGCATGCCTGAAAAACTGATTGTATTTCGCAGCAACCCATTCGTCGAGCCATTTTCGAACTTGTTCCAAATCGTTGCAGTGCTGCTCTGCGAGCGCATGCCCCATTGATGCGAAGATGTGATAGTCAGATGGCGCCAAGTCTGGGGAGTGCGGCGGCTGCAGAAGGATTTTTTTTACACTAACGCGCGCATAAAAGGGGATTTTGGATTTAAGTGTCAGAGTATAGTGCGAACGGAAGGAGAGGAAGTGGATAAGGAAAGGAGGTATCGATGTACATTGGTCTTAAATGCCTGGACATTACAACGATGAGGAAACACATGATCAGGCAGAACATTCCACATTCGTGTGGTTCTGTGGGGGTTCTCTATATTACATGGAGAACGACCTCTAACAGCGCGTCACCCCAATCCCAATTCCTACCGTCGGATATTTCACCTGCCATAGATAAATCCCTAAAAGAAGACCGACCGGAAAACATTAATCTATTCGGTTAATGCACAATTGCATTCAGTGTTTTCTTGCCATATGGCAACACTATTGCATTAACCCACGAGATTTCCACCGGAAATTTCAAAGTCATTTTGGTTAGCAACAACCAAGACCAGACCAAACGACGCGGTTACATAATCATGCAACGGCTGGGGAAATTCCAAATTCTTCGAATTTGGTTCACACGTTAATATTTCCCTAGCCGATTAAGCGTCACTCATGACTTCCCCCAGACCATCTATTCGCTTGGGATCAACGATCTCTTTTCGCAGGTGAATAGCACCAGCTACATTTTCCAAAAATGTGTCTCCCTAGAGTTCAATGCACTCTGAGATCACCACAGCCGTCGCACTAGGACAGTAGGTCATCCTCAGAGACTGCATTTGATACAAGCGCACAAGCTAAGCCAACCCCGAAGTTATTGCGCTCTCTCTTTTGTTCTTTTCATCCCTCGCATGTCTAGCGACTGCCGAATGATGCGCGAGTATTATTCACCTCACCGAGACATGCAAATGAGAAGATTCATGAGAAGAGCGCAATGATGATTGGCTAATAGCCGTGCGAATTTAAAATTAAAATTTCATCGCTAATTGAGATGAGTTGTTACTCAACCACCACCCGCCGCCCGGGGTAAAATTTAATTTCGCAACCCTTTAAAGCCAGTCGTCATTCAGCCACAGTGCATACACGCTTCCGAGTCGTATTTCTGCTGAGAATAGTTGTGTTGGGTATTTACGCCATAAAGTAATTTAGTGATTACTAAAAGTTATCTATTAAATGGTGTATTATTTGCCAAATCGTACTTTTCCAATAGTTACATTGCGTGGCGATCCCTTCCTGTGTAAATACAAATACAAGTTCTTTAATTTAAATCTCGTGATAATTTATTATAATGTGAAGTAAAAGAAATTAAGAGCAATTGCCCCTGTGATTAATAAAGAACATAACAACAACAAATTAAACAGTGTTAATTATTTCATCTTCCTAACTGGTGAACATTTCTTTCGTCGGAGCAACTTGATGGGGATTCAAGTGAAACAGTGCCCGTGTCCCAGTTCTCTCTGGAATGGCTCTCTATGTTTGTTTATGCGCGTGAAGTTGACTTTCAACTTGAACTAATGCGGATTCACAGATTGACGGGTATCGCGGGAAAATGTCCGAGGAGGCGCAACACATTCAGCCAGATACGTTGAGCCTGTGTTCTAACGAAGAAATCGAAAGGAAAGCTCAATAATCCAGGGTTGATCTGGCTTAGTAGGGCTCCTCGATAGTATAGTGGTTAGTATACCCGCCTGTCACCCGGGAGACCGGGGTTCGATTCCCCGTCGGGGAGCCTCTGGCGCAAGACTAATGACCTTGCCCAGAAAAAATAAACCATTATGGAAAATTTAACAAGCCTTAGGACTTGCTAAATAAGGCCAAGACCGGTCCCCGGTTGTAGTGCCGATGATGATGATGATGATGATGATCTGGCTTAGTGTGTGTGTATTAATACCGCCTCTGGGACTGATCAACTGACCTAGTGCGGTGATTGTGGTCATCTCAGAGTGCATCGAACTATGGAAAGACAAAATTGTGGAGGAGAGGAAAATGTAGTTTGCGCTATTCACCTGTAAAATGAGATCGTTGATCCCAAGCGAATGGGTGATCTGCGGAAAAGCCGAAATGACGCCAAATTGGCTAGGGTAATTTATCGTGATAACTAATTAAATACTTTGATAAATTCCCCAGCGGTTTCGCTATGATGCAACGGCGTCGACATGATGTTATTTCCGATGGAAATCTCATGGGCTAGCAAAAATTGGAGTTGGCGTATGGCAAAAAGGGCAGCTAAACTCAATTATGCATTATCTGCATAGGATAATGAGTTTAGCTCTGCGTCCATTATTGCAACATGCTTTTCCAGGTGAATAATAGCTAAGTAGGAGAAATTGGGTTTTGTTTGACACACTGTTGGCGGTCGAAATTAGGCGGAAATAGTGGGTTGGTTCTCCATGTAGTATAGAGAACCCCCACAGGATTGCAAACTGAGGGTGGATTTGGTCCGTGGATATTGCAGGATAAACGAGAACGTAGCGAATCGGAAAATAACAGCGCATTTTCAGACTTATTGACCTGCCGTCGTAGCTCGACAAATCCATTCTTTCTATAACAACATCGTTTCTTCCGCCAATCCCATCGCTCCGGTTCAGCGCTGCCCGAATTCGCCAGTGACTTCATTTTGTAGACTTTTTATGTTTTTTTAAATCCTCAATTATTATTTTTGTTTTTATATATTTGCGTTACTCATGTGTAAGATATAGATTGTTCTTTTCTACATGCATTTTTGCTTAATGTCTTGAGCGATCTTTCATTTGTGCATTGGTCAATCCAGCTTTTCGACCTACTTTCAAACACTAAACGCCCAAATAGGGTCCTCGATAGTATAGTGGTTAGTATACCCGCCTGTCACGCGGGAGACCGGGGTTCGATTTCCCGTCGGGGAGCCTCTGGCGCAAGACTAATGACCTTGCCCGGAAAAAACAAATCTTTATGGAAAATTTAACAAGCCTCAGGACTTTCTAAATAAGGCTAACACCGGTTCCCGGCTGTAGTGCCGATGATGATGATGATGAAATGCCCAAATGGACCAATCGTTTTGTTTTTTTTTTGCTGTTTGGTTACTGTATATAAAAGTTTACCTCGACTTGTTGCCACATCAAAAATTGTTTGTCATACCTTTCTATCAAATAAGTTTAACACAAAACCTTGGCTTGGCAAGAAATTACCTTATTGTACGGATAGATTTACATGATATAGGGATTATAATCGTTCTACTATATGTGAGCGTTCAGATGGTGTAAGAAAATATCGTCACACATAGAAAACCTAGCGATCAAATGGATTTATGAAGTTATCCAAGAATATGCTGTCAAACACGAAAGACGCCTACATAATCATACCAACGTAGAAGCTATTCAGCTCTTGGACGGCTAAAACGGACGAAACCTCATGAATCGAACATACTAAAATCGAGTTTGGCGCTGAACACTGGTCCAGTAGTGGGATTCTTTTCGGTGCGTCCGCGTTCTCATTTTGAGCTATCAGACCTCTGGTAGTCAGCCATGCTCCTGACAATGTTCCATGTGTTAGAGTCGTTTGACAGTAGAAGAAGTTTCCTCGTCAAACGGGCCAAATTAGTTTTTAAATTGTTTTGACCTTTCAGGAATTTTTATGAGGGCATTTTCCTATTCCATTCAACTTTCTCTATGAATCTATAGCGTTTGGACCTAGGGGAAGAAAGTGAATTGAAGGTGCAGAGAAACGACTGAGAAGCGAAGCATTGAAGCATCAAACTAACGGCCGTGTCTGGGAATTCCATCGTTATTCTGCAATACTAGGTGTATGCATACGTTTTTTCTGTTTTCTTTGGTAAAAAAATACGTAGTTTTCTAGGGATATTAATTTTTTTTAATTCAAATCATTGGCCATCGTCTTCTACACATTTCGCCCATCTTTCAGGAAATTTATGAATAGCATGCCTGAAAAACTGATTGTATTTCGCAGCAACCCATTCGTCGAGCCATTTTCGAACTTGTTCCAAATCGTTGCAGTGCTGCTCTGCGAGCGCATGCCCCATTGATGCGAAGATGTGATAGTCAGATGGCGCCAAGTCTGGGGAGTGCGGCGGCTGCAGAAGGATTTTTTTTACACTAACGCGCGCATAAAAGGGGATTTTGGATTTAAGTGTCAGAGTATAGTGCGAACGGAAGGAGAGGAAGTGGATAAGGAAAGGAGGTATCGATGTACATTGGTCTTAAATGCCTGGACATTACAACGATGAGGAAACACATGATCAGGCAGAACATTCCACATTCGTGTGGTTCTGTGGGGGTTCTCTATATTACATGGAGAACGACCTCTAACAGCGCGTCACCCCAATCCCAATTCCTACCGTCGGATATTTCACCTGCCATAGATAAATCCCTAAAAGAAGACCGACCGGAAAACATTAATCTATTCGGTTAATGCACAATTGCATTCAGTGTTTTCTTGCCATATGGCAACACTATTGCATTAACCCACGAGATTTCCACCGGAAATTTCAAAGTCATTTTGGTTAGCAACAACCAAGACCAGACCAAACGACGCGGTTACATAATCATGCAACGGCTGGGGAAATTCCAAATTCTTCGAATTTGGTTCACACGTTAATATTTCCCTAGCCGATTAAGCGTCACTCATGACTTCCCCCAGACCATCTATTCGCTTGGGATCAACGATCTCTTTTCGCAGGTGAATAGCACCAGCTACATTTTCCAAAAATGTGTCTCCCTAGAGTTCAATGCACTCTGAGATCACCACAGCCGTCGCACTAGGACAGTAGGTCATCCTCAGAGACTGCATTTGATACAAGCGCACAAGCTAAGCCAACCCCGAAGTTATTGCGCTCTCTCTTTTGTTCTTTTCATCCCTCGCATGTCTAGCGACTGCCGAATGATGCGCGAGTATTATTCACCTCACCGAGACATGCAAATGAGAAGATTCATGAGAAGAGCGCAATGATGATTGGCTAATAGCCGTGCGAATTTAAAATTAAAATTTCATCGCTAATTGAGATGAGTTGTTACTCAACCACCACCCGCCGCCCGGGGTAAAATTTAATTTCGCAACCCTTTAAAGCCAGTCGTCATTCAGCCACAGTGCATACACGCTTCCGAGTCGTATTTCTGCTGAGAATAGTTGTGTTGGGTATTTACGCCATAAAGTAATTTAGTGATTACTAAAAGTTATCTATTAAATGGTGTATTATTTGCCAAATCGTACTTTTCCAATAGTTACATTGCGTGGCGATCCCTTCCTGTGTAAATACAAATACAAGTTCTTTAATTTAAATCTCGTGATAATTTATTATAATGTGAAGTAAAAGAAATTAAGAGCAATTGCCCCTGTGATTAATAAAGAACATAACAACAACAAATTAAACAGTGTTAATTATTTCATCTTCCTAACTGGTGAACATTTCTTTCGTCGGAGCAACTTGATGGGGATTCAAGTGAAACAGTGCCCGTGTCCCAGTTCTCTCTGGAATGGCTCTCTATGTTTGTTTATGCGCGTGAAGTTGACTTTCAACTTGAACTAATGCGGATTCACAGATTGACGGGTATCGCGGGAAAATGTCCGAGGAGGCGCAACACATTCAGCCAGATACGTTGAGCCTGTGTTCTAACGACGGAATTTTTCGACTTACGTGGTATTTCATGGAAACATCGTGCAGATGTTCGGGATTGAAGATTGTGCATTTCCGGGAACTGGTCTTGGCCTTATTTCGCAAGTCCTGAGGCTTGTTAAATTTTCCATAATGATTTGTTTTTCCGGGCAAGGTTATTAGTCTTGCGCCAGAGGCTCCGCGACGGGAAATCGAACCCCGGTCTGCCGCGTGACAGGCGGGTATACTGCGCGTAGCAAAATAACCAGTAGGACGCCAGGCTCTACCACCCTACTTCCACGTACGGATCCTATCTCCTTATATAGACTTCAGGACCTCCCTCCTTAGGTCCCTGGACGTCTCCCATGCATCCTAACTACACCGGTCGGAAAATCAAACCGATTCCACTGGCCTGAGACCCTATTTAGAACACCTTACACATGTGTCTCTACCTAGCCTCACCCTGGAACACCTCATATACGGCAACCCAAGGCAATACACATACGCTAAGTAGCCTATCTTTTACTAAGTGCGACTGGCCGGAACCTCCCTACAATTTGCCGTTCGGTCGAGGTCGCAGCTACCGTATATCGATCGCCGTCGTCGACACCGGTGCCGATATACCAGGTCCTCCCTCGAAGTACGCAGGGCCACCCTGTTTTCAAGCTTTCAGCCCTCCTCCCAGCACCGCACCACCCATTCGAGGACCCCCTCAGGCATACCTTTTTGCTGACATTGTCATTGGGGGGGAGTACCGTAGCGTTGCCGCCAAACCCCGCGGTTCACTTACCTGAAAAACCTGCACAACTTTAATCCAATCTCCTAATTTCACCAATGCAATCGCATTAGCATCTTAAATGCTTCACGCATTAAAGAGATCAAATCTGTAATCTAAAAAACCCCCTAGAAAAGAAAACTTACCTTTCATGCATCTCTTCGCATACAATTCTCCGCGAGATTTCTTTCTTAACTTATCAGGCAGAACCTCCATTATTACAACCCAACTCCCATTGTTTCACGCCAATGCATTTGCATTGGCACCTGAAGACCTTTTCGTTTTTCAAGGACATTTAATGCATACAACGTATTATCTAAAATTCTTAAAATAGTTCCTTAATGTGCATATGCACCATAAATACAAAACATTCGGCACCCATTGTTATCATTTGAAAACCAATGTCGGACGGCTTGTTTTTACAGCTGCAGCAAGCCGAACAGCGATTCGTTGTTCAATAGACAAACAATCATCAATTTCGTATGTCGCCACAAACTAATTTCCCTGCATATACAAATGGAGGCATGGGACTCGTTTCTGCCACCAATCCCATTAGCACCTTTTTTCTCAACGTCGATAATAGCGACGACGCATCGCCTAAACAAGGCCCGCATTACCGAACGATGCATTTGGTCGTTTCCGCCTTTGTCTTTTCATATTTCGGGATCTGCTTCTCATCAGCAGCAGTATAAGCAAACACAAACCCAATTAGCATCCAATGAGATTCGGCTTGTTTGCTTAGCCGAATTCACTTCTCATGGATGCACATTTTCCCTTTCTTTGTTTCGATCCGTTCTCATGGTGTGTCCCATGAAAGAACCCATGTACGCACATACATGTGTACTACCAACGATCTTAACCCCACAGGATTGAATATCGTTGAGTCCATTTCCATCCGCCGACCACCACGGTCGTTGCCGTTCCCGCTCTCCCTATCGCCGCGGAGACACGTACAAGCCGGAGTCGCGAAAGTAACACCCCCTCCAGTGTATTCTTGAATCGTGCGAGTCGCCTGTGCGAATAAAAATTACATTTCATGAAAGACATTATTTAAATTAGTGTTAATATTAATTTGCATCAGATCCAATAGTGTTAACAAAAGTAGTGGTTTTTAATAAAGAATAAAACTAAATCAGTGCGTTTCATTTTTCTATTGTTGTTCCCCTGGTGATCGTGCTTGGAACTCAGTTCTTTTGGCGTTCGGCGGAACTTTGTAATAAACGGCGAGTGGGTTGATAGTAGAACTCTCGCCATATTGGCGGTCATTGAGGAGGTCATCTGATTCCAGATATTTCGAAAGTTGACGGTTGATAAGTGATTCCATTACCTTGGAGAGACTAGAAGTTAGTGCTATGGGTCGATAAGAAAAAAGGCAGGATTTGTCGCCCTTTTGGGGATTTTTGGACAACTGGCTGAATGTTCGCTGACTTCTCTCTATTTGGGAAACGCCCAGTAGGATGAGAGAAATGGAAGACTGTTCATCCAGAGTCGAATTAACCAATTCCATAGCTTTAGCAGAATGTTTTTTCATTTGAAAGCAGAGTAGAATGCATTGCGTAAATGCTGCTTATCGTGAGCGTCGGCGAAGAACCAGTACGTTATAATATAAGATAATTAAGCTAGAATTTAAGCATTTTTTGTCTAGCATGTAATTTAGAAACTAAGAAGATAATAAGAAAATAAAAAAATGTTTTAAAAATGAAAATGAAATGAACGCTGTGTATCGACATCCATCTTCTATAGAAATGATGTAAATGACTAAACCTTAGTTATAACAGCAGCAGTAACCAAACTACGTATATCGAAAATGGCCGGGGTTCAAGTATGTTTTTAATGCAACCAAATTCAGAGCCGAGTTTCTAGTTGCTCACGTATTACATTTACTTAATTTGATAGGTATGGCTTTTATTTTGGGAGTACTTGATTTGGTTCGGTTATGGATTATAGCGATGTGTTTAGAAAGGGGAAAGTGGTGTTTTGAGAAATAATGTACAACCATCGAAAACACATTTCAAGTTGTATTAGAAACATACTGGGCTGAAGTGTTTCAGGCGCATCGAACCTGATTCTTCTTTCAACGGTCGTAACGCGAGCATTTCTTGGCTAGATATGACCTTATGTTCGAACCCGTTTTTAGTCAAGATTGCAACTTCTTCCCCTTGAAAATAGGGTGAGTATATTTGAATGATTTAATAACTCTTCTGTCCTATTTTATTCATTTGTTTTTATATGTAATGGTTCGAAAGGAGCCCGATTTGCTGTCTTAATCAAGAAATTTACATTCACAAGAAGAACCTTGATGTGCTCATTTCGAGTCGAATTTATTTAGCTTGCACAAGTGTGAGAAGATCCAGTCTAGACGTTGCCCTTGCTCGGTTATTTGTTTCCATATAGCTCATCTGATTTTGAATAGAGAGCAATATTTTAAACCCATCTGCTTGTGTTGTCATTGATTCCGAATGAATAGTCAGTATTTCACATTATTCATCATAATAAATGTTTACATTACAGGTATCTAAGAGATCGTTACGTATACGATGCACATTCCACTTTTAGTTATGCCTCTTATTACTTACATCAATTTCCTTAAACTGCCCACCAGTAAAAATAAAAAAGAGCTTATATATATAAAATACTTTAAAAAAACAATTAACATCACTTGCTTCCACATTCCTAATAACTTGAGATTTATCGACTAGCTCTGTTTTACGGAAACAAATAGTGTACTTACTGTCTATCAGTTGACCTGCCATGCTTCCGTTGTAATAAACTCATTGGCAAGGCAAACCACTACGTAAAGAAGCTTCATTATTATATTGTAGGAGGAAAAACATTGAAGATGGGAAATGTGCAACCAGAATTGCTCAATCCTTCAGATTTACTTTAAACTAACGATAAACAGCTCAGAAATCTTATGATCATTATGTAAGCAGTAAAAGGAACGACTAAGGGCATTAAACACCATTGCGGGGGTGATAAACGTTTGGAGTTACGTGTAAATGTAATAAGTTACCTGATAAAAAGGTAGTTGACTTTTTTATTTATTTTATGTAGTCAAGTCAAAAATGCACGTTATTATTTTTAGTCTCATAGCGGGTAGAAGTAGAAAAGCCACCCGTAAAAATACACGGCTTCGGGACTTAGTTTGTGGATTTTATTCTACGCGGAATATGTGATTCGGTGCGATGTGCGGATACAATCCTCCAGATTTACTTTAAACTAGCGATAAACAGCTCAGAAATCTTATGATCATTACGTAAGGAGTAAAAGGAACGACTAAGGGCATTAAACAACATTGTGGGGGGTAATAAACGTTGGAGTTACGTGTAAATGTAATAAGTTAATAAGCCAAAATTCTACCGGACTTTCCCAACATACGAGGGTTGCCTCTTATGTTTCGGGATTTGACAACCCTAGCGTTGCAATCCGGCAATTGACAGCTCTGTCGTAAATAATGTGTTGGACATTTTTGAGGTTATACGCACTCAGAACGTTTTGACATACGAGCGCTATTTGTGTTGTTTACAGTAACTTAAAAGATTCATCTCGGCCCAAAAATGGAATTAAATCGTCAACATTTTCGTGCGATTATTTTTTACAACTTTCGGCGTGGATTAACTCAGCAACAGTGCATGGATGAACTTAATTCAATTTTTGGCGATGAAGCTCCAGCAAGGACCAGTGTTTATCGATGGTATGGTGAATTCAATCGTGGTCGTAGTTCACTCCAAGATGAATTTCGTGAAGGTCGTCCAAAATCAGTTGTTGTTCCGAAAACCATTGATGCTGTGCGCGAACTGATATTGGAAGATCGTCATGTGACCTATCGTGAGATTGAGACAACCTAAGGCGTTAGTGGGACCAGCATACATTCAATATTGCATAAACATTTGACCGTCAAAAAAATTTGTTCGCGTTGGATCACACACAATTTGTCAATCGCCCAAAAAAAGGCTCGTGTCAATTGGTCGAAAGAAATGCCCAAAAAATACGGTCGCGGTGCTTCGAAACACGTCTATGACATCGTGACAGGTGATGAATCGTGGATTTACGCGCATGAGCCCGAAAGTAAACAGCAGTCGACTGTCTGGGTGTTTCAAGATGAGCCAAATCCAACAAAAGTTGTTCGCGCACGAAGCACTTCCAAGCAAATGGTCGCCTGTTTTTTCGGAAAAACTGGACATGTCGCAACCGTACCACTAGAACAACGCAGAACAATCAATTCTGAGTGGTACACAACCATTTGTTTGCCAGTTCTCTTCCAAGAAATCAGGAAAACCAACCGCCGAAGACGGATCACTCTTCACCACGACAATGCGAGCTCTCACACATCGGCTGCGACAACTGCATGTTTGAGCACCCAAAACATCGATTTGATGGGTCATCCGCCGTATAGTCCTGACTTGGCACCGAATGACTTCTTTTTATTCCCGTACGTAAAAAGCAAACTGAGAGGTCAACGTTTTTCGACACCTGAAGAAGCGGTTGCTGCATTCAGAATGCATGTGTTGGAGATACCTCAATCAGAGTGGCAAAAGTGCTTCGACAATTGGTTCAACCGCATGCAAAAGTGTATAGATCTTCATGGGGAATATTTTGAAAAACAATAAAGTGATTTTCGATGATCAATATTTGTTTTTGTTCTCTAATCCCGAAATATAAAAGGCAACCCTCGTAGTGCAGCAACGAAATAGGGTCTGCGCTCAACACAATTCATAAAATCGTGTTTCGATTTTTTTTATCTTTTTCTTATTATTTACTTATCTTTTTACTTATTTATTTATCTAGTAATTTACTTATTTTGTTTCTCGTTTTCAATCAACTGGTAAGGCTCGCTTTGAGCCCACTCCCTTATAATAGATCGAAATTGTTCATCCGTTTACACGTTTTATCTGACTTCAATGTCCCCCTTTCGTCTATAATCTTGGCCCTTGCTCTTCCACCGTTAATATCTATATTCTGCCATTTTCACTACGGGGATACACCCCCCCCCCCCCCCCCACACACACACACCTACAAGCTCCCACCACCATCTCTTCGCACCATTTCCCATCATGGCTTGTGTTAACTTGACCTGTGGGATTAACGTTGTTAATGCCGATTTTGTATGCTGTTAGGGCATCTGCGGCAAATCTTATCACGCCTCCTGTGTGAGACGGAATAAGCGAAATACCCACTTCGCTAAGGATTTCCCAGACAATCTCTTGTTTTTCTGCGATGAATGCATACATATCTCGCTGCCCCACGTCCTTCTAACAATAAAATGCCTGAGCTACGCTAAAATTAGTTCTCACAGCTCTAACCTAAAGATAATTACTGACAAAATTTCATGTCTCGAGAGTGGTCTCAAATGTACTGACGACCTTGAATCTCGCCACCAAAGATCAATATCCAACATCAATTCCCTCATTAGTGATAATAATAAGGCGATTGTCAATCAGGTTACTTATTCGATCAACGAAACCCTCCACGTACATACTCGGGATTTAACCAACTCCTTCCGCTTACATTTTGACAAGTGCTTACAATCGACATCCAAGCTGTCGGCTGTTCGGTAAACCAACCCCCTTTCTGAGAATATTCTTTTCAAGATGAACAGCCTTAGTGTTGAGCTAGCTTTATCACGCCCCTCTATTCACCCCAACCGAACCTGACCCCCTACTCGAGCTTGTCCTACACAAACTCGACACTGTCGTAAGCGAGCTTGCGGCTTCCCGGTCCATCCTCGGCTAGCTTTGAAAGTTCTATATTACAATGCAATCAAAGCTAACCAACCCCCACCCCCCCCCCCCCCCCCCGTGCTACGAGATGTCTTTATATGACAAATTAAACAATATGGCCCCTCCACAATCTGCGCCAATATCCTGTCCCTTCTCCCTTTTCGACCTCAAAACAGGTGCGAGGTATACCCACTTCCACAGATCACACACCCTTAATCCCAATATTCCTACCTACCAAGAAACTTTCCACTCGTCCACCGAACCCAACTCACGGCGGAATTTTGCGCCACCCCTTTCCACACACACAGTTCGCCCTTGCCCGACACCCCTTCCACCCGACCAATTATTGATCCCCTAATACCGCCAACTGTTAAAATCACACAATAATCCACCAATTCATCTGATAGTCGCTATGCCATATCTACACCTAGAAATAAATTGACCTACGAAAATGTCCGCCTCTATCTTTCGTACCTACGTGATAAATCTGATTGAGTCTGCTATGAAGGTAAGACAAAAACCAGCGTCGCAGTGTACAGTGAGCAGGAAGGCCCGTGGCGGTCCCACTAAACGCCACTACTCACCTTCCAAAATTACCTAAAAGCTTCCAGTCCTGAAGCTCCCATAGCCCCATTGTTCTTTGCTAATGCAACTGCATTAGCACCTGCAAATATTCCCCGCAACAAAAGCATTTCCTTTCTCAAGGACAATTAATGCATTCAACGCATTACCTGAAAATTCCTGAAAAGGATTTCTTCCACAAGGGCATTCTCGCATGCATCAATGCATCTCAGCACTAGCAACCAAGAACTGAATTCTATATTGGTGTAAATATTCACATTGGCATTCGACCCTTGAGTTGCCATAGATACCATATACAATCGGCATAGATGTCATACACAACCGTCATTGCGTAACCATCTAAATTGCTTCTTAATGACGTGCTACTATTATTATAAAAGTAAACTATTGATTCAGCTGCAAGCACTTCTCTCCGAAATGCTCCTTTGTTTGAATCTCCAAACAACCACCAACTTCGCGTTAGGCGCCAGATTCGAGTTCAATAGCATAAACAAATGCAAATAAAGAACCCGTTTCTTACAACGACCAAAGACACGATATACAAATTGTATGATGTATACCAAACCTATTAGCACCTCATGAGTGGTAGCGTATTTACTTAGCTGAACCCTCATTACAGAACAATGCCTTAGGTCGCTTGTTCTTTTTCCCCTGTTTTAGGTTTCGTTTATCCTTGGCCGAAATGCCTCGATAAACAATCTGATCTACACGATCATACACACACATACATCGGAATTTAGCCAGCCATATCCTCTTACTGGTTACTCACCATAGAGAGAAATCTTCTCTCTTTCCTGACTAACTCACCACCGAATCGAGGGTGAATCAAGAGTCAGATTCCAACCCTCGATTGAGTCCTTTTCCATTCACCGACCGAGCCGGTTGGTTCCATCTCCGCCCCCGTAGCGCTGCGGGACGCGTATATACCCGGAGTCTTAATTAAACCGGGGCCGTGTTTCGGGTCGTCGGCCGGCACCGTCTCCTTATTTTTCTACATTTAAAGTAATATTTGAAAGCATTTTGTGTTGTGTTCCTGTCCATGTGAAGTTCCTCTCCATACACTATAAGTATTGTGCACGATTTTGTATTGAGTGAATGTTTATACCGAAGTATAAAGTAAATACAAATATATTTTCACATAAAATAAAACCAATTATCATAAACAGAATCGTGCGTTTTAGTGTTCCTGTGATGCTCCCCAGTGCATTTATTTCTCTGTCCGGTGTGAATAATTAATTTGGTGCTCGTTTTGCTGCGGTATTCGGCGGAACAGCGTTAGTGATGATGGGGAAGGAAGTGAACTCCGTGCCGTACGTCGGCGCAACATACTTCCATCCACACAGGCCTACCTACCGACTTCCTTAGCCATCGCAACCTGTTTATGAAATTCCATACAAATTTCAATATGCTCCCACAAATAGTGTCGAAAGACCTCTCGGCGTTTCGTCTATATATTCACAAGAAAATGACCTCTTCCAAAAAGGGAAAGTCTTTCTTACCTTAATCAACCGCCCCCCCAACACCCCCCTAAGTGCGGATTCACCTTGCTGTGGTGTGCTGCTTGCCATCCAAAATACGCTCGCTTCATCTCTTATTGCCATCTCTTCTTCTCCCAATCTTGACTATGTTGCAATAAAAATTAACCAACGCCGAAAGTCGTTGTACATTATATGTTTCTATATACCTCCTTCGCAACCTATCGTGCCATACGAACGGGCAATAGCAGCGGTTGATCACCTAACCGAGTTAGGGAAACCCCTTGACGATATCGTTGTTATTGGCGATTTCAACCTTCCCCGTCTCCAATGCACGCTGTCAGACGATCAATCCTTTTACACCCCAAACCCAACTAGTACATTGATCTTGTGTTTACAACGGACCCCTCTAATTCTTCAGTTGTCCTTAGTTCACACGCTCTCTCCACCATCGACAATTACCACCCCCCTCCCCCAGCCCCACCCTCCGCTTCGCTTATCCCTTAAACGTGACAGCTTTTTCCAAACTTCACCCATGTCAACTTTTCTTACAACTTTCGCAAAGCTAACTTTCGCCTATTAAATGAGCATCTTAGCAGAACCGCATTTCGCTTTCATCACCTAGAGGTATAAGAAGCTACTGCCGTTCTCTATAAGGAAATATACAATGCCATTTCCCTATATGTCCCTTATTCCCGAAATAGGACATCGGTATCTTCGGCTCCATGATACAACCGCAAACTCCGTACTCTTCGGAACAAGACGAATAATTTGTGGAACATTTTCCTAAGAACACGCTCTTCCCTGGACTACTCCAACTTTTTCGGGTTCCTTTATAAATTCACCGAGCTTTACGACTCTCTTTACTACAATTATCTAACAAAAACATAAAACAAATATGATAAATGACCCAAATATTTTTTCCATTTTGTTAACTATAAACGTAAATCTGACGCCCATCCCAACTCACTTTCCTATGATACGATTACGACCCACAAACTACTGCCAATCTTTTCGCTTCTTTCTTTAAAAAATCCTTCGCGGAGAACTCTTTCGAGCCTAACCGCTCTTACTTCAAACACCTGCCTGAAATCTCCCTTGGCCTCTTCATCCCTCAGATTGTTCAGCATCACCTTGTTGAAGAAAAATTAAACTTGCTTAAAGACGAGTTCAGCCCTGGATCCGGTGGACTTCCGGCTGTCCTTTTCAAAAAATGTTCTTCTTCTCTTTCTCTCCCGCTATCAGTGATATTCAATCTATTCCTTACACAAGGTGTCTTCCCAAATATTTGGAAATCCTCTTTTGTCACCCCCATACATAACAAGGGACCAAAAAAGGATATTAGTAACTACCGTCCCATCGCCAAACTGTCACATATTCCAAAACTTTTCGAATGTATTCTTTACAACGCGTTATGTTTTCGCTGCAAATCCGTCATTTCACCCAACCAGCATGGTTTCCTTAAGGGTAGGTCATACGCCATCAATCTAGTTGAATTCTCATCTCACAGTCTCCGTGCCTTAGAGAACGGCAACGAAGTCGATGTAATGACAACCGATTTCAGCAAGGTCTCCGACAAATTCCACACAACCTCATCCGCTTTAAGCTATCCTCCCTTGGCTTCGAACACCTACTGATTAAGTGGATTTCTTCCTATTTTACCGATCGAACCGTCCGCTCAGATTTAGATCCACGCTCTCCAATCCTTTTATTCCCACGTCAGGGGTTCTCCAGGGCAGTCATCTTGGACCCCTCCTACTCATTCTTACTATTAATGTTATAGAGTCCAGTATCAAAAACTCCTCCATCTCTCTATACGCGGACGACACTAAACTCTTCAAGACGATCCGCTCCTCTGTCGACTGGCCACTTCTCGAAATGGATCTCGACAGCTTTTCAACTTTGTGCCAAAATAACTGCCTCGAACTAAATATTTCCAAATGTCACTCAATCACCTTCTCCCGTAAACGACTCCCCTCCCCGCTACGTTCCTATGTCTTACTCAACGAACAGACAACACCTGTACAAACGATTCGTGACCTTCGCATCATATGTGATAAAGAGCTTGACTTTGTGGCGGTCCTGCGAACCGCATAAACCACTGTGGGGCTTAATACCTCTCACCCAACCAAAGGGGACATACTTACTGTGTCCTCAACCCCACGTGCCCACAGACAGGTGGGCCGATTTACCTTTCCGTCCAGCTAAGGAGGACATTCATACGGGCGTCCTCGGCCGCACGTATCCACAGACACGTGGGACCAATTTCGCGACCGATTCCTCATGCCTGCACGGCTATCAAAGGACACTGCCGAGAAAAGAAATTGTTTGCGAACCCATTAGCTGGGCAAACACAAGTGGCCGATGCGGCAGCGCCAGATGCCGACAGCCAGAAAAATCCTAGGCGATAAATGTATGGCCAAGGAATAAACAATGTACGACCTTCCTTTGAACCAACCACAATTTGGTTTTCCTTATCGAAGGGACTATTGTGGGCACAAAAGGTTAAGCATTAAACCAAACAACCGACACTGTTCCTACAAGGAAATTAAACCATGTAAATATTGCAGCCGGAGATAATGACTTCGGCCGAGGAAATCACCAGAGTCATAAACCACACGCACGTAATGTACACAAAGGGATACCGCAGATGTGTGAAAATCCTGATGATCCTCGGCATATCTCTGGCCACACGGACAGCAACGTTCGCGTCTGTGGTGGGTTTCATGCACACAGTATTCCTACGAAATACAAAATCGTAGGACAAGTGAGGGTGCGATCTCATGGATAGGAGGAATCCCTTGGTAGAGAGAAGACACCGAGGGATAAGAGAACGGAAGAGAAAGGAAGAACAACCTGGTGGGTTTTCCATCCCCTGAAAAGAAAGTTTTCGAGTGAGTCTTGTGAAGATATACACAGCGAACTGTCCGCGAGTAGAAAAAAACCTAGGAGTGTGTCGCCGCGAGTTTTCTCCAAAAAAAAAAAAAACCAATAAAAATAAAATCCGTTTTTATAAAAAAAAAAAATGTTAATTTGTCTTTGATTCTTATGGACAGTGTTCGGCGGAACACAAGCCGCAATTGCAATCGATAAAAATCCGCCAAAACTTCATCCCACATATTGATGGCATTATTCTTAAGGACAATTCTATAGTCGGTTTTTGGCGATTTTATTGTCGATTGGCTGGCCGAACACCGTTCACAAAAAGGAAAACGAACCTGGAGCAGATACTGTACAAATCAAACAGGGTGAAATTGTTTTTAAGAATTGTTTTTTTTTTTATAATTTGTTTAGTTTACAATTGATGCGCCTCGCTTCCTATACTACACTTTATGTTAACACTTGGACGCACGGTAATTTTATATTAAAATTAATAAACTAATAAAACTATTTTTGAAAACAGAAATCGCGCTCATATTTATTTCATTGACCCGTTTTGTCGATTTGCTGTGCTGCGCGGACTAACCTCCTCGTCGGAGTTCTCTGTGAAGACTGCCTATCGCGACGGTTGCGTGGCGCGGATCCTGAATCTCGAATGTTCTCTCTGGTTGATCTATTAGCACGTGTGCTGATAGATCTATTGTTTTCTCATGCAGCGAAGGTCATGACGAAACGGAATTGAGAAAATAGGAAGGAGCAAAGGGGCAACATAGGATCATTGTGTAGCTGCTTAATAGTCTGCTTAATAGCCTGCAACGCAGGACAATGGTGCTATAAGGGATTTCGGTATACAATGGTAATTGTGTCCCGTATCTTAGCTGGCGGCAAGGATTATATTTGCACGTTTGCAGGTAACGCTGGCTAACAGGGGCGCCGATCAGGTTTTCGAATTTACGATGCCTGTATGATGTATATAATTATTTTCAGGAATTTAGGACGATGGGTTAAATGTCCTTGGTAAGGCAATGTTTGTCCGTTTGTTGTGTCCTTCGATCGCCGTGCCGGCGCAGGGCGATTGGTCGGACTTGTGACCCACGTGTCGGTGGGCACGTGGGGTAGTTGCCTGCCAGATGTACGTTACCTTCGTTTCAGGTGTGGTCGAGAACTTTTAAGGACACGTGTCTGTGGGCACGTGTAATTTACCTATAGGTGAGTGTGTTCCTTGGTGGAACGACGACATCTCGACCAATAGTGGTTTGTGTGGTTCGTAGAACCGCCACAGGTTTTGTGAAACGCTGTTCGAAAGAATTCTCTAATCCCTACGTTTCCAAATCGCTCTATATAGCCTTTGTCCGCCCCCTTCTTGAACATGCTAGTCAGGCTTGGTCTCCTCACTACTCGTCCCAAATTCGCAGGGTAGACGGCGTGCAACGTCGTTTTTGCGTTTTGCCCTCCGCGGATTGAATTGGGTAAATCCTCTGATTCTACCCCCATACACGAGCCTTCTTCACCTAATTAAACTTGTAGCGATCCTAAATCGCTACTTCTATCCAAATCTCCAATATTATCATTAACCTACATCCAAATCCCCAATATCACCATTAACCTACATCCAAATTCCATATTGAGTAACATGAGCAAGGAATTAAACCAGAAGTTAATTCGTCGCACATTGGCTCAATTCCCAAAATCCTGACATCATGAAATGCTTAATTCGAAATGCATTTCATGATTTCCCTTCCAGGAACCTATTCAACCAAATCCTTAAACAATTCCTTGTGTGTGCTTCTTGGAATTTTTACACCCAAATAGTTGACAATTGTCAACTGAAAAAACAATAAAAGGGCGGTAATTGCCAATTTCACCATTAGTAGATCTCCAGAGGCCAAACCGCTGGCCAGTAGAATATAAATTAATAATTAGTAAAGTTCTGAAAGGCCGGACCCCTGGTCCAATACCGAGTCGAAATAACCTAAAAAGGAAAAATAAAGAAGAGACTTTAAAAAGAAGATAGAAGCCCAGTATTTCATTTGCCAACGGAACACTCCCCGGTGGGAAGTAACCAAACACACAACAAAGATATCTTAACCAGGTGCCGCGGTGGGACCCCCCCCCCCCCCCCCGCTGACAGATTAAGCCCTGCCATTCCCTACCAGAAGAGATCGTCCCTAACTTAGTAAGCCCACACACACAAAAAGTGTGAAGTTTCACCCCATCCACGTCAACCCAAAAGCGGCCCCGCAGAGTACCATCAATAAAGGGAGACGACCCACCGGTTATTGAAAGCACACAAAAGGAGGGAAGCGAAACAAATTTTACTTCCCCACACCGATTGTCTTCAACAATCTTAACACACTTGAACAGCGCAGAATTCATGTCGACATCATCTTCATCCACCGTTTACTCTCAGGTTCAATCAACTGCCCAAGCCTGCTATCCTCCATCATATTTTCCACTAATCCCCGAAATATGCGAAACCCTCGTCTCTTCTATTTGCCCGCCCATCACACGTCTTACGGCTCTAATGAACCCATTTCCCGAATGCATGGGTAGGCAACCCCCCCCCCCCCCCCCCCCGTTCTTTGGCTTCAATCTCACCTCTCCCGCTCTCAAACGTCGTCTCCTCTCTTACCTCTCCTGACTCCACCCCACTCTCCGCCTACACTCACCCACACTCATACTCACACCCTAGCATCCGGCTTATCCTCGGCCTTCCCTGTCCTACCACCTAGACTATTTTATCTATCCATCTTTGTTTAGTTCCCCATTCCATTTTTAAGTTACTTTAAAGTTAGTTAGTTTTGAGGTAGTTCGTAAGTCTATTTATAAGTTTATATGTTTATACGTCTTGTACTAAGCGAAATAAAATGAGGGTTCATACATTATTCGGTCTAAAGGATTGAGTTTCCTGTCACATTAAGTTAACAATATTGAGCAAAGCCGCTGAATTTTATAAAGGTTGGGAATGACTGCAATACGCAGGTTCAACATGCACATTGCACTATGAGGAAGTGAGACTACACTCTTCCTTAGATAGTAGAAATGTCCAGCAATTTATGAAGATCATTAAAAACTCAATCTACTCATTTCTTTTTCTGGTCACAATTGATGATCACTCATCAGTGCTATAGTGAAAACGTTTCTACTTACTGCTAATTGACTCCGCACATGTTTGGTTCCAAGTTATGCCATGAACCAACCCTTTCGAACTCGTATTGTTGGACGAGCACTTAAAGAATTTAATATTAATGAATCTGATGGTCTGGATGACAACACAAGTACGAGTTGAGATGTTCTTTTTCGCTCACTAAACTGCTGTCAAAACTATTCCATTTCACTTTATTCAATTGATCAATTCCTAAGTTAAAGGAACTCAGAAACTAGCCAATAAAAGAGATAACCTTCCCTCTTATCGATCCACAACTCTACTTTATTTCCTTTTGAAAGCTTTACCCTTAAATTTTATTTTTTTAAAATGCCTTTTCCTAAAAATGAGAGAAAATATTTTGCATCTTTATAGACGTTAAAACGTTAAACGATTTAAAAAATAAAATTTCTCCGTAACGTAGTGTCTCGTCTTGAGCTCTAAATTACATCACTTTTACTTTTTATCGCTCTAATTAATTAACACCTTTTGGCGAACAGTAATCGATTATTTTGTAGACAAAATATATAATAAAAGAATAAATAAATTACGGGAAAAGAAAAAATTAACCAATTGTTTTGGTTGATGGTCTTTTATTATTAATTAATTCTTTAATATTCAATTTATCGTTTTATAATTCGTGAAATACTTGATTAATCTTCTTTTAATAATCTTCTTATTATTTGGTTTAAACATCCACTTAATCTATATCGTTAAAATTAAAATTTCAACAAAAATTAAGAGAATAAAGTAGGAGAAAGCTAATGGAGAGAATAACGATACAATCGGATCAACTTTGCAATCCGTTGTGGATATCTTAAGTAAACACAAGATACCTTATTGAACTACCGGTACGCGAGATAAATGTAGATATTTATGAATTAGTCCACAAAAACACAACTTTTAGTTTATTCTATATTATATTCATAAATATAATTTTATTCTTAAATAACTTCATTTACTAATAACTAATTGTACTTTTACTAATTTTAAATTATCTCCGACTGGAGGCTAGTGGACAATTGACTCTTCAATCCAACTCAAAACAGTAAAGATATAAAAGAAAGAACTGAATTGAACTTCTGTTTGCATATTCGAGATAACATTTGATAAAGGGAATTGGATTCGGGTATTGTTTACATATTCGCAATAACCTAGCATATATGAATTAGGTTCAAGTATTGTTTGCATATTCAAGATAACATAGAATGAGGTAATTGAGTTCGAGTATTGTTTACATATTTGAGATAACATAAGATAAAGGAATTGGATTGAAATTATTTTTATTCTTATTGTTTGATATTTTTGGACTTCGACTTTTGAAGATCTTATCATGTGCCTCAATTAGCGGACACTTGGGTGGTAGGTATGGTTGACATAATCCGCGCGACAAGTATTCTGTGGGATCCGAACTAAACAAATTTGGCATCACGATTACGTCCCTCAGACATTGATACTCTCGTCTGTTTTTATTATCTTATTAGTTGGATTGATGCTTGAGTGCCGTAATATTCGTCATGGAAAGGATGTGACTTGGATTTAGGCACAGATCTAGTGGGGCACCTACTTCAAGGGCATAGCACCTGTAGTAGTTGATTTCGTTTCTCTATCGCTGGTTCTGACTTGGATCCTTTTCTGAGGCGGTATTGGTTTTCTGTGTCATTTTCATTTTCATTTTTAAAACATTTTTTATTTTTCTTTTTATATTCTTAATTTCTAAATTAAAGGCTAGACAAAAAATGCTTAAATTCTAGCTTAATTATCTTATATAATAACTTAATGGACCTTCGCAGACGCTCTAAGCTAAACATTACTTAACATTTGTATAATTTGCCTTTCGGCGACAGAACTTTGTGGCAGTACTGATAATTAGTTGAAATACAAAGAAAAATTTGAAAAACTTTGTCAATTTTTTTTTGTTTTTTTTTTCTTAAAATTTAACTTACTTAACTTACCTACTTTTTTTTTTTAATTTTTTTTTTTTTTTTTTTTTTTTTTTTTTTATGTAAAAGCACTTAACCTAACTTAACTTAAATCTTATACTACCCTAATTCTAGAAAAGCTAAGTCTATGTAAGCTAGCTGATGATACTATGATTCTATACCGACTTTGGTATCCAGGTCTTTATATGCCATTCAACCACCAGAACTGTTGACGCTGTCTAATACTATCGTCCCGGTCTCTGTGGGAGATAGCCCTACTGAAGCGCAGGAGCTCTTCTTCGGTGCGCGCTACTTCCCGGTCGTAGCACAATCGCCCGTCTACAGATGATCTACTTACATGATAGATCAGCGGAATTCCGGATCTATCCTGTATAAGCCCTTTCATATCCAAGTCAAGGAACGCCTCTGGTGGAACAAAGCCGTTGCGACGCACGCTCTCATAGTACAAGGTGTTTGGATAATAGGCCCCGAAAATTAGGTCATTGGACGAGCTTATTGCTCTCGCAATATGTCCTCTGATTAATTTAATCATAAAATTATCCACCCTATTTATGTACGCTTCATTATATAAAGTCTCATTTGAGTAGTACTTTTTATAGTCCGATTCCGGTGTCCGATATAATCTGAGACAACTTCTGAGACACTTTCTTTCGAACACCCGAATCTTTTCCATCAAATTTGGACCTATGTTGAACCATACTGGGCAACCATATATGAGCATTGGACTGATTAGCGTCATGTAGCATATGACTTTTACCTTGCTGTCAAGTTGGCTACTGTGAAATAGCCTCCTTCTCATAGCAAAAGTTTTCCTCGCTTTGAGCAAAGCAGCCTCTACATGTCTGTTCAAATACAGATATTGATCTAGCCAGATGCCCAGGTATTTAACTAAACTCTTGGTTTCCAGTTTATCTCCATGCGGTCCCACGATAACTAGCTTCCGCCAGTTTTTCCTTGTGTCGTACGTGGCTTTATATAATGGAGTTCTAAATAGGATGGCTTCACATTTCTGGAAGTTGATCTTAAGTTTTCAGTCATCGCAATAGCGCTGCACGTTGTTGAAGTCTCGCTGTATTAAACTATTTATGATCTCAACTTTCGGAGCTGTTCTGTAAATTATGAGATCGTCTGCGTACGCAATAGCCTGCGGAAGTGTATCTAATAAGTCGCTAATATAAATGTTAAAAAGAATCGGAGAGAGTACCGCGCCCTGTTGCAAGCCATTCTTGATATTATACGTTTTATTAGAGGTCACATTATCACTTTTGACCACGAACCTCCTGTCCTTTAACATATCGTAAAGTACATATAGTAAATGCTTATGTATGCCATGTCTGACCAGTTTGTAATACAACCCTTCGATCCAGACGGTATCAAAGGCTTTCTCCAAGTCGATCAGACAGGCACCTGTGCATTGGTTCCTACATTTATTCCATTGTAAGTCGGAGACCGGTTTAGCTGCGGCATGTGTGGTTTCATGACCCGCCCTAAAGCCAAACTGGTTATTTGGAATAATGCTATTGTCGTCTACCCATTTTAGCAGAGCTTTGTTAATGATTTTTTCAAATACTTTACTGATGCTTGGGAGTAAACTTATCGAACGCATGTTCCTTGGGTTTGTACAGTCTTTGCCCTTTTTTGGGATGGGCTGAATGATAGCCGTTTTCCAACGCGCGGGATAATATGCATTATTCAACGCGTTGTTAAACAGGACCGTGTATATATCTATTGCCATTGGGGGCAGGTTCTTGAGTACGATGTTAGGTACTCCATCTATTCCCACTGACTTTTTGCTTCTTAATGAGTCGAAGATACTCTGGATTCCTTCCCTTGTTATTAGAAGGCTATTAGCCACTACACCATTGGCATTAATGTCAATTGACAGATTATCTTCACTGAATTCGGTAAAACCCGGATTCTCCGATTGCCAAAGTGAAATTTCATTCCGGAGGTGCAGGTGATTGAGTAGAACTCTGTCCTCCAGGTCGTGATTTCGATGAATGCTTTCATTCACCTTGTACATTTCCTGAAAGACAGCTCCCAAAGCGTTCACCTTTTCCAAAGGATCTTCGATCACGAAGAGCTCACCATTGAGGATAGCGTTCTCTGCATCTATGCCAATGTTGGTTAGCAGCTGCTTGTTTACCTGAGTACGTGGGATTTGGAGACACTGAATCTCATTTTGATTATTTCTCCTGAATATTTTATTTATTTGTGGGAACATATTCGGGTTATTAGTTTTTATAGCTCGAATTCTGTTGTTCCAATACAAATTTGTTGCTAATCTATAATTAGCTTTAAGTAATTGTTGGAGGTTTTTTAATCGGGATTTCATTGATATTATCTCCTGGTCTTGTCTGTCTGTAAACTGTCTGTGTAATTGTTTTAATTTCGATAGCAGTCTGCTCTTTTGCCTGTGGAGTGCGTTTATTGTTGCGTTTCTGTACATGTTAGTGTGATCTGTAACTGTTGTTTTGGGAATTGTTTTGTCCATTGTTCGTTTTACGGTTTCGTCCATTTGTTGAATGTATTTGTCGATTTCGACATTAGTCAGGTTTCTGTTTACTGGCAGATTAAAGTCATTCGAACGAAGTTCTCTTGTTAATGATCTGGTGAACCGCGGCCATCGCATTGCCCCGTAGTTATAGGGTTGCGGGATCACGAATTCCTCCAGATCTGCGAGCTCGTTCGGAAGCTCCATTACTGCCGTGAATGCACAGTGGTCACTATCGTATTCAATTGTCCGTAAACAGTTTGTGTTTCGTCTATTGGTGTTAAGTATTCTCAGTCGTGAGTCGATTAGCAAGATATCTAAGAACGATCTACCTCTAGGGAACGATGGATATTCGGTAGCTAGCAGGTCAGTTCTATATTCAATATGAAACTGGTCTAACCAGCCAGCCAACTGATTTCCTCTGGCATTAGATATATAATTTCCCCAATTTCTATGCTTGGCGTTCATATCTCCCCCTAGAATAAAGTAATTTTTGCCCAGGTGCAATTGTAAGCATCGGAAGAGAGTCTCGAGCTCTGCTATAAATAGATTATGTTGGTGCTCCTCAGGTGCGTAGACCGCAATCGCATACAAACCCCTTCCTTGCTGAAGGGGTATGCGTACGATACAGGCTTCCAGCACCCGGAACCTGCGCACTTCTCCACTATATATAACTTTATGAGGGATCCCTTTTCTAATAAAGATTGCGACAATTGTTAATTTCGCGGTTTTACTTCGCGTCACAATGGAGATTTTCTGTGTACCTTTTCTTTTGTGTGTTGTTGCGTTTTTGTCCTCCTCCGTGTTCATACTGGTTCTTTCCAATTTGTTTTCATTTAAAAAAAACAAAGGCGACCCGCAATACGAAGCACGAACTCGATTTCTTCCGTACGCCGATCGAACTTGGCTATCGTCGAGTAGGAATCAGTGACTCTGCCCTCGCGCCAAATGCTGCCTTAAAAACCACTTACTTAATGAGCAATATATTGTCTGTTTCAATTTTCACGCTTGCGAGGTGATATATTTTAATTGATAGTTTCTTTGTCGCACCTCACTGAAAGGATTTTGTTATGCACTTTTTTTTTATTCTTTAATTTGTTTGTTTGTTTTTATTTTTGTTTATTTTCGATTATTTTCGATTACTTTTGATTCACTTTTCGTTCTGTTACTTTGTTTTGACTGTTATTATTGCTGTGAAGCAGCGCACTTTATAATGTCACTGAAACCAATTTATCGTTTTTGCTTGATTATGCTTAATCAAGTGAAAGAAAAAAATGGGGATCTCGGAGGTATGCGATATATTGTTATTTTTCTCAACGAGACTATTGCATAGCTAATCAAACTGTTAATGAAATTTAAATTTATTGTTTATTGTTTGTCCTTTTGTTTTTAGTGTTATTGATTTGTTTTCACGTAAACTATTAAACATTTTCGTATGAACTTATTAATTCTTTATTTTTATATCTGCGCGGGTCAAACACAAGCGGCACGCACACGATTACTTTCTCGTCTGATGGTTTTCTGTGTCGTGGCATTTTAATGGAACAGGAATTCCACTTAGATCTTTGTAAGATTCGCGGCCTAACGTGTGAATTCTCTGCCGTGTCTGGCCACGTTTCTAACCACAAACCAGTAATCCTTGCACAAACGAAATCCAAATAAGAGCAGATACAGATAGTTTCGATTGTACTATACCTGGTTATAATTAAGTGTCTGTGTTCTTTCCACATCGTGGTACTGTGGGCTACGCAGTCGCGACGCCAGCATGGGCGAGAGTTCTACCTCGTCTCCACCAATTCTTGGTATCTGCCGTAGACCGAAAGAAAAACAGCAAAATGTTACCGAGGGGAAAATAGGCGCACCGTGGGGGAAACACAAACGCAACTCCAAAACACCAACACAGGAAAGAATAACACACTGGTTTAGTTTATTATTATTATATTGATTATAAACACTGTCATTTGGTTTGGATGTATCCAAGTATTTTAAATTGATATTGAATTGATTTCTTATTAATTCTAAACTATTACACGCACGACTCGGTGAGTATTTTTGAATTGATAATCAATTGATTTCGTATTAATTCTAGACTATTTCACAAAGGAATCGGTGATTTTCGCATGCTCGGCGCGCGACGAGGAGCGGGAGATCGCGTGACCATTGTGGTCAGCGGATGGAATTTGACTCAATCGAGGGTTAGAATCTGGTTCTTGATTCACCCTCGATTCGGTGGCGGTGGATATCCTCTCCACTAAGGATATGTTTTACCTACCACAAGAGAGACGTAAAGTCTCTCTTTGTGGAACAGAGAACCAAATCTCGTAATGCAGATCATGGTGGTATGTGTGTAATCGTACCCATCACCGTGTTTATCGTTGCATTTAGCAAAGGATAAACGAAACCCGAAATGAGAAAAAAGAACAAAGGGAGAAGCGGCCTAAGGCATCGGCCTGTAATGAGGCTCGGCTAAATGAATAAGCTGCAACTCATTAAATGGGAAATGCATTTGGGATACGTGAAACAATTTAAATTGTTTATCGTATCGCCAGAATGCCTGCTACCGCAGAATTCATTTGTTTGCACATGATGTGTGCTAAAGAATTTGGTTTTAGCGGCTATTGCGCTAATTGTATGCAGCTGTTTCAATAGGCTGCTAGGAGTTGCTTTGTCGTTGGACAAAAGAGTCGCCAGCCAATGTGTATGTGGGGAACATTGTTGTACACATGGTGAGGCTGGGAATAGCCGACTCAATGATCATTATCCCTGAGTATGATGGTTACATGGTACTGTAACCGATAAGTTTTCTACCAGGGATATGAGGTTTGTTCTTTAAGGAATTCTTCTAGGAAAGCAAATATGATGCATTCAATTATGAATGCCTGAGAATCCTTTTAGGAAATTTCCTGTAATGCGTTAAAAGCATTAATGTCCTTGTACAAGGAAATGTTTCAGGTATACTGGGTGGAGATTGCGGTGCAGGTGTGGGAAAGTTGAAATTTGCCTGGGGTTCTTGAAAAGGTAGAAAGAAATTCTTACAGGGAATTTGTATGCGAAGGGATGCATGAGACGTAAGTTTTCTTTTCCAGGGACTTTTTAGATTAAGGATTCGATCTCATTAATGCGTGAAGCATTTAAGGTGCAAATGCGATTGCATTAGGGGTTTGGCGGAACCGCCACAGCACAACCACATACATACGAGGGTGGCCTGAAAAGTTTCGGTCCTCAACGTGAAGACAGCGACACTCATCTATAAAAGGCAGTGAATGTAGTTTGTGCTTCTGTAAACAAAGCAGTAATGTATGATATGCTTACGAGCGTGTAGTCTTAGCCACGAGAAATTTAATTCTGGATTGGAGCAGAGTTGTGCCAGAAGCTGATAAGCAATTTTACTACATACATGGCTGAACTGAAAAGTTTCCGAAGATACCAGCATTCGGCAGTAAAAACTAGTGAGTGTAGTTGTGCATCTTTTGACAGTTACTCACCAAAATTTCAACCATTTTGGAAGAGTAGTTTTTTATTTTATAGTCGTTTGAGTGAGTCGATGTGAGCGTTTTTGTGAAAATGGTCAAAATTGACTATCGAGCTGTCATTAAATTTTTGTTTTTGAAAGGCAATACACCTACGCAAATCAAAGAGGTGTTGGACCCTGTGTATGGGGACTCTGCACCATCATTTACCATAGTGAAATTTTGGGCAGCTGAATTTAAACGTGGCCGTAAGAGCTTGGGAGACGATGAACGTTCGGAACGTCCAAAAACTGCAAGAAGTGACGATAACATCGCTAAAGTTCACCAAATGGTGCTAGACGACCGGCGAATTAAAGTGAGGGACATAGCAGAGGCTATGAAAATGTCCAAACAACGTATTTGCCACATATTAAATCAAGACTTAGGCATGAGAAAGCTGTCCGCGCGTTGGGTGCCGCATTTACTCACGTTAGACCAAAAACGTGTTCGAATGAACATTTCCAACGATCTGTTGGCGCAGTTTAGGCGCAATAAATCCAAGTTTTGGCGGCGATTAATTACTGTTGATGAAACTTGAATACACCCTTATACGCCCGGAACAAAAATACAGTCAAAAGAGTGGACTGCAAAGGGGGAATCGGCTCCAAAAAAGGAAAAACTTTTTTCGCCTGGAAACGTAATGGCGACTGTTTTTTGGGGATAGTCATGGAGTCTTATTCGATTATCTTCAAAAAGGAAATACCATTACAGGAGCATACTACGCATCATTACTTGACCCACTGAAGACAGAAATTACTGCAAACGGCTTCACGCAACAAATTTACCAAATGTATTTAGCTAAAAGCTCCTGGAAGGGAATTCATACCTTCATTCATTTATTCGAATTCAAAATTCCCTATAAGAATTCTGTTCCAAACTTCATTAATCCCAAGCCCAATTCGGCACCTTCGGTTGTGAGGCAAATCTCAATCTTACACACGCATTTTCCCTAGTCGAATTCCTGAAAACAAAACAATTTGGTTTACATACAATGTAACCATCATAACAGGGATCATAAACATTGCGTCGCCTATCCCCAGCCTCACCATGTATATAATAAATTGCTTTCCATATACATTGGGTGGCGATTCCATTTTCTAACGGCCAAATCACCAATTTCGTTCTTTGCCACAAACGAATTACCCTGCATATACAAATGCAAGCAAGGGATTCGTTTCGGCTACCGATCCAAGATACGATATACAATTCTCATTGTATAAAGTATTGTAATCCATTAGCTCATTTATCTAATGGCTATTCGTCTATTTACACAAGGGCATCACTCATCTGAGACTTTTATGGTGCTCTCGTTCCATCTTTTCTTTTAGCACATTTCCTCGATGAATTGCCGTCTATTTATCACACCATAAACAAAGATCGCCATGTCTCTTTTGTCTTTACCGTTTTCCTGCTTTGTTTTTCCATCGCCTTCGCGCATGAGTTGGACAATATGATCTTCACGATGACTCATACACACATACTACCATGACCTTCATTACAAGATCTAGTTTTTTATTCCACAAAGAGAGACTTTACGTCTCTCTTGTGGTAAGTAAAAATATATCCTTGGCTGAGAGGACATCCACCACCACTGAATCGAGGGTGAATCAAGAGCCAGATTCCAACCCTCGATGGAGTCTTATTGCAACCGCCGACCCGGACGGTTCTCCTCCCGCTCTCCGTAGCGCTGCGGAGATGCGCAGATCCAATAGTCGTTTTTCCAACCACAAAGTAGTCGGTCGAGTTTTTTTTTTTTTAATTTATCCACCCACCTTAGCTTTCGCATGCGTACCGAGTCTTAAAGTAAATATAAATATCGTTTACATGAAATAAAACACCATAAACAATCACAATGACAATTAAAGTCTGCTGCTCGATAAATTAAGAAACTGTGTCGCGTATAATTACTTATTCAGTGAATGTGCGTACTGAGTTGTAGAGTAAAGATGACATTGTTACACGCTGTCCTACAATAAACTCAAATTAATAACAACTATTAAAACTGTGTATTCATTTTGTTGTGCTGTGTCCGCCCCACATCCTACTCAACTGCCGCATCATCTGCACCATGTGAACAATAAAATAAAATTAATAAAAATAAAAATCCTTTAGTGTTTTTATTCTTCTTGAGGTGATCGTTCGCTCCGTATTTTGAAACTTGAGCATTTTTCCGGCGTTGCTCAGAGTTGTGTCCAGTGAACAGTTCGTGGGACGAAGTAGAACCCCGTGTTGTACGCCGGCACCACGACTTCGTACCCCCACAGGTTCCGGTATTTGGGAATTCTCAAAGGAATTTATGACCGTTCTGTTGTCCTAAAATTAATTGATCTATTTACTGGTGATGGAAGTGTGGGGAGGAAGTATTGTGCCAATACACGGGCACTCCGTTCAGTTCCTCCTCCATCCTAAATTGTTCACGCGCGAAGGTTAATCCGTTGTTCCGCCGACACAAAAGGAAAAGCCGACATCTATCAATTGTCAAAGAACATCCCATCACCAAGTGAAAATATAAACACCAACACAGGACAAGTAAAAATAGATAAAACACTATTTCTTGGTTTAGTTTTATTTTTATTTTAAAAGGAAAAAACTGTATTATTGTGATAACTAGTTTGAATCCATGGATTATTGTTGCGTTACATTTACCTCTTGGATACTAACATTTTACGGTGGCGCTGTTTGAAATACAAAAACTAATTCGAACACTGATTTTAAGGTCTTGGGGTGCAACACGAACACGACTCCGAAATATATATGCGCGTCTCCGCAGTGACTGAGAGCGGGAGTGAAAACGACTCACCAAGGATAGAACTCAGACATAAATTCCATCCTAGGTTAGGGTTAAGAAAAGGGAAGAGAGAGAAAAACTTTTCTCTTAAGGGTATGGCCGCCACAGAAATGCACTCTTTCAGTGCAGTGGTGTGTGTGCGCGATTGAACAGATCGATGTTATTTACACGGGGTCGAAGACAGTCGAACAACGCAACAGGCAGGCTACAAAGACAAGAGAGATTCATGATCTATGTCTATGCTGTGCAACGTCGCTATGATAGATGTTAGGAAAAAAGAGGTGCTAATGGGATGCGATACTTTATACAATGGAAATTGTATCTCGTATCTTGGGTCGGTGGCAGAAACGACTCCCTTGCATGCTTTTGTATGTGTCGGGTAAATCGTTTTGTGGCCGTATCGCCAGATGTCTGCCAAAGGACAGCGTTCCTTTGTTTGCACTTAGTGCATTGCTAAGGCATTAGTCTCAACGTGAATGGTGTTAATTACATGCATTTGCGTTGGATTATTTATCGCTGGCTAAATGGGTCGCTAGCCGATGTGTGTGTAAATAGTTTTTTGTACACATATTGAGGCTGGGATTAGCCAACTCATGGTAAGATTCTCTGATATGCGGTCATATGATATACGAACCGATGAGTTTCATTACAGGGAATTTAGGATAAGATAAGAAAGAACTCTTATAGGGGATTTAAATACGAAGTTATGCATGCAGGTAAGAATTGTTTTGCAGAAGTTTGAAAATAAATAAATTCGGTAAGCTTAATGCGTGCAACATTTACATGTAGATGTACTGATGTAGATTGGGTTGTAATAATGGGGGTTCTGCCTGATAAGGTAAAGAAAGGAATCTTACGGGAAATTATATGCTAAGAGAATGTATAAAAGGTAAGTTTTCTTTTACAGGGACTTTTTAGGTTATACCTTAGATAATCCTAGATGCGTATGGCATTATCGAAATTATATGATTGTATAGAGTTATGGGTGTTTTTTAGGAAGGCGAACCGTGGGGTTTGGCGGAACCGCCACAGAAGAAATGTAACACCACTGATAATTTTTTACCAGTGTAGCGATCCTAAATCGCTACTCTTACCTAAATCCCCAATAACATAAAAAATCCTATCCATAACCCCATAACAAAAAACCCAAATTTCATATCGAATCAAAGCGATAAATTAAACAAAAGTTAATTATCGCACATTGATTCAAATTCCACATAACACATCCAAATCCCATATTGAGTCACATGAACAACGAATTTAACCATAAGTTAATTCATCATACATTGACTCAATTCCTAAAAATCCTAACATCATGAAATGCTAAATTCAAAACGCATTTCATGATTCCCTTCCCAGAATCTATCCAACAAAAACCTTTAAAAAATTCTCGGAACAAAATTCCAATCGAAGCACGCCAAGCCTCGCGTACGCTTTTTGGGATTTTGAAATTAAAATAGTTGACAAAAGTCAACTCCAAAAACTATAAAAGGGGAATGCTTTTCAATTTCGCCATCAGTACCATTACAGAGGCCGAACCGCTGGCCGACCGAAGTGTCCACTTTTAAAACCGTATCTGAACCTCTGATTTCAATCCCAATAAAACTAGCACATTTTTTATATTAACTAAACCCAGTTCGGTCTTTTATTTTTTCACCGTCAATGCTCCGGGCTCTTCTCCCACCGTTTGGGAAAGCACGGCCCGGAGTACAACCCCAGCAAATCACTGGCATCAAAATTATTGGAAAGACGTACTACTTTGGTTGCGAAAATTCGTGCAAATAAGAGGAAATTGCCTAAACTAGGTTAACAAAAAAAAAAAAAGATAATTTATCTAGATATTCATCCGAAATTATAAAACATATAATTGACAGCATATAAAACTAAGCCAACTAAAAGAGTACTTCTACTGAGAACGAAACATAATTGAGTCGACATTGAAAAACACAAAAGTTCGACACAGATAAACTACGCAAAAGGGCGGAATATCAAGACGGACTAACGAATAGATTTAGCATTCTAGAGAATGTGAGCAGTGAGGAAGAGGAAGCTAATAGTGTGAACACTAAATGGACATCGATCAGAGACACAATCAAACTAACAGCCCAAAAGGTATTAGGATTTAAGAAAACAATTAAGTCCAAACCTTGGTTTGACGATGAGTGCAGGGCGAAGATCGAAGAACGTAAACGCCTCAGAGTGATCCACTTAGAAAGATATGATGAAGTCAACGCAGAAAGATACGCGACAATTCGGAGAGAGACAATGAGGCTCTTCAAACGCAAAAAGCACGAATGGGAGAAGACTCGGATCAAAAAAATCCTAGAAAATTCTAGGGCAAAGAACACCAGGGGTATGTATGCCGGCATAAATTCAATTAGAAATGGCTACCGAGGGAGAGCCAAAATAATTCGAGACGCAAACGGCTGTCTGGTCACAGAAACAAACAATGTCGTGACAAGATGGAAGCAGTACTTTGAAAACCTGCTCAATGTACGCGCCCATCAACCACAGATAAATGCACCAAGCGTACATACAGCCGAGCCTCAGATCCCAGAGCCGTCTCTCAACGAAGTTGTAGACGCAATAAATCGATTGAAAAACAACAAGGCTCCCGGAGTCGACTGCATACCGGCAGAGCTTGTGAAGCATGGAGGAGAGGCAACCGCTCGAAAGATCCACCAGCTCATCCAAACAATATGGGATAAGGAAGTCACTCCGGAAGAATGGAAAACCTCAATAGTCATCCCCATTTTCAAAAAAGGCGACAGATCTGACTGCGAAAACTACAGAGGAATATCATTGCTCCCAACCGTATACAAAATATTAACAAATGTCATTCTGGCTAGAATCACACCGTACGCAGAAGAGATACTGGGAGAGTACCAATGTGGATTCCGTAGGAACCGGTCAACAAGCGAGCAAATGTTCACAATAAGACAACTGCTGGAAAAGAAGTGGGAATACGGAGAGACGATTCACCAACTGTTCGTTGACTTCAAAAAAGCCTACGACTCTGTCGCAAGGCAGAGACTCTACCATATTCTAGTTGAGCTGGGAGTCCCAAAAAAATATGCCGGCCTCATTCAAATTTGCATGAACGAAAACAAAGGGCGAGTCAGAATAGAAAACCACCTCTTAGAACCATTTGAAATCCGGGAGTGACTAAAGCAGGGAGATGGTCTATCACCGTGTCTCTTTAACCTTGTGCTCGAGTATGTCATCAGAAAGGACAAGACGATAACATGGCCGGATCATCCCTGAACGGGGTCACACAAGTGCTCGAATATGCGGATGACATCGCCGTTCTGGGCGATAATCTAGAGACTGTTAGTAAAAACTGTGAAATCATCATGCAAGCGGCAGAAGAGGTGGGCCTAGAAATAAATGAAGACAAAACAAAATACATGATTACGGCGAGAGCAGGTGGACCTCAGAGAACACATATAAACGTCAGAGGTAAGATATTTGAAAAAGTTAAAGAATTTAAATATCTGGGAACGATACTGACGGCCAGTAACGAAATGTCGAAGGAAATTAACAAGAGACTGCATTCCGGCAACGCGAGTTGGCACGCAGTCAGTAAACTGCTGAAATCCAGACTGCTATCACGTAACATAAAGCTCCGTGTCTATAGAACCATAATCATGGCGATTGTTCTATATGAATGCGAATCATGGGCTCTCACAAAACGGGAAGAAAACAAATTCCGCGTATTCGAGAATAAAGTTTTGAGGGGCATCTTTGGAGGTAAATATGATGAGGAGGCAGGACAATGGAGGAGACTCCATAACCCCGAATTGGAAGAGCTATATCGCAAACCTACAATAGTGAGAGTAATCAAGTCGCGAAGATTAAGATGGGCCGGACACGTGGCGCGAATGGGCAACGATAGGACCGTGCATAGAATTCTTGACGGTAGACCAACGGGAAAGAGACCGGTAGGACGGCCGCGACGGAGATGGGAGGACAATGTTAGGTTTGACCTTGAGGAGATCGGATCGAATGGTGAAGCGTGGAAGGAGAGTGCCCAGGACAGGGAACGATGGCGAAGCCGACTCGGTGAGGTCATGAACTTCCGGGTTCCTACAGGCCAATAAATAATAATTGAAAAACACAAAAAAAAAAACCAAAGTAGTGGTAGACATGGCTGATCAAATGGCTAGAAAATATAGTGTGAAGTCAAGATCTCGAACGTAGTCTCTTCAAGAATTTTTTAACATTCTCGACTTAGCCGCAATAAATGCATGGATTTTATATAACGAAACAAATAAATGGAGAAAAGATTTTTTGTTTCAATAAGCAGAGGAGCTTTCCACCGTGAACAGAGATCGATCTGAATTGGAAAACCTGAATGACCAAGTGGGGTTTTTCAGGGCCCGAAGAACCGCGCATCGCTCTTGCCTCATATTCCACTGCAAATACCTTTAATCATCTCACCGGCATAAGAGTATCTTTCTCCTGAAAACATTAAGCCCACTGCAAAGATTACCACCGGGCCGTGGCATCAAAAACTTTCGCCCTCTGGCATGCATTGCACCCAGTGCATCACGTCCCTATAATCTTATGCTTACCCACGTCATGCCATGAAAACTAAATCAACACAGAGTATCCCAATGTGCTTGTTTTGTTTGCCCATGTCACCCCTAATCGTGCGGCTACCAAGTCTCACCAGTTTGCCACCGTCGACAAGGTTTCGGCCGACGCAAAGCAAACATTTCCCGCATGTTCAGCAGCAGCTAATTTTCCATTATCGGTTTCCACCGATCATGGACCGCAAACAAGCAACGAATTGGATGTGGCCATCAAGTGTTTACTTTTAAGAACTGGCAACGGTCGCATCCTATATTCGTTTTCAAAACCTAAACGTCGCATCCATATCTTCCGGATTGCTTATGGCACTATGGGGTTTTTTTTTGGTGTATTTGGTCTTGATAGTGTGTCGGCCCGACACAGGTTCACCAAGACGTTCCCAAACTCCGCAACAGTTTGTCCAAGCTCGTGTCCTTCAGTTCCGTGAGAAGAAAAACAGCCGGTACCTTTTTTTTTTTTTTTTTCTAACTCGAACCTTACTTTATTGTACAACAAAGGTACACAGAGTCTTATTGAATATAGTTTGGTGAATTCGTACAAAGAAGTTGCATTTTATATTCTTACTAATTTATCTTATTTCTACACAGGAGTAATCTTATCTTAAATTAAACGTTGTATTCTATTTTAATTCGTAAATTACTTAATTTAATTAAGACATAGTATTTTACTCATAAATGGAAATTGTTTACATTGTACACAGTCTGAAACTAATTCAATTTAAACGTTGTATTTTATTTTAATTCATAAATGAAAATTGTTTACATTGTACACAGTCTGAAACTAATTCAATTTAAACGTTGTATTTTATTTTAATTCATAAATGGAAATTGTTTACATTGTACACAGTCTGAAACTAATTCAATTTAAACGTTGTATTTTACGGTTTGCATTGTATAGAGTATGAAACTATTCACTTTAACGTTGTATTTCACTCCCTGGTCGCTAGCTAACTGACCCTCGCTGAGTGTCCCTGATACCTTAGGGGTTGATTTGGTGCACCAACACAGCAACGGCCATCTCTCCGCGAACCAATTCATGCGGAGATCAATTCTTTGATGAAATCTCTCACACTCGTTATGAGCACAGTGGTGGGCGCTATTGTGTGTGGTTCGATCATTGTACGTATTCATATCAAGGATCGCCCGTATTGCTCATACGTGCGACTTGATGCAGTTACACGGGCATGCGTTGTATCTCTCGTATTTGTGTTGGTTGAGATGTGTCCTTTTAAGGGCATGCGTTGTAGGTTTCATCTGTTTGCGCGCCTGCTTGGTAATTCTGGGAATTAGTCGCAGGCTTGCGCAACCGCATAATGTGTTGGATGGTTATTCTGCTATATCAGATCGTTGGTTGGTGTTTTTACCGGATCGGTGTGCAGGTGTCCCATGTTTGCTTGCGACATAGAGTTTCATGCTTCTGCAACTACGTTGCGCTTGGTCTTCATGTCGCGCTTTTATATTTTTTAAGTATTTCCATGTTGGGGAATGCCTGTTATTGCTGATACACTTTTCGTATCAGCAGACATTGTGGTTGTTAGAAATGCTAATGCAGGTAAGTACACTATTTATCGGAGCATGACGCTTACGAAACGGGGGTTACCTGGTGGTAGGTAAACAGGTAAGTAAAGGCGTTCGCAAGAGCCGCCACAGTACATCGAAATTTTCTATTAACGGCCGCCAACCGTCCGCGGACCTAGAAACAGCATGTCTATCAACTAAATGTTGATTTATGGCCGCTCCTTGGGCGAGCGGATCTTCGGTGTGTTTTTCACACCAGAAGGGCCTGCTGCCGGCAAGCGTTACACAAATCAATTGTGTACACAGCTACCGGACTATCTAATGCTGGCGAACCCAAACAATCGGCGTCCCCGTCGTTGATCATGGGAATTAGCGTTTCTGCTGATATTAGTTCACAGAGACCTTTTTACCAGCTAATGATCATTTATAATGAGATGCAATAACGACGCCTGCATCTATCTATGTTCGTCCGTCGATGATCGTATGTAGCGCATACACATACATGCAAAATGCACCCCTTGTTTTCAATCCAATCACGATTTACTGCCTCGAGTTGATCGTGTAGCTCCACCCCTATTGAGGCTTTTGTGACCGGTTCCTTCGTGTGTAGACGAATGGACACCAGTCAGATTTCATATCCCTAAGCGTGCGCACTTACCTTATTGGAGTCCCCGAGGAGTCAAAATAATAATTCATCACGGGTGTTGAGAGTTTTCGTGTGTCGTAGATTCATTCTCAGTAGAGTCGTTTGTCGCCATTTAAGTTTACGGGGAGTTTTCTTCAAATACTCAATTAGTCGGTGTGCGTACGGTGTAAAATGAGAAACTTAACATACATATTTATCAAAAGTGCGCAGAACTATAATCCAAAAATAAGTAGACGTTTAAGAAAAAAAACTTAAGGAAATTCGTGTGTGATATCGTAATTAATACATTGGAGCCCGTTTCCTAGTGGTTAACTAAAAAGAACTTGCCAACTTAGTGGCTTAAGGTATCGAATAAAAAGAACTTGTCAACTGACAACTACTGTGTTTTATATATTTGTAATCTTCTGTTGTGCACCGTTTCGTGAACTTGAGTGTGGAGAACAGTGTCCGTTGGAACAATTTTCATCGAGCTATCAGTGGGATTTTAGTGAAACAGTGCCGTACGTCGGTACACCCTACGTAAAATACCCATAAACTCTTGAAGAGCCCTGAGAGTTTTAATATACGAAAAACCTGTCAAAGAGGTTTCTGTAATGAAAATAGAACTACGAATATGTGCGCTGGTTATAGAAAACATCTTTGTAGTAAATGTACATTGAAAAAAATGTCTATATGTAAAAGTTGTATAAAAGCAAATCATAGACTACTTTATATATACATATGCATACATATATATATATATATATATATATATATATATCATCATCATCATCATCATCGGCACTACAACCAGGAGCCGGTCTTGGCCTTATTTAGCAAGTTAAATTTTCCATAATGATTTGTTTTTTCCGGGCAAGGTCATTAGTCTTGCGCTAGAGGCTCCCCGACGTGGAATTGAACCCCGGTCTCCTGCCTGACGGGCAGGTATACTAACCACTATACTATCGAGGAGCCCTATATATATATATATATATATATATATATATATATATATATATATATATATATATATATATCACCTGCAATACTACAATGAAATATGTTTTATTTTCTTTAAAACTTTCGTCTGAATTTCGTCAATTAAATATCAAACCGGTCATTTTGACCGGTTTGGTATAAATAGGTATATAACAACTGTTGGTGTTAAATGAATGAATTCATATGAAAACATACAAACTACGAAAATGAGTTGAAATTCATAAGCTTAAAAATTACATTCTCATTGGAGTTTTGCAATTGTAATTATTCAACTTATAAAGGTTTTCGCCACATATGTACTTCAACTTCAATTTACCCCTTAAAGAAATTCACTTATCGGGAAATACAATAAACAGCAAAGTGGCTTCGATAATTGTTTTAGATGCACCTACTGTATATCGGCTCAAATATTTAAATATTTTCTTACTTGTTGATTGTGCTAGTTTTGGTCATCAATACAATTTCAACGCATAATTTAAATATTATATGAGTGTTTTTACTGAGAAATCGATTGCTAAGTTGAGTTGGAACTTAAATTCCGAACGCCATAAAACAGGTTTTTAAAATGTTAATAAATTGATTTGAGTGGAAACAGTTTCATCGAAACCAGGTGCTAATATGCTCGTACTCTGACGCACTTTACAAATACCATTGTTAGTGAGAATAAGCGCGACAATAAATGCCCCAGCATGTTCATGAGACCGAATTACGTAACGACTACAACTTCCGGGAGACTGCTCACTTGGCACAATCCAAGTTATTGATTTACAAAACAGATCTGCTCTGGAAGTCAGAATGATTTATATCTTACGTTATATTGTAGTTTGTTGATCAAATTTTGAATAATTCTTTTTTGGTTTGATACACGACTTTTTATTTCAAACCTGAGTTCCATCGAATGATCTGTTATTTTAGTCTTGATTCGAGTTTATTATGATAGAATTTTCTTGGTAAATTAGGTAAAACAAAATATTGGTCGAATTGGAGAAAAACAATATTTTCTCAGATTCTGGACAGAAAACAAGAATAACTTTTTTTTTTTTGTAATATCATTTTCTTCCTATTATTACAATTTACTTACTCGCTAGACAAAAATGAATAAACTCTAGCTTATGTTATCTTATTTCTTAACTTACTGGTCCTTTGCGGACTCTCTAAATTACATGCATACGCTTAAAGCATGAAAATTTGTCTTTCGACATTATGATTATTTTGTTTACATGCATTTTTATGGAACTTAATTAGATACAAAGAAAATGAAGAACAGAAAAAACTTTGTTTTTGTTATTTTTTTTTTTTTTTACCTTATATGTAACTTAAATACTACACCAATTTTTTTTTAACCTTAACTTTATCCCCTAACCTAATATCAATACTTCGAAATACTAAATCTATGTAAGCTTTCCGTTGTTTGTTGGGCTTTATTATTATTATTATTATTACTTCCCCTTTTTTTGCCAGTTTTATAAGGAAACAGGTTTTTAATTGCCACTCAGCCACCAAAATCTCTGGTGTTGCTTATTCGTGTCTTTTCGGTCTTTCTGTGCTACTGCCCTACTGAACTGCAGGCGCTCTTCATCTGTGTGCGCAACTTCTCGATTATAACATATTCGTTTATCTGTACCCGACCGACGCACGTGATAAATCAACGGTATAGCGGATTCATTTTTTATAAGGCCGTTCATGTCAAGACTAAGGAATGCTTCTAGTGGAATAAAGCCATTGCGACGTACCCCCTCATAATACATATTGTTTGGGTTATATGCACCAAAAATTAATTAGTTCGGGGAGCTCATTGATCTCGCAATATGCCCTCGGATCAGCTTGATCATAAAGTTATCCACTCTGTTTATATTGGCCCCATTGTACAACGCTTCATTGGGATAGTATTTTTTGTGATCGGATTCAGGAGTCCGATGTAAGTAGAGACACGTCCTGAGGCATTGTCTCTCAAAAATCCGAATCTTTTCCATTAAGCTAGGTCCCACATTAAACCACACTGGACATCCATATATGATCATCGGTCTGATGAGAGCCATGTAGCATATAACTTTAACTCTGCTGTCAAGTTGACTACTATGAAACAGCCTTTTTGTCATAGCATAAGCTTTCTTTGGCCTGGCCAGCGCAGCCTCCACATATCAAATATAGATACTGATCCAGCCAGATGCCTAAGTATTTGACTAAATTTTTGGTTTCCAGTGTTTGTTGGTGTGGTCCCATAATAGCTAGCTTTCGCCAGTTTTTCCTGGTGTCTCTGGTAGCTTTAGCCAGTGGTGTTCTAAAGAGGATGGTTTCACACTTCTGCATATTGATTTTGAGTTTCCAGTTGTCGGAGTATCGCTGAACATCATTGAAATCCCCTTGTAATAATCTGTTAATGATTTCAATTTTTGGAGCTGTTCTACGAGGGTTGCCTTTTATATTTCGGGATTAGAGATCAAAAACAAATATTGATCATTGAAAATCACTTTATTGTTTTTAAAAATATTCCCCATGAAGATCTATACACTTTTGCATGCGTTTGAACCAATTGTCGAAGCACTTTTGCCACTCTGATTGAGGTATCTCCAACACATGCATTCTGAATGCAGCAACCGCTTCTTCAGGTGTCGAAAAACGGTGACCTCTCAGTTTGTTTTTTACGTACGGGAATAAAAAGAAGTCATTCGGTGCCAAGTCAGGACTATACGGCGGATGACCCATCAAATCGATGTTTTGGGTGCTCAAAAATCCAGTTGTCGCAGCCGATGTGTGAGAGCTCACATTGTCGTGGTGAAGAGTGATCCGTCTTCGGCGGTTGGTATTCCTGATTTCTTGGAAGACAACTGGCAAACAAATGGTTGTGTACCACTCAGAATTGACTGTTCTGCGTTGTTCTAGTGGTACGGTTGCGACATGTCCAGTTTTTCCGAATAAACAGGCGACCATTTGCTTGGAAGTGCTTCGTGCGCGAACAACTTTTGTTGGATTTGGCTCATCTTGAAACACACAGACAGTCGACTGCGTTTACTTTCGGGGTCATACGCGTAAATCCACGATTCATCACCTGTCACGATGTCATGGAGGTGTTTCGAAGCACCGCGACCGTATTTTTTGAGCATTTCTTTCGACCAATTGACACGAGCCTTTTTTTGGGCGATTGACAAATTGTGTGGGATCCAACGCGAACACATTTTTTTGACAGTCAAATGTTTATGCAATATTGAATGTATGCTGGTCCAACTAACGCCTAAGGTTGTCTCAATCTCACGATAGGTCACATGACGATCTTCCAATATCAGTTCGCGCACAGCATCAATGGTTTTCGGAACAACAACTGATTTTGGACGACCTTCACGAAATTCATCTTGGAGTGAACTACGACCACGATTGAATTCACCATACCATCGATAAACACTGGTCCTTGATGGAGCTTCATCGCCAAAAATTGAATTAAGTTCATCCATGCACTGTTGCTGAGTTAATCCACGCCGAAAGTTGTAAAAAATAATCGCACGAAAATGTTGACGATTTAATTCCATTTTTGGGCCGCGATGAATCTTTTAAGTTACTGTAAACAACACAAATAGCGCTCGTATGTCAAAACGTTCTGAGTGCGTATAACCTCAAAAATGTCCAACTTTACGACAGAGCTGTCAATTGCCGGATTGCAACGCTAGGGTTGCCAAATCCCGAAACATAAGAGGCAACCCTCGTATATATTATCAGATCGTCTGCATACGCAATAGCCTGATGAAGAGACCTTATTAGGTCGCTAGTGTAAATATTAAAAAGGATCGGAGATAACACTGCTCCCTGTTGCAGACCGTTTTTTATTTGGTAAGTAATGTTGGAGGTCACATTGCCACTTTTGACGACGAATTTCCTTTCATTCAACATGTCGTATAGTATATACAGTGGTGGTTTATGAATGCTTAGTCTCATTAGCTTGTAGTATAACCCTTCTAGCCAAACGGTGTCGAAGGCTCTCTCCACGTCAATCAAACAGGCACCTGTGCAGTGTTTCCGATTTTTATTCCAATAATATATAATAATGTCTGAAACCAGTTTAGCTGCGGCATGTGTGGTTTCATGACCAGCTTTAAAACCAAACTGCTTATTTGGAATAATATTATTGTCCTCAATCCATTTAAGTAGAGCCTTGTTTAGAACCTTCTCGAATACTTTACTGATACTCGGTAACAAACTGATCGATCGCAGATTTTTTGGGTTTGTTCTTTCTTTCCGTTTTTTTGGTAACGGTTGGATGATGGCCGTTTTTCAACGTACTGGATAGTGTGCGTTGTTCAGAGCGTTGTTAAACAATACTGCATATATGTCAATTGCGATTGGAGGAAGGTGTTTGAGTACTATATTGGGTACTCCATCGATTCCAACTGATTTTTTGTTTCTTAATAATGCAAAGACGCCATGGATGTCTTCACTAGTTATCAAAAGGCTGTTGGCACTTTCTACAGTCATCTCGACGTTTGCCGTATTTTCATTATTGAATTCGATAAAACCTTGGTTTTCTGCTCGCCACTGAGAAATGTCATTTCGAAGATGACGACAATTCAGTAAAACTCTATCTTCCAAGCCATGGTTGCGGCGAATTACTTCATTTGCCTTGTACAGTTCTTGAAAGACGGCCCCTACAACATTCACTTTTTCCAAAGGATCTTCAAACACAAAAACTTCGTCATTTAGGATGGCGTTGTTTGTGTCTATGCCTATATTTGTCAGCATTCGTTGGTTTTCGTCAGTTCGTGGTATTTGGAGACACTGAATCTCGTTTTCATTACTCCGTCTAAATATTTTATTAATTTGCGGAAACATACTAGGGTTGTTAGATTTTACCGCCCGAACTTTGTTGTTCCAATACAAATTCGCTGATAGCCTATAGTTGGCTCTTATCAGCTGTTGGAGATTTTTTAATCTGGACTTCAGTGATATTATCTCCTGGTCGTGTCTATCAATAAATCGTCTGTACCGTAGTTTTAGTTGCGGCAGAAGTCTATTTTTTTTTGTGGAGTGCGTTGATTGTGGCGTTTCGGTACATGTTCATGTTGTCCGTAGGTGTGGTTTTTGGTACGAGGGTTGCCTCTTATGTTTCGGGATTTGGCAACCCTAGCGTTGCAATCCGGCAATTGACAGCTCTGCCGTAAAGTTGGACATTTTTGAGGTTATACGCACTCAGAACGTTTTGACATACGAGCGCTATTTGTGTTGTTTACAGTAACTTAAAAGATTCATCTCGGCCCAAAAATGGAATTAAATCGTCAACATTTTCGTGCGATTATTTTTTACAACTTCCGGCGTGGATGAACTCAGCAACAGTGCATGGATGAACTTAATTCAATTTTTGGCGATTAAGCTCCATCAAGGACCAGTGTTTATCGATGGTATGGTGAATTCAATCGTGGTCGCAGTTCACTCCAAGATGAATTTCGTGAAGGTCGTCCAAAATCAGTTGTTGTTCCGAAAACCATTGATGCTGTGCGCGAACTGATATTGGAAGATCGTCATGTGACCTATCGTGAGATTGAGACAACCTTAGGCGTTAGTGGGACCAGCATACATTCAATATTGCATAAACATTTGACTGTCAAAAAAATTTGTTCGCGTTGGATCCCACACAATTTGTCAATCGCCCAAAAAAAGGCTCGTGTCAATTGGTCGAAAGAAATGCTCAAAAAATACGGTCGCGGTGCTTCGAAACACCTCCATGACATCGTGACAGGTGATGAATCGTGGATTTACGCGTATGACCCCGAAAGTAAACAGCAGTCGACTGTCTGGGTGTTTCAAGATGAGCCAAATCCAACAAAAGTTGTTCGCGCACGAAGAACTTCCAAGCAAATGGTCGCCTGTTTTTTCGGAAAAACTGGACATGTCGCAACCCTACCACTAGAACAACGCAGAACAGTCAATTCTGAGTGGTGCACAACCATTTGTTTGCCAGTTGTCTTCCAAGAAATCAGGAAAACCAACCGCCGAAGACGGATCACTCTTCACCACGACAATGCGAGCTCTCACACATCGGCTGCGACAACTGCATTTTTGAGCACCCAAAACATCGATTTGATGGGTCATCCGCCGTATAGTCCTGACTTGGCACCGAATGACGTCTTTTTATTCCCGTACGTAAAAAACAAACTGAGAGGTCAACGTTTTTCGACACCTGAAGAAGCGGTTGCTGCATTCAGAATGCATGTGTTGGAGATATCTCAATCAGAGTGGCAAAAGTGCTTCGACAATTGGTTCAAACGCATGCAAAAGTGTATAGATCTTCATGGGGAATATTTTGAAAAACAATAAAGTGATTTTCGATGATCAATATTTGTTTTTGTTCTCTAATCCCGAAATATAAAAGGCGACCCTCGTATTGTTTTGTTTATAGTTTGTTTTATGGTTTCGACCATTTTTTGTATGTATTTGTCGATGTCATCGTTGGGTATGTTTCTGTTGGTAAGAGGGTTAATATCTTTTAAGCGAATTTCTCTTGTTAAGGTTCTCGAGAGACGCGTCCATCGCATACCCCCATAGTTATAGGGTTGCAGTATCATACATTCACCGAGTTCCACAACTTCGCTTGGTGTTTTTATCACGATTGATAATGCACAATGGTCGCTGTCATATTGAATTGTGCGTAGGCAGCTTATATTTGGTCTGTTAGTATGTGTATGTTTAAGTCGTGTGTCAATAAGCATAACATCTAGGAACGAAGATATCGAAGATGGGGAAAGAAGGATATTCTGTAGCAGGTCAGCCTTATATTCAATGTGATGTTGATCTAGCCAACCAGCTAGTTGATTTCTTCTCGTGTTGGATATGCTATTTCCCCAATTTGTGTGTTTAGCATTCAAATTGCCACCTACGATGTAATAGTTCCCTTCCGAGTAAAGTTGTAAGCATTGGAAAAGAGTCTCTAGCTCCACTATAAATAGATTTTGTTGATGTGCTTCTGGTGCGTAGGCAGATATCACATACATCCCTCTACCTTGTCGGAGGGGTATGCGGATAATGCACGCTTCAAGCACCTGAAATCTGTGCATCTGACCACTGTATATTACCTTATGTTGAAGTTCTTTTTTAACAAAGATTGCCACCCCTCCTCCTTGCGTGGAGTTGGGTCGGTCTCTTCGTATAATGTCGTAGTTTGTGTGACATAGTTTATGCCTCTGATTCAGCTTAGTTTCGCTAGCCAGAAGCACGTCAGGATTTTCGTCTTGCAACAGTTTAAAAAGAGCGGCTCTTCTTTCGATTCTGATAAGTGAATTTACATTCACGACTAGAGCCTTAATTGTACTTTCTGTTGGGGGGTTTATATTGACAGCTGGCTAGACAATTGCGAATAGACCCAGTCTAGTCTAGTGTCCTGGTCCTTTATTTGTTTTTGCATTTGTGTCATCTGCGTCTGAATAGCGAGCAAGGTTGTGAGCACATCTGCTAGTGTTACTGTTTCTGGAGGCCCAGTATGTTGCGGCGGTACCCGTGTGGTGGGTTGTGGCGTGTTTCTCTTACCAGCTGTTAGTTGAGCATACGAGAACTGGGGTGTTACATTTAGTGCTGGTCGGGCTTGAACTATCGGGCGTTCTAGTTTTCGTTGCTGTGAAAACCTTTTTCTTTCTGTAGTTCGCGGAATTTAGGACAGCCTCGATAATTAGCAGGGTGTCCCTCACTCTTACAAACCGCACACTTTAGAAGAGATCTGTCGTCTACCCTTTCTTTACCTAACGTGCATTGTTCTGCGCTGTGGTCCTGTCCGCATCTTACGCATCGATACTGCATTTCGCAGTTTGCTGCTGAGTGCCCGAACCTTTGGCAGCGGCGACATTGGATTATATCTCTGCCTTTTTTCAATTTGTCCCATTTGTCCCAATTTGATGGTTCAGGATAGTGATTTTCCTAAGTCCACCAATTTTGCTGCCGGGGCCCAGCTGCACCAGGAAGAATGTTAATTTACGATTCACCCGTCTAGCCCTAGCTGTATTGAAAGGTTTTGCCGCGATAAACTCAATATCATTACAGTTAAGCTCTCGTAGCGTTTGTAATACAACTTCTGGTTCTGTTTCAGGGTCAACGCCTTTTAGTAGAACCGTTATATTCTTTATTTCTTTCGGGGTGTACGTGTAAAATTCCGCGGTGGCCCTTTTTAGCACATTTTTCATTTTTTCGAAATCCTCAACCGAATTTGTCTGGTGGCATCTTCGCTTTCGTTTTTGCTTCCTGTTGCTCTTGTTGTGGTTGTTGTTGTGTAATCTCTTGCGGTGGACATCCTTTTTGTTGGCTTGGCTTCTATTGTGCACATTGTTGCTGATTTTTGTGCTGCTGTTGTTTCACTATTAGCTGCTCCTTTTCAGCAAATTCCTTTTTCCTGCGACGCTTCTCTGGTAATTGCGCCCTTGCTCGGGCTAGCCTTATTTCAAGATCGCTGATTTCCTCTTCCTCGTCCTCAGTCTCGGTACTCGCTAAACATGCAAACATGTTATTCAAACATATCTTCCATTTTTTGCGCCTTTTCGAGCAAGTCTGCTATTGCCTTGTTTGGCTTGTTTATTTTTGTTGCCGCTCGTGTTAGTGGAGAGCTCGCCGGGCGTTTTATTAACGCGGACTTCGGTTTCAATTTTTTAATTTTTTGTTTTTTGTCTGCCATTCTGCATGCTGAGGGTCAATACACCGAGCTTCTTGCATCCAAGATAGCAGGCCAATCTTTGTTTTAAACCAGTTGTTAGGTTGGCTTCACTTTGTAATTTCTGTATATTTTAGTTCCTTTTGTTTCTTTTTTATTTTTATTTGTTATTTCTGTTTTGTTTTTCTTTTACTTCTTTGTTTTCCTTATTTTATTTTTTGGTTTTTTTTTTTTTTTTTTGCCAAACACGTGCTCACATACACTCTCACAGTTGGTTGGTATTAATCTGTGTTTGTTTTGACTGTTAAAACCCGTGGCTTCGTTCTCTTTTATTTCATTATATTTATATATAATACCCTTGTTTTGACTGTGTTTATCAAGAGAATTTATTTATTTAATTGGTCTTTGTATGTTCACTGTCGCTGTCAACAAGAATAACTTTTGTAATCATAATGAACAGGGTAATTAAAATGTGCATTGTAGAGTATAAGTTAAAATATTGTCAAGAGGCCCTTCGGTAAAAATTTCGTCATCTATGTCGCATACATTTGACAAGGTTTTGTGTTCGACCGCTGTTCCGGACCTCGCGTCCATGCATCGCTACAGTACGGCACCCAGTGCCTCATTACTAGCATCGGTAGTCAGATTAAAGAGTTTGGTAAAATCTGGATGGATTTGTGGGGGTTCTTTAAGCCATTTCCCAAGAAGCACCCATTCCCTTTTACCTGTCTCCCACTTTCCACGCAAGTCATTCATACTTACCTGCAAATGAGCAGCGTAAGCTACCCTGCATCACCTTACATCTGAAAACATGAGCCCACGGCAAGATTACCCATCTTGCCTTGGCATCAACTTTCACCTCGGAGCATGCTTGCATCCATGAAATCTAATTCGGTTACCTTATCAGGTAACCAACATGAATCCGCGAACATGTCAATGCGCAATGCGAAGAAGCATTTTCTCATGCACGTGCATGACATGTTCATCCTCGCCTTATCTGCTGAACCATCCGTCGATCGTTCAAACAACAATCTACAGCACAGCTCATTGCTGGCTATCAACAGGAATTTCAAGTGTTGTTTTAACTTAAACACACACCCGACCGATGAGACGTTGGCAATCTGGGTACAAGCAAATTGATGCTGTACGCAGTGGCCAATGAGTAAATGTACAATGTTTCGATGTCTATTAGGTTTTCAGCAGCCTCAATAAATTTCTTAGGATCGACCACCAACCGACCATTGAATTGGATACAATGATCGTGTCCCTCGTTATCCTCCTCTAAAACAGACATTCTCACGTCCATTCTGCTCCCTAGCCATCGTGGGCAAAGTTCTGTTGACTTAACGTCAATCAAAAATTTATCCTCTATCGTACGGTGGCAATAAACCCAGCCCGTACACCGATCATCATATTTGACCAGCTTCATGTTTGTTTTTCCTTTTCCTTCACCCAACGCATGTCTCGTTTGTCTTTATTTCCAAGGAAAAGACATTCAAAGTATCTGGACGACGTCTATGTGAAGCTTCCAATGGGATGCAAACCGTTTTTCATTGGTCGTTGGGGGGAAGGAAAAATTGTTTTCCCCGCCGATGACATGAGTGAAAACTCATCTCAAGCGCTGATGCTGGGTTAATGTCGTCCAAACGAGGAGTCAGATTTTAGCTACCAAGTGTGCGGAAGGGAGAGTCAGTTTGCATCCCCCGTAGAGAGCACACGTGCCGGGGGTCGAGTAATTTCTGTGAGCGGTTAAAGTGGATTAACCAGTAATCCTACTAGGGAGTCAGTTAAAGTCTCTGCGCTTGCGCGAACGCGTGCTTAGTCGTGTTAAATCATCAAGTACATTTAAAATGAAAGTCTCAACTCGATTGAATAGTGTAAAACGGCTTGACCTAATACAATTAATGTTACCGAAGTCAATAGTATCTATCCAAATTAAAAAGCAATAAGAAAAACGTTTTTGCAAAATAAAATTAGTGAAGTTATAAGTTTTTGTAAAGTACCAAATGTTACTCGACCAAGGCAATAGGAAATTGATGTGTAAATAAAATCTATTGGTGTTTTAATTAAAAAAAATAAAAAGGAGCAATAAAATAAAATCAAGCTATATCAGAGTGCTTCTCTTAGTTGTTCTGTGTCCGTTCCACCGTTGGAATCAACTGTCGTATTGTGTGCTCCGGTGTGGCATCGAGAGAATTCTTTCGTTGGGGAATGAAGTGAAACAGTGCCCGTGCCTGGTACATAACCTCAACCCCCACAGATTAATAGTGCCGGCGAGACCAATAACTCCTTCATGTTATCAAATACTTGTTGGCATTTGTCCGACCAGGTGAATTTAACGTCCTTCCTTAATAATTTGTTAAGGGTCGTACTATCGTCGAAAAATTTGGAACAAATTTTCGGTAAAAGTTCGCCAAACTTAGAAACGATTGGATGTCCTTAACCGTCTTGGGAATGGGGAAATCCCTGACAATAGCAGTCGTATCGGGATTTGGCATTGCCGCTTTTTCGGAATAAACATGTCCCAGATCTACTACTTCCTTTTGTAGGAACTTGCATTTCTCCGGTTGTAGCTTGAGTTTGTGGTATCACAGTTGGTCGAATGCTTTCCGGAGTTTGTCATTATGGTGTTCCAAGTTTTTCCCATATATGACAATGTCGTCCAGATTAACAACGCATTCGATAGCTTGCAACCCGGTTAGGGCATGGTTCATGACTCTCTGAAACGTAGCTGGTACTCCCTTCAGACCAAATGGCATACGTTTGAACTCATACTGCCCGTAATTTGTGCTGAACGCTATCTTATTACGATCTCTTTGATCCACTAAGACTTGGTGGTAGCCGCTGGCTAAATCGAGTTTGGAAAAATAGCGTGAGTAACCGAGGTGGTCCAAAATGTCCTTTATTCGAGGGAGAGGGTACGCACCACCAATGGTTTTGTCGTTCAGTTTCCTGAAATCTACCACAACTCTCCATCGGGCTTTTCCATCGGGACCCGCGTTCTTAGGAACTACCAAGAGTGGTGAGTTCCACGGACTTTTGCTTGGTTGAATGATATGATTCTCCAGCACCTCACATATTTGCTCGTTTATCACCTCTTTCTTGCACTCAGGGAGATGGTACATTCGTTGATTTATCGGTGCTTGATCCTGTATCACCGATATCTCATGCGTTATGGCACTGGTATATGTCAGGAGGTCACCCTTGAGGTGGCAAATGTCATTAAACTCCTCACATATTTCCGCAATGGATGGACACTTTTGAGGACTTAGGTTTTTCCCTAAGTGGAGTTCCTCGTGTAATTGTGTTAACTTTGGATGTTTTGTTGATTCCTCCTTCGGGAAGAGATATCGGATATACTGGAGGTGTTCCCCCTCCGAATGTTTTTTATCCAAATTTATTCCCGTTGAACGGTTGTCCTCATTTTTCAACGGAAAGATGGAAAATTCTTTAATAGGATGTAATTCCACCATAATCCGGTCTATGGATTGGAGGTAGCTTGCGATATTGAGTAACTCTACTTAGGCACTCTTCGCTTTTCCCTACAATACAATTGGATATGAAAATCCCTGATTGTACCTGTGGCGGTTCCGCCAAACGCCACTGCCTACTTGCCCGATTACCCACAAGCTTCCCGGGCTGAACCTCCTCAAACTCCATCGTTTTCCACTAATTCAATTGCATTAGCACCTGTAAATGATTCACGTATCAAAGTTATCTAACGCATAACCTAAAAGTTCCTGGAAGAGAATTCTTACCATTCATGCATCAATTCGCATTCAAATTTCCCTACAAGAATTCTGTCCATCTTATAGGATCATAAATCCAAAACCTATTCGGCACCTTTGGTTGCCGGGCAAATTCAAGCCTCCTCATATTTGCACTTCAATCACCAGCATACCTGAAACATTTCCCTTCTAAAGGGCAATTAATGCTTTCAACGCATTATCTAGGAATTCCTGTAAAGAATTTCTCCCACAAGGGCATACATGCATGCATCAATGCATCTCTGCATTAGCGACCAAGAACCAAATTCTCGTTTAGTGTAAATACTTACACTAGAATTCACACTTGAGTTGCCTTAGATGCCATATACAATTGCCATAGATGTTATACAAACCGTCATTGTGTAACCATCTAAATTGCTTCGCAATGACTTGCAGCTATTGATACACCTGCAAGGACTTTACCCCGAAGTGCTCCTTTGTTTGAATCTCCAAACAATCATCAACTCCGGGCATAGCAGCCGGATTGAATTCAATAGCATCAACAAATACAAATAAAGAATCCGTTTCTTACAACGACCAAAGATTCGATATACAAATTGTATGATGTATCCCAAATGTATTTCACACCTAATGAGTTGCAGCTTATTTATTTAGCCGACCCTCATTACAGACCGATGCCTTAGGTCGCTTCTCCCTTTGTTCTTTTTCCCTCGTTTCAGGTTTCGTTTATCCTTTGCTCAAATGCATCGATAAACACTGTGATCTGTACGATCACCCATACATGCATACCACCATGATCTTCTCTATGAGATCTGGTTACCTACCATCAAAGAGAGATTTTACGTTTCTCTTGAGATAGAAAACACACCCCTAAATTAGGAGAGCCGAATTTCCTTTGCTAGCGAATTGATATCGCTGAGTCGTTTACTCGGCCGAGCCGGTCGGTTCGTCTTCCGCCCCCCGTACCGCCGGGGACGCGTTCATATTAGAGTCGTTTTACAACCGAGTTTTTTTTATAAGCGTTGTCTTTATTTCCGTGCGGTTTTGTATCAGTTATTCAACATCACTTAAAGAATGTGCCCTATTAAATTGTATTCGTTAGATATTAGAAATTGCTTATGCCTGATTGAAAATAACTTGTGTTTACAAACGATAAATTATTCCACGGTCTACTTGACCACCTTTAGTGAACACCAAATAAAAGACAATAGTTACAAAAAATATGAATACCCCGTGTGTCTAGAAATAAATGGACATAAAACAAAATACATGATTATGGCGAGAGAAGGTGGACTTCTGCGAACCCACATGAACGTCAGGGGCAAGATATTTGAAAAAATTAAAGAGCTTAAATATCTGAGAACAATACTGACGAGCGGTAACGATATGCCGAAGAAAATTAACAACAGACTGCATTCCGGCAACGCTAGTTGGCACGCAGTCAGTAAACTGCTGAAATCCAAACTGCTATCGCGTAACATAAAGCTCCGTGTCTGTAGAACCATAATCATGTCGATTGCTACATATGAATGCGAAACATGGGCTCTCACAAAACGGGAAGAAAACAAATTCCGCGTATTCGAGAATAAAGTTTTGAGGGGTATCATTGGAGGTAAATATGATGAAAAGGTAGGGCAATGGAGAAAACTCAACAACCACGAATTGGAAGAGCTTTACCGCAAACCTACAACAGTGAGAGTAATGAGGTCGCGAAGTTTAAGATGGGCCGGACATGTGTCGCGAATAGGCAACGATAGGACTGTGCGTAGAATTCTTGACGGTAGACCACGGGGAAAGAGGCCGAGAGGGCGGTCGCGACGGAGATGGGAGGAGAATGTTAGGTTTGCCCTTGAAGAAATTGGATCGGATGGTTGAGCGTGGAAGGAGAGTGCACAGGACAGGGAACAATGGCACAGCCTAGTCGGCGAGGTCATGAACTTCCGGATCCCTGTAGTCTATAAATAGTCATCATCATCATCGGCACTACAACTGAGGTCCGGTCTTTGCCTTATTTAGCAAGTCCCGAGATTTCTTAAATTTTCCATAATAACTTGTTTTTCCGGGTAAGATGATTAGCCTTGCACCGATCCCATAAATAGTAAATAGTAATTTCTTAAAGAATGTGTTATTAAAGCCATTTAAACTTATCCTAATTCTAAACTCATACCACAATTTAATAGTCGCTGACGCATCAGATAACTGTCGACGAGTATGTAAATTGGGTTACAAGTTAAGTTAGGCTTAATTGTTTTCAGAAAATTACGACCTTCAACCTAAAAGACGAAGGTATTTATTTATCTGGTCACGTTTCATATGGCTACCCGAGTACAGAGTTTCGCCTGATTTGTGAAGGGTATATAAATGTGTTCTAAACTAATGTTTGGGGAAAGTGCTTGTACCTAGTATAGGCTTAAGCTATTATAGTATACAAGTAGATGAGCAAAAGACGCAACAATTTGGATTCCATAAGTTAAGTTATGAGATCCAGGGATTATTGATTGATTTACTTGTTGGATTTGACTCGGGAGTAATGAGGTAGTGGTCAATTAAAGTTAGAACGTTAATCCAACTAAATTAGTTGTCTATGTTGTTTCATGTATGTTTCCTTAGCTAACTCTATCTGAGAAAAATAATTTCGTTTTCCAATCTTTTTATAGAACGATATTTTTAATCATCTTCCATACGCGTTGCAATTGTCGTTTGTGCTTGATTTACAAAATAGTGGCGCTAACATTTTGAAATATGTTGTGACTAGGTAATCAATTTAAGCAATATGGCTCTTCAGAGTCACGTAGGCGATCTATATTTCCAATCCTATGTCAGTGGTGTGACACCTGCGTAATGACCAGCGGCTTGTCACGTAATTCGTTAACGTTTTTACTGCTATGTTTTTATTCCATTTTTGTTTAATCTGATGGAAGCTGCATGTTCCAATTGCATGTCAAGGACCTGAATCGTTCTAAATCTGTGTGCAACAGATGACTTCAAAATAATTTTGGGTTAAAATATCCGTGTATATGATTGTCGTTTTGTATCGGGAATGCGTTATAGTCTGTTTGGTAATAATCCGGTTTACAAACATTTGTTCATAATCGATTGCTCACCAAAAACCGGTGTGAGGCGTTATACTCGTAGTTCACATATTGTAAGCTGTGACAAGATAAACCTTTCCAACGAGTTTTACTTTGTAATATGTGAAACCAACGAATTTACGTGATTTTATACGTGTTTTATTTAGGCATTACATACCTTGAGTCTAGGTTATCTTAGGTATTTTATATTTACACCGACCTTGTTTAATGAATTGGTATTTTAGTTGCTTTGGTTTGTCATATCTATGTTAATGTTTCGTCAAACAATATTGAAGTATTAATGATTTTCTTATAAAGAGACGAAGTTGGAGACCAGAATAAGTGAGGTTGAAGTTAAAAAAGGTGGGGTGAGTTGTCCCTCCTTTACATTCGCGAAATATATCCGTTAGAGGTGTGATGGGCGGGCAGGTAGACGGGGATTACGTAAGGTTAGTGTGAAATGAGATGGAGGAGAGAAGCCTTGGGCAATTGATCGAACCTGAGATGTATCAATATTTGATCGGATATCTCCTTGTTCTCAAAATAACAGGGTTTCTTTGATAGTTTCTTACCAGGTTGCTCGTCGCGGTCTATCATTGGGCTTCCTCTAACCAGTGGGAAAAGTGAGGATCGTTGATGATTACTCGTATTAATAGAATGGGTTAGTTCGTTTTTTTAAAATATTTTATTAGGTTTATTTGAACGACTAGAGTTTGCCCCTTCCTTAGTTGAATTTACATATCGGTATTCACATTTACGAATGTTTACTTCGAGATTGATTATTTATTACTAGTTTGGATTTAAATTTACCACCAACCGAGATTGATCATCGACTTGGACTCACCGCCCTTTTATATGACATCTTGTCGATTAACTGATTGTCTATGAAAATTACATAAAAATTCCAAGAAGAGCCGTCGAGATTTTTGCACGCTTCGATTGGAATAAGCTTCTGGGAATTGTGCGGGAATTTGGTTAAACAAATTCCCGGAAATTTTAATCATAAAATGCATTTGAAGATATGCATTATGATGTTAGGGGAATTCAATTTGAACATCTGGTTCAATTTATCATGTATTTCGTTTTATTTGGGATTTTTTTAGGAATTGTGTATGCGTGGTAACTGAGAATTCGGTTCGTTTTTTACGCATTTGATTTGATTGGGAATATTGATTAATATGTAGGAATTGTGAATAGAATTCTTCATGGTAGACCAACGGGAAAGAGACCGACAGGACGACCGCGACGGAGATGGGAGGACAATGTTAGGTTTGATCTTGAGGAGAACGGATCGGCTGGTCAAGGGTGGAAGGAGAATGCACAGGACAGGGAACGATGGCGGAGTCGAGACGGTGACGTCATGAACTTCCGGGTCCCTACAGGCCAACAAATAGAATAGAATAGTAGAAGTTGTGGATTGTATTAACTAGTTAACTGTTTATTACGGAGATATTGTAGTGCTCCAAAAAGCCCTACCATCTTTTTCTCCCATTCCTAATCCAAAATCCTATCAAAACCTGAAAAAACCCAAACATTATCCAAAATTCGCAATAAACGAATCAAACATTCGTTTATCGCATAACATTTGCCCCCACGGCATAATTAAATCCAGAATTAAAATTAAAATTAAAATTCACAATAAACGAATCCAATATTCGTTTATTGTTCTATATTTGCTCCACAGCATCACCCAAATCCAAAATTCAGAGATTGTTATCTCTATCCTAAAAATTCCATTGAGTTAAACAAACAAAAACTCAAAAGCAGATACATTCACACATCTGCGTAATGGTTTCGTAAGAATTCAAGAAATTGATTTCTTATCTTGTGTAAACACAACATCTCGCTCGAAATATCCAAAAGATCGAGATTGTTGCACGAAAATGTGTATCTTTGAGATACAATTTTCGATTCCTTTTCCTTTATAAAGGAATGGTTTCGTGATCTCCGGGCCGCAGTTTAAATTCGTATCTTGTCCCTGGAGGAGATACCCCAGTGGGAGAAGAAATAAAATCTGAAAACTAAAACAACCCGGTTTTTCATTTCACCTGGCCTGGAAGACCAAAAGAAGAAAAGGACATTCGACCCATATCTAAGGACGTTGCTCTTCCCTTTGGACTCAAAGGAAGCACGGCAAACGAACCCTGTTGTGCGACAGGTTTTCGGGAACTTTTATAAGAGATCTCTTAGTCCTTTTAAGGATTAAGACACACGCTCCCCGAAACCAGAAGTACAACAATATCATCATCATCATCGGCACTGCAACCGGAGACCGGTCTTGGCCTTATTTAGAAAGTCCTGAGGCTTGTTAAATTTTCCATAATGATTTGTTTTTTTCCGGGCAAGGTCATTAGTCTTGCGCCAGAGGCTCCCCGACGGGGAATCGAACCCCGGTCTCCCGCGTGACAGGCGGTGGATTGTATTAACTAGTTAACTGTTTATTGCGGAGATATACGAGGGTTGCCTCTTATGTTTCGGGATTTGGCAACCCTAGTGTTGCAATCCGGCAATTGGAAGCTCTGTCGTAAAGTTGGACATTTTTGAGGTTATACGCACTCAGAACGTTTTGACATACGAGCGCTATTTGTGTTGTTTACAGTAACTTAAAAGATTCATCTCGGCCCAAAAATGGAATTAAATCGTCAACATTTTCGTGCGATTATTTTTTACAACTTTCGGCGTGGATTAACTCAGCAAGAGTGCATGGATGAACTTAATTCAATTTTTGGCGATGAAGCTCCATCAAGGACCAGTGTTTATCGGTGGTATGGTGAATTCAGTCGTGGTCGTAGTTCACTCCAAGAAGAATTTCGTGAAGGTCGTCCAAAATCAGTTGTTGTTCCGAAAACCATTGATGCTGTGCGCGAACTGATATTGGAAGATCGTCATGTGACCTATCGTGAGATTGAGACAACCTTAGGCGTTAGTGGGACCAACATACATTCAATATTGCATAAACATCTGACTGTCAAAAAAATGTGTTCGCGTTGGATCCCACACAATTTGTTAATCGCCCAAAAAAAGGCTCGTGTCAATTGGTCGACAGAAATGCTCAAAAAATACGGTCGCGGTGCTTCGAAACACGCCCACGACATCGTGGCAGGTGATGAATCGTGGATTTACGCGTATGAGCCCGAAAGTAAACAGCAGTCGACTGTCTGGGTGTTTCAAGATGAGCCAAATCCAACAAAAGTTGTTCGCGCACGAAGCACTTCCAAGCAAATGGTCGCCTGTTTTTTCGGAAAAACTGGACATGTCGCAACCGTACCACTAGAACAACGCAGAACAGTCAATTCTGAGTGGTACACAACCATTTGTTTGCCAGTTGTCTTCCAAGAAATCAGGAAAACCAACCGCCGAAGACGGATCACTCTTCACCATGACAATGCGAGCTCTCACACATCGGCTGCGACAACTGCATTTTTCAGCACCCAAAACATCGATTTGATGGGTCATCCGCCGTATATTCCTGACTTGGCACCGAATGACTTCTTTTTATTCCCGTACGTAAAAAACAAACTGAGAGGTCAACGTTTTTCGACACCTGAAGAAGCGGTTGCTGCATTCAGAATGCATGTGTTGGAGATACCTCAATCAGAGTGGCAAAAGTGCTTCGACAATTGGTTCAAACGCATGCAAAAGTGTATAGATCTTCATGGGGAATATTTTGAAAAACAATAAAGTGATTTACGATGATCAATATTTGTTTTTGTTCTCTAATCCCGAAATATAAAAGGCAACCCTCGTACGTCATGAAAAAATTATAAAAACTTGTGTTATGACGAATATATTCGTCATGCGTCTTCAGTAGTGACCATTGGGAGTTACGAAATATATAAGGAGATAAAAAATATAAAAATCATTTCATAGCAACCTAATTTCATATCAAACATGCTCTGGGTTTGACGAATATATACGTCATCGCTAAATTTGTAGGACCCACGTAGTGGACACATTTTCCAACAAGATCGATTCAGTTAACTGGTTAAGGATATGAATGTTCAATGGTAGGGCTTTGCAAAGCACTCAGAGAGAAGATGATGGATAAAGAGAGTGCCATCATGAATTCTGCGCTCTTCAAGTAGAATCGCCACAGTACCATTAGTACAGAGGGGACTATCTCTATCCCTTGTTATTTTGATATCTATAATCTTACTTTCATATCTTATGTTATATTTTTTTACCCAACTGAATTTGTTGGATGCTTTTCAGAGTGGCAGTCGGGTGCTTAAATAGTTGACGCACAAAGCAATACAGAGAGAAGATGATGAACAAAGAGAATGCTGATATGAATTCTGCGCTCTTCAAGTGGGTTCGTAAATACGCCACCATATAATTAGTACAGATGGGGCCTGTGGGGGTTTAAAGTATGTGCCAGCACGGGCACGGGCTCATAATATTCCCTACACGTCAGTTTATGAATAAATCTTAGATCGAATCAATCACCAAGAGAAGAAAAAAAAAATAAAAACACACTGGTATTGTTTGTTATTTAAATGTTATTTTTATTTTACATATTTTCCGATCTACGAGTATTTTTGCGAATTCTCCAAACTGCCGTGGACTTTTATTAGTAAAACACAAATGTCATTATATTTGGTGATCACAATGTAAAAGAAAATCTATGTACTAAAATAACACTTGGCGTGGACAACAATTGAATCCGGAATATTTGGCATCAGCACATACACTTTGTACACTCTGCTGGTGGTTCTTAATATATATCAATTATTATCAGGATCTCTTTCTTTCTTAATAATGTCTGTAAAATAAACTCACACACGATTTCTAAATTTGCTACGAACACTTCGACACCCTTTTTTGTAATAAATCTTATTTGATATTTAGTGCACGTTAAATAAAGGACTGAGCAGGAATTAATAATTCAACTGGTGAGGAGAAACGTTTGCACTCGCGTAGAGACGTAATTGACCTGAGTGTGTGGTTCAGTGATTATAACTCGACTGACTTAACTCTACCCACATGATCAGCCATGACTCATCGCACACTCATCCTCATTCTCCCATTTCTCCGCTCATTAAGGGGAATAAACTCCTGCGAATTTACCCACAGTCAATGAACTTAGGGAGAATGGCAAAACTGAAACGGAGAGCGTGATGATCTCAGGGTTGATTTGCTTTCGCATGCAACGAAAGTGAAACCAACACGGTGACCGCATAACCCAGTTTGGTATTTGGATTGCTCTCAGAGTGCAGAACAAAAAATGCACTCCGTGAAGAGGAAATGGGGTGGGTAGAAAAAGTATATTTTTCGTACTATTCACCTGACTCTGAGTTTATTGATTCCCAGCGAATAGCCGTGTTTGGCGCAAGTCAAAGGACGCCGCGGTGGCTTGGGAAAATATCAGCGTAGAAAAAAAAATTCGCGATAACCCAAGCTGTTTCGCTATGTAGCAACAGCGTCACTTGCCCACACTTTGCTGTTGCTAACCAGGCATGAGATTTTTGGTTTCCGATAGGAAATCTCATGTGGTTTATCAATTATGTTGCCATATGGTATGGAAAGGCTGAATTCAGTTACGCATTATCTGCATGGAAGGATGAATTCAGGTTATGCGTCCTTTGGGGGGGGGTACCTTTTACAGGTGGAATAGGCCGACGAAAGTGATTGGGGTTGGCGTTGTGCACGATCAGTGGGTGAAATCGTGGATGTAATTGTGGGTTGGTTCTCGGCATAATATAGAGAACCCACGCAGGCCCATCTCTATCCCTTGTTGCTTTCAAATCTATAATGTTACATTCATATCTTATGTTATATTTTTTTCCTCATCTGAATTCGTCGGCCTAAACAGTTGAAGCGCAAATTCAACAAATGTGACAAATGTTCATCCTTCAGGCGTGAGAGTTTTAAAACTCTTGCAGGCAGAGATTTAGCGGGATGCTCGGCAAAACGTGCAGGGAGGCTATTTGTTTGTTTGGCTGGTTGCGACTTCTAGTTTGGGATTTGGCTAAAGGTCTGCTTTTGGGTTCCATGACCCTGATTAGCTGGAAGTTTCAACGAACTCCAGAACAACAATACGGGTTTTCAGAAAGGCGACGAGCTGAAGGGGTTCAGTAGTACGCGTTTGCGATGATAGTGAAGAACGTGTGATTCGAAACGAAGTTTTGACGTTTAGAATGACTAAAAATTGAACCAACATATCAACACATCGGGCCACCGTCGCGTGTACGAATTCGATCGTTTTTCTCAAGTACACTTCTGGGGGTTCTATGTATGCGCCAGCACGGACGCGCCTTCACCGTACCCCGAACACGTCACTGTGTAAATAACACTGACAACGTTCACCAACGGGGAAGAAAGAAAAGAAATAAAACGCACTGGTCCGGTTTTAATGTTAATGTTTTTTTTATTTTTTTTATTTTCACTTAAACATTCGCTTATTAATTAATCTCCCCTTTTCATCATCATCATCGGCACTACAACCGGGAACCGGTCTTGGCATTATTTAGCAAGTCTTGACGCTTGTTAAATTTTCCATAATGATTTGCTTTTTCCGGGCAAGGTCATTAGTCTTGCGCCAGCATCTCTCCTTTTACTTAAAGTTATTTCAGTGTTATATTTCCCTTAACCACGGTTGCAGGAGTACTTAATCTCGGTTTGATCTCCAACGCGAAATTTTGCAGATTGAACTCGATTAACAATGAACGCGGACTTTTGAAAATAGCACCTTGAGACACTTCGCGACTTTCGGCATCTGGTGGTTGGGTAAATCCGCATACTCCTAACAGTTGCGGGAGTTGCGCCGCGGTATATTGCAAAATGCTGTTTGATACGCGAGGATTGCCGAACGTAAGGTGGCCGAAATGCACGTCCGGTTCTGATGACCGACTCCCGAAATATACTACGTCAACACCGACTGGGTGGGTTGAATGGAAACATTTGAAATTAAACAAAATGCTTGCAGGCGGCGATGTGCAGTCGATGGCGGTTGTGACTCGACTGACTAATGAAAGGAAAAGTTCATCGCGTCGTGGCAGTGGAGTCATAGCTAAAATAAACCCACTGCCACTTACGAGGAATTTCGAGAAGAGTTGCTATGCTTGCATAATAATTCAGTTCCAGCGAATCCTCGCCGTATAAGTTGAGTTGGATTCGTTGGTTGTGTATACCGGGAAATTGATGTAGCCGAGTATGATGAAAGGTCTTGATCGTTGTGATTGTTTCGGGGAAAATTAGCTGTCGCTTGGTCGCAGACGAGAAGTATGATTTAAAGAGGAAATGAACCGAAGTGGTTTTCGGGGGAAATTGGAATTGCTTGGGTGCAAGCAAGGAATATCGTTTAGATAAGATATTAACCGAAGTAATTTCGAGGAAATGTATGCGGCTCGGTATAGTTGGTGGTGATGGTTAATGTTCCGTTGTAGGTTTGAATATGCGTTTTATTACAACGTACGAATTTCGGGGAAATTAAGATTGCTTGGTCGCAGGGAGGGAATATGAATTAAGTAAAGAATTGACCGAAGCAATTTTGGGAAAATGTATGCGGGGATGATTTAGAATGTATTCTGTTGGTTAGAATTGTGGGTTGGTCTCCGTGTGATATAGAGAACCCCCCACACTGAACTCGTGTGGACTTGCTATGTTATTGGTTGCTATACGACTGATGCTTTGGTTTATTTTTTCGATTTTCTTTCTGTGTTGTTTTTCACTATTTGCTTTCGTACTGTGTGTTTATCTCTTAAAAACGCCACAGTACCCCCCTCATATGTGTGCCAACCATGGTCATTACGATGGGCAAGCCGCTGCGTGGTATGGCACCCCGGTCCTTTACGGGCCGAATAAGCGCATCTACAGTTGCATCATTCGTGTCGTAATGGAGCCGGCGTATGTCTACGATTGACTCCTTTGATTGACTCCTTTGTCACGGCAAGTATCTGAAGCAGTGCGCTTAAACCAGAATTAGCAAGAGCACGAGTGTTGTAGTTCTCGACTGGTCGGCTAATAATCTTAATTTCGTCGGCACGGAGGCTAGATTGTATGTAATACAGGCGCTCAACATCGGTAAGATCCTGGAAGTCTGCAGATATCACTTGGATCAAATCATTAAAGGGTTTCTAATTAGTGTATGTCCCTGAAAATATAGGAAGCTGCACTGAGAGAAGTTTGGGACAGTGAACACGATTGGTAGTCGCGATGGTCGGAAGTGTTGGTAATAATGGTGCTGGAACATCTGATTGAATTTCTATTAGGTGCATATACGAATTTTGAACACTCATCCAGATAGGTTCCCTCGGCCGTGACAATGACAAATAAGAACAGGCTTATTCTCAGTTGTTATCTGTAAAATTTCCTCGGGTCGCTTTAGAATACCTGTCCATTCGAGATTGAGGTTTCGCGCCTTAGTGGACCCCTAAGCAGGTGTCTCCTTCTTTTTGGGATTGAGTAATGTGCGAGCCATCTGGTTTCGAAAATTGAGTGTCAATAAGTTGCTCGACGCCATTGTGACCACTTGTAGGCAGGGTATAAGTTGAGGGTGTTGTGCTCTAAATCCTTGTTAACGACAGTGACAACACTGTGAATATTAAGCTAAGATAGAAAATCAGTAACTTTTACATGCCATCGAGAAAACGATACGTCGTTAACACATGTGAAGGCTTTCACTTTCTCATGCTGTTCACCTCTTCTATTGTAGATAGCCGGTTCAATACTATCGCGCACGATGACCTGATAATATTTTGGCCCCAAAGACCAACAATTGTTTGTTTGAATTATGATCGGGGTCTCAATGTCGTCCCTACGATCCGAAGGAAATGCTAGTCAAAACCCAGATTCAACTACTTATGTCAAATAAGAGGAGCTCGATGTAATATGCACTTTACACACTGATTATTAGGACATCGATTTGTTTATTTAATGAATTGATCGGTTCCCGATACAATCGGGTTTCTGCTTCCTTCACTAATGTTTTGAAAAGTATGTTGTTCGTAAACTTGTAGACGGAAGCGACGACAGTCCAAATGGTTACAGACGTAGGTGATTCCAACGTCTAAAATGCAGCCGATGAAGATGATGGAGGTGATGATGAAAATTGGGGTGATGATTAAAATTGGGGTGATGATGAAAATTGGGGTGATGATGATTACAAAGTATATTTTCACCAAATAAATGGTTGAGATTGCAATGATTCCAACGCTGATGTTGGCTGGCCGCTTCACTTTTTTGCTTGGCTACTCCATATATCAGTTCTTCTGATCCCGATAATGATCTGGCTCGAGCATGATAAACGAATATTTTCCTAATAAAGGTAAGTACTACAAAAAGAGCAACCATATCACACTTCATTTCTTTGTTCTTTTTATAAAATTAGTTGAGCAGTGGTTAAAACTTTGATTAAATTACTTTTATAGATGAGTTCTTGTAATTCCAATAATGATCCGATTTTTCGAATAAAGGTGTGGCGGTTCCGGCAAACCCCACTGACTACTAACCTAAAGAACCCTCATCCCTACAACCCAGTCTGCATAACCTTTCGCTAATGCAATCGCATAAGCACCTTAAATGCTTCACGCATCAAATAGATCCAATTTATATAACCTAAAACTCTCTGGAAAAGAAAACTTACCTTTCATGCATCTCTTCGCTTACAATTCCCTGTAAGATTTCTTCCTTACCTTATCAGGAATTCCGAACCAATTTGGCACCTTCGGTGCCAGACAGATTCCTCTAGACGAATTCCTAATAACAAAGGATTTGGATTACATACTATGTAAACTTCGCCAGGGACCATAAATATGGCGCTGTCTATTTTTCAGCTTCGCCATGTGTATGATAAATCTCTTCACGTACACGTTGGCCGGCGACCCTTTTCTCCCAGCAATACAATACTCAAGTGCTGCATGCAATTGGCGCATTCGACGTTGAAGCCAATTTCCTCTAACTTGCACCAAGTGCAAACAAAGAACGTTGTTCCTCCATAGGCTTTCTGGCGATACCATAAACAATCCATATCGTTGGTGGCATCCTAAACACATTTTTCATTTAATGAGTGGCTGCTATTTATCCAGCTGACCCTCATTATCGAACGACGCATAGGTCGCTTTTCCCTTTGTATTGTAATTGCCCTGAATCCATCCCTCATGACCTCGATGCATAATCAAATAAAAACCATTAGCATCCCACGAAATTCGATTTGTTTGTTTCAACGAACACACATCTCCTGGATGCACATTATGCCCCTTCTTGCTGTTTCAGATTCGTTATCATGGTGTGTCTCATGAAAGAAACCATGTACACACATACATGTGTACTACCAACGATCTTCACCCCAAACGATTGAATATCGTTGAGTCGAGTTTCATCTGCTGACCATGCTTGTCGCACGAACTTCCGCTCTCCTGTGGGCACGGAGACGCGTACATACCCGAGTATACCTCGGAGTCAGTGTCGAATAATAAGAGTAGTTTTACTTGAATAAATTAAAACCGACGTGTGTGGCGTGATTTCGGTGAAGCTGTAACAATAGTTATGTTTAAAAAATTATCTCTAACTAAATTAAATAAACAGTGCTCCTGAACATTAATAATAACAAACCTGTGTTTTGGTGTTTTATTTCTCTCGGCCGGCATCTGCGTGTATTGCTGCGTTTTGGACTTAATCCTTGACAATTCGGTTTGGCGGAACCTTGATAAACAACGGAGTGTTAGTGGGACGAGGTCGAACTCGCACCCATGCCGGTGCCACGATCTTATATCCTACAAAGGAAAACTATAATATTCCTTTATGGAGCCATAGTATCACGCTTGATCCTGGTTTTCTTTTTATAAGATTAGTTCAGAGATAGTTTAAACTGTTTGTACACTGTTTGATTACATTTCGTTGCTGATATCCAACACCCAAAGTTGTCAGCAGCTGGCAAGTCGCCAATGCCACTGCAATCGGATTTCGCGCGGCAATTCACAGTAGATGGTCTGTTGAATCGGAAACACATTTGATTTTTTATCAGTTCATTTTAATAATCAAGTTCAAATATACGAATAAACCCAGAGAATCGTTCTTCAGCCGAATGACACAAATGGGGTACACTGCGCCTGACTATATGCCTTTCCGTCATCGTACTCGTCAGGAATTCCTGTATCTCTTTCTCTTCTTCATTTCGTATTGTGCTTTGATATCTCGCAATTTCGAAATATCTAGCACGTTTTGTATACAAAAAGCGATGAAATTCGAAATGTGTTCAAATGCACTGAAATATGCTTTTTTAAATCTTCGAAATCTCTTAACAAACCTAAGAATTTATTCATTTACCATACAGCGTTCTGACGTGAATGCCTTCAAAGGAGCAGGTAACATGTGCCAATCGTATTTATCCTTCTCAGTGAATTCATGATTCACTTTACAGTTGTGTTCGAGGCTTTGGCTGCTATTCTATGGAGGACTCCACCGAGCCTATGTGTTTCAAAAAACGTTCACTGAAGCTTCCAATTAATTAGATAACAAGCAAACGCGCCCAAATATGATCACTGAATGAGCTGATAATAGTGATAACGACCAACCTGGTAGTTCAACAGATGGGATCCTAACATAGCGCCACACGGTATCTTAGTTGATTTGATTAGTGCCAATCAATTCAGGACAATTCCAAATAAAAGGTCGCAAAACTTCTCTGGAACGGATACATAAATCGCCTTGCATCTGTCCAGGAAGCTTTGATATCGACCTATTTGCAAGAGTGCCCTTGGAACGTTGTTACGTGTAACTGAATGTTGTATGGCAAGAGATCCAGGTGATTAGTGTATACAGGAACACTAATGTCTTCGACCCACATTCGTTTAAAGATACGATTCGTAGTAGAGCCAAGCCGTTAGGTGTAATGTGCGATGCCTCAGAAAGGCAATGTAATTTGTTGCATCATGAGTGAATCATTTGACCCCGGACTTTAATGGAACTGGTCCAGCTGTTAGACATACTTTGTGGGACGAGAGTAGGAGCGAAGCCACTAGACTTGTTGCATTGACAAAAGATAAACTGCTTTTGCAAGTCCAGCAGATGCCAGATACTCTTCGATACAACTTAAGTGGAGTTGAGATATGTTTGGATTCGAATTCATGTCAAGTTGTACATCGTATGGGGACGCTTTAGTTACAGAGTCGATCGGACAAATGGCCATAGGAATGTGGGATGCAACGATGTGGTCTTTGTTTTGGGTGACTTCAATTTGTGGAGGCTGCCGACAATGCGGCACATGTGGGAAAAGTACACATAGTTGTTGCAAGTAATCGCTGTGAATACCAGTTGAAGGCCAAGAGGCTGTGGATAGTTTTTGTTTTATTTCATCTCACTCGAGTACACGTCGTTAAGTAATGCTCCGCATGAGTGATGGTATGGAATAGAAATTCGAGTGGGTAAAGAACAAAGTTTCGCCATTACGAGAACGATGTGTTGGGCCTGTGGGCGTTCAGTTATTTAACACTAGTTCTGAGGTAAAATTCGATACATTAGTAGTTCCGGGACTCTAATAAATATTGACGTTAAAGGAATAATGAGCCATTGGGGAAATCACTGGTTCCGATAATTGGCCTAATTTAAAGAATTGAGGTTTTCCCTACAGTTTTTGCTTTCTAAAATTAGATCCGACTTCAGAAATTGTCATAATTTTAAATCAATGTGTTTATTTAATATATATTGGGCAACTGAATCAAAGCACTTCCATGTGCTTGTGTTACGTCTCTTAGTTAGCTACGCAATGAAGCGGTTAATCCTGTTCAAATAAAAAATATCTATTTTAATATTCGTATCGACCTGCAAACAATTATGAATTTAAATTGAAATACACATTTTCAGTGATCTTTTCTGTTATAATTTTTATTATTTCTGTTCATTGTGGTTTTTGAGGAAATCAGTAATGCCAAGAGAAACTATCAGACCCCGTTTGGAGTTGTTAGTGGTTTTGTGTGCTAGTTTGTTGCAATGAAATGAAATTTTCTCATCGACTATTGCAACATCTGCAGTTTGAAAAACTATTTTTCTGCTGAGTCTGCCTATCTATTCAACCTCGGATCAGCAAACCTTGAGAAAGTTCTTTACCTCAAAAACATCAGAATAGATAAATCCATTGAATTGATAAGTGCATCATAGGGTTGTTGTGCTACTTACGCCGTGCTTCCTCATAGATTGAGGGAAGAGCGTAGTATGTAGAAATATTAAAACGACTATTTAAGTTTATGATATTTATTTTATTAAAGTATAACTGGGTGAACTTCGACTAAAACATAAATGAAATGATCATATGCTTGCTGATTTGTCTTTGGATCGTGATTGATAAAAAGAGCTTTGAATGGTGAAAAGTAAAATGACAATGATCGAATAATCATGATCGACTGCCAAAAAGGAAAAGAACCCTGAAAATTGTGGCGAGAAGGCCGAATTTGGCGAGACAGGACATATGTGTCCTTCATCTTGTCTCTGACTTCTGGTCATCTTGCGATAACCAGAATCACCCACATCCGTGAGGATATTGGGCTCGGTCTCGCGGCATCTGAAAAGAGAAGAAAAAAGGGGGGTATCCAAGGATAGTGTGGACAGTGTTAGTCCAAGTGTTCTCTAACTACTTTTATAGAGGGATGGTGGGAAAGAAATCTTACAAGCCCGGTGGGTCTTGGGTGCGGTAGTAAACGCAGATCACGTCTTTGGCGTCTGATAATCTGCTCTTTGGTCGGTGTGTATGTTTGTGTTGTACTGTGCGTTCGTGTGTTTGGTTTGTTAATTGTAGACCCTATGGGATGGGTCCAGGAATCCTCTATTATAGAGTGGAATGTTGTTGGGAAGGGTGCTTTCTTCAGTTTTGTACTGAAGAAGAAATTGTGGGGGTTTGATCCGAAGAGATCGAGAGAGAGAAGGGTCAAGAACGCAAGAGTCCCGTACAAGTAGGTTCTCGCTGTTCTGAATGTTTTCGAGGTACTTATATGCTAATTGAAGCAAGTACTCGTCGATAGGGGTAATGGAGGCGCCTTCGTATAGGTGAGAGTTCGGGTAATGACGACCGTCAGGCCTTCTAGAATGATTGGTGCATCTTCTGAGGAGTTTCCTTTCGAAAACCCGAAGTCTTTCCATTTGAGCCGAAGATATGCAGGAGCATATGGGAAAGGCGTACGATATTCCAGATCGGATTAGCTGCTTATAGCAGAGAAGCTTAACTTTGGTGTCAACTTTGTTCCTCCACTTCAGGATGTTGTGCAGTTGCTTAGACCGACCAAGGCCCCTTTGGAGAATGTGAGTCACATGTTTGATGAAATTCATTTTTGGGGTATAAGTGACCCCAAGATATTTCATCTTGTCCTGTGGTCTAATCGTAGTATCTCCCATTTTTATTCGAATATTCTGTGAATATCGAGAAGTAGGTTGGGAGTGTTTACTACTCAGAATTATGGCTACTGCTTTGGATGGATTAAGTCGGATTTTCCATCGACTGTAATACTGATACAGTTCGTCCAAGTGACGGTTGAGTCGATTTGTTGCGAGGTTAGGGCCTTTGGTTGACGTGTACACCAGGACGTCATCCGCATAGCATATTTGGTTTACTCTCCCGTCCGCGGGGCGGGGAATATCGGAGGTGTAAATATTGAATAAGATGGGGCCTAGAATGTAGCCCTGTGGTACGCCTGCAGCGGCGTGGAAAGTTCGGGAAAGCTTTCCATTCATTCTAACTTGGAAGGTTCTGTTTAGAACAAACTGGTAGATGATGCTACACAGCGTTCTACTGACGCCAGTATTCAGAAGTTTAAAAGCGAGACCTTCGATCCAAGTCGTATCAAAAGCTTTTTCAATGTCTAGGCTTACCGCAACGGTGGGTTCCTTATTAAAGAGCCGCACGCAGACGTGGTTTTGAAATAAGTTAAGAGCCATAGTGGTGCTGTGCGCTCTTCGAAATCCGAATTGGAAATCAGGTATTAGGTGCCTGGCACTGACAAAGTTATTTAGCTTTTCGTATATGAATTTTTCATATATTTTGCTGATGCAAGTGAGAAGCGAGATAGGGCGAAAGCTTGAGGGGTGATACGTTGGTTTCCCAGCTTTTGCTATTGGACAAATAATAGCGTGCCTCCAAGCTTGGGGAAAGTACCCCATGTTGTAAGCATGGTTGAACAGAATGGAGAGCTTTATAAAGAATAAGGCAGAAAACCTTCGCAACGAGTGGTATGACATGTTGTCGATACCAGGTGACTTCTTAGGGTGTCGAGATTTAACCAGACTCTGTAGGGTATTTGGTGTGATGAAACCGTGACCATTATCACGTGTGTCATCGAAGTATGCACTGTTAGTTGGGTTAAAGACAACAATTGGCTCGTTGAAGTCGTCCAACTTACTGTGGACCTCTGAACTAACGATTGCATTAGTTTCCGGGTCGCCATCTTGGAGAGTGAGTTTGTGATTGTTTTCGAAGGTCTCTCCGATGATATTTGCTTTATTGGTGTCGTTATTGACAACAACACCATTGTGCATAATTGGCCCAGTGATGCGGGAAGTGCCACATATCTTTTTAACATTTTTATAAACGTTCTGGTCCATCTGGATACCCTTCAGCTTGTCTTCCAATTGTCGGGTACGATTGTTTTGGATTCTCTGTTTTATCAGTGTACCAATATTGTGAATAATGGATCGCAATAATGGCTCCCTTTGCGTAAAGCGGTGACGATATCTCATTCTGCAGAGCTTTTTACGCTCCCGGATGAGACGAAGAGTGATGTCGTCATGGGGAATCTGATAGGTCTTTTCAAGTTTATACTTCGGGACATGAGTCTCCGAAGTTTCAACTAGAATCTCGTGAAGTCGTTTTGCAACGTTGTTTATCTCAACCGTCGTTAGGTTCCTGTCAGTGGGAAGAGAGAAATGGTGGAGTTTATCGTTCAATGTAATATTGAAGTTGTCCCAGTTTGTCCGCCCATAATCGGGTATGTATCTGATATGACCCCGGGATGCTCGATAGCCGCGAATGAATGTGGTCACAGCATTGTGGTCAGATACACCCGCTGAAACTTGAGGAGGAGTGATTTGTGGAAGTAAGTCTTTGGACACAATAAATATGTCCAGAATTGAGTTACCTCGAGTACCAACCGTAGGTGCAACTATTTCGAAGTTGAGGGCATACATGTTTGCGGTGTACCATTGGTACAGTTTTGTGGCATTTGGGCAAGAGACAGAGTTGTTCCAGTGGGGATGTCTGGAGTTAAAGTCGCCGCCTATGATGAAGGGTGTATGCCCCGAGGTCCTTATTAGTTTGCCGATATCCTTGGGATTAATGGGGCCATTATTGGTTTTATGCGAGTGGTATACGGAGTATATATTCACTCTACCATTACTAGCCAGATGCAGTTCAACTCCAGATACCTCTATGGACTCTAGGTGTGGGAGGTCAATAGCTTCATGGCGAAGTCCGCTTTTAACCAGTATACAAGTTCCACCTCCGTTGATGGTGGGACCGCCAGTGAGGGTTCGATCTCTTCGAATCATGGAGAAGTTTGGGAATACGGGACGGTGACATGGATGCAACCTAGTTTCGGTTACAAGTACCACGTCCGCCCGGCTTTCCTTTATGAAGTCAGAAACTATCATACGCTTGGAATGCGAAACAAGGGAGTTGACATTTAAGAGGATAACTTTAATTTTGGAATCCATTGTGGAGGGTATGTCTTGCATATGCAGTGAAAAAGAGGGCCTCCCTCTCTGCCTCGGTTGATAGTTTCTCATATCGGGGTCGGATATCCTCAATTAAGCGGGAGAAACTAAGTAGTTTCTCGAGCATTGAAGATTGCCCCCTCGGAGGCTTTTGCACCACCGCTTGAATTTGAGGCGTCGTGTTGGCCTTTACCGGGGCTCGCTTAGGGACTTGAATATGTTTTTGGGGGGTAGGAGTTGAAAGGGTTTTTGTATTCCTTGCCTGCTGACCCCTAAGCATGCCGGCAAATGTGAATCCATTTTGGATGAGGTTTTGTGTGGCCTGTTTTCCGAAGTCTGACTTGGCTGTTTGCTTAGCTCGAGTCTCCTTGGATCTTAGTTTAATTTCCTTATATTTAGGACAATTTCTATAACTGGCCGGATGCCCTTTGTTGCCGCAGTTGCAGCAAGTTGGCAGTGTTATTTCATCCTGCACATTTGTTGCCGGATTGTATTTCGCTAGCGGAAGTTCGCACTTGCCAATATCGAGAACCCTGAAAACATGTTCGTTTTCCTTTTTATACTTCAACCCTGAAACACATGAAAGTTTGTTTGGCCAATCATATTCGAGCAGATGCCACGGTTGCTCGATTTTGTTGATGGTATTCAATCAGCTGCCAGGGCTTTTGGCTTGGGATGCACAGAAGTTTGTTATTTTGGGCAGCTGCTGGTTGCTCGATAACGATTCGGTAATCGTTTAGATTCTTTTGGATGTTTATTATTTGGAACAGCTGCTATGGTTGCTCGATATTGGTTTTGGAATCGTTTAGATTCATGTGATTTAATTGAATCAAATAAGGATGATGGGATATGTTTGTAGAGGGGGGAGGATATTAATGGTAGGGCTTTCTGGACCACTACAGGGTTCTGAGTTTTGGTCATAGTTGGTTTAGTCTGATGTAATAATTCAATATGTTTGGGGTTGACATAGCAAGGTTGTGACAACTAAGTAGCAAATGCAGAGTTATTGCTGTTCGAGTAACAATTCTTTTTCATAAATCAGTCGTCAATTTTCGATATACTTGGAAGCATTCAATCCCCATGGTAGCTGCGAATATACTCTTCGTCTGTATCAAAAAAAAAAACAACTCTAATGCGCATGTGGCAAGGAAGTATGTGCACCGCGTACGGCGCTGATTATCTTCCTCCTCCATCATAACTATAAGAAGGTCCCGCCGCAATTGTCCACCAGGAAAAAAAAAAACAATCACATCTCCACAACAACGTCAACAAGTAGTAAAGTAAAACACTGCTGGCACCCAAGCGAAAGTTAATGAAACGCACTGTATGAAGTTTAATATAATTGGTTTTATTGCCGGTGATCACCGTTTCTAATTCAATTTTAATTTATGAACAAAATGTTTGTTTATTTCAAACTTGGTACACATTCACGGAGTATAACTAGTCGAGTACAAGCACTCTGGAGTTGTTTGTTTTTTTTTTTAACTCGGTTTTATTTTAGTTTACATGGTACAAAGAATTGGTGTGTTACTAAGGACTTAACTAACAAGGAGACTTTAGCACTCGCGCAGAGACTTGTTCGACTCAGGGTATGCGCATCCCCGGACGCCACGGTGTGCAGAAGGCGAACCAACCGAATCGGTGGTTCGAATACGACTCAACGATCGTCATCTCATGCAGAGATGATTTTGCTAAGAAAAAAAGGAAGAGAGAGAAAAACTTTTCTCTTAAGGGTGTGACCACTAAGAAAATGCGATCTTTTTGGTACAGTAGTATATGTGCGCGATCGAACAGATTCAATGTTGTTGCACGTGTTCGAAAGCAGGCAGGCGGCAAGGACAATAGGGAAAAATGACCAAATGCGCCGTTGGTAATGCGGGTCATTGTTTACACGATGCCTCGTCGCTATTTTCGACGTTGGGAGAAAAAGGTGCTAAAAGCAAATTGGATGTTTATGGCATCTCTGGCTGCAGTAGAAACCGGGTTCATATTTGCATTAGGAAATGCTGGAGAATTTGGTTTCGGCGTCTATTGCGCTAATTATATGCAGCTGCTTGGGTTGTTTATTGATAAGACAAACAAAAAAGGTTGCCAGGCAATATGTATGAAAGGGTACATGACGCGGCTGGGAAAATAGACGGCGCAGTATTTATGGTCCCTGTCATGAAGGTTACAAATGTATGTAAATGTAATTATTTGTTTACCGGAATTCCTCTAAGGAAATTTGACTGGCGACGTAGATGCCGAAATTGATTGGAAATTCCTGGTAAGTTAATAAAGAAATCTTAAGGAGCAATGGTATGCGAAGAGAATGCACGAAGGTAAGTTTTCTTTACAGGGACTTAAAGATCATAGATTTGATCTCTTAAATGCGTGCAGCATTTTTAGGTTCCGAATGCGAATGCATTGGCGAGGACTTGAGTGTCTTGGGTGATGATTATGGGGGGTTTTCAGGAAGGTAAACCGTGGGATTTGGCGGAACCGCCACAGACTCCTCTTCACTCATTCGAGCTAGGTGTCCCCCCCACCAGAGTCTTCCGAGCTTGATTTTTCTTACAACATTACCTTCAAGGTAGATCGCGTACCATCGCGATGATGGCAGATTGCTGATGATGTGGCTGCAGCTGGTCCGGTGATGGAAACTGGTGTTCATGTTTCGCCAGGTGCTGTTGTTGGGGCGATATTTTTGCCCATAGATTGTTTTCCCGCAATTGCCACCACAATTGCTCACTGGGAAAGCCACTGCACAACAGGTTACGTGCGTATTCACTGCACTGAGTCAACTTTTGTCCGGATTTAATAAGGTCGCGTGTTCAAGTTTTTTTATATTAATAAAAAAAAAACCGTCGCGGGTCACCAATGTGGGGAGGAAGTATGTACCAGCATGGGTACACGATTCACTTCGTCCTCCATCATAATTCCGCTGAAAACAGTTGTCCGGACACAACGACAGGACAAACAGCAAAATATTCACAGAAAATTGTCACCAAAGAATGAAGGAAAACGCACCGATGGTAGTCTCCGGAATAAAATGCACTGATTTGGTTGGTGATCACCGCTATTGTTTTATTGTGTTTTAATTATCGACTTTAGAATTTTACACTATTGTTTTAATTTTATGTAAGACACGTTAATATTAAATTTATATGCACTCAATACCGACTCGCGGAGACTACGACACGAACGATTATTTTTTTATTATCGCTTCCCTGTGCGCATCAGGGTAGCGATGGAGCCGCGACCCGCTCGGGTCGAAGGATGGAATTTGACTCGGTGATCGTGATCTCATGCAGAGATGATTTCGCTAAGGAAAAAAAAAGGAAGAGAGAGAAAAACTTTTCTCTTAAGGATGTAACTAGTGGCGCAGTGGTATATGTGCGCGATCGAACAGATTCAATGTTGTTGCATGTGTTCGAAAGCAGGCAGGCGGCAAGGACAATAGGGAAAAATGACCACATGCGCCGCTGGTAATGCGGGTCATTGTTTACACGATGCCTCGTCGCTATTTTCGACGTTAGGAGAAAAAGGTGCTAAAAGCAAATTGGATGTTTATGGCATCTCTGGCTGCAATAGAAACCGGGTTCATATTTGCATTAGGAAATGCTGGAGAATTTGGTTTCGGCGTCTATTGCGCTAATTATATGCAGCTGCTTGGGTTGTTTATTGATAAGACAAACAAAAAAGGTTGCCAGGCAATGTGTATGAAAAGGTATATGACGCGGCTGGGAAAATAGACGGCGCGATATTTATGGTCCCTGTCATGACGGTCACATTGAATGCAATCCGAATTATTTTGTTTACAGGAATTCATCTAAGGGAATTTGACTGGCGACGTAGATGCCGAAATTGATTGGAAATTCCTGGTAAGTTAATAAAGAAATCTTAAGGAGCAATGGTATGCGAAGAGAATGCATGAAGGTAAGTTTTCTTTACAGGGACTTAAAGATCATAGATTCGATCTCTTAAATGCGTGCAGCATTTTTAGGTACTAATACTGTTGCATTAGCAAACTAAAGGGATTTGGGTAGTAGTTATGGGGGTTTTTTCAGGTAAGTAGACCGTAGGGTTTGGCGGAACCGCTACACGCACTACGATAGACTCCTTTGTCACGGCAAGTATCTGAAACAGAGCGCTTAAATCAGAATGAGCAAGAGCAAAGTTGTTGTACTGCTCGATCGGCTAGTCGCTAGCTCGACTGCTAGTCCTAACAATGTCAACACGGGACCTAGGCTTTAAGTAATACAGGCGCTCCACATCGGTTCTGGAAGTCCACAGATATCACTTGGATCCAATCTTAAAAGGGTTTCCAATTAGTGTATGTCTCTGAAAATATAGCAAGCTGCACTGAAGACAGTTTGTGAGAGTAAACACGATTGGTAATCGTGATGGTCGGAAGTGTTGCTAATAATGGTGCTGGGACATCTGATTGGAGCTGGGACTATTATCATATATGAGTTTGGAATACTCCTCCAGATAAGTTCCCTCGGCCGTGACAACGTATGGCTGTTCTTACTCTCAGTAATTTTTATCTGTAAAATTTCCTCGTGTCGCTTTAGAATACCTTCCCATTTGAGATTGAGGTTTCGCTCCTTAGTGGAACTCTGAGTAGGTGTCTCCTTCTTCTTGGGATTGAGGAATGTGCGAGCCATCTGGTCTTGAAAATTGAGTGGTTTTTCGACGCCATGGCGATCATTTGTGCGCAGGGTATACGTTGAGGGTGTTGTTAACGATTGTCACAAGAAAGTTACTCTTAAGCTGGAATAGAAAATCAGGAACTATTATACGCAATAGAGAAAACGATATGTGTTTAACAAGGGTGGACGGTTCAACTTTGTCACACTGTTCACCTCTCCTATTGTAGTTTAAACTTATCGCGCAAGATTATCTGACAATGTTTCGGCTCGAAGGACCAACAATCGTTTGTTTGAAAACTTATGATCGGGGTCCTAATGTCGTCCCCACGATCCGAAGAAAATGGTGGTCAATACCCAGATTCAATTCGTTGTCAAATGTCGTTGTTAATAAATAACAGGAGCTCGATGTAATATGCACTTATATCATCATCATCATCGGATCTTACAAAAAAATAAAAAATTAAAAAATGGGTGCTGAGAGGCCGACTTTGGCCAGACAAGGACAGATGGGTCCTTTATCTCGTCTTTGGCTTCTGCTCATCTTGGGTTAGTATCGGTGTAGGGCTCGGTCTCCAGATATCTGAAAGGGGGGGGGGGGGGGGGGGGGGTATCTAAGGACGTGCGGACAGGGTTAGTTCACCTGTACTGTAACTGTGCATGCGTGTGTGCATGTGGAATGTTAGCAGTATACCCTATGGGATGGGTTCAGGAATCCTCAATTATAGAGGGGAATGTTGTTGGGAAGCGTGCTATCTTCAGTTTTGTACTGAACAATAAATTGTGGTGGTCTGATCCGAAGGGATCGGGGGAGAGAAGGGTCACGAATGCAAGACTCCCGTACAAGTAGGTTCTCGCTGTTCTGAATGTTTTCGAGGTACTTGTATGCTGATTGTAGCAAGTACTCTTCAATAGGGGTAATGGGGGCACCTCCGTAAAAGGCACTACAACCGGGATCCGGCCTTGGACTTATTTAGCAAGTTTCTCCACCGGTATCCGGTCCATATTCGAGACTTGTTAAATTGTTCATAATAATTTGTTTTTCCAGACGAGGTTCTTAGCCTTGTGCCAACCTTTCTCAGGATGTCGCTGCTTGCATTGGTTCACTACTTGGCGGGTGCCAAAGTAGCTATCCAGGGGTGCCGCGTGGAGACTGCATGTCAACTTGGATTCTTGGATTGAACAGGGACAAGGATCGTCCTGGCCTTCGCCGGGTTGAAAGCAGGGACCTTGCCCCCCCCCCCTATATGCACTTTACACACTGATTATTAGGGCGTCGAATTGTATATTTAATGAATTGACTGCTTACCGATATGATATGGTCTCTGCTTCCTTCATTAATGTTTTGAAAAGTATGCTGTTCGTACGTTTGTAGACTGAAGCGACGACTATCCAAATGGTTACAGACTTAGGTGGTTTGTGGGGAAGAAGTATTGTGCACCGGCGTACGGCGCTGATTCACTTCCTTCCTCCATCATAATTGTTCCGCCGAATACAACACTGAGCAACGGCGCAAAAGGTTCAGCAGGAACGCAGTATGAAACACACAGGTGGGTGTAACTGGGTCTTTAATTTTTAATTTAATTTGCGTATCAGCTCCAACACATAGTTCGCCGGAAATATCCAAAAATAAAAGCACTGATTAGAAGTTGTTTGTTAACTTTATTTTAAATCGGAACAGAAGACACACTTAACAACGTTAGTTTTACGGTTCGTATAATTCTTTCTTAATTTTAACAAATTCGTGGTAGCAAACTGAGGAGGCAATTTTACTTGTGCAAACGAATACATTTTTGTACTTGTAGGATGTGACTCTCGACTTTTGAGTATATGAACGCGACTCTCGACTTTGAAATATCTGTATCCCCGTGCGCACCGGGGAGCGGGAGTGACCCGACCGCGTCGCGATCGGTGGTTGTATTTAAACTCAGCGATATTTGGCTAGTGCAGAGCCGACTCGCTAATGGGGTGAGCTCGGTGGTGTGGTGAAAAGGAAATGAAATTCGATTAATTTATGTGGGATCGCCCTCAAAGATAAAACTGTCGCTGACCGTGAATATCCTGAGTGACTGTCTAAAAAAAAAGTGGCGGGAGGCCAATTTAAATGGGACAGGGACAAATATGTCCTTCATCGTGTCTCTGGCTTCTGGTCATCTCGCGACAACCGGTATCACCCACATCCGTACATATTTTGGACTCGGTCTCAAGATATCTTAAAAAGAAAAGATAGGAGGTATCAGTTCGAATGCTCTCTAACTACTTCGATGAAGTGATGGTGAGGAAGAAATCATACATAGGCTGAAAAGTGCCGGAATTTTTAACGAAAACAAGCATTTTTAAGGCAAAGTTATATTTACTTCTCAACATAGTTGCCTTCGAGGGTGTAGCGATTTTCTGTAGCGATTTTCCAACATTTCGATGCCAGTTCTGTAGAAAGAAAAGTCCAAGCTCTCGAAATACCTCTCAGTTTCCACGATGGCTTCGTCATTCGATCCGAATGTCTTTTGGTGGAGCCACCGCTTGAGGCTTGGGGACAGATAATAGTCGGTAGGCCAAGTCTAGAGAATTCACTGGGTGAGCACCCAATTCAAATCATAATTGGTCTAATTGGCGATCGCTTTCAAGGACTTGCGTGACAGTGCGTTATGGTGATGGTACAAGACGTCGCCACATGGGGCCGTTGTTTTTAATTCCGTCGTTCTGTTTATCCCATAACGCTGCATAGTACTATGGCGTTTGCGACGATAGTGAAGGACGTGTGATTCGAACCGACATTATGACGGTAAGAATCACTCAAAATTTAACCAATGCTCAACACATCAGGCCACTGCGCGTGTGCGAATTCGATTTCTAAACTCAAGTTTAAAACATTCAACTGATGTGGAATTGCAAATTTGTTGCTTGGTATACGGCTGATGCTTTTTCTTATTCAACTTTCTTTGGGGCATCTCTAACAGATACACACAATTCACAAGCAAAATAGTGAAGGACACCGAACGAAAATCGAATAAGAAAATACATCAGAACCGTATACCAAGCGATAACAAAAATAATTCACATCAGTGGAGTATAGTCGAGTTTAGAAATCAAATTCTAAACACGGTCAGTAGCCTGATGGGTAACGCTAAGGTTCAATTTTTTTCGTGATTCAAGCTGTCATAGCGTCAGTTCGAATCACACGATCTTCTTCACTATTATTTCAAACGCCATATCTTCAATATTTGCTTGTGTTAGAAACGTCACATGACTCTCTCCTCAGTAACTTTGTTACGACCAACTTCGTGTGCGAACGACGGAGCGAGGAGCCAACGCAGGCGAGTGTGCCGGTGTTCTATGTGGGAGTCGTGATAATAGTAGCAAAGTTCTGTTTTCCCAGGAGAGATTGTGTTTTGTGTATACAGATCATGTCGGAGTGTTGCGTTAAGCAAGGATAGTGAAGACGGTGATTTGAACATACGACGAAACGGGTGGAAAGGGAAGCATTGAAGCGCCAGGCTAGCGCCGCGCGTACGAATTCGATTTTTAAACTCAAGTACACTCGACTGATGTGGAATTGCTATGTTATTGCTTGGTATACGGCTGATGATTATCTTATCCGATTTTCTTTCGATGTTCTTCACGATTTGCTTTTTTTTTTTTTTTTTGGTTTCGGTAGGAAGGTGGAATGTTCAAAAGATACCTCTAGACCGACCCATGGGCATGCCGGATTTTTACCGACTAAAACCACCGACCGCCAGGCTCATATTCCCGTTGATCCCCACGGAACTTTCTTTTAGATATTCCATCGCGGGGCGGGACGGACGTGACGAGCGTAGTAACAGGTAAACTATTTGCTTGTGTATGTGTGTGCATCTGTTAGAAACGCCACAGTTCTTTCCGGTGACTGTTATTCCCTTTAGCAGGTACGGGGGTTGCCTTTTATATTTCGGGATTAGAGAACAAAAACAAATATTGATCATCGAACATCACTTTATTGTTTTTCAAAATATTCCCCATGAAGATCTATACACTTTTGCATGCGTTTGAACCAATTGTCGAAGCACTTTTGCCACTCTGATTGAGGTATCTCCAACACATGCATTCTGAATGCAGCAACCGCTTCTTCAGGTGTCGAAAAACGTTGACCTCTCAGTTTGTTTTTTACGTACGGGAAGTCATAATAAATAAATAAAAAGAAGTTATTCGGTGCCAAGTCAGGACTATACGGCGGATGACCCATCAAATCGATGTTTTGGGTGCTCAAAAATGCAGTTGTCGCTGCCGATGTGTGAGAGCTCGCATTGTCGTGGTGAAGAGTGATCCGTTTTCGGCGGTTGGTTTTCCTGATTTCTTGGAAGACAACTGGCAAACAAATGGTTGTGTACCAGTCAGAATTGACTGTTCTGCGTTGTTCTAGTGGTACGGTTGCGACATGTGCAGTTTTTCCGAAAAAACAGGCGACCATTTGCTTGGAAGTGCTTCGTGCGCGAACAACTTTTGTTGGATTTGGCTCACCTTGAAACACCCAGACAGTCGACTGCTGTTTACTTTCGGGCTCATACGCGTAAATCCACGATTCATCACCTGTCACGATGTCATAGACGTGTTTCGAAGCACCGCGACCGTATTTTTTTAGCATTTCTTTCGACCAACTGACACGAGCCTTTTTTTGGGCGATTGACAAATTGTGTGGGATCCGGCGCGAACAAATTTTTTTGACAGTCAAATGTTTATGCAATATTGAATGTATGCTGGTCCCACTAACACCTAAGGTTGTCTCAATCTCACGATAGGTCACATGACGATCTTCCAATATCAGTTCGCGCACAGCATCAATGGTTTTCGGAACAACAACTGATTTTGGACGACCTTCACGAAATTCATCTTGGAGTGAACTACGACCACGATTGAATTCACCATACCATCGATAAACACTGGTCCTTGATGGAGCTTCATCGCCAAAAATTGAATTAAGTTTATCCATGCACTGTTGCTGAGTTAATCTGTAGGAATTTCTTTTAGCGCGTCAGCACGGACGCGGATTCAACAGAAACCCACTGACTACAGAGAAATTGTCACATGAGCAAAATCAAACAAATAAAACGCACGGTGTTTATTTTAAACTTCTTTTATTGATTTTTCGCAGCACTGGTGATACACTGGCTGAACAATATTTATTTATGGTGAACGAAATAAAAAAAATCAACTTGCACAGTTTCTTTTGTTTTAAGGTGAGTGTTTAATTCAAAATAATCTTCCGCTTCCAATAGGCACCTTCGATAACACCAAAATCCCGACGGTCTTGTTAATTGGTTAACGTAAAAGTCAAATATAATAAACGCACTAAACGACTCAAATTGAGGATCACATTAAAAGTAATTTAAACGATAAGGCAGGATGAAGAGTAATCGAAAACTATTAATTAAACTGTCGACGTGAATAAAATATCGCGACTCAAATCACGTCTCGCCACACACAAGCTGCCTCCAAGGAAAAAGGCTGACTAATTGGAAATCATCCAAGAAAAGGGAACCTCAAAGAAACTGAAAAAGAGGCGGAGTTACACGATTAACTCGAGGTAGTTAATCGTGATTGGACCGGGTGAGATAGGCATACATTACGCATGTGTGTGTATGCCATGCATACGATCGTTCGGCGACCGTGGATGGAGGGTAACATCGCTAGTGCATTTTCCAAGAATGCAAACGCTAGCATCTGGGGTGTGAAAGACCCAAACCGAAGATTTGGTCATCCTAATGGGAGGCCATAAATCATCATTTCGGTTGCCGATGATTAAACATTGCAACGAACATAGGGTGCAGCCATTGCCAGATGTTGAAAGTAAACATTTTCTGGCTGCATCTTGATCGTTGCTTGATTGCGGCCTCTGAACGTGGGGACCGATAATTGGAAGCCAGCGATTGCTGGTAATCAGGGAAATGTTTGGTTTGCGTCAGCAGAAACCTTGTCGGCGGTAGCAAACCAATAGGAGCAAATAGCCGCATGCGAGAAGTGCCATGGGCAAACAAATAAACGAGTCAACAAGGAACTCTTGTTGATGTTGTTTCCATAGCATAAGGCTATGGAAACAAGCTGCCCTGGCAGAACGTATGCCTAAAGATAGGATTTCGAATGCCACGGCAATGTGATGATTTTGCCGTGGACTTATGCTTTTTTTAGGAAATGGTGTACGCCTCGGGGGTGAATTTTCGATGCCACGGTAAGGTGATAAGCTTTGCCGTGGGCTTAATGTTTTTTGGGAAATGATGTACGCCTCGGGGGTGAATTTTCGATGCCACGGTAAGGTGATAAGCTTTGCCGTGGGCTTAATGTTTTTTTAGGAAATGATGTACGCCTCGGGGGGGTGAATTTTCGATGCCACGGCAAGGTGATAAGCTTTGCCGTGGGCTTAATGTTTTTTAGGAGTGGTGTTGGAGAAAAGGGGGTTTGGAAGGAAAACCCCCACAGAATAGGTAAGCTGCCTAACGGATATTCAAAACAGGTATCCGATTGGGTAACCGTAATAATTCCGGCGATTTGGCTGGGGGTAAATGCCGTAGCAAGGTTACGCAACCTTGCTGAAGTTCGACCGAGAGGTAAGTCGTTCGCCTGGAAAGGTGGGGATCGAGCGATGCCTGGCTCTTCGGGCCCTGAAAAGCCCCACATCACTCCCTCCCCAGTGACGTAGTCACGAAACAGGTAAGGCAGTTTAGGGGGTGGTAAGTTGGTTATGGGCGCGCGTATGAGCGCGAGTACGGGGAGGTTGTGCTGGTGGAGTAGGAGCGGTGTCAGTAGATGGAGGTGATCCTGGAGCGGAAGCTTCCAGAAAACAGGGCTTAAGCCGTTCGACGCTGACCGCGGATCGCTTGCCTCTAATGTCGATCTCGAAGACGCGGTCACTGATGCGGCGGAAGACTTTGAATGGGCCATCATAAGGTGGGTCGAGGGGTTTTTTGACCTTATCCACCCTGACAAAGACGTGCGTGCAGCTGTGCAGTTCAGGGTGGACGAAAAGTTTTTTGGAGCCGTGCCTGGTTACAGGGGTTGCCCTAACCTTACGTAGCAGGTCACGGAGATGTCCCAATTCACGAAGTTGGTCACGCGGTGTTTCGCCATCCAGGAAAAGTTCTCCTGGAAGAAGGAGGTTGGTACCATAGGTAAGCTCTGCTGCCGAAGCACCCAGGTCCTCCTTAATGCTTGTCCTCAGGCCGAGGAGGACAGTTGGAAGGGCGTCAAACCATTGTGTGTCATTATGACACATGAGTGAGGCTTTAAGAGATCTGTGCCAGCGCTCTATCATCCCATTTGATTGCGGGTGGTAGGCGGTGGTACGACTCCTTTGGCAGCCGAGAAGATTTGTTAGCTGCCTAAAAATCGTCGCCTCAAATTGTGGACCTCGGTCCGAAGTTATGGTGGTTGGTACACCGAAACGTGTGACCCAAGTTGAGTAAAAGGCCTTGGCGACTGATTCGGCAGTAACTGCCCGGAGAGGTGTCGCCTCTGGCCATCGCGTGCAGCGATCCATCATAGTGAGGATATAAGAAAATCCTCTTGATGGAGTAAGCGGTCCCACTATGTCTATGTGTACATGGGCGAAACGTGCCGTGGGAAGCTTGAATTGCGCTGGCTCCAGTACATTATGCCGCGCTACTTTGCAGCGCTGGCACTGGAGACAAGCACGGGCCCAACCGGTGAGATCTTTATTCATCCGGGGCCAAATGAATTTGCGACGGACAGCAGCGGCTGTTGCTCGGCCGCTGGGGTGGGCTGGGTTGTGGTAAACCTGGAACACGCCCTTACGAAGTTTCTCGGGAATGTAAGGTCTAGCGGTTCCAGTGGAGACATCACACCAGATTTCGCCCAAAGGGTCGCGAAGGGTAATTTTCTTAAGCTCTAGTGCCGTATCGGCAGTTAGGAGGGACTTGAGCTGTTCGTCCTCCTCTTGAGCTAGGGCAAGGTCAGTGTTATTCAAGGCGGTACGCAAATGAATCGTATCGATTCGAGAAAGGGCGTCCGCCGTGACATTCTGTTTACCGGAGATATGCCTGATCTCCGTAGAATATTGCCCAATGAGGTCTAATTGACGCTCTTGTCGGGGGGAGGCATTTCCCGACTTCTTCCGGAACGCATAGACCAATGGCTTATGGTCTGTTAAGATAGAGAGTGAGCGACCTTCTATCATATGACGGAAGTACTTAACAGCGCTGTAGATCGCGAGCAATTCACGGTCGTAGGCGCTGTAACGTCGCTCAGTGGGACTCAGCTTCCTTGAAAAGAAACCAAGTGGTTTCGGACGGCCTTCAATGTCCTGTTCAAGGACGGCTCCGATTGCGGTATCCGATGCATCGCATTGGATAGAAAGTGCCGCTCCCTCGAGAGGGTATCGGAGTAAGGTGGCATTTGCCAATTGTTCTTTGGACAGTTGGAATGCTCGATCTGAGACTTCAGTCCAATTAATGGGGCGCTTATCATTGCGCTTAGCTCCTTTCAAAAATTCATTTAAGGGAGCTTGAATCTGGGCGGCATTCTTCAGGGTCGGACGGTAGAAGTTCAGCATGCCCAAAAATCGACGAAGCTCACTCACGTTAGTAGGCCGGGGATACTTCATGAGGGCCTCCACACGGTCTGGTAGTGGGCGAATGCCCTGGTTGTCAACTACATAACCCAGATAGGTGATTTGCTCCTTGGCGTATTGACACTTATCTGGGTTGATGACAAGACCGAATTCGCGGAGGCGCTCTAGGACCTGACGTAAGTGACGCTTATGTTCGGCGTGGTCTTTGGAGGCGATGAGAATATCATCAAGATAAGCATGGCAGCAATTAAGACCACGTAAAGCCGTGTCGATATATCGCTGGAATGTCTGTGCGGCATTCCTGAGGCCGAAAGTCATCACTTTGAACTCGAAGAGTCCGAAAGGTGTAATGACTGCGGTCTTGGGGATGTCTTCTGGTGCCACCGGAATTTGGTGGTATGCCCTGGTGAGATCCAGGGTGGTGAAGACATTGCACCCTCGTAACTTGTACGAAAAATCGTAGAGGTGTGCAATTGGGTATCTGTCCGGGACAGTTGCTGCGTTCAACAGCATGTAATCGCCACATGGGCGCCACTCACCAGAACGTTTCTTCACTAAGTGGAGTGGGCTTGCCCAGGGACTGTCCGACGGTTGGCAGATACCTAGTTCGATCATATGCTCGAATTCCGCGCGCGCCGCACGTAATTTTTCCGGAGCCAGTCGACGTGGACGCTGGCTCACCGGGGGACCACGTGTTTCTATATGATGAAACACCGTGGCTTTATGTCGGCGTTGGTTAGGTAGAGGAATTGTTGTACTCACAAATTCCTGTACCATAACCTGGAATGGGTCTATGCACTCTGTGGCCCCTGAAGTTGCCGCTGGAGATGCCGTCATGGGCAAGGGGGGTGCGGTTGGAGCCACAAGTCTGTTATGGGTCGAATCGACCAACAGATTATGTGCACCTAATAGGTCGGAACCTATCAGGGGTTCGTTTACGTCCGCAATGACGAAACGCCAAGTGATCGGACGACAAAGACCCAATTGGAGTGTCAGCTTTTTACGTCCGTACGTAAGTATCGGCGTATTATTTGCAGCTGACAATTTAAGTGCGGCTGGCACGCGGTTGCGCGGAGCAAACGATCGCGGGAGGACTGAAATATCGGCGCCGGTATCGACAGTAAAAGCGATATTCAGTTTCGAATCCCGGATGGTTAAGCGACTTATCGTATGGGTGCCGGCCGATTGCGCGAGGGTGTCGGTCGGCAAAATCAGTTTAAAGAGCGCCTCTGGTTGGTGGAAGGTTGCGTCCAACCACAAGGCGCTTTGCAATTGAATGCGCGATCACCATATCGTTGGTGATTGGCGCACCAAGGCAGAGTAACGGCATTATCAGGTATATTCTGCCTATTGGTATTGCCGTTACGGGGAGGTCGAGCCGGAGCTCGCTGGGAATTGGCCCGGTGAGGGCCATTTGGGGTGGGATTGGCCCTCTGTGGGGCATTTTGAGGGATATAGGCCCTCTGAGGGGCATTTTGGGAGTAATTTTGCCGATTAATAGGACGGCTCGGCATGGCTCGATTCTGGGCGCTTCGAGGATTGTTCCTCACCTCCGCAGGCAATTGAGTTATCTCGCGGAGGAGTGAGGTTTGGAGCGCCCGAAGGTCAGCGGGGGTTAATTGTGGTGGCGGACCTCTCTGGTTAAATACGTTGGGGCCTGCCTCTGGATTCCCCTGAGGGAAATTGGTTGAGGCGGGCCTTCTAAGAGGTAATTGAGCTTGAGGAGAATGGGGAGGCGGGACCAATTGAGGGGCTGTGAATGGTAGACGAGGGTGCCGTGTAGGCTGGGCGGCGTGTTGAGAAACCGCCGCTACCTGGTACGCAGGAGGCTCAGAATACTGATCTGAGCTTTCCATAATTGCGTCCGCAATTTTGGATAAATAGCCCAAACTCTGATTGGGTTGGGCTATAAGTGCCGAACGGGCATGTTGGGGAAGACACCTCAAAAAGTGAGGCTTTATTAGGTCGTCCCCAATCCTGGTCCCCGCTATAGAGCGTAAATGGGTCAGGAAAAGAGATGGTCTCATCCCAGAAAGGTTGGTTACAGCGGCTAAACGTTGTTGCCGCATACTTCCAGGTTCGTCCAAAGCGTCGAGCAGAGCTTCACGCATGTTGCTATATGGGTTGCGGCCGGCCGACCTTATTATGTGGGCAACATGCGGTCGCTGAGTGCGGTCAAGCACTTTCAACAGCTCGACTGCACGAAGTTGTTCGTCGTGCAAAGCTGAGGCCTGGAAGATGCGGTCTGCCACTGCAAACCAAAGGTCTGGGTCCTCCTCATCGAAGGGGGGAAGTCCTATATTTAAATGACGAGTCCCGTTCCCGAGGCTGGAAGCATCGCGGAATTCTTGGGACTCTGGGTGCCTATGAGCTTGTTGTGAGGTACCGGCACTAGTTGTGGGCATAAAAATGCCGGAATCTACCAAAGGGCCGGTACCAGGGGCGTTAGGAGCAGTCGGGAGTGTGTCTGGGGAAGTAGGCTGGGGTCGGTTCACGACGCTGGGGGCAACGGGTGGTGCCAGAGGAGTAGATTGTCCGGGCAAGTCTAGGTCAGCATCGACTTGCTCGGTGGGGAAATCGACGCTGGAGGCGTCGTGGAATTCGAGAGGCTCGGATTGTTCCAGAGCCTTTTTGGCCATGGTGTTCCGCGTGTTGACCATTATGGGTTGTATGACGCGAAACTGTGATCAAAAGCGTAAGAGGACGCGAAGAAAGGTGAAAGGAGGCCAATGGGTGAAAAGGAGTCGCAGGACGTTGAGAGAACCACGGATGTCCTAAAACAATGGTTTTCCCTAACCAAAATAAGCCGAGCGAAGGTCGGAAGTGGAGTCAAGTGGAGTCGAGAGTGGACGATTGGTCGTGAATAATGTAGTGCGAGGAGTCTTGTGCGTTAATGATGTCGGTAAAACACGGGAAAAAAATGAACTGAGTCTCTGGTTGCAAAAACCGTTAAAAAGGGATTACGAAAGTCCCTATTAAATTACAAATTTACGCTGGTAACCGGTCCAGTTCTTCTTCTCTATGTAGTATTTTAATTTAATTCGATAAGTTCAGTATGACTCGGAAGGAGTTTACTTTTATTCGTTTTTCGTAGCTCTGAAGGAGCTTACAAAATGTTCGCTAGTTGCCGTTGGATTTTTATTATGTTATTTAATACCCTGAAGGGGTTTACAAATGGTTCTATTTGTTTTTAATAATGTTTATTTATTTATGTTAAACTTAATATAGGGACAATATAATAGTGCTTCTGCAAGTGTATGTATTTTTTATTTGTATACAAAATAACGGGTCATTCAGTGTAGATAGAATGTATATATGAAAACAAATTCATAAAGCTATCTTTTTATATTACAATTGTGATTATTTGAAGTACAGTACAAAACAAAAAGAAACAATGAAATAATATAAAATGGAAGGAACAAACAAAAAATATATTTAAATGGAATAACTTCAGAACTTCCACCTCTAATGCTTTAAGTCTTGCTTTAGTTTTGACAAATTACTTGTATAGCTTTATTTCGATTCTCCTGCTGAAGTTTTCTGCGTAAGTAGGAAACTGGTGTATGCGGGTAAAGTCGCAATTGAAAGGAAACGGAGAACAAATTTATTACTCAGGGGTATAATTTATATATTGCATTATAATAAAAAGGGAACTTTTCGCTTAATATAACAATCTTGTGCATCAAACAATTTAATTGTATATTTACTATTTTTAAATCGAAAAAAATTAAATTTTGATCTCAAATTAATCGGAAGACATGACACTTAGAGGATGTGTAGCAACGTATTTATTACAGTTTTATCAGTTTTATAGCTTATAATGAGAATGCTCTTGCGATGTTTTATTGAAAATTGGTGCAATGTATTATTTCAGGTACATATGTCGTGATAGCGCCATATCCCTTTTCTTTTTACTTTTCTAACAATGTTTGTAGAGTATTTTGAAAGTTATGCTAATATTCTGCTATCCAATTTACATTTTCTATGTACTACTTTTAGTTTAAAAATGTTTATTTACTTTGATCAAAGTGTTATGCTTTTTTATAGCAGTATACTTTTGTCAAAATTATAATTTTTTGGAAAAATATTTTCACGTTAATAAAAAAAAAACAAAACAAAAAATTTTGACTTGTTTAAACACATTTAGGAGCGGCAATTACACAATGAGACATGCGTTCTTTACTTTTTGTTACTAATTTGCATAATTAGATCGAAAAAAAAACTTTAAACTATGATTTGAAATTTATATTTTCTTGTTATCAAAATACACTTTAATGACAAACGTGAAACTGGGTATGCATATGCCGTCGACTTACCAACTTCTCGAAGTTTAGCTGTTGAAACGTTGTTCGGATGTTGGTTGTGCTAGGCACGCACGGTGAAGACAGCTACAAACTGCCGTTGAAAGGGTTGAAGTATATCCGGAAGTCAGGATCGTGATGAGGTTGTTGATCTCATGAATTGTTTTCACAAAGGATTGGTTCCCGTCACTGTCTTTAAATGTTTCGATGGTTGGGTGAATGTTCCGTCACAACAAACAGGGTTACTACGTAGCACCAAAGTTAGAAAATTGCGTGTTCACGTTTTTATATGACAGATATATAAAAAAAAACGTCGCGTGTCACCAATGTAGGAATTTCTTTTAGCGCGTCAGCACGGACGCGGATTCAACAGAAACCCACTGACTACAGAGAAATTGTCACATGAGCAAAATCAAACAAATAAAACGCACGGTGTTTATTTTAAACTTCTTTTATTGATTTTTCGCAGCACTGGTGATACACTGGCTGAACAATATTTATTTATGGTGAACGAAATAAAAAAAATCAACTTGCACAGTTTCTTTTGTTTTAAGGTGAGTGTTTAATTCAAAATAATCTTCCGCTTCCAATAGGCACCTTCGATAACACCAAAATCCCGACGGTCTTGTTAATTGGTTAACGTAAAAGTCAAATATAATAAACGCACTAAACGACTCAAATTGAGGATCACATTAAAAGTAATTTAAACGATAAGGCAGGATGAAGAGTAATCGAAAACTATTAATTAAACTGTCGACGTGAATAAAATATCGCGACTCAAATCACGTCTCGCCACACACAAGCTGCCTCCAAGGAAAAAGGCTGACTAATTGGAAATCATCCAAGAAAAGGGAACCTCAAAGAAACTGAAAAAGAGGCGGAGTTACACGATTAACTCGAGGTAGTTAATCGTGATTGGACCGGGTGAGATAGGCATACATTACGCATGTGTGTGTATGCCATGCATACGATCGTTCGGCGACCGTGGATGGAGGGTAACATCGCTAGTGCATTTTCCAAGAATGCAAACGCTAGCATCTGGGGTGTGAAAGACCCAAACCGAAGATTTGGTCATCCTAATGGGAGGCCATAAATCATCATTTCGGTTGCCGATGATTAAACATTGCAACGAACATAGGGTGCAGCCATTGCCAGATGTTGAAAGTAAACATTTTCTGGCTGCATCTTGATCGTTGCTTGATTGCGGCCTCTGAACGTGGGGACCGATAATTGGAAGCCAGCGATTGCTGGTAATCAGGGAAATGTTTGGTTTGCGTCAGCAGAAACCTTGTCGGCGGTAGCAAACCAATAGGAGCAAATAGCCGCATGCGAGAAGTGCCATGGGCAAACAAATAAACGAGTCAACAAGGAACTCTTGTTGATGTTGTTTCCATAGCATAAGGCTATGGAAACAAGCTGCCCTGGCAGAACGTATGCCTAAAGATAGGATTTCGAATGCCACGGCAATGTGATGATTTTGCCGTGGACTTATGCTTTTTTTAGGAAATGGTGTACGCCTCGGGGGTGAATTTTCGATGCCACGGTAAGGTGATAAGCTTTGCCGTGGGCTTAATGTTTTTTGGGAAATGATGTACGCCTCGGGGGTGAATTTTCGATGCCACGGTAAGGTGATAAGCTTTGCCGTGGGCTTAATGTTTTTTTAGGAAATGATGTACGCCTCGGGGGGTGAATTTTCGATGCCACGGCAAGGTGATAAGCTTTGCCGTGGGCTTAATGTTTTTTAGGAGTGGTGTTGGAGAAAAGGGGGTTTGGGAGGAAAACCCCCACAGAATAGGTAAGCTGCCTAACGGATATTCAAAACAGGTATCCGATTGGGTAACCGTAATAATTCCGGCGATTTGGCTGGGGGTAAATGCCGTAGCAAGGTTACGCAACCTTGCTGAAGTTCGACCGAGAGGTAAGTCGTTCGCCTGGAAAGGTGGGGATCGAGCGATGCCTGGCTCTTCGGGCCCTGAAAAGCCCCACAAATCCACGCCGGAAGTTGTAAAAAATAATCGCACGAAAATGTTGACGATTTAATTCCATTTTTGGGCCGAGATGAATCTTTTAAGTTACTGTAAACAACACAAATAGCGCTCGTATGTCAAAACGTTCTGAGTGCGTATAACCTCAAAAATGTCCAACTTTACAACCGAGCTGTCAATTGCCGGATTGCAACGCTAGGGTTGCCAAATCCCGAAACATAAGAGGCGACCCTCGTAATCGCCTAAGATTATGTCATGTGCATCCCAAAAAAACGGAGGCCTTATCCTTCCCGGACGAGAGTTGATCTTTTGGCCGCTCTGGTCAGCTTTCGTGGCTTTCCACCCACTCTACTGATTCTCTATTGGACCCAGCCGCATTGTGATGGATCCAGGTTTCATCCATTGTCACAAAACGTCGAAAAAAAAATCCGCTCGATTACGCACGCCAAACCGGTCGTTGAATCATCAGTCAAAATACTCAATATAGTAATCACCAATTTATTACATACACTTTGTTGTTTTTAGATTTCACGTATGCGAGCGTCCTTTACTTAAATCTTGTTTTCCTTGGAGATCTAAATGAGGGATTATTTTACCTCCAGGATTTTATATTTCGGAGGGGACCATCACCTCATTTTCCTTGCACTAGTCCGGATGCCCGAAAATTGTCAAATATTTCTTTCAGTAATATCGCCTAACGTATGCCGGTTGGTGTTTCACCGGTTGACAAGACTTGAAATCGAACTACCACATATTTCAATCTCTTCGACTGATCGCTCAACGAAGCTCCAAAAATAGGGAACGGTTTCACGGATCCTATAGCTAGTATTCCATGAGGGTGGTGAAATGTTGGGCCCCAATCTACAACTTGTGAGTATGTTCTGAAACCATATTTCCACCGCTCAATCTTTCTCTAAGTTTCTTCTTCGTCCGCTTGAAATTGAAATACATTTGGGAACAACTTAATCTCGTTTGTGACGGAAAGAAGGGGTAAAATGCGGAAAATGATTTGAGAATAATTGTTTCTGGCGAATTTCTTTGTTGTGATTGCCGATAAATTCCTTATATTGGATGTTGTGGACTTTATTTTAGCTTGCCATTATCTAAATACAACAACGTATACTCGTACCTATGGGAACAACATTTTTTGCATTTTGTTAATGTATCGAAAACGACGAATCTTCTACAATGAATTTAGTCCAACCACCAGTTTTGAAAGTTTAAAAACTAGAACTGTTAAACAAACAAAGGTTAATAAGAACGTTGGTATTTCCCTTAAAACATAGCTAGGGTTCCAGTGTTTCAGTTCATAGGCAACCCTTTTTATAGAACCCAAACAGCCCAATGAGACTGGTAATTGCTGATGTCCACAGTCCGTGATATGTTAAATCGGCATTTTTTCCGAATGAATAAATAACCATCAAAGACAGTTTTACCAGCTGACGATTTTTTTCTCAAAAGGCTTTTCTACAAGTGCTTTCAGTTGAGCTGAGCACTACAGATTTCGTACGTTACTTTTTATCAAATTTCTCCTAATCGTTTCCAAGGTTAAATGGGTCTTCTTTCTGTTTCAATATCCTACAAATATTATCTCATTGCCTATCATTTTATGCTGACATTCATAAGATATTAAAAAGTGGCCGAGCGAATGTAGGAACCTAGGCAAACTAACGATGCGAATAAATGCTAATACTCTCAAGAACCTCTACCCCAGACTGGTTTTCGAATATGGCCATAAAACGATCAAGATTTTCTCGCTAGACAAGTTGTCGTTACATCAATTCCAAGGATGGTCCTCGACTTTCTTAGCTATGAAAACATTCCGATGACTGTGTTAATATTTTTGTTTGTAGTTTTAATAACACAACTCATACCGTGGTCTTACAACAATAGATAACTCTAAAGCATTTAACAAGTTTTGTGCCCCACTTCCATGCCGCAATTGTTTCGACAACTTGTGCCACTTCTACACCAAATCTCCATCATTTTTATTATGAAAGTACCGAACTTCAATAAAAATAAATCTTTAGCTAGTAGAGCACAAGATAACTCAATTGACGTTCAACTTGGGAATCTGTTCTAGTTCTTCTGCTGACCTGGATACGAGCGGGCTCGTCTTCCATCTGTTCGCCTTAGTCATCAATCAATTAACCCCTTTGGGATTGCTCGTTTATAGCTGGCATCATAATAGCAGCTATCCCACCTTAACTGACGTTCACTTCAGCCAAGATGGGATACAGATAGTGGGTTAAAGGTTTAGCATGATGCAAGGTTCAGCCTCGTTCTACTTCGAAGGCGTAATGATTTAATCACCACAATTTTGTGTCGACTGAGCAGCGTGAACGCGTTCAATTGTATTCGCTAATATGGATGCGTGCCTAACAGTTTCTCACAAGTCACAAAACGCATAGGAGCGTGACAAAACTCCCAGTGCAACAGTCGTTGTCTGTTCGTTAATTGGCAAAACTCATGACAACTATTTGTTGGGCGAATGTGTGAACTTATTGTGGGACTACGAGTACGTCTCTATGTATTCAAAGTGCTATCATATTCAAAATTGTATTGCAGTTCTCAAACCAGTGATAAGGATTTAATTACCATTTGGATCGTGAAGCTTTCGGGCGTGACATTTTATGGCTGTTTAGTTGTCAATAGCTTCAGTGGGAAGGAAACTTGCAGTTAAATCGATTGTGGGTCACCTTTAACTATCTACGAATTCAAGTTCAAGTGAATGAATTTAGCACAACGAAGTTTAAATGCGATAAATGTGTTATCTCCTTTGAGTTCGAATGTTCGAATTGGCACAAATCTAATATGTTGGGAATGAATTAGAAGCCGGTATATTTTATATCTAAAAATTAAAAAACAAAATTTTCTTGTCAGTCTATCTAGTGGTAAGTGATGATAACTTCACTGTACTATGTTGCACGATTTGGGCAATCAACGTTCCACGTGTTTGATTGTACATACAATGCATGTGAAAATATGCATTATGTTGTTCGGATTTTTTGAATTGAATTCAATGTTCGACAATTGAACGTTTGGTTCAATTTGCTTGACGTTGGCTTCAATGTAGATTTGGGGATATGAATATATTTGGATGGAACGTCGATTTGTATCCATTATGGATGTGGAGGAAAAGGAAATGTGGGAGGAAAATGGTACGGCTTCTTGGAGCACAACAAAGATCAATTTTTTTCTTTATTGATTTTTATTTCTTCTATTAAGGGAGGTTCCCAACTGAGAGCCTCAAAATAAGGTCGTTTTTTCGAATTTTGTTTTAATAGAAGGAAATAAATAAAGACTCAAACTTTTTGTCACTTGTATAATATAGTGACAATAAATGTGACACGCCTTGTAATCTCAACATCGGCACTACTATCGGGATCCGGCCTTGGCCTTATTCGGCAAGTCATCAAAACTGAGTTAATTATGTAATTGGAGTGCAACGGACTTCTGAATGATCGTCAATACGGATTCCGTAGCAGGTGGTCCACGGGAGACCTTTTGACACTTACAACCGATGTATGGACATCTGCGATTAAGCGGCATGGTGAGTCAAGGGCGGTCGCATTGGATATCTCCAAGGCTTTTGACCGCGTCTGGCACGGGACATTGCTGAGCAAACTTCGTTCATATGGACTTTCCCAACAGCTTTGCGACTGGACGAGGAGTTTCCTCGAGAATCGATCGATCCGGGTTGTTGTGTACGGTGAGTGTTCGGATCTGTATCCTGTTAATTCGGGGGTGCCCCAAGGTTCTATTTTGGCTCCAACCTTGTTCATGCTTCACATAAATGAAATGTTGAAGACAGCGGATAACAAAGTGTTCAGTTTTGCGGATGATAGTACGCTTGTTTCCTCCTTTTCAAGTGATCGGCCGATTGGTGCATCTACGTCGCACCAGCTGAGATGTAGACAGATTGGCTCTCTGAATCAGGATCTGGATAAAGTCTGTGGAGGTTCCACCAAACCCCACAGCCCACTTGCCTGAAAAACCCCCCATATCCGCAACCCAACTCCCACTGTCTCCCGCCTGAAAATATTTCCTCCTCCAAGGACATTAATGCATACAAGTATTACAAAGAATTCCTAAAAAGAATTGCGTCTACAAGGGCATTCATACATTACCAAGCATCTCTGCGTTAGCGACCCAAAAACCGAATTTTCAATTAATGTAGTGTTGCGGATTGGCAATTGAATGTGCTGGAATGTACTGGAGAAATCTAGTACATTCGCAGTGCATACCAGTTGCGCAGCAGCTGGCCGATTGTCACCCACGATGACGTCATGGCGTCCCCTTTGGAATTGGCAGTTATGCCCAATGAGTCAGTCTGCAACCAACCTTCATCACACCCGCGTCATCGGAGTTAACATCACAGGTACCAGTTCATCGTAATAAAACAGGGTGTATCCAAATTAAATAATAAAGGAAATAATGGTTAATCTCAAGGAGTAGAGATCTCGGACTTTGGTTTTTGTGGTTCCTGGAGTAAAGATCTCGGACTTTGGTTTGTGTGGTTCCTCGCTGCTTTTTCATTGGGTTCCTCTCGTCAAGGGAACAGTGGACAACTCCAAACACTACTACAACATTTTCTGAAGGGAACAGTGGACAACTCCAAACACTATTACAACAGTAGATATTCACACTATAATTCGATCCAGCCATCGCCATAGATGCCATGCATAATTGACGAATTGACAACCGTCATTGTGTACCCATCTAAATTGCTTTCCGAAGACTTGCAACTATGGATTCAATTGCAAGCACATCACCAGGAAATATTGCTTTGTTTGAATCTTCAAACAATCACCGACGCCAAGTTTCGCCGTCAGATCGGATTCAATAGCATAAACATATGCAAAACAAAAGAATCCGATTCTCCCAGTCGCTGGTAATCATGTATACGATCCTTTTAGCATCTAATGAGTGGCTGCTATCCAGACAGCCGACCCTCATTACCGAAAGATGCTGTAGGTCGTTTCACCACTGTTCCTTCTTTCCTCGTTTCAGGCAAAACGCATCGATGAATGTACGAAATGTACGAACACACACATACACCATCGCGTACCTGAGATCGCTTTCCATTGGTCACTGGTCAAAGGAAATTTCATTTCCTTTTCACCACACCACCACACTCACCCCAAACGAGGATTGAATCCCGGAGTCGTCTTCCATCCTTCAGCACGCGCGCATCGTTTATTTGTTATCATCACCCGTAGGGTGTGAACCGGAGTCCGCACCCCTGCGGGACGTATCCCTTTTACTCGCGTAATTATGAATTCAGTGAAAGTTGTACCGTGTTTTTTTTTATTTTAAATAATTTTAAATATTTGTACACGAAATAAACAAACCTTTGTGAACAAAATTGCGCGTTTTATTTCTTCTGTTTGTGCTTTTCTTTGGTGCACGTTGACCCTTTAGCTTTGTGGGTTGGTGGTAGAACTCGCACCCATGACGGCGCCACGACCACCTAACCCCACAAGTCCTGCAGTGGGGAAAGGCCAATCTTGTCGACTTTAACGCAACGAAGACCCAGTATACAACATTCACAAAGAGAACTGGATCATCAGTTCCACAGCTGATGATGAATGGACGGGCCCTCGAGGCTGGGGAAAGTTTGAGATTGCTCGGCGTCACGGTCTGTGGGAATGTATCATGGCATAAAAACGTATCGGGTATCGCCAGATCAGCCAGGAAAACTGAGCTATCTTTTTAGAGCCAAGAAATATTTTACTCCGGCCCAACTTCTTCTCCTATATAAATCCCAAATTAGACCCGCGCTCGAATATTGCTCTCATGTTTGCAGCTCGGCTCCTAAACATACCCTCGACCTACTTGAGAGCGTACAGAGACGAGCGATTCGCCTGATCGGGGACTCGGCGCTGACATCGGGACTACAGTCGCTATCACATCGAAGGTGCGTAGCCGACCTCTGTCTGTTTTACAGATATTATCACGGGTGCTGTTCTTCGGAGATTTTTGGCATGGTTCCACGCAATTTGGTTTATATGCGCTCCACAAGACAATCCGACGGATCGCACCCTTTTGTGGTTCATCTCCCGACGGCGCGAACATCGCTGTATCAGAACTCGTGCCGTTACAGAGCGGGGAAGCTGTGGAACTGCCTTCCCACGCGAGTGTTCCCGGAGCGTTACAACCTGCAACTGTTTAAAAAGAACTGCAACTGTTATTTGATGGCATCTCGGGGCGCCCACTCGGCACTATAGGTTCACCTCTCCCGAGAGAAGTCTAATAAAAAAAAAAAAAAAAAAAGGACGTTTATTGACGAAAAATTAAATCAAAGAAAACACTACGACATAAATACGAATTGAGGAGAAGTGACATATGCAATTTTACAATAAACATTCCAAACAAACAAACATTATTCACTTTTCGCAATTACTCTGAATTACACAGTAACTGTTAATTTTTTGTGAACACCTTTCGATCAGTAATTTGTTGTGCTTTGTCGAATAACATAAAAGCGTATTCCACGAAAACTTTACTAGTGTTGGGGCGAGAACGCCGATTTCAATAAGGCAAGGACAATGTGTCCTTCATCGTGTCATCTTGCGACATCCAGAATCACTTACATCGGTGAAGATGTTGGGCTCTGTCTCAAGATATCTGAAAAGATTATCATAAGAATATGCACTTATAGTTCTGCATTTCGAGGATTATCCAAGCTTTAAACGTACACTCATGCTTATATTCCCATTTTTCCAACCACTAAATGTGAATAAACTCTCGTGAATTTACTCAGCAGTCAATGATCTCAGGGAGAGTAAAAAAATCAAAAAGGAGAGCAACTTGGTTTCGCTTCAACGAAAGGCGAAGCCAGAAGGATAACCGCCGAACCTCGTTTAAAGCTTGGCTAATTCTCGGAATGCAGACCTACAACTGCGTCCCAAGAAGAGGAAATGGAGACGGGTGAAAACTATTGCCAAGCGGATTGCCTGTACTTCTTAATTCTTAAGGGGAATATCGGCTTCTAATCTGATTTTCCATTGGAGTGTGCAAAAGGAAATTGAAGATGTACTTCACTGTTTCGCTTTGTATAAACAGAGTCCTCTACCTATGTTTTGCTGTTGGTAAACAGCAGGATGTATTGATGATTTCAGGTAGGGTAAACGATATGGGGGATTTAGGAAACTGTTTTTTTTTTTAGGCAACGTATCATGCCTATCTTTTTTCTATAGGTATTACCACGGTCGTTGCTCAATTGAACTTGCTGAATGTGTTCCGCACCTTTAGACATTTTCCCGCGATACCCGTCAATCTGTGAATCCGCTTCAGTATTCGAGGTCAGAATTCAATGTATTAGACATTACTTGCTGATTGGTATTGGCGTTCGAAAGGTTTGGTCGGGAATGTTCGTATGAGTATGAAAAACTCAACGTGCTATTATGGGGAGGAAATATGTACCAGCATGGGTACTTAGTTCACTTCCTCCTCCATCAATCAAAAGTTCAGCCGCAGCCCGAATGAACGAAACGCCGCTACGTTTGTTCACAACCAACCAACCGAACGCCAAAATACAGACGAACAACAACAAGAAACTAACACAAGACACAGGAACCGCTGCCGGAAATTTAAACACTAGTGCATGTTGCTCAAAAGGAGCTCTTTATTTAAACTGTCATTTATATACTATCATACTGTGTATGTGGCTCGCCATCAGAAGAATGCACGGCCACACCAGAAGTTTAACTTCACAAAAAAAACAATGACTGGTGATTGAAATTTTTGGGTCACCATATCAAAAAACACTTGAGTTTTCAATTTGAAGTTTATTTCGGAATACATTAGCCCTTGAAGACGATGGTCCTGAACTGCACATGTCTACGGGGTTACAAAAGTGGTTGCAACACTCCACTGTACACGATCAACTTCCGCACTTCTCAAACTTTATCCAAAACTCGACTTCAGGACTTTTATTTACGCGTCTCCGCTGCCGGCGGAGAGCGGGAGTGAAGCGTGACCATTCTGGTCCGCGGATGAAAAGGACTCAGCGATAATTATCTCGTGCAGAGATCACTCGCTAATCTTGATCATGGTAGTATGTGTGAGTGAAGATCACATTATCGTGTTTATCAATGCATTCCAGCAAGGATAAACAAAACCTACAGCTAGGGAAAAAGAACAAAGGAGAAGCGACCTAATGCATCGGTCTGTGATTAGGGTCAGCTAAATAAATAAGCTGGAACTCATTACATGGGAATTGCATTTAGGATACCGCAAACGATGTTTATGGTATCGCCCGAAAACCTTTGAAGGACAGCGTTCTTTTGTTTGCACAATGCGTGCTAAGGAAATTCGTTTCAGCGTCTATTGCGGTAATTATATGCAGCTACTTGGGTTGTTTATTGATGGCAAAAAAAGGTCGCCAGCCAATGTGTATGAAAGGGATTATTGTACACATGAACGAAGCTGGATATAGGCGACGCAAGGGTAATACTTCCTGATATGCGGTTGTATTATATATGAACCGATGAACTTTCTTTCAGGTAATTTATGGTAAGGTAATAAGGAACTCTTACAGGAATAGTTTGCAAAGGGATGCAAGAAAAGGTAAGAATTCTCTTACAGGGACTTTTTAAGATCATAGATTTGATCTATTTAATGCGTGAAGCATTTAAGATGCTAATGCAATTGCATTAGCGAAAGCTTATGCAGGCTGGGTAACAGTTATTGGGGTTTTTTTAGGAAGGCGAACCGTGGGATTTGGCGGAACCGCCACACTATCATCGGTAAACGAGTGGATTGGGTTGTGGGTAATAGGCAAGAGATCATTTATAAAAAAGAGGAAAAAAGTGGATAAGAGTACAGAACCTTAGGAAGCACCTGCATTAATTTGATGGGAGACAGATTTGACACCATCAAGAACCACTTGGATTGAACGGCCAGAAAGATAGTCTCTTATCCATTGAATCAGGGAATTGTCCACTCCATAGGAATGTAATTTAGACAAACCGGATGGATGCCAAACTCTGTCGAAGGCTTTTGAAATATCCAGTGCGACTACCTTGCTTTCACCGAGGTAGTAGATGGAACGGATCCACTTTTCGGTGAGGTACGGCATCAATTCTCCTGTGGACTTGTTGATACGAAAGCCGTATTGGCGGTCATTGAGGAGGTCCAGATATTTCTAAACAGGTCAAGTGTGTTGGCGAAATGACCATCTATATCTTGTATCCGTGTTGGCTCACTGACGAGTTGAGTTAAATTGTTAGACTTAGCAAAGAGCTGGACATACTGACCTTCAGGGGTTGTGTGTCCGAAGTGGCGAGGCCACTGAGAGTTATGCACATTAAAATCATCCGCAATAACGATTTCAGTGTGGCGATATAGGGTCAAGATCTTATCGATTGAACCAGATAGAGCATCAAATTCGTTAAAGAATGCGTTTCTATCCAAGTTTGGGCTTCTGTAAAGAAAGCAGTAATCCACGAACGTGAAGTTTTAGCCAAGAAAATTTTAATTCTGGATTGGAGCAGAGCCCATATTGTGGTAGAAGCTGATAAGCAATATAACTTCGCATGTATGTAGCTAGACCACGATGTGGAAAGAATAAAGACACTAGGTTATAACCCGGTATAGTAAAATCAGAAATATCTGTATTAGTTATTACTTGAGTCTCGCTAAGTGCAAGGATTGCTGGTTTCTGGTTACTGACGCGGGCAGACACCGAGGAGAAATTGCATTTTAGGCCGCGAATGTTACACGGATCGAAAATGAAAATGAAATTCCTGTTCCATTGAAATGGCGTGACACACCAAACCAATACCGCATTAGAAAAGGATGCAACTTAGACCTGGCGATAGACAAGCGAAAGCAACCACTACAGGTGCTATGCCCTTGTAGTAGGTGCCCCACTAGATCTGTACCGAAATCTAGGTCACGTCCCTTTCGTGACGAATATTACGCCACTCAAAACACCAAAAATCCTCCAAAGATCGAGAGTATCGATACAAGAGGGACGCAACAGAGGTGCGAAAAATAGGAAAAACAGACACAAGGAAAGGAAAGGGTACGAGCTTTCCCGCACTGTACACTTTCACGCAATTTTCACACTACGGCGCGAATCCCATATTTATTACTGCACTACACTCGAATGCGTTTGTGGTGATCCGTTTGTTTGCTTCGGTTCCCACAGAATACTTGACGCGCGAACCGATAGTGCAATTAGGGTATCTTGTGTTTACTTAAGATACGAGGGTTCCCTTTTATATTTCGGGATTAGAGAACAAAAACAAATACTGATCATCGAAAATCACTTTATTGTTTTTCAAAATATTCCCAATGAAAATCTATACACTTTTGCATGCGTTTGAACCAATTGTCGAAACACTTTTGCCACTCTGATTGAGGTATCTCCAACACATGCATTCTGAATGCAGCAACCGCTTCTTCAGGTGTCGAAAAACGTTGACCTCTCAGTTTGTTTTTTACGTACGGGAATAAAAAGAAGTCATTCGGTGCCAAGTCAGGACTATACGGCGGATGACCCATCAAATCGATGTTTTGGGTGCTCAAAAATGCAGTTGTCGCAGCCGATGTGTGAGAGCTCGCATTGTCGTGGTGAAGAGTGATCCGTCTTCGGCGGTTGGTTTTCCTGATTTCTTGGAAGACAAGTGGCAAACAAATGGTTTTGTACCACTCAGAATTGACTGTTCTGCGTTGTTCTAGTGGTACGGTTGCGACATGCCCAGTTTTTCCGAAAAAACAGGCGACCATTTGCTTGGAAGTGCTTCGCGCGCGAACAACTTTTGTTGGATTTGGCTCATCTTGAAACACCCAGACAGTCGACTGCTGTTTACTTTCGGGCTCATACGCGTAAATCCACGATTCATCACCTGTCACGATGTCATAGACGTGTTTCGAAGCACCGCGACCGTATTTTTGAGCATTTCTTTCGACCAATTGACACGAGCCTTTTTTTGGGCGATTGACAAATTGTGTGGGATCCAACGCGAACAAATTTTTTTGACAGTCAAATGTTTATGCAATATTGAATGTATGCTGGTCCCACTAACGCCTAAGGTTGTCTCAATCTCACGAAAGGTCACATGACGATCTTCCAATATCAGTTCGCGCACAGCATCAATGGTTTTCGGAACAACAACTGATTTTGGACGACCTTCACGAAATTCATCTTGGAGTGAACTACGACCACGATTGAATTCACCATACCATCGATAAACACTGGTCCTTGAAGGAGCTTCATCGCCAAAAATTGAATTAAGTTTATTTATGCACTGTTGCTGAGTTAATCCACGCCGAAAGTTGTAAAAAATAATCGCACGAAAATGTTGACGATTTAATTCCATTTTTGGGCCGAGATGAATCTTTTAAGTTACTGTAAACAACACAAATAGCGCTCGTATGTCAAAACGTTCTGAGTGCGTATAACCGCAAAAATGTCCAACTTTACGACAGAGCTGTCAATTGCCGGATTGCAACACTAGGATTGCCAAGTCTCGAAACATAAGAGGCAACCCTCGTACTGAAGCAATTATCTTTGTTGCAGATTCGCGACTAAATACTGCGGGGAGAATCTAGTATGTTCATCGCCTAGTACACTCCCCAACTCACCACACCTGTCAGCAACCAGCTGACAATGCGTCATCGCTAAGGGACGCCAGCGAACTGTCACCCAGATTCGAATGTGACTAACGTCCTTCAGTCTGTCGCCAACCACCAGCGCGGGGACAACTGCCCGACCAGCAAAAGACAAAGATTATTAATTAATTAAACAAGTAAAAAAGTAAATTCTTCGAACCATTTCGGTCTTTTATTTGCATTTGTTGATTCCAATATCAACTGAGTTGAAAAACGCGATTACTCACGTAATTGAGTTGAATCGTCTTAAGGAAGGTGGTTCCCGAGACTCGCCGTTATTATCTCTCGGTGGACGCAACCTTAATCCTAACGGTAACATCCGCCACAATCTTCTTCCAAATGCGTGTAAAACAAACGTTGGAAACATGTAAAGTGGCGGCGAAGCGGAAATATGACACCTGACGCTCTAAAAGCACAACTGTACGACTTCGTATGGAATTTTTCTAAATTGGGACTGATAAATTGAAATAGATAGTCTCTGCACGTCTGCACTAGAGGATGCCCCCAAACTCGACGTAATATACGGTTACTGCCAGCAACAGGGGCATTCCTATGAGGATTGTGTTAAAAGGAAGAACACACCCCCTTATCCATACTACCAGATAGAAAAACATGGTGGGGATTAAAGAGATAAGACAACTTAAAACAAGGGCGGTCCAATTACAGGTAATAAGAACCCTTCTAAAAATCGACGAGTGTTGCATATAAGATAGATCTGATCTGACTAATAAGCCTACAATTTCCTGTAAGCGAGAGCTGAAATGGAAGTCGCGGAATCAATGCCGCTCTTCGAAAAATTCTTCCTCTTAAGGACGAAAATGAGGATGGTCTTTATGGTGAGAGAGAGCTACTATAACAGAAACTCTTGCCTCCCATTAATCAATGTCCCTACGGTCTAGCTAACAACAAACGTAGATATCAACAAAAATCTAACTCTCGAAGTGGACACCGACGCTGAGATAAGCCTGATCACTAGAAGTAACACCCAGTGATCGGACACTAAAATAAATCAGCGAGAGGGTTGCCTTTTGGAAGTATTGAAACCCTGGGAAGTTGTCAGGCGAATTTGCAACATAAGTCAAAAATCCGATGTAAGCTCCAAATAGTAAGCAATATGTCTGGTCTACTCAAATACGGTTTGCTTGAAGACTCCTTCTTGTCCAAAAATTGCATTGTCGAAGGCCCAAAATAGTGACCTCCATTTTTCTCGGAGAGACATGAATCCAAGGTATTTAGTGTCCCAATAAAACTCTAACACTGAGAAAATGGAACCTGAAAACAAAGGCAATAGAGAGTTATACAAGCAAGTTCCAAGCAAGGGAAAACCTAAGTGATTAAGTGTCCAAACAGGATGTATTAGTCGAAGAACTGACCCATCTTTATTCGATGTATTAAACTCGCGCCCTAGCTGCTGGCAAATTGAGGAAAATAGAAAGTTACTTGTAAATCCCATCAAACTAGAAAAAAATACAAAACGTCGCAGAATTGCCATCATACTCACAGTTTATCACAATTCCCCTTCCGGTGGATATCAACGCGTCAAATCGTACAACCAAAAACGACAAAGATATGTATATAATGCTCTGAAAAAACGCGAAATTGCATGGCCCCATTGTGTCGGCTACGCCATCGTTTTTTGTCCTGTATACTTTCCTTCCAAGCTTCGCTCTCTGATCCGACCACCACATTATGTAACATTCCCCAAAGTCACCCCTTACATTCCCCTCCGATCTCTGTCGCGGCGTTCCTACCGGTTTGTTTCCCGTTGTCTCCCGTCATGAGATCTACGTATGGTTTTGTTGTGGGCTTTCCGATATTCGGAGATATTAATTAGTAGGGGTTCGAAGCCAAGGGTGGATATCTTAAAGAGGATAAGGTGTTGGGAGATTTTGTCGAAGGCCTTGCTGAAATCGTTGGTGATTACGTAGACTTCGCTGCAGTTCTTATGAGCAAGGCGGGTGTGGGAAGAGAACTACACTAGATTGGTCGTGGTAGACCTGCTGGTGAGGAAACCATGTTGGTAGGGAGAGATGAAGCCTTTGCTGCGGAAACATAACGCATAACGTTTCGGAATGTGTGAAAGTTTGACGATAGGACGATAGTTAGATAAATTGTTTTTGGGTCCCCTTTTATGTATGGGGGTGATAAAATCGGATTTCCAAATATCTGGGAATTCACCTTGTTAAATGAATAGGTTATAGATCGCTGGGAGTGAAGAGAAAGAGGAAGGACCATTTTTTTAAAAGTACAGCAGAGAGTCTGTGGGGGGCGAAGTCTGTGCGCCGGCATAGGTATAGGGTTCTACTCCGTTCCCACGACGTTGCTTGCAGGGGACACCAATTGTCATAGTTTAATCCCTGTTATTATTTTACCTGGAGCGGACACGGCACTGAAACGAACACACAGGATCCCACCACCAAACGATCACCCGACAACAATGTAAAAATAAACACAAGATTTATTATAGTTGTAATCGGATTTTTATTGTGGTTGATTTTTATAGTTTACATGTACATTTTTTCTGTTTGTTATTTTCACATCAGTTATAAGACATTTCAATAATATTACAAAACACATACGAAATAATGCTAGCGCTTACTTATTATTATTTATTGGCCTGTACGAACCCGGAAGTTCATGACCTCACCGACTCGGCTTCGCCATCGTTCCCTGTCCTAGGCACTCTCCTTCCACGCTTGACCATTCGACCCGATCTCCTCAAGGTCAAACCTAACATTGTCCTCCCATCTCCGTCGCGGCCTTACTACCGGCCTCTTTCCCGTTGGTCTACCGTCAAGAATTCTATGCACGGTCCTATCATCGCCCATTCGCGCCACGTGTCCGGCCCATCTTAATCTTCGCGACTTGATTACTCTCACTATTGTAGGTTTGCGATATAGCTGGTCCAATTCGTGGTTATGGAGTTTCCTCCATTGTCCTGCCTCCTCGTCATATTTACCTCCAAAGATGCTTCTCAAAACTTTATTCTCGAATACGCGGAATTTGTTTTCTTCCCGTTTTGTGAGAGCCCATGATTCGCATCCATATAGAACAATCGGCATGATTATGGTTCTATAGACACGGAGCTTTATGTTACGTGATAGTCCTGATGATTTTTTCCCTTATGGTAGTGTCGGCTCATCACACCTACGCCTACCGGGTTTAGTTAGTAACTTGATATTAGTAATTACTTTACGCGAATACCCGACTGACTCGTACTTAAAATGAATTGCATGTGTATACGCACGATACCGTGCACACGGTACGGCGGGTGGTGACGCGACCGCTTCGGAGATTGAGTTACGACGATGTGTATTCGCCGGTGGCTGAAATTTGGCCCGTGGTGAAACTCTCCCAGCTAAGGGGTGAGTTTCCTATTACAAGAGAGGTGTGAAGTTGTAGCGATTCTAACAGATACACACAATTCACAAGCAAAAATAGTGAAGAACACCGAACGAAAAAAATCGAATAAGAAAAACACATCAGAACCGTAGACCAAGCGATAAATAAAAAAAATAATTCACACCAGTGGAATATACTCGAGTTTGGAAATCAAATTCTAAACACGGTCAGTAGCCCGGTGAGTAACGCTTAGGTAAAATTTTTTTCGTGATTCGAGCTGTCATAGCGTCAGTTCGAATCACACGATCTTCTTCACTATTATTTCAAACGCTATAAAGTCTCTCTTTATGGAGTAGCGAACCGGATCTCGTAGTGAAGATCCTCTTGATGTGCGTGAGATAATCTTAGCAATGTGCTAATGGCTCACTGTTTGCTCATGCCGCTAGGTCATGAGAAACGAATTCAAAGATATTGATCGGCATAAAGGAATTTATGAGCTGAGAGTTCAGCTAAATAAACAAGTTGCAACTCATTAGATGCTAAATGCATTTGGGATACTTCAAACAATTTGGATTGTTTATCGTATCCCCAGAATGCCTGCGGAAGAACAGAATTCTTTTGTTTGCACATGATGCGTGCTGAAGAATTTAGTTTTAGCGACTATTGCGCTAATTGTCTGCAGCTGCGTCAATAAGCTGCTTGGAGTTGCTTTATCGTTGGACAAAAGAGTCGCCAGCTGATGTGTATGTGGGGAACATTGTGGGAATAGGTGACGCAAAGATAATCATCCCTGATTGTAATGGTTACGTGGTCCGGTAACCGAATTGTTTTCTTTCAGGCATAATGCTTGACCTTTAAGGAATTCTTCTAGGAAAATGCATATGAATTATGAATGCTTGAGAATCCTTTTAGGAAATTTTCTGCCGATGCGTTGATGCATGGAGAATGCCCTGGTGGGAGAAATTCTTTTCAGGAATTTCTAGGTAATGCGCTGGAAGCATTAATTGTCCTTGGAAAAAGAAATGTTTTCAGGTGCTAATGCAATTGCATTAGCGAAAAACAATGAGAGTTGGGTTGCAATTATGGGGGTTCTTCGGGTAAGCTTAAAAGAACCCCCACAAGTTCATCGGGACTGATCCTGAATTCGTCTTTAGGTGGGTTTAATTTTTGCTCAACTACGTGTTGTTGAATATGTTGAATGACGAAAAGGCCAAGGGAGAATTTAGGCAGATCTTTGAAATAAGACAGGTTAGGCTCAAAAGAGTTGTCCGTGGAGAATTGTTTGTTTGAAAGAATCGAAAAGATTGGCAATGGTTTGGGGGTCGAATGTCGAGTCATAGAAAAGAGGGCTGCGATAGGCGTTCGATTTAGGTTTGAATCACCAGAGTATCATTTCCCTGTTTATTTTTAGGAATGGAGCTATTGTCCCATAAAAAGGTATTTATTTTTTTAGGCTACCATACAGATTTTTCAGAATTGTTTTACGAGGGTGCCTTTTATATTTCGGGATTAGAGAACAAAAACAAATATTGATCATCGAACATCACTTTATTGTTTTTCAAAATTTTCCCCATGAAGATCTATACACTTTTGCATGCGTTTGAACCAATTGTCGAAGCACTTTTGCCACTCTGATTGAGGTATCTCCAACACATGCATTCTGAATGTAGCAACCGCTTCTTCAGGTGTCGAAAAACGTCGACCTCTCAGTATGTTTTTTACGTGCGGGAATAAAAAGAAGTCATTCGGTGCCAAGTCAGGACTATACGGCGGATGGCCCATCATATCGATGTTTTGGGTGCTCAAAAATGCAGTTGTCGCAGCCGATGTGTGAGAGCTCGCATTGTCGTGGTGAAGAGTGATCCGTCTTCGGCGGTTGGTTTTCCTGATTTCTTGGAAGACAACTGGCAAACAAATGGTTGTGTGTCACTCAGAATTGATTGTTCTGCATTGTTCTAGTGGTACGGTTGCGACATGTGCAGTTTTTCCGAAAAAACAGGCGACCATTTGCTTGGAAGTGCTTCGTGCGCGAACAACTTTTGTTGGATTTGGCTCATCTTGAAACACCCAGACAGTCGACTGCTGTTTACTTTCGGGCTCATACCCGTAAATCCACGATTCATCACCTGTCACGATGTCATAGACGTGTTTCGAAGCAACGCGACCGTATTTTCTGAGCATTTCTTTCGACCAATTGACACGAGCCTTTTTTTGGGCGATTGACAAATTGTGTGGGATCCAACGCGAACAAATTTTTTTGACTGTCAAATGTTTATGCAATATTGAATGTATGCTGGTCCCACCAACGCCTAAGGTTGTCTCAATCTCACGATAGGTCACATGACGATCTGCCAATATCAGTTCGCGCACAGCATCAATGGTTTTCGGAACAACAACTGATTTTGGACGACCTTCACGAAATTCATCTTGGAGTGAACTACGACCACGATTGAATTCACCATACCATCGATAAACACTGGTCCTTGATGGATCTTCATCGCCAAAAATTGAATTAAGTTCATCCATGCACTGTTGCTGAGTTAATCCACGCCGAAAGTTGTAAAAAATATTCGCACGAAAATGTTGACGATTTATTTCCTTTTTTGGGCCGAGATGAATCTTTTAAGTTACTGTAAACAACACAAATAGCGCTCGTATGTCAAAACGTTCTGAGTGCGTATAACCTCAAAAATGTCCAACTTTACGACAGAGCTGTCAATTGCCGGATTGCAACGCTAGGGTTGTCAAATCCCGAAACATAAGAGGCAACCCTCGTATCTTTATTTTCTGATTTGCTTGCTTGCACACTTCAGGTGCATAATATATTTTTTGTATTAATTAAGCACGAATTAAACAACACTGGGAGTTCAATAAGTAAATCTGACGAATGGCCAGGAGCGGGCCCCAAGGGATAAGTAGTTGGTTGGATGTAACGGTCAATAAATTTAGTTATATGTTAGGCATTGAATTGGAATCAGTTGTATTTAAAAATAGGCCCACTTCACTCCTGGGTAGATAAAACGTTATGGCGAAAGGCGTAGGTAAATCTTGAAATATGTGTTTTTATTTTTTTATTCTTTTTATTTAGACCACTCATAAGCAACCGATGATATAGAATGACATTCGTCATTACGTAGACAATTGAAGTACAGTTGTTGTCAAATAATCAAAACTTCGCAACTAATATTAGTAACGTACTCTGACCTAACTAAATACGTTGATTTCAATATTGTGCCACTGAGCGCCAATTTAATAATTCTGACGAATAAACACTGCTGATTTCCAGAGCACTTAAACGTACTTCGACAGAAAGATCGGACTGTTAAATTTTGTGGCTCCAGTTTAGAATCATCAGAATTCTCGTGTTGCTTTCAATCTATTGATGTCGATGTTACTGTTGTTCCAATGTATCCCAATTAAACAACCACTACCTAAATCCTAGGTCTAACGCATTTAAATGCATCTCCTATAGAAAATCATCATCATCATCATCATCGGCACTACAACCGGGAACCGGTCTTGGCCTTATTTAGCAAGTCTGAAGGCTTGTTAAATTTTCCATAATGATTTGTTTTTTTCGGGCAAGGTCATTAGTCTTGCGCCACCTATAGAAAATCAGGACTGTTAAAATCGGTGGCCCTCATTTAGGATTCGACCATCAAAGTCTATCTCTAGTTTTCAATTAATTTTTGTCGATTATACTTTTGTTCGGTGCGCTAGTAGCATCCTCGATTTAATGTCACTTGACCTTACCCGGCCGTCAATTAAAATCGTAATCAATGCCCACACGTCGTCAAACACTCAGTATTGATTTAGCTACAGTCGGAGGTTGAGGGCGATTATTGGCGCATCCATTTCGTCCCACTACTATGTATGTGTTTGACACATATCTCGCAGCAGGCTTCAATTTGAACCAATTACCTTTTTAATTTATGCAGAAGCATGACAGGGTCATCCGCCGGGGGACTTTCAACAAAATGATACAATTGTATCTCAATAAGTTACTCCCGTACCTGCAAGTCTAGGGAGTAAAAATCGCTTAGCACGCAGTCCAGCGGGAAGTGGGTTAACACCTCATACACTTGGCAAAGCACCGTCGAGGTAATCTAGTTAATTCAGAAGCATGACACAATGAAGTACAACCTCATTACCTTGTGTAGCTAGTCGAATTAAATTGACCGATCTATTGGATTTATTGGTCTGGTTACTGGCAGGACAGACGTTGGTGCTCGTAGGTATGCGACGGTTTGCATCGTTCCCGTCACCACACTGCGGTTGGCTAACGTGTGTGACGGAATGTTACTGGTCGTGGTTTTCAGACCAATTAGGAAGTGGTATGATTAATTGAGACAATTTTGTCCGGTACAGTGTGGCATTTGGTTACGCTTAGGGTTACAACTTCTGTTCCGGTGTGAAATTTGGCTAAAGTAGTTTAAATTAATATTGGGAGAAACTGTTAGCAGGCAATATTTCAGTTAAGGGATTGCGTCTGGTTCTGTCGGTATATCATTCATTCCACTGATAAAACGACCTATTCTTTTATATATTAAGATGTAGCCAAATAGGTGGAAACATTTTACACATCTGTTGAAAATTCAATATGTATATGCCCGCATAGAAAATGCATTTAGAAGAAAAGTAGCGCGAACTGAAGTATTACCTGATTTCCCCAATCCGGACATCCTGGTATAAGACTGCTACTTTCGAAATCCTCCTAAAAAACAAATCAAAAACAAAACCCTACAAATTACTGCAAAAAAAGGTTTCCCATTAGCATTTCAAGGGCTGTATATTTGCTTATCTTAAGATGAGCCTAAAAATCGTTGCTGATGAAATACTTTCCGATTTAGTAAAGTATGGAGGGAAGGAAAAAAGTTCGACCTACATTCTGGTCATAATTTGTACCATAACGTTTCGACAAACAACTCAGAGGGATGAATCGGGTTTCTTATACCTAAAAACACACAAAGGTTTAGAATTAAATCTCGTACCACATACGTTATCAATTCCCTAAACTGCATTTACAACATGAAAGTACTACCAGGTTGTGCTTCTAGATCTGACTAAACATATAAAGAGTATTTCTTTTATGGCGATATCGCGACAACAAATAGGGTAGAATCCTGATGGGTATGTAGTTAGTTATATCGCAAGACAAAGCTAGAAGACTGTATTTTATGCTCCGGATGTTGCATTGGTTGACGCGAAACTCCCTTGTTATTGCAACGACCTGGTACAAACGGTCAATACTGGAATTGCGCGTATGTTGAGATCCGCAATGTGTGATGGAAAGCAACCACTTTGGATCCACTTCGAATAACTGGACCTAAATCAATGTAACAATTACCCCATTGAATTCTTGCAAAGTTTGCAAGTAATAAACATCACACCACTCTCACACAATTACCCTACTAATCGCAATAAATCGTTGCGATTAACCATGTTTGAAGGACAAATAAAGTGCGAGAAAAGAGATGTTTGGAGAACGGATGATTCACAGTGGCGCAATATATTATATTCGTGTATACACAACTCCTTATAAATGGCGGATTTTGATAGGTACGTGCACACATGATGGCAGGTTAATTAAACTTTTACGGAAGTAAATTCGAAGACCTTCGAGTCACCGACTATATTGAATTATAGATGTTTTTTTTTTTTTTTTGGACCGGTTGATGCTGATCGACTAGATATGATTGACTGTATATGATCAATTGCATATGCAGGATTGCATATAGTCGACTGGATATGACCGATGGCATATGATTGATTGTACCTGATCACTGGCTTATGACCGGGTGCTTCCCATCGATTGTTTCTGATTAAGTATTTCTGGTTGACTGCAGTTGATCCAATGTGTCCGATCGTCTACTTCTGATGGTCTGTTTTCCATGGACTATTTCTGACCCCACATTGACCACTTCTGGTACACTACCTCTTAGCAATAGATGGGTTCTTATCGACAATTTTTTATTGATTGCTCCTCATCAAAAGCTTATAATCGATCGCTTCAGGTCAACTCCTGTTGGCTGCCTATCCGATCCATTTCTGGTCGACTACTTCTGATCAATTGCTTCCAATTGACTGCCTTTGGTAGAGCGCTTTTATTCGTCTGCTTTGTACAGATTGTCGCTGACCAATGGCTTCTTATCGAACACTTGGGATACGCTGATGCTGTTAAACTGGCTATCAGCGACTGCTTCGGTTTAGTTGCTTTTGGGCGGTTGCTTTGGTCGATTACTTCCGATCGACTGTTACAAAGAGACCCAAATGAGTGAATACTCTGATCGACCGATGTATCTGAACTGTTTGCCTGTGAATATTCCAGGTGCTACTGTTTAGCTGACTTCGCTCGATTGGTGCTGGATAACTATTTCTGGCCAATCGATTCCGATTGACTAGCTCTAATCAACCGCGTCTGATCGAATGGTTCAGAACGCCTCATTTTGGTCAGTTGATTTCCATTGACAGCTCTTGGATAGCTTATTATGGTTGAGTGCTTCTGATCAATGGTTTCTCATAAGCCGCTTCTGGACAACGGTTTCTGATAAACTACTTTCATTGACGATCGACAGTTTCTGATTGACTGATTCTGATTGACTGATTCTGATTGACTGATTCTGATTGACTGCTTCTGTTTGACTGTTCTTGATTGAGAGTTTCTGATTGACTGCCTTTGATTGACTGCTTCTTATTGACTGCTTCTGTTTGACTGCTTTTGATTGACTGCTTCTGATTATCTGTTTCTAATTGACTGCTTCTCTTTGACTGTTTTCCATCTACTGGTTTTGATCAACTGTTTCTGGTTGACTGCTTCCCTTCAACTACTACTGATAGACTGTTCCCGATTAATGGCTTCTGACGGAATGCTTTTGCTCGACTGATGTAGGTTAAGTATTTCTCGACTGATTCTGATCACCTGCTTTTGGTTTTGGTTTATTGTTGCTGTTTTTTATCAATAGGTTACTGTCGACTGCTTTTGGTTAACTGCTGTTGGTGGAATGCTTCTCATGGATTGGTTCTTATCGCCAGGTACCTGGATCGATTGGCTCTTATGGGCTGTATTTGATCGATTGTATCTGGTTGACTGCTTCTAACAACTTGAGATACCTTTTTTATGTTTTTTTTTTTGGATCAACTGCTGCGCGTCGAAAACTTCTGTTCGACTGTTGCTGAGCGCCCACATCTGAACGCCTGCTTCCAGTTGAGTGGTTCTGGTCGACTACCTTCAAGTGAGTGTTACCGATTGATTGTTGCTGACAATCGACTTCTATTCGAATATTTCTGACTGACATTCTCGGTTAACTGCTTCAAATCGGCTGCTTTTGCTCGACTGTTTTTCAACGATTATTTCTGATAATGTACTTCTAGTCGATTCCAGACGGATTCGGCTGAACTGTTTCTAATCAACTGCTATTGTTTGACGGCTTTTAGTCGATTATTTCCGATTGACTATTGTCGATCAAAAGCGGCTAATCACATGTTTCTGATTGGGTGATGCTGTTAAACTTGTTCTCACCGAACGTTTCTGTTTGGCTGCTTCTGGTCGACCGCTCTTCGACGAGTGCATTTCGTCGACTGCTTTTCGTCGAGTGCATTTTGACTACATCTGTTTTTGATCGAATGCTTCTGGTCGAATGCTTCTGATTGAATGCTTATAACGACATGCTTCTGTTTGGCTACTTCTGGTCGACCGCTTTTCGTCGAGTGCATTTCGACTGTATCTGTTTTTGATTGAATGCTTCTAACCACATGCTTCTGTTTGGCTACTTCTGGTCGACCGCTTTTCGGCGAGTGCATTTCGACTTTATCTGTTTTTGATTGAATGCTTCTGACCGCATGCTTCTGTTTGGCTACTTCTGGTCGACCGTTTTTCGTCGAGTGTATTTCGACTGTATTTGTTTTTGATTAAATGCTTCTGATCGAATGCTTCTGACCGCATGCTTCTGTTTGGCTACTTCTGGTCGACCGCATTTCGTCGACTGTTTTTCGTCGAGTGCATTTCGACTACATCTGTTTTTGATCGAATGCTTCTGGTTGAGTGCTTCTGATTGAATGCTTCTAACCACATGCTTCTGTTTGGCTACTTCTGGTCGACCGCTTTTCGTCGAGTGCATTGAGACTGTGTCTGTTTTTGATTGTATGCTTCTGATCGAATGCTTCTGTTCAAATGCTTTAGATCGAATGCTTCTAATTGGATGCTGCTGGCCGATAGCTTCCGATAGAATGCGTCTGATCGAATGCTTCTGATCGAATGGTCCTGATCGAATGCTTCTGATCGAATGGTTCTGATCGAATGCTTCTGTTCAAATGCTTCTGATGGAATGCTTCTGATCGAATGCTTCTGATCGAATGCTTCTAACGGAATGCTTCTAATTGAATGCTTCTGTTCGAATGCTTCTGATAGAATGCTTCTAACTGGATGCCTTTGATTGAATGCTTCTGATCGAATGCTTCTGATCGACTGCTTCTAAGGGGATGCTTCTGATTGAAAGCTTCTGTTCGAATGCTTCTGATCGAATGCTTCTGATGGAATGCTTCTAACCGGATGCCTTTGAATGCTTCTGATCGAATACTTCTGTTCAAATGCTTCTGATTGAATGCTTCTGATCGAATGCTTCTAAGGGAATGCTTCTAAGGGAATGCTTCTGATTGAATGCTTCTGATTGAAAGCTTCTGTTCGAATGCTTCTGATAGAATGCTTCTAACCGGATGCCTTTGATTGAATGCTTCTGATCGAATGCTTCTGATCGAATGCTTCTAAGGGGATGCTTCTGATTGAAACCTTCTGTTCGAATGCTTCTGATAGAATGCTTCTAACCGGATGCTTCTGATTGAATGCTTCTGATCGAATGATTCTATAATAATTGGATGCTGCTGACTGATAGCTTCCGATCGAATGCTTCTGATCGAATGGTTCTGATCGCATCATCATCATCATCATCATCATCGGCACTACAACCGGGGACCGGTCATGGCCTTATTTAGCAAGTCCTGAGGCTTGTTAAATTTTCCATAATGATTTGTTTTTTCTGGGCAAGGTCATTAGTCTGATCGCATGCTTCTGTTCAAATGCTTCGGATTGAATGCTTCTAATCGACTACTTCTAAGTGGATGCTTCTGATTGAGTGCTTCTGATCGAATGATTCTGACCAATTGCTGCCTGTTTGCTGTCCTTTGTAAACTGTTTTTTTCAATTTTTTTCTGATCAAATGGCCAAATAATTCCGACAAGTTCCTTCTTATCGACTGCTTCTAAATGACTGCTTCTAGTCACTTCCTACAATTGACAGTGTCTGATTCTGATCAAACGTTTTTCGCCAAATGCTTCCGATCGACTGCTTTTGGTGACTATTCCGATTGACTGTTGTCGTTCAAAAGCTTTTGATAGACTTTTTCTGATCGTTTGATGCTGCTAAGCTGGTTGTCATCGACTGCTTCTAATTTATTGCTTACGTTCTACTGCTTTCGATTAATGTTGCAGATCAACGGATTCCATTCGAATATTTCTGACAACTGTGTCCCTTTGACAGCTGATCATCTGTCCCTGGTTGTATGCTTTCCAGTGACTACTTCCAATCGACTGCTTCTAATCGCCTGCTTCTAAACAACTGCATCTAATCAACTGTTTCTAATTACTTGTGAAATCGGTCAGTTTTTGGGTGACAGCTCTTTATCCATGGCTTCTGATGCACCCTTTCTGATCGATTGTTTGTGACCTACTAAGGGAACAACGAAAATGCATTGAGACGTTGATTCACCCTGAATAGTGATCGACACTCTTTGTTTGATTGAAATTTGAAGACTGCCTACTGAAAAATGTATCCAAACTTATGTCCGGTGTTCATAGCTTGCAACAATTGTTAAATGTGAGTGGTATCGGTTTTCTACTGAAGGGTGTCACTAGAGATCATTGGTCAGATCGCAGTCATTTATGTACGGGCTCCGTGGTATTTTTTTTTGCTGTTTATTAATTGCGCGATTGTTTAGTTTGTGTGATTACCTTTGGTTATCTTATATGTATGAAATATTATAGACATTATTTGAAAGAGACTCATGATATGGGGTTTTAATTATATAAAACATATGCAAACCCCTCGTGAATATCTCTTTTGTACGAGAATTATAACGGCGGTCGTCCAGAATATCTTGACGGATAAATTCCGCCCGAAGCTCGTAAGTCAGGGCGGTTCCATTCGCTCACTTCTATAAAAAACTGCCAACATACTGACAAATATCGTTCTTCAGCCGAACTTCACGACAATGGAATGCACTTGTAGATAATGTGATAACTCGTCATACACAAATTTCAGGCATTCAAGATCGATATAGGTCGCTGGTCCTTTCCTCTCCGTTTCTTCACCTTATTACGGTTCGGGTATATCATTAACTTCTCTTTGTGTTCGCCAAATTGAAAATGATCCAAAAAAGAAAAAGGATTTGAAGTCAGTGATTGACATTAGTCGCTGATTGGCATTAGTATCAAATTTAGGCCACAAATTAACATAGGGAATCGATTGTCGGTCAAACATCGTGAGACAGAATAAATGGCCTTTCTAAAAACTCGATAAAGTGCTCTTGAGTAAAATGTAATATTTACGAATAAAACAAATCCGCTTTTTATCTAAATTGAGAATGGTTGCAACCGTTCCTTTGTTTGCCGAATTAATTAAATACATATAAAATATTCATTTGGTGAACTCTGAGATAATCTTCTCCTTTCTAATTCGTGAATATTTTCTCATTTTTCCAGATACATATTTCCTAACTCATCCAAAGTTTGAGCCTCTTTGTACAGAGCACACAGAGCGCTACATCGAAAGCGATGGCAAGGAATCTAGTCTTATATTGGAGTTCAATGCAGGCGAAGCAAAAGCCAACCTTTGTATGAACATCCTCTCCGCATCTGAGTCACACGGCTTCATTGTCAGGTTAATCCGACCAAAATTGCGTAAATCATTTCACAACGCGCACTCTGGTCCACCGCACAAATATATTAATGATCTGAATACTACCCGAACGTGCCCCCTAAAAGTGGTGAGTATATTTTGACTGGTAGAGTGTTTTAGATTTCCTTTTGTTTTATTATTGTTTTATAGAGTAACAGCATCAGCTCTTGACCTAGAGCTATGAATCAGGTGAGAGATCTGTTTCCTACAGAACCACGATTTAATGAAAAGCTCTTCCGTTCACCTTGGACAAGTTCATACTACGTTGATCTTTCCTTAATCAAATGGTCAAAGCGGGAAACTGAAACGGAAATGAAAAGCAAATAACGTGCAGATAACTAAGTTTTATGCAAATTGGTTCTGGGCCAGTTAGTATCACTCAAAACTGGTCTTGAACAAAGAGCGAAAGAACAGCTGACTCGCGTTGAGCTCTCGTCGGAAACCAGTTTTCACGAGAAGGCTGGTACGTGATGTCATTGCAATTATACTTGTTGCCGTGAAGTCAAAGGCCTTGGGCACTTTTTTTTTGACACGAACCATGACTAGTGAACTTGGCCGAGTGATTCTGCAAACATGTGTACGCCTTTATATGAGGGTAGTCGAACAGAAACGGTCTACTCTTTCGAAGTGATCGTTGGGTGATGCCCTATTGAAGTTGCTTGGGATGAATCTTGCTTTTGTTGATACGGTGTCTAATAAAATATGTGTATACAACACTTTCTATATTATTGACCACTTTGATCGGAAATGCCGGTTCAATTTGAGGTCACCTCCCTTAGTGAGTCAGCGTGTTATCGTGCATAATGTCCCTACTACTGACTCATAAGTTATATTAATCTGTTGGTTTATGTGATTAAGCCGATAACTTCACATGCCCCCAAAGAAAACACCTGAGAAACCTGATATATAACACATGGCCTGAAGACCTACTAATGCCCCACAGTAATCGTCAAATTTAAAAATAATAGAAGTTTTTGAATTGCACACATCGCCCTTTGCTGTAATCATACCTTCAATCGCAGTACAATTCCATGGGGATTATGAACGGCATTATTGGGGTTGAAATTGTTAGGTAAATTGATACTCGTAGCTCCGGAATTTGTCTACATCTGGGTACGCACTCTACTTTATTGTATTATTATAGTGGAGTTATATTATTATAGTGGAGTTATAACATATATAATACTTAGACACTTCTGAATTTATTTTTTTCTGGGCAAGTTATCATGGAATCATCGTGTCGAAGGGGTATGCTGCAGTTATTGCTCCACTTTCCGAGTGTTGTGCCATTTAAGATACTCAGGGTGCTTCTCTTTTCCGTTTCCGGTAGGAAATATATGTTGGGTTATAATCGGTTAAAGGCATTGTTTATATACGCCTTGGCCAAGACAATTTTTTTTATAATGCTCATAAGTGAAATAAACCTGGGGGTTTTCTTCAAGGCGCCAAAGAACCACCCATCGCTTTAACCCCACCTAACTCTCCTCTTTCCATACTACACCATAGTACTTCCATGCAATTAGGGGCAGCGTAAGCTCCCCTGCAGTATCACACCTGAAAGTGAAACCTCATCAAGGCATGCATCACATTGAATTATTATATGACCCGTACCATATCTCCATCGGCTCGGCTTGTCAGCAATTATAATAGATAAATACTTGCTGGCCAGCGTAATTGTTGACACAGTTGTAGCCGATGGGTTTTGCTACGGTTCATAACCATTTATTGCCCCAGTCCCGAGGTTCACAACACCAATTTTCTTAATCGGTTATCTACCGATCATGGGATTTGTTTTCTTTACCGCTCGCCGAATGACGATCGACCGGCGACATTTTTCGAACATATTTCACATACCGTCGACTGGATACAGGATAACAACCCAGCTTCTGAAATTGTTGTCCTTGGCGATTTTAATGTGCACAATTCCGGCTGGTTGTCACATTCTAACAGAACCAACGAGGCTGGGAGGCTGGCGCAGATGTTTGCCGTAAGCCACAACTTGACTCAACTCGTGGGGGAGCCAACGCGAGAGCCGGATGGCCGAGGCGATTATGCGAACACCCTGGATCTGTTTTTGACATCCGAACCGAGTATTTATACCGTAGAGGTTTCTGCGCCACTGGGAAACTCAGATCACTGCTTGGTATCTGTCGCGCGAGCACTTGCATATCAAGCGAATAACCGGGCTAGGCAGCTTCGCCATGTATGGAAGTATGGGGCTGCTAACTGGGACGATTTGCGAGATTTCTTCGCATCCTTTCCATGGTCGGAGACGTGCTTCAGAGACTCCGATGTTAACGCTTGCGCGGAGTCGGTATCAGAGATTATTTTTCTGATGATGGAGATGTATAGTCCACATTCCATCAAACGAAGTTCCTCTGATAAACCTTGGTTTGATAACAAATGCGAGCAAATTACAGCGGCAAAAAATATAACTTTTAAGCAATGGCGCTCCATTCCCACCGCTCTTAACTGAACGAATTTTGTTAGAATCAGAAACGCGTGCAACCAGACGACTAACACAATGAATCGTTCCATCCCCAAAGTAGCTCATATGGATGGCTATACCCACCGATACAGAAATGCAACTATCGATGCTTTGTATAGGCAAAAGAGCACCCTGCTCTCAAAGCTGAAATTGTGCTATAGGCAGTTCAGTGACCCAAATAGCAATGAAATCAAAACAATCAAGTCCTTGATTAAAACTCTTCAAAAACTGATCCGGGATAATTACCGAGCAGTAATAAATGAGGAGTGGAGCAACAGAATTCGAGCTGTCCAAGCAAACGGACCGAACATGTTTTCACAAATCAAGAAAATATGTCGAAGAAAAGATCACAATGACATTCCCTGTCTCCGAATTCCACGGACTCCCGAGAATTGTCAAATAATGCTGAACGCAGGACTCACCTTAGAGCACATCAACTCCGATGATGAAGTAATAGTAGTCGAAGATCCGCAAAAGAAAGCGAATTCAGTTGGAGCCTGTTTCGAAGCAGTGTACAGAGTTAACGAATCAGTTCATGCTAACACTGAAATTGAAAGCAATGCCCGTCAAAGACATTGCTCGCTGCCCAATCAACTTCACAACTGGCGATCCGAAAACCATAGTTTCATCACATTCGGCGAAAATAATAGAGCGGATTCTCCCGTCAGAAATGAAAATACAAATATGTTTGTGCGCAAGGATGAACTTAGAAACATACTTAGCTCAATAAAAAATAAAAAATCATCTGGAATAGATAGCATTCCAAATGTGGTTCTAAGGCATTTGCCTCGCGAAGCAGTGAACATATACACTACTTTGTTTAACAACGCTCTAAACAATGCACACTATCCAACCCATTGGAAGACTGCAGTAGTCCACCCTATCCCCAAAAAGGGTAAGGAGAAGAGCAATCCAGCTAATCTGCGCTCGATCAGCCTGCTTCCCAACATCAGCAAGGTCTTCGAAAAAATTATAAACAAAGCACTGATAGGTTGGTGTGATGAAAACGATATCATCCCCAACAACCAGTTTGGCTTTCGAGCGCGACATGATAACGTTCATGCAGCGACGAAACTTGTTTCCGATATACAGTGGAACAAGGCAAAGCGACAATGTACAGGCGCCCGCTTGGTTGACTTTGAAAAGGCTTTCGACACCGTATGGTTAGAAGGACTTGTCTATAAGTTAACAAACCTGGGTATGCCGCAATATCTACTATACATTATTTATGATATGATAATGGACAAACATTTTGTGGTGAAATGCGGGGACATACTCTCCAACAAGACCTTCCAAATTAAAAATGGCTTACAGCAGGGAGCTGTGAATTCTCCCATTCTATTCAATATTTACACTAGTGATCTAGTGAGTTCTCTCGAAAACGCCATTGCGTACGCCGATAACATAGTGGTGTACAGAACAGGAGGAAAAATAGACGTCATCAATAGGCACCTCCAAGATGACTTCAACAAAATAAAACAATTTTGCGACGACTGGAAATTAAAGATTAATTTCAAGAAGACCGAGACTGTCCTTTTCAGAACGCCCCTATCCAGGGCCTCGAGGGATACAAAATTCAACTGGAAACACTTTTCTATTGTAGGTAACAATAACTTTCCACTGCAAGTGAAAACTGTAGTTAGATACCTTGGTATCTGGCTAGACCAGTATTTATATTTAATTCTTCTTTTCGCTTCTAAAAAACCAAAAAAAAAAAAAAAAAAAAACATAAATAAGACCCATACAATTTTACCCCATAAGCATATCCTTTCACATTTTCAGAGTCGCGAAATAAGCAGTGCACCAATAAGCGAACAATTTGTGGGGACGTGGTAGAACCCAGCGCCCATGCTGGCGTAACGACTTCATACCTCCACAATATCCCTTTGTTAATCCTGAAATCCATACAAAATTCATTGTACGATCTATAACAAAGAGGTGGCTGCTGATCGGTCCACCAGTGATTGTGTGTGGATTCGGGAGCTCTATAGAAAACGATTTTGTGAGCAGTACAACTACGATTCCTTTCACTTAACAAAATTAATATAGGGAAGAAAGTTCAATGCAGTAAATTACGGGGGGCAGGACTTTTGTGTTCTTGTAGGGGTTTGGTTTCAGGAAGCGTGTCTCCTAGTCCTTAAAAGGACAAGGTGATCTCTTAAAATAGACCGCTCCTGAGAACTTGTCCTACAAAAGCGCTCGTCGCCGTGCTTCGTCTGATTCCAAAGGGAAGAGCAACGTCCTTGATTTCCCAGGTCTCCTGTGGGGGCAGGTGATTCTCCGAATCAGATGAAAAGGCTCGTTATTCTTTCGGTATAATACGAGGGTAGCCTCTTATGTTTCGGGATTTGGCAACCCTAGCGTTGCAATCCGGCAATTGACAGCACTGTCGTAAAGTTGGACATTTTTGAGGTTATACGCACTCAGAACGTTTTGACATACGAGCGCTATTTGTGTTGTTTACAGTAACTTAAAAGATTCATCTCGGCCCAAAAATGGAATTAAATCGTCAACATTTTCGTGAGATTATTTTTTACAACTTCCGGCCTGGATTAACTCAGCAACAGTGCATGGATGAACTTAATTCAATTTTTGGCGATGAAACTCCATCAAGGACCAGTGTTTATCGATAGTATGGTGAATTCAATCGTGGTCGTAGTTCACTCCAAGATGAATTTCGTGAAGGTCGTCCAAAATCAGTTGTTGTTCCGAAAACCATTGATGCTGTGCGCGAACTGATATTGGAAGATCGTCATGTGACCTATCGTGAGATTGAGACAACCTTAGGCGTTAGTGGGACCAGCATACTACATTCACTATTGCATAAACATTTGACTGTCAAAAAAATTTGTTCGCGTTGGATCCCACACAATTTGTCAATCGCCCAAAAACTGGCTCGTGTCAATTGGTTGTAAGAAATGCTCAAAAAATACGCTCGCGGTGCTTCGAAACACGTCTATGACATCGTGACAGGTGATGAATCGTGGATTTACGCGTATGAGCCCGAAAGTAAACAGCAGTCGACTGTCTGGGTGTTTCAAGATGAGCCAAATCCAACAAAAGTTGTTCGCGCACGAAGCCCTTCCAAGCAAATGGTCGCCTGTTTTTTCGGAAAAACTGGACATGTCACAATCGTACCACTAGAACAACGCAGAACAGTCAATTCTGAGTGGTACACAACCATTTGTTTGCCAGTTGTCTTCCAAGAAATCAGGAAAACCAACCGCCGAAGACGGATCACTCTTCACCACGACAATGCGAGCTCTCACACATCGGCTGCGACAACTGCATTTTTGAGCACCCAAAACATCGATTTGATGGGTCATCCGCCGTATAGTCCTGACTTGGCACCAAACGACTTCTTTTTATTCCCGTACGTAAAAAACAAACTGAGAGGAAAACGTTTTTCGACACCTGAAGAAGCGGTTGCTGCATTCAGAATGCATGTGTTGGAGATACCTCAATCAGAGTGGCAAAAGTCCTTCGACAATTGGTTCAAACACATGCAAAAGTGTATAGATCTTCATGGGGAAATTTAGAAAAACAATAAAGTGATTTTCGATGATCAATATTTGTTTTTGTTCTCTAATCCCGAAATATAAAAGGCAACCCTCGTATAAGTTTTATTAAAACACTTCTCCTGGTTCTTTTCCAATTACAGTAGTTCTGGTCTTATTTTCAGTTACAATGGTTCTGGTCTTATTTGCACCTTCAATAGTTCGCCTGGGCCCTTCCTCCAGGGACACTGTTCGAGACTATACTGCTGCCCGGAGATTACCCCACTATTCCTTTATAAAGGAAAAAAGATTGAGATTTGTATCTCAAAAGTGTACAATTTCGTACAAAAATCCCGATTTTGTTATTCTGAGCGAGATGCTCAGTGTTTACTTTAGATAAGAATTCAATTTCTTGAATTCTTATGAAACTATTGCGCAGATGTGGATGTGTAGCAAAGGATTCGGGTTTGTTTGTTCTGTTTGATGGAATTTTCCCAGATTGAGATAACGTATCTCTGGGTTTTGAATTTTCATGATGCCGTGGGGCAAATGCAAAACGATAAACGAATATATGATTCGTTTATTGTGAGTTTTGATTTTAATTTGGTTTTTTAAATTAAATTATGCCGTGGGGCAAATGTTAGGCTGTAAACGAATGTTTGATTCGTTTATTGCGAATTTTGGATCATGTTTGGGTTATTGTGGGTTTTGATAGGATTTTACGTTTTAGCGTATTATTGCTGGGATTTGGATTAGGAATGGGGGAACAAGGTGGTAGGGCTTTTTGGAGCACTACAGGATAACTAGCTCATATGAGCGGAGGTGAAACCGTCCGAGCGATATGATGTTCGCCTTGTGGAAAACAGTATTTGCGCTGGCGGAATGGCATTAACCAGGACGCAAAAAGCAAAGAAAAGGTGAAAGAGACAACTGTGTGATAATTGAATCTTAATGATAATCCTTTATATGTACAATAAGTAGTAGACCTTAACAGGCAAAGATATTCCATACAACTGCATGTTTAGTTCTTAAACTTATTGAATCTTAATGATAATCTTTCATATGTACGGTAAGTAGTAGACCTTAACAGGCAAAGATATAACTGCATGTTTAGTTCTTAAACTAAAATGTAGGCAAACTTTCTTTTCTCCTCCGCTTTCGCTCTTAGCTTCCGTTTTAACTCTTTATTCTTTCCTTGTATTGCATTTAATCGAGAAAGAGGGTGTGTTTAAACAGATCTGTTGTACGATTTGTCCTCGATAATGCCACATATGGACAAAAACTGCGACTTTATTTTCTTTGTTCACGTTCTGGTCGTCTGATCGGTTAAACTTACTTCTATTGCGCCTGAGAATAATTTGGTATCCAGGCTATATCTTGACGCGGCTGTAGTCGGTATCCATGAATATGATATTCGAAACACGCGCGTATTGACATATCTGGCTGTGGGTCGTGCACATGTATCACAGTCTCAAATAATTTCGACACCAATTTAAATATCTGGAACGTAAAAGCATACGTAAGCAGATACAAAATATTTACATGTCTACCATCTTTGTAATCGATCTTGTTGACTATCATAAAGTGCGTACAAAAAGCAACACAAAAGATCGCGCATGTCGATGCAGCAGGAGCAAGCGCTTTTGTTTATTGCTTTTGTAAGTCAGCTATTTGATTATTCATCTTGTTTTTCAAATCAGTGTTAGAGGAGATTGTTATATCGCGAATGCTTATCTTTTTTGCTTTGGTTTTCAATACGCCTTACGTTTTTTTTTTCGTTCAAAGTTCCCTCGAAATTATGTTGTATCATTAAATAAGTCACCTTTCTGGTCAATTGTCAAAAGGTTAAAATTAAAGTTAACAACTAATTGTAACCTTTTTCACATTGTGTACATCTTTGGGAATATACGGTGCTCAATCGCTTAGCGAGTGCATCGAGACACAGAGAAGAGTTAACTGCCAAAATGATGTCGCAAACGTTTTATTTAATAAATTGCAGTCACATTGTTGTGCTTACCTAGAAACTCGGACGTTTGTCATCCCCATGCACAACGAAATTCTGTTACTCCCACAATCATCTATCGATAGCACTCAAACACCTTTGACTGCGTATATGAATAGTTCCATTAATTGCTCACTACGATTTCGATTTTCCAAGACCCAGCGTCTCAAAAAACAATTACTCTGAATATTTCCCATATAAATTATCACCGCACCTCTTGGAAATTAATATGCCGTATGTGTCACGCAGATTATTTAAAAACTATTAGTACGTGGTTTGGTTGGTATCGAAGACTTTTATGCGTAAATACATTGTTTTGGTTAGATTGGCTACAAATAAATATTTTCACGGCGAAGATATATTTGAGAGATACTTGAAGATTTTACGTAATTTATTGTTTTATTTGCAATTTCAGTTCAGCTCATTGGATCCACTTATTCCATCGTGGGTGGTTGATCCTTGCTATTTGGAAGACAGCAGTGTGTATGTAGAGGACCCAGTTAAACTGTTTCAAGGCCGCCTACGCATTGTGTGGGAGCATCATGGTTACACGTTATCATCGAAGCTAATGGTGACGGTTGTCGGCAAAGGCAATGCATGCCAGGACCAAAATAAGCATCCATGTTTAAAAATTGGGTAAGCATGCAATTTCTTTTTATCGTTGAACTTTGGAATAAGTTACGGTTGAAGGTAAGTGCAGTGATGTTTGTTTCTATTGGGTGGTTTTAGCTTCCCTTAATCATCATAAACCTAAGGAACTTTTGAGAAGAGAGTCAAGTGTTTTTTGAACCTCAACGAAAAACATAAAATGATGCTGTCGCAGTAGCGCTTGATAAAAATATTTTTAAGCTTGGTTTTTATAAGGTTTGAGCTATAAATTGGCCATGAATATTTTTATAATAACAGAAAATACAGCACTTGTGAAATGACAAATAGGAGATCTGGGCTATAGTAGAGTGCTAAAACATCACGACTCCAAAAATCAACTTTAAGAATGCATTTTGAAGGTATCGTGGATTTCAGCAGCGGTACGAATAAGTATCATTTTAGCCCTATGAGAGGGCCCTTAGAATATACTCTAGGTCGGGCTCGCTTGTCGAAAAAGGCGACTGAAGACTGAGTAAAAGGTTAGGCGCAGTGCCCAGCCGCCTAGTGAATTGTTACTCCATTAAGCTATAGGTTCCGTGAATTAATCGAAGAAATCCTTGACCGTTTTTCAGAGCTTGGCTGATGGATCTGGCCCAAAAAAAAAAAACTCAACAGGAGGGACGTCGATCCAAAGGGGATATACTACAGCGTTATGCAATAAGTTCCCCGATGTATTCGGAAGAAGTATTTGACTTTTGGCGGATTAGTAGTTTGCCGGGTGTTAGTATTATTAGGTTTTTTGCTTGTCTTTGATAGCAGTGGTGTTCCATGGAGCACCCTGCACAACGTGAACTCATGACAAAAAAAAAAAAAAAAAAAAAAAAAAAAAAAAAATGGGGGCCAAAAAGGAAACAACAAGTCTCTTCCTTTGTAGGTAGTTTTTACGATGGCATCAACAAGGATGCGGGTTCCATAGAAACACCCACTGATGTTAGAACAAAACACTGAACACCCTGGTGAAAGTTGATGAATTGAAACAAGATGGTTTATTCTATTTATAAAGCGTCTTTTTATTAATGTTCACTTGATGATTTGTTACTCCTTAGCACAGTGTCTTTTTATAATAAAACGTTCTTTTTATTAGAACCAGCGGTGCATATTAGCGTTAATAAGGCGGCGGCCGCGTTTAACTTATTTGATTTAATACTTTCACAACGGATATGGAGTTATATTTAGTGGCTTGCAAAAAAATCAAGATTTTACTCAATTACTAATTCGGCACCAAAATAGAAACACGCACAAGACTCAAAGCGGTACTTAATTACGAAATCGACATCGTATACACTTTTGCCGATCCCAACACGACTCGTATAGAGCGTGTGCACACTAAAAGGGACGAAATCCGACTCTCCGATGCTGGGCGACATTGACCCAGCCTCGGGGATTGCGATGGGTTTCGACGCACACCATCGCAGGGGAAACAATCCTTCCTTCGCCCCCAATGACCAATGAAAAACGATTTTCATTCCGTTGGAAAGTTCGCATGAATATTATCCAAAAGAAAATCGGATGTCTTTAGCGAAGGAAAGGAAAAAAGGGAAAAAAAGGAAAAACACATGCGCCACAGATCAAACATGCTGATCGATGCATGGACCGGGCATATCGCCGCCGTCTGATAAGTATAAATTCGATGATTGACGTTCAGGCAATAAAGCCTTTGCCCACGCTGGCTAGGCACAGGGTAGATGGGATAGTGAGGCTGGCGGAACATACCGTCATAAATCATAGGAATTGGTTTCCTATTCTGTTGGTCTTAAATCAACAGACCTCGAGGTCACGATGCATGGGTGCATATTATTTTAGGATACGTTAATCCCAGAGATGTTGCCGTTAGGCAAAAATATTTTCTTGTGTTTACTTTGGGTAAACGAAAGCCGTTTCGATAGCCAGCGTGAGAATCGTGGCTACTCGTTGTTTGGATTGGTTAATGCAAACACATTAGGATCGCATCCAATTCATTGCGTGTTTATCGCCTATGCAACCGATCTGAGATAATTGGTTGCAGCTGTATTAGCTAGCGATTTGCTATGTCTTGATCGTGGGATCAGCGGTTGCTTGAGAAAAGCAAACACAGTGAGATTGCTGTGAAAATGATAGGCATGAATACCGACAATGGCAATGGCATGGCAATTTGCAATGGTCATGGGTGCCGACCAGAGGAACCAAATATGTTTTCATGGATACAGCGATGCGGTTGATGCTGTGGCAAGGTGATGATCTTGCCATGGGATGATTTACAGGTACTTAAAATGATTGAAGGGTAGCTTAATGCTGCCCTATTGCAGGTAAGTACCATGGCGTTGTAAAAGGTGGGGAAGGTTAGGTGGGGTTGAAACGATGGGTGATTCTTCGGCGCCTTGAAGAAACCCCACACTTTTTACATTGAATTATCTTTTTTTTTTGGGTTTTATTTAAGACAATTTACGCGCGAGTTAAGTAGAGCCTTCAGCTCGTAGCCTTTTTAAAAAGTATAAAATAAACTTTTGTTTCCTTTATTAACAACTTTATTTTCATCACCAAAAACTTTGATTTTCAATATATCACAACTTGAATTTACCTACATTAAAACTCATACTTTATTCGAATTAACGATTTTGATTTATGAAGTAAGAACTTTAATTTTCAATGTATCTCAACTTTGTACTTCAACGATTAAAAACGAACTGCCTCTAAGTCTGAAGTCTAAAACTGAGAAATGCCGTTATCTATACTGACCTTGATACGGTGAGAGAACATTGCACCTTACGACGTGTCAAGTTCAGTGCCTGGGAAAGGTGCATTTCACAGTTTCGCAAGACTACGTTCAGTTTGCTTTCTGGTCGGAAATTGCTGCTTAAAATTACGCCGGGGATCGTTGTGTTGGCGGTCGCTGACTCCGACATAACTCGCGCTCGCCGTGGAGAACCGGAAGTGATTACACATCAGAACACATTACACAGGTTCTGCTACAGGAAATGTTTATGACTGGAAGTTGACAAATGTTACCGTACACGCTATGCTATGATAAGTATTTGGAATTACAATTGACTATTGAACTCGCGCATTTCACCGACTTTATACACTTCGGGTCGACTCGTTTCCTTTTCCTTTATTCGTGTTCGGTCTCAACCTCGTCGTTGAGATGCTCTAAGTAGACTAACTGGTTCGAAACTTACAGCTTCCCCTAAGGGATGCAAAAACGAAATTCGAAGGTTCTCATTAATTTTTCTTTTTACTCGAGATTCCCTCTTACCCGAGAATCTCTCCACTAGGGAAGATCGTACCAAACTGGATGACATTGGCTCGAAATCGGGACCGGTGGAGAGTCTTGCTAAATAAGGCCAAGACCGGATCCCGGTTGTAGTGCCGATGATGATGATGACGCTTATAAATTATATTTGTGGATATTAACGTAATGTACCCATGTGCTAGCCGGGGTAATAGTATGTTCCGCACTAGATTCAGTGAGCTTAAGTTCGCAGCCGGAAATGGTATTGTACGTTGCAATTTATAAATGTGCGTCGAACGTTACTTTTCCTTGTGAATTTGTCTTTAACATCACCTATGGCGATTTTGATATTGTACGTGTATTTATAACACTGATCATGGGTCGTTTATGGGAGCTCATAGAAACATTCGTTGGGGCGGTCATCTTTTTCTGCGAGAGAGATTATCAGGATGAGTTGTTACTGAATGGTAAAAACCGTCTATTTATGCCTACTCTAGCTTCTCAGTCACATACAATAAATAATATAATCACTATAATAAATGTAACTACTTTAAATACAATATTTCTCACTAGTAAAGTAATAGTCTTATAGTGCCATTAGCTCACAAATAACTGAATTTATTTGATTCATTGTCAGAATTTAATAAACACGTTTTATTACTTTTCTTTACAGACTAGACCCTTTGCTGTGCATATCCAAAGACTTAGTATGCGATGGTATACGGCACTGTCCATACAGCAATGACTACGACAATGACGAAGACTACACAATGTGCTGGAAACGAAAGAAAATTGACGACAGCATTCAGGGCGACATGTGGGAACACTGGGCGATCGAAGCCTTGCGTAATCTTTTCGCGTTCGACGTACCTATCCCAGAGCTACCAAGATATAATGCCACAGAATCCAATGAAATCGATTTGAATAAAAAAAATCGTACCCTCAGTAATTCAACGGGCGCTGGAAGTGGTTATACAAGGCGCAACTCAACAAGAATTGGCATCAACAGTGACCTATCGAAATATGGACCCTGGGGATATCTCATGCTGGGGATGCTACTTTGTGGTGGAGCCCTACTTATATGTGGCCTTTGGGGTAAGCAATTTGGTTTACTATCTGCGCTTTCTCTTAGATTTTCGCTAAGATAGCTCTTTTATGTTCTTGTCTTGCTGTCCACCATTCAGAATGCTGTTTTCGTATTAACAAAACCGAACACACAATTACAGCTTCCGCTTCGCAATCAGCTCATAACGACCCTGAATCATCAGCACGGCAAGCCAACAACAATAACAGCATTGAGAATCATTCCACACCACCCAACTACGAGGAGCTGGACCCTCCGCCATCGTATTCAGTACTGTTTCCAAATCAAAAGGCTGTTACACCTGTAGGCAGCATAGTGGCATCACCTTCAGGCACAAGCTCACAACCAAATACTAGCTCAGTGGGGCCAGCAGCCGCGGTATCTTCAACGTCCTAGCCATCTGATCCCTTGGACGTCCTTAGCTGGTCTTGCGATCTGTTATAAATGATTTTAAGCGACTGACTGTTTAAGTTTACGCTCATCAGCTATTTAATTAATTACCAATAAGTTTTGAATGATACATGAACCTTAGGTGGTAGGTTATGAGATAATGTGTGCTTGGGTGTGTGCTTGTGCTTACTCTGTTGTGACTTCAATTGACCTTCCCAAACCTTTATTAATAATTTTGTAATTTTTTTTAACATTGTTATTTGAAATTATTTACTTTTTATTTTGATTAAGCAAATTAACCTATGTGATATGACTAAGGTGTGGGAGGGTATAAAAACATGTGAAAAATGTGAGCTAACGAGCGTGTGTTCTCTAGAATAAGTTTTAAGGATTCAACCTCAAAGGACCAATATTGTGAAATTGGGTTTCTATTAAATATATGGCGAGCACAAATCGAATAATTCATTAGACTAAGAAATTTATGGAATAATGTAAAAGTATTTATACGGAAATAAACTTTTTTTTGGAGTTGTACATGTGAGGTGGTCTTTTATTTTATTCAATTCAATTCAATTCAATTCAATTTTATTTGGTAGCTAATTACATTTATGGTATATTTTACAACTAGTACTTAAGAGGTTTAGGATAGCAATTCCTTTACAACTATAATCTTAAATCTATATAATGACAATAGCACAATTTTAAAGAATAACAAATAATAAATTAAGGGAAAACTACAATAAAAAACCCTTATTTGAATCTTAAGACTAATATTGCACGGGCTTCCGGTTATTTTATATAGTAATGACCTAGATATAATTTTCATAGACAGAATACATATGTAGTGATTTAGGATAACGCAAGACGGGAAACGAGAACATTGTCAGAAAAAGAACAATTGATGAGGAAGTTTCGATTGATTTTGTCAATAAGGAACTCTACCGGTTAAACGTTAGCGTTTTCATGTAGTTCATGTGTCGAATAATGCCATGGCATATTCAGCAACATTTTCAATATTTTATTTTGACACCTTGCAATTTTATTTTGTGTGTGCGAGCACAATTACACCATACAGGGGCCCCGTACTGGAGTATACCAGGGTTGCCTTTTATATTTCGGGATTAGAGAACAAAAACAAATATTGATCATTGAAAATCACTTTATTGTTTTTCAAAATATTCCCCATGAAGATCTATACACTTTTGCATGCGTTTGAACCAATTGTCGAAACACTTTTGCCACTCTTATTGAGGTATCTGCAACACATGCATTCTGAATGCAGCAACCGCTTCTTCAGGTGTCGAAAAACGTTGACCTCTCAGTTTGTTTTTTACGTATGGGAATAAAAAGAAGTCACTCGGTGCCAAGTCAGGACTATACGCCGGATGACCCATCAAATCGATGTTTTGGGTGCTCAAAAATGCAGTTGTCGCAGCCGATGTGTGAGAGCTCGCATTGTCGTGATGAAGAGTGATCCGTCTTCGGCGGTTGGTTTTCCTGATTTCTTGGAGGAAGACAACTGGCAAACAAATGGTTGTGTACCACTCAGAATTGACTGTTCTGCGTTGTTCTAGTGGTACGGTTGCGACATGTCCAGTTTTTCCGAAAAAACAGGCGACCATTTGCTTGGAAGTGCTTCGTGCGCGAACAACTTTTGTTGGATTTCGCTCATCTTGAAACACCCAGACAGTCGACTGCTGTTTACTTTCGGGCTCATACGCGTAAATCCACGATTCATCACCTGTCACGATGTCATAGACGTGTTTCGAAGCACCGCGACCGTATTTTTTGAGCATTTCTTTCGACCAATTGACACGAGCCTTTTTTTGGGCAATTGACAAATTGTGTGGGATCCAACACGAACAAATTTTTTTGACAGTCAAATGTTTATGCAATATTGAATGTATGCTGGTCCCGCTAACGCCTAAGGTTGTCTCAATCTCACGATAGGTCACATGATGATCATCCAATATCAGTTCGCGCACAGCATCAATGGTTTTCGGAACAACAACTGATTTTGGACGACCTTCACGAAATTCATGTTGGAGTGAACTACGACCACGATTGAATTCACCATACCATCGATAAACACTGGTCCTTGATGGAGCTTCATCGCCAAAAATTGAATTAAGTTCATCCATGCACTGTTGCTGAGTTAATCCACGCCGAAAGTTGTAAAAAATAATCGCACGAAAATGTTGACGATTTAATTCCATTTTTGGGCCGAGATGAATCTTTTAAGTTACTGTAAACAACACAAATAGCGCTCGTATGTCAAAACGTTCTGAGTGCGTATAACCTCAAAAATGTCCAACTTTACGACAGAGCTGTCAATTGCCGGATTTCAACACTAGGGTTGCCAAATCCCGAAACATAAGAGGGAACCCTCGTATATAACAAAATCAGAACCGAATTCTTACGGTTAAAATGTGAGTTTTTTACCCACTCGCGTAAGGAACATCGTCCATTAAAGGTAGTGTTATCAGGATTAGACTTGATTAGAAACAATTTAGTGAAAAATTAACTAATTGCACTCGGGATTAAGTGCCTAGATGTGAAAACCATCACATTAAATTCGTCAACAAAAGCCCTGTACAAACACTACTTGTACATCGTCGTACTGTTAACATTCAACGCGGTACTGTTAAATTAAACGAACTAAAACGGAACTACTCAACCTTGTTCAAAACCATCGTTCGCTGGGACTTTAAAAAACATCATCCAGGTAAGGTCACACAATGTCACACTTGCCAGCTTTACGGTCACGGCTCGATGCATTGTCACATAAATAGCTTCTGTGCAATCTGTTCGGGAAGCCATAAAACATCCGACTGCAAAACGAATGAGGTCATCAAGTGTGCAAATTGTAGTGCGCCACATAAATCCACCGATCCAGAATGCATTAGCCGAAAGCAGTACATAGACATTCGCCGCAAATTATCCCCACGTGGACGTGGTACAGGAAATACAACGTTCCTACAGCCTCCGAGTGACAAACAGCAGCCACTGCCCGACCGATTATCCATTGATAATTTTCCTCCACTACCCCGATCGGTGCGTCAACCTTTACCTCCTTCATCCACCTGGGCTTCTGGCCTCCATCAAAACCTGCAACCTTCCAACAGTGATACGACACACACGAAGAAAAACCCGTCTGAAACTATAACTAATGATAACTTGTTCTCATTTAGCGAGATAAACTCTCTTCTTAATGAAGTTGTAACCAAGCTTAGTGTTTGTCAAATTAAAGCTGACCAATTTAACGTCATTACTTCATTAGCTATTAAGTACATATGTGGGGCTTTTCAGGGCCCGAAGAGCCATACATCATTCGATCCCCACTATTCCAGGCGGACGACTCATCTCTAAGTCGAACTTCAGCAAGGTTGCGTAACCTTGCTACGGCATTTACCCCCAGCCAAATCGCTGGAATTAATACAGTTACCCAATCGGATAACTGTTATGAATATCCGTTAGGCAGCTTACCTATTCTGTGGGGGGTTTTCCTTCCAAACCCCTTTTTCTCCATCACCATCCCCGAAAAACATTAAGTCCACGGCAAAGCTTATCACTTAGCCGTGGCACCGAAAATTTATCCCCGAGCAGGCATTGATCCCTGAAAAACATTAAGTCCACGGCAAAGCTTATCACTTAGCCGTGGCATCGAAAATTTATCCTAGGGCAGGCATTGATTTCTAAAAAAAACATTAAGTCCACGGCAAAGCTTATCACTTAGCCGTGGCATCGAAAATTTATCCTCCGGCAGGCATCGATTCCTAAAAAAACATTAAGTCCACGGCAAAGATTATCACATTGCCGTGGCATTTGAAATCCCATCCTTAGGCATACATTCTACCCAGGGCATCTCGTTTCCATAGCCTTATGCTATGGAAACAACATCAACAAAGAGTTCCTTGTTGACTCGTTTTCTTGTTTGCCCATGGCACTCCTTGCATGCGGCTATTAGGTCCCATTGGTTTGCCACCGCCGACAAGGTTTCGGCTGAGGCAAACCAAACATTTCCCTAATTACCAGCAATAGCTGGTTTCCTATTATCGGTCCCCACCGATCAGGGACCGCAAACAAGCAACGAATTGGATGCAGCCAGCAAGTGTTTACTTTCAACATCTGGCAATGGCTGCACCCTATATTCGTTGCAATATCTAAACATCGCATTGGCACCACAGAGTGCTATGCATACACAATTCCCTAATAACGGCCGCCACCCGTCGGCGGACCAAAGGAAATTCACATCGTCAACCGAAATGTTGATTTATGGCCTCCCATAGGATGACCAGATCTTCGGTTCGTGTCTTTTTCACCCCAGATGTTCATTGTTTGCATTAGTGGAAGATGCAGTAGCGATGCTGGCATCCAGCCTCGGTCGCCGGACGATCGTATGCAAGGCATACGCACACAAGCATAATGTATGCCTATTCCCCGGTCCAATCACGATTAACTACCGCGAGTTAATCGTGTAGCTCCTCCCCTTTTGCAGTTTCCCTTTAGGTGTCCCTTTTCTTATTGTGAGCGTCAAATAACAGTCAGATTGTTACCACCAGCGAGGACGTGCAGGAGTTCGCGTAGTAAAAAGTACATTTTTTAATATTTTTTTCATACAAGGAGCTGTGAGCAGGAAGCTCCATTCTCGTGAGTCGCGGCGTTTTTGATTCGTGTTTTTATTAAAAGGTTGTGCGCGGAAAATTATCTGTAACCGAAATAAGTGGTTAACTAACAAGTTAAGACCTATTCCCTAGTACTAGACGTTACTCCTTTTTTTTGCAATTAAGAGCTGTGTGAGTGTAATAGAAAGTAACAGAAATAAATGCAATAAAAGAACCAGAGTGTTTCATTTTCTTTTTCCGCTCGGGACGGCGTCGCAGAATCGCAAGTGAATCCAGAGGACCCGCGGTTGCGGAGTAGTGGAAATTAGTGAAACCCGCGTCCGTGTCGACGCACTGACTAATTTTACACTACATTGGTGACACCTAGTGCGAACACGCAACCTTGTTGAATACGCTCCCAACACACAACTTTTGGTTTGCCGCGATAATAAAATACTGTGACTCTCCCGGTGCACTCCCAAAATAAAATCCATAAGACAGTACGCGTGACAACAAAAACATCGAAGTGCTCGAAAATAAAAAGACTTTTAAAGGGCAAGTAGAGCCCCACCCCATCTTTAACACCCGAGAACATACACCAGCCTCAGCCTCATTTGTCACCAGGACCCTTGGACAACTCAGCACAGAACAGGACCTGCAGACCTCACCAACAGGAACCCTTCCATCGAGTAAGTCCTTTCAACTGATCATTTACTTAAGTGTGTAACTGTGTTCAAATTAAGTGCGTACCTGATTAAATTAAAATTGACAGTGATTTGTTACACTGTTTTGCAAAAACTAAATTAAGTTTATGTATCATCCATACAACCATATATATAGTAACCTTCGGTGCCTGGTAATCTAAATCTAACCAAATTAATTTCTCATTTACAATTACATTGTTTTAAAGTGTCCGTATTTTCCCTTTTAAATACTCAAATATATGTTCACATAATTAATTCTCAAACCACTTAACAAGTTAAAAGTGACAGAAACCCTGTAACAGAAATTATCAAGGGCACATGTTGTAATTATTAGCAAAAGCCTTATCCAATAAGTTCTCTTAGCTGTTATAAAACAATAGAAAATAAAGAATTTGAATACACAATTAAGCCAGCCGATTACCAGGATAAATTCGTAATTGTTTTACTGTTTCCCTGTTTTCTTACAATATTAAGCGTAAATTTGTACGGTCCTTCCGAGCAAAAATATAAACTAAACACGACCAGCTAAAATCGAAATTAAAATTATAGCTTCAAACGAATCAAAATTTAGTTCAACAGTTTGACCCGATAAAAGTAAAGTTCAATCAGCATAATTCAATGTTAAAGTGGAAAAGTAATCAATAATAAAATATTTTTATTTTCTTTTTAATAACCATATTAAAACATAATTTTTACATAATATAGCACAAGTCACATAAATTCTGTCGAGCTGCGCTGTAATTTAAGCGCATTTCTTTTCTTGTTTTTTTTTTCTTCTTTTACGTTAAATTATATAAGTGAAAAGTAGTAATAAAGTAAACGCTGGATCTTTCAAGTGAATGTGCCAAATTGTATTTAAATATATAAATCAAAATTACCGAAAGAAAGCCTTGCAAAAACACAAATTTATATCGACAAGCGTTATAGAAATAAACACGCACAGCCATTTTAAATACAAACACATTATTGCTCAATATTAAATACATTAAACAAACATTCACCACCAACAAATAATTTCGCTACAGGGCGTATATAGTAGTAACAATTGTAAGCCCCTTCAGGGTATTGATTAACACGCAACTCCCGGTAATTGCACATACGACTCCTCCGACTATCGCTCGACGCATTTTAATTAATAAAACCGTATTCGGGGATATTTAAGATTCCATCAACTCCACTTGATTCGACCCATAACAGACTAATGGCTCCAACCGCACCCCCCTTGCCCATGACGGCATCTCCAGCGGCAACTTCAAGGGCCACAGAGTGCACAGGCCCATTTCAAGCCATGGTACAGGAATTTGTTAGTACAACAATTCCTCTACCTAACCAGCGTCGACATAAAGCCACGGTGTTCCATCATATAGAAACACGTGGTCCCCCGTTGAGCCAGCGTCCACGTCGACTGGCTCCTGAAAAATTACGTGCGGCGCGCGCGGAGTTCGAGCACATGATCGAACTAGGTATCTGCCAACCGTCGGACAGTCCCTGGGCAAGCCCACTCCACTTAGTGAAGAAACGTTCTGGTGAGTGGCGCCCATGTGGCGATTACAGGCTGTTGAACGCAGCAACTGTCCCGGACAGATACCCTATTGCACACCTCTACGATTTTTCGTACAAGTTACGAGGGTGCAATGTCTTCACTACACTGGATCTCACCAGGGCATACCATCAAATTCCGGTGGCACCAGAAGACATCCCCAAGACCGCAGTCATTACACCTTTCGGACTCTTCGAGTTCAAAGTGATGACTTTCGGCCTCAGGAATGCCGCACAGACATTCCAGCGTTATATCGACACGGCTTTACGTGGTCTTAATTGCTGCCATACATACCTTGATGACATTCTCATCGCCTCCAAAGACCACGCCGAACATAAACGCCACTTACGTCAGGTCCTAGAGCGCCTCCGTGAATTCGGTCTTGTCATCAACCCAGATAAGTGTCAATACGCCAAGGAGCAAATCACCTATCTGGGTTATGTCGTTGACAACCAGGGCATTCGCCCACTACCAGACCGTGTGGAGGCCCTCATGAAGTATCCCCGGCCTACTAACGTGAGTGAGCTTCGTCGATTTCTGGGCATGCTTAACTTCTATCGTCCTACGCTGAAGAACGCTGCCCAAGTTCAAGCTCCCCTAAATGAGTTCTTAAAAGGAGCTAAGCGCAATGATAAGCGCCCCATTAATTGGACAGAAGTCTCTGACAGAGCATTCCAACTGTCCAAAGAACAATTTTGGCAAATGCCACCTTACTCCGATACCCCCTCGAGGGAGCGGCACTTTCCATCCAATGCGACGCGTCGGATACCGCAATCGGAGCCGTCCTTGAACAGGACATTGAAGGCCGACCGGAACCACTTGGTTTCTTTTCAAGGAAGCTGAGTACCACCGAGCGACGTTACAGCGCCTAGGACCGCGAATTACTCGCGATCTACAGCGCTGTTAAATACTTCCGTCATATGATAGAAGGACGCTCACTCTCCATCTTAACAGACCACAAGCCATTGGTCTATGCGTTCCGGAAGAAGTCGGGAAATGCCTCCCCCCGACAAGAGCGTCAGTTAGATCTCATAGGGCAATATACTACGGAGATCAAGCATATCTCCGGTAAACAGAACGTCACGGCGGACGCCCTTTCTCGAATCGATACGATTCACTTGCGTACCGCCTTGAATAACACTGACCTCGCCCTAGCTCAAGAGGAGGACGAACAGCTCAAGTCCCTCCTAACTGCCGATACGGCACTAGAGCTCAAGAAAATTACCCTTCGCGACCCTTTAGGCGAAATCTGGTGTGATGTCTCCACTGGAACCGCTAGACCTTACATTCCCGAGAAACTTCGTAAGGGCGTTTTCCAGCTTTACCACAACCCAGCCCACCCCAGCGGCCGAGCAACAGCCGCTGCTGTCCGTCGCAAATTCATTTGGCCCCGGATGAACAAAGATCTCACCGGTTGGGCCCGAGCTTGTCTCCAGTGCCAGCACTGCAAAGTAGCGCGACATAATGTACTGGAGCCAGCCCAGTTCAAGCTTCCCACGGCACGCTTCGCCCATATCCACATAGACATAGTGGGACCGCTTACTCCATCAAGAGGATTTTCTTATATCTTCACTATGATGGATCGCTGCACGCGATGGCCAGAGGCGACACCTCTCCGGGCAGTTACTGCCGAATCAGTCGCCAAGGCCTTTTATTCAACTTGGGTCACACGCTTCGGTGTACCAACCACCATAACTTCGGACCGAGGTCCACAATTTGAGGCGACAATTTTTAGGCAGCTAACAAATCTTCTCGGCTGCCAAAGAAGTCGTACCACCGCCTACCACCCGCAATCAAATGGGATGATAGAGCGCTGGCATAGATCTCTAAAAGCCTCACTCATGTGTCATAATGACACACAATGGTTTGACGCCCCTCCAACTGTCCTCCTCGGCCTGAGGACAAGCATTAAGGAGGACCTGGGTGCTTCGGCAGCAGAGCTTACCTACGGTACCAACCTCCTTCTTCCAGGAGAACTTTTCCTGAATGGCGAAACACCGCGTGACCAACTTCGTGAATTGGGACATCTCCGTGACCTGCTACGTAAGGTTAGGGCAACCCCTGTAACCAGGCACGGCTCCAAAAAACTTTTCGTCCACCCTGAACTGCACAGCTGCACGCACGTCTTTGTCAGGGTGGATAAGGTCAAAAAACCTCTCGACCCACCTTATGATGGCCCATTCAAAGTCTTCCGCCGCATCAGTGACCGCGTCTTCGAGATCGACATCAGAGGCAAGCGATCCACGGTCAGCGTCGAAAGGCTTAAGCCCTGTTTTCTGGAAGCTTCCGCTCCAGAACCACCCCCATCTGCTGACACAACTCCTACTCCACCAACACAACCTCCCCGTACTCGCGCTCAGGCGCGCGCCCATAGCCAACTAACCTCCTCCTAACCTGCCTTACCTGTTTCGTGACTACGTCACTGGGGAGGGGGTGATGTGGGGCTTTTCAGGGCCCGAAGAGCCATACATCATTCGATCCCCACTATTCCAGGCGGACGACTCATCTCTAAGTCGAACTTCAGCAAGGTTGCGTAACCTTGCTACGGCATTTACCCCCAGCCAAATCGCTGGAATTAATACAGTTACCCAATCGTATAACTGTTATGAATATCCGTTAGGCAGCTTACCTATTCTGTGGGGGGTTTTCCTTCCAAACCCCTTTTTCTCCATCACCATCCCCGAAAAACATTAAGTCCACGGCAAAGCTTATCACTTAGCCGTGGCACCGAAAATTTATCCCCGAGCAGGCATTGATCCCTGAAAAACATTAAGTCCACGGCAAAGCTTATCACTTAGCCGTGGCATCGAAAATTTATCCTCGGGCAGGCATCGATTCCTAAAAAAACATTAAGTCCACGGCAAAGATTATCACATTGCCGTGGCATTTGAAATCCCATCCTTAGGCATACATTCTACCCAGGGCATCTCGTTTCCATAGCCTTATGCTATGGAAACAACATCAACAAAGAGTTCCTTGTTGACTCGTTTTCTTGTTTGCCCATGGCACTCCTTGCATGCGGCTATTAGGTCCCATTGGTTTGCCACCGCCGACAAGGTTTCGGCTGAGGCAAACCAAACATTTCCCTAATTACCAGCAATAGCTGGTTTCCTATTATCGGTCCCCACCGATCAGGGACCGCAAACAAGCAACGAATTGGATGCAGCCAGCAAGTGTTTACTTTCAACATCTGGCAATGGCTGCACCCTATATTCGTTGCAATATCTAAACATCGCATTGGCACCACAGAGTGCTATGCATACACAATTCCCTAATAACGGCCGCCACCCGTCGGCGGACCAAAGGAAATTCACATCGTCAACCGAAATATTGATTTATGGCCTCCCATAGGATTACCAGATCTTCGGTTCGTGTCTTTTTCACCCCAGATGTTCATTGTTTGCATTAGTGGAAGATGCAGTAACGATGCTGGCATCCAGCCTCGGTCGCCGGACGATCGTATGCAAGGCATACGCACACAAGCATAATGTATGCCTATTCCCCGGTCCAATCACGATTAACTACCGCGAGTTAATCGTGTAGCTCCTCCCCTTTTGCAGTTTCCCTTTAGGTGTCTCTTTTCTTATTGTGAGCGTCAAATAACAGTCAGATTGTTACCACCAGCGAGGACGTGCAGGAGTTCGCGTAGTAAAAAGTACATTTTTTAATATTTTTTTCATACAAGGAGCTGTGAGCAGGAAGCTCCATTCTCGTGAGTCGCGGCGTTTTTGATTCGTGTTTTTATTAAAAGGTTGTGCGCGGAAAATTATCTGTAACCGAAATAAGTGGTTAACTAACAAGTTAAGACCTATTCCCTAGTACTAGACTTTACTCCTTTTTTTTGCAATTAAGAGCTGTGTGAGTGTAATAGAAAGTAACAGAAATAAATGCAATAAAAGAACCAGAGTGTTTCATTTTCTTTTTCCGCTCGGGACGGCGTCGCAGAATCGCAAGTGAATCCAGAGGACCCGCGGTTGCGGAGTAGTGGAAATTAGTGAAACCCGCGTCCGTGTCGACGCACTGACTAATTTTACACTACACATATACTCGGAAAAAACATGTTAAGAAACTCTCTTAACATCATAATTTGGAATGCGAGTAGCATCAAAAACAAAAAGCATGCATTTTTTAGTTTCTTGATAATTTTTAATATTGACATTGCACTTGTTTCAGAAACCGGGTTCAAACAAAACATTTCTTTCTCACATCAAAATTACATATGTTACCGCCTAGACAGGGTACATGCTAGTGGTGGAGGTGTCGCCATTGTTGTGAAAAAATGTATAGAACATTCCTTGCGTCCTTCATTGCACCTTAAGTTAATTGAGGAAATTAGTATAGATGTAACATTAAGTGATAACTCCAAGGTGAGTCTTTTTTCGGTCTATTTCCCTGGTGGAAATAGAAACATTGAGAAATCTACTTACCTTAAGCGGGATCTGCAAAAATTGTATAGAGTCAACATTCGAAACAAGGTAATTATTGGTGGTGATCTAAACTGCAGCCATCAGTCGTGGAATTGTCTTAGGGCAAACTGCTGGGGTAACATTTTACTAGATGTTACTGAATCCAGCCCAATTTTTTCCATACTTTATCCACTTCTCCCCACCTATATCCCAGCGAGTGCTAACAAGAACCCGTCAACTCTTGATCTATATATCACTTATATTCCAAATTACTGCACAGTACCATTAACTCTAAATGCGTTAAGTTCAGACCACCTTCCGATCAGCCTCACAGTGAATCATACAGTAGCTGTAAATCGTACCAATTTATACCACAACTATTCCGCCGCCAACTGAAATTGTTATAAATCATATATAAACACGAACTTGGTTCTAGGTGATACCAGCCTAAATTCTATAACCTGCAGCGAGCACATTGATATCCTATGTAACAATTTTGTTTCTGTTATCAATAGAGCGGCCGATCTTGCGATACCTAAATGTTCCACCACTCCAGTTGATAAGGCACCGCTTCCTGTAAATATCTTACATCTGATTAGGCTACGAAACTCTGAAAGAAAAAAAGAAGCTCCAGGGGCTTTATTTGATTTTAGCTGTCTAATGGCTTTTAATGTTTCCTCAATGCTTGGTGGCAGCAGCATTTGGTCTTGGTCTTGCATTGGTGGAGCCTCCAATTCTTCTGTGAGCTGACCATTTAGCAATTCATTGAAGTGCACTTCCCATCGCTCCAGAATGCCTTCAGGATCGGTGATCAGATTACCCTGTTGCCTCCTTGCAGTAAGTGCAGCGTGGCGTGTACCGCGTCATACTGCGGATTATTTGGTGGAACTTCCGCGCCTGGTGCGGACCTCGCTCTCTACTTTTCTCTATTTCACAGACAAGGTTTTTTTCCCAGGCATTTTTCTTTTGTCTGTGAAGTCTTTTTTCAGATCTTCTGAGCTCTTTGTAGTTATCCTCGCGTACCCGCGTCCTATGAGACTGCTGCATTGCCCGGTATGCAGCATTCTTACGTTCAGTCGCTAGTTTGCACTCATCATCAAACCAGTCGTTCCGATCTCTACGACTACTGCCTAAGATGGAGTTGCCAGTACTAATGACAGTATTCTTAAGGCGTGTCCATTTCTCTTCTACGCCCGGCATTCTGGCCCCAGGACTTACTCTCCCTTCGTCGAGCTCTTCGAGGGCGAGTCCTAACGTATGACCAAAGGTGTTGCTGGTGTTCTCATTGCGTAAGGCAGCCGTGTTGATTCGAACCTGATCCGCGGATGCAATACGTCTCCGTAAGGCAATCCGCTCTCGGAAAACTGTACCAACAAGATAGTGATCCGAGTCGACGTTGGCACCTCGGTACGTTCGTACCGTCATCAGGCTCGAAGAGTGGCGGCGATCTATCAGCACGTGGTCAATTTGGTTGCGAGTGGCTCCATCAGGTGATACCCAGGTGGCTTTGTGGATATCTTTACGCGGAAACCTGGTACTCGCAACGACCAAGTTTTTCGATGCTGCCAATTCGATGACTCGTAGTCCATTGTCATTAGTGTTCTCATGCAAACTATGGGAACCTGTGTAGTGCCAGAAAATCGGCTCCCTACCTATTTTCGCATTCAAATCCCCAAGAACGATTTTCACATCGTATCTTGGGCAGGCATTGAGGGCCCGTTCTACGTTCTCATAGTATTCTTCTTTTTCGTCGTCAGGGGACTCCTCTGTAGGTCCGTGAACGTTTATGAGGCTTATGTTCTAAAATTTGCCTCGCACGCGAAGAGTGCATAGCCTTTCTTTTATTGCATTAAAGCCGATGATGGCAGACCTCAGTTTTTGGCTGACTAGAAAGCCTACCCCGAGCACATGGTGTTTTGCGTGACAGCTGTAATAAAAGTCATACTCTTTTCTTTCAAAAACACCACTCCCTGTCCATCTTATTTCTTGTAATGCTGTTATGTCAGCCTTATATTCGGACATGGCATCGGCTAGCTGCTGTGCAGCTCGAGCTCTGTATAGTGAGCGTATGTTCCATGTAAAAATCCTTAAATCAATTAGCCATTTTCGTTTCCGTGGTCGTCGTCGTGTATCCGGTCCATATCCGAGGCTTGTTAAATTTGTCATAATAATTCATTTTTACGGGCCTGGTTATTAGCCTTGCGCCAACTTTTCTCAGGATGTCGCTGCATGCATTGGTTCACTACTTGGCGGGTGTCAAAGTAGATATCCAGGGGTGTCACGTGGAGACTGCATGTCAACTTGGATTGAACAGGGACACGGATCGTACTGGCCTTCGCCGGGTTGAAGGCAATCAGAGACTTTGCCCTGTATGTTCGCACCCATCCCCCCTCAGTAGAGCTATACAGCATACAAAAATGAAACTGAAATTTACGAAATGATCAGGGTGGATATTAATAAAAGGGGATGATGAATGAATATTTAATGTTAGGCTGTAGAGTATACCACCTTTAAATATCAAGATTTATTTTTCTGTTTATGCGACTGTAAAATTTCAGAATTTGCTTCCGAGCGACACCTCTTTTGCAGTTTCATAACGGTTTCCTAACATTCGTGACCAACCTGCGAAGTGAAAAAAGAGGAAGAAAATAAAAACATAGCCCCTCAGGAAATCTTTAAGAACGTTATAAAAAATTCGGTTATGATGAGTTTTATTTTTGCTAAACAGTTGACTTCGGCCACGCACCGCGATCACCGAATGTCGTCACCAGTATTAGAATTTACTCATTTGTACTGGGTATATATTAAGTTGTACTTATTAACGTGTAATAAACACGGAGGATCGGTAATTGACGTTCGTGAAAAGGTTGCCGTTTTTTTTTTAATAGTTTTAGGCTGGTCTCCTATATCTTTCTGAGAGTTTTCGGCTGTGTGCTTCTAGTTCGCGTACCTTATTCTGCAATAGGGTTTCTGGGATACAGAAATTGCAGATATCCATATATCAGTTATAGGGGACAAAATGTCTCCCGTGGACCACCTGCCACGCAATCCGTATTGACGATCATTTATAAGTCCGTTTCATTTCAAACATTAGCTATCAACTCGCAATTTTTTTTTTTTACAACGCGCGCACAAATGGGGATTTTGAAGTACCCTTAAATGTCAGAGCACAGTGCGAGGGGATGGAGAGGAAGTGGATAAGGAAAGGAGGTGTCGATGTATTTTGGTCTGGAATGTCTGGACATCACAACGACCAGGAAACACATGATCAGGTAGAACATTCCACATTCGTGTGGTTCGGCCATAGAATGACTCTCTATGTTTATTTGTGCGTCTGTCGTCCACTTTCAACGTGAACTGATGCGCATTGACAGATTGGTGGGTATCACGGGAAAACGTGGTCAGCAAGTTCCGTTGAGTAACGACAGTGGTAATACCTATAGAAAAGAGATAGGCATGATACTGTAGCGAGCTTAGGGTTCGCCGGATTAATTATTTAAAATAAATAAGAGCCGTTAAATCGATTTTGAATTAATATAACACTTTATTAGTCCGTTAATCACAACCGTTACTCTTACCGTACACAACGATTTCTTGACTTGTCGCCTGACCAAATATGGGAGTTCAACTCCATCTTTGGAAGAATATACGCCTTGTAAACAGTGGCCAGGTTGGATGGAGTGAAGTATCTTTTGCATCTCTTAAGGAACTCCAAACATTTGACTGCACTTTTCGCAGCTTCAAATATGTGGTCATTCCATTTAAGAGTCAAATGAATTCTAGTTCCGAGGATTGATAATTCCTTGGCTTCGTCGATGCAAGTGCCGTTCATAGACAATGTATTTACTTTGGGACTCCTCTTTAACGACAAGAGACAGCACTGAGTTTTTTGAGCATTGAATTCTACTCGATTAGATAATCGCCACTGATATATCTTGTTGAGGTCTGAATTCAATGTATCAAGCATAAGCTGCTGGTTGGTAGTAACGTTCGAAGAATTTGCACGGGAGTGGTCGTATGAGTATGAGAAACTCACCGTGCTATCATCAGCAAACGAGTAAATTGGGTTGTGAGTAATTGACAAGAGGAGTGGGTGAGAGTACCGAACCCTGGGAAACACCTGCATTAATTTGATGGGACACAGATTTGACACCATCAAGAACCACTTGGATTGAACGACCAGAAAGATAGTCTCTTATCCCTTGGATCAGGGAATTGTCCACTCCATATAAATGCAATTTTGACAAAAGGGCTGGATGCCAAACTCTGTCGAAGGCTTTTGAAATATCCAATGCGACTACCTTGCTTTGACTGAGGTAGTGGATGGAATGGCTCCACTTTTCGGTAAGGTACGCCATCAGATCTCCTGTGGACCTGTTGCTACGAAAGCCATATTGGCGGTCATTGAGGAGGTCATTTCATTCCAGATATTTCGAAGGTTGACGATTGATAAGTGATTCCATTACCTTGGAGAGAATGGAAGTTAATGCTATGGGTCGATAAGAAGAAAGGATGATTTGTCACCCTTTTTGAGAATGGGCTGAATGTTCCCTGACTTCCATCTATTTGGAAACGGCCAGTAGAATAAGACAAATACAAGAGTTTTCGCAGTGGTTTAGCGAGTGAAGAGGACCATCTCTCCAAGAGGATATGGGGAACGCCAACCGCACCAGCGGATTTGTTTGCGTTGAGCCCTTTGAGTGCGCGGTAACAGTACGCGTTCGGAAGTGAATCTGGCTCATGGTGTGCTGCTTATGCTCAAGTTGAGGTGGCACTGATGTGGTATCAGGCAGCGTTGAGTTGGCTGCAAAATGTGCAGGAAGTAGACTCGCCTTCCCTATTGGAGTGGTGACTGGTTTGTCATCGACTATAAGCGATGGACTGGATGAAGAGACTGAGTTTTGAATGTTTTTCACGAATGCCCAGAAGTTTCTACTACCTGTGGGAGAGTAGAGTATTTTTTGTCTCACTCTCTGGTCATGCAAGAACTTGGGGCATTGAATATACGCATAGCAGTCATTTCTAGCTCTCTTAAATCTTTTCCGGTTTTCCTCACTATTGTTTGATTTATACAACCGGAAGCTCAACTTTTTGTCCTTAATTGCTTCTCTGCACCCAGAATCGAACCACATATTTCTCTTGGGTTTGATACTCTTTACTTTGTGTGGAATAAAGGTCCGCATTCCAAGTAGACTCATGTCTGTCAATGTGTCCGCTATAGAGTCAACATCGTTTTGGAGGAAAAATAACGACCAATTTAACTTCCCAAAACACTCGTTCAACCTTCCCAGTTAGCTTTCTCATAGAACCATACTGTTCTTTGGTGAGTTTTTTCATAAGCATTGCTGTTGGTTAGAGGAAATTTAGCTGACACGACACAGTGGTCAGAAGTGCCCAAGGGCAAAGAAACTTCAATTGTGTATTTGTTTGGGTGGGAGGAGAGAAACAGGTCCAGTGTGTTGGCGAAATGATCATATATGTCTGGTGCCCGTGTTGGCTCATTGACAAGTTGAGTTAAACTATTTGAATCAGCAAAGAGCTGGACATATTGACCTTCAGGTGTTGTGTGTCCGGGGCGACGAAGCCGCTAAGAGTTATGCACATTGAAATCACCCGCAATCACGATTTCAATGTGCGGATATAGGGTCAAGACCCTATCAATAGAATCAGATAGAGCATCAAAATTCGTTAAAGGATGCGTTTTTACCCAAGTTTGGACTTCTGTGAAGAAAGCAGTAATGTACGAGTATGATATGCTTACGAACGTGAAGTTTTAGCCCAGAGAAATTAAATTCTGGGTTTGAGCAGAGCCCATATTGTGACAGAAGCTGATAAGCAATATCATTTCGTATATATGTGGCTATACCACGATGTGTAAAGAACAGAGGCACTTAGTTATATCCAGGTAGATTAAAATCGGAAATATCTGTATTAGTAATTACCTCGGTTTCGCTAAGTGCAAGGATAGTTGGTTTCTGGTTAGAGACGTAGGCAGACACAAAAGAGAAATTGCATCTCAAGCCGCGAATGTTACACAAATCAACGCGAAATTCCCGCTCCATTAAAATGGCCCTACACAGAAAACCAATACCGCCTCGGGAAAGGATGCAAGTCGGGACCAGCAATAGATAGCGAAAGGTGTTATGCCCTTGTAGTAGGTGCCCCACTAGATCCGTGCCGAAATCCAGGTCACATCCCTTCCATGACGAACATTATGCCACTCAGACAGAAAAAAGCTCTACAAAGAATATTAATAAATCGAGAGTATCGATGCCTGAGGTACGCAGACAGAGGTGCGAAAAAAAGGAAAACAGTCACAAGGGATGGAAAGGGTAGAGAGTTTTCCCGCACTGCACATCACTCGCGTGTATATTCTCGCACTTTTCACAGCACTAAGACGCGTGCGTGAAGATCCGTTTGTTTGTTTAGGATCTCACAGTAAGACTTCGCGCCCGAACCGGTAGTGCAATTGGGTATCTTATGTGTATCTAAGAATCCCAAAACGGATTGCACAATGGATCCGATGGTACGGATCACGAGGCAGAAGCGCACGTGCTGTCTCGTTGGCAGTTTTCATGCGACACTGATCTGCACAACTGTTGTCTAATAGGGAGTCCGCTTGGTAATGATAGTACTAGGGCTGTAAGTTTAATACTGTGTCTAGACGACAGATGGCGCTGCTATTATTTAAGAAATGATATATTGAAATACATGAAAAAATAACATAAAAAAGAATAATGAAACAGAAGCCTGTAAAACTCTTGTTTTACGATCACTCTTACATATGGTCTAATGCTTGCCGATAACTGACCCCGTTTTCCCGCTATACTCTTTTTTTATAGACGATCAACTGTGGATCTTGTGGGGTAGAAGTATTATATGCCAAAACGGGCACGTGGTTCACTCCTACCGCCATCATGTTACGCGAACACTGTTATTGGCGATGCACTCAGTTGTCCTGCTGCTTATTGCACTGTTCCCAGGCAAAGATAATAAAACACTTGATAACGGGGATTAGACTTTTATTTTTGTATTTGTTTTAATTGATTCTAACACTGTTTGGTGAGGAGACAAAAATATACAACTTGTAATACATTTTGTGTAACGTTTATGTTTAGATTAAATCTTTTTAATTTATTGTAGTTTAGCCGAATTAATTTGAAAGGGGACAATTTAAAGCTCACGTACGCACTCCGCGGGGGAATAAAATCTGATTTGAGCGTGTGCACGCTAGGTAGTTGAATAACGACTGAATGGAATTAGGGATGAAGATTGGGATATTTGATTTGCACAATGATCGGCCAATGGCAATCGCGCTTCTCATGTGCATGCTTCAATTATCTAGGCTCATCGAGGTGGATAAAAATACTTGGGTATTCGGTCGACGTCGATGGACGTAGGAAGGATGAAGAAATCAAAAGGGAAAACGCGATAACCCAGGGTTGATGTGGCTCGGTGTGCGTGTATTAATGCAGCCTCCGAGAGTGTTTCACTGTCCTAGTGCGGTGACTGTGGTGATCTCGGAGAGCATTGAACTATGAAGGATAGAATTACGAAGGAGAGAAAAATGTAGTTGGTGCTATTCACCTGCGAAAAAAAGATTATTGATCCACAGCGGATAGAGTGTCTGGGGAAAGTCGATAGGACGCTACATCGGCTAGGGAAATATTACCGTGGGAAAAACGCTAAGGAATGCGATAATTACCCAAGCCATTGGATGATGATGCAACCGCGTCGTTTGATTCGACTTGGTTATTGCTAACCAATAGGAATGCGATTTCCGGTGGAAATCTCATGGTTAGTGTAATGGAGTTGCCGTATGGCAGAAAGGTAGCTCAATTCAATTATGCATTATCTGGATATAATAATGAATTCAGCTATGCGTCCATTTGGGAAATATGATATTTCAGGTGAATAGCTTTAATGGTGGAATAGGGGTTGATGTGTCGCGCTGTTAGCGGTCGAAATTAGGTTAGGATTGTGGGTTGGTTCTCCATGTGATATAGAGAACCCCCACAATCTCGCCGTCCGTTAATGCGGTGGCGCACTGCTGCTGTGTACTTTTCAGGGGCATTGGCACGGGCGGCTTCAAGCAGAGAGTCATGTAAGGCGCCTACACATATGCTATTTGATAATGATGGTATGCGGTAGAAAAAGGATGTTAAAATATTTAATCAACAAAATAAGATTGCAAAACTGTCAAGTTGCTGGGTAGTTTAGTTTGTTAATGACCACCATTTAAAAAAGAAAACAACAATTTGTGACATTCTAATGTCAAAGTCAGGTATTAATAATAAAGCTATCGTATTTTTAAGGGATAATGAACTTTCATTCAAGTGCCGCGTTTTTGAGCCTGAATCTGTTACCTTATCACTGAGCCAGAACTTGAGAGTGTGCTCTAAAGCGTAGTATAAGTTGTTTCTGATTGTGTCGTGATATGAGTATATTAGACCTGTCTCAGAATCACTGATGTAAAATCCCTCGACATCGTAATTAGTACTCGGTTCACCTTACCGACAAATAGTGACTTGTATCGATCGTTAGAGCCTCGGTGTGTTAATACCGTTGTCAAGTTCTGCATGTGGCGACAGCCGAAGGGCGATTATCCATGGATATGTGTATGCATGTGTTTCATTATTTTTGCTTATCCAGGTGTCCTTACATACTTACCTTACACCTACTGTGTCGAATTTGTATTGTACTACTGTTTTTCTTATTGTTCTTGATATAGACTATCGAAACAACAGATCGATACTCTGTCGAGCTGGATATGTAACTCAGTAAACAAACATTCCCTCATTACATTTAGTGTTCCTAGGAATACTTTATTTTTCTGTTCCATTTATTACATTTATATTATTTTTTAAACAATTAGCATTGTTGCCTTTGTTACTTTTCCTTAATTCACCTATAACATGTTTTCGTTTTTTAATGTATCCCATTGTTTTTAATATTAATTTTTGTTGTTAAAATATTTAATTATAAAGAGTTTAATAGGATTTTCGAAAGTCAGAGTTCTAAAATTATTCTCATACGAAACAAAATGATTTGTTAAAATTCTCTCAACCTTTTAAAAAGCTACACAAACTTAACAATGATATATTTATGATATATTCTAACAAGATGTACGTGTCTAAAAAATATATTAATGAAACTACATTTCCAATGGTAGGCTTAAGGCTGAAGGCTGAACAGAAACAATGATGACCCCTTTTTATTGCATATTAACATAAAATGTATCCATCGCTCATTATCATTATTATTTTGTCTTCTTAATTTGACCAAATAAAATATGCTTAATTATAAATTTGATTTCAATCAAATCCATAAAAATATTTTTTTTGGTTGTTGTTAATTTGAAAAAGTAAATTGAATTAGATTGAAAAGTTGGGCAGGCAAATGAATCGCAATTTAGATTAAGGAATTATAACAGAAAATCGGATGCTAGACACATCACTTACAACTACAGTACATTAAGATCTGATGCTCTTATTACTAATGTATAACTAACTACCTTTTATCGAAATTACGTTTCAGTAATTTTGTTAAAACGCGTTAATTTTTATTCATAAGATTTGGGCGTGTTACTGTTTATGTTTTTCAACATTTTCATTTGTTACTTGTCTATTCTTAACAATCAATAATTTCTCCTAAATTTAAAAATACTTTTGTTTTTCTGTGCTTAGATTTATAATCAATATTTTTATCATTTGTATTAACTATAATGCCTTCTATACTGGTCGCGTCGACTTTTCAATATTACCTATAAATTTAAATAATCAATTCATCTGGCTTTTTGGTTTTCGAGGTTTTGTTGTTTTGTTGTTTTTTTAATCTTCTGCTTTGTTAAAAAACACATATTTTTCTTTCTAACATTTTGCTTTAGCTGGTATACGGCTGTGGCGGTCCCGCGAACCTCTTTAAGCCCACAGTGCTTTGTGAGGTTCGCAGGACCGCCATACGTCCATCGTGGGGTAGTACAATGCCGATGCAATTTGATTTATAGTTGATGACGGGGACGGTGCAAGGTGTAAAGTATTACAACTCAGGTAGAGACCAATATAGATAGATAGAAAAGGGGGAGGGGGTAGGGGGGGGGGGGAAGCGTGGTTGCGAAAGGGTGGGGGGGAGGTGTTTGTAAGACGGGCCGAGGCAGAGAGAGAGCATCGGGAGAGAGAGTGAGCGAAAAAAAGAGAGTGATAGTTGGCCAGAGTGGGGCGGAGGCAGATGGAGAGCATCGCGCGGCTGTCGGGTGGGAGCCGGGGGCCGGGGGGGGGGGGGGGCGGTGGATGACGAGAGACGGGTAAAGTGGGCAAAATGTACAAAAGTTGTACAAGATTAAAAGTAAGTTTACTATCAATCATTCCGGTTTTTACATTATATCAAGAATTAGAAGGTGTGTCAAAAGTTAAATAAAGTGCGTGACTTTCAGTCTAAAATAACTCTGCGTGTGGATATCGTTTTCGCAGATTATCCTTAATAATCTTGATGAATGACATCTTAAACATCTTCAGTATAAAAAAGGGGAAAAACTGATTTATGATACAATAAGTTATCCATTTCGTGATTCGGAAATTGAAACTCTCTGGAATGTGACATCTGTCAAATTTGAATGTCATCCAACTTTGGGATTTCTTCAATTTAAAGTTTATACATTTACATTATGGAGGGCTTTATCTTCCGAAAGTCGTTAGAATTGTTAAATTTTTAGTTTTTTAACAATTGGTGCCGTAGGCGTAGCCACATCTGGGTAATCGTCCTTCTGCGAAAACAATTCCATACCAGTCAATAAACCCGAAAAGTATAGATCTGTTATGGATCTGGTAAAACATTTGCACTGAAGTGAAAATGTGCCTGGGGGGATGGGAGCGAACACACAGGGCAAAGTCTCTGATTGCTTTCAACCCGGTGAAGGCCAGTACGATCCTTGTCCCCGTTCAATCCAAGTTGACATGCAGTCTCCACGTGACACCTCTGGATAGCTACTTTGGCACTTACCAAGTAGTGAACTAATGCATGCAGCGACATCCTGAGAAAGGTTGGCGCAATGCTAATAACCTCGCCCTTAAAAACAAATTATTATAGAATATTTAACAAGCCTCCGATATGGACCGGATACACGACGACGACCACGGAAATGAAAATAGCTAAACGATTTAAGAATTTTTTCATGGAACGTCCGCTCACTATATAGAGCTCGAGTTGCACAGCAGCTAGCCGATGCTCTGTCCGTATATAAGGCTGACATAACAGCATTACAAGAAATAAGATGGACGGGGAGCGGTGTTATTCAAAGATTTATTATAGCTGTCATGCAAAACACCATGTGCTCGGGTAGGCTTTCCAGTCAGCCAAAAACTGAAACCTGCCCTTATCGGCTTTAATTCAATTAACGACGGGTTATGCACTCTTCGCGTGCGAGACAAGTTTATGAACATATGCCTCACAAACGTTCACGGACCTAAAGAGGTGTCCCCTGAGTACGAAAGGGAAGAATACTTTGAGAACGTCGAACGGGCCCTCAATGGCTGTCCAAGATACGATGTGAAAATCGTTCTTGGTGATTTTAATGCGAAAATAGGTCGGTAGCTGTTTCCCGACACTACGTAGGTTCCCATAGTTTGCATGAGAACATTAATGACAATGGACTACGAGTCATCGAGAACATCGGAGGTGGCTGCGCCACTGTGCAAATCAGATCACTGCTTGGTATCCGTCGCGAAACCACTGGCATTTCAAGCGAATAACCGACATAAGCAGCTTCGCCAAGGGTGAAGGTATAGGGCTGCTAACTGGGACGATTAGCGAGATTTCTTCGCAACCTTTCCATGGTCGGAAGTGTGCTTTCAAGAGTCTGATGTTAATGCATGCGCGGAGTCGGTAAGAAAGATTAATCTCCTAGGGGTGAAGATTTATAGTCAATCAAACGAAGTTCATCTGATAAGCCTGGGTTTGATAAAAAATACGAGCAAATTACAGCGGGAAAATAGAATTTTTAAACAATGGCGCCCCATTCCCACTGCGATTAACAGAACGAATTTTGTTAGAATCAGAAACGATTGATACCACGAAGAAGGCTTACAACGACAGAGTGACCAATAAATTGCTTAAGTGCCCAACTGGTTCGTGTACCTTCTGGTCAGTGGCAAAGCGTATCAGCAAAAATTTCGTTCACTCCTCTCTTCCTCCGTTAGTGACGGCCAGTGGGACGTTAATCAAAATTCAAAAGATAAAGCTAATGTGTTGCCAAATTTATTTTCCGTGGTGTTTACACTCGATGCAGGTCTTTTGGAGCCACCTGCGATCGGGCCGGTCTCTTCGAAGCGGGATGTGAGGTTCCGCCCGAGTAATACTCAACGCATTCTATGTGAACTGGACTGCATGAAGGCAACCTACCCGGACGGAATACAACAATTGTCCTTAAGAACTATGCCACAGAACTGTCTCCGGTTCTTGGCAGACTCTTTTACTTGTCTCATGCACGGAGGAGATTTCCTACCTGCTGGAAGGTGGCTCGTGTTCAGACAATCCCAAAGAAGGGAAAAAGGTCTCCCACAAATTACCGACCAATAGCACTACTGTGTATGTTATCTGAGGTGATGGAAAAGCTCAACAATGCTTAGTGGATTAAGTATTTGGAGTGAAACGCACTTCTGAATGATCGTCAATACAGATTCCGTGACAGGCAGTTCATGGGAGACCTTTTAATCCTTATAACCGACATATGGACATCTGCGGTTGAGGGACATGGTGAGTGAAGGGCGATCGCATCGGATATCTTCAAAGCGTTTGACCGCTTCTGGCATGGGGCATTACTGACCAAACTTCGTTAATACGGACTTTCCCACCAGTTTTGCGACTGGACGAAAACCTTCCTCCAAAATCGGTGATCCGAGTTATTGTGAACGGCTTTGTTAATTACAGGGTGCCTCAAGGTTCTATTCGGACTCCAACATTATTTTTGCTTCATATAAATGATTTGTTAGAGTCAACGGATAACAAAGTGTTCAGTTCATCCTGTATACGGCATTCACAAAGAAAAGTGGATCATGGGTTACAGAGCTGATGATGAATGGACAGGCCCTCGAATCTGGGGAAAGCTTGCAATTGCTCCGCGTCACGGTCTGTGAGAATGTATCTCGGCATAAACATGTATCGGACATTCCCTTTTTAGAGCCAACAAATATTTTACTTCGGCCCAACTTCTTCTCCTGTATAAATCCCAAATTAGGCCCATGCTCGAATATTTGTCTAATGTTTGGAGCTCTGCTCCTAAACATACCCTCGACCTAGTTGAGAGCATACAGGGACGAGCGATCTGCCTGATCGGGGACACGGCGTTGACGTTGGGACTACAGTCGCTATCACATCGAAGGCGCGTAGCTGACCTCTGTTTGTTTTACAGATATTATCACGGCTACTGTTCCTCGGCGATTCGTGGTGTTGTTCCACGCAATTCTGATTATATGCGCTCCACAAGACAATCCGACAGATCGCACCAATTTGTGGTTCATCTACCGATGGTGGGAATATCTTTGCATCAGAACTCGTTCCATTACAGATCTTTGGAAGACTTTGGAATTTCCTCTCCGCGCGAGTGTTTTCGGAGCGTTACAACTTGCAACTGCTCAAAAGAACTGCAACGGTTATTTTGTGGCACCTCGGGCCACCGTGTCGGTGATATAGGTTCGCTCTCCTGAGAGAAGCATTATAAGAAAAAAATGAAGAAAAAAAAAACATTCATGGGTTAAGGTGTAACTTCTGTGCTGTCTACATGTCTTACTACAGATCAGCAGTGTTTCCCAGGCTACAACACCTGTAGCCACAAATACTCCCACACAGACTGAAACAACATCGCAAGTAGACGTGTTCACGGTCCTGCACAATCTGCAGAGACAGATGACACAGCTGCAAAATCAAATAAACGAGATCTACTCGCACTTGCCCAGTCTAAATAAAAAGTCAGTATAAACCCTCTAACCAAAACATCAATAAAAGCTCTTGTCGTGAATGTAAATCCACTAATAGGAACTAAGAGAAGAGCCAATCTTTTCAACCTGTTGCAAGATGAACTACCTGATGTACTTCTGACGGGGAAACAACGTTAAACCAGAGACACAAGATATGGCATAAAAACTACGATATGATACGAAGAGACCGACCTAACTCCACTCAAGGGGGGTGTCGCAATCTTTATTAGAAAAGGAATCCATCATAAAGTTATATATAGTGGAGAAGTGCGCAGGTTCCGGGAGCTGGAAGCCTGTATCGTACGCATACCCCAGCAAGGAAGGGGTTTGTATGCGATTGCGGTCTGAGCACCAACATAACCTATTTATAGCGGAGCTCGAGACACTCTTTCGATGCTTACAATTGGACCGGGACAAAAACTACTTTATCCTAGGGGGAGATATGAACGCCAAGCATAGAAATTGGGGAAATATATATTTAATGCCAGAGGAAATCAGTTGGCTGGCTGGTTAGATCAGTATCATATTGAATATAGAACAGACCTGCTAACTACGGAATATCCATCGTTCCCTAGAGGTAGATCGTTCTTAGATAACTTGCTAATTGACTCACGACTGAGACTACTTAACACCAACAGACGAAACAGAAACTGTTTACGGCCGATTGAATACGACAGTGACTACTGTGCATTCACGGCAGTAATTGAGCTTCCGAGCGATCTCGCAGATCTGGAGGAATTCGTGATCCCACAACCCTACAACTACGGGGCAATGCGATGGCCGAGGTTCACCAGATCATTAACAAGAGAACTTCGTTCGAACGACTTCAATCTGCCAGTAAACAGAAACCTGACTAATGACGAAATCGACAAATACATTCAACAAATAGACGAAACCGTAAAACGAACAATGGACAAAACAATTCCCAAAACAACAGTTACAGATTACATAAACATGTACAGAAACACAATAATAAACGCACTCCACAAGAAAAAGAGCAGACTGCTATCGAAATTAAAACAATTACACAGACAGTTTACAGTCAGACAAGACCAGGAGATAATATCACTGAAATCCCGATTAAAAAACCTCCAACAACTAATTAAAGCTAATTATAGATTAGCAACAAATTTGTATTGGAACAACAGAATTCGAGCTCTAAAAACTAATAACCCAAATATGTTCCCACAAATAAATAAAATATTCAGGAGAAATAATCAAAACGAGATTCAGTGTCTCCAAATTCTACGTATTGAGGTAAACAAGCAGCTGCTAACCAACATTGGCATAGATACAGAGAACGCTATCTTCAATAGTGAGCTCTTCGTGATCGAAGATCCTTTGGAGAAGGCGAACGCTGTGGGAGCTGTCTTTCAGGAAATGTACAAGGTGAATGAAAGCATTCGGCGGACTCACGACTTGGAGGACAGAATTCTACTGAATCACCTGCACCTCCGGAATGAAATTTCACATTGGCAATCGGAGAATCCGGGTTTTACGGAATTCAGTGACGATAAGCTGTCAATTGACATTAATGCCAATGGTGCGGCTAATAGCCTTTTAATCACAAGGGAAGGAATCCAGAGTGTCTTCGACTCATTAAGAAGCAAAAAGTCAGTGGGAATAGATGGAGCACCTGACATCGTACTCAAGAACCTGCCCCCAATGGCAATAGATATATACACGGTCCTGTTTAACAACGCGTTGAATAATGCATATTATCCTGCGCGTTGGAAAACGGCAATCATTCAGCCCATCGCAAAAAAGGGCAAAGACTGTACAAACCCAATGAACATGCGTTCGATAAGTTTACTCCCAAGCATCAGTAAAGCATTTGAAAAAATCATTAACAAAGCTCTGCTAAAATGGGTAGACGACAACAACATTATTCCAAATAACCAGTTTGGCTTTAAGGCGGGTCATGAAACCACACATGCCGCAGCTAAACTGGTCTCTGACATACAATGGAATAAATGTAGGAACCAATGCACAGAGGCCTGTCTGATCGACTTGGAAAAAGCCTTTGATACCGTCTGGATCGAAGGGTTGTATTACAAGTTGGTCAGTCATGGCATACATAAGCCTCTACTATATGTACTTTACGATATGTTAAAGGACAGGAGGTTCGTGGTCAAAAATGGTAATGTGACTTCTAATAAAACGTATAATATCAAAGAATGGTTTGCAACAGGGTGCGGTACTCTCTCTCTTTTTAACATTTACATTAGCGACTTATTAGATGCACTTCCGCAGGCTATTGCGTACGCAGACGATCTCATAATTTACAGAACAGCTCCGAAAAGTTGAGATCATAAATAGTTTAATACATCGAGACTTCAACAACGTGCAGCGCTATTGCGATAACTGGAAACTTAAGATCAACTTCCAGAAATGTGAAGCCATCCTATTTAGAACTCCATTATATAAAGCCACGAACGACGCAAGGAAAAACTGGCGAAAGCTAGTTATCGTGGGACCGCATGGAGATAAACTGGAAACCAAGAGTTTAGTTAAAAACCTTGGCATTTGGCTAGACCAATATCCGTATTTCAACAGACATGTAGAGGCTGCTTTGCCAAAGCGAGGAAAACTTTTGCTATGACAAGGAGGCTATTTCACACTAGCCAACTTGACAGCAGGGTAAAAGTCATATGCTACATGACGCTAATCAGTCCAATGCTCATATATGGTTGTCCAGTATGGTTTAACATAGGTCCAAATTTGATGGAAAAGATTCGGGTGTTCGAAAGGAAATCTGTCTCAGATTATATCGGACACCGGAATCGGACTATAAAAAGTATTATTCAAACGAGACTTTATAAAATGAAGCGTACATAAATAGGGTGGATAATTTTATGATTAAATTAATCAAAGGACATATTGCGATAGGACTAAGCTCGTCCAATGACCTAATTTTCGGGGCTTATTATCCAAATACCCTGTACTATGAGAGCGTGCGTCGCAACGGCTTTGTTCCATCAGAGGCGTTCCTTGACTTGGACATGAAAGGGCTTATACAGGATAGATTCGGAATTCCGCTGATCTATCATGTAAGTATATCATCCGTAGACGGGCGATTGTGCTACGACCGGGAAGTAACGCGCACCGAAGAAGAGCTCTTGCGCTTCAGTAGGGGTATCTCCCACAGAGACCGGGACGATGGTATTGGACAGCGTCAACAGTTCTAGTGGTTGAATGGCATATAAAGACCTGGATAGCAATGTCGGTATAGAATCACAGCCAGCTTACATAGACTTAGCTTTTCTAGAATTAGGATAGTATAAGATTTAAGTTAAGTTAAGTTAAGTGCTTTTAAATAAAATTAAAAAAAAAAAAAAAAAAAAACATAAGTAAGTTAAATTTTAAGAAAAAAAACAAAAAAAAATTCGACACAAAGTTTTTCAAATTTTTCTGTCTTTCAAATAAGCCTAAGTACTGCCACAAAGTTCTGTCGCCGAAAGGCAAATTATACAATTGTTAAGTAATGTTTAGCTTAGAGCGTCTGCGAAGGACCAGTAAATTATAATATAAAATAATTAAGCTAGAATTTAAGCATTTTTTGTCTAGCATATAAATTAGAAAATAAGAATATAGAACGAAATAAAAAATGTTAAAATGAAATGAAATGAATCAGCAGTGTTTCCATTAAACGAAACTAAACTATTAACCGACACGGTTATTTTGGATTTCAGACTGCTTGGTTACAACAAAAGTCTTCCGTTCATTCGCGGAATTGAAATCTACATATAAGTAAAGGGATCAAGATTTACAAGGTACAATAAAAGTGTTAAATAATGAAAAAAGAAGAAGGGAATAAAACTACAACCATCCTGGTAGAGTTCTATACTATGTGTTCAGCCACTAGTATTAAATAAATTTTGTAATATTTTTGACAGCCTGTAAGACAGTAAACAAAGAAGTAAGACTCAATATGTGGATTATTAATGAAGAATCGGACAACTTGAAGTGAGTGGTTTTTTCGTTTTTCATATGTAATTAAATTAATTTGGTATCTTCCCTTTAGATTGTTAGCTATACATCAAATTGCCGGTACTCCCGCTGCGCTTGTCTTAGCTTTAAGCCTGTGTTCGCCAATATTCGGTGAATTTGCAAGTGCTGCTCTTGTGCTTTTCAACATATATGCGAGTACATACAATATACACATAGATTCTACATACAGACAGTACATACATTTTCGGGTTTTATAAACATTTATCTCTTTTCAAAATGTAATCTCAAAAAGGCTCGATTTATTCTTATATGTAAAATTTAATAGTTAGTACAATATTGTTTAGTTAAATTTTATTTTATTTATTCACTTTTAGTATGACTCTCCTTAAAAATTTGATAACTCCTTTGCTAAGTAAATAAATTCTTAGATTCATCGAAAAATTAAAAATAAGGCCCGTGAATACTTCATCCGAAAGCAGTAATTTTTAAGTTCAATTGTTTTCTTCAATTAATATGTATTTGATTTTGTTTCATTTTTTTTTTCCACTTTAATCGTTTGTCTTTATATATAATCAATGTATTTTTGTTTTTATATATTTTTAATATAATGCTTGTGATTAAAAAAAAAATATTGAATTGGCTGTTATTAATGTTAATTTAGAAAAAACAGGTGTGGTTATTTTATTGAATTGCAGCAGAATTCGTGTACAGATGTTTGAAGTTATTTTCATAATAAATTAAAACTAAGTAACAAATGTGTATAAAGTGTTATATAAAAATTGATTTATATAATATAAACATTGTGTTTTTAAAAGTTTCTAAATTTCTCTTTTTCAAAACATTTTACAAGCTTCAGCTTTCTATTGAGTTGATAAAGTTATTATTTTATGTTTTCTTTCTTTTAATTTTTTTTTTACGTTTTTTAGGTTTCCTCGTCGTTATTCTTGGTATAAAAAATAGAAAAGGGGTTCTAAAAAATTACGAAAGATCTTCTTGTTAGTTGTTGATTTCACTGTTAATATATCGTTTTTTTGTTTTTTTGTTTTTTAGGAATTAATAGAAAAGATTGTATTATTGTTTTATTTGTGAAGTTAAAAAGCTTATAAATAAATATATGTATGTGTATATCATTTCGTTCAAACCAATCTTGTATACTATGCAAATCTTGAAGATAGTTTCTGTTTTAAATGTCCTGTTATGTCATTTAAAGTTTTGTTTATTGCATTAATATTAGTTACAATGATAAGACTAGATTAACACAGGGTAACTTTAAATTTAGTTCAATTAATTTGTTTACACTTAATATTTGTTTTTAGTTTTCAACCAGTTTGCAGAGAATGAAAGGAACCCAGGTTGGTGGCAAGTGTTCTGAGATAAGAAAGAGACTTTGTGCCAATCCGAGGTGAGTGTTTTCTTCTAATTCGTGAATACTGTTCTACTCTATTCCATTTATTGTTCTGAAAACGCATTACATCACTAACTTGTCTACGTCACTGTACACATGACTACTAAAGTCAGATAACTTGAAAAGTGATATTTATGAGAAATTAGTTACTTTCAAATGGACTTGTAAAGTAGTGGTAGACAATATTGAAGAGATTAAACAATAAATTATTATATTATTAAATACATGTCTGTTAAATTCATTCAAACTTATTAATGTTTTTTTGTACTGGTAACCTTTTTTCCCTTATTTCTAAAGCATATTTTCAAAAAAACAAAAATACGATGGCGTAGGGATAAAAGTGCGATGAGGACGTTGCCCTTATTTTCACCGAAACATTTCAGAAGACTCTTGTAGAGTTTTAGTATTCTTGTAGTGTTTGTAGACGGCCATGCTTCCATGTCCTACCCTGATGACCGCTTCTCTTCGAAAAATAATATCAGCAATACTGGATTCTTCTGGGTTAAAAATATTCATTAAATGAGGTTAATATATCCTTTCAACAAGGAGAAGACACCATGAGAGGTCGTTTAAGTGCTTCTTGCAGCTTTTTAAAGACATTGTTAGAGACAATCACCACGAACCACGAGTTCGACCACCTTTTAGGAGGCCTGCTTTTAAAGGAACGGATAATTGTAAAATTTTAATAGAGGTGGATCTCGAAAATTCGCTCAGTAGCTATCTATCTATAATATAACTTCCATAACGTTTTCTCCGCTTTCATAGTGAGTTAGAATATGTCATCAAAATTTACAAACTGGAAAACATCGTGTTCGGTAATTGGAATAATGTATAACATTTTCTGCGCTTTTATAGTGAGTTAGAATATGTCATCAAAATTTACAAACTGGAAAACATCGTGTTCGGTAATTGGAATAATGTATAACATTTTCTGCGCTTTTATAGTGAGTTAGAGGATGTCATCAAAATTTACAAACTGGAACACATCGTGTTCGGTAAATGGAATAATGTAAAAGGCTGTGCAGTGATCCTAAATCACTACTCCCATCCAAATCCCCAATATTTCCTATAATCCTAAACTTATTCCCATAGTGAATAATTGAGCGACAAGTTAAACCAAAAGTTAATTTGTCGCACATTGATTCAATTCCTAATTATCTTACCCTTACCCATAATCCATATCATGTTCCCCAATTGAATCAGATGCACGAAAAATTAAACCAAAGTCCATTTGTCGTACATTGATTCAATTCCTAAAAATCCTAAAATCATGAAATGCTTAATTCTAAATGCATTTCACAATTTCTCCTTCTGGGAATTTACTCAAATAAATTCCTAACAACTTCTCGGAACCCTAGTATTCCAATTGAAGCACACAAAATCTTGTTTGTGCTTCTTGGACATTTTAAATAAAAGTTGACAAATCCCGATGACCCAGAGTATAAAAGGGCGGCAAATTGTTACTTCACGATCAGTAAGGAGCCATTATTGCGAGCCATTATTCACAGAATTGGCACACTGATAAAACAAAGAATCCAAAACAAACGCACCCGACAGTTGGAAGACAAACTGAAGGGTATTCAGATGGACCAGAACATAAAACATAACATAAAAATGTTAAAAAGATATGTGGCACTTCTCCTATCACGGGCCAATCATGCACAACGACATTGTAATCAGTAATGTTGCTAATAAAGCAAACATCATCGGAGAAACTTTTGAAAATAATCACAAGCTCACTCTCGAGAATGGCGACCCGGACACTAATGCGATAATTAGTCCAGAGGTTCACAATAAATTAGACAACTTTAACGAGCTAACAGTGCATACTTCGACGACACACGTGGTAATAGTCACGGCTTCGTCACACCAAATACCCTACAGAACTTAGTTAAATCTCGAAACCCCAAGAAGTCACCCGGTATCGACAATATGTCGTACCACTCGTTGCAAAGTATTTCTGCTTTATTCTTTAAAGAGCTCTCCATTCTGCTCAACCATATCTACAACATGGGATACTTTCGGCAAGCTTGAAAGTATGCCGTTGCCTGCCCAATAGCAAAAGCTGGGAAATCAAATTATCACCCCTCAAGCTTTCGTCCTATTTCGCTCCTCACCTGCATCAGCAAAATATATGAACAGTTCATATACGAGAGGCTAAATAAATTTATCAGTGTCAGGAACCTGTGGCGACTAAATATGGGCTAGCTAGCGTTTAAAAAGTGGCATCTTTCGTAAGAGTTCTGTGGCGTTTCTACCAGACACACACAATTCACAAGGAAAATAGTGAAGAGCACCGAACGAAAAATCGAACAAGAAAATACGTCAGAGCCGTATACCATAGCGATAACAAAAATAATTCACATCAGTGGAGTATAGTCGAGTTTAAAAAACAAATTCTAAACACGGTCAGTAGCCTGATGGGTAACGCTTAGGTTCAATTTTTTTCGTGATTCAAACTGTCGTAGCGTCAGTTCGAATCACACGATCTTCTTCACTGTTATTTCAAACGCTATAAACCTAATACCTGACTTCCAATTTGAATATAGAAGAGCGCACAGCATCACCATGGCTCTCAACATATTTCAAAACCACGTTTGCGTGCGCCTCTTTAATAAGGAACCCACCGTTGCGGTGTGCTTGGACATTGAAAAGGCTTTTGACACAACCTGGATTGAAGGTCTCGTTTTTAAATTACTGAATACTGGCCTCAGTAAAACGCTGTGTAGTATCATCTACCAGTTCGTTTTAAACAGAACCTTCCAAGTTCGAGTGAATGGAAAGCTTTCCCGAACTTTCAACGCCGCTGCAGGCGTGCCACAGGACTCTATTCTAAGCCCCATCTTATTTAATATCTACACCTCAGATATTCCTCTCCCTGTGGATGGTAGAGTAAACCAGATTTGCTATGCGATGACGTCCTAGTGCACACGTCATCTAAAAGTTCAAAACTCACAACAAACCGACTCAACCGTCATCTGGACGAACTGCATCAGTATTACAGTCGATGGAAAATTCGACTTAACCCATCCAAAGCACTAGCTATAATTCTGAGTAGTAAACACTCCCAACCTACTTCTCGATATTCACAGAATATCTGAATACAAATCGGAGGTACTAGGATTAGACCACAGGACAGGATGAAATTTCTTGGTGTCATCTATACCCCAAAAATGAATTTCATCAAACATGTGACCCACATTATTCAAAGGGGCCTCGGTCGGTCTAAGCAAGCGCACAACATCTTGAAGTGGAGCAACAAAGTTGACACCAAAGTTAAGCTTCTCTGCTATAGGCAGCTAATCCGATCTGGAACATCATACGACTTTCCTATATGGTCCTGCATATCTTCGGCCCAAATGGAAAGACTTCGTGTTTTCGAAAGAACACTCCTCAGAAGATGCATCAACCACTTTAGAAGGCCTGACGGTCGCCATTACCCGAACTCTCACCTATACGAAGGTGCCTCCAATATCGCTATCGACGAGTACTTGCTACAATTAGCATATAAGTACCTCGAAAGCACTCAGAACAGCGAGAACCCACTTGTACGGGAGTCCTGCGTTCTTGACCCTTCTCTCTTTCGATCTCTTCGGATCAGACCATCACAATTTCTTCTTCAGTACAAAACTGAAGAAAGCACCCTTCCCAACAACACTCTCCTTTATAATAGAGCATTCCTGGACCCATCCCATTGGGTCTACCGCTGACACACTACAAACACGCATGCACAGTACAAGACTGCACAAACACATACACATACACACCGACCAAAGCGCCGATTATCAGACGCCAAAGACGTGATCTGCGTTTACTACCGCACTCAGAACCTACCGGTCTTGTACGATTTCTTTCCCACCATACCCCCATCCAAGTAGTTAGAGAACAATTCAACTAACCCTGTCCACACTATCCTTAGATACCTCCTTCCCCTTTCTTTTCAGATATCTTGAGACCGAGCCCAACATCTTCACGGGTGTGGGTGATTCTGGTTATCGCAAGATGACCAGAAACCAGAGACAACATGAAGGACAGATTTGTCCTTGTCTCCCTAAAGTCGGCCTCTCGCCTCCCAATTTTTTTTTTTTATTTCGCGATCAGTAAGGTTCCAGAGACCGAACCTATGACAGTCATTTCAATCCAGTTGACCTTTACTACTTGATGGACTTGTCAAAATCTATGGAAGACAATAAAGCAATGAATCGCCACAAACTATAAAAGGAAATCGTCTTTTATTCCCTGATAAATAGCTACCACGGGTATCCTCACTCCCCCAATACGATCATTAAGGACCCAAGGGAAAGGAGGTAAGAAAAACAAAAATGTTACCCGAGGAAACGAATATTTGAAGCGATAAATGAAATACTTGACCCACGGGATGAGCTGCTTGAAACTGGAAATGAAACACTTCATGTTGGACACGAACCATTTAAAACTCGAAATGAAACACTTGAAATTGGAAACCAAAGATGTGAAGTGGAAAATGGAACGCTCGAAATAGAGCGCTTGAAGCAGTATGACACTGGATGTTAGACATGAAACATTTAAAACGAGAAATGGAACACTCGAACTTGGAAATGAAAGTGAGAAGTGGAAATGTAACGCTCGAAATTGGAAATGAAAGTGTGAAGTGGAAATGGAACGCTCGAAATAGAGCGCTTCAAGCAGGAAATGGAAGGAATACTTGAAGCAGCAAATGAATCTCTTGAAGCAGGAAACTGGACTTTTGAAAATGGAAATGGAGCCATTCAAATTGCATATGGAACATGTGAAGTTAAAAATAAAATAGTTGAAGTGGGAAACAGAACACTTGAAAGTGAAAATGGAACGCTTGGATTTAAATATGGAAATTTTGAAGTGAGCAATAAAATGCTTTAACTGGTAGTGGAACACTTGAAACTGGAAATGGAAAACCTAAAACTGGAAATAGAACACTCTGAATTGGAAATGGAACGATAGAAACCAAAAATGAAATTTTTGAAGTGGGATACGGAACACTTGAAACCGAATATGGACCGCTTCAGTTTGAATATGAACACTTTGAAGCGGAAAGTGGAACACTTAACATTGGAAATCGAACTCTTTAAACTGGAAACGTAACGAACAAAAATGAAAATGAATTTTTTTGAAGCGGGAAATGAAATACTTGAATCTGGTAATGAAACACTTGAAACTGAAAATTGGACACTTTAAATTGGAAATGAAACGTTCGAAAATGAAAATGAATTTTTTGAAGCGGGAAATGAAATACTTGAATCTGGTAATGGAACACTTAAAACTGGAAATGGCGCACTTGAAACTGGAAACGAAACGATCTAAATAGACAATGAGATTTTTGAAGTGGGATACGGAACACTTGAAACCGAATATGGAACGCTTGAGTTCAAATATGAAAATGTTGAAGTGGGAAGTGGAACCCTTAAAACTGTAAATGAAGTACTTTAAACTGGAAACGGAACGTTCGAAATTGAGAATGAATTTTTTGAAGCGGGATACAGAACATTTGAAACTGAATATAGAACACTTGAGTTTAAATATGAAAATATTGAAGTAGGAAGTAGACCACTTAAAATTGGAAATGGAATGCTTTAAACTGAAAAAGGAACGATCGAAATTGAAAATGAATATTTCGAACCGGGACCACTTGAAACCGAATATGGAACGCTTGAGTTTGAATATGAAAATTTTGGATGCGGAAGTGGAAAACTTGAAATGGGAAAAAGTATGGTGAAAGTTGAACGTGAACATTTTAAAGTGGAAAATGTGGCATTTGAACATAGAAATGGCGTGGCCGAAGTTGGAAATGGAATACTTGAACTTGAAGCTGAAAAGAGAACACTCGGATTGAAAATTCGAACATTGGAATTTGGAAACGGAATACTTAAAGCTGGACATGGGACGTTGAAAATGGTAATGGGGAGCACAAGGCTGGAAATGGAACATACGATGGGTGATAAAGAATATTTGAAGCTGAAAATCGAACACTTGTACCCGGATATAGACTATCCCCTTCAGGAAATGGAATCTTGGAGTTGAAAGTCAAACCCTTGAAGCAGTGAAGGATGTGACTGGAAGTAGTAATGAAACGCTTTAAACTGGACATGGAAAATTTAACACGAGAAATGAAACAGTCGGACGTGGAAAGTGAAAATACGAAACTTGAATTTTGGCATGAAACATTTAAGGTAAAAAATGAGAAAGTCCGGGAAGGAAATGGAACACATGAAGATGAAAACGGATTATTTAGGGTGTCGTCGGAGTTCGGATTTTAGATAATATATCTGAAAAAGTCGTCGACATATATGTGGGGGTAAACGTATAGATGCCGACGTACGACACGGGTTCACTTAACACCCACCGTGGATAGAACAATACACCGATCGCACCAGAGAAATCACGAGAAACTAAAACACGGGGAGTTACTGTTGTTGAAAATATTTCTTTTCTATTTATTATCCTTTTTACAATGATGATCCAAGTTTTTTTGTTCGCGAATTATTGCACAGCAAATGTTCTATCTAGTATACCCGCCTGTCACCCGGGAGACCGGGGTTCGATTCCCCGTCGGGGAGCCTTTGGCGCAAGACTAATGACCTTGCCCAGAAAAAATAAATCATTATGGAAAATTTAACAAGCCTCGGGACTTGCTAAATAAGGCCAAGACCGGTTCGTGGTTGTAGTGCCGATGATGATGAAATGTTCTATCTAATACCGCGAATTATTGCACATCAAATTTTATACTAACGTGGTGATATAGCACCAGTGACTCTCAACGAACTCTGCTCTCTACGTTCTGTGTGCGCACACTTCGGAGGATGAAATCGACTGACTCGAATTAGGGATGGAAATTGAGATTTCTGCTTTTGCACAACGATCAGCCAATGGTAATCGTGGTCTCTTGTGCACCTTTCAAGTACCCACGCTCATAGAGGTGGATAGGTACTTGCGTATTCGTTCGACGTCGATGGGCGTAGAAAGGATGAAAAAATCAAAAGGAAAGCACAATAACCCAAGGTTGATCTGCCTTAGTGTGTGTGTATTAGCGTCTGAGAATGATCCACTGACCTAGTGCGGTGATTGTGGTGATCGCAGAGTACATTGAACAAGGAAAGACAGAATTGTGAAGGAGAGGAAAATGTAGTTTGCGCTATTCACCTGTAAGACGAGATCATTGAACCCTCGCGGATATAGTGTCTGGGGAAAGCCGATAGGACGATACATCGGCTAGGGAAATATTACCGTGGGGAAAACGCTAAGGAATGCGGTAATTACCCAAGCCATTGGATGATGATGCAACCGCGTCGTTTGATTCGACTTGGTTGTTGCTAACCAACATGAATTTGAATTTCCGGTGGAAATCTCATGGGTTAGAGGAATGGAGTTGCCGTATGGCAAAAAGGTCGCTGAATTCAATTATGTATTACCTGCATAGAATAATGAATTCAGCTATGCGTCCGCTTTTGAAACATGATTTACAGGTGAATTATGTTGGTAGAAGGATTTGGGGAATGATGTGACACGCCGTTTGCGGTCGAAATAAAGCGGAAATTGTGGTTGAAATTGTGGATTGGTTCTCCATGTATTATAGAGAACCCCCACATATATGATGAGGAAAAGCGGAAGAGCGCTCAGGAATGATATAAGCAGTGAGCGCCAATAGAGAATAGAAAGCAATAAAGCCGTTTCATTAAAAAAATGAATGGCTATCTTTAACTCAAAATGACCGGTGGTAGAAAGAAAACTGTTGCCTCAAAACAGACCATGAGGTACGCCTGCTTTCATTCACCATCGGATTTGGGCTCTTAAATCTAAGGTTGCCTGAAGATGAGCAAAAACAAATTATCGGGTCTAAAAATGGGGCACAAGACTAAGAGTTACATAGAAAAAAAGGAAGTTGAATTTACTTTATTAAATATGCTCAAACTGGTAATAGGAAGTAAATCAGACTTATGCAAGTCCTTACTTTCTGACTTCATGAGGTTTATTACAATAGCTTTAAGTCTTTGATGATTTGCACAATCTAAAATTCTTCTTTAAGTTTTTTTTTTTTTTTTTATCGTATATTTTTTAGGAGGTGTGCTGGTGTTTCTCTTCTCACAACATACAATCTTACCGTATATAAAATGTTTTGTTATCCCCTCCCAGCCTTTGCCCTATCAAACCAATGGATAACCAACACCCCACTAATCCCCCAATAACATAATCACGCCACCCAACCTGAACGTATATCTGTTTTAATAGTCACAGTTAAATCAGAAGAATGTAAAATTTCTAACGCTCTATCACACGCCCGGATAGTCCCAATCAAAATTCCAATAGCTTTCCTCACCTCCCCCTGGCAGAGGGCTTTCCGGAACACACACCTACCAAGGAAGAGTCCAGCACCATCAGTGCGGGAACATGAGGGGTCTAGCGGTGCTAGTTAACTTGTGCTTACGTTTATCGCCGAAATCAAATCTGTATAAGGGTGAAATTTTAAGGCCAGTCTTTTCTGGTATGATCTTAAAATGCGGCTGTTCAGTACTTACAATTAATGGCCGCTTCATTGAGTGCATATATTCACTATGTGGCGCCCCTAGAGGGCGTCGTGTACTAGGGACATTCATTTTTTTGCAAGGCTCGGGTTTGGTCTCGTTAAGTTGGCAGTTTAGTGGCGAATATTTGTTTGGCTTGTATATTGAAAAGATGTTATTAATTAGACTTAGGGCACTATGGCCTCCGCTAGCCTGTTGGCTTGTGGTACCATGTTCTGGATAGAAATTATTGTATTTATATGTTGGAATAGTTTCGGGGTAAACTTTTTGGGAAAAACGGTGGAGGGGAGAGCCAGCATGCTCAAAAAAATGATATTCACTGTTGTTCTGTTGTGGTGGGGAGGGCATGCCTTCTAGAAGGCTTTTCTTGATCATCATTCGTTCCTGTTCGCGATCGTGTATATTAATTGGTTGGCCATTATTATAACAGCCAACGTTGACATTCTTTACTTTCATATTACTATTCATATTGCGCTGCTGCATGTGTAGATCGATGGGACTCGGTGGCTTTTCGAGCTCTTCCCAGTATTTTTCGAGATCAATATTGAAATCTTCTAGATCCATTTCTGTTGAGTCCGAACACGTGTCTTCATCATAGCGACTCGGAGGCTTAACTTCAAGCATTGACTTATTGCGCATGGGTCTATAAGTGTTGGATAGAAAGTGTTCGTCTTCATCGAGAAATTTATCTTGACACATTAACCGATCGCGCTCGTCGCTTATGAAGTGATTCAAGTCGGTATCATAAGGATCGCCCATACAGTGGTAGTGATCTTCGTAATGATCAGTATATCTAGACGACGGGCCGTAACATGGTTTGTGTCTAGTTTGTTGATGATGAGGACAAAACTCATCATAGGTTGAATAATGCACTGTTGGTCTCCGGTTGCGATCCTCCCATTCGGCAATTAAATTTCGCCGACTTGTACTAGGACCGCGATCGGCGTTACATCGATCACGTGTCGTTCGACGGTTGAAGCTGTAGATTTCTTCGAGTAGACATTTGGAACTTGTACATCGATCTCGGGCACAACACCGGGTATGGGTGTCGGTGCAGTAGTAGTCCATGGATTTTCTCATGGCCTTTTTATCTTTTCTAGTTGGCGGAGGGGGCTCATAGTCGATCACATCGAAAGGCATCGTTTTCGATGTACCAGCGCTAAATGAGAACGATTTCGGAACGGAGGTATTTTTCGATGATTGATCATAACCACCAAAGCAGCAACTTTTGGATTTTGGATATTTAAATTCCTTACAACTAGAAGAACGTTGCAGATTATTGCTGGCACCGACATCTTGGGCGTCATAAGTCTCATCAAGTTCCCGAATATTTCTCAGCCTTCTATACATTCCATACTTAATGCAATCGGGTACATACTCTTCGTCGAGATCCTCGGATCTGTTTGAATAGATGTTATCCGTATACCAGGACGGATCAAGGGACTTTGGTTTCGGTTTAGCGTTAAGTAATTTTTCTTTCTTCGATTGGCGATAACTTTCAAAACAGATACTTTTCATTCTCTCCAGTTTTTGCTCCCTTATACGTTCCCAGTTTTCCCAGTTCTTATCATTTTTACATTTATTATTATTATTGCTAATACTACTATTGTTAAGACTATATTCTTGGTTATAACTAGTGTTGTTAGCCTTACCATTGGCATTGGTATGATTATAACTAGTGGTACCGCCACCACTATCGGTGACAACAATTCTTATCTTACGTTTGGTCTTATCGAGTAGTTTCGATGATAAGGATGATTTTGGTTTGTCTCGATCGCGATCGTAGATTTCAGGCGGCTCTTCTGGCTGTCACACTTCCTGCAGGTACTTAATTGGACAATATCCCTGACGATTATCAGCTGAACGTACCATAACCATGCCGTTAACTTCATCGCCAGTCTATAGATTTTTGGAAAGTAATAATAATTAATAAATGAGATAATATTTATGAGTTCAAGTAGTGAAGTATGAAGTATACCTGGATGACAATTTGATCCCTCAGCAAAGTCATATTTTCACCGCGATCTCCATCGGACACTTGTAAATTATGAGTGACTTGAAGGGGCTTTTCACCGGCATTTAAACGCGCACAGTACTTAGATGGGAAATAACCAACTCTACCTAGGAGTTTACCTTTCCACCAGTCGGGATCCGTAGTTTCTATTACAGTCACCTGTGGGGAATGAAAATATATCAGGTGTGATTAGTTTTGTAGGTAATCATTTCGGGGGATATTCACAAATATATCAGAAACAGCTATTTCGGTTTTTTCGATTCTTTTCCAGCATTTAGGATGTTGAGATGCCTCTCTTACCGGCATTCCGTCGGGAACGATCTAGAAGTAGGTGGGTTCGATAGCAATTGTAGCATTGCCTGGAGCTAGTGATCGGTCACAAAACAGTTTTAAACCATCTGAAAGCTGAATTCTCTCATTGCTACTGCACTACATGAATTCACGGGAAAAAAAACGTAATGGATCGAATTTCCATGTGCGAAGCCTTGGTCAAAATGGACGATATCAACATTTTTAAATAGATAGTCACTGGAGATGAGAAATATGTCATATTCGACTTTTTCGAAAACGATTTCGGTCACAAAACGATAAATGGCTCAAACGGCGGTTAACCCGGAACTAACGGCCTGTAAGGTTTCGCTTTATATTTAGTCGGACTGGAAAAGAAAAATTATCCGCTATGAGCTGTTTCCATATGAAACACTCGGACCCCCACTGGTAACAATAGGACCGTTTGGTGCTCACTACTAATAAGAAGCATTATGCTCCATCGGGACCAGGCCTGGCTACATAGGTCTATTATGACGAGCCAGAAACTTCCGTAGCTTGGTTGGGGAGTTTTGATGCATCGATCGTACCTGGCATAAGGAAATTGCCATTTTTTTTTATCATTGCAATGATAAGAGTTCGTTTAGTTTTACCCAAATAGGTATCGGAACTTCTGTGAGAGGGGCACCATGAAATTACATTTAAAATGGCCCAAATGGTGCATATTTGACCCAAATCGGATAATTTTAAAATAAATGTAAAAATAATGGATTCCTTTTTGTCAAACGAATATTGTTATTCAATCATCATCATCATCGGCACTACAACCGGGAACCGGTCTTGGCCTTATTTAGTAAGTCCTGAGGCTTGTTAAATTTTCCATAATGATTTATTTTTTCTGGGCAAGGTCATTAGTCTTGCGCCAGAGGCTCCCCGACAGGGAATCGAACCCCGGTCTCCCGGGTGACAGGCGGGTATACTAACCACTATACTATCGAGGAGCCCTTGTTATTCAATATTCCCTGGCAAATTACTATTGCACAATCCGGGTTCAATTTATGCCATTGCCACAACCTACAATTGCGAAAAGTTTGCATAATATGGAATAGGAAAAACAATCGGGTTGCATGATTGAGATGTTTGATCAATAAATTAAGTTCAGATTTATAAAATTGTGACTTCCCGGAGAATGAACCAGACCATTCAATTCATCAAGTTGTTGTTTTATAAGAAAATTATTCTGTAGATATTTTCCTTTTGACCAATATTTTGTGAATTGTCATAAGCATCGGTTGAACTGGTACATTGCCGACCTTGATCAGTTCACTTTAGTTTAGTGGGACTACCACCCCATTTATTGGCTTAATTCAAGTAACCTAAGAACTTATAAGCTAAAGTATATATAACTTCACAAACTAAAGAACGTAAGACTAAATTAACTAAACTTAACCTAAGGTAAACAGGATACATTATGCTGGCAAGAGTAGGGGTGGGAAGCGGGTTCAAGTTAGAGAGGAAAGTGTAGATAGTGGTGAGAATAGTTTAGAAAGCGGTGCTTGAGAGTATGGGTAGAGAGGTCAAAGTCCAACAAGGTGCAGTTGGTGTTGACATTTCTCAGCATCCGCGAAAGGGGTTCATTGAAGCCATAAGAGGTCCGGTTTGGAGTAATATAGACAAAGCGGGGAGAGGAATTAAGTTAAGGAGGTAGGCGCAGTCGACCGAGCCGGAAAGGACCCGATGAATGAACACTATGCAGCCAGAACCCTGCGATTCTCAAGGGGTCTAAGGTTGATTAATTTAAGGCGGGTGATATACAAAGGCAGGATTAAGGTGTTTCTCATCCCAGTCCACGGAGAGTGAACCGTAGGAAGCAACGATGAATACTTTCTGTTCTATGAATATGGGTCTTGTGATAAGGAGACTGTGGGGTAGGAGTTGAGTGTTTGGGGTTGTACGTAGGTATGTCAACACGGACACTGTTTCACATACACACCACGAATTGTTCCACCAAATGACCAAACGAATAAAAGCACCCCGGTAATTCAATCTAAATTGTTCGCCGAGGAGGAATAAACCAGTAAGACGCCGGAGTTTAACACTCAGCACCTGTGAAAGTCAATTAATAAATCTAGTCGATTGTTTTAGTTACACAATATTCATTTAATTCAATTCCACGTTACACCGTGTCTTTTAACATTAATAATTAATTCTGGTGAACTACAGTTAGGTTGAATTTACATTAACACTGTGTCTCTCTCAATCGCTGGCAAATATGCCGCTATATTAAAGGACTCGCGCAAAATAGGGGGTAACACGACACTCGCTCGACATTGTTTAGCACACGTATTAAAGTCACTTAACTCCGACTCACTTCCGTATATCGGTGGAAAACGAAATTGGCTACTACTACAAGCGGGTGCGACTGTCCGCTGTGGCGATAGAAATCTGACTCTCAGAAACCATCCATATCTGCCAGATTCACGGTGTGGATTACATTGGTGTGGGAGGATTCTATATGTGTCCGTATGGGACATGTACGTTGCCCTTCAGCCTGTATATCGACAACGACGAAAATGCACCTAAATAAACATGGGCTGGTGCAATGAATTGGTATTATAGAGATATGCGATGGCGAAAAATCGCCGAAGGGAGAAATAGGTTTCTGTGGCTTAAATAAACAGAAACGCTATTTCGAGGGTCATAAATCTTTGATGGCCTGCGCCTGAGAACGAAATAGGTTTTTGCTTCAAGATACACAAAAACGCTATTTCAAGGGTCACGATGATATGCACATCGTGTTTACTTAGCCGTCCATGCTAATGCCATTGTAGGCTATAGAGTTTTTGTGGCGATAAGCAAACCTCGCCTATGACCTAGGCTATGGTAGCTTTTGTTTGTTTTACAGGCCGGAGCATCGTTAGCATGATTTGGGTTATGATTGTCTCAGTCATATTAGTGCCCAAATCCCATGATCGGTAGATAACCGACAAAGGAAATTGGTCGCAAGTGTTGCGAACCTTGGGACTGGGGCAATAAATGGATATGAACCGTAGCAAGACACCATCGGCTTCAGCTATGTCAACAATTACGCTGGCCAGCTAGTATTTATCTATTATAATTGCTGACACGCCGAGCCGATGGAGATATGGTACGGATCATAAACGGAAAAATTCAATGTGATGCATGCCTTAAGATTTATCTTTCAGGTGAAAGAGAATGAAGGGTAGCTTACGCTGCCCAAAATTGCAGGTAGGTATGGTGGGTTTGGAAGGTGGTTCATTTAAGAGGATGGACGGTTCTTTGGGAATGTATTAAAGAACCGCTACAGGTGTGCCGGCGTACGGCGCTGAGTTCACTCCTATCCCCATCCGTCTGTCGCTAAAAGTTTCGACGATGTTCCGGCAAACACCTTCAGAAAACTGATCACCCAGAAAGCCATCACGCGAACAAATAAAACACTGACGCACAGGTTTGTTATTATTAATGGTTTTTTATTTCGCGTTTGTGTGATTGATAATTCCACTTAACAATTAGAACTCGCGCAGCAGACTCACGCGACGCGACTCGACTTTACTTCACACGCGATTAAAAGGACGCACAGAAACAACATATAAGGCGTTAAACTCACTTTAATTGAAAGCACGCTTACTCCACTCGACTTAATTATCTGCGCTTCTCCGCCACGTGGCGTAGAGCGGGCGCGACAACGACCACGACCTGCTCGGTCGGTGGATGTAAAAGGACTCAACGATATTCAATCGTTTGGGGTGAGTTTTTGGTGGTGTGGTGAAAAGGAAAAAAAAATTTCTTTGACCAGTGACCAATGGAAGGTGATCTCTGGGACGCGGTGGTGTATGTGTGTGTTCGTACATATCACCGTGTCCATCTATGCGTTTAGCCAAGGACAAACGGAACCTACGACGAGGGCAAAAGAACAAACGGGAAACGACCTAAGGCATCTTTCGGTAATGAGGGTCAGCTGTCTAAATAGCAGCCACTCATTAAATGCTAAAAGGGATTGCGATAAATTATACAATAGAGATCGTATATCGTCTCTCTGCCGACTGGAAGAATCGGATTATTTTGTTTGCATATGTTTAAGCTATTGAACCCAATCCGACGGTAAAGCGTGACGTCGGCGATTGTTTGAAGATTCAAACAAAGAAATATTTCTGCGAGAAGTGCTTGCAACTGAATCATTAGTTGCAAGTCTTCGGAAAGCAATTTAGATGGGTACACAATGACGGTTGTGTATAGCATCTGCGTCAATTATGCATGGCAAGTTTTCGGAAAGTAATTTAATTATGCATGACATCTATTTCGACGGCAGGATCGAACTATAGTGTGAATATCTACACTAATTGGAAGTTCGGTTTTTGGGTCGCTTATGCAGAGATGCATTGATAATATGTGAATGCCCATGTAGGAAAAATTTTTTTAAAGAATTTTAGGTAATGCTTGTATGCATTCATTGTCCTTGGAAAAGGAAATATTTTCAGGTGCCCATGCGATTGCATTGGCGGGGGACAATGGGAGTTGGGTTGCGGATATGGGGGGTTTTTTTAGGTAAGTAGGCCGTGGGGTTTGGCGAAACCGCCACAGGACCATACCTGGATAGCATATTTTAGCAGTGCACGGACGAAGGTAAGATAAAGGGAACGAGTTACGTAGGGGTCGAAGAATTCCTTAGACTATCGTGTCACCAATCGGACAGCAGAGTTGGCTTTCCGGGTCATCTCATCAATGTGAGAGAGGAAGTTAATTTTCCTGTCGCAAAGGATTCCGTGGTCTTGAATGGATTAAAACATGGTTAAGGGTTCTTTATGAAGGGAACAGGGACGCGAGGATGGTGGAATACGCTTACGGGAAAACCTTATAGATTGTCATTTGACGATGTTAAGTACAAAGCGATTTTTCTCACACCAAGTCGAGAAGTTGTCAGGGTTTAATTGCAGCAGTGCAGAATCACCTCGTTACCGTATTCTAGTGGTTAGAGTGTAAAGGAGGTGAACTTAACAGGGTTGGTTGTAGTTGATCGGCCATCGAGACAACCACGTTGCCTTGCTGAAATAAAAGATTTGCAACAAAAATTAAGAGATTCGTATAGACTGCTTTCAAGCAACTTGGCTAGGTGTGACAGTTTGGCGATGGAGCGGTAGTTCGTGAAATTGTTTTTGGAACCCTTCTTGTGGATAGGGGTGGTGGACCTTGTTTTCCAAATGTGGGGGAATATGGCTGAGAGAGTAAGAGATTGAAGGTCAGTGAGAGGGGAGCAAAGAGAATGGATGGGCATTTCTTAAAGAGAATTGCAGCGATACCACTGGGGCCGGTTTAAACTCGTCTTTGAATTGCAGTAGCCTGGATTCTATTTAGGGCGGATCAAAGGAGTTGTGAAGGGGGCCGAGGGAAAAGTTAGGTAGGTAGTTGAAGTATGACAGGTCAGGGGCAAAGCAGTCATTGGGGAATGACTGATCGAAGTGAGTGGCGAAGAGGTTAGCAATAGTAACATGGTCAGATGAGGTGTGAGAGTTTAACGTAAGCGATGTTGGGTAATCAGCAGATTTACGTTTATGATTGACGAACTGAAAAACGGTTTTGGGGACACTTTTGAGATTGACCTTAGTTTTGGTAATATAGTTGCGATAAAGGGTGTTGAGAAGTTGCGTGAATTGGAGATAACAGCCAAGAAAGTTGTAGTAGTTCGGTTCCGAGAGAAGGTGACAAATAAATTATTGCTTTTCTGATGGAGGGAACGAAGGTTGAGATTGGAACGGGGGGAATGGGGGGGGGGGGTGATGTTCTTTGTCTAGAGTAGAGCACGAACAGGGAACTAGAGTAAAGTATTTCGGTATATCAGTGAGTGATGGCAACTTCGATGGATAGGTGATCGTAGTTGAACGAAAGGCGGCCTAGGTAGTGGTTGATGGGGCGTAGTGATTGGAAGGGGGCACACGATGGTGGTTGGACTCGAAAGAAGGTCCCGAAAAGGGGTGGGGTGGTGGTAGTTAAGAGATGTAAGGACAAAGGGGCTGGGCCAGAAAGATGTATTGATAGGGTTTGTTGTAAACACGAGGTCTACCTGTCTCTCGAAAGAGTTTCGAACTTTGCTGACATGACAGAGACTAGAATCAATGAAGAGACATTCCTTGGCTGAGGTGGGGTGGGAGGTGAAGTATGATTGGCCGTCAGATTAAGTCCAATTGAGTTGTGGAAGATTAAGATCTTATAGCGTTTGCGATGATAGTGAAGAACGTGTGATTTGAACTGACGCTATGACAGTCACAATCACCAAAAATTGAACCAATGCTTAACACATCAGGCCATTGCCGCGTGTACCAATTCGATTTCCAAACTCAAGTACACTCAACTGATGTGGAATTGTTATATTATCGCTATGGTATACGGCTCTGATGATTTGCTTATTCGATTTTCGTGCGGTGTTCTTCAGTATTTGCTTGTGTATTGTGTGTGTATCTGTTAGGAATGCCACAATCTCCAAAGCCGGTGATGTCCTCCTCGCTATTACATATCTTGAGTATGTGGGCAATAGTATTATGAGGTAGCTCGTAAACTTCAATAGGTTGGGATGGCAAGATATAGAAGCAAATGACAAAGATTGTTTCCCAGGAAGAGTGATTTTGACAGTCACAAAGTCTAGCCTTGAGGAGGTAAGGAGAGGCTGTTATAGACAGGAATGAGCACTCTTCGGCGGGGGCAAAAGTCAGTAGTATGATCAAGGAGGTCACCGTGGAAGATGAATGTGGGGGAAAACAGTTCCGGGTTATGAATTCTGAGGATTAATTTCGTTTTGTTTAAAGCGAAAATGTCAACAGATAGGGGATGGGATTTTTTCAGAATGGATTGGGTCCTTGAGCGCGAACCCCTTACGTTCTAAAAACAGACGATAAGGAAAGATACACTGTCAGTTTTGGGAGAGCGTATGGGACGAAATACAAATTATTATGGAAAATTTAACATGTTTTACTTGCTAAATAAGATCAAGACCGAATTCCGGTTGTACTGCCGATGATGATGACGGTGGGTGGTAGGAGTTTAGGAACGAAAAAACGTGCTCAGATCGGCCTTACTACGTTGAAGATGTGAACGAAGTGGCCGAAAGCTTTAAGGTCATTCGACATTTTATGAGGAGATAAATTGAAAATAACGTGGGCTTTTACGAATAGTTTGCGGAGACTTGGAACGTCAGTGGGTAAACCTTCCTGTTGAATATAGAGTTTGACAGTGGTTTTGGTTTTGCCTTCGTAGCAGACAGAATCAGATTTGTCGTGGAGATACGATAGAAAGAGACGAATATTTGCATATTCATTTCTGTCCCTAAGTTTAAACACTGCGTAGCGGTAAGCAGATGATTCGGACGTAAGCTGTGTAATTTTTACTGAGGGAGGGGGAAGACAGGGTGAAAAATGGGTTGGAAATGGAGGCTGGTGGGGGGTTCCAAGGAGGCGAACGTGATAAGTGGCTAGAATTATTTGCGACGGTAGATAGTTGGGTAGAGTTGGGAAAGTAAAAGGACTTGGAAAATGGCAGGTGTAATGGATTAATAGAATGGGTTCTGGTGAAATTGGGATATTTGTTTGATGTTATTGGGGCGGGGGGTGGGCCGGGTTGCAAGGGGAAAGTATGGCTTAGGGATTTTGGGGCCTTGGGGGGGGGGGGTACGGTTGGGGTTAAAAGAGACTCTATTAGGAGAAGGTTTGAAGGAAAACTTCTTTTTACGAGAAAGGTTGTAGTAATCACGGAGTTGTCCTGATTAGTACGGGTTAGGGGAGTGTGATTTTGGGGCGTGCAGTACGGGGAGTGTTGTTGGGATTGGGGGTAAGCATTGGCCGGTTTAGAGGGGAGGGCGAGGTTGGTCGTGATAGCCGGTTGGAGGATCGCCTGCGGAGTGGTAAAAGACAACGTTAATGAGAAGCTTTGGATACGGGTCTTGTTGAATTACAGCGAGGGGAGTAGGGGGGTTTACGTGTGGGGCTATTTTTATGATTAGCGGGTAAACCCTTCCTTGGTATCGTTTTCGAAAACGGAAAATTTACTCAATTTAAGAGCGTCACCCGTCGGGTGAAGGAATAGCCACACATAGGAAGAGGGGATGTAAAAACAAAATGAGTTTGCGGCTGGTTTGGGATCTTCTTGACGTTAATAATGCTGATTGCGTAATTTTTTAGGAGGAAGCTGGATACCCGGGAAGGATCGGGGCTTGTGGGGATGCCGGTGATAGTGAAAGTGGAGAAGTTGTTTTTATTTAGTTTAGTGATCATTTCATTCCATTCTTCAAGGGTCGGAGTTGATCCAATGCGATGAACAGTGGAGGCGGGGTGGTCAGAGGCTCGGTGTTCGCTGGTCTAGTTTCAACCAAGGCTGGAACCCCATTAACAGGGAGAGGAACATTGGGGATCGGTGAATCGCTAGTTAAATAACAAGCAGATTCGATCTCGGCTTGTAATGAGACGTTGTGCGACAAGGCGGAGGCATTTTCCTCAAGTTCGGTTGTACGGACTGACATGGATTTAATCTCATCAGTGTGGTTGCTAATCAGGACCCTCATAAGAGTGAGATTGTTTCCCGTATCAAGCATATGGTTGACCAGTCCCGACGGTACGGATAGTAAGGGTTCCCATTGACAAGAGTGGGCACCAGAGACAGCAAAGAAGGAGTTGAATATCACGGATCTGAACCGAACGGAAAAAAGGTCTATCCTTTAGATAGGAAGAAATCCATTTCAACAGTCCTGGTTCGAGGCCAAGGGTGGTTAATTGAGGAGGATAATATTTTGGCGCAAGACTAATAACCTTGCCCGGAAAAACAAATGATTATGGCAAGTCTCGGATAAGGACTGGATACCGGTGGAGAGACTTGCTAAATAAGGCCAAGGCCGGATACCGATTGTAGTGGCGATGATGCTGATGATATTTTATTTACAACATATCTCCTTAATTACATTTTCGATGATGAATTATAGTTTTACAACTTTTATTTTTTTTTTTAATTAATTTAAGTATTGAAAACAACTAAAAACAAATTGTTCCAAAACGGCCGTGCTACATGGGAGGTATTGCATCAATTTATACACTTTAATTTCTCTGTTTGAGAACAAAAATGACGTGTACAGAAATTCCACCACCAGCTCCACGAATGGGAAATGAAGCGCCACCAAAGTGCTAGTATCTCCGGTATTTTTAAATATTTTTTAATATCTTATATATGCACATAATTATATGTAGTCTTTAACAAATGAAATAATCGGGCGTTTATTTCTTGAAAAGAACGCCTTGGAATTCCACGACTTGTTGATACCTTCAGGGGTCTAACGCCTTAAAGATTTTTTAAACGAGACGTGTCAAAGTATTGTAACGCAGTTAGAATAACTATATCACTGGAATAAAATATATCTGCGACATTTTTAATATCCTCATTTCCTTCTCGAAAAAATTACCAGGACATGTGATGTACTACTTCATTTGAATAACGGTTGCCGGCTATCACAGCGATTGGTAGTTGCCTTCAGTATTTATTTATTCCACCTCATGTGAACCTCTATAAAAGTATTAAAGCTTGCGGTCCTTAACAAAACAGTGGGCGGGCAGTTCCGAGGGAAGCTTTCGAATAATAATCCTCTGATGACATTAAATTTAACGTAACCTGTAACCATACGTAATTAACATCCAATTATACTGATATATTGTTTATATGTTAGTAATGTAAATGGATTTCCGACGTCCCCTGTTGAGAGAATACAACCGCCAACGGTTATTAATGTTCGATAATGATAAAACCATTCCGAGTAACAAGTGTAAATTACCCTCACATTCCACGACAATGAAGTCTTTCAAAAACAGACATTTTCTATCCCCCAGAGACAGAACCTGCCATGAAGTCATAAAATCATATTTTGGAAATCATAATTTTCCAGAACATAATCGTTAACGTTACATTTTAATAATATTTCAATGCCCGTTGAAAATTCACGGCGCGCAAGCTGATATTTATCCAAGCGTAATCGTCCTTGGCAAACATCGCACCAGAAACGTCGATGATTGACGATTTTCCTCATCCAATCTCCATAAGCAGACACAACGATCCCTCTTCTTCTCAGCTTCTTATCTAAATAATCCGCTCAAATGATTTTCAAAACAGCTTATGAATGGGTCCATCCATAAGCACAGACAAGTATCCTTCCAACTCGAGGCAAGCAAAAATCTATAACTTCCCCAAAAACCACTTGGAACATCAAACGAGCGCAAATCGAAGCTGAAGTTGAATAAAACCTTTATGTTTCGAGTACTCATCGCATACTTTAGCTTAACGCAAAGTGAGAACAACAAAGGCACATTTGTTGGAGCTATTCTCCGGCAACACAATACCGCATCGCCTCTGGGGTGTTAGGGCTGTTGCTTTGAATCCTATTTAGCAGCAACAACCCACACGGGCGGGAGAGGAAGCCGAAGTCTATTGTGTCATGATTGTTTGAGATCCTGAATTGAATCCTCTATGGCAATGGACGTAAGCGTTCTAAGCAATTGTTGCCGTGGATTTCGGACCGAGTGGGATTTGCAAAATTAAAAATCGAAGCAACTGTTTCGTAGTGTGCAAGGGAATTTTGAGGATTAACCGTGATTAATGGATGAGCCGCTATGAGGGTATTATATTACAAGTGGCTTTCACATTGTCTAGGTTATTATACAAGGACCTGCTTCAGGTGAGGATACGTGCAGGTGGATTCGATTCTACGGTTGTTGTTGAGAATTGGCCAATGCGGAGCTATTTTGTTTACAAATAAACCCCGAACGAAAACTTTATGGGTACTTTTCTGTATGATTTGGGTCAGGTGGTGGAGGAAATTCAATTACAAAAGGATAAAACTGCTGATAGCCAGTAAACAACGATTGTTGGTCTTATAATTAGACCGCACTCAAGTGAATACATTTAAATATTTTTAGGACAAAAAAAAAAGAAAGGAAAACGAGGGCAAGCAATTACTTTCTTGGCACGGTTTGAAGTTTTTCGTATTCAATTCACATTCGAAAGTTCTTTGCAAGTCTCTGTGAGAAGAAAAAAAAATCACAGGACAAATATGCCGCAAAGATCACACCTTTTCCTAAATTACTAAGGCTGTGTGAAAAGCACTTGGTCTTGACATCACAAATCACATAAGTAGTTTTATTTAATTAGTTGTCATTCACAAATTAATGGCCACGGCTAATGACCTTGCCCGGAAAAACAAATTATTATGGACAATTTAACAAGTCTCAGGTATGAACCGGATACCGGCGGACAGACTTGCTAAATAAAGCCAAGACCGGATCCCGGTTGTAGTGCCGATGATGATGATGATCCGCGAATAAAACCACGTAGCAACTTGACAGTCTGATCGTATTGTTGTGGAAGAGAACTATAGCGTTTGCGATGATAGTGAAGAACGTGTGATTCGGACTGACGCAATGACAGTTAGAACCACTGTTACGGCCACAACCACCCACCCCATAAAAACTTACCCGTTTGGAACCACTCTCCACCACTAACGGCGATACACGCCAAAAACATCCACTTAAAAGATGTGATACTACCTAAACAAAAACACTAGCCCATACAATAAATGGCCCCACATAAATGGATAGCAAGCAAATCGAACTAAACGTTCAATTTGCGCTAATCAATTAAACTCCAAGCAAATTGAAGGTTTAAAAAACTTGGAAATATAATCATAGAACCACGGGTTCATCACACAAACCCCTAAGAGCCAAATCTGCGGACCAGATGCCGTCGTCCGAACCAAAAGCGATGGGAATCATGAAAATGGGCGCCAGCAATTTTATGACCATTTCAGAAATATGGTTACCTAAAACCATAAAACAACCAGCGCCAGTTTCCGTTTTAACAAAACTAAATTAAAACAAACAACAGGCAATAAAACCAAATGCACGTTCGCCTGGGCACTATTGATCTTTTCTTTCAATCGGTCTCCCACGGAAAAGATCCTTGCCCATTAAGTTAAAACAAACAACAGGCAATAAAACCAAATGCACGTTCGCCTGGGCGCTATTGATCTTTTCTTTTAATCGGTTTCCCACGGAAAAGATCCTTGCCCATTCGGTTAAAGAAAACAACAGGCGCAATAAAAGCACTATTGATTTTTCTTTAACGAAAAAAGAATCAGGCGAGAAAAATGAAATATCCTTTTATCTGCCGGAGAAAACCAGATTTCGATGCTAACGAAAAGAATGAGACGAGGATGAAGTTGGGTTCTGAGGCGAGTCGAGAACGGAGAGGATTGTGGTTGCTTGTCGTCGCTCGTTAGAGGAACGTTGGAGTTAATAATGATGTGTTTCTTCAGAATAATTAGTAGTAAACAAATGCATAGCATGACGAGTAGGAGTTAAAGATATGCGACAGATAAATAACTCAATCGAATCGAAATATACAAACAACAAAACATAGTGCGATAATTTATTGATTAGATCATAATTAGTTTAGTTACTATCTGGAACAACACACGTATCGCATTTCTAGTTGACAGCGTATACTATCGTAATATGTATAGTAAAAAAAAAAAAGAGATCATATAAAAATAAAGTTAGTGTAGTTAAATAAAATAAAACAGTGTTTGACTTAAACGTGTGTGTGAAGTATAACGTGGGTGATGAAAGGTATCATTACACCACCAAAAATTGAACCAATGGTTATAACACATCGGGCTACTGGCCGCGTGTACGAACTCGATTTATAAACTCAAGTACACGCAACTGATGTGGGATTGTTATGTCATCGCTATGATATACGGCTCTGATGGATTTTCTTATTCGATTTTCGTTCGGTGTTCTTCGCTATTTGCCTGTGTATTGTGTGTGTATCTGTTAGAAACGCCACAGAACTCTTACGAAAGATGCCACTTTTTAAACGCTAGCTAGCCCATATTTAGCTTAGTCCGCGTTGTTATCATTCAGCCGTCGTACCATATTTACAATTTTTTGTAATACTTAATTTTTATTAGAAACGAGTGGAGGTAAATGTAGTTCTTTGCAAGTCTCTTTATGTACTCAATCCACACACTCTATCCTGTATTATAACAACATGCAGGCGAATCTATTATAACAAATTAAAATAAAAAAGTAGACGGCGAAAAATAAAACAAATAAGAGAAACACTTTGGCAAAAGTTTTTCAGTTGTGAAAAGTTTTTGGTTCTCCGCGGATCATCGAGGGAGGACCGTTTATAAGTGGCAGTTTCTCAATTTCTCATTATTGATAAATATTTAATTGTACAAGTGACTAAACAATTTTATATTATCCAATTAACGATTTAAAACCGCCAACGAAGCAGCGCGTGCGCTTCTGCCTCGTGATCCGTACCACCGGCTCAGTTCTGCAATCCGTTTTGGGAATCTCAAATATACAGAAGATACCCAATTGCGTTACCTGTTCGCGCGACAAGTCTTACTGTGGGATTGTGGGGGTTCCTTTACACTTGCCCGCAAGAACCCCCCATTATTACAACCCAACTTCCATTGTTTCCCGCCAATGCAATTCCGTATCTCACCCTTTACTGAGGATTGAAGACAGGTCGGAGTTCTTTCCTCAGAGAGTCTTATTACATCTGTGGGGGGCGAAGTCTGAGCGCCAGCATGGGCGCATGGTTCAATTCTTTCTCCAGCATAAACAAAAGCAAAGTTCCGCTGCAAATTGTTCACCACGGGCTCCCGGAAACACTGTTTGTGACACTGAAATAATTAAGCAACGAACCGTCCGCCAGAGGAGAGTATTTTTACTATTTTTATTGTTTATCTTTACGTTTATTTATGACTGAAGGTTTTTGATTTTATTTAATACCGGTGATAATACAAATTAAACGCGAGATGTATATTAGCACTGACGTATATATGTTGAGCACTTAGCTCCGATATATATTGACATATTATTTTTTTGATTCACGACATTGGCACTAACAAACGACTGAAGTGTTAGCTATAGGAGGCAACCCGATCACGACACTCGACGCTATTTACACATTCCCGGCGATACGGGGAGCGGAAGTGACGCATGACCGTTGTGGTCAGCGGGTGGTAAAATACTCAGCGATATTAATTCGCTGACAAGGGAATTAGGCCAGTGAAACAGGCTCTCTTAATTAAGGGGTGCGTTTTCCTATTCTAAGAGAGACGTAAAGTCTCTCTTTGGAGTAACCAAACAGATCGCATAGAGGATATCTTCACGATACACAAGTGTGTGTGTACGTCGGTTCTTTTCATAGATCAGAGCCATGATGAAAAATCTGAAACACAAAGAAAGGGATAAGGATAGCAGAGATCTTTGTTTATGTGAGAAGGTTACTGGGAAACGGATCCAGAACTATGTAGGATAAAAGAAATTTATGACCTGTGAGTTCAACTGAGTAATCAAGTTGCAACTCATTAAATGGTAGATGCGTCTGGGATACTTGGTGATTGGATTGTTTGTGTATCGCCAGAATGCCTGCTGGTAGACAGCGTTCTTTTGTTTGCACTTAGTGCATTGGTAAACCATTAGTCTCAACGCAGATTGTGCTAATTACATGCACCTGCGTTGGGCTGTTTATCGCTGGCTAAAGGTAGATCGTTTTTTGTACACACATCGAGGCTGGGAAAATAGACGGAGCAATATTTATGATCCCTGTCATGAAGGTTACATTGTATGTAAACCGAATCATTTGTTTACAGGAATTCATCTAGAGGAATTTGTCTGGCAACGTAGATGCCGAAATTGGTTTGGAATTCCTGATAAGCTAATAAAGAAACCTTACAGAGAATTGGTATGTGAAGAGAATGCATGAAAGGTAAGTTTTCTTTACAGGGACTCAAAGATCATAGATTTGATCTCTTTAATGCGTGAAGCATTTTCAGGTGCCTAATGCGATTGCGTTGGCGAAAACTAATGCGTCTTGGGATGAGGTAATGGGAGTTCTTAGGTAAGTGCACCGTGGGGTTTAGCGGCACGGCCACATATCCACCGACCGAGCAGGTCATATCCACTCCCGCTCCCCGGTGAGCACGGAAACGCGTGAATTCCGGAGTCGCGAGATTAAACCCCCAAGTTCGCAGTTTGTTTCGAATCGTGTGAGTCGTCTGCGCGGTTAATAGTTTAAGTGGCGAGTAAAGTGTGTTACCTTAACTGTGTGTATCAGTGACTGTTCGTCATCAGATTAAAACAAATATGTATAGTTTTACCTAAAATAAACCTGATTAAAAAATAATGAAAATAAAGATTCTTCAATGTTTTATTGTACCTTTCATTCACTGGAGATTGTTGAACACGGTCCTGCTGTGTTTGTTCGAACAGCGGAGTGTTAGCGGGACGAAGTAGAACTCAGCGCCCATGTTGGTGCCACGAGCTCGTACCCCACAGGATCCCAAACAAACAAACGGATCTTCGCACACGCAGTGCAATCCGAGTGCAGTCCAAAGTTGTCTGTGCCATCCTAGGCAAATAAACGGATCTCTAGTGCGCCTTAGTGTTGTGAATAGTGCGAAGATATACACGCGAGTGATGTGCAGTGCGGGAAAACCCTCTACTCATTCCATCCCGTGTGTCTGTTTTAATTTTTTTCGCACCTCTGTTTGTGTCCCTCAGGCATCGATACTCTCGATTGAATTATAATCTTTGGAGAGTTTTTGGTGCCTGAGTGACATAATGTTCGTCATGCAAGGGATGTGACCTGGATTTCCGCACGGATCTAGTAGGGCACCTACTACAAGAGCATAACACCTCTAGTGGTTTCTTTCGTTTATCTATTCCTGGTCCCGACTTGCAGCCCTTCCCGAGGCGGTATTTGTTTTCTGTGTAGGGCCATTTCAATGGAGCGGGAATTTTTAACATTCGCGGTTTGAGATGCAATTTCTCGTCTGTGTCTGCCCACGTTTCTAACCAGAAACTAACTATCCTTGCACTTAGCGAAACCCAGATAATTACTAATACATATATTTCCGATTTTAATCTACCTAGATATAACTTGATGCCTCTGCTATTTCCGCATCGTGGTATAGCCACATACATACGAATTGATATCGCTTATCAGCTTCTGCCACAAACTGGGCTCCACTCCAATCCAGATTTTAATTTCTCTTCACTAAAACTTCACTTTCGTGAACATATCATACATTACTGTTTTCTTTACAGAAGCCCAAACTTGGATAGAAACGCATCCTTTAACGAATTTGATGCTCTGGTTGATTCTATCGATGGGATCTTGACCCTGTGTCCCTACACTTCAATCTATATTACGGGTTGTTTAATGTGCATAACTCTCAGTGGATTCGTCACTCCGGACACACAACACCTGAAGGTCAATATGTCCACCTCTTTGGTGATTCAAATAGTTTAACTCAACTTGTCAATGAGCCAACACGGGTATCAGACATATATGGTTGTTAAACAAATTAAAAATTGAATTCAAATTGTACGCAGTCAAAGCCTGCCTGTTCAATAGGTTATGGGCCCAGGTTCGCGGAACGATAAATATTTTTGTGCTTTTTAAATTCTTTTCGTTTAAAATCTCGTGTTGTAAGTCCTCCCTCGTGCAACAGTGAAATTTTACAACACCACGATGGAGAACGAATCAAATCGGATAACCAAACTCAAAGGCATTGAGAACTGGAGTACGTGGAAGTTCCAGGTGCGCACCGTTCTACTCTCTAGTGGAGCATGGGACATCGTCAGCGGAGAAAAGGAATTTCCAGAGGAAAACATAACCGAAGCTCATCGAACAGCACGTGCCTCATGGACAAAACTGGACACTTTTGGACAGCGTACTATCGCCACATCAGTCGACAAGGAACTGCTACTTCACATCATCAACTGCACAACTTCCAAGGAAATGTGGGACAAACTTTCATCTGTTTATGAACAAAAGTCGGAGACCAGCATTCACATGCTACTTCAACAATGGTACAGTGTTCAGAAAGACCCAGCTCACAACATTGCTACACACGTTGCCAAGTTGGAAAACCTTGCACATCGATTGAAGGTTATGGGTGAGAAAATTTCTGATAAGCAGATAGTCACAAACATTTTAATGACTCTTCCCTCCACCTTCAAACATTTCATCAGTGCATGGGAATCAACACAGCCCGATGAGAGAAATCTTACCAACCTTATTTCCAGACTCTCAGTCGAAGAATCCAGGCTAGAGCCTACAAATGCAAGAGACAGCGTGGCTTTTATAGCTGGGAAATCACGACAAAAGAACTTCGAGCAGAAATCCTCAAAATCCTGTCATTATTACAAGAAGCCGGGCTACTGGAAGCAAGACTGTTTCAAGAGAAAAGCAGCCAATGAGAGAAAGGCAGAAAAGGAGGGCCACTCAAACAGGAAGAACGACGCGCTGATCAGTGCTTTGAATCTCGGTTCGGACAACCTGGATTGTTCCAACATCTGGTACCTCGACTCTGGTGCTACGGACCACATGTCTCATCGGTGCGAATGGTTTTCAAATTTCGTCCATTTTCAGCAGCCAAAATCTGTTCGAGTTGGTGATGGCAAAACAATCGCAGCTGTGGGATCTGGAGAAGATGCATCAACCACCGTAGAAGGTCTGACGGTCGCCATTACCCCAACTCTCACTTATATGGAGATGCCTCCTTTATCCCTATCGACGAGTACTTGTATGGTAATTGTAGGCATACAAGTACCTCGAAAACATTCAGAACAGCGAGAAACTACTTGTATGAGAGTCTCCTTCGATATCTTCAGATCCGACCTTCACAATTTCTTCTTCAGTACAAAACTGAAGAAATCGCCCCTTCCAACAACATTCCCCTCTATAATAGAGGATTCCTGAACCCATCCCATAGTGTATACTGCTGACACACTACACATGTACGCACAGTACAAAACGGTACAAACATACACACACACCGACCAAAGCCCAGCTCGTCAGACGCCAAAGACGTAATCTGCGTGTTGTTGTCCTTCTCTGAAAAGGATGAGGGATCTCTTTAGACCGCTCCTGAGGGGACCCGTTGCGGTCGCCACCGTGCTTCCGGGGCCTCCGGGAAGAGTGACGACCGATTGCTGTAAAAAGAGATCTGATATTCGGCCGGATCCAATAGTAAAAATACTTTTGATTTTATTATATTATTATTTTATTTTAACTTAATTTATTGGCGTCCTACCACTTCGTACGCCAATCGAGACTGATCCTCGAATCTGCAAATCATCACTCTTATAAATAAACCAAATCGGGATTTTGTATCTCGAAGAGATCGAATTCAAAGCAAAATCCTGATTTACATACTTTGGTTGGAGTTGTGTGTTTGTTTTTTGAGATAAGAATCCGGTTAGGCGAATTCTCGGACACATGAGCATGGAAAGTGAACATCTGGTTCAATTTACCATGTTTGCTTTTGTTTGGGGATTACTGGAAATTGGGTGTATGGATGATAAACGAGTATTTGATTCCTTTATCTGGATTTTGTATTTTTGAATTTGGGTGATTGATTTGATTGAATCATCCTGTAGGTGTTGGAAGTTGGATGTATGTGTGGGGAAAGGAGATGGTAGGGCTTTGTAGAGCACAACATGCGTTTACTACCGCACTCAAGATCTATGATGATTTTTTCCCCACCATTTCTCCTTCCAAGTAGTTACAGACCTTTGCATTTGACACTACCCTTAGTTACCGCCCCCCGGTTTTTATTATTCTGATATCTTTATACCTAGCCAAAAATCCTCACGGGTGTGGGTGATTCTGGTTTTCGCAAGATGACCAGAGACCAGAGACAAGATGAAGGACATATTTGTCCTTGTCTTGTGTAGATCCGCCTCCCGCCACCCCTTTTTTTTTTAGTTGACGAGCGTACGAATTTAATCAATAACTTAAAATATATATTTTTAAAACAAATAAAAGCAGTTTATTCAGTCTTCATTTAAAAATCTATTTCTAAGGACTTATTGAACGACTCTCGTGTTGATGATGGTAATTAATGGTATAGCTAACGCTCGGGGCGCCAGACGATTTTGGTTTTAAGGGCCACGTTTTATATATTAAAATAACGGTGATTGGTTCTTTCATGGGAAGGGTCCGAGGTTTTACCAAACTTGTATGGGAAACCCCTGGAATAACTTTGTTATAGTAGCGATCATAAATAAAAGTAGAGCGGTCTTCGCGGCAAGTAGTTTCAGGCGATGTGCACCATAGGAAAAGATGAGCTAAGTAAATGATCACTGAACTTTCGTTTTGATTTCATTTAATTTCTTTTACGCGATTTAAGTTTATTGCAAAATATTCCTTGTCAGCACTGTCTTTCTTTAAAAACGTGTTCACTATGTTAATACATACCTTATATCCAGCCTTCAAATCCAATTCGTCGGCGTGTCTTGCTTTAAAGTTGTACAAAACAACATAGAGGTTGTTAGGCAAAAGTCTATGCGGTTTCTGTAAATAAGAAAAGGTGCAATTTAAATTAGAATGCTATAAAGTATCTTAACAACCGTTCTTTCAGTTATTACTGGTTACTTTTTCTGAATTCTAAAATATCCTTTTTAATTATTCTCGACAGGTAAGGTCATTAATCGAGAGCAGTTCATTTAGCTGATTTCAATTGAACAATTCCAAACAATAGCAATGGCGTTGAAATATTATATTAGAGCCTTTAATAAATTCTCGCTGTTTTTCAAAAAGCTTGAAACTGTCAGAAATGATTAAAAACTGCAGCATGAGCTAAACAGAGTGGGAGCTTATCCAAGGTCTAAATAAATTTGTTTCACCATGTAAATATTCAGCATATATCTTCTGTCTGACGGATTTGAACAAACGATTGCTTGCCATTCAATAAAAATAGAATCCGGGATTAAAAGGATTTTGAATAACAACAACATTAGGGACACGCCTCTTGAACCGGCGTTATGTTGAATTGCAGTATGTAAACAGGGGTCTAGAAATACCGAAGTCTGCTACTTGGTCCTCAATACTTTTGTTGTTCTTTAAATAATTGTTCAAAAGTAATTTTGACAACGTTGCGGTCACTATTGTGCTTTCTTTAATTAAGATAAGAGTGGTGACCCTGGTCCGGGTCGAGGGTAAAATAAACATTGTCGGGTTCTTCTTTCGAACTTTTAGAGTTGATTATTTAAAGTCCCTCAGTGAAAGGTTTCCTTCCTCCACACCAAACTAAATACAATGTTAAGGGTGTCTATACTTCCGGCCACCAACTCAAAGTTGAATACCATTCGGTCAGTGAAATTGTTTGGGAACAAGGACGTAAAACTGCCACAAAAAACTATAGGATTTGTCGTGTGATTCAACTGAAACACATTAAATTAATATACATTTAGTTAAGTAAATTCCCAAAAATAGTAATATGAAGTTCATCTAGAGGTGCGCATTTCATGGTATTGAATCAGCAATATTTGAGGATGTGCGAAAATAAAATTTTATTGCATATTCAAATACTTACATGGGAATCGTTATCCTCCAATGTAGACGCTGCCAATGTTTTGGTTACGTTTTCAAATATTGCAACATGAACCATCGGTTCGTTATGGCCGGTATTGGCCCTAATCTAATACCACAATAAATGTGTAGCGTGAATTCTACGAGATTCAAGCATTGTTTAAGATAATTCGTTTGAGGCGTCTTGTATGTGGAGGCATGGATAAAGGGATTTTCCAGATCCTAGATAGTTCTCCGAGGATAAAACATAAGAAACGATGTGGAATGTACGTATAATGAGGTAATCAGTCTTGAATGGCATATATAAGTAGAGGTCGGAAAAACGTAACGTAGCGCGATCGGGTCACGTAAGGGTAAAAATCTCCTTAGACTAGCGTTTTACAAGCCCGAGACCAGAATTCGCTTTAAGGATTATGACGTCAATTGGTAAGAGTGGATTTAGCTTCTTGACACATAAGATGCCCACGTCGCGTCGTGGATCGAGTGAACAGAGAGTATGAGATGGTTTCAGTAAGAAGAGAGTGGAAGGTAGGCCGGAGGGCGGGGGGGGGGGGGGGGGCTAATTAATTAGCATTAAGTTTCCATTCTTCTAGCTTCCAACACATGACGGGGTCTATTTGGGGAAATAATCAAGCATCGATATTCAGCGAGAATACAATACAAGAATAGATAATTATACCAATGTCATTTGTGGTTAATATAGAGGGAAGGGAACCTGAAGGACACCCTAGAGAACCATAAAAGGATTTGTGTGTCCAACAAGCGTTGAACACACCTTCCACTAACAAGGGTTCGTGTTTTGTTGTGAGCATTGACGATGACTCTTTACAGAAGTTGCAGAGATCCACCACGGCAACACAGCAATGGTGTCAACAGTCTGATTCCTGAAACCCAATGCGTTATTTACAACTGAAATTGAATGAATACCTTTAAATGTCCCAAATGCTGAAAATAATCATCCTTCTACTTTCTAGTAACAGTCGGTATTTTGTTTATAATTTTATATCCTTTATTAAAATGATTAATTTGATTTGTTTCGATTACATCCAAAAATGCGACCTGTGTCGATTACAAGCTAACGAAGAATCAAAATGTCAGCAATGACAGCAGACGATTTAATTTTAATGTCAGCTGATTGTTGGCATTTGTTAGGTTGGTGCCACGGGTAGCATTCAGTTGCGAATTCGCTGGTTGTGCCCAGAGCGAATCCGCAACAGGATTTAATATAACGATTCTCTGTAGATACGATTACTCACATATGAACAAATCCACTATGTCAATACAGATTGGAAGACAAGCAAAGGTAATTCTAAAAGTATAAGGGACATTTTTTTCTGAGCCTTGACTGTATCGCTTGTAGTAGCATCGGCTTAATTTCTGCTTTCTAAGGCACTTTGCACACAAAGTGAATTCAACTAACATAGTGGCGGCAGATCTGTGGCGGTTCTCGCGAACGTCACTGCGTATCCATTCATTACCACCAGGTAACATCCCTCGCGTGCCCTATATCATGAAGAGCGTGTACTTACCCCATCGGAAAAACCCTGTAAAACAGCAATGATTGCGGGCATAAAATGCCGCCGGCGAACCTTCAGCGGGAGATTAATCAGCTACGCGCGGAGGTGCGAAATGCCACGCGCGCGGTACTTTACGGACCAAACTATCAATCCTTAATTCCGGCACTTTGGAGAACCAATACCAACCAGACTTAGTAAATCCAATTCTGGCACATTGGAGAACCAATGCCAGCGAGCGGTTCATTCACCAACCCCTGGCACCTTGGAGTTCCAATGCCAGCGAATCGCTACCCCAACTCCTGACACTTTGGAAAAACCAATAGCAGGAAGCTACTTGGGATCCAACAAATTGGAAAACACCACTCGTCGGCCCATAAATAACCCAAACACCGCCATGGACCGTACCGCACATTTTGCCCGTGTCGGCATCCAGCGGCGTAATCGGGTCCATGGCACTTTCTATTTAGTATATAGTACGTTTTCATTTATAACTTTTTCGTACCTTTTTTTTGCGCACCACTAACGGAGCGAGCTTCACTGGGGGGGTGGTGGGTGCGGGGGGGGGGGGGGGGTAGTAGTGGCGGTTCTCGCGAACGCCACTGCCTATCCATTCATTACCAGCAGGTATCCTCCCTCGCGTGCCCTATATCATGAAAAAGGTGTACTTACCCCATAGGAAAAACCCTGTAAAACAGCAATGATTGCGGACATAAAATGCCACCAGCAACAATGCTAGAAATCTAGAAAGCAGTTTGGTCGCATCACCACGCGACCAACATGAACCCAACCAAATACACAGTACATGTCTCGGGTCGCATTCCTCTACATTGAAGCGCAACTTGGTGTGCCTCTTGGCAACCAATATTGCCCGTGCAATATCTGCACGATATTCGTTTGCACGCCAGCCGTACACTTGCAGGAATGTGTATCTTTCCTCTGCATAGCATGCCCATATCGATCGGTCATGCGATAGACCGAGACATGAGGCATCCGGCTGACGCCCCGGCAGTCGAGTTCGCAAATGGAAATTTACCATCAGAATTCGACTGCGAGGATATGCCAGCGAGATGTGCACGATCGGCGATAATGCTTTACGCAGTCGTTGATCGTGTAACCATTTCAACCCCTGTGTGTAGCTGCAATCATCGTGTGTGTATTTCACCCTTTTTCTTGTTTGCTTAACCAAAAAGCTAAATCGCACCATATAGGGTCATCGAAGCGATGGATGGAATTTTGGTGTTCTGTCGTTTCGATGGCCGAGGTTAATCGCGATTCGGATTCCGTGAGGGCAGTTTGCGCCCTCACACTATTTACATCCCTCGTGGGGCATCCCAAGGGATTTATTTAAACGGTCAGTTGTTGGGAGAAATTGTAAAGAGTTAATTGAAACTGCGTGCGGAGACTAATGTGGTGTGCCATATATTTTATATCGTAAAACAAGAACAGTGTTATTTTTCCTAAGTGATATGTTATATTGTAAAATAAGAACTACAACATATATTTGAATATCTACAGTGTTATTCTTCCTGAGATGTACTTTATATTAAAATAAGAACTACAAGATATATTTGAATACCTACAGTGTTATTTTTCCTAAGTGATACGTTAATTGTAAAATAAGAACTACAACATATATTTGGATATCTACAATGTACTTCTTAATGAATTCTTCCCAAGTTATACTTTATATGATGAAATAGGAACTACAACATATATTTGGTTATCTACAGTGTTCTTCCTAATAAATCCTTCCTAAGTATATTTTTACAGTTGCACGAATAAATAAAGTTCGATTAAGAAGGCGTTTCAATTCTTTTGGAGGGAGATGCTGAACGGAACCAGTGGGCAAACGTGGTTAACCTGTGCCCCTGTGGCACCCGATGTTGACACCAGCAAGACACATACCACAGATCTACAGCGTTTGCAACGATAGTGAAGAGCGTATGATTCGAACCATGGCTATAACGCCTAGAATCACTAAGTGAAGCCAATGCTCGACACATTAGACCACTGCCTCGTGTACGAATTCGATCGTTATTCGAAGTAAACTCAAACTGATGTGGAATTCCTATGTTATTGCTATGGTGTACGGCTCTGATTTCGATATTCGTTCAGTGTTTTTTGTTCACTATTTGCTTATATATTGTGTCTAAATCTGTTAGAAACGCCACAGATCTACTCGACGAGTTAAGGGATTTGCAGTGGAAACATACCGCTTCATACATAATGCTTCCAAAATGTTTACGATCATTAAAGAAAGTTTGGCCTTACGATGATAATACATGGGCGGCCTGAAAAGTTTCCGACCTAAACGTGAAGATAGCAGCAGTCGTCAATAAGCTAGTGAATGTAGTTGTGCATCTTTTGACAGTTATTCACCAAAATCTCAGCGCCGTTTTTATTTGACAGTTGTTTTGTGGCGGTTCCGAAAACGTCACTGCCTACTTGTCCAATTACCCCCAAGCTTCCTGTACTGAGGCCCCTCAAATTCCATTGTTTCCTAATTGCTAATTGCTGCTAATTGCATTAGCACCTGTAAAATTGATTTTATCTACAAGTGCATTTTTTCATGCATCAACGCATCGGTAAAAATTTTCCCAACAAAGAATTCTTAGCATTAATAATCCAATGCATCACTAGAATTCGCAGGAAAACTATTCCGGCACCATTGTTAGCCAACCAATTTTGTCCCTCATGTGCACCCTAATCATCCCACGTGCACATGTCTAGCAGACCCTTTGTCCAAGGGACAAAAGCAAATACACGCATCTATCGTCTAGTGCCATAAACTGAATTCCATCCCATGTAAACATGCATAAAATCCAAACCAGGATTTGTTTTCCTATGAATAAACAATCACCAATTTCGTGCTTTGCCAAAAAACCAATTACCCTGCATTTACAAATGCAGACAAGAGATTCGTTTCGTCCACCGACCCAAGATACGATATACAATTTTCATTGTATAAAGTATCCCAATCCATTAGCAGCTTTTTCTAATGGCTATGCGTCTATTTACGCAAGGGCATCACTTATCCAATGATTTTATGATGCCCTCGACCCATCTTTCCTTTTAGCACCATTTCCTCGATGCTTTGCCGTCTATTTATTTAGCCGCAATGCACATCATAAACAAAGATCTTCACGATCCCTTTGTTCTTTTTCCCTCGTTGTAGGTTTCGTTTAATCGTTGCTGAAATGTATTGATAAACACGGTGATGTGTACGATCACACATGCACACCACTGCGTGCCAGTGATCGCCTTTCAATTGGTCACCGGCAGTGGGGAAAGATGGCATTTCCTTTGGTGGCCACACCCTAAAGAGAAAATTTTCTCTTTTTCCTCCGCATCTCACCCTTAACTTAAAATTGAGGACAAGTTAAAATTCAATCCTCGCTGAGTCGTATTACAAGTAGGTCGGTTCTTCTTCCGCCCCCCGTGGCGCGGCAGGGTCGCGTACGTCCCGGAGTTAATTATCACTAGTTCTTACGTAAGCGCTTTCCTAGTTTTATTCAATTATGCTTGAAGAAAATAGACCAGCAAGCGTGAGACAAACCGCGAATTAACTTAATCGAAACCGATTATCACCGCTAAGATCTGCTCTATTTCATTCAACCTCTTTGTAACGCAATAAGTAAAAAAACAAGAATCATAAATAATAAAGAACAAGTTATCATTAAAGAGTAAACAGTGTGTTTTTCTGCCTTCTCGTGAATAACTTGTGGTGGAGTTTGCTTTTGGTGAGCAATGATCAGCAAATTAGTGAACAATTGATTTGGCACCAGTTTTGATTTTCTTTCAGCGGAATAGTTTATCTTCGTGATAGCGATGACGTGGGTTGGTAGTGGAACTTAACGACCATGCCGGCGCGCAGACTACCTCCCCCACAGTTTGAGTGAGTCGATGTGAGTGTTTTTGTGAAAATGGACAAAATTGAGTATTGAGGTGTCATTAAATTTTTGTTTTTGAAAAGCAATACACCTATGCAAATCAAAGAGGTGTTGGACTCTATGTATGGGGACTCTGCACCATCATTTACCACAGTGAAATTTTGGGCAGCTGAATTTAAATGTGGCCGTGAGAGCTTGGGAGACGATGAACCTTCGGAACGCCCAAAAACTGCCACAACTGCCGATAACATCGCTAAAGTTCATCAAATGGCGCTAGACGACCGCCGAATTAAAGTGAGAGAGCCTGTGAGAATGTCCAAAGAACGTGTTTGTCACATATTAAATCAACACTTAGGCACACGCTGTCCGCGCATTGGGTGTCGCGTTTACTCACGTTAGACCAAAAACGTGTTCGAATGAACATTTCCAACGCTCTGTTGGCCAAATCCAAGTTTTGACGCCGATTAGTTACTGTCGATGAAACTTGGATACACCATTATACCCCCGAAACAAAAATACATTCAAAAGAGTGGACTGCAAACGGGGAATCGGCTCCAAAAAAAGGAAAAACTGTTTTTTCGGCCGGAAAAGTGATGGCGACTGTTTTCTTAGGATAGTCATAGAGTCATCTTACTCGATTATCTTCAAAAAGGAAAAAACATTACAGGAGCATACTACGCAACCAACTTGACCAATTGAAGGTAGAAATTGTGGAAAAACGGCCACATTTGCAAAAAAAAGAAAATCCTGTTTCACCAAGACAACGCGCCATCTCACACCTCAGCGGATGTCATAGCGAAAATCCACGAATTACAGTTTGAACTGCTTGACGACCAGCCGCCTTACTCCCCAGATCTAACCCCAAGCGACTTTGTGGGGGACGAAATATGCTGCACCGGCGTATGGCGCTGATTCACTTAGCTCCCCAACACTAATCAAATGTTCTGCCGCAGCAATTTGGTCCACCAGAAAAGCAACCACACCAAGGGGAAACGCCACACACAGGAGTAAGTAAAAACACAGGTTTGGTTTATTAGTTCAGGACCATTGTTTATTTAATTTAGTTAGAGATCACTTTTTAAACTTAATTACTACAGCTTCACCGAAATCAAGAACACACACCTTAGTTTTAATTTATTCCGGTACAACTACTTTTTATCATTCAACACTGACTCCGTATATCTGCGCTTGTCCGTCGCGCGACGGAGAGCGGGAACGGCAACGACCGCGATGGTCGGCTGATGGAAATGGACTCAACGATTTGGGGATGAAGATCGTTGGTAGTACACATGTATGTGTGTACATGGGTTCTTTCATGGGACACACCATGAGAACGGATCTAAACAAATAAAGGGAAAATGTGTATCCATGAGAGGTGAATTCGGCTAAGCAAACAAGCCGAATCTCATTGGATGCTAATTGGGTTTGCGTTTGCTTATACTGCTGCTGATGAGAAACAGATCCCGAAATATGAAAAGACAAAGGAGGAAACGACCAAATGCATCGTTCAGTAATGCGGGTCATTGTTTACGCGATGCATCGTCGCTGTTATCGACTTTGGGGAAAAAGGTGCTAATGGGATTGGTAGCAGAGACGTATCTCTTGCCTGCATTTGTATATGCAGGGAAATTATTTTGTGGCGACGTACGAAATGTATGATTGTTTGTCTATTGAACAACAAATCGCTGGTCGGCTTGTTGCAGCTGTAAAAACAAGCCGTCCGACATTGCGTTTCAATTGATAACAATTGCACATTAAGGAACTATTTTAAGAATTTTAGATAATGCGTTGTATGCATTAAATGTCCTTGAAAAAGGAAAATGCTTTCAGGTGCCAATGCAAATGCATTGGTGGGAAACAATGGTAATGGTTGTAATGATGGGGGTTCTGCCTGTTAAGTTAAGAAAGACATTTTATGGAGAATTGTATGCGAAGAGATGCATGAAAGGTAAGTTTTCTTTTCCAGGGGCTTTTTTGATTACAGATTTGATCTCTTTAATGCGTGAAGCATTTAAGGAGCTGATGCGATTGCATTAATGAAGTTATGAGATTGGATGGCAGTTATGGAGGTTAGTGAACAGTTGGGTTTGGCGGAACCGCCACGACTTCTTTTTGGACCCTAATCTAAAAACTGCGCTCGGAGGACAGAGATTTTCGTCAAATGAGGAGGCAATCATCTTAGTGAACAGTTATTTTGCAGAGGAAAACGCCGAGTACGATTTGGGCGGGTTAGAGCGATGGGAGCATCTCTGGGAGAAGTGTGTAGAGTTACAAGGAGACTATGTAGAAAAATAAAAACAAATTTTAAGAAAAAATGTCTTGTATCTTTGTTAGGTCGAAAACTTTTCAGTCCACCCTCGTAGATGGACGGAGAGCAAAGTTCGGTGAGTCTTTGAAATAAGGGGAATCGAGAGCATAGGAGTCGTCAATGAAGTATTGTTTGAAGAAGGATATAAAGAAGTTTGCAATGACATGTCGATGTGTTGAGGATAACGAAGGGAGGTGAGATAACCATCGGATTTATATATGTGATTATTGGGATTATTTCATTAGGTAGTTTTGGAAGAAGGAATTGTATAATTCGATGAAGTGGAGATAGATACCAGGATATTGGAATAAATGGCATAAACACGTATCGGGTATCGCCAGATCAGCCTCAGGAAAACTGAGTTATCTTTTTAGAGCCAAGAAATATTTTACTCCGGTCCAACTTCTTCTCCTATATAAATCTCAAATTAGACCCGCGCTCGAATATTGCTCTCATGTTTGGAGCTCGGCTCCTAAACATACCCTCGACCTGCTTGAGAGCGTACAAAGACGAGCGATCCGCTTGATCGGGGACTCGGCGCTGACGTCGGGACTACAGTCGCTATCACATCGAAGGCGCGTGGCCGACCTCTGTCTGTTCTACAGATATTATCACGGGTGCTGTTCTTCGGAGATTCTTGGCATTGTTCCACGCAATTCGGTCTATATGCGCTCCACAAGACAATCCGACGGATCGCACCCGTTTGTGGTTCATCTCCCGACAGCGCGAACATCCCTGTATCAGAACTCGTTCCGTTACAGAGCGGGGAAACTGTGGAACTCCCTTCCCACGCGAGTGTTCCCGGAGCGTTACAACCTGCAACTGTTCAAAAAGAACTGCAACAGTTATTTGATGGCATCTCGGGGCGCCCACTCGACGCTATAGGTTCGCCTCTCCCGAGAGAAGTCTAATATAAAAAAAAAAAAAAAAAAAAATAGTCAGAGATTGGGGAAGAAAGTAACCCACAGCTTGTTCGGTCTATTACGAAATGGGCGAAGCTTACTGTTATATCAAGAAGGTGAGGACGTTGACATTCTACGCATAGAACGTAAAGTAAAATGTATCTGATACAGAAATCTGTACAAAGACCAAAACGGAATGAGATTCTGCAAAGGTTCGTTTTTTGGAGTCATATAAGTAATGTGATGGTGTGGGGAAGGAAGTATTGTGCCAGGCATGGACTTCCTTCCACCAGCATCACAAAGACAAAGTTCCAACATGCTCCAAAGAAAAGCACAAGGAGGAGAAATAAAACTGTTCGCCAAGACAACGCTGAAAAATTAAACAGAAAATATTGCAGCACTTTAAATTAATTTAATTGTTTGTTCCTTTATTTAATGATAAATGGATCTTACATTTCACTTAGGACTTGTGGGGATTATTCTTTTAGTTTTGAATGTATATCAAAATCGAACAACACATAAAATGACACATTTTAATCAATACTTTCACCGACTTTAACTAAAGTTACTTGTACAACCCGAACACGACTCCGGAATATATTTGCGCGTCTCGCAGTGACGGAGAGCGGGAGCAGCACTCGACCAGCGTGTCGGCGGATGGTAAACGACTCAACGATATTCAATCGTTTGGGGTGAGTTTTTGGTGGTGTGGTGAAAAGGAAATGAAATTTCTTTTGACCAGTGGCCAATGGAAGGCGATCTCTGGGACGCGGTGGTGTATGTGTGTGTTCGTACACATCACCGTGTTCATCGATGCGTTTAGCCAAGGATAAACGGAGCCTACGACGAGAGAACAAAGGGGAAACGACCTAAGACATCTTTCGGTAATGAGGGTTAGCTGTCTAAATAGCAGCCACTCATTAGATGCTAAAAGGGATTGCGATAAATTATACAATAGAGATCGTATATCGTCTCTCTGCCGACTGGAAGAATCAGATTCTTTTGTTTGCATATGCTATTGAATCCAATCCGACGGCAAAGCGTGACGTCGGTGATTGTTTGAAGATTCAAACAAAGAAATAATCCCACTAGAAATGCTTGCAACTGAATCAATAGTTGCAAGTCTTCGGAAAGTAATTTAGATGGATACACAATGATGGTTGTGTATACCATCTGTGTTAATTATGCATGGCATCTATTTCGACGCCAGGACCGAACTATAGTGTGAATATCTAGACTAATTGGAAATTCGGTTTTTGGTCGCTAATGCAGAGATGCATTGATAATGTGCGAATGCCTACATAGGAAAAATACTTTTTAGGAATTTAAGGAAATGCTTGTATGCATTATTTGTCCTTGGAAAAGGAAATATTTTTAGGTGCCCATGCGATTGCATTGGCGGGGGACAATGGGAGCTGGGTTGCGGATATGGTTTTTTTTTTTTAGGTAAGTGGGCCGTGGGGTTTGGCGAAACCGCCACAATGGGGTGAAGCGGAGAATTGTGAAAAAAAGGGACGAGAGAAGACGTGTGCGGTAATTGTAGATGGTTTAGGGGACAAGGGGAAAGGATGACACTGAGGAATTAATAGGGTCAAATGTAAAAATAAGGCCTAGCTGCCAGCCCATGTAGTTTGAGCGAGAAGGCTAACTAACAAAGGTTTTACTTTGTTATGTGGTCGACGAAGTGACATTCCTTGACGGGCGAGGTGGTATTTAGAGATTGATCATATGATGGAGTCTTTTGAACACGTAGAAGCTTAAACTCACCGAGAATCACATGGCTCTATTATGTGAACGATAGTATTAATTGCTAGTTCGTATAATTCAAAGGGACGGCAAGATGTAGAAACAGATAACTTATATTGATTCGTTGTGTCGTTTTTTTTGACATAATAGTTCTTGGATATAGCGATGAGCGTTGAGTTCAAGCTGCTTTGCATAGCTAAGAGCACACTACGGCTGGGGAAATTATCACTAAGTCGATTATCAATGTAGCGGCGGCAAACAGTGGGCGGATGGAACCAAGTGATTATCTTAAAATTTATTTAAACCTAAAGAATGGGGAAGTAACAAAGGTGGATAGACGGTGGTGTAAGTGACAGGATAGGATAGGCGACGATATGCCGGAGTGTGTGTGAAAGCGGTTGGCGGGTGGCTCAGAGAGGGTAAGTAAGGAGACGAATTTTAAGAATGGGAGAGGTGAGGTTGAAATCGAAAGAGACGGGGTAAGAGTTTGGCCCCATGACATTCACGTAACGTTCGTTAGAGCCGTAAAAAGTGTGATGGGCGGGGAAATAGAAGAAACGAGGGTTTCGAATATTTCGCAGATCTCGTCGATTTCCCAGATTTCGCAGATTTCGTGGGTTAGTGTGAAATGTATTGAAGGAGAGTAGACTTGGGCAATTGATCTAACCTGAGAGAAGACGATGGATGAAGGATGTCGGCATGGATTCTTCAAGTGTGTTAAGTTTAATAATGTGGAGACGGCTTGTGTATGGGGGTATAATCAGAGAATTCTCTCGATTCAATTCTCGGAGGGCAAAACACAAGAAACGACGTTGAACTCTTTCGATCCTGAGAATGTGAAACGAATAATAAGGTGACGAGACCTGACTAGCATAGTCCAGAAGAGGACTGAGAAAGACTATGTAGAGCGATCGGGTAACGTAGGGATTAGAGAATGCTTTCGACCAGCGTTTCATAAAACTAAGGACAGAGTTGGCCTTCAGGATTATGTCGTTGTTATGTGGGATGAAGTTTTGCTCTCTATCACATAAGATGTCCAGGTCATGAATCGATTGTACAGGCAATATCAATTGATGAAGTAAGAAATAGGAACTCCGTGGGGAAGGGGAGCACTTTCGAGAGAAGGTGATTGAGTGACATTTGATGATATTTAGTTCGAGGCAGTTGTTTTAGCCCGAAGTTGAAAAGAGATCAAGATCTTATAGCGTTTGGAATGATAGTGAAGAACGTGTAATTCGAACTGACGCTATGACAGTTAGAATCAACAAAAATTGAACCAAAGCGCAACCCATCAGGCCACCGCCGTGTGTACGAATTCGATTTCTAAACTCAAGAACATTCGACTGATGTGGATTTGTTAGGTTATCGCTTTGGTATACGGCTCTGATCCATTTTCTTATTCGATTTTCGTTCGGTGTTCTTCACTATTTGCTTGTGTATTATGTGGTTCGTAGAACCACCACAATCTCTTTGGAGAAGTGAGGAGTCGAGAGGAGAGCCGGTTGTGTTGAAGAGTTTAGTGTCATCCATGTAGAGAGAGAGAGATGGAGAAGTGCTTGATACTGGAGTCTATATCGTTAACGGTAGGAATAAATAGGAGAGGACAAAGGTGATTGCTCTGAGGACCCCCTGGAGTGAAGAGGAAGGCATTGGATTGAGTGGATCTAAATCTTACACGGTAGGTTCGATCGTTAAGATAGGAAGAAACCCACTTAATCAGCAGGGGTTTGAAACTAAGGGACGATCGTTTAAAAAAGATGAGATTGTGGGAGATTTTATCGAAGGCCTTGTTGAAATCAGTGGTGATAACGTCGACTTCGCTGCCTTATTCAAGGATAAGGCTGATGTGGGAAGAGAGTTCCACTAGAGTGGTTGTGGTAGGCCTGCCGGTTAGGAACCCATTCTGGTTGAGAGAGACGCAGGAATTGCAGTTGAAGTATAAGGCTTCATATAGAATGCCCTTGAACAGTCTCGGGATGTGCGAAAGTTTGGCGTTGGGACGGTAGTTAGATATATCGTTTCCAGGTCTTTTTCTATGTATTGCAGTGATATACAAAGATTTCCAAATATCTGGGAATTCACCTTGTGAAAGGGATAGATTAAAGATAGGTGAGAGCGGGAGAGAAAGATAAAATGAATATTTATTTAAAAAGATAGCAGGGAGCCCACCGAGGCCGGGTCTGAAATTCTCTTTAAGTAGACTAAATTTTTCTTCAACTAAGTGTTGTTGAGTATATTGAGAAACGAAGGAGCAAGGGGAGAATTCAGGCAGGTCTTTGAAGTAAGACGGGTTAGGCCCAAAGGAGTTGTCTGTAAAGGATCGTGTGAAGAAATATGAGAAAAGATTGCGGGTAGTTTGGGAGTCGGTTGATGTAATCGTGTCATAGGAAAGGGAGTTGGGGTATGCGTCATATTTACGTTTATAATTAATAAAAAGGAAAAAATATTTGGGGTCATTGATGAGGTTGTTTTGTGTTTTTGTGAGATAATTATAGTGGGGAGGGAGTTATAAAACTCGGCGGATTTATAAAATGAACATAGATAGGTGGAGTAGTCCAGGGAGGAACGTGTTCTTAGGGAAATGTTCCACAAATAATTCCTCTTGTTCCGTAGAGTGCGGAGTTTGCAGTTGTACCATGGAGGCGATGAAACCGATATCCTATATCGAGAATAAGGGACATATAGGGAAATGGCATTGTAGATTTCCTTATAGACGGTCGCAGTAGCTTCTTCTATCTTTAGATGCGCGAAGCGGAATACGATTTTGCTAAGATAGTCATTTATAAGGCAAGAGTTGGTTTTGCGAAGGTTTGTAGGAAAAGTTGTCACGAAGTGGTGAGGGATGGGCTAAGTGGTCACGATATAGGGAAGTGGGGAGTGGTAATTGTCGATAGTTGAGAGAACGTGGGGATTAAAGGCTACTGAGGAATTATAGGGGTCCGTCGTACACACAAGATCAAGTTGTCTCTCCATATGATTAGGGACATTACTTATTTGACGGAGGCTTGAGTCGGTGAGATCGTCTAGAAAAACACATTCCTTGGTACTTGCGGGGTTAGAGATGTAAAAGTGTTCATCGTCTGACAACGTCCATTGGAGATCGACCGGTTAAAATCGACAAGAACAACGATATCGCATTGGGAAGTACTTAACTCGGTTAGTCGATCAACTGCTGTTATTGCGAGTTCGTACGCAACGATACTTTGCGAAGGCTGTATATAAAACCAATGACGAATGCAGACTTTGGGTGATGTGTTTTGTGGAGAAGAAGTATGTGTGCCGGGTACGACACGGCGTTCACTTCTTTCCTCCAGCATAAGTTCACTACCACATTTCACCGTCATCCATGTAGTTGTCGTGTTTTACGATTCGACGTTAATTGGACTCTCGTGGAGCGGCCTGCTTTCCATATTTAAAACAAAACACACTTAAAAAGTTTATGGAAGGTATAATTTCTTTAATTTCGACAATTAAAGGTTACGGTGGTAAAAATTTCATTAATTTTTTACAATATAAATTACTATCACATTAAAGAGTTTTTTTTTCTATCTGGTATAATGTTGGTAAGTTAAACGGAGGTAAAAACTTCATTCATTTTATAACAACACAAAATTACTTTCACGTTAAAGAGTTTTTTGTTTTGACTTCCGCGTAGCGACTTCACTCGACTTAATTTATTTAACGTGGGGGCACGACTTGCCTCCACGGAATCCGTATCGCGATCAATTCATCGTGAAAGATAATTTCATCTTTGGCTTGTCGAAACAAGGGGATGATTCTCCTTGTATCGGGCGCGAAACACATACGCAATGGTCACTTCTGCTGCTCATCGTGTGTGTCCACAAGTATGCGGACCGCGGATTAACCGAATCCACAAGGGGAACATTAGCTGGCACGGTTGCAGCTGGTGCAAATATCTCGACATAGGGATTAAAGTGTTCACACGATCAGCGACTGCGTAAAGCATTTATCCTGATTGTGCACATGTTGGCGGCATCTCCACATAGTCGAATTCTCGATGGTAATTTTCCATTTTGAGAACTCGACTTCCTTGGGCGGTCAGCCGTATGCCATCATGGATTTGTCGGTCGGATGACCGATCGATGTAGGCATGTATGCAAAAGGAAAAGATAAAACATTTCCTGCATGTGTGCGGCTGGCGCGTAAGGGTATATCTCATGGATATGGTTCGGGCAATGTTGGTTGCTAGGGGATGCAACCAAATTGTCTTTATGGAACATGGATGTTTCATGCGCTTCTTCCCATTAATGAATATTGACGGCGCCCTGCGGTGGTTAGTGTTATGTCGGTTTCTTATTGATGAAACCGAATTGATTTAGGAAATTAATGGTACCTTCCGATGCTGCCGTAAGTACATAAATAGATTTTTCCTTCAGGTAGGTTTCGCGGATGCATTGAATGCATATTATATGGGGGAAAACCTGTAAATGGAGAACACCTGCAGGCGGTTGCAGTGTGGTGAGGTATGCTTTATTGCAAGGTAAGTAATGGCGTTCGAATGGAACCGCCACAGTGCTTGTTTCGATAGAATTTATGTGCTCTAAGAAGCACTTTCTTACTAATTGATGGGAAGGCAAATTGTGGCGGTCAATGGAGCCGCCACAGATTTAAATAGGCTACCATTTTTTCTCTAGCAAATAAGTTAAATATAAGAGAAAGAACAAAATAAAAAATGTACACAAAATGTCTAAAAATAAGAAAACCCCGAATTTTAAAACCGTCGTTACTTTTAATCACACACCGTAGAAGCCGTATGTTTCCACTAACCTGTGAATGCCGTCACATATTTGGTTAGGTGCACTTAAAACAGCGTTATTTGTGCTGAATGGAATGTAGGAATTTTCAATTTAACTAATTTGAGAATCAGCAAATCCCAGGCCAACTTTTTGTATTGACATTTCAAAATTTTACTAAATCCCCTTTTTGCGGGAGCAAATTAAGAACAAAAAAAAAATACGTTGATCTTGTCAATATTTGTATTAATTCCGACAATAGACTAATTGGAAGATCAAAGACATTTATTCGTATGCGAGTACTCTTAGAGTTGTACTGCTTTTTGTGATAGAAAAATATTTGTTTTGCAAACATCACAAGCGATTTCGACAACAAGTGGATATTGTTTCCAATATTATTTTTGGCTTGGAATTAAATTCTCTTGGGTTATTTTAATATTTGAATTTTAAAATGTTATTGACACAAATGAACAATAAGTTTAAACAAAAAATTGACGATGATGTTATACTTAATATTTCCTCAGACGACATGCTTTCTCGTAAATTGAGGGAAGACCGTTGAGCGTTGAGTTTCTTGAAGAAAAAACAAGATTTTTATTTAATTTGTATTCTCTTTATGTCTTATTTTCGATCCGTAGGTTCGGACGTTCTTCGCAGAACTTCCTTAATCACATCTTTGTTTTTCCTTAAGCACTAGAATTTTGAAACATATGTAAGTTAGGTTATCCCGATCAAATTTGAGGAGTTGCTACGGTTACTCGTGGGAATCGTTGGTGCTAAAGTATCCAAAGAGGTAATCCTCAATAGTCGAGAAGTTATTCAGTTGTAATTGAGATTATCCAACCCATATATTGGCATCTAAAGCTGAAAGAATTCAAATGCTTTTTGGGCGGGATAACACGCGAAGTTAGAGATAAGAGCCCCTTTATATTTGCTGGAGATTTCAACACTTAGGTAGTAGAATGGGTAAGCACTAGTTTGGCGGTAGTTGCCGTGGATTGACGCTATAGCGGGTGTGTATGTTGCCCAAGTGCTGTAGGTCTGTGGTGTGTTCCGCCGAACACTGTTCACATACAAGAAAACAACTGGGTACACGGACACCGTCACAAATGAAACACAAATTTCTTTTATTTATTGATCACGTCCCTTTTATTTTATCGTTGATAATCAAATTATAATGTTTGGTTCTTAACGTAGTTACAATGACTCCACTATGTTCTTTAGCACTCTTAATGTCTTCCACTATTCAAGCAAACGGCGAAACTAAACTTGTGCGTACTTTCGCGGAACTCGAACGACTTTCAAAAGTTGTAAGGAATCGTAATTTTACTGCGCGATATTTCTACTAGCGTAATTGTCTCTCGGTTCGACCTCCTCGGTGGGGTTCGCTGTCCTGCTTTTCGATAAAGACTTTTCTAAAACGACTATCTCCTCTTGACTACGCTGCTCGACTATCTTTCTTAGAATCTCTTTGTCAGAGATCCTCGCAGTTCGACTATCTTTTCTCGACTATCTCGTTAGACTAAATTCCAATTCCCCATCGGCAAGGGAAATCTTCCCAGCGCATCTCTGCACAGAACTTCCCATCATATCTGCTAACAGACTTTTCCATAGTACTCGTATCTGTTAACAGCATAAATTTTCCATTGCATTTCAAAAGGAGAATTTCCCATAGTATCTGAAAAGGAGACATTTTTCCTGAATGATCATCAACGTCATTAGCTGTTGGTTATCGGCATCTTGTTCCTTTTGTTTTAAGATCGGATGCCGCCGCTATTCTCCGATCTTTTCCATAGGATTTGTTTATATTGCATATCTTGCCTGAGAAGCAAAGGATCTCATGCTATTCAGATGGGTACAAAGGACTATGGGATGTAATGCTTTGTTTGTACTTCCACTCATAAACATCTATCGTGGGTAGTGTTAAGAGTTTATGGCGGCATGACTGCTAATCGTCGGCGCAACGATATGCCTTGTTTGCACAAGTGTGCCTTTAGCGTTAGGGTCATGCCAGGGATTTATGTGTTAATTTTCATTAGCTACCAGAATAGGCATCCGTTGTTCGGTTTATTTACCGACAATGGTATTTCATTGGAAACATCGCGTTGATGCTTAGGGTGGGTGAGTGATTTAAGTGCGACGCTATCCTGCATGGCGCATTTGCTTAGATGCGATGCTTTCCTGCCTTTTGGGTAGAATACAATGTATGGATGCGTTGAACTCGATATTGGGAGCTTTTGAACGTTTAGTTCCTTGCTTTCTGAATTCGAGTTCAACGTCGCTGCATGTCCTATACCTTTTATTTCAGGTATGGTATTGGGACACGTGTCTGTGGGCACGTGTGCTGAAAACGGTGAGTAAAGTCCCTTGGCGGAAAGGATACCTCGACCTGTAGTGAGTTGTATGGTTCGTAGAAACGCTACACTAGGATCAAGAGTAGAGGCCAGGCACTACTTGAAGCTCTCACAATCTAAATGTGATGCTTAATGATGGGGCTGATGACACCTTCATAGACGAGAGATGCCGGTCCAAAATCGACATCACATTTTCCAGCGCCATGTTGGCAAGAAGAATGGAGTGGCAAGTTTTTGATACATACACCCATAATGACCACCAGGCCGTGACGTACGAAATATTACCACAGGGGATTCATCACTGGTAAATTGGCGAAGAAAGCCCAGAAATATGGGTGGAAAGAGAAGGATCTCGATGCGGAACTGCTCGATTATATACTGGAAGGTGAAATCGAACAGTTTGACGCAGAGTTCGATGCGAACAGATAGGCTGGAAAAGTCATGAAGTGGCTAACTATCGCATGCGATGCTTCTATGCCACGATAAGGGCAACTAGCAGAGGCTATCAAACGAGTGTATTGGTGGAACCTAGAAATCGCCCATGTGCGTTCGGAGTGCAACAGGTTATGACGCTTGCAACAAAGAGCAAGAAAACGCAACACCTACCCACAGTTAAATACGGAACTTGTCAACAAACGAAAGGAGCTGAGAAATGTGATCCGCAAGCGCGTTTTGCTCCTTAAGGGCTGAATTAAATAACAACCCATGGGGCAGCACCTAGAGGTTAGTCATGAAAAGACTACACAAGAACAGTGGTTAAATGTAAAAAAATTAAAGGTGACATGGCTAGTCCTCTTTCCGCAATGTGATGGGGTGTTGAGAGTGCAATATGAGTGGAAGATCACTGAAAGACAAACACTTCCCGTGATCACCGAAGAGGTGCTCTTGGCTGCAAGAGTTGTTAAGAAAACAAGATCCCGTAACTGGGTGGTATTGCTAACGCTGTATTGAAAACTGCTTTAACAAAAACGCCGGAAGTCTTCAGATGTCTCTTCACGACCTGCCCGCAAACAAGACAATTTCCTCAACGATGGAAAAAACAGCAAATTGTGCTTATACCAAAAGGAGTTAAGAATCCAGAAGCGCCGTCGTTCTACTGCCGGTTGTGCATGCTGGACACAACAGGGAAACTGCTTAAGGGAGTAATCTGCGCCACTCGCCTGGAACAATTCACTGAGGGGATATCGGGCCTCTCTGAATGGCAGTATGGGTTTCGGTAAGGTTGATCAACCGGCAAACCACTATCTGTAGTGTGCGACATCATTCGCAATGCGATAGAGGGAGGGCAATGGCTAGGAGGTACCAAAAAATACTGCGGCGTGGGGGCACTAGACGTTAAAAATGCATTCAACTCGGTGAACTGGAAACGGATTCTAGAAGCGTTGGGCGATGTACAAGTCTCGCCCTACTTGGTGCCTATACTAGCAAACTGTCTCTGGTATAGAAGACTGCTCTATGACCCAGCCGAGGGACCACACTAATATAAAATAACAGCGGGTGTACCCCTGGGGTTTGTATTAGATCCATTGTTATGGAATATCATGTATGATGGTGTTCTCAGGGTCAATGTACCAGAAGTAGTTAGAATCATTACGTACGCAGATGATTTGGCAATAGCTGTCGTAGCTAAACATCTAGATGACCTGGAGAATATTTGATCTCAAGCAATGCAGAGCATTAAACGCTGGCTAGACATGACTAGACTGAAACTAGCTGGACACAAGACGGAGTGAGTTTTAATAAGCAGCCGCAACAAAGTTAGGTGTTCAACTTGAATTGGAAATAAAAGTTCAAACAATCAGATCCAGTTCCTATATTAAATATCTTGGTGTTATACTCGACAACAAGTTGAGCTTCAATGAACACCTGGGGAAAACGAGTGAAAAAAATACGGCCAGAATATGCAAAGTTTTAGGGAGACTGCTAGCCTATGCTTTTGGACCACGGCTCCACATAATGAAACTGATAACCAGTGTCAACACCTCCATTATGTTGTATGCAGCTCACATATGGGCAGGAGCCGCGCAGTATAAGTCGTACATGAGGAGAGTATGCTGCGCATTCCGAACGGTATCCGGAGATACCATAAATGTCTTGGCCGGGAGGAAACCACTTCATATTGCAGCTAAGGAAAACGTTGCGTTACATGAGGTCTGACAAGAGAATCAACGTAGAATGCGGCCACAATTGGAGCTCTCAAGCCTAAGAGAATGGCAACGAAGGTTGGATTCTTCCACCAAAGAAAGATGGACCCACACCATGATACCCGATGTAGAAACCTGTGTAAAAATAAAACATGGAGATCTGAACTACCACTTGACTCAGCTGATATCAGGACATGGATGCTTTCGGCAATACTTGGCTAAGTATAAGCATGTGAATCACCCATACTGCTTGCATTGCGAAGGCAAAATAGAAGGCGATTCGTACGAACGATTGTAGAGACATATGAGACGGGCAGTTACTCCGGCTAGAGTAATAGAATACATGTTAAGTTCCAAACAAGCATGGTCCGTAGCAAATTATATTCTCTGTGACATGAAGCAGCAGTTACGCGCGATCAGTGGAGGAAAAGGGTAAACTCCGTCCAGCCCCTCGATGGAATATCTAAAAGAAATTTCCACGGTGATCAACTGGAATATGTGCCTGGCGGGAGGAGGTTTTAGTGGGTAAAAATGCGGCATGCCCCTGGATCAGTCCAAAAAAGAAGAAAAAACATCAGATGCTCCATGACGTTTTTACCCTTGACTCATTTTCGAATGCGAAAGGGAAAAGAAAGATGTCGTCACCGCTTTATTCGAAGGAAGTTGATGTTATGACCCATACTTCACAATATTGAAGCGTTGATGAAACATAGAGTCTAAAACTGTCGGACGCGATAATTGGGCGACACAATGAAGGGTATTCACTTGGATGAACATGATAAAGGTAAGCGGCACTGTTCATATTAGTGGTCCAACTATTACCAACGATGTTGTTGCCAATAAACAATCTAACAAAGTGAAAAACATCGTAGATGCCTCATAGACTTACTCTTGAGGATGACGGCACGGATACTAATGGAATCATCATTTCAGAGACAACTTCATTTGTTTTGTCTGCCACCTCGATGATACTGCAACGAAACTTGGTTTCGTCACAGCAAAGAGACATGACGACTACTCCTTGTTTAATTCGACCTTTCCTTCATTTCTTTTTTTATGTGTGACCAGATCGGTTGAATCGAGGAAAACGCTGGCAAAATATCTACCCAGCCCATTATAGATGGCTGCCATACCCACTACACATCTCGCGATAGTTGGTACATGCTCAGTCGCCTACACGGCTGGATAAGTATATTCGACGCATCTAGTCGCTGATCACATCACCATTGAAGGAGAAAGAACTCGTATTGCTCGTTCGGAGGTAGATGTTTCGACCAATACGGTCGTCAACAAGGGCCGAGATCAAGGCGAAACTGATGGCCGACAGATTACAAATGGAAATCTTCGAGGCGAAAGCCAAGGCAGCTCGAATTATTGGAACGAAATCAAAAACAGGGCATGAAGTAGAAGAATAAGATGGCCAATACAATTTTATCGGATTTTGGATCGATCAGTCGAGGTCGGTTGAGAAGAAGAAAGATATGGCGTATCACCAAGTGTTGGAGACGGAGCAGCACACGACGGCCGACTAGCAGCACACGACTGCCGACTGGCAGACTGAGCATCGCACATTTATACTCTGGCTCCTTGTTCCTGTGACAACATGCGAACGAGGGAAAGGAGACAAAAAAGCGAATAAAGGCAGCGGCAGTTGTGGAGTTAGAATCAGTACAAGTCAAGCGACCAAACGCTGCACATCAATATTGATAAGAAAATTAACGGATAGATTGGTTATATTTAAATAAATTTGAATTAATAAATCGAGTTTACACCAAGACTAAAGAAACAGTGACAACAGGAGTTAGGCCAAACGACGGAAAGGCCTTCTCAGGGCTAGAACGCCCTCCTTCAAGACATGTGATCGAGCTTCTATACATCAACGGTGTCAGTGAAGAATGACTGGCATTCCAGAGAACTTTTGATGATACAGCATTCGACCGTTGTGTTCGTGCACAAACAAATCCATAAAGGCACATGGATATCACCCGACTGCGTAACTCGTAACCAAATAGACTACTTCCCCATAGACAAAGGACACCACTCGAATATCATTGACGTAAGATCACATAGAGGAGCAGATCGCGACTCTGATTATCTTCTAGCGATGGGCAAAATCAGGAGTCGGCTCACAGTCAACCCACATGGGCAGTCACGGGAGACGAACAAAAAGTTCGACATTGATAAACTAAAAGACGTGCGCAAAAGGGCTGAATATCAAGACGAACTAACGAACAGATTTAGCATCCTAGAGAATGGGAGCAGTAAGGAAGAGGAAGCCAATAGTATGCTCACTAAATCGGCATCGATCGGAGACGCAATCAAACAAACAGCCCAAAAGGTATTAGAACTAAAGAAAACAAATAAGTCTAAACCTTGACGATGAGTACAGGGCGAAGATCGAACAACGTAAATGCCTCAGAGTGATCCACTTAAAAAGATATGATGAAATCAGCACAGAAACATACGCGACAATTCGGAAAGAGGCAACGAAACTTTTCAAATGCCCAAAGCGCGAATGGGAGAAGACTCGAATCGAAAAAATCCTAGAAAACTCCAGAGTAAAGAACATCAGAGGTATATATGCCGTATAAATTCAATTAGAAATGGCTACCAAGGGAAAGCCAAAACAATTCGAGACACAAACGGCTGTCTGGTCACAGAAACAAACAGTATCGTGACAAGATGGAAGCAGTACTTTGAAAACCTGCTCAATGTACTCACCCATCAACCACAAATAAACGCACCAGACGTACATACAGCCGAGCCTCAGATCCCAGAGCCCTCTGTCAACTAAATTCTAGACGCAATAAATCGATTGAAAAACAACAGAATCGGAGTCGACTGCATGCCGGCAGAGCTTGTGAAGCATGGAGGAGAGGTAACCGCTCGAAAGATCCACTGTGGGGGTTCTCTATACGACATGGAGAACCAACCCACAATGCCAACCAATCTTGACCGCTAACAGCGTGTCACCCTACCCTAACCTGTAAACATGCAAAAACAAATCCCAATCTGCAAGCGTATCCATCCCGAACTTATAAGAATTCATCTCCAATCTGCATTGAAAGGCATTTTCCAGAACTCCCAACAGAATACAATTCAGCAGAATAAATTCTAAATCATCTCCCTCAATTACATCACGCCACATATAATTTTTCCCAAAATTGCTTCGGTCAATTCTCTACTTAATTCATATTCCCTCCTTGCGACCAAGCAATCTTAATTTCCCCGGAAATCCATATGCTGTAATAAAACACATATTCAAACCTAGAACGGAATATCAACCATCACCACCAACTATACCAAGCCGCATAAATTTCTCCGAAATTACTTCGGTTAATATCCTACCTAAACGACATTCCTTGCTTGCCCCCAAGCAATTCCAACTTCCCCCGAAAATGCATGCCCATACTTGCTCGCCTTCCCAAAGCCAATTTCCCGGTACACACAACCAACGAATCCAACTCAGCTTATACGGCGAGGATTTTTTAGCTACAACTCCACTGACACGACGCGATGAACTTATCATTTCATTAACTAGTCGCGTTTTAACCACTACGGTGGCAGGTTGTCCCATCTGATAATATTCAATTGGCAAGGAGGAATTCTAACATGTAATCATGGAGTACGGTCGTTGATGGGGCAACGAACCAACTTTTGGTAAAGCGGATAGCTGATGTGTTGGAAAACTAAGTGCCGAATTGTATGTCGAACAATTTTTATGTCTGTAAAACCAAGTGCCTAATTGTGTGTCGAACAATTTTTATGTTTTGTAAAACCGCACCCCAAATTGCATGTTGAACAATTTATATGTGTTGTAAAATGATGTGTCGAATTGTATATTGAACAATTTATATGTTGAAACCGAGTGCCGAATTGTATATCGAACAATTTTTATGTTTTGTAAAATCTTGTGCTGGATTGACTTTCGACTAATTGTTATTTATTATGAAACTGTGCATTGACTTGACTCTCGACTAACTTTTATGTTTTATGAATTAGTGTGCCTAATCGACTCTTGACTAATTTAAAGGTTTTGATAGCAATAAGTACAAGTTGTGAATTAAGACAAAAAAATCATCAACAAAGAAATAAATATTAAATTACGAGCGCAAGGCGATGTTTGATTTGATCTCGTTCGTGGACAGTTCGCAGTAGTGGGACTTTATGTGAACCCGTGCCCGTGCTGGCACGCAACATAAAGAACAGCGCTAGCACAGGCCATTGAAAGCAGACAACCGCATGAATTCTCGAATAAGCTACCCTTGTCGTGTATTCCGATATCATAAATGAATTAAGTACCCATTGCCAAGTTTAGAAATGCCGTCAAACGGACAACCCAGTGTTAACAAATAGAACACATTAAATAAAAATTATTTTAATATCTCAAGAAACAGTTTCGTGCACAATTATGTTCTCAGTGAATGTCTGTACTGAGTTTTAAAGATTAATATAAACACAAATTACAATAAACATAAAGTACAATAAATCAATAAAACAACAAAAACGAAAGTTAAAAGCGACAAATCAGTATCTCTCAGTGCATTAATAATCAAAAAGAAGTGCATATAAAAACAGTTGAGTGGGGCGCAAAGTGTTCGAGACAATAAAAACAAAAACAATAAAAAGATAACACTTCATCACATCGTTTGGCGCGAGTGCAAGCTTACTGACTCCTAGCCGACGGTAGGCGAGTTCAACTCAGCCTGCGGGAGAAATCGAGTTGCCGTGGTTCAAAAGGTCGCCTTTGTTTTTTTTAACGAAAACAAACTGGAAAGAACCAGAATGAACACGGAGCACGATAAAAACGCGACAACACACAAACGAAAAGGTGCCCCGAAAAACTCCATTGTGACGCGAAGCAAAACCGCGAAATTGACAATGGATAAAGAAGATTAACAATTGGCGGACGACAGTGAGCTCCCCTTCCCCTCCAACTTTAACATATATGGGCCAAATAATTCATTCGCTTCTCTTGCATCCTCAGAGTCTGCGGATGAAGAGGAAGAGATAAGTGAATTGGAGGCGAAACTGGCGATGGCAAGAGCCCGATTACAAGAGAGACGCCGAAAGAAAAATAAAGATGCCATCAATCAACACCATAGATGTTGACTGTAAGGAATCGGTATTGGACTGACGGGTAACAGGCACGCCATTCAAACATATACGGTGGCAGACCACGACAAAATTAAAGAGGTCTTAAAAAGAGCCACCGCGGAATTTTACTCGTTCACGCCGAAACAAACAAAGAGCGTAACGGTTCTATTAAAGGGTGTCGACCCTGAAATGGAACCGGAGGCTCTGCTCGAAATGCTTCAAAACCTGAAGCACGAAGATCTCGAGTTTACCGCGGTAAAACCATTCACCACACCCAAGGCAAGAAGGGAAAACCGCAAGCTACCCTTCTTTTTGGTGCAATTAACACCCAGCAGTAGAATTGGTGGTCTAAGAAAAACTACAGTCTTGGATCATCAAATGGTCACATGGGACAAATTAAAAAAAGGCAGAGACATCCTGCAATGTGTCCGTTGCCAAAGGTTTGGTCACTCGGCGGCTAACTGTGAAATGCAGCGCCGTTGCGTAAAATGCGGAAAGGACCATAAGGCAGAAGAATGCCATCTGGGAAAAGATGTCGCAATCTTTATTAGAAAAGGGATCAATCATAAAGTAATATATAGTGGAGAAGTGCGCAGGTTCCGGGTGCTGGAATCCTGTATCGTACGCATACCCCTTCAGCAAGGAAGGGGTTTGTATGCGATTGCGGTCTACGCACCTGAGGAGCACCAACAAAACCTATTTATAGCGGAGCTCGAGACACTCTTTCGATGCTTACAATTGCACCTGGACAAAAACTACTTTATCCTAGGGGAAGATATAAACGCCAAGCATAGAAATTGGGGAAATTATATATCTAATGCCAGAGAAAATCAGTTGGCTGGTTGGTTAGATCAGTTTCATATTGAATATAGAACTGACCTGCTAGCTACGAATTATCCATCGTTCCCCAGAGGTAGATCGTTCTTATATATCTTGCTAATCGACTCACGACTGAGATTACTTAACACCAACAAACGAAACACAAACTGTTTACGGAATATATATTGAATACGACAGCGACCACTGTGCATTCACGGCAGTAATAGAGCTTCCGAACGAGCTCGCAGATCTGGAGGAATTCGTGATCCCGCAACCCTATAACTACGGGGCAATGCGATGGCCGAGGTTCACCAGATCATTAACAAGAGAACTTCGTTCGAACGACTTCAATCTGCCAGTAAACAGAAACCTGACTAATGTCGAAATCGACAAATACATTCAACAAATAGACGAAATCGTAAAACGAACAATGGACAAAACAATTCCCAAAACAACAGTTACAGATCACACTAACATGTACAGAAACGCAACAATAAACGCACTCCACAAGAAAAAGAGCAGACTGCTATCGAAACTAAAACAATTACACAGACAGTTTACAGTCAGACAAGACCAGGAGATAATATCACTGAAATCCCGGTTAAAAAACCTCCAACAAGTACTTAAAGCTAACTATAGATTAGCAACAAATTTGTATTGGAACAACAGAATTCGGCCTATAAAAACTAATAACCTGAATATGTTCCCACAAATAAATAAATTATTCAGGAGAAATAATCAAAACGAGATTCAGTGTCTCCCAATTCCACGTACTGAGGTAAACAAGCAGCTGCTAACCAACATTGGCATAGATGCAGAGAACGCTATCCTCAATGGTGAGCTCTTCGTGATCGAAGATCCTTTGGAAAAGGTGAACGCTTTGGGAGCTGTCTTTCGGGAAATGTACAAGGTGAATGAAAGCATTCACCGAAATCACGACCTGGAGGACAGAGTTCTACTCAATCACCTGCACCTCCGGAATGAAATTTCACATTGGCAATCGGAGAATCCGGGTTTTACCGAATTCAGTGAAGATAATCTGTCAATTGACATTAATGCCAATGGTGTAGTGGCTAATAGCCTTTTAATAACAAGGGAAGGAATCCAGAGTATCTTCGACTCATTAAGAAGCAAAAAGTCAGTGGGTATAGATGGAGTACCTAACATCGTACTCAAGAACCTGCCCCCAAAGGCAATAGATATATACACAGTCCTGTTTAAGAACGCATTGAATAATGCATATTATCCCGCGCGTTGGAAAACGGCTATCATTCAGCCGATCCCAAAAAAGGGCAAAGACTATACAAAACCAATGAACATGCGGTCGATAAGTTTACTCCCAAACCTCAGTAAAGTATTTGAAAAAATCATTAACAAAGCTCTGGTAAAATGGGTAGACGACAATAGCATTATTCCAAATAACCACTTTGGCTTTAGGGCGGGTCATGAAACCACACATGCCGCAGCTATACTGGTCTCCGACATACAATGGAATAAATGTAGGAACCAATGCACAGGTGCCTGTCTGATCGACTTGGAAAAAGCCTTTGATACCGTCTGGATCTAAGGGTTGTATTACAAACTGGTCAGACATGGCATACGTAAGGCTTTACTATGTGTACTTTACGATATGTCAAAGGACAGGAGGTTCGTGGTCAAAAGTGGTAATGTGACCTCTAATAAAACGTATAATATCAAGAATGGCTTGCTCAATGGCATATACCTGGAGAATACATTCCAAAATGGGTTTATCCCACCAGAAGCGTTCCCTCTATTGGATAGAAAAGGTCTTATCCAAAACAAGCACGGAGTCCCTATTATTTACCACGCTTTTCGTGGTGCCAGGGACAAACGGATTCTTTATAACAGTGATATATCAAATGCTGCAGTTCACTTGCGATTTAGCATGGCAATAGGCGATCGAGATAAATCTCGATCCCATCCCAACTGGTGGTGGATTGACAATGAAGAAAGGATTTAATATCCCCAAATATAGTAACATCTTCAGACGCTACGCCTTCCCTTCCCATTCCTCACTTCCCTTTTCAGACATGGCATACATAAGCCTTTACTATATGTACTTTACGATATGTCAAAGGACAGGAGGTTCGTGGTCAAAAGTGTTAATGTGACCTCTAATAAAACGTATAATATCAAGAATGGCTTGCAACAGGGTGCGGTACTCTCTCCGATTCTTTTTAACATATACATTAGCGACTTATTAGATGCACTTCCGCAGGCTATTGCGTACGCAGACGATCTCATAATTTACAGAACGGCTCCGAAAGTTGAGATCAAAAATAGTTTAATACAGCGAGATTTCAACAACGTGCAGCGCTATTGCGATGACTGGAAACTTAAGATCAACTTCCAGAAATGTGAAGCCATCCTATTTAGAACCCCATTATATAAAGCCACGAACGACACAAGGAAAAACTGGCGAAAGCTAGTTATCGTGGGACCGTATGGAGATAAACTGGAAACCAAGAGTTTAGTTAAATACCTGGGCATCTGGCCAGACCAATATCTGTATTTCAACAGACATGTAGAGGCTGCTCTGGTGTTACGGCCACAACCACCCATCCCATAGTACTTATTCCTTTGAAGCCAATCTCCATCACTAATTGATGAGACACTCCCCAAACCAAAGCATTACTCCATGCATCAAATGGTCCCACATTAATGCAATACCAAACAAATTGAACTAAACGTTCAATTTGCTCACATTCAAAACTTAGATAGGATAATCGAACCACAGGTTCCCCATAAAAATCCCCTAAGATCCAAATGTGCGGAGCAGATGTCTTTCTTCAAACAAAATCATCGAGAAGCATAAAATGTGCGCCAGCGATTTATAAGCATCTAGAAATGTAGTTACCCAAAACCATTAAGACAATCAGCGTCGTTTTCCGTTTTAACCCAACGAAGTTAAAAAAAAACAACTCGCGCCATAAAACGAACTACATGTACGTTTATCGCCGACCGACACAAAGGATCGTAAATGCTCTTCGGCAAGATCCTTTGTTGATTGTTCTTTTGTGTTTCCCCTTTTCGATCCCAAATTTGGGAAAGACAAAGAAAGAAAAATCCTTTATCTGCAGGATAAGAAAAGTTTTCGTCCGATGGAAAATGGACATCAAGAGTTGTGTTTCGGGTCAAGTCCAGAACGGACGTAAGTTTGATTTCGAGAGTTGGTTGTAAGATTTCGTCCGGAACGGACATAGGGAAAGAGTTCGCGTACGCCGAGGTGTCGGTTTAAATTAGCAAATTGTTTTCAACGTGGTTATTCATTTCAATTTATTCTTTTTAAAATAATCCGATACATCTCCCTGGGGGAGTATAAGAAATAGTTTAGTTGAAATCATCATCTGTATAACGCATTAACGTGTCCGGGTATCAGTGTGTCTGTGTAATATATTTAATAATAATAAAAAAACAAAGAAATATAAATATACGGTAGTTATTGATTATGTTATCTGTTAGATTTCTTTAATACAACAAATCATCTGACGAGATCTGTCGTGAATACGAAAGGAATACATTAAATAAGTGTTACACAAATAAACATATAATTAAGAAAAGAGATGTTTTACTTAAAGTGTATGTGGTTGTTGAAAGGAGTGACTAAAGATTTATCAACACTGGTCAAGGGTAGAAAAACGTTTGCTATGACAAGGAGGCTATTTCACAGTAGCCAACTTGACAGCAGGGTAAAAGTCATATGCTACATGATGCTAATCAGGCCAATGCTCATATATGGCTGTCCAGTATGGTTTAACATAGGTCCAAATTTGATGGAAAAGATTCGGGAGTTCGAAAGGAAGTGTCTGAGAACCTGTCTCAGATTATATCGAACACCGGAATCGGATTACAAAAAGTACTACTCAAATGAGACTTTATATAATGAAGCCTGCATAAATAGGGTGCATAATTTTATGATTAAATTAATCAGGGGACATATTGCGAGAGCAATAAGCTCGTCCAATGACCTAATTTTCGGGGCTTATTATCCAAATACCTTGTACTCTGAGAACGTGTGTCGCAGCAGTTTTGTTCCACCAGAGGCGTTCCTTGATTTGGACATGAAAGGGCTTATACAGGATAGATCCGGAATTCCGCTGATCTATCATGTAAGTAGATCATCCGTAGACGGGCGAGTGTGCTACGACCGGGAAGTAACGCGCACCGAAGAAGAGCTCCTGCGCTTCAGTAGGGCTATCTCCCACAGAGACCGGGACGATAGTATTAGACAGCGTCAACAGTTCTAGTGGTTGAATGGCATATAAACACCTGGATACCAAAGTCGGTATAGAATCACACTATCATCAGCTAGCTTACATAGACTTAGCTTTTCTAGAATTAGGGTAGTATAAGATTTAAGTTAAGTTAAGCTAAGTGATTTTACATAAAATAAAAAAACAAAAAATAAAAAAAATAAAAAAATAAAAAATAAAAAAAAAAAAGTAGATAAGTTTAGGTAAGTTAAGTAAGTTAAATTTTAAGAAAAAAAAAACAAAAAAAATTGACAAAGTTTTCCAAATATTTCTTTGCCTTTCAAATAATTATAAGTACTGTCACAAAGTTCTGTCGCCGAAAGGCAAATTATACAAATATTAAGTAATGTTTAGCTTAGAGCGTCTGCGAAGGACCGGTAAGTTATTATATAAGATAATTAAGCTAGAATTTAAGCATTTTTTGTCTAGCCTTTAATTTAGAAACTAAGAATATAAAAAGGAAATAAAAAAAAGCTAAAAAAAAAAAAAAAAAAAAAAACAACGGTAGCACAACACATGCTGGTCCGCATACTTAAACCCCCACACCACCAACTCATCAAAACAATATAGGGTAAAGAACTCACTCCGGAAAAACGGAAAACTTCAATAGTCGTCCCCATGTTCAAAAAAGGCGACAGATCTGACTGCGAAAACTACAGAGGAATATCATTGCTCCCAACCGTATACAAAATACTAACAAATGTCATATTGGCCAGAATCACACCGTACGTAGAAGACATATTGGGAGACTACCAATGCGGATTCCGTCGGAACCGGTCAACAAGCGACAAAATGTTCACAGTAAGGCAACTGCTGGAAAAGAAGTGGGAATACGGAGAGTCGAGTTACCAACTGTTCGTTGACTTCAAAAAAGCCTACGACTCAGTAGCAAGGCAAAACTCTACCATATTGTAGTTGAGCTGGGAATCCCCAAAAAATATGCTGCCATCATTCAAATCTGCATGAACAAAAACGCTATTGAGCGTGGTTTTCGTGCCACACCATGGGGGCGGAAACAACAAAATCTGGTCGTCGAAAAGCATCAAATTCTATTGGGAATAAGAGCAAAATTTCCTGTAAGGATGAATCGCTTGTTTGTGTGTAGCACAACAAGAACACCCGATAGAATTTGCCCAACATGCAGCACCACCGGGGAAGTTTCAACCGACGCCGACGGCCAACGGAAATATTCGAATTTTGGTTCCCGCCAACATGCACCCCTTCTCGAGTGGAGAAAACGGTCGCATCCTCAACCAACGGATCAATCGAGATATGCGGACAAGAATATCTTCGATCCAGCACCGTCACACACAAGCAGCCTGCCCCTTTTCATTGGCGAAACACGGCAGGCATTTCGGTAGCAAAAACCAACCTACAGGCAAGTAATAACATGCTTGCCTACAAGAGAAACAAACACAATGAATAGCCACGTGCACCATTTGCACAACGATCGATATGCGATCTACGGCGATCCTGGGTGTGGTCGCGATCGTATAAACATTCGTCGTTCATATGTAAGATTCACCAAGCGAAATGTGCACGATCAGCAATAATGCTTTACGCAGTCGTGATCGTGTACACATTTCAACCCCTGTACGAACTTGCAAACATGTAAATTCATGTCCCATGTCTGCATGCCAGGGGATACACACGTAAGCGACAGAAGCGATTATCGTGTGTATGTTTTCACCCTTTCTTTTTTTCTTGTGCTTAACCAAAGCTAAATCGCACCATATACGGCCATCGAAGCGATGGATGGAATTTTGGTGTTCCGTCGTTTCGATGGCCGAGGTTAATCTCGATTCGGATTCCGTGAGGGCAAGTCGCGCCCTCACGTTAATTTACATCCCTCTTGGGCCGTCCCAAGGGATTTATTAAACTCAGTCGTTGAGAAGATTTGAAAAGAGTCAGTAAGGCCGTTCGGGCTAAGACTAAAGTGGTGCGTCAATTCAAATGTGTATATGAAGAAAAGAAACATTAATTAAGACGGTTTTAGTTCAATTCAAATGTGTATATAATTGTTCCAATTCAAATGCGTATATGAAGAAAAGTCTATTAATTAAGACAGTTTATTTTCAATTCAAATGTGTATATGAAGAAAAGTCTATTAATTAAGACAGTTTATTTTCAATTCGAATGTGTATACGAAAAAAAGAAACATTTAATTTTTATCTACGGAGTATTTTGTTACCTAATAAAAAGTATAACGCTGCGGCAGAAGAAAATCAACGTCCTTGTTTTAATTATTGGAGTCGGATACGAACTGAACCAGTGGGGTTACGTGGTTAACCTGTGCCCCTGTGGCACCCTGATTGCCACGCCACGTAACATTAAACGCAAAGACCCATAGGCTCTCATAAAACGGGAAGAAAACAAATTCCGCGTATTCGAGAATAAAGTTTTAAGGGGTATCTTTGCCGGTAAATATGACGAGGGGGCAGGACAATGGAAGAAACTCCACAACCACGAATTGGAACAGCTATGCCGCAAGCCTACAATAGGGAGAGTAATCAGGTCGCGAAGATTAAGATGGGCCAGACATGTGGCGCGAATGTGCCACGATAGGACCGTGCGTGGAATTCTTGACGATAGACCAACGGGAAAGAGATCGGCAGGTCGGGCGCAACGGAGATGGAAGGACAATGTAAGGTTTGACCTTGAGGAGTTCGGACCAGATGGTCAAGTGTGGAAAGAGAGTGCACAGGACAGGGAACGATGGTGTAGTCGAGTCGGTGAGGTCATGAACCTCCGGGTTCCTACAGGGCAATAAATAATAATAAAAAAAATAGTAATAGTATTATTGTAGTTTATTCAGAATTAAAAGCAAAGGATACAATTGTTGGACCTCTTTCAATATAACAGACAAACAATACATTCATTAAGTGATCGTTCATACCTGGAGTTGTCTTACTGGTGACGGACATGGTGAGGTACTAGCTGATGACAGTGATTTCTCAACATCATCGGGCAAGTCCACAGAGCCTGTTCGCAAGCCACGATTGGCGTACAGCAGCTTCCGCTGATGTGATGGACTAGACGGCGCTGTAAAATAAATCCAAATTAATTTTAATCCTATTATCCTTACAAAGTCCTACAAGCTCTAAGCAAATATCTAGTTCACTTGAGCGGTTAAAAAGGAGTCAATTTAATTCGTTACTTTGTTGCTACATTGGAACTATTATACTCTAATTTCGTGTAACAAAAAAAAAAAAAAAAACTCTCCCTTTAGAGGGTCGTGCATTTGGAAAATGAAATCCTAAGAATTAATTAAAGCGAATTTCATATTGTATCCGCTCGGTTAGCAACTCCGTCAATCATAAAAAAACTAAGCAAACTACGAGTAAGATACACAAAACCAACAAAAAAAAATTTTATATTTGCTGAAAATATTGTAAACTCGCTAAAGTTTGTCTCGCAACTTGTTTCATTGTATAGTTTGATGTTAAAAAAAAATTGTGAAAATAATCTTCTCGTGTTTCTCTAATTTATTTACAGAGCAACTCTACAAGTAACTGTGTGAGTGGGGCTGTGTATAATGAGATAGTTTTGAATTCGTTCGCTTTAATTCGAAATGCATCTGCGGAAATGGTTTTCCTTGGATATTGAATGCGAGGGAATGGCGGTGCTGTAGCCATGGACGACGTAGTGTTAAGTTTGCCATCGTTTCAGTGGTTGTTTTACTTTGTGTGATGTTATATATATTTTTATGTATAAATCATGAAATTGTAAGGATTAATATTGTTGTTTTTGGTTTTGCTGGTTTTTGTGTTTTCATACTTCAACTTTCTGTTTTTCTGTTTTTCTGTTCAAGAAATATGAATTTTGGAACTTGAGTTGACTTCTTGGCTGTGGAATGTATTTGACTAACAAACAAATCAGAAGAGTTATCAAGTTTGAAGTATCTGCCTTTGTGAGTAGTGAATTTTAGTTTTGTTTTACTTGAAAGGAGACTTTAAAGGATAAGAGCCACAAACTAGAGTTTGTGGGTAAGGACAAATGGTGGATAAGAGGGAAAGTAGAAAACGAAAAAAACCACAACTGGAACTTTGGTTACTTGTATCTTTATAGGATATTGTGTAGTTGTATCTTTTATGATACTTACAGTGCAATCGGCTGTTGTTAGATGGTGGTGTACTGTGTTCCAATTGACCTCCGGATCCTCCATGGTAGTAAGAGGACGTTCCAGGAACGGGCTGTCTTCGTCGCATTTGGCCATGTAATTCAGTCGACTCGGGTGAGTCCAAACTAAGGGATTTCATGCGAAGATTTAGCTTTTGTCGTCGCGGTGAATGGGGCGCTAGATTATATAGGTTTTTTTTCTTTTATGAAGTTTGAATGTAATTTAATGGTATAATTTTTTTGTTAATGTTTGTTTGAGAGTTTGTTGGAAGAAATATTTTAGAGTGATGGGGTTTGTGTGTTGCGTGTTAAGATAGATAGAAAGGGCTTCATCCAATCGGCATTGTACATGATATATTTCAAAGAGCATGCAAGACATTATACGGTTAGGATTGCTGTGTAAATATGGTGATAGATCTTGCAGCCATGCAATTCAGGAAAATGTGAGAAGCATGTTTGTTGGTAATTGTCCTTGGTTCAGGAGTTTTGATATGTGTAGACGAAGCTTCCAGTGTAAACTGTTAGCATGCGATTAGAACCTTTTGAGTAAATGATAAATAATGTCTGTTTGTGGAATCATGCAATTATTCGTCTAATATAAAAAGCTTGCAACGCTATAAAAATAATAATAAGCAGCGTTTTAAGGTACAAAATAAAATATCATTTACAATTTTAAGATTTTTATTTACTCGTTATATGTACAATTCATAGATAACTGTCAGGATCAAGTGCTATACACAAAAACTGCCATCCCGAAATACTTATCGATTGGGGGCGCATCCACAATAATCGGATTTAATTAATGTGAATTTCAATATGGTGATTCCTTTGTGTTTAATCAACATACCAAATCATTTAATGGACCCCATATATACCTGGCTGCGTTGATTAAGCACAAATTAATCAAAACACGGAAATTTCTATGAAGTGATTCCGATTATGTGAGGGACGGCCCCTGTGGGTAAGTAATTAGCAATGGCAGGTTTTGAGTGTTAAGCCAGCGAATATATTATCGGCATCTACAGGTACTTATTCTGACACATGATATTAATGCTACCCAAAAATTCCTTTAGGAAAGACGCTTTTCTCCCTGTTAGTAATTATAATTTCTTTCTTCCACCATAAACTCGGAATAAATTATTCCACACAACAAGGCACAAATACTTAGAAAAAGGATGTACTATATAGTTAAAAGCGCTCACGAAGCAGAAAATAGATTCAAGATTACTGCTGTTACAGTATATGTTGGTTTTAATCTAAAAACCTAAAATTGTGTTTTTTTTTTTTTAAATAAATGTATGTAAGAGAGCGCTCACGGGTGAAACAAAAAAAGGATTACTGCTGTTACAGTACATGTTGCATTTGGTCCAAAAAAATAAAATAGTTTGTTTTTTTTTTCTTATGAATAGTGGTGGGAATTCGGTGAATACATTTTTAAATAAAAGTTGTTTATTTCAATAAATATTATAAAACCAGTACTGTGGCGGTGCCACCAACCGCACAAACCACAGTAGGCTGAAACACCGGTCGTTCCACCAAGGAACATACTCACCTTAGCATAAACCTCACTTGCCCACAGACACCTGCCCCCCATGGTCCACCCTTTCGTCTAGCCAAAGGTGACATTCATACTGTCTTTACTTGAATGGCCTTATACTGGGAGGCACAAAAGAAATTATTTTTTTAATTTTAACGCGTTCGATTCTAACTCTACTCTTCGTTTCACACCGTACCGTCGGCGGTACGGTGGATGGCGGAGCGATCGTTTCGGTCAGTGGATGAATTCGACTCAACGATATTCAATCGTTTGGGGTGAAGATCGTTGGTAGTACACGTGTATGTGTATGGGTTCTTTCATGCAACACACCATGACAACGAAACTGAAACACCAAGAAGGGGCATAATGTGCATCCAGGAGATGTATGTTCGTTGAAACAAACAAATCGAATTTCGTGGGATGCTAATAGGTTTGTATTTGATTATGCATCGAGATCATGAGGGATGGATTCAGGGCAATTACAATACAAAGGGAAAAGCGACCTATGCATCTTTCGATAATGAGGGTCAGCTGGATAAATAGCAGCCACTCATTAAATGGAAACTGCGTTTAGGATACCACAAACGATATGGATTGTTTATGGTATCGCCAGGAAGCCTATGGAGGAACAGCGTACTTTTGTTTGCACTTGGTGCGAGTTAGGGAAATTGGCTTCAGCGTCGATTGCGCTAATTACATGCAGCTGCTTGGGTTGTTTATTGTTGGGGAAAAAGGTCGCCAGCCAATGTGTATGAAAAGGAATTTGTTGTACACATGAATGAAGCTGGGAAAAGGCGACGCAATGATCATTGTCCCTGGTTGGGGTAGTTACATGATATGTGAACCGATAAGTTATCTGTTCAGGGATATGCTGTTTGGAACAAAATTCTTAAGAGGAATTTTGAATTCAAATAAATGAATGCAGGTGTAGTGCTCTAAAAAGCCCTACCACCTTTTCCCCCCATCATCATCATCGGCACTACAACCGGGGGCCGGTCTTGGCCTTATTTAGCAAGTCCTAAGGCTTGTTAAATTTTCCATAATGATTTATTTTTTCTGGGCAAGATCATTAGTCTTGCGCCAGAGGCTCCCCGACGGGGAATCGAACCCCGGTCTCCCGCGTGACAGGCGGGTATACTAACCACTATACTATCGAGGAGCCCATCCTTACATCCAAATCCGCTATATTACCCAAAAACCCAAAGTACTGTCAAAACCCGAATTAACCCAAACATGATCCAAAATTCGCAATAAACCAATCAAACATTCGTTTATCGTTTCACATTTGCCCCACGGCATCATCGAAAACCAAAATTCAGAGATCGTTATCTCTATCTGAAAAATTCCATTGAGTTAAACAAATAGAAAACCAAATGCAGATACATTCCCACATCTGTGCAATAGTTTCGTAAGAATTCAAGAAATTGAATTCTTATCTTAAATAAACATTGAGCATCTCACTCAGGATACCCAAAATCTAGATTGTTGTATGAAATTGTGTATTTTCGATATACAAATCTCGATTTGTTTCTCTTTATAAAGGAGCAAAAAAGTGATATCCGAGATCAGATCAGTATCCGACACTTGCCATCCAGGTTCGGATCAGAAATAAGACCCCAGTTTAAATATTCAGAAAATCAAATCTTTTGTCTTAAAATTTAATATTCATTCAGTATTCCGAATTGCCTTATAAAACTGTACAGGATCCAAATACACCAAGGATTGTCAGTATTAAACTGATATTCATAGCAAGGAGAAGCTGACTAATAAAAGTTACAAAAAACGAAAACTGATTTTTCATTTCTTTCCAAACCCCCAAATAGTTCAGGAAAAATTCCAACGGACTCAACGGCTTGCGAAACCCAGAACAAAAATCAGGGTAACATCAATCGACATCAGGACGTTGCTCTTCCCTCAGCCATATGAGGAAGCACGGCACCGACCCCTTGCTGTAGTGCGTTGTTTCAGGAGCGGTCTATAAGAGATCCCACATCCTTTTCAGGACAAGGAGACGCGCTTCCTGAAACTGAAACCTACAACACAGGTAAGAATTCTCTTACAGGTACTTTTAGGTTATACAATTGGATCTATTTGATGCGAGAAGCATTTAAGGTGTTAATGCGATTGCATTAGCGAAAGCTTGTGCAGACTGGGTTGTATGGACGGGGGTTTTTTTTTAAGGAAAGCGAACCGTGGGGTTTGGCGTAACCGCCACACATTTCCGAAGGAATATACAAAGTGGAAATACAAAATCCACCAAAGTACCATTAAATGATACAAAATTCAAGGGGTGTACATTTACTAAAATTTAATTTCAACAGTCTTCACCGTACGTTATTAAAAGATTTCCTTCCATAATTAAAAAGAATATTTAAAAACCTTCTTTTCTTTTTTTAAGACGACCAATCTAGTTCGAGATTCAGGATTTATCTCACTCGTAAAAAATGATCACTTGGATGAAAAAAATAATGTTACCACGAAAGGAGATAGAGGGCAGGATAAATATTAAGCGTTTTATATATGTTGCTAACTAAAATTGTCCAAAGTGTTTCCAAGTGGAAAAACGTAATTTAAAGAAAAATTAAAAGTTCACCAGTGATGCCAAATTCAATTACCCCAACACCACTGGATATATTTCAGAGAGTCATAAGCTTCAAAGAAAAATCTTTAAAAGGAACAAGAAAAACCCTCAAAACTTATTTGTACAGCCAATACAAATGATAGATGGGCAGTAATTTTGGAGGTTTGTTTTTAATCAATTTTCAGCTACTTGTATACTACCTTCCGCCATATACCTGATGCACTTAAAAATTCTGTCATTTAAAAGCTATTTGAGGGCCAGTTTTAAAATTTTAATACGTTATTATTGAGTGTATTGTAGACTATCGAAAAATGCGCAATCGATTTTTTAAGAGTATCACACTAGTCGTGCTTCCAACATTTTCTGCATTTTTTCTCTGAATTGTTCGATTTCTATAGTACAACTGGAAACTTAATCCATTATGACGAAAGCCTCCGTGCAACCGTAATCGGACCACATACGCAATTTAGTCTCGACACTCTTTTCTCTGTGTGAAATACACGATCGTATACTGAATAGACTTGTTATTGTATCGGCAATAGAGTTAACATCCTTGTTGAGGAAGACCATTTAAAAAAAAAATCGATTCGAACCTTCTAGATTTTCGTAGAGAAATTCAATTTCTTTGGAAACTTTGCATTCCCACTCTGATCGTCTTAGTGTGTAGACGCGTTTTGCCACTGCTAATGCTTGACAGAAAGAAAAGAAGAAAAAAAAACACGTGTGTGCGTGTGAACTATACATGTGGTACCGTTATTAAGAACGGTCTGTGACAGAACATTGTTCTATTGTGTAAAGTGATAGTGAAAATTTCTTAAATCTCGGTGATACCTTATGAAAACTATCACAAAATTGGTAAACCAAAACAAAAAATAAACGACCGTATCCGGACTTTGCGTTCGCAGATGCCGGGCAACGGTCCCAGTGCTGCCCAACGATTAACTATAAAACGAAAAAATAACATCCACAGTAGCTTAAACGCCCCAAAGAAAATCGCTACAATGACTATTCAACCAACCATCGACTACCAGAAGAAATACAATGACGCCATGGAACAAATAAGGCTGCTTACAGCCCAAATGAACCAACTGCATGGCAAAATACGCTCTCTTCAATCACCGACCAAAACCTACGACGATATCTGTATGGAGGAAGTACATCCCCAAAGATCAGACATCTCCTTAACAGCCAACATCAAACCATCGTCATCACATAAACCATCAACGTCCCAATATACCAACAAAATAGAGGAACAGTGACAAACAGTTGAACACAAAATTACAAATAAGGTGAGGCCACCACCAATTTACATCAAAAATGCAACTAGCATCAAGGAAGTAGTCAAGATGCTCGAGAATGTCCTAGTACATCGAAACTTTACCACAAATTCCAAAGGCTCCTCGATCACGATCATGACAACAACTTTGACGGACCACGACACGGCGGTAAAAAAACTCACAGAAAAAAAAACATGAGTTCTTCACTTTTCAACATGCGTAGATGAAACCAAAGACATTCATCATAAGGCACATTGACCCAGCATGGACGAATGAGGAACTTCTACTCGAAATATCGAGGATCTGTCCGGAATTGAGTATACACAGATTGGACTACTTCCAAACTCCTCATATGAGAGAAAACAATATTCGGAGTTTACGAATCGTACAGAATCCACCGAACGAAGATGTAAGCCGGCTTAAACAAATAAAATATTTGTTTACGCATAAAATTGCGATTGAGGAACCACACAAACAGGACGTTCTCCATTGCAAAAGATGTCAAGGTTCAGGTCACTTAGCAGCTGCGTGCCATTTAAGTGCACGATGCGGGAAATGTGCCGAACAGCATACACCTGGAGAATGCAAGGTAAACCCGCCTGGTATGAACCAACAACAATTCAAAAAACAAACGCTGATGGATCAACAATCACAAATAAAATCACAGTAACATGCTGTAACTGCGGAGGCCCACATCCAGCGAACTTTTCCCAATGTCCCGAAAACCTACGAATCCTCGAGAGACGATCGGCACACACAACAAATAAACCAGTACCAACCAAAGCAACTGTAACTAAACCCTCATCACCTCAACCATCTCATCTCAGGAATATCCTATGCAGAAGTTACGAAGGCTTCCCGAAACTGGACTAAACCACATCAACCCAATTTCAACGTTCTCAACGTGGACATCATGGGTTATATTAGAACCCTGCATACGCTGCTACCCACCCTGAAACACAGCTCGGAAATAGAAAAAAAAGGTCAGATCTTAGATTTAATAACTTCCCACATTCTTTCCCTTAATGAATAGTTTAACCCTAGTCTCCCTCAACACAAAATCCATATATTCCCACACTCGTAGACAACACCTCCGTTTGTTTGTTGAAAAGTTCTCCCCAGATGTTCTTCTTCTCTCTGAAACCTGGCTTAAATCAAACTCTCGAGTATACATTCCTAATTACACATTTGTGTCCAACCCGCGAACCACTGGCCCTCATGGTGGTACTGGAATTCTAATACACAAGAAATTCCAATTTACTGAAATTAGGTTCACTAACATAACTAATGTCGAATACACGGCAGTTAAACTCTTCTGCAGAAGTAATAAAGTACTGGTTTTGTCGTCTATATACATTCGCCCTTCTCGTGAACCTAACTGCCCTAGTGCAGACATTTCTCAAATAATCCAGCAGTCTCTGTCGGCACCTTTCATCATAGGGGGAGACTGGAATGCTCGACATACATCATTTAATGACATCAAGTGCAACAAATATGGCTACCAACTCCTAGATCTCCTCCCACTTCATCCATATGTTTACGCAGACTGTCCATTGCAACCTACTCGAATTTGTAGTACAACCAAATCAACAATCGATTTCTTCCTAAAATCCACAGATATCTATTCATCTAATCCCCCTACAGTGTCCTTTACATTCCCATCCGATCATCGGTCCGTCCACTCCACGGTTCAAATCCCTTCTCTCGAACCACTCTACACAGTGAATCCTATCCCAAATTTTTCCAAAACAAACTGGAAAAAAAGTCAATAACGATATTGCTGCCAGTTTTTCAAATTATTCTTTACCGGAATCTTCAAACCTATGCCCTACTGAAATTGACCAGGCAGTTGTAAAAATAGAGCAAATACTGGGAAATGCTCTCTTCAGCCATACCCCTACGACCGTCCCTCATTACCACTTAGGAAAACCATTACCCAACCTCCTCACAGAATTATTGCGCATAAAAAACAACTCCGACGTAAATTACATATTAGCTACTCACCCTTTATTAAACAACAGATACAGCTTTTGACCACCCTGATAAATGGACAACTTAAAAATTTCTCCGATCAGACCTACACGTCTACTCTAAACAGTATCAAACCAAACCGTGAACTATTTAAAAATATAAATCGACTAACTGGTCGTAAATTCAAGCCTCGAATAGACTATCTCATCCAACCAACTAACAGTAACATCGCCCAATCGGACACTGATATAGCAAACTGTCTCGCTAAACACTTCTGTAAAACTCATAAACAAAACGATTCCCTCCCAGTCATTAATTTCTACGACACCGTGAATGAATTTGTGCGGGTTCCACCAAAGCTCACGGCCCACTTACCTGAAAAACCCCCCATATCCGCAACTCAACTCCCATTGTCTCCCACCAATGCAATCGCATTGGCACCTGAAAATATTTCCTTTCCAAAGACATTAATGCATAAAAGCAGTACATAAAATTGCTAAACAGAATTGCATCTACAAGAGCATTCATAGTCCAATGCATCACTAGAATTCGCAGGAAAACGATTCCGCCACCATTGTTTGCCAAGCAAATCTCCCTAGACGAATTCCTGTAAACAAAGGGATTTGAATTATATACAACATAACCTTCAGCAGGGGCCATAAACATTGCGCTGTCTATTCTTCAGCTTCGCCATGTGTATGATAAATTCTCTTAATGTACACATTGGCCGGCGACCTTTTTCGCCCAGCAATAATATACCAGCGGCCGCATTCCATTAGCGCAATCGACCCTGATATCCCTAAAAACAATTCTGTAACGTGCATATGCACCATAAATTCCCGGCCATTAGGCACCCATGTTCCACCAATGCAATTCCGCCATGTGCATATCACATGCCCCTGGCATTTCCACGGCCGCGGCTGCTCTTTTACCATCGGACAAAAGCGAATACTCGCATGCTACCCTAGAGTCATAAAACGAATTTCTTCGCAGGTAATCATGTATACGATCCTTTTAGCATCTAATGAGTGGCTGCTATTTAGACAGCCGATCCTCATTACCGAAAGATGCTGTAGGTCGTTTCACCATCGTTCTTTTTTTCCTCGTTTCAGGCAAAACGCATCGATGAACACGGTGATGTGTACGAACACACATATACACCACCGCGTACCTGAGATCGCTTTCCATTGGTCACTGGCCAAGGAAATTTCATTTCCTTTTCACCACACTACCAAAAACTCACCCCAAACGATAAAATATCGTGGAGTCTTATTCCATCCACTGAACGAGTCAGTCGAGTGTTTTCTTCTTCCACAGCAGCGTGTACACGGGGGTGCACATGCCCCCCGTGAATAAGTTGAGTCGCGTTTTCTTTTTTGTCATCCACGGTGAGCACCAAGAGTCGGATCCTTATTCCAAATAAAATCGGATTTGCATTCGTCGGTTAATCTAAAAGACAAAACCGTGTACATGTAAACACAAACCTTCTTAACAGTATGACTTTTGAATAAAATGTGTTTAAACAAGATTAGGGAAACAATAAAGTCATCATAAATAATTTTATGCAGTGTGTTTTATTTTCGCTTGTGCGATCTGTGTTGCGACCTTCCCTCGGTGATGTTTAGTGATCGGCGCGCCTTACCCCCTGTTTCCTGGCGATCGTTCGTTTGCGGGCAGCACCATTCCCACCATTCATTACTGATTTCAACGAAACCAATAAAGCGTCACATCCCATGGGAACCGACACATTCCTAAGCTTTACAGCATTATCTGAATTAATTACTTCGCGTAACAATAAAAAATCTACAGGCTTGGATAGAATCCCTAACCTTCTATTTAAAAGACTTCACCCGGAGAACTTGCTCCCCATTCTCGTTCTTCTCAACCATATAATAAACGCTTCACATTTCCCAAAATGTTGGAAAACAGCGGTGATAGTCCCTATTAGTAATTCCGGTTCTTCCAACAACCCGGCTAACTTCCGTCCCGTATCACAGCTAAATTCGCTTAGTAAGGTTTTGGAATGTAAGATATACAAAAATCTTCTCTCATTTGCTAGAGACAACTCCCTTATCCCGAATTCTCAATTTGGCTTTCGTCCACAACACTCAACTTGTCATGCTCTTCTAAAACTGACACATGATGTGACAATGAATCTCTAAAACCAATCCCCTACAATATGCGTCTCTCTCGACATAGCAAAAGCATTCGATTGCGTTTGGATTGCAGGACTGCTATACAAGCTACATACAATGTTCGGATTAAACACCCACACCATAAAACTTCCCGCTTCCTACCTTTCTGATAGAAAGTTCATGGTGAAAATAAATTCAACTCTTTCGACACCATACAGTATAACCGCGGGTGTTCCTCAAGGTTCCATTCTCGGACCATTATTATACCTCCTTTATACTTCAGACACCCCGCAGCCAATGTCACCTAATACAGTAATGCTGAACTATGCCGATGACACTTTAATTTATTCAAGCAACAAGTTTGTCAAGGAGGCAAGAAACTGTATTAACAGCTATCTCCCGAATCTCTCAGCATATTTTACTAAGTGGAAAATCCAACTCAACCCAGCCAAAACTCAACTCTTAGTGTTTAAAGGCAGAAATGCGAATTGTACTAACAACACCGCACGCTGCCATAACAAAATCAGAATCTAGTTAAATAACAATATAATTAAACCCTCCAAAACCTTAAAGTACCTGGGAATAACCTTCACCAACAATCTGTCCTTCTCCGCCCACACCAAAAACTCGATTCGCAAAGCCGCAATTCAACTTAATCTCTGCAGAAAAGTGATGTACAAGCCGAATGGTCTCTCTCGCAAAGTTAAATCACTTATCTACAAACAGATAATCAGACCCTCTCTCACATATCACATCCGCCCAAATGGAGAAGCTACGCATTTTCGAAAGGAAATGCTTCAGACTTATTACTGGCCTCAACCGACATCCCAACTCCCACAAATATTACAACAGTAGTTCGCTCTACTATGCCGCTAATATTGAACGTATAGATCGACGCTTCCTCGAGCTGTCTGTGGCGTTCGCGCCGAACCCCACCGAGTGATCCTACACCTGAGAACTACATCACCTGAAAAAGAGAAATTTATCAAAAGAAGGCGTACACCTAAAATAACAAGAGAAGAGCCGCATAACGTGTACGTTCGCCTCTCCCGAGAGAAGTCTAATAAAAAAAAAAAAAAAAAAAAAAAAAAAAAAAAAAAAAAAAAAAAAAAAAAAAAAAAAAAAAAAAAAAAAATTATCGGTCGCCTAGTACAGTCCCTTGCAAGTAATTGCAAATCTATGTTAGGTGATAAACTCACCAAACACATAACATGAAGGCGACACACTTAAAATATCAAAAAGCATGACATCAATGTCAAGCAGCAACATAGTTGCAAACCTATGAATCTCCATACCATAAGCAAGCAATGGACACCTGCACATTGATCGAGTAAAAACAACAAGCAGCGATCTGACACAGCAGAATCGCCAACGAACAATTCACTCGGTTGCACAAGCCTGCGACAATTCCAAGAATTACCAAACAGGCGCGCAAACACGAGTATTACAACGCATGCGCTCAAAAGGACACATCTCCCAAATAACACAAACACGAGAGATATGACGCATGCCCGTGTAAAGACACATCAGCTCGCACGTATGAGCAATACGAGCGATCGCGTATAATCAAATATGCATCCATGAGAGAACCACACACATAGCGCCTACCCCTGTGTAATAATGAATAAAGTACACACAGGCAAGGTTACGGTGTGGCAATCACCAGGGATTCCGGACTCTGTGGTGACTTACACGGGCCAGGGCAAATGCGTGATCGTTTCCTTGGCTGTGTGAGAGTACATCACGAAGAGTAGACCTCCGTATGAGTTAGTTCGCAGAGAAATGGCTGCACCTGTGTTGGTGGCAAATAAACCAATCCCTAAGTGCTGCAGCACAGACGGAGGAGTTAGTAGACAATCAGAATCGAGAGCAATCGGTACGACATATACCTAGCGAACAGAAAAAATAAATCAAATAGAATAGTGGATGCTTGTCTTTGTTATAAATTAAACCGAACAGAATAATGAACGCTGGCTTTCGTTGTAAATTAAATCAAACAGAATAGTGGATGCTTGTCTCTGTTATAAATTAAAACAAACAGAATAGTGGATACTTGTCTCTGTTATAAGTTAAACCGAACAGAATAGTGAATGCGAGCTTTTGTTATAAATTAAATCAAACAGAATAGTGAATACTTGTCTCTGTTATAAATTAAACCGAACAGAATAGTGAATACTAGCTTTCGTTATAAATTAAATCAAACAGAATAGTGGATGCTTGTCTCTGTTATAAATTAAATCAAACAGAATAGTGGATACTTGTCTCTGTTATAAATTAAATCAAACAGAATAGTGGATGCTTGTCTCTGTTATAAATTAAAACAAACAGAATACTGGATACTTGTCTCTGTTATAAGTTAAACCGAACAGAATAATGAATACTAGCTTTCGTTATAAATTAAATCAAACAGAATAGTGGATGCTTGTCTCTGTTATAAATTAAATCAAACAGAATAGTGGATACTTGTCTCTGTTATAAATTAAATCAAACAGAATAGTGGATACTTGTCTCTGTTATAAATTAAAACAAACAGAATAGTGGATACTTGTCTCTGTTATAAATTAAACCGAACAGAATAGTGAATGCTAGCTTTCATTATAAATTAAATCAAACAGAATAGTGGATGCTTGTCTCTGTTATAAATTAAAACAAACAGAATAGTGGATACTTGTCTCTGTTATAAATTAAATCAAACAGAATAGTGGATGCTTGTCTCTGTTATAAATTAAAACAAACAGAATACTGGATACTTGTCTCTGTTATAAGTTAAACCGAACAGAATAATGAATACTAGCTTTCGTTATAAATTAAATCAAACAGAATAGTGGATGCTTGTCTCTGTTATAAATTAAATCAAACAGAATAGTGGATACTTGTCTCTGTTATAAATTAAATCAAACAGAATAGTGGATACTTGTCTCTGTTATAAATTAAAACAAACAGAATAGTGGATACTTGTCTCTGTTATAAATTAAACCGAACAGAATAGTGAATGCTAGCTTTCATTATAAATTAAATCAAACAGAATAGTGGATGCTTGTCTCTGTTATAAATTAAAACAAACAGAATAGTGGATACTTGTCTCTGTTATAAGTTAAACCGAATAGAATAATGAATACTAGCTTTCGTTATAAATTAAATCAAACAGAATAGTGGATGCTTGTCTCTGTTATAAATTAAAACAAACAGAATAGTGGATACTTGTCTCTGTTATAAATTAAACCGAACAGAATAGTGAATACTAGCTTTCATTATAAATTAAATCAAACAGAATAGTGGATGCTTGTCTCTGTTATAAATTAAAACAAACAGAATAGTGGATACTTGTCTCTGTTATAAGTTAAACCGAACAGAATAGTGAATACTAGCTTTCATTATAAATTAAATCAAACAGAATAGTGGATGCTTGTCTCTGTTATAAATTAAAACAAACAGAATAGTGGATACTTGTCTCTGTTATAAATTAAACCGAACAGAATAGTGAATACTAGCTTTCATTATAAATTAAATCAAACAGAATAGTGGATGCTTGTCTCTGTTATAAATTAAATCAAACAGAATAGTGGATACTTGTCTCTGTTATAAATTAAACCGAACAGAATAGTGAATACTAGCTTTCGTTATAAATTAAATCAAACAGAATAGCGGATGCTTGTCTCTGTTATAAATTAAAACAAACAGAATAGTGGATGCTTGTCTCTGTTATAAATTAAATCAAACAGAATAGTGGATACTTGTCTCTGTTATAAATTAAATCAAACAGAATAGTGGATACTTGTCTCTGTTATAAATTAAAACAAACAGAATAGTGGATACTTGTCTCTGTTATAAATTAAACCGAACAGAATAGTGAATGCTAGCTTTCATTATAAATTAAATCAAACAGAATAGTGGATGCTTGTCTCTGTTATAAATTAAAACAAACAGAATAGTGGATACTTGTCTCTGTTATAAATTAAACCGAACAGAATAGTGAATGCTAGCTTTCATTATAAATTAAATCAAACAGAATAGTGGATGCTTGTCTCTGTTATAAATTAAAACAAACAGAATAGTGGATACTTGTCTCTGTTATAAATTAAACCGAACAGAATAGTGAATACTAGCTTTCATTATAAATTAAATCAAACAGAATAGTGGATGCTTGTCTCTGTTATAAATTAAAACAAACAGAATAGTGGATACTTGTCTCTGTTATAAGTTAAACCGAACAGAATAGTGAATACTAGCTTTCATTACAAATTAAATCAAACAGAATAGTGGATGCTTGTCTCTGTTATAAATTAAAACAAACAGAATAGTGGATACTTGTCTCTGTTATAAATTAAACCGAACAGAATAGTGAATACTAGCTTTCGTTATAAATTAAATCAAACAGAATAGTGGATGCTTGTCTCTGTTATAAATTAAATCAAACAGAATAGTGGATACTTGTCTCTGTTATAAATTAAACCGAACAGAATAGTGAATGCTGGCTTTCGTTATAAATTAAATCAAACAGAATAGTGGATGCTTGTCTCTGTTATAAATTAAATCAAACAGAATAGTGGATACTTGTCTCTGTTATAAATTAAACCGAACAGAATAGTGAATGCTTGTCTCTGTTATAAATGAAATCAAACAGAATAGTGGATACTTGTCTTTGTTATAAATTAAACCTAACAGAATAGTGAATGCCAGCTTTTGTTATAAAATTATATCAAACAGAATAGTGGATACTTGTCTCGGTCATAAATTAAACCTAACAGAACAGTGAATACTAGCTTTTGGTATAAATTAAATCAAACAGAATAGTGGATACTTGTCTCTGTTACAAATTAAACGAATAAAAATACTTTGTAACAATAAATAGTAAGATACATTGTCCTGTCGACAATATAAGAATAGTGTAACATTTAAATATTCCTTTTGTAACAATAAATAGTAAGATACATTGTCGTGTGACAATATAGAGAATAGGGTAACATTTAAATACTTCTTTTGTAACAATAAATAGTAAGATACATTGTCGTGTGACAATATAAAGAATAGTGTAACATTTAAATACTTCTTTTGTAACCATTAAAGAATAGTGTAACATTTAAATACTTCTTTTGTAACAATAAATAGTAAGATACATTGTCGCGTCAACAATATAAAGATTAGTGTAATATTATAAATAGTTCTTTTGTAACAATAAATAGTAAGATACATTGTCGTGTCGACAATATAAAGAATAGTGTAACATTTTAAATACTTCTTTTGTAACAATAAATAGTAAGATACATTGTTGTGTCGGCAATATAAAGAATAGTGTAACATTTAAATACTTCTTTTGTAACAATAACTATTAAGATACATTGTTGTGTCAACAGTATAAAGAATAGTGTAACATTTTAAATACTCTTTTGTGACAATATAAAGAATAGTGTAACATTTAAATACTTCTTGTGTAACAATATGAAGATTAGTGTAACATTTAAATGCTTCTTTTGTAACAATAAATAGTGAGATACATTGTCGTGTTGACAATATAAAGATTAGTGTAACAACTTAAATACTTCTTTTGTAACAATAAATAGTAAGATACATTGTCGTGTGACAATATAAAGAATAGTGTAACATTTAAATACTTCTTTTGTAACCATTAAAGAATAGTGTAACATTTAAATACTTCTTTTTAACAATAAATAGTAAGATACATTGTCGTGTGACAATATAAAGAATAGTCTAACATTTAAATACTTCTTTTGTAATAACTAAAGAATAGTGTAACATTTAAATACTTCTTTTGTAACAATAAATAGTAAGATACATTGCTGTTTGGGCAATATAAATATTCCTTTTTTTGTAACTAAATAAAATGTCGTTATGTGGTAATGTTAGGGTACCTTAGATTTAACAAAATAAATATTTTCTTTTGTATTTTAGTCTTAAAGTTCATTTTCACCACCAAGAGGAGTCAAATTGTTTCTCATCCATCTAAGACATCGGTGCACGATCTACGGACGGACGCGGTGCAGTGTGGGGACGTCTTGAGGAACCCGTGTCGGACCGACACACTGTCAAGACCAAATATACTAAAATACCCCATATGTCCATTAAATTTATCAAAAATCTTCCCGATAATCCCAACCCGATAATAAATGCGCTCACATAGACTCCGTCAGATAACCGAACTGCCTACCCGAACTGTCTCCACATCAGAACGTTCTTCACCTCTGGCAGGTTGGTTAATAACTCGAATGAGATTGTATACCACAATACAAAGCTTTCACCTCACCAATTTAAATATAGTAATATTCAACCCTTCTCCAATATTTTGCGTTTCAACGAACAAACGGAAAGTAGTTCCCCAACCCACATCCCTGACTGACAATATCCTCACTAACCCATAACCTACCTATTGATCACTATGCTTCCCCCTTCCACACCACACTAACTTATTTCAATAATATTTAGGTAACTAGACTAAGTTAGGATAAGTTAAGTTAAGTTAAGTAAATTAGCATAGGTTAAGTAAATAACTATATCCTTGTTTTCTGACTAGGAAGCTCTACCCACTAAAATCTTAGTCCACAACCAATATATAACTTTTATCATATTGTTTGAAAAATGTACTAGTAAGTATATGTAAACAATTATAGCTAAAGTATCATAAGCTATCTGTATTGCTTATTGTAAAAATTATTGATAAATACAGAAATGTAAAAAAAAATATATATATTTGGAAACTTTTACGTCACCTACTGTTGGTTAAAGGACATTTAACTGACACAATACCTTAGGAAATGCACATCCTTTATGTTTTTTTTTTTTAACATACTGTATTTATTTGACCAATAATCAATGTTTACATTAAGTACTACAGCTAACTTATAATTCTAGTGATACAACAGTTTACATGCATACATTACACATTTTTCAAACATAACTGAATGTGTGAATAACTATTCGAGTAAAACCTATAGTTTTAATATTAACAGTTTTCCTGGAAAAGGTCAGAAAACCAGGATTTTTATTTTTTAATTTAATCTAATCTAATACTTAACTTAACTCTAACTTATTCTAGCTTCTTTATAATAAGTTAAATATGTAATGTGAACTGGGGAATATAGGGATTGATGGTTAAGGAAGTTGGTTGGCGTGGGGTATGGTCAGTTAGTGGCCTCAGGTGCGGTAACACTTTCCGGTTGTTCGTTAAAACGCAGAATGTTGGAGAATGGTTGTATGTTACAGTATTTGAACTGATTGGGTGCTAGCTCGGTGTTATGGTACACTACCTCGTTGGAGTCATTAACCAATCTTCCAGAGGTGAAGAGACTTCTAGTATGGAGACAATTCAGATAGTGAGCCCTGTTATCTAGAGGAGTTGGTAGTAGTGAAGTTATTATGGGGTTGGGATTCTTTGGGAGGTTTTCAATAAATTTGATAGACAGCTCTAGGAAGCGTCTATCGATACGGTCAATATTAGCGGCATTGTATAGCAAGCTGTTATTGTAATACTTGTAAGAGTTGGGTTGTCGGTGGAGGCCAGTGACCAGCCTGAAGCATTTCCTTTCGAAAGTGCGTAGCTTCTCCATTTGGGCTGGTGATATATGATACCATAGTGGCCACGCATATGTCAGTGTAGGTCTGATTATTTGTTTATAGATGAGCAGTTTGACTTTGGAGAGAGACCGTTGGGTTTCCACATCACTCTTCTACAGAGATTCAGTTGTATTGTGGCTTTACGTAAAGTATTTTTAATGTGGGTGGAGAATGAAAGATCATTGGAAAAGGTTATTCCCAGATATTTTAAAGTTTTAGAAGGTTTTATCTGGGTGTTATTTAGTTTGAGTCTAATTTTATTGTGGGTGTGCCTTGTGTTGTTTGTGCAGTGCTCATTTTTACCCTTAAACACTATAAGCTGGGTTTTATCAGGATTTAGGCGAATTTTCCATTTATTGAAGTATGTTGATAGATTTGGGAGGAAGTTATTAACGCGGTTTCTTGCCTCTTTTACAAACTTGCTGCTGGAGTAGTTTATGGTGTCATCAGCGTAATTCAACATTACGGTATTGGGTAATTGAGGCTGCGGTATGTCTAAAGTATAGAGGATGTATAATAGTGGTCCAAGAACTGCACCCCGCGGAACCCCTGCGATTGTATTATACGATTGGGAGATAGAAAAATTTTTTCTACCAGAGAGGTAGGAAGTAAGAAGTTTGGTAGTATGGATGTTTAATCCAAATATGTAGTGCAGCTTGTAAAGCTGTCCTGAGATCCAAACACAGTCGAGAGATACAGACCGTCGGGCTTTGGTTTTGAAGATTTTTTTTTTTTTTTTTTTTTTTTTTTTTTTTTTTTTTTTTTTTTTTTTTTTTTTTTTTTTATTAGACTTCTCTCGGGAGAGGCGAACCTATAGCGTCGAGTGGGCGCCCCGAGATGCCATCAAATAACTGTTGCAGTTCTTTTTGAACAGTTGCAGGTTGTAATGCTCCGGGAACACTCGCGTGGGAAGGGAGTTCCACAGCTTCCCCGCTCTGTAACGGAACGAGTTCTGATACAGGGATGTTCGCGCCGCCGGGAGATGAACCACAAACGGGTGCGATCCGTGGGATTGTCTTGTGGAGCGCATATAGACCGAATTGCGTGGAACAATGCCAAGAATCTCCGAAGAACAGCACCCGTAATAATAACTGTAAAACAAACAGAGGTCGGCCACGCGCCTTCGATGTGATAGCGACTGTAGTCCCGATGTCAGCGCCGAGTCTCCGATCAGGCGGATCGCTCGTCTTTGTACGCTCTCAAGTAGGTCGAGGGTATGTTTAGGAGCCGAGCTCCAAACATGAGAGCAATATTCGAGCGCGGATCTAATTTGGGATTTATATAGGAGAAGAAGTTGGGCCGGAGTAAAGTATGTCTTGGTCTAAAAAGATAACTCAGTTTTCCTGAGGCTGATCTGGCGGTACCCGATACGTGTTTATGCCATGATACATTCCCACAGACCGTGACGCCGAGCAATCTCAAACTTTCCCCAGCCTCGAGGGCCCGGCCACTCATCATCAGCTGTGGAACCGATGATCCGGTTTTCTTTGTGAATGTTGTATACTGGGTCTTCGTCGCGTTGAAGTCGACAAGATTGGCCTTTCCCCACTGCAGGACTTTATCTAGATCCTGGTTCAGAGAGTCAATCTGTCTACATCTCAGCTGGTGCGACGTTGATGCACCAATCGGCCGATCACTCGAAAAGGAGGAAACAAGCGTACTATCATCCGCAAAACTGAACACTTTGTTATCCGCTGTCTCCAACAAATCATTTATGTGAAGCAAGAACAAGGTTGGAGCCAAAATAGAACCCTGGGGCACCCCCGAATTAACAGGATACAGATCCGAACACTCGCCGACCACAACAACCCGGATCGATCGATTTTCAAGGAAGCTCCTCGTCCAGTCGCAAAGCTGTTGGGAAAGTCCATATGAACGAAGTTTGCTCAGCAATGCCCCGTGCCAGACGCGGTCAAAAGCCTTGGAGATATCTAATGCGACCGCCCTTGACTCACCTTGCCGTTCGATCGCAGATGTCCATATATCGGTTATAAGTGTCAAAAGGTCTCCTGTGGACCGCCTGCCACGGAATCCGTATTGACGATCATTCAGAAGACCATTGCACTCCAAATACTTAACCAACTCTATATTGATGACTTTTTCCATTACCTTAGATAAAATAGACAGTAATGCTATCGGACGGTAATTTTGTGGGAGACACTTTTTTCCCGTCTTTGGGATTGGCTGAACTCGAGCAATTTTCCAGCAGGCAGGAAAGGTCCTCCGTGCATAAGATAAGCGGAAGAGTCTGCCAACAACCGGCGATAGTTCTGGAGCACAGTTCTTAAGGAGTATTGCTGGTATTCCGTCCGGGCCGGTTGCCTTCCTACATTCCAGTTCACGTAGAATGAGTTGAATAGTGCGCGGACGAAATCTCACGTCCCGCATGGAAGACTGTACCTGCGAGATCATATGTGGCTCCAAAAGGCCGGGATCGAGGTTTGAATTCGCGGAAAATAAATTCGCGAACACATTAGCTTTATCCTTTGGATTCGTGACTAACGTCCCGCTGTCTGTCACCAACGGAGGGAAAGAGGAGGAAGCAAAGTTACTGCTGACAGCCTTTGCCATTGACCAGAAGGAGCGCGAACCAGTTGGGCACCGAAGGAGCTTATTGATCACCCTGTCGTTGTGAGCCTTCTTCGCGGTATCAATCGCCTGGTTGCACGCGTTTCTGATTCTAACAAAATTCGTTCTGTTAACATCGGTGGGGTTGGAGCGCCATTGCTTAAAAGCTTAGTTGTAACATCGTGCGTTAGTTTTAACAGAGCATGATAGGTGGAGTGTTGTGAGCGAAAGACAAACTGGGAATTTGGGATAATAGCGTTGTCATTAGCAAATGAAAGGAGATTTCGTTATATCTTGCATTCCAATATCTTGCTTAATGTGTTTAATAACGAAATCGGACGATAGTTGCTCGGGTTGTTGGAAGGACTGGACTTAATGATAGGGACTATAACTGTGGTTTTCCAGTTATCTGGGAAATGTGATCCGTTAGTTATGTGTGTGAGAAGAACGAGAATAGGGACTAGATTTGACGGGAGAAGTCTTTTGTAAAGAAGGTTTGGAATTCCATCTAAGCCTGTCGACTTCTTGTTGTTGCGTGATGTTATAAATTCAGATAATTCGCCTGCTGTTAGGAAGGTCGCATTATCCAGAGGATGAGACGCTTTGTTTGTTTCGTTGAATTCTGCGATGAAAGGGGTGAAGAACGGAGTCATTGTGCGTGAGATGTAGTCGTTTACAGTATCTTGAAAATTGGAGACTAAGACGGAGTCGTTTTGTTGATGGATTTTATAAAAGTGATTAGCTAGACAGTTTGCTATGTAAATATCTGATTGGAATGGGTGATTGTTAGTAGGGTTAATAATATAATCGATTCGAGGTTTGCATTTTCGACCCGTTAGTCTGTTGATATTTTTGAATAAATCACGATTGGGTTTAATATTTTTAAGTATAGACGTGTAAGCCTGGTCGGCAAATTGTTTTAGTTGTCCATTTATCAGGGTAGTCAAGAGTTGGATTTGATTTTTAATAAAAGGGGAGTAACTGCTATGTAGTTTTCGTCTAAGCTGTTTTTTTACGCGTAACAGTTTTGTAAGGATAAAGGGTATTGGGTAATGGTTTTCCTAGATGATTATGAGGGATGGATGTAGGTGTGTGGCTGAAGAGGGCATTTTTTAGTATTTGCTCTATTCTTAAGGCTGCTTGATCAATTTCAGCAGGGAGTAGATTTGAAGCAGCAATGTCCCTATTGAATCTTTTCCAGTTTATCCTGGAGAAATTCGGGATCGGATTGAATGAGTAACATGGTTCGAGGGCTGGGATTTGGACAGTGGTGTGGACGGACCCATGATCGGAAGGAAATTCGAAGGATACTGTAGGGAGGTTAGGTGAGTAGACGTCTGCGGATTTTAGGAAAAAATCTATTGTTGATTTAGTAGTATTGGAGATACGTGTTGGCTGTAATGGACAGTCCGCATGGATATATGGATGGAGTTGAAGGAGTGCTAGAAGTTGGCAACCGTATTTATTCCACTTAGTGTCGTTAAATGAAGTATGCCGATCATTCCAGTCTCCTCCTATTATGAAAGGTGCACGTAGAGACTGTTGGATAATCTCAGTGATGTCGGAACTAGGGAAGTTTGGTTCCCGAGAAGGGTGAATGTATACGGACGACAGTACTTTGTTGCTTTTGCAAAAGATTTTAATTGCCGTGTACTCAATATTATTTATATTGGTGAACCTAATTTCGGAAAATTGGAATTTCTTGTGTATTAGAATTCCAGTACCTCCACGAGGTCCAGTGGTTCGTGGATTAGAAACAAGTGTATAATTCGGGATAGATACTCGGGAGTTTGGTTTAAGCCAAGTTTCTGAGAGGAGGAGGATATCTGGAGAAAACTTTTCAACGAACAATCGGAGGTGTTGTCTGCGAATATTGGAATATATGGACTCTGCGTTGAGGGAAATTATAGTTAAATTAGCCATTAAGGGAGAGGCTATGTGAGGTTATAAGAGATAAACACCCTTTATGTGGGTATTACAATAATCAGTAAGCTAGTCCAATGTGTTGGCAGAATGACTGACTATATTTGGTACCCGTGCTGGCTAATGTATGAATCTTGCTAAACCATTTGGATCGGCTAAGCCCTAACAGAAGAAAGAACTGCATTTTTCTGCACCACTAAAAGTTGAATGCCATTCGTGCAAAATAAAATTGTTACCAAATATGACGTCAATTAAAAAGTTGAGCCTCAACGATTATGTCGGTTTTGAATTTGGAATATGTGTCTAACTTTGCGTACCCAAGATCAACTAATGAGTTTGTAATATTGAAGTGTTCAGTAAAGCCATTAATTCCCAAAATCCTCAAAAGGAACAAAATTGTGCCAAGTTATGGAATTTAAAAGCAGATTTTAATGTTATATGAGATGTGTGGCACGAGCTTGGCAACAGAGAACAAGTGGCCCTTAGATTTGACTTGGCGGGCATTATTTGCCGCCTTACTTGACATCATCGTGACATAAATTTCTCTGTCTAAGTATTTAGCCTAATGTAAGGCGATAATGTTCACTACCAATTCACTTTTAGGTTAATTATGAAAGTGGCAGAGCCATTCAGAACGTTTTGTAATAATTAAACATCTGCTATTTATCTCTATCTTAGCTTAACTTCATCTCTATCTTAGCCTGCAATGTATTGAATTACCGCTGGACGTCTCATTTAGAATGTAACGATAAACGAAAAATGAAAAAAAAAATTATAACAATTACTTACGAGTCCTGGATAATAAAACACAAGTGTTTCTTTTCATTTACGATTTTTATGTCCTATTGTTCATCTGTTTATCATGTACAAAGGAACTCAAGGACTTCACAACGGTCGTCCCCGTTTGGAATTCGTAATAGACCGTAATGAAATTTAATAGCCAACTGCAGCAGCCCTCTTTTTCCGTGCCTATCTGCGAGCTAAGACGCAGATAAACAGATTTCGGACTCAAGCACCTCGGAAATGTGAAGAAAACGAAATTAACAAAAAACCAAAACACGCAAAATAAAGAACGACCAAAATAAAAAGTAGAAAATGAAAATACTAACATAATAAATTTTTAATTTGTTCAGCCCCTCATCAACCCAGAGGTACGTAGTTCCTCCCTACTTTTTTTTTGTAAATTGGACACAAGCCGAAAGAGTGCCGGGATGTGGATAAAAATTTAAATACTTTGCACCTTCAGGTGGTGAATATTTTATTAGGAGAACGATCCTTGTGGCTCTGTAACTTGACGGCTCTCCTAGAAGACAGCTATTTTTCCAGATGAGTAATCCTGACTTGATTATGTGACCTGGAATATGTGTTGTTTACTTCCATGTTTGTGTGGGTTGAGAGCATAAGCCCGGTGGGCATAAGGCATAGGTTCACTAAAGAAAGGAAAATGGCATAAAAAAGGAGGAAATGAGGAGCCCGGGTGGAGTATGCTGAAATGGAAAAGGGGAAAAGAATTCCAAGTGCGTAGTTTATGTTCATCGAAATTCATTGAAACCAAGTTACTCCCCTAGGAATATGTAAAACCACGTAGAGCAAGGCATATGTCAAACGAATGATGACAGAAAATGTGTCACATGATGCGCCATGTGGGTTGGGGGAGACATGTTATTCTCTATTCCAAAGAAATAAAATTTGTATTATACGAATCTGGCTGGGATGAACCTCACTGGATATAAAAACACGAAATGTGGAATTATATTACCGCATTTTAAATAAATGAAAAGAGATACGAAAAAAAGGAAAGAATGAAAGGAGATGCGAAAGAAAAAGAAGCGTGCAATAGATAAAAGGATCCTTGTTGGACAGTTTTCTGGATTCAGTTTTTCACTGCCGAAGAAGGCAAAAATTGAGTCCAGCCGGGGAAAGACATTTGACACAGAAATGTTTGAAAATCCTCGGTGGTAATAATTGAAATACAATGGCTGACTTTAAATTCATGCAATGTTTGCATTTTGCAACAAACCCAGAGAGGTCATTCAACGATATGTCATTACATATGTTACCTTATATCGGGTTTTTCAATAGGGACTTGACAACTTTTTTTTTTAATGAAACGCAAACCATTTGAGATATTTCAAAAACTTTATTATCGGCTTAAAGTACAATCAAAACATTTATGAATGGAATTTAACTTCGTCCATATGTCCACCGCGGGCACGTTTGCAGCGGTCGATTCGCTGGCTCCAATTTTCGATGACTCGGCCACACATTTCGGCCGCAACGGCCGCTATTTCGCGTTCAATGTCGGCTCTGAGCTTTTCCAACGTCGTCGGCTTGTTGGCATAGACCAATGACTTGACGTAGTCCCAAAGAAAATAGTCTAGAGGCGTTAAATCGCACGAACGAGGCAGCCAACAGACTGTCCCATTTTTTGAGATAACACGCTCATCAAACTTACTCTTCAATAAATTGATTGTATCGTGTGCTGTGTGGCTTGTGGCACCGTCCTGTTGAAACCACATGTCGCCCAAGTCCATATGTTCCGATTCGGGTCAGAAATAATCAGTAATCATGGCGCGATAGCGATGGCCATTCACAGTAACGTGACGATCGTTATCGGTGACGAAAAAATATCGCCCCATAACGCCGCCGGCATGCAAACCGCACCAAACAGTTATTTTTTGTGGATGAAGTGGTGATTAATGAAGCACATGTGGATTTGCACCCGACCAATAACGCATGTTTTGCTTATTGACGAACCCATTGAGCCAAAAATGAGCTTCGTCACTGAAGATGATTATGCGATGAAATTCATCATCTTGCCGCATCTTTTCCAGAGCCCAATCGGAGAACGTACGTCGCTTCAAATGGTCCATCGGCTTCAATTCTTGAGTCAGCTTGATCTTGTATGGATGTAAACCAAGATCCTTACGTAAAATTCGCCATAAAGTGGTCTGGGCGATGCCCAATTCTTGAAAACGCCGTGTAATTGACTGATTTGGATCGTTTGCTACGGAGGCCTGAACGGCAGCGATATTTTCGACACTTCGACCAACCCGTTGTCTCACTGGCATGGCAACATCACACAACGAATATGTAGACTCAAATTTTTGCACTAAACTTGTTATTGCCTGTCTACTAGGGCGAGAATTACGACCGGAAATTGGAGTTAACGCTCTTAAAGTTACGGTCACCGACTCCAAATTTCGTTAGTAAATTTTTATAATTTGCAGACGTTGTTCGTTCGTGTACTTAACTATGATGAAAATGTTGGATTTACTGAATAAATTGACATTAAATTCAAAGTTGTCAAGTCCCTATTGGAAAACCCACTATTAGGTATTTCGAATCCATAAAAAAATGTACAATTTGAAATTAAAAAAAGTGTGTTTGCTATCAAAGTTAATTCTCGTTTGAATTTTCTTTATTCTTATATCCGCCCAGGTAGAGAGGAGATTATAACTTGTCGGATGTGATTATACATATTGTAGCGAGCTTAGTGTTCGCTGGATTAATTATTTTTAATAAATAAGAGCCGTTAAATCGATTCTCTTTGCAAACACTTTATTAGTCTGTTAATGACAACCGTTCCTTGACACTTCGGTTCTTTACTTATCGCTTCCGTACTTATCGCGTCTTTGACTGTTTACTTCTTACTCTTAGTTGTGTTCCTGATCTGTGTGCGACATCTTTATACCATTTTTCCTCATTCTGATTCGGCGTTTCATTTCCGTTCGTTCCATAGCCTCGAATTTTCTACTGTTCATAGTCTCCAGTTCTCCAGTACTTTCTATAATATTCTAGTACTTTGTTTCGGGCTTTCTAGAATATTCTAGTACTGATTGTCATATGCGTCACAATATGTAAGCCCAACTGAATATTCCCTCTGTAATTGAAGATTAAACTTCAAGTGCAAAAAAAAAAATGTGAAAAACAAGAGAAAGCTGCGGAAGATGGAATTTGATTAAGTAAATTGGCTCGGTGTCGCTTTCACTCTATTGCACGGTATTTTTCGGTGGACCCAATTTCAAACTGTCATGTTTCATCATTTTTAATAGGTGTGCTGTACCGAGTATTCTTTGTTCTTTTTTGAAAGTTTGACAGAAACAGATCATTTGATTACTGATCCTAATTTTGCTGAAACTTGTGCGTTACATTCATTGTAAGTAAGACATAAGTCCAATTTTGTAGAATAAATTTTAAAATTTTAATACGAGAATAAGAAGTGGCGAAGGTATTCCATCGTAATTAATTCCCAGGAAATGGTGAACTGGATTTCGTTCTGAAAATTTGGATGTGAAAATCGCTCCCCACTTGGATCGGCTTTCCACAATAAAAGTCGACGAAATTATAGTTAAGGTTTAAGAAAACCCATATATGAGCATTCGCGACATCGTTAAAGAACCGAAGATCGGACATTAAATGATTTCACACCCAAACCTGACTACAAAAGCTTTATTGATATTTGGATGCCCAAGGAAATTTCATCCACGCATCTGAAAAAATTAAGATCCATAAATGACACTGACTGCAAGAAAGGTTCGATGGAATTACAAGAAGATGAGAGTTCTAACAGACATTTATGCACAAGCGAGCGTAGTGAATAACACACGCCAAAGAAAATATGAAAAAGGTCATCAGAAGCTTCATTGTAGTGTAAAGAACCAAAATCACCGCTCTCACCATCTCTTAATATATTATTATAGTATAAAATAACATCCATATTCTATACCTGAATCTATAATATCCAAATCCAATAATTCCAATTAATATTCCCATTGAATCACATACACGATAAATTGAACTAAATGTTCATTTTTGCAACAATTCCAAAAAAAAAAAAAAATTCAAATTAAACCAAACGCATGACAAATTGAACCAGATGTTCATTTATCATCATCATCGGCACTACAACCGGGAACCGGTCTTGGCCTTACTTAGCAAGTCCTGAGGCTTGTTAAATTTTCCATAATGATTTGTTCTTATCCTGGCAAGGTCATTAAGTCCTGCGCCAGAGGCTCCCCGACGGGGAATCGAACCCCGGTCTCCGGCGTGACAGGCGGGTATACTAACCACTATACTATCGAGGAGCCTATTTCATTACGTCCACGCCCTGTGAGTAGGGCATTAGAATATACTCACAGCTAGGCCAGCTTGTCGTAAGAGGCGACTAAAGGCCGAGTGGTAGCCGGGGTCCCAACGCCCTGTGCGCCCGGTGTAATACCACCCCATCAAGCTTTAGGCTCCGTGAAATGGTCGGGAGAAATCCCCGGCCATCTTTCGGAGCTTGGCTGTTGGACCGGTTCGAGAAAAGGTTGGTTAGGTGGTAGTCGGTCCCAAGGTGAGATACCACCCCGTCACGCTGTACATTCCGCGATATCGCCGAGAGAAATCTTCGACGGTGTTTCGAATGTGTGGCTGATGGCCCGGACTGACACGCGGATAAGTCATGATGGTGCCTTCTGATATAAAGAATTCCGGAGGTAAACTAGTCTCCCATTCGGATCTCCGGGTGGGACTATGTCAGGGGGAACATCATGCAGATATCATGATAAATAATGGAACTTTAAGAGGTTCGTCATCGCATAACCGGGCTAGCTCTCGAGGCTCGGCCCACGCTCGACTGGTGACGGCATTTTGTAACATCAGGGGCATCGGTTTCACCAATACTAATGTAAACGCCGTCCACCAATATTTGCAAACAACGAAACCTGATATCCTTGCCCTAACTGAGACCCAGGTCGATTCGTCAACTGATTCGACATATCTTCGTTGCTCAGGATACGACTTACATTCGAGATTCCGTTTTAAGGGCGGAGTCTGCGTCTTCGCACGGTCCGATCTGGCTTGCCAGAGGACGGAGGCGTTGGAACCCAATAATATGGACATCATATGGTTGAGGGTCGTACTGAGGAATTCCGTTAAATTTCTTTGTTGTCTTTACCGCTCCCGGAATGACGATCGACCGGCGACATTTTTGAACATCTTTCATATACCGTCGACTGGATACAGATCAACCACCCAGCTTCTGAAATTATTGTCCTTGGCGATTTTAATGTGCACAATTCCGACTGGTTGTTACATTCTAACAGAACCGACGAGGCTGGGAGGCTGGCGGAGATGTTTGCTGTAAGCCACAACTTGACTCAACTCGTGGGGGAGCCAACGCGAATACCGGATGCCCGAGGCGATTATGCGAACACCCTGGATCTGTTTTTGACATCCGAACCGAGTATTTATACCGTAGAGGTTTCTGCGCCACTGGGAAACTCAGATCACTGCTTGGTATCTGTCGCGCAAGCACTTGCATACCAAGCGAATAACCGGCCTAGGCAGCTTCGCCATGTATGGAAGTATGGGGCCGCTAACTGGGACGATATGCGAGATTTCTTCGCATCCTTTCCATGGTCCGAGATGTGCTTCGGAAACTCCGATGTTAACGCTTGCGCGGAGTCGGTGTCAGAGATTATTCTTCTGGGGATGGAGATGTATATTCCACATTCCATCAAACGAAGTTCGTCTGATAAACCTTGGTTTGACAAAAAATGCGAGCTGATTACAGCGGCAAAAAATAGAGCTTTTAAGCAATGGCGCTCCATTCCCACTGATGTTAACAGAACGAATTTTGTTAGAATCAGAAACGTGTGCAACCAGGCGATTGATACCGTGAAGAAGGCTCACAACGACAGGGTGATCAATAAGCTCCTTCGGTGCCCAACTGGTTCGCGCTCCTTCTGGTCAATGGCAAAGGCTGTCAGCAGTAACTTTCCTTTCTCCTCTTTCCTTCCGTTGGTGACAGACAGCGGGACGTTAGTCACGAATCCAAAGGATAAAGCTAATGTGTTCGCGAATTTATTTTCCGCGAATTCTAACCTCGATCCCGGCCTTTTGCAGCCACCCGTGATCTCGCCGGTACAGTCTTCCATGTGGGATGTGAGATTTCGTCCGCGCACTATTCAGCGCATTCTACGTGAACTGGATTGTAGGAAGGCAACCGGCCCGGACGGAATACCAGCAATAGTCCTTAAGAACTGTGCTCCAGAACTATCGCCGGTTCTTGGCAGACTCTTCCGCTTATCTTATGCACGGAGGACCTTTCCTGCCTGCTGGAAAATCGCTCGAGTTCAGGCAATCCCAAAGGCGGGAAAAAAGTGTCTCCCACAAAATTACCGTCCGATAGCATTACTGTCTATTTTATCTAAGGTAATGGAAAAAGTCATCAATACAGAGTTGGTTAAATATTTGGAGTGCAACGGTCTTCTGAATGAGCGTCAATACGGATTCCGTGGCAGGCGGTCCACAGGAGACCTTTTGACACTTATAACCGATATATGGACATCTGCGATCGAACGGCATGGTGAGTCAAGGGCGGTCGCATTAGATATCTCCAAGGCTTTTGACCGCGTCTGGCACGGGGCATTGCTGAGCAAACTTCGTTCATATGGGCTTTCCCAACAGCTTTGCGACTGGACGAGGAGCTTCCTCGAGAATCGATCGATCCGGGTTGTTGTGGTCGGCGAGTGTTCGGATCTGTATCCTGTTAATTCGGGGGTGCCCCAGGGTTCTATTTTGGCTCCAACCTCGTTCTTGCTTCACATAAATGATTTGTTGGAGACAACGGATAACAAAGTGTTCAGTTTTGCGGATGATAGTACGCTTGTTTCCTCCTTTTCGAGTGATCGGCCGATTGGTGCATCAACGTCGCACCAGCTGAGATGTAGACAGATTGACTCTCTGAACCAGGATCTAGATAAAGTCCTGCAGTGGGGAAAGGCCAATCTTGTCGACTTCAACGCAACGAAGACCCAGTATACAACACTCACAAAGAAAATTGGATCATCAGTTCCACAGCTGATGATGAATGGCCGGGCCCTCGAGGCTGGGGACAGTTTGAGATTGCTCGGCGTCACGGTCTGTGTGAATGTACCATGGCATAAACACGTATCGGGTATCGCCAGATCAGCCTCAGGAAAACTGAGTTATCTTTTTAGAGCCAAGAAATATTTTACTCCGGCCCAACTTCTTCTCCTATATAAATCTCAAATTAGACCCATGCTCGAATATTGCTCTAATGTTTGGAGCTCGGCTCCTAAACATACCCTCGACCTACTTGAGAGCGTACAAAGACGAGCGATCCGCCTGATCGGGGACTCGCTATCACATCGAAGGCGCGTGGCCGACCTCTGTCTGTTCTACAGATATTATCACGGGTGCTGTTCTTCGGAGATTCTTGGCATTGTTCCACGCAATTCGGTCTATATGCGCTCCACAAGACAATCCGACGGATCGCACTCGTTTGTGGTTCATCTCCCGACAGCGCGAACATCCCTGTATCAGAACTCGTTCCGTTACAGAGCGGGGAAGCTGTGGAACTCCCTCCCCACGCGAGTGTTCCCGGAGCTTTACAACCTGCAACTGTTCAAAAAGAACTGCAACAGTTATTTGATGGCATCTCGGGGCGCCCACTCGACGCTATAGGTTCGCCTCTCCCGAGCGAAGTCTAATAAAAAAAAAAAAAAAAAAAAAAAAAAGTTAATTTATCATGCATAAACACAAATTCATAAAAATCTGAATATCATGAATGCGTATCTTCAAATGAATTTCACGATTATACCTGCCGGAAATTTATTCAACCAAATTCTCATACAATTCCTAAAACTTTATACCGATTGAAGTAGACCGAAAATCTTGTCTGCTCTTCTCAGAATTTTTATATACTTTTACCACACAATAATCTTTGGATAAAAAGTATAAGAGGGCGGCGGATTCTGGTTTCCCTCAGAGTATCCGCAACTATCATATTGGCAAGGTTGGCACAAGGCTAATTACCTTGCCCGGAAAAAGAAATCACTATGGACAATTTAACAAGTCTCGGACAAGGACCGCATACCGGTGGAGAGACTTGCTAAATAAGGCCAAGACCGGATCCCGGTGGTAGTGCCGATGATGATGATGATGATGATGATGATCCGCAGCTATTGAGAACCCCCGGCTCATATCAGATTGTACGCCGATTATGGGCGTACAAATTGTGATAAATTCAATGTCACACTGAACAAAAAATCTCCACCAAAAAAACGACATATTTTTTGTGTCCAAAGACTTACTTCCCCAAATCACCCCTCCTCAAGTATCGGCGGTGTCGACAACATGTAGTATCACTCGTTACGAAGGCTTTCTGCTTTATTCTTTATATAGCTCTTCATTCTGTTCAACCATGCCGACAACATTGGGTACTCTCCCCAACCTTGGAAGCATGTAGTTGTTTGTCCAATAGGCAAAGTTGGGAAAGCAACATCTCACCGCTCAAGCTATCGCCCCTTTTAGCTCCTCACTAGCTTCAGCGAAATATATGAGAATCTAAACAAGTTTATCAGTGTCAAGAACCTAATACCTGATTTCCAATTTAGAATTAGAAGAGCGTACAGCACCACTATGGCTGTCAACGAATTTCCAAACCATGTCGGCGTGCGCCTCTTTAATAAGGAACCCACCATTTCGGTAAATCTGGACATTGAAAAGGCTTTTGACACAACATAGTTCGTATGTGTCGTCTTTAAATTATTGAGCACTGGTCTCAGTAGAACCCTGTATAAGATATTCTACGACTTCGTTCGAAACAGAACCTGTAAAGTTCGGCTAAATGAACAACTATTTCTAACTTTCAACGCCACCAGTGGCATACCACAGAGCTCCGTTTTAGGACCCATCCTATTTAATATCTAGACCTTAGGTATTCCTCGCACTTTGGACAGAAGAGTAAATTAGATATGTTATGCAGATGACGCCTTAGTGTACACGCCATCCAAAAGCCCTGAACTCACAACAAATCATTCAACCGTCACCTGGACAAACTGTATTAGTGTTACAGTCGATGGAAAATTCGGCTCAATCATTCCAAAGCAGTAGCTTTGAGTAGTAAACACTCCCAACCCGCTTCTCGTTATTCACAGAATATTCGAATATAAATAGGAGGTACTACGATTAGACCACAAAACACTGCCCTGTGAGTAGTGCGTTAGAATATACTCACAGCTAGGTCGGCTTGTCGTAAGAGGCGACTAAGGGCCGAGTGGTATGTGGGGTCCCAACACTCTATCGCCCGGTGAAATACCACCTTATCAGGGTAGTATAGGCTTCGTGAAGTCGGAAGAAATCCCTGGCCTCCTTTCGGACCTTGTGTGATGGGCTGGTTAGAGAAAAGGTTGGATTTGGTAGTTGTCGGTCCCAAGGTGACATACCACCCCGTCACGCTGTTCTTTATTGTAATGCCGTGCTATAATCAGTGAAGACCAGTCGAAGTGGGACCATAATAGCGACACCTTATGGGAGTTGTTAAAAGTATAAAGGAAATGGGGCGTATTAAAATACAATCCTATCAAACAACCGGCTAGAAATAAGAAGTTATTTGCAACCAATGTCACCCTCACAACTATTGTAGCACATGTGGATGTGGTATTTCATTATTGTCCGGCGATAGGTTGTTTCCCAGCACCCAGCCGATTGATGAGACACCACCTCATCACACTGTAATATGAAATATTTGAAAGAAATCTTTCACTATCTTTCGAATCTTATCTAATGGTCCAACCGAAAAGTTGTAGTATGAGATAGGGTTTCTTACAATACTCAGACGTACGGTACGGGAGAAATTGTTAAATATATTTCAGAGTTTGGGGGATGGATCAGCGGAAAAAAATGGGAAATGTGCTCAGACTTTCATTCCGCGAAGTCGCCGGGAGAAATCTTCGACCAAGTTTCGGATGTATGGCTGATGGCCCGGACTGACACGGAGATAAGTCAAAATGGTTCTTTCCGAGTTAAAGCATTCCGGAGCTAAACTAGTTTCCCATTCGGATATCCCGGGGACTATGTCAGGGGGAAATTCATGCAAATATTCTGATAAATAACCAAACTTTAAAGAATCTTCATCGCATAACCAGGCTCGTTCTCGAAGATCTGTCGACGTTCGACTGATAACGGCATTTTGTAACATCAGGGGCATCGGTTTAACCAATACGAATTTAAACGCCCTCCACCATTATTTTCAGACAGCGAAACCTGATATCCTTCCACTAACTGAGACCCAGGTCGATTCGTCAGCTGATTCGACATATCTCCGCTGCTCATGAAATGACTTGCATCCGAGATTACATTTTAAGGATGGAGTCTGTGGGGAGGAAGTATTGTACCTGACACGGGTACACGGTTCACTTCCTCCTCCATCCAATTGTCACTAAGGTTACAAAAATGTTCCGCCAAACACTGAAAGGACACTGTTCACAAACGCGGAAGGATGAACGAAAACATCCCGGAAACTGCAGCACAGGAGAGTAAAAAAATAAAACGCACTGTCTATGGTTTATTAATTAAAAAGTTTATTGCAGATAATGGATAATTACTTTAAGGTTGATTAAATGCAAAACATGAATTAAAAGTCACTTGTTTTTGTTACTTGTTAATTAAAAGGTTTGTTGAAGTTAACCGATAGTTACTTCGTGGTTGATTAAATGCAAAACATGAATAAAAATTCACTTAAATTAAAGCGCGCCTTCCCGACTCGACTTCGGATATATGCGTCCCCGCGTCGTCACGGGGAGCAGGAGATAGCACCACCGTGGTTGTCGGCGGATGTAATTGGACTCAAACGATATCCTCTCTAATAAGGATATCGTTTTTTACCTACCACCAGGAAAACGTAAAGTCTCTCTTGGTGGTATAGGAAACCAGATCTTGTAATACAGTTCATGGTGGTATGTGTGGGATCGTTGAGATCACTATTCACACGTGCAGTGGAACAGCGAAACAGGGAGGCGGCAAAGACAAAAGGAAAGGCGACCAAATGGTTCGCTCTTTAATGAAGGTCATGTTTATACGATGCCTCGTCGCTATTTTCGACGTTAGGAGAAAAAGGTGCTAAAAGCAAATTGAATGTTTATGGCATCTCTGGCTGCAATAGAAACCGGGTTCATATTTGCATTAGGAAATGCTGGAGAATTTGGTTTCAGCGTCTATTGCGCTAATTATATGCAGCTGCTTGGGTTGTTTGTTGGTAAGACAAACAAAAAAGGTTGCCAGGCAATGTATATGAATGGTATATGACGCGGCTGGAAAAATAGACGGCGCGATATTTATGGTATTTGTCTGGTACCGAATTGGTTCAGAATACCACATAAGCAAACAAAGAAATCTTATGAAAAATTGTATGCGAAGGGATGCATGAAGGTAAGTTTTCTTTATAGGGATTTTAGGGTTAAAATAATTGGGTCTGTTTGATGCGTGAAGCATCTAAGATGCTAATGCGAATTGCATTAGCGAAAGCTGGTGCAGACCCGGGTTATGGTTATGGGGGTTTTTTCAGGAAGGCGAGCCGTGGGATCTGGCGGAATCGCCACAAGTCTACGTCTCCACGCCGTCCAATCTGGCTTGCCAGGGAATGGAGGCGTTGGAAACCAATAACATGGACATCATGTGGTTGAAGGTGGTGCTGAGGAAAGATCTTCTTTGTTGTCTTTACCGCTCCCCGAATGACGATCGATCAGCGACATTTTTCGAAGATTATTCACGCACCGTCGACTGGATACAGATCAACCACCCGGCTTCTAAAATTGTCGTCCTTGGTGATTTTAATGTACACAATTCCGGCTGGGTGGTGCATTCTAACAGATATTAGTTGTTAGCCGGAATTTGACTCAACTCGCGGAGGAACCTACGCGACCGCCGGGTAGCCGAGGTGATTTTGCGAACACCCTGGATCTGTGTCTGACATCCGACCCGACCATTTATATCGTGCCGGTTTTTGTGCCACTTCAAAACTCAGATCACTGCTAAGTATCGGTTGCGCAATCGCTTTCATTTCAAGCCAATAACCGACCGAAGCAGCTTCGTCATGTATGGAGGTATGGGGTTGCAAACTGTGACGATTTGGGAGATTTCTTCGCATCCTTCCGTGGTCGGAGGTGGCTTTAGAGACTCCGATCTTAACGCATGCGCGGATTCGGTCACAGAGATTACTCTTCTCGGGATGAAATTGTTAGAATCAGAAACGCATGCAACCAGGCGATTGATACTGCGAAGGAGGCCTACAATGATAGGGTGACCAATAAACTCCTTGAGTGCCGAACTGGTTCGCGTTCCTTCTGGTCAATGGTAAAGACGGCCAGCAGAAACCTCGTTTCCTTCTATTTTCTTCCGTTATTGACAGACAGCGGGACGTTAGTTGCAAATTCCAAAGATAACGCTAATGTGTTCGCCAATGTATTTTCCGCGAATTCCAACCTTGATGTCGGTCTATAGCGTTTGGGATGATAGTGAAGAACGTGTGATTCGAACTGACGCTATGACAGTTAGAATCACCAAAAATTGAACCAAAGTGCAACCCATCAGGCCTCCGCCGTGTGTACGAATTCGATTTCTAAACTCAAGTACATTCGGCTCTTGTGGATTTTGTTATGTTATCGCTATGGTATACGGCTCTGATGCATTTTCTTATTCGATTTTCGTTCGGTGTTATTCACTATTTGCTTGTGTATTGTGTGTGTATCTGTTAGAAACGCTACGGGTCTTTTGGAACCACTTGTGATCATACCGGTACGGTCTTCGATGCAGAATGTGAGGTTCCGCCCGCGTAGTATTCAACGCTATCTACGTGGACTGGACTGTAAGAAGGCAACCGGCTCGAACAGAATACCAACAATAGTCCTTAAGAACTGTGCTCCAGAACTATCGTCGGTTCTTGGTAGACTCTTTCGCTTACCTTATGCATGGAGGGCCTCCCTTACGTGCTGGCAAATCGCTCGACTTCAGCCATTCCCAAAGAGAGGAAAAAAGTGTCTCCCATAAAATTACCGGTCGATAGCATTACTGTCTATGTTATCTAATGTGGTCCGGTCTATGTTTTCTAAGTAAAAGGCCACCAACGCCGAGTTAATTAAGTATTAGGAGTGCCGCGGACTTCTGAATGATCGTCAGTACGGATTCCGTGGCAGGCGGTCCACGTGTGACCTTTTCAACCTTATAACCGATATATAGACATCTGCGGTTGAGGGGCATGGTGAGCCAAGGCCGGTCGCATTGGATATCTCCAAGGATTTTGACAGCGTCTGGCACGGGGCATTGCGGAGCAAACTTCGTTCATAACGCCTTTTTCAGCAGCTTTGCGACTAGACGAAGAGCTTCCTCGAAAATCGATCGATCCGGCTTGTTGTGGACGGCGTGTTCTGTTAATTCCGGGATGCATCAAGGTTCTTCACATGAACGATTTGTTGGAGTCAACGGACAACGAAGAGGTCAGTTGTACGGATGGTAGTGCACTTATAGCGTTTGCGATGATAGTGAAGAACGTGCGATTCGAACTGACACTATGACGAACAGACGCTATGAATCACCAAAAATTGAACCAATGCGTACCACATCAGGCTACTGGGCGTGTGTACGAATTCTATTTCTAAACTCAAGTACACTCAACTGAAGTGGAATTGTTATGTTATCGCTATGGTATACGGCTCTGATGCTTTGCTTATTTGAATTTCTTTCGGTGTTGTTCACTGTTGGCTTATATATTTTACGTGTATCTGTTAGAAACGCCACACTACTCGCTCCTCAGTAACTTCGTTACGATCAGCTTCGTGTGCGAACGGCGGAGCGAGGAGCGAGTGAGCGAGAGGACGCCGGAACAGGCGAGTGACCGGTGTTCTGTACGGAAGTCGTGATCGTAGTAGTAAAGTTCCGTTTTGGTATGGGAGTGTGTGTGTTATTTGTACACAGATCCCGCCGGATTCACCAATTATGGTGTTAAGCAAGGATAGTAAAGATGGTGAATTGAACACATAGATAAACGAGTGGGAAGCGAAGCTTTGAAGTATGAGGCTACTGCCGCGTGTACGAATTCAATTCCTAAACTCAAGTACACTCAACTGATGTGGAATTGTTATGTTATCGCAATGGTATACAGCTCTGATGCCCTGCTTATTTGAATTTCTTCCCGTGTTATTCACTATTGGCTTGTATATGTTGCGCGTATCTGTTAGAAACACCACACTACTTCCTCCTCAGTAGCTTTGTTACGATCAAGTTCCTGTGCGAACGACCCAGCGAGAGGATGTCGGAGCAGGCGAAGCACTGGTGCTATTTGCACAAGTCGCGATCGCAGTAGTAAAGTTCTGTTTTAGTATGGGAGTGTGTGTGTTATTTGTACACAGATTACGCCGGGATGACCAATTATGGTGTTAAGCAAGTATAGTGAAGATGGTAAATTGAACACATAGAGAAACGAGTGAGAAGCGAAGCATTGAAGCCGCGTGTTCGAATTTAATTCCTAAACTCAAGTCCACTCAACTGATGTGGAATTATTATGTTGTCTCTGGTATATAATGAGTTTAGCTATACGTCCTTTTGGGAAACATGTTTTGCAGGTGAATTATTGAACGGTGGGATACGGGTTGATATGACGCGCTGAAAGTGGTTGAAATAAGGCGGAAATTGTGGTTGAAATTGTGGTTTGGTTCTCCATGTAGTATAGAGAACCCCTACGGTAACCCCCCCCCCCCCCCCCCCCCATGGCGTAGTAACGAGAGAAAGGCAGGGGCGCGGGGAAGTTTGGAGTGGATGGTAGAAGGAGAGTTAGGTGCTTAGTGGGTTGGAAGGATTAGGCTGCACAAGAAGACGTGCTCGACTTCGGGTAAGTGGAGGTTGAGGCGGTTGTCGGTTGCTTGTTGAGTCGGGTGCTGACCGAGGATCTGGAGCTGAAGCCTTCAAGAAGCAGGGTTTGAGTCTTTCAACACTGACCCTGGATCGTTTGCCTCGGATTTCGATCTCGAAAACACGATCGCTGATGCGGTTGAAGACTCTGAAAGGACCGTCGTACGGAGGGTCCAAACGTTTTTTAACCTTATCCACCCTGACAAAGACGTGCGTGCAGCTGTGCAGCTCAGGGTGGACGAAACGTTTTTTAGAACCATGCCTGGTCACGGGTGATGCTCTAACCTTACGAAGAAGGTCGTGGAGGTGGCCCACATCCTGCAGCTGGTTGCGTGGCGTTTCACCGTCCACGAAAAGTTCCCCTGGCAGTAGGAGGTTGGTACCCTAGGTGTTTCCGCGGTGGAAATCTCATGGGTTACCGAAATGGAGTTGCCATACGGCGAACAGATAGCTAAACTCAATTATGCATTATCTGCATAGGATAATGAGTTTAGCTATACGTCCTTTTGGGAAACATATTTTGTAGGTGAATTACTGAACCGTGGGATGGGGGTTGATATGACGCGCTGAAAGCGGTCGAAATAAGGCGGAAATTGTGGATGAAATTGCGGGTTGGTTCTTCATAAACTATAGAGAACCCCCGCAAGCATACTACGCATCATTACTTGACCACCTGAAGGCAGAAATTGCGGGAAAAACGGCCACATTTGTAGAAAAAGAAAATCCTGTTTTACCAAGACAACCCGCCGTCTCACATCTCAGCGGTTACCATGGCAAAAATTCACGAATTACTGTTTGAACTGCTTAACCATCCACCTTACCCACCAGTTCTAGCCCCAAGCCACATATTTTTGTTCCCTAATCTAAAAATCACCCTCGGACAGAGGTTTTTGTCAAATGAGGGGGCAATCACTTTCGTGAACAGTGTGTTTGCAGAGAAAAACGCCGAGTACTATTTGGACGGGTTAGAGAGATGGGAGCGTCGCTGGGAGAAGTGTGTAGAGTTACAAGGAGACTATGTAGAAAAATAAAAATCAATTTTAAGAAAATATGCCTTGTATCTTTGTTAGGTCGGAAACTTTTGAGAACACCCATTGTTGGCAATGCGATTTCCCACACAAGCACTCAGCACAACGATTGCAGAAAATCACTCGGGAGGAAACGAGTGATTGAGAAGAAACCAAGCGAACGAGGAGACAGATGCAGGAGATAAAAGGCGATCGCGGAGGTGAAACGGCAGGAGTCGTCGAAGGAACTCCTCCCCAATAGGTCTTGTTCAAGACCGCTGCGAAGAGACACAGAATATTATTAGCAGATGCAAAGAATAATCTAATAATAATAATAGGAAATAATAAATAAGAAAATAATAGCGAATAATTGGGTCGCGTTTTTTTGAATATCTCCCTTCTTGATCCACTTTTGATAGATTAGGCATTTGTACTGGGCAAGACTCAAACGCCCGCCAATCCAGAGATCGGCCGAAGCAAGTGGGACCCACTCTGAACCCCACACCCCAAGGCAGGAGATCGATCGAACGTGCCGAGACGCAACCCTGAAGACCGGCGTTGCCGGTGAGGACAGTGTCCGAGACAACCGTGCCAACATCGAAGCGCGGCGCGGAACACGAGGCACAGTCTCAAAGGGAAGCTCGATAAAGTCGTCGGGGCGAGCCGAGGTCGGGGCGAGTTTAGAAGTCCCCATGCGACTGGAAGTGGCCGAGGCGAAGGCTAATTATTGAGGAGCTCGAATTATTGAGAATAGGCCCCGAGGACGAATCGAGCCAGAGCGAGGCTGACGAAGACAAGTACGAGTACAAGCGGAACCCCTTCAATCCACGGGACCAACTACCGAGACCGCCCAGAGAAAGGCAGGAGGAGCCACCCTACGAAAACAGGTCACCACATCGCGAACAAGGAAGGAGCGAGATCCAGGATCTGGCCCAGACCATAGCCAGGCTCTCGCGAGCACGCCCCGAAGCAAGTACCTCGAGGCAAACGGTGGAACTACTTGACTTCAACGGTGCCAGCGAAGGTGGCTGGCTTTCGGGAGATCGTTTGCGGATACCTCCGCCGGATTCGCACACGCGCAGAACTTGACGCGTCTCCGGAGATCTCTCCAGGGAAGAGCGAGAGAGGCAGTTAGAAGCCTCCTGTTTATTGCCGAGAACCCCCAGGAGGTAATGGAAGCACTGGAGGCTCGCTTTGGAAGACCGGGAGCGTTGGCCCTGGCGGGGTTGACAAAGCTGAGAGGCCTGCCCCGGGTCACCGAAGACCCGAGCGATATTGGAGTCTTCGCCAGCCGGGTTATGAACTCCGTGGCCAACATCAGAGCGCTGAGCAGCAGTATCTGAATGCACATGAGGCGGCAAAAGAACGCGACCAAGATGCCGTCATCCATGGGGTACAGGTGGTTCGCGTACTACAACAGCCATGAAGCAGAGGACCAGCCAGAGCTGAGGGTTTTCAGCGAATTCGTGAAGTTGGGGGCAGACTTGTGTCCCAATTTCGCCCCACCCGAAGTTTCATGGGGGCCGAGAGGAGGCTACCCTCAGCGGGCATTATCCCAAGGACGACGCGATTTAGGAAGGAGACCGATACACGCCGTTCGAGAGAATGACGCACCTGGCAACGGAAGGAAACCAGAGTATCCGGCTTGTCTAAAGGACCACGACATCCCCAGGTGCCCCACGTTCGAGAAGGCCAGTGTTAACGCGAAATGGGATCTGGTGAAAAAGGCAAGGCTTTGCTTTAAGTGCCTTCGATCCAAACATCGAAGATCGGATTGCTGGGAACCACCGTGTGATAAGTGCGCAGGAGAGCAGCACGTAACCCTCCACCCAGACGAATTTTCCCCGCGGATGGCACCAAGAAGAGACGGAAGATTGCGCCATGACATCTTTCCATCCAACAACGATTGCGAAGAAACCAGGGGAGAGGTAGTTACTGCCATGCGCGCCGTTAGTGGCACCAAGGCATACCTAAAGATGGTTCCAGTGGATCTCTACGGACCCAAAGGATCGGTCCGGGTATTGGCTCTGCTTGACGAGGGATCAACCATTTCGTTGCTAGACTCGTCAATCGACGAAAAAATCGGTGTGATAGGAGGACAGGAAGCGCTCGTTCTGGAGACAGTCGGTGGATCCGCCATCAAGAGGAATGATTCGCAAAGAGTCCAAGTGCGAATAAAAGGAGCCCACAGCTGAAATGAAAGATCGATCGAGGTAAGAACCATTCTTAATTTCAAACTTTCAAAGCAGGAAGTGAGGAAAGAGACAATCGAGGGATGCGAGCACCTACGAGACGTCGGAGACCAGTTGACATACACCCAGCAGGAGCCAAAACTCCTCATCGGGCAGGACAACTGGGGCCTGATAGTTACGAGGAGGCTGAGGAGCGGGAGAAGCACCGAACCAGTTGCTTCACTTACCAGTTTGGGATGGGTCTTGCACGGGTGCGTCGCCAGGAACAGCCCACCAGCGAAATTTGTCAACTACGGCAGAACGAAGGAAGAGGAGACGGAATTGCTCGTTAGACGTAACTTCGCAATTAAAGAAACGAGAAGTAAACCACCAACGGGACGAGCCCCAGGTAGACCCGGAAGGCGCAGAAGAAAGAGGGAATTGACAACTCCGCGGATAGTACATTCCACCGGAACATCAAATTGGCGAAACAACGTTGAAAATGTACCCTTCATCAGTGAGGGAGAAGCCATTTACGCCGACCCAACAACCAAGTACAAATACAAGTGGTGCGGTATCGAAGAGAAATGGCTGCCTTGGTGAGAAGACGATGGTCAACCCGACGACAGTGCAAATAGTCTTTACGAAAACGAACACTATCGCTGGTGCGGGAAAACAAATCAATGGATACGGACATACACAGACAAGGATGGAGCTACATTCTTTTGGGGCACCGAGAAGAAAACATGGATTCCGGAAATCGATGATGACTTTATGGCAAGGTATCGAAGGAGTTATGGCTTTATTGACAACACGACACCAACGGCGGGACAGCAGACGGAGAAACGAACGAAACCGCCCGACAAGGAGATGAAGGGAGCGGTCAAAACTATTGCACCTGCAGAGATTGGAGCTGGTAAAAGAACGGCTGCTACAGAGCCACCACAATGGTTCGATTTGGAATCGAACAACGAAGAATGCTTCACGTCGAACCACTTCCTGCTGGGGCGCTCTCGCCTTGCAACATCACCCGATGACTTCGATGACCACGGCCTTGTTGGTAGGACGAGCTGGAGAACAGCGCAGCGGCAGACGGACCATCTTCCGGAGAAGAAGGGTAAAGGAATACCTGCCAATCCTGATGACAAGAAGGATCAGAGTCCTGGATGTGAAGACGACATGAGCAACGCCGCGAAGAAGAACGCGCCGAGTCGTGGTGCTGATTCCAGCGTCGACATCGCTTTCACAAGGGGAAGTGCTGAGCACTGCGGGGAAGACTGTTGGCGATGCGATTTCCCACACAAGCACTCAGCACAACGATCGGGTGTAAAACAACTCAACAGGGAAAAGCACTCAGCACAACGATCAGCTGTACGCCGATTGCAGAAAATCACTCGGAAGGAAACGAGTGATTGAGAAGAAACCAAGCGAACGAGGAGACAGCTGCAGGATATAAAAGGCGAGTGCGGCGGTGAAACGGCAGGAGGAGCATCCCAAGACCCACCGGTCTTGTATGATTTCTTTCCCACCATCCCTCTATAAAAGTAGTTAGAGAACACTTGGACTAACACTGTCCACACTATCCTTGGATACCCCCCCTTTTTTCTTCTCTTTTCGGATGCCGCGAGACCGAGCCCAACATCCTCACGGATGTGGGTGATTCTGGTTATCGCAAGATGACCAGAAGTCAGAGACAAGATGAAGGACACATATGTCCTGTCTCGCTAAATTCGGCCTTCTCGCCACAATTTTTTTTTTTTTTGAAACGGCAGGAGTCGTCGGAGGAACTCCCTCCCAATAGGTTTTGTTCAAGACCGCTGCGAAGAGACACAGAATATTATTAGTAGATGCAAAGAATAATCTTTATTATTAGAAGGAAATAATAAATAGGAAAATAATAGCGAATAATTGGGTCGCGTTTTTTTGCATATCTCCCTTCTTGATCGCATTTCCACTTTTGGTAGATTAGGGATTTGTACTGGGCAAGACTCAAACGCCCGCCAATCCAGAGAAGAGTCCGGCTCTGGAGGTACAATCGAGAGAAAATCATCGTTGGCCGGCCAGTGCCGGAAAATGCAGTCCACTTAAAAGAGAGACTGAGGCGTCGCTGGAATAAGCGTCGTTTGTTCTTTTCAGTTTTTTCTTTTCTTTTCAGCAACATCCATGTATTAAATAACAAATCAAAGATAATTGTGTCTGGGGGAATGTCCATAAATTAGGTAAGGTTCCGTGGGTGGGTCAAGCCGATGTCTTGTAGCGTTAATGGTGGGAGGGGCGAAGGCTGGGTAAAACAGTAAAAAAAAAACGTGAACGTTCCTTATGTACAGCCCCGAAAGAAAACAATAGAAGTGTAAAAATAGAGAACGGAAGAACAGGTGAGATTTCCCCCTACAAGCGATCGAACTGTCTCCTGAATGAAATACGACACTAATTGTATATTTCACAATATGTTGAAATATCCGAAATTACTGTAGACCCACACACACGGGAAGCAAGGGCAAAAGAGTGGCCTCATTGTTGGATTTATTCACCCATAACAAATAACGAATAATGAAACGGCTGTTTCCCCATTTCAGGAACATTATAAATACCATTGGCTCCTCAATAGTATAGTGGTTAGTATACCCGCCTGTCACATGGGAGACCGGGGTTCGATTCCCCGTCGGGGAGCCTCTGGCGCAAGACTAATGACCTAGCCCGAAAAAAAAACAAATCATTATGGAAAATTTAACAAGTCTCAGGACTTGCTAAATAAGGCCAAGACTGGTTCCCGGTTGTAGTGCCGATGATGATGATGATAATTACCATTGGTTACTTTTTTATACAAATTAAGATCATACAAAACAAACAAAAAAAATGTGTGAAGGAAAGATTAAGAAAAAGGAAAACAAAAAATAAGTAGTAGCAAAATACTCATTTGTTTCAATACTAACTTTATTTTTTTCACATCAAAAAGGTATTTTATGAAAATAAAAGTAACAAACACTATGATTAAAATTTTGTGCATTTTATATAAGTTGTTATTTGATTGTAATTAGTTAATACTATACAATATGTGAATTTGGGTTTTAAATTATGATTGAGTGATGTGTTGAGACTTTTCAAGGTTAATTTCAAATTCACCTCCGAAACGAGTGAATTTCTCTTTTTAATCATTTTTTCACTTTACAGTGATTCGCTTATTACAAGTTTTACAACTTTTTTTTTTCCTGTGGTTTGGGATATTTCCTTTTTATAGTTATCAGTAGCATGGCAGTTTAACGAAATGAGAGAGAAAGGTAAGAATATTTAATGAACACTAGGAATCGTGATCACAAATTATTTGGGTCGTTTTTTACGGGCTCCCTTAGTTGATGTTGACTTTTGTTCATCCTCTTCGTAATTAGCTTCTGATGGTAGTAAGAAAAGTGGTTGGCCAAATGGCCGGCTTCTTTTCGTGTCCTCTTCTGAAACTGCGAACACATTTAAGAATTTAATAACAGTTCAAAATTGTAAATCCACGGATCCACTCTGCAGGGAATAAGATGCATCATGCAAATTCATCAATTTTGGGAACACATCGAGGCTTTCTCATTGCCAAGCAAAACAATCACAATTGTCACACGTTCAGTTAAGCAAGAACTCACCATTGGATGTTTGAAGAATTGCACCATAAATTCCGATCAATAAAACACTCGCATGTCACTCGATTAAAACTTGGTAATACTTACTTTTCGCAAATTCATTCGGTGGATTGCGTTAATTGAAGAATGTCAACTTCATATGTCAATTAGCGTTAATTATTATATATCAGCGTCATTTATAACAATTAGTGGCAATTGCATATAATTTGAGGGTTTTTATTCAGGACTGCTAACAACGTTGATCATTATACAGAAATACCTTTTGCTCGATACATTTTGCATATTTCAGAACAAAGTTCGTTGGTAATCTGCTTAGATAGAATTTTCTCGTCATCTATAGTGTTGTCAACTGTAATTGTAGCTATACAAGATGGAATGCAGAAAAAAAACTCCCCACAAAGAATTTGGATGTCAATGACTCTTTTTTTTTATTGTCTACGACTGGGCAATTACATGTTAAATGCAGAATTATTCAAATGTTCACCACGTGATAGCTTGCATGACCCAATCCCTTTCAAGTAATTTCCTATGGCTTTTCCCTACACTTCGTCTGGTGTCTCGACTGTGACTTAACAAATGTGGGTTTTCAACTATGCAAAAGTTTGAACATTGTCAGCGTAAACACGATCTTTTTTTTTTAGGTCCACAAAAAAAAGTTCAATAGCGTCTAATCGCATGGCGGAACTGTCCCAAGCCCATTACGAGGCTCGGCAACCGTTCTTACAATAAAGGCAAAATTGGTCATCTTGTTCGACTTGTGACACCGTCTTGTTGGAACCATATATTAGTAATATCGAAATCTTAAATTTCCGGATAAAAACTCGAATGAGCATGAGACTTTTTGTTGGACGTCTAATGTTCTACATTATTGTACATCCGATGCGCACACCGGCGACAATGACATTGGTTGAGCTTGACGAACATCCACCATTTTGTATTTCGTCAAGTTGCAAAGGCTTCCTGATAATGTACGTGCACATCATCAGTCTCCTCTATTAACCAGCCGCTTCAGGGCACGTCCATCCAAACCAGGTGGTATCCTCCCTTCGTCTCTACTATTCTACAACAAGTTATGGGCCCACGCATTCACCAGAGCACTGCGAAATAGAGTCACGGTTGGATAAACGCGTGGAAAACCTTCAAACAACACAGGAAAGCTAAATTCTCGTCTATCACAAAATGGCGCTATCCACAGCGAGCATCGAACAACTGCGGAAGGATAATTTCGACACTTGGAAGCTGCAGATGGAGGCGATCCTAGTAAAGAACGACGCATGGGGCTATGTGATTGGAGAAATCGTGAAACCTGAATCGACGGAGGCGCGCACAGGTGTGGTCGAGCAGTGGAAAACAGGAGACAGGAATGCTAAGGCAGACATCATACTAGCGATCGAACTGTGGGGAGGAGAAGTACGAGGGTTCCCTTTTATATTTCGGGATTAGAGAACAAAAACAAATACTGATCATCGAAAATCACTTTATTGTTTTTCAAAATATTCCCAATGAAAATCTATACACTTTTGCATGCGTTTGAACCAATTGTCGAAGCACTTTTGCCACTCTGATTGAGGTATCTCCAACACATGCATTCTGAATGCAGCAACCGCTTCTTCAGGTGTCGAAAAACGTTGACCTCTCAGTTTGTTTTTTACGTACGGGAATAAAAAGAAGTCATTCGGTGCCAAGTCAGGACTATACGGCGGATGACCCATCAAATCGATGTTTTGGGTGCTCAAAAATGCAGTTGTCGCAGCCGATGTGTGAGAGCTCGCATTGTCGTGGTGAAGAGTGATCCGTCTTCGGCGGTTGGTTTTCCTGATTTCTTGGAAGACAACTGGCAACAAATGGTTGTGTACCACTCAGAATTGACTGTTCTGCGTTGTTCTAGTGGTACGGTGGCGACATGTCCAGTTTTTCCGAAAAAACAGGCGACCATTTGCTTGGAAGTGCTTCGTGCGCGAACAACTTTTGTTGGATTTGGCTCATCTTGAAACACCCAGACAGTCGACTGCTGTTTACTTTCGGGCTCATACCCGTAAATCCACGATTCATCACCTGTCACGATGTCATAGACGTGTTTCGAAGCACCGCGACCGTATTTTTTGAGCATTTCTTTCGACCAATTGACACGAGCCTTTTTTTGGGCGATTGACAAATTGTGTGGGATCCAACGCGAACAAATTTTTTTGACAGTCAAATGTTTATGCAATATTGAATGTATGCTGGTCCCACTAACGCCTAAGGTTATCTCAATCTCACGATAGGTCACATGACGATCTTCCAATATCAGTTCGCGCACAGCATCAATGGTTTTCGGAACAACAACTGATTTTGGACGACCTCACGAAATTCATCTTGGAGTGAACTACGACCACGATTGAATTCACCATACCATCGATAAACACTGGTCCTTGATGGAGCTTCATCGCCAAAAATTGAATTAAGTTCATCCATGCACTGTTGCTGAGTTAATCCACGCCGAAAGTTGTAAAAAATAATCGCACGAAAATGTTGACGATTTAATTCCATTTTTGGGCCGAGATAAATCTTTTAAGTTACTGTAAACAACACAAATAGCGCTCGTATGTCAAAACGTTCTGAGTGCGTATAACCTCAACAATGTCCAACTTTACGACAGAGCTGTCAATTGCCGGATTGCAACACTAGGGTTGCCAAACCCCGAAACATAAGAGGCAACCCTCGTATTATGCCTGCCATGGACACGCGGTTCACTTCATTCCCCATCACTAATCGATAGTTCCGCTGCAAATTGTTCACCACGGGCTCCCGGAAACACTGTTTGTGACACTGAAATAATCAAGCAACGAACCATCCGCCAGAGGAGAGAGGAGAAATAAAATACTATGTTTATTGTTTATCTTTACGTATATTTATGACTGAGGGTTTTTGCTTTTATTTATTACCGGTGATAATACAAATTAAACGCCAGATGTAATATACACGAAGAACTGATGTATATGTGTTGAGCACTTAGCTCCGATATATATTGACATATTATTTCGATTCACGACACTGGCACTGACAAAGACTGAAAGATTAACTATAGCAGACAACCCGATCACGACACTCAACGGTATTTACGCATCCCCGGAGATACGGGGACCGGGACGGGTGTGTGACCAGCTTGGTCAAAGGATGAAAAACGACTCGCTGATGTTTTATCGTTTGAGGTGAGTTTTTGGTGGTGTGGTGAAAAGGAAACGAAATTTCCTTTAACCAGTGACCAATGGAAAGCGATCTCAGGTACGCGGTGGTGTATGTGTGTGCTCGTACACATCACCGTGTTCATCGATGCGTTTTGCCTGAAACGAGGAAAAAAAAGAACAATGGTGAAACGACCTACAGCATCTTTCGGTAATGAGGGTCGGTTGTCTAAATAGCAGCCACTCATTAGATGCTAAAAGGATCGTATACATGATTAGCTGCGACTGGGAGAATCGGATACTTTTGTTTTGCATATATTTATGCTATTGAATCCGATCTGACGGCGAAACTTGGCGTCGGTGATTGTTTGAAAATTCAAACAAAGCAATATTTCCTGGTGAAGTGCTTGCAATTGAATCCATAGTTGCAAGTCTTCGGAAAACAATTTAGATGGGTACACAATGACGGTTGTGTATACCATCTGCGTCAATTATGCATGGCATCTATGGCGACGGCTGGATCGAATTATAGTGTGAATATCTACACTAATTGGAAATTCGGTTTTTGGGCCGCTAATGCAGAGATGCTTTGTAATATATGAATGCCCTTGTAGACGCAATTCTTTTTAGGGATTCTCTATAATGCTTGTATGCATTAATGTCCTTGGAGAAGGAAATATTTTCAGGTGCCAATGCAATCGCATTGGCGGGAGTTAATGGGAGTTGAGTTGCAGATATGCTGAGTTTTTCAGGTAAGTGGGCCGTGGGGTTTGGTGGAACCCCCACAGGACCATCTGAAGTCAAGATCATTAAGGGGTGTGAAACTTGCCGAAAAGTATGGGAGAAACTCATCTGCGTGCACGAGTCAAAAGGTCCGACCAGGAAAGCCAGTCTACTGAAGAGACCGACGCTTCATCGAATGGGCGATCACGACAACGTGCGAACTAAGTGACTTCTTTGACACCGTCGATAAATTCAACGACATGGAAATCGAAATCAACGACGATCTGCTATGCATTATGCTCCTGTATAATCTCTCCCCGAAGTTCGAGAGCTTCAGATACGCCATAGATTCCCGAGACGAGTTACCTTCACCGGAGGCGCTACGAATCAAGATAATCGAGGAAGGCGACGCCAGGTGCACCAACGAACGACATGAACCCGAAGGCGCGATGGCCGCCAAACAACGCGACACGAGGACGGGGTATAAACGCCATGGACACAATCACCCCGGAAACCGACAAAAGCCTTCCTACAAATGCTACCATTGCGGAAAAGCTGGGTACAGGGTCGCCGAGTGCCGCTCTCTCAACAGAAAAGGACCGGGATCTTCTAAAGATCGGGGAAAGAAAAACAAGGGGTACAACTACGGTACAAGTGTACTAGCTTACACCAACTCAGCGAAACACGGATTTCAGGCTTTTAAGTCGACTGACAGTAAGGGGTGGTGCCTGGACAGCGGAAGCACATGCCACATGTCGAGTAACACCGAAGCATTCAAAGGATACAACGAAATTCATCTGATGAAACTCAACCTTGCCAACAGTGCCTCAACCGTCATCACCGGACGAGGCGACATAAACATCATCACCCAGTACAAAGGCAAATATCGAAACGTAAAAGTGGATAACGCTCTACACGTCCCCGATCTGCGGGCGAATCTAATGTCTGTGAGCAAAATCGCTGAAAGAGGATTCACAATCACTGTCGATAATAAAGGAGCGAAAGTTACGAACTCAAAACGGGAGGTGATCTTCGAGGCTGTAAGGAAAAACGACCTGTACTTCGTTCCAGCAAGCCTGAAAGAAACCCACGCAGCCGCCGCTACAACTACCCCGGATGTATCACTACTGGAAACCTGGCACCGGAGACTGGGTCACTTGAATCTTAAGGATTTAACTTCAAGCCACAGAAACGGGACTATACGAGGAATGTTTTTCAGACAGCCCACACACGACATGAAGTGCGATATTTGCGCTCTCGGGAAAACAACGAGGCTTCCGTTCCCATGGTTCACACCGACACTTGCGGGTCAATGAACATCAAAACATTAGGCGGGTCTGTATACTTCGTCACGTTCATCGACGATTGTTCTAGGTGGTGCACAGTGAAAATGATCAAAAACAAGAGCAAGGTTTTAAACGCCTTTAGAGATTTTAAAGCGTTTGTCGAAAAACAGACTGGAAGGAAGATCAAGAGCTTACAGTCTGACAACGGGTACGTCAACAACGAATTTAATACCATCTTAAGGAAAAACGGCATCCATCACAGGCTATCAATGACTCACACACCTCAGCTAAACGGAGTGACCGAAAGAAAAAACCGGACCCTGGTGGAAATGGGTAGATGCCCCCTCATACAAGTAAATCTGGACACAAGATTTTGGGGACAGGCAGTCAACACAGCAAACCACATCAGAAACAGATGTCCGACCAACACACTCAACGGAGGAACCCCATACGAAGTGTGGACTGGAAACGTAGGCCATTTTCGTGAATTTGGATGCGTTGTCTACTCGCTAGAACGAGGACCAAGGAAAGGTAAATTCAGCCCCAGGTCCAAAAAGGGGACTTTCGTCGGCTACGCTGACAAATCGAAAGCGTACAGGATTTGGCTCCCCGACGAACGAAAAATCGAAATTGTGAGGGACGTGAAGTTCTTCGAAAACATAATGACCGGAGTCCCGCCTTCAACGATTTTCGCCCAACAGGCAACAAATCTGATACTGAAAGTGCCACGGTCGAATTCATCACACCGGATACAACACATAACGAAACCATGGCGAGAAATGAACAACTCGAAGTAACAAGAAATGAAGCAACCAGGCAACCAACAACCCCAAACAGCAGATCTGACACAATCAACACAAGAAGAGGACCAAGAAGACCATGGATAGAAAAGACTGGTCTCAGGGGAAGACCGCGAAGACTATTTCAAGAATGCGACATCACTTCCGAGACCGCGGGAGCAGCCGAAGTTTCTATAAAAGAAGCAATAAGCGGTCCAGTCACCGAGGAGTGGATAAATGCCATGTCGCAAGAAATCGAGGCCATTATCAGAAAAGACACTTGGACTCTGGTAGATCGGCCGAAACAAAACAAAGTCATTGGCAGCCGTTTTGTCTTGCGGAACAAATCGAACCCCGATGGCACGCTAGAACGAAGAAAGGCACGCATGGTTGCACAAGGATTCTCCCAAGTACCCGGAATTGACTACCACCAGACGATTGCTTCAGTAGCAAGAATGAACTCCATTCGAATTACGGCCGCCCTAGCCTCTCAACACAACACCACCTTGATGTTGCAACGGCCTATCTAAACGGCGAGCTCGACAAGACAATTTACATGGAGATCCCCAAACACACCGTCGTTGCCCTGGAGAAATTAATTCAATCCGGAAAAAGAAAATATTAAAGCAAAACAAATGCTAAGGCAACTGCGAAAGAGGAATAAGATATGCTTGCTATACAGAGCTCTATACGGACTTCGCCAAGCGGGACGACAGTGGCACACGAAGCTGAGCTGCGAGCTCAAACGCTTCCGCCTCAAGCAGTCAACTGCCGATCCTTGCGTATTCTTTGAAGGAAAAGGAAAGGACTTACTACTGGTCACCGTATACGTGGACGACATTTTAGTTTCCTCACAAAGCTCAGTAAAGACCGAGGAACTATCGAAGCAGCTTTCAAAAACATTTAACACAAATGACCTCGGCGAAATAAAGCCTCTCTTTATTATTATTATTATTATTATTATTATTTACTGGCCTGTAGGAACCCGGAAGTTCATGACCTCACCGACTCGGCTCCGCCATTGTTCCCTGTCCTGTGCGCTCTCCTTCCACGTTCGACCATCCGATCCTATCTCCTCGAGGTCCAATCTAACATTGTCCTCCCATCTCCGTCGCGGCCGTCCTGTCGGTCCCTTCCCCATTAGTTTACCGTCAAGAATTCTATGCACGGTCCTATCATCGCCCATTCGCGCTACGTGTCCGGCCCATCTTAATCTTCGCGACTTGATCACTCTCACTATTGTAGGTTTGCGATATAGCTGTTCCAATTCGTGGTTGTGGAGTTTCTTCCATTGTCCTGACTCCTCGTCATATTTACCGCCAAATATACCCATTAAAACTTTATTCTCGAATACGCGGAATTTGTTCTCTTCCCGTTTTGTGAGAGCCCATGTTTCGCATCCGTATAGAGCAATCGGCATGATTATGGTTCTATAGACACGGAGCTTTATATTACGTGATAGCAGTTTGGATTTTAATAGTTTACTGGCTGCATACCAACTAGCGTTGCCGGAATGTAGTCTTTTGTTAATTTCCGTTGACGTTTCATTTCTGGTCGTCAGTATCGTTCCCAGATATTTAAATTCTTTGACGTTTTCAAATATCTTGCCCCTGACGTTTATATGTGTTCTCTGAGGTCCACCTGCTCTCGTCGTAATCATGTATTTCGTTTTGTCTTTGTTTATTTCTAGGCCCATCTCTTCTGGTGCTTGCATGATGATTTCACAGTTTTTACTTATAGTCTCGAGATTATCGCCCAGAACGGCGATGTCATCCGCATACGCGAGCACTTGTGTGACCCCGTTCAGGGATGATCCGGGCGTGTTGTCGTCTTGTACCTTTCTGATAACATCATCATCATCATCGGCACTACAACCGGGAACCGGTCTTGGCCTTATTTAGCAAGTCCTGAGGCTTGTTAAATTTTTCCACAACGACCTATTTTTTCTGGGCAAGGTCATTAGTCTTGCGCCAGGGGCTCCCCGACGGGATAATCTGATAACATACTCGAGGACAATGTTAAAGAGGTATGGTGAGAGGCCATCCCCTTGTTTTAGTCCGTCCCGGATTTCAAATGGTTCTGGGAGGTGGTTTCCTATTCTAACTCGCCCTATGTTTTCATTCATGCAGATTTCAATGAGGGCGGCATATTTTTTCGGGATCCCTAGCTCAACCACAATATGGTAGAGTCTTTGCCTTGCGATTGAGTCGTAGGCTTTTTTGAAGTCAACGAACAGTTGGTGATCCGTCTCTCCGTATTCCCACTTCTTTGCCAGCAGTTGACTTATTGTGAACATCTGGTCGCTTGTTGACCGGTTCCGACGGAAGCCGCGGCGCTACATAGCGTTAAGGTGGATTGGCCTGTATCAAATTAAGCATTGTCTTGGAATCGAATTTCATCGAGACAGGGAAGAACTGCGGATGACTCAAACCAAATATATATCCGAAGTCCTAGACCGTTTCAACATGAGCGACTCGAAGCCCGCGAGTACACCTCTGGACAGCGGCACTATACTACAGAAAGGGAAGGGGGAATCCGACAGAGACCTGCCGTTTCGAGAGTTAATTGGATTTCTCATGTACCTGGCAGTATGCACAAGACGAGTAGATTGAACCAATTCAACAGCTGTTTCGACGAGCATCACTGGAAAGCCACCAAACGTGTCTTACGATACCTGAAAGGTACAGCGAATATCGGGTTATCCTATAAAACGAGCGGGAAATGTCTCACCGGATACGCCGATGCGGACTGGGCCAATGGCCCGGACGACAGGAGATCGTACACTGGGTATGCCTTTATTCTTAACGGCACACCTGTCGCATGGGAATCGCGTAAACACCGCACTATCATCCACAGAAGCAGAGTATATGCCCATATCCGAAGAAGGCGAAGGAGGCCATACATCCACGAGGACTGATTAGTCAACTGGGATTCGCCTTACCAGATTGAAGCTGAAGTTATTCAACGACAACAAGGGTGCTCGGAAACTGGCTGAGAATCCCGTATTCCACTCCCGGAGCAAACATATCGACGTCCGACATCATTTCATCCGTGAAGCACTGGACAGCGGAACACTCTCGGTCGAATGCATGCTCACGGAACAAATGCCTGCAGATATTCTCACCAAGGCCCTATCCAAACCGAAGCACGAGAAGTGTCTCGACCTCTTAAACCTGATGTGAATTTTTCGCATTGGTGCCCTCGAGGGGAAGTGTTGGACATATAATATTCTACATTAGTGTACATACGATGCGCACACGGGCGACAAAGAAATTGGTTGAACTTGACGAACATCCACCATTTTGTATTTCGTCAAGTTGCAAAGGCTTCCTGATGATGTACGTGCACATCATCACTCTCCTCTATTAACTAGCCGCTTCAGGGCACGTCCATCGAAACCACGTGGTATCCTCCCTTCGCCTCTCCTACTCTACAACACTTTTCCGCCGAGAAAAGACAAGGACAACCATTTTTGACAAACTATGAGCCGATGATACCTCCAGACTAGTGGTCTTTAACGTACATCAAACAGTCACTTTTTGGGTATACAAGGCTTCGCTCCAAACATTGGGAGGTTTTCAGTTCCTATGTAAGGTAATTTGGATTGTCGGCGAAATAAGAGTCATCTCCTAAGAAATATTTTATTGAAAAATGAACTGGTTGTGCGAGCACAATATTGACCTACATGCGGAGCTTTCCATGGTCGACGGCATTCAATTCTATACAGAGACATACACTTTATAAGAGTGAAGATGGAAATCCAAATACAAAATATCCCATAATGTACAAGGGATACACACAAAAATCATCACTCACATATACTTTTCCATTGGGATCGTCCTCTAAAATAATCGGATCCAATTAACGAGAAATGTCTCTTATTGCTTGATTTGTTTTTATTCGTTTATTTACGGGTTCCCATAAAATGTATACAACCTGAAACAGTCAGTGAAACCGCAGAATCCAGATGTCCTCATCTAGAAAAACTCCCTGATGGTACATGAAATAAATACCTTTTACGATAAACTAATGCTACCCATGAAATATACAGCTATGTTGAAGCTGTACAACTGGCATGTACCAAAATGTGTTTCGTATAGTTGACCACTAATGGACACGAATATAAGGAGACGTTGATTGGAACACGATATTCACAGCCACATTGGCACTGACCGCAGTTCCATTGAACGAGTGCTCCGATGATATACACGTCTGACGCCATCCATAACATATCCAGCCTTTTCTTAACTCTATTGGAAACTGTTGGAAAACAAGGACGTTTATACCAACCACAATTTACTCATCAAATGCGAATCGTAGATACGCCACCCAAAAAAAAAAAAAAAAAAAAACGCTATATACATATATATATATATATATATATATATATATATATATATATATATATATATATATATATATATATATATACATTTTAATTACATTTTAACCTGTTGTTCGTTAGTTTAGCGATCGATATTGCAAAAGATATTTTGTTCCACGCAATTCGGCGTATATGCGCCCCACAAGACAATCCGACGGATCGCACCCTTTTGTGGTTCATCTTCCGATGGCGCGAACATCCCTGCATCAGAACTCGTTCCGTTGCAGAGCGGGGAAGCTGTGGAACTCCCTTCCCACGCGAGTGTTCCCGGAGCGTTACAACCTGCAACTGTTCGAAAAGAACTCTAACAGTTATTTGATGGCATCTCGGGGCGCCCACTCGGCGCTATAGGTTCGCCTCTCCAGAGAGAAGTCTAACAAAAAAAAAAAAGTAGATCTAGTCTAACACATCTCGAAGTTACAAAACTATATTTTCCGAACCACGAAATGCATAACACTATATCAAACATTTTAGAACAGTATACAACAATATTTTCTTATCGTTTAATATGTAGAATACTCTCGACTGTGAACATACTTATATTGTCATTCATCATCATCATCATCGGCACTAGAACCGGGATCCGGTCTTGGCCTTTTAGCACGTCTTTCTACCGGTATCAGGTTCTTATCCCAGACTTGTTAAATAGTCCATAATAAATTGTTTTTTCGGGCAAGGTTATTAACCCTTGCGCCATATATTGTCATTGGTTTGCTATAATATACAATGTGGCTCAACCTTGGCAAGCGCATTGGAGAACATAATAATTTTGACATTTTCTGTCTGACAGTTGTCATGGAGGATGTTTTTGAAAATTTTATCGTCGGAGATTTTTGCTGTGGTGCAGTACGCTTCAATCGACCATGCTGAAACTGTTCGGGTGCACATCTAAAATAACTTGGTGACTGTGAAAACTCAACATGCATGGAGAAAAAAAAATGGTTAAATATACATCTTAAAAAGACACCAAAAAACCTTTGCACGGAAGATTTTTATTTTCTGGTATAGTTGCTAATCAAAGCGTCCAAATAGATTTCGTGCTGACCGATCTTATGTCAATATCGTAGCAGTACTACCAGTATTGAGACTTCTCCGACAATATCATCTCCACATTGACCTGAGCAGTTGGAAATCCAATGAACTACTGTACACTGCACAATTCGTTTTGATTTAAGGCCATTTCCATACAAAATTCATTTGATACTTCAACTGTTGCCACGTGATAAGACTCGTCGGTTGGAATATGGGATGTTTGCCCACAAATGGCAGAAATCGAGGAAGATTTTTTGACCAATAAATGGTCATAAGTGATGATTTTCGTGCTTTTTACGCCAAACGGAACCTTTGCCAAACAAACTTGTCGGTTCTATGGTATCAGAAATCCTCAAGTTATTCACTGGTTATGATTTCACGACCAAAGAGTCACTGTTTGAAGTGGTATTTGTGCTGGTATGATCTTTTGATGGATTTTGTTCGAAGATTCAAACAGAAGTACTTCATCGGGATATGATTACCAATTTTTCCGCATAGTCTACGTGAAAGCGTTATAGATCATTTCTGGTTTCAGCGAGATGGTGTTCCATCAGACACAGTTAAGGTTACAATCGATTTTTTAAGACATTGTTCGCCGCTCATTTAACACAAGAGAACGGTGATTTTTACTAGCCTCCACGTTCATTCGATTTGACGTCGCAAGGCTTCTTTCTGTAGGAAGGTTTGAAGTCCAGAAGGCCCTACCATCAATATCCGCTTACACACTACACTCCCTGTAAATCTAAACGGTTCCCAAAAACAACCCGAAACCATGGTAGCTGATCGGTAACAAACTAGAATACTATCAGTAAAACTGATATTGAACAACAGTGGCAGCTGCTCAAATTTGATTGCCTAAGCAAACTTAGATGTGTTTCCGAATCCGAAACCATGGCGGCTGATCATAACAAACTAGAATCATCATCATCATCATCGGCATTACAAGCGGGAACCGGTCTTGGCCTTATTTAGTAAGTCCTGAGGCTTGGTAAATTTTTACATAATGATTTGTTTTTTCCGGGCAAGATCATTAGTCTTGCGTCAGAGGCTCCACGACGGGGAATCGAACCCCGGTCTCCTGCGTAACCAGAATGTGGCAACTCTAACAGACACACACAAATTCACAAGCAAAAATAGTGAAGAACACGAACGAAAAAATCGAATAAGTAAAATGCATCAGAACCGTATACCAAGCGATAAAATAAAAATAATTCACACCAGTGGAATATACTCGAGTTTGGAAATCAAATTCTAAACACGGTCAGTAGTCTGATGCTTCACTGCTTCGCTTTTCAATCGTTTCATCGTGTGTTCAATTCACCTTCTTCACTATCCTTGCTTAACGCTATAATTGGTGACTACGACGTGATCTGTACACGACGCAGCACACACACACTCCCCGTAGTAAACAGAACTTCACACACGCAATCATGACTTCTGCATAGAGCACCAAGGCACACTCGCTTGGCTTGCTCCGACATTCTCTCTCGTTCGCTCATCGCTCGCACTCCGATATTCTCTCGTTCGCTCGTCGCTCGCACCGAATCTGATCGTAACGAAGTTTCTGGGAAGGGGGTGGTGTGGCAACTCTAACAGACACACACAAATTCACAAGCAAAAATAGTGAAGAACACGAACGAAAAAATCGAATAAGTAAAATGCATCAGAACCGTATACCAAGCGATAAAATAAAAATAATTCACACCAGTGGAATATACTCGAGTTTGGAAATCAAATTCTAAACACGGTCAGTAGTCTGATGCTTCACTGCTTCGCTTTTCAATCGTTTCATCGTGTGTTCAATTCACCTTCTTCACTATCCTTGCTTAACGCTATAAGAATGTCAGAGGACTTCGGTCTAAAACCCAGTCGATTTTACACAATACCCACTCCTTTCCCTATGATATATACGCACTGACCGAAGCCAACCTCACCCCCAGTATCAGCAGCCTAGAACCCCCCCCCCCCCCTTCCTTCACAGTTTTTCGTGACGACGATGTCCATCATTCCTTGCCTGACACCCCCTGCCGAGGCGTGCTGCTTGCCATCCAAAACGGACTAACATCTTCTCTTATCACCTTCTCTTCTTCTCCCAACCTCGACTATGTCGCTATAAAAATTGAACACTGCTTAAAGTTCTTGTACAACATTTGCTTCTACATTCCCCCTTCGCAACCTACTGCAAACGACCGCTTAACGGAACTGAGTTCTTCCCAAGACGACATTGTAGTCCTGGGCGATTTCAACCTCCCCCATCTCCAATGGACGCTGTCTGACGATGAATCCCACTATATCTCTAGCCCCTTTACTACGAAGGAGTGTCTCTTAATAGACAACCTTACCGAATCTAGCCTTTACCAAGTCAGCAATATCCTAAATCATCTGGGCAGACAACTCGACCTTGTGTTCCAGACAGACCCCTTTAACTCCTCAGTTACCCCTAGTCCTCACATCCTCTCAACTATTGACAACCACCACCCCCCACTTCTCTTATCCTTATACCGCGACTACTCAGCCCACAGCACCCCCCCCCCCCCCCCCTTACCAATATTCTTTCAATTTCCGAAAAGCCAATTTCCGGCTCATAAATGAGTACCTCAGAAATACCACACCCCGCTTAAATGATATTAGTGTAGAGGTCGCTACAGCCTCTCTCTACACAGTAATCCCTATTTGTCCTATATTCCCGAAACTGGTTATCATTCTCATTGCCCCCTGGGTATAACCGCAGACCCCGCACACTACGTAACAAGAGGAATAAGTTGTGGAACACCTTCTTAAATACGCGTTCTCCTCTGGACTATTCCAACTATCTCGGTTACACTTACCCATTCTCCGAGCTTTATAGCTCCCTCTACCACAATTACCTTGCCAGAGCCCAACTCAATCTGATCAATGACCCCAAATCTTTCTACCACTTCATCAACTATAAACGGAAATCAGATGCCTATCCCAACTCTGTTTTCTACGACTCAACTACATCATCTGTCTCCCATACCATAGCCAATCTTTTCGCGTCCTTCGTCAAACTATCCTTCACGGACGACTCGTTCGAGCCGAATCCCTCCCACTTTACTGGCATGTCTGAATTCTCCCTTGGCCCACTCATCATTCTACACATTCAACAACACCAAGTTAAGCAAAAACTTGAACAACTGAAAGACGATTTCAGTCCCGGCCCAGATGGACTCCCTGCTATCTTCTTAAAAAAATGCTCCTCTTCTCTCTCTCTCTCGCTCGCTTAAATCTTCAATCTATCCCTTGCACAAGGTCTGTTCCCTGACATTTGGAAATCCTCTTACATACCCCCCATACATAAAAAGGGGCCAAAAACCGATATATCCAATTATCGTCCCATTGCTAAGCTTTTGCACATTCCTTAACTGTTCGAAGGCCTTGTATATGAAGCGTTATGTTTTCGCTGCACACCAATCATCTCTCCGAACCAGCACGGCTTCCTCTCCGGTAGGCCCACTACTACCAACCTTGTCGAATTCACATCCCACACACTCCTTGCCCTAGAAAACGGCGATGAAGTCGATGTAGTCAGTACCGACTTTAGCAAGGCCTTCGACAAAATATCCCATAACCTCATTCTCTTTAAATTATCTTCCCTTGGTTTTGAACCGCTGTTGATTCAGTGGATCTCATCCTATCTCAACTCTCGAACCTGCCGTGTGCGATTTAGATCCACCCTCTCCGATCCCCCTTTTCCAACCTCAGGTGTCCCCCAGGGCAGTCATCTCGACCCTCTACTATTTATCCTTACCATAAACGACATAGGCTCGTGCATCAATCACTTCCTCATCTCGCTTTACGCGGATGATACCAACATTTTCAAGACAATCCGCTCTCCCCCTGACTCCTCACTTCTCCAATCGGATCTTGACAGCTTTTCGATATGGTGCCAAAATAACTGCCTAGAACTGAATATCGCCAAATGTCACACAATCACCATTTCTCGGAAACGCTCCCCCACCCAGCCACGATCCTATCTCTTGCTAGATCAACCGAAAACGTCGGTTGAATCGATTCGAGACCTGGGCGTCCTATGCGACAAGGAACTTAGATTTACCGCACATATCGATGACATTATCCTTAAGGCCAACGCCGCCCTTGGCTTTGTAAAACGTTGGTCAAAGGTATTCATAAACCCCTACGTCACCCGATCACTCTACACAACTTTTGTCCGGCCACTACTCGAATATGCTAGTCAGGTCTGGTCCCCGTATCAACTGTCTCACATTCGTAGGATCGAGGGCGTTCAACGTCGTTTCTTGCGCTTTGCCCTCCGTGGACTAAATTGGGAAAACCCACTCATTCTACCACCATACATAGGCCGGCTCCTTCTAATCAATCTTAACACACTTGAGGAGCGCAGAATCCATGCTGACATCATCTTTGTCCATTGCCTTCTGTCAGGCTCAATCAATTGCCCAAGCTTGCTCTCCACTTTATCATTTCATACAAACCCCCGTAATGTGCGGAACCCTCGTCTGTTTTACGTGCCCGGTCATCACACTTTTTACGGCGCTAACGAGCCCATCTCGCATATGCTACGACATGCCAACTCCTTTCGCACCTCCTTCGATTTCAACCTCTCGACTCCTGCCCTCAAACGACGTCTCAGAAGAAACCCGTCCTAACCCCGACCCTCTCCAATTCCAACCCCCCCCCCCCCCCCCCGCTATTGCTCCTCGATAATATAGTGGTTAGTATACCCGCCTGTCACGCGGGAGACCGGGGTTCGATTCCCCGTCGGGGAGCCTCTGGCGCAAGACTAATGACCTTGCCCGGAAAAAACAAATTATTATGGAAAATTTAACAAGCCTCAGGACTTGCTTAATAAGGCCAAGATCGGTCCCCGGTTGTAGTGCCGATGATGATGATTAAGCAAAATAAATGAGGGTTCTGCCCTCACTAAAAAAAAAAAAAAAAAAATGTACCCCTATCGACGAGTAGTTGGTACAATCAGCATACAAGTAATCGAAAGCACTCAGAGCAGCGAGAACCTACTTGTACGGGAGTCTCGCGTTCTTGACCCTTCTCTGTTCGGATCCGACCGCCACAATTTCTTCTTCAGTACAAAATCGAACAAAGCACCCTTTCCAACAATATTCCCCTCTATAATAGAGGATTCCTCAATCCATCCCATAGGGTCTACTGCTCTCACACTACACACGCGCACGCACAGTGCAAGATGGCACAAATACACACACACACCGACCAAAGCGCAGATTATCAGACGCCAGAGACGTAATCCGCTTATACTGCCGCACTCAAGACCTACTGGTGATTTGTATCCCACCATCCCTCCATCCAACTAGTTAGAGACCCCTGAACTAACCCTGTATATACTATCCTTAGATACTTGCCCCCGTTTTTATTTTTCAGATGTCTTCGGACCGAGCCCAACATCTTCACGGATGTGGGTGATTTTGGTTATCATAAGATGGACAGAAGCCGAAGATAAAATGAACATTTGCACATTTGCTCTTGTCTCGTTTAAATCGGCCTCCCAGCACACTTCTTTTGTTTTTGTGTTTAGGAGTACTATGCGGGACGTTTAACAGCAGCGACGAATGAAAATAAAGTATATTAAGTGTATACATAAGTTATTCCGGTTTATCTAAGGGATGGCGCTAGCCAGAATCTAGTGAAAGATACCTTGAAATCGCTTGGATGGGACATCTTACTCCACCCACCGTACCCCCTAGAGTTAGCGGCATCTGACTATCACCTCTTCGCATCAATGGGGCACGAGTTCGCAGAGCAACACTTCAGCTATTTGGAGGAAGTTGGAAAATGGCTTGTTATGTGTTTTTATAACAATTTATATTATTTGATAATATATATTTATTGCAAGAAGGGGGAGGGGGGGGGGGGGGGTTTCGTGAGTTGGACCGTTGAGCGGTCGTTGGAGAAGTTGTCAGTGGCTCGTTGCAAGGGGCGTTGATGGCTGCTCCCCTGTTAGGTTTTCTATTTCGATTGATCTGTCTGGTTTATTATGGCGCCAACACAAATTCTGACCTCTCGGAAACACCAATTGTTAATTTCTTTCCCACAAATATTTAAATTATCTGAGGTTACTCAAGTCCGTATTGTGTTCTCGAAAATGTGCGTTCTCGTTCGGGGATTGACGTTGAATTAATTTATTTTTGCGGTTGACCTTATTTTTATTATTTGACGCCAACGCCGTTTTTTATTTATTTCTCTGCCAAGTAGAATTTGCATAAAGTAGTTTATGCAAATTAGCTACTTGGCGAGTTGTTCTCCTTTTGCAGGTAAAGGGGGGAAACGAAGGGGGACTAGTGGATTCTGGGGGGACCTGGACTCAAGGTCGGTCCGTAACAGGCTCAACGAACGGTTTGCGACGAAAGACAAGCAGTTCTTTTCGCATGCTCCTCATAAATCACCTGAAACATGGGCGAAATGTGTAGAAGTCGCTGGCCAACATTTTGAATGAAAAAAATAAATTTCCCTAGAAAATTACGCATTGTTTTACCAAAGAATGTGGAAAAAATGTATGCATACACTTAGTATTTTAAACTTTAAACTATTGTATTTTTATCAGAAAACGGCGGCATTTTGCGCTCTTCCCTCAAATAGAGGAAGCCTGTGGGGGGTTTCTCTATCCTGCATGAGAAACAACCCACAATTCCAACCAACATTTCCTACCTAATTTTGACCGCCTTTCAGCGTGTCAAATCAACCCCATTTCCCCCTACTTACCTGTTCACCTGCAAAGGATGTTTCCACCAAGGACACATAGCTAAACTCATTGTACCACGCAGACAATGCATAAATGAGTTTAGCTTACCTTTTTTGCCATACGGCAACTCGTGTCCATGTCGATTAGCGACAACCAAATCCAGCCAGATGAAGTTGTCGCATCATTGCAGATCCGTTTGGGAAATTTATCACCACATTCGATTGAATCACGTGATAATATTTCCCTAGCGTTACTTCGGCTTTTCTCCAGACACTTCATTCGCTGGGGATCAATGTTCTCTTTTTGCAGGTGAATATCATCAGCTTAATTCTCCTCTCTTTCTCAGTTCTGTCTTCGTATGGATCAATGTACACTAAACCCACCATACTACCGAATCAGGTCAATGGGTTCCGCTCAGAACTACATTGATTCATGCATATACAACCAAATCCACCCCAAGATAATCGTACAGCATGTTTCTGTTCTCTTATTGTCCCGCTCTCCTCGATCATCAGATTACCGATGTAACCTACCACACATCGAAGGACGTGGCAATGAGAGAGCAGAAGTATGTTCTCTTTTGGTTGTATCCAATTTCTTCCCTTTTGAAGTCAGTCGATTAACGTGTTTAATCAAGGGAGGTGGTGTCGCTAATTGCCACCGCGTGTGCATGCTCATGCACACGCTCGTCCGCGGACATCCGAATTTTAGTTGTAGAGTTATGTGTTGTGTGACCGCATCGGAATGTTCTCACTAGTGAATATTTTCAATAAATTAAAACGCTTGCTGGCAGTGCTATCTGTTATCTTTTTTATTGATTACTTTGGTGTCTTAACTCACTTATTCGAATTAGACTTCAATCGTTTATTTATCTATCCACTCGAAGGAGATGTCGTCCAATATGCGCATCGGATTCGGTACAACCAGGAAGTGGACGTGCGTCCCATAAATGTTTACAATTACACATCCTCAATAAAGATGAACATAAATCGATGCCGCATTTTGAGAGACGAATGGCTATACGACAAACCTGGGGTTACGAGCAACTCTTTTCGGACGTGATTATTCGAACAAATTCTATCCCACGGATCGATGGGAGATATAAGGAATACGTGCCATACGTCGGCACATCTACCCTTATAACCCCGCAAGCCTTCGTAAGTATAACAGGTTGATGTTAACAAGCCAAGGACCGGAGACGGACATAAGGCCAATATCCGTCAGAAAATAGCTGCAACATCAACCGAAACACTGACCAATGTGTGTAAAACGCACAAAAACGAACGCATGAGAGCGTTTAGGCTCAGGGTGATCACTTACGCCACACCGTATTCAAAAAATTGGTTAAACAAATCTACTTAGATAGAATTAAATTATTTCAACTTCAATAGCAATAAAATCCTTTTTTGTAATGGTTTTTTTAACAACAAATACGCTCACCTAAGTTAGAAGTATTAAAAAGTGCTCACATGGGACAAAAACAGTGGCCATCTTTGACGACCACGCGAAAGATTTGTGACTTCGAGCAATTATATAGGCCAATTCAGGATGTGTACATACCGACCCTGTTTTTATGACGGTGGCTAGCGAACTCCAGAAAGAGGGTAGATGTGGAGCCAATCCCAAACAGCCGATGTACAAAGCTACGAAAATGATTAGACTCAGATTCAACACAGGTCTGTACTCCAGGTTTGCGACTTCGGATAAAATGACGAAACTGATAAGAGACAACATCGAAAGTGGGGAATTCATGGAACGAAAACTCTTAGTCTTCAAATCACTTTCCAATTTCGCAGAGTAGTAGGTGAAACATATCTTGGACATAACATAAAGTTGGAATATATGGTAGACGATGAAATTGATTGCCTGTGTAGTAAGGAAAGTATATGGCGAAGCCCTGAGAAACAGGAGAACGTTACTCAAGATTCATCATCAAACGACACCCACGCTATTTTTTTAAAATTTGGACTTGGCGATTGAAATTGACTGCCCGCAGCCAGACAAGGATTTTGTCGAAGACTGACTTAGGCACGTTTTCAATATTAACGGTTGTGAGTCAATCCTCAAATGACAATACCATCATCATCATAACGTACACAGATCAAAGTAAGATGCACTCAAGAAGGAAACTTTGAAGAGTCATTTAAGTTCTAAGCTTCTAACATTCGAGTTCGAGTGAGCTGCTTCTCTCCACCGGGGTTTATCATCATCATCATCATCGGCACTACAATCGGGAACCGGTCTTGGCCTTATTTAGCAAGCCCTGAGGCTTGTTAAATTTGTCCATAATGATTTGTTTTTTCCGGGCAAGGTTATTAGTCTTGCGCCAGTCACCGGGGTTTATGGGGCTACCCAATTGGATCCTATTTTCCTATTTTCAGGCATCAGCAAACTCGTTTCCCCGCCAACAGTGGTAACGGCTCGAATAGGTTGATTGGTGACAAAGAATACAATCACTCGATTTAAGCCAAGGTCTTATTTTCCTATTTTCAGGCATCAGCAAACTCGTTTCCCCGCCAACAGTGGTAACGGCTCGAATAGGGGGATTGGTGACAACGAATACAATCACTCGATTTAAGCCAAGGTCTTAGGCCACTGATAATTTATGAAGATACGCTAGTAATATATGAAGATATGTGAAACAAGCGGTTTTATATACTCGCGAAGAATATAAACATCATTTAAAAATTCTTCAAGGTGTTTTCTAATAAAGCAGCCTCAGCGTCGCCATTTCTTAATGTTTGTCAATTGTTTGTTTAATCGTCCGAAGTATGCTTTATAGTTTTTACTAAATTGTTAAAAAACGCTTTACGAAATTACTTTTTTTATTGGCGTTAGATAGTTTGGATTAAATGGCTTTGAAGTGGCAACAACATTGGCGTTAGATAGTTTGGATTAAATGGCTTTGAAGTGGCAACAACATTACAATATAAATCGTTGCACGTGTGGAGAAAGCTTTACAGCAAGAAACCCTGGTTACACCACGAGAGTTTATTTATTTCCCATGGCATTGGCCATTATATATACTATTGACAATATAAACACCTGCAGAAAAAGGTTCTACTTTTACATTTGAAAAGTCGATATCCTGAGATCATTATCATCCACAAACAATAAACAATTTTTACTTTTCTCACTTAAGTTAAATAAGTTCCTAATCGTCGTTATCCCACACCTCCAGCAGTCAATATCAGATATATCGAAAAGACCGGTGTCCCTTCAACTCATCCAGTCTGCCATGAAATTGCTGCAAATCCTTTTACAACCACTAAAACCCTATAAAATATGGTATGGAATATATTATCAGTTGACAGGTTTATTCACAAAAGGACACACAATAACTTACAATCCTTAAGGGACAATAGAGTTGCTGCCAATGAATTTGCACTCCACCAGGAAGATTGGAGTTCAAACGTATTCAGTGGCCTCTATAAATAAGTAGATTTTTAAATAATATTTTATTACATCCTTGTTTTTAGATATTCCCCACAATAATAAATGTGCATACATATGTATTTTCGTTTTATTAACTTTACATAACATTGTTTCTTGTAATATGCTGAGTTTGCAATAGACGACCAAACAAAAAATCGTCTACACGAATATGAATGACACACTTAAATGAATGCAAGACAAAAGCTAAACAACTAGAGCAAATGACAAAGCTACAAAACCCAAAGAACGCGGGATATCCACATCAAGAAATTTATAATTAAGAGAGAAAAAAAAGGTGATACGTAAGGGACAGAAAACATTCAATTTGCCAACATCCATAGTTTATGTTTGGGAAAAATTAAAAAAACACTAAGAAGGAAAAAAAAACAGGAAATAAAGTAGAACTGAAGGAGGTGAATAATGCCACACCTATCAAACCCCTTTACACTTTAGGAAGGCCAAAAACCTGTATCTTCCGGTGACCCTCCGACCATTGGACACCTACTGGTAGGCTCTTCCAGGGCAGAAGGTCCCCGTGCAACGTTCACCGTGTAAAATGTAGTTAAGACAGTACATCGAAACTAGCAAGACAAAGCGCCCACAGGACATCTTTGTTTCATTGTGCCCGAAGAGTGTAAATGAGCTTTTTGTTTTGAATTACTGCAAAATAATAAGGACGAACGGAGGGTATAGAAAAAAACAGCCATTAAAAAAGGAGGGATTAAAAAAATGTAAATAGATTGCGAATAATGACAGACTGTGCAGGAGGATACAAGTTTCCATCTTTCCATGCCCCTGTTTTTGTTGTTGTTGTTATTGTAGGTATTCGTTTGTATCCTGTCGCGGAACTAAAGATTATAAATAAGTGCAGACGAGCTAACACCGGAAGTAATTACAAAAATTTTTTCTTTTTTTTTTTTGCTTTGTTCATCCACAATTAAGAACTAAATACAAAGATACTGTAAAACATCCAACTCAACGTCCATCGAAATTGCGACACTTTACACAACAGAAAGTATGTATTTCATCTTGAACACTATAACTACACAATAACAACGCCAACGAGACGTAGCTCAACGGTATACATGGCTTATGTAGATAAACGTTTAATAGATAAGTGTAAACATCTTCTTCACCATTTTGATGCAAGTTACACAAAACATCCAAAAAGTAAAACAAACAAACAAATGAATTTAAACAAAGTGAAAAAAAAAACAAATATATATCCAGAAACATATTTCTAAAATCAATCTTTGGAAAACGAAAATCTTTTGAGGAAAATTTGTATAAGACTGATGTGTTAGATTTCATTGAGCGCTGCATCAACTTATGGCAAACAACTGACAACAAAAAGATACAATTTATAGAGATAGAAAATTAGTGGTTGCGTTATTACAATTATTGTAAGTGGACACGTAATTACTTTCGGGCAATGATATGGACCGATGTTGGGATGAGCGAGCGCGTAATCGTCCGAACCCGGACAATGGTCTGAATCCAGCAAATAAACGGCGACGTAATCCGGTATCGTTCGGATACGATGTATACTGGCCACCAGATGGTTGCATTGTTCCCGTTGTTCCTGATTGAATGCGGTAATCTTAAAAGGATATCATTACGATTAAGATTGTTTTTTTATTTTGTCTGTTTTGTTTTAAACGGTTATAATATTTTTTGTTTTATTTGAAACTAGTTATCAACAAAGAAAATATCTTGTATCATACTGTAGAAGGTGCTGATACATCGAAACCTTCCGAGGTAGGCCCTGGGCAAAATGGATTACAACCAATTAATTGAATTAAACATAAATTTACTTAAAGAACTAAATTTTACAAAACTTTTACAAAACAATACATAAAATTAAAATGGAAAATGGGGACTCTCGTTCTGGGACTAGCACGCATTAGAGGGCCATAAAGCACCAATGTTTACGATTGTTGACACTTTTTAAAAACACTTTCGTATCCTTCAAGAAGTGAAACACTTTTTTTTTTAATTTATTTTTATAATCTGTGAAGAGTGTTTAAGTCAAGGCATCAGAAGAGTCCATGTTCCATGGCGGACAGTTAACCCCAAGATTGACAGGTCCAAATTAAAAAAAAAAAACAACTTAAACAGCATTCTTAAGAGAAATTCAGCACAATTTATTAATCATCGATTTAAAAGAGGCAGATGTTTGAAAAAGGCCCTTTTCTCACTTTTTGCCTTCCTAAAAAAATATTTTCCAATTTTTTGTCCGAATTGTGGTGAATTGCTACATACGATGCACAATTAACAAAACACAAAATGGTTTATTGAAATCGTATCAGTGAATCGAAAGATTATCTGTCCGCAGTTTTGAAATGTCGAGAAAAATTCGTTTCAAATTTTTGTTTCTTATTTACGGAGCATCTTTCGAAAAGAGCAGAGAATACGCATCTACTACAGGACTAACTTTTTGTTTAATTGAAGAATAAAAAAAATCGATTTTTGAAAATTCTAATGCGTACTAGTCTCTTGAAAACAAAGACATCTGAACCACCTATAAAACTCCATTATGTTGGCAAATTGATTCCTACTTAAAACCATTGCATCTCCTAGGATTGATAGGTTATTGATGTACCACATTTACATATATTGTTTCAATTAGAGGACATATTAGGGAAGATGAGAGATTAATTTTTCGAAGTTTAATACGAGGGTTGCCTTTTATATTTCGAGATTAGAGAACAAAAACAAATATTGATCATCGAAAATAACTTTATTGTTTTTCAAAATATTCCCCATGAAGATCTATACACTTTTGCATGCGTTTGAACCAATTGTCGAAGCACTTTTGCCACTCTGATTGAGGTATCTCCAACACATGCATTCTGAATGCAGCAACCGCTTCTTCAGGAGTCGAAAAACGTTGACCTCTCAGTTTGTTTTTTACGTACGGGAATAAAAAGAAGTCATTCGGTGCCAAGTCAGGACTATACGGCGGATGACCCATCAAATCGATGGGTGCTTAAAAATCCATTTGTCGCAGCCGATGTGTGAGAGCTCGCATTGTGGTGGGGAAGAGTGATCCGTCCTCGGCGGTTAGTTTTCCTGATTTCTTGGAAGATAACTGGCAAACAAATGGTTGTGTACCACTCAGAATTGACTGTTCTGCGTTGTTCTAGTGGTACGATTGCGACATGTCCAGTTTTTCCGAAAAAACAGGCGACCATTTGCTTGGAAGTGCTTCGTGCGCGAACAACTTTTGTTGGATTTGGCTCATCTTGAAACCCCCAGACAGTCGACTGCTGTTTACTTTCGGGCTCATACGCGTAAATCCACGATTCATCACCTGTCACGATGTCATAGACGTGTTTCGAAGCACCGCGACCGTATTTTTTGAGCATTTCTTTCGACCAATTGACACGAGCCTTTTTTTGGGCGATTGACAAATTGTGTGGGATCCAACGCGAACAAATTTTTTTGACAGTCAAATGTTTATGCAATATTGAATGTATGCTGGTCCCACTAACGCCTAAGGTTGTCTCAATCTCACGATAGGTCACATGACGATCTTCCAATATCAGTTCGCGCACAGCATCAATGGTTTTCGGAACAACAACTGATTTTGGACGACCTTCACGAAATTCATCTTGTAGTGAACTACGACCACGATTGAATTCACCATACCATCGATAAACACTGGTCCTTGATGGAGCTTCATCGCCAAAAATTGAATTAAGTTCATCCATGCACTGTTGCTGAGTTAATCCACGCCGAAAGTTGTAAAAAATAATCGCACGGAAATGTTGACGATTTAATTCCATTTTTGGGCCGAGATGAATCTTTTAAGTTATTGTAAACAACACAAATAGCGCTCGTATGTCAAAACGTTCTGAGTGCGTATAACCTCAAAAATGTCCAACTTTACGACAGAGCTGTCAATTGCCGGATTGCAACACTAGGGTTGCCAAATCCCGAAACATAAGAGGCAACCCTCGTACCTGTGATGTTCTTTACTCTGGAGTTTTCTAGGATTTTTTCGATTCAAGTCTTCTCCCATTCGCGTTTTGGGCATTTGAAAAGTTTCGTTGCCTCTTTCCGAAATGTCGCGTATGTTTCTGCGTTGATTTCATCATATCTTTCTAAGTGGATCACTCTGAGGCGTTTACGTTGTTCGATCTTCGCCCTGTACTCATCGTCAAGGTTTAGACTTATTTGTTTTCTTTAGTTCTAATACCTTTTGGGCTGTTTGTTTGATTGCGTCTCCGGTCGATGCCGATTTAATGAGCATACTATTGGCTTCCTCTTCCTCACTGCTCCCATTCTCTAGGATGCTAAATCTGTTCGTTAGTTCGTCTTGATATTCAGCCCTGTTGCGCAGGTCTTTTAGTTTATCAATGTCGAACTTTTTGTTCGTCTCCCGTGACTGCCCATGTGGGTTGACTGTGTGCCGACTCCTGATTTTGCCCATCGCTAGAAGATGATCAGAGTCGCGATCTGCTCCTCTATGTGATCTTACGTCAATGATATTCGAGTGGTGTCTTTTGTCTATGAGGAAGTGGTCTATTTGGTTACAGATTACGCAGTCGGGTGATATCCATGTGGCTTTATGGATTTGTTTGTGCACGAACACAACGGTCGAATGCTGTATCATCAAAAGTTCTCTGGAATGCCAGTCATTCTTCACTGACACCGTTGATGTATAGAAGCTCGATCACATGTCTTGAAGGAGGGCGTTCTAGCCCTGAGAAAGCCTTTCCGTCGTTTGGCCTAACTCCTGTTGTCACTGTTTCTTTAGTCTTGGTGATACGCCATATCTCTCTCCTTCTCAACCGCCTCGACTGATCGATCCAAAATCCGATAAAATCGTATTGGCCATCTTATTCTTCTACTTCATTCCCTGTTTTTGATTTCGTTCCAATAATTCGAGCTGCCTTGGCTTTCGCCTCGAAGATTTCCATTTGTAATCTGTCGACCATCAGTTTCGCCTTGATCTCGGCCCTTGTTGACCACCGTATTGGTCGAAACATCTACCTCCGTACGAGCAATACGAGTTCTTTCTCCTTCAATGGTACACCTCAATAATTACCGCAATGTATACATGGTGACGGATCAATAGCGTACGATAAGTTCCTTGGTGGCACTGACGCGTGCTGATTCCCTCCTCCCGGAGTGATGATATGGTGATGTGATCAGCGACTAGATGCGTCCGATATACTTATCCAGCCGTGTAGGCGACTGAGCATGTGCCAACTATCGCGAGATGTGTAGCGGGTATGGCAGCCATCTATAATTGGCTGGGTAGATATTTTGCCAGCGTTTTCCTCGATTCAACCGATCTGGTCACACATAAAAAAAGGAATGAAGGAAAGGTCGAATTAAACAAGGAGAAGTCGTCATGTCTCTTTGCTGTGACGAAACCAAGTTTCGGGTTGCCAAATCCCGAAACATAAGAGGCAACCCTCGCATTATTTTTCTCTATTATCATCACCATCAACGGCACTACAACCGAGAACCGGTCTTGGCCTTATTTAGCAAGTTCCGAGGCTTGTTAAATTTTCCATAATGATTTGATTTTTTTTTTCCGGGCAAGGTTATTAGTCTTGCGCCGGAGGCTCCCCGACGAGGAATCGAACCCCGGTGTCCCGTGTGACAGGCGGGTATACTATTTTTCTCTATATCGTTTCCAATAGTCAAGCGGTTTGCATAGTATTTCCAACATCAAACTCAAGAATATTCCAATCTCCACTATCTATCAACATTCGTTTACCTCCCATAATTTATCGCATAATTGGCTATTTTCTAACAACAACAAAAAAAAAAAAAAACGAAGAGTAGCTGAAATAGCATAATTTAAATACATTTGTCATTTTTTTCGCGACAATTGTGTTTGACTGATGCCTCTAGAATGAAACGGGCAATTTGACTCTTATCAACTCCTTTTTCGTTAAATTGAATTCATAAACAGAATCTAATAATGGAATTCACAAATCAAGTACTTAAATAATGTCCATATATAGGCCCCATAATTGGAGCCCATAAGAAGACTGTGGCGGTTCCGCCAAACCCCACGGTACGCTTTCCTTAAAAATCCCCATAACATCCATCTTCCCATATAATTTCGCCAATGCAATCGCATTCGGCACACAAAAACGCTGCACGCATTTAAGAGATCAAACCCATGATCTTAAATTCCCTGTTAAGAAAACTTACCTTCATGCATCTCTTCGCATACAATTTTCTGTAAGAACTCTTCATGACCTTTTTAGGAATTCCATAACTCCCATTGTTTCCCGCCAATGCATTTGCATTTGCCCCAGAAAACATTTCCTTTTCCAAGGACATGTAATGCTTTCAAGCATTATCTGAAATTCCTAAAATTGTTCCTTAATGTGCATATGCACCATAAATACCAAACATTCGGCACCCTTTGTCTGAGTTAAAATACTATGTCGGTCAGCTTGTTTTTACAGCTGCAACACTAGCGATTCAATAGACAAAAAATCATGAATTTCTTTCGTCGCCACCACGAATTGCTTGGCATACATAAATGCAAGCAAGGGATACGTTTCGGCAATTAACCCAAAATACGATATACAATTTCCATTGTATAAAGTATCGTATCCCATTAACACCTTTTTATCAACGTCCGTCATAGCGACGTTGCATAAACATGACCCTCATTACGGAGCGAACCATTTGGTCGCCTTTTCCTTTGTTCTCGCCGACTGTCTTTCTCGTTTTTCCACTGCTTTCGAACACGTGCAACAACATCGGATCTGAACGTCCACACACACACAACCATGATCCCAACTACGAGATCCGGTTTTCTTGTTCCCACAAGAGAGGCTCTACGTTACACTCGTGGTATATAAAACATATCCTTGGCAAGAATATATTCACACCCTTAAGAGAAAAGTTTTTCTCTCTCTTCCTTTTTCCTTAAATTTCCCTTTTTTGCGAAATCATCTCTGCATGAGGTGATGATCGCGGAGTCGAATTTCATCTGCTGACCACACTGGTCGCCGAACTCCCGCTCTCCACCGGTTGCGGGGATGCGTTAAAGTCGTAGTCGCGAGTGTCCGTGAATTCGGTTATTTTTGTTTGTACCGGAGTGGCAATCGAAAACCATTGCCATAACAACATACAATAAATTGCATCCAAGCGCATTGTGTATATTAAAATAAGATAAATAAAAATTAACTGAATGTCACAAATTTCCTTAAGGAATATATATTTGGAGAATAAAACTGAACAAATAGATTCCGGTGTGTTTTCTTTATTGTGTTTCCCCTTGCTCCTCGTGGACGTCGTGTTGTAAGATCCTGTTTCGTGTTTTCTCTTGTTGCGACGACGCGACGGGCCAATTATCAATTAATATGATGGAGGAGGAAGTCAACCGAGTGTCCGTGTTAGGCACATTACTTCCTCCCCACAAGACTCCACAAATGGAGTTTACAAACTGAATCCGTAATTGGAGTATATAAATGTAGTCCACCAATGGAGTCCATAAATGGAGCCAACAATTTGAGTCCATAAATGGAGTCTATAAACGGAGTGCATAATTGCAGTACACAAAAACTGACTCCATAATTGGAATACATAAATGTAGTCTATAAACAGAGTCCATAAATGGAGTCTATAAACGGAATCTAAAAATGGAGTTCATAAATTGTGTTGGCAAATGTGGTCCATAAACTAAGTCCATAACTACAGTCCAAATAAGGAGTTCATAAATTGAGTCCATAAATTCAATCCCCAAATGTGGTCCCTAAATTAACTCCATAAATGGACTCCATAAATGGAATCCATAAATGGAGTCCACAAATGGAGTCCACAAACGCATTTCATAGAAGGAGTCTGTGGCGGTTTTTTAAAGTCTTCTCCAAGAACCACCCATTTCCTCAACAAAACCGTCTTTTCCCTCACTCCACAAGCCACTATACTTACCTGCATTCGAGCAGCGTAAGCTGTCTTTCAGTGGCTTTCACCTGAAAGTAAAACCTCTCCGATACATAACATTGAATTTTTCTGATTCATAATATACGAACCATTCCATACCCCCTATCGGCTCAGCTCGTCAGCAATTATAATCGATAAACACACGCTGGCCAGTGTGTTTGTTGACACAGTATTCTTACTACGGGTCATAATTGAATATTTCTCCTATACCCTTAGGTTCGCAATAGTTGCGACAATTCCCTTTCATAGGTTATCAACCGATCATGGAATTTGGGCATGGAAATGATCATTGTTTAGACATTCTTACCCATGCCATGCCCTATGATGACCCACAGCAAAGCAAAGCTAACACACAGTACCTCACTGCGTTTGTTTTGTTTACTAACCGCTGGTCCATGGTTCCCCTGGGTGAGACGTTAGCCTGCACATCTGCAGGTCAAATTCCTCACCACCATATGCACGTACCAGCATATTAACCTAAAATAGATAACACCCAACGTGACCCTTGGCCACCGTCGGCAAGATTTCTGTTGACTTAATGCTAACAAAATTTCTTCCTTCCTAGAGCACCAGAGCCATACGGCTAAAACAAATAAACCCCAATCTTCGGTCGACCTATCGTCACCGAAGAATGTATTGCCTACAACGGCATTACATAAGTACAATGCCTGCAGTTCATTATGCTCGTCCATGTTTATTCAGGTGCAGTTTCGTTCGTTGCCGATATGCAGGCTAAAGGGCACCGTACTTGTCCTATACGGACGCATGGGGAATCCTCCCATTCGATTCTTTTCTGATCGCTTATTGGCCGTCGTCAAGTTGAGCCTACTCGCTCCTCCCACATCGATGTGATCCACCACCGTTGAATCTGACGGATGTGGATTGCATCGGGGAGTCAGATTTCATCGCCTTAAGCGTGCGCACGCGATTTATAGAGCCGTGTTTTCGGTGACGACAAGTTTTTTTTTCCGGTGTAACTAAATTACTCATGGTCTTGTGATAGGAGTTGCGTTCTGTTGCTTTAAAGTGTCGTTGTCGTGTATATAATCAGTGCGTTTTATTTCCTTGCACCTGTCCGAAAGAATAATTGTGAACGTTTACTCCACTTTAAGAAGTTTAAATAAAAGAGAACAATGTACAACTAAACCAGTGCGTTTTATTTCCTTACACCTTTCCCAGCGACTTGATTTTCAGCATAACGTAGGTGGTGTTTATATTGAATCCGCGCCCGTGTCGACGCCCTAATATAAACCACCATAACTCCACAAGTGGAGTCCGTAATGCGGTCCATAGTTGGGTTCCAAAACTATACTATTTATTGGCCTATAAGAACCTGGAAGTACATGACCTCACCGACTTGATTCCCCCATCATTCCCTGTCACGTCCACTCTCCGTCCACGCCGATCCGATCTCCTCAAGGTCAAACCTTACACTGTCCTCCCATCCCCGTCGCGGTCGTCTCCCCCCGTTGGTCTACCGTCAAGAATTCTACGCACGGAATTGTTTTGCTTCCCGTTTTGTGAGAGCCCATGTTTCGCATCCGTATAGAGCAATCGGCATGATTACGGTTCTATAGACACGGAGCTTTATATTATATATTGATAGCAGTTTGGATCTCAGCAGTTTTCTGACTGCGCGCCAACTAGCGTTGCCGGAGTGTAGTCTTTTGTTAATTTCCTTCGACATTTCATTACTGGCCGTCAGTATTGTTCCCAAATATTTAAATTCTTTAACTTTTTCAAATATCTTGCCTCTGAGGTTTATATGTGTTCCCTGAACTCCACCTACCCTCACCGTGATCATGTATTTTGTTTTGTCTTAATTTATTTCTAGGCCCACCTCTTCTGCCGCTTGCATGATAATTTCACAGTTTTTACTTACAGTTTCTAGATTATCTGCCAGAACGGCGATGTCATCCGCATACGCGAGCACTTGTGTGACCCCGTTCAGGGATGATCCGGCCAAGTTGTCATCTTGTACCTTTCTGATGACATACTCGAGCACAAGGTTAAAAAGACACGGTGATAGGTCATCTCCCTGTTTTAGTCCGTCCCGGATTTAAAATGGTTCTGAGAGGTGGTTTTCTATTTTAACTCACCCTTTGTTTACGTTCATGCAAATTTAAATCTGGGCCGCATATTTTTTTCAGGATTCCCAGCTCAACTACAATATGGTAGAGTCTTTGCCTTGCGACCGAGTCGTAGGCTTTTTTGAAGTCAACGAACAGTTGGTGAACCGACTCTCCGTATTCCCACTTCTTTTCCAGTAGTTGCCTTATTGTGAACATTTGGTCGCTTGTTGAATGGTTCCTACGGAATCCGCATTGGTAGTCTCCCAGTATTTCTTCTGCATACGGTGTGATTCTCATCAGTATGACATTTGTTAGTATTTTGTATGTGGTTGGAAGCAATGATATTCCTCTGTAGTTTTCGCAGTCATATCTGTCGCAATTTTTTGAAAATGGGGACAACGATTGAGGTTTTCCATTCTTCCGGAGAGACTTCCTTATCCCATATTGTTTTGATGAGTTGGTGGATCTTTCGGGGTGGTTGCCTCTCCTGCACGCTTCACAAGCTCTGTCGGTATGCAGTCTACTCCGGGTGCCTTGTACTTTTTCAATCGATTTATTGCGTCTACAACTTCGTTGAAAGAGGGCTCTGGGGTCTGAGGCTCGGATATATGTACGTCTGGTGCGTTTATTTGTGGTTGGTGGGTGCGTACATTGAGCAGGTTTTCAGAGTACTGCTTCCATCTTGTCACGATATTGTTTGTTTCTGTGACCAGACAGCCGTTTGCGTCTCGAATTATGTTGGCTCCCCCCCGTTATCCATTTCTAATTGAATTTATGCCAACATACATACCTCTGATGTCCTTTGGTCTGGCATTTTCTAGGATGTTTCCGATCCGAGTCTTCTCGGTTTCCAAAACTGGAGTATATAAATGAAGTCCATATGGAGTCCAAAAATGAAGTGATCAAACATAATCATCATCATCATCGGCACTACAACCGGGATCCGGTCTTGGCGTCATTTCACAAATCTCTTCACCGATCCCGGTTTCGAGCCGATGTCATTCAGTTTGGCACTCCCACGCTCTGGGCGTTCTGGTCTACGCCATCTCTTCATCGCAGACAAGGTCTGCCGCGCTGTCTCCTTCCATACATCCTGCCACAAAGGTCTTTCCGGGCAGACTCCTCTTCGGTCATTCGAGCTAGGTGGCCGCCCACCGGAGTCTACCGAGCTTGATTTTTCTTACAACACCAGCTTCAAGGTAGATTGCGTACAACCCATGGTTGTAGCGTCTCCGAAAACATCAAATGCAGTCCATAAATGGAGTCCATAAATGGAGTCCATAAATGGAGTCCATAAATAGAGTCCATAAGTGGAGTCCACAAATGGAGTCTATAAACAGACTCTATAAATGGAGTCCAAAAATGGAGTCATCAAACGGAGTCCCTAAATTGTGTCCATAAATGGAGTCCACCAATGGAGTCCAAAAATGGAGCCATCAAACGCAGTCCGTAAATAGAGTCCATAAATGGCGACCCTAAATGAAGTCCATAAATGGAGTCCACAAATGGAGCCCATAAAGGGAGCCTATAAATGCAGTCCGTAAATGGAGTGTATAAATGAAACCCATAAATGGCTACCGCAAATAAAATTCAGAAATGGAGTCCTATAATGCAGCCGGTACGATATGAAAGTCCATAAATTGAGTTTGTGGGGGTGAGGTATAGATGCCGACGTACGACACGGATTCACTGAAATCCCCAACGATGTGTCGCAGAAAATTATTCACCAAACAATATGTAACGTGTTTTAGAAAACCACGAGTATTTTAATTACACTGGAATATCCTTTGAATATGATAGATACATAAGTATTTCTAATTAGTTGATCGTTCTCTCTTTTTTTTCGGTCAGATACTCTAAAATAAAACTCGACAGACTCGTAATAAAAATCGCGTGTGTACGCAACAGTGGTTGAATATCGACTCCGAGTGCGTGTGGCACTTTGGCGATTGAGATGCGACTAAACCCAATTAGAGAGGAAATTTGGATTTTGCACACCGATCAGCCAATGGTAATCGCGTTCTCCTGTGCATTCCTCAATTCTCTCCGCTCATTGAGGTGAAAAAATCCTTGTGTATTCGTTCGAGGATCGATGGGCGGAGAAAGGATGACGAAATCAAAAGGAAAAGCACAATAACCCAGGGTTGATCTGGCTTTGGTGTGCTTGTATCAATGCAGCCTCTGAGGATGACCCACTGACCTAGTGCGGCGACTGTGGTGATCTCAGAGTGTATTGAACTATCGGAAGATAAAAATGAGAAGGAGAGGAAAATGTTTTATAGCTACCCACCTGTAAAAAGAGATCATTGATCCCCAGCGAATAGAGTGTCTGGGGAAAGTCGATAGGGCGTCGCTGATGCTTGGGAAATAATCAGCGTGAGAACCAGACCCATCGACGCTGAAATAACCCCAGCGGTTTTGCTATGATGCAACAGCGTCGTTTGGTTAGATTTAGTTGTTGCTAACCAATATGACGTTGAGATTTCCGGTAGAAATCTCATAGGGTTAATGATATGGAGTTGCTGTATAGCAAAAGGGAGCTGAATTCAATTATGCATTATCGGCATAGAATAATGAATTCAGCTATGCTTTCTTTTACAGGTAAAATAGCTGAACGGTGGGATAGGGGATAATGTGACGCGCTGTAGGCGGTTGAAATTAGGTTGAAATTGTGGGTTGGTTCTCCATGTAGTATAAAGAACCCTCACAAGTTCACAAATGTGGTCCATAAATTGAGCCCATAAATGTATGTGGGTCATAAATGAAATCCATAAATGGATTTCATAACTGGAGACCACAAACGGAGTCCAAAAATCGAGTCTACCAATCAAGTCCATAAATGGAGTCAACAAACGGAATGCATAAACTGAGTTTGTATAAACGGTGCCCAGAAATGGAGTTCATAAAATGAGTCCATAAATGGAGTTCATAAAATGAGTCCGTAAATTGAGTCCTCCAATGGGGCCCATAGACGGAGTCAACAAAGGGAGTCCACAAATGGAGTCCACAAATAGAGTCTATAAATTGAATCCACAAATGGAACCATAAATGCAGTCTATAAATTGAATCCATAAATGGAGTCCACAAAGTCATGGCCATGCCTGAAACAAGCAACAGCGTTGAACCCGATACCAAAAAGCAAGGAACTTAACGTTCCGAAAGCTTCCAATATCGAGTTCAACGTTTCATACATCATACATGAAACAAAGGTTGGGTGAGGATTGCAACGCATTCATCCATCATATTCAAAAACAATTGAAAAGGCAGGCATGCAGCGCATCCCAGAAAAGCACAATCTTCAATTTCGAACATCTGCACGATGTTTCCATGAAATACCATGTCGGTAAGTAAACCGAACAAGGGATACATTATCGGGTAGCTAAATTCAATTAGCACCTAAACCCCTTCCATGATCTAATGCTAAGGCACACATGCGCTAACAAGCGATTCGTTGCGCCGCTGATTAGCAGCCATAGAGCCATAAACTCTAAACACTATCCCAGATAGATGTTTATGAGTGAAAGGCAAACAAAAGAATTACATTCCATGGTTCCTATCCCATCTGAATTGCATGGGACCCTTTTCTTCATGCCAGATGTGTTGGATAAACAAAACCAGCGAAAGATCGGAGAATAAGCGGCGGCATCCGATCTGTAATGAAAAGCAAAAAAAAAGATACCGACCACCAGCAGCGAATGTAATGATAATGATCACGAGGAAGATTTCTCCTTTTTCAGATCCGATGGGAAATTCTCCTTTTGAGAGGCAAAGGGAAATTTTCTGCTGCTAACAGATACGATGGGAAAATCTGTTAGCAGACAGGATGAAAGGTTTTCTTTTGCAGAGGCGTGGAATGACTTAGAATGGGATATTTTTTGGATAGGGACAATGCCTCTAATAAAGATAGTCGAACGGAGAGGAACTAGAAGAACAATTTTCCGAGTTTCATTGTGCTGTTTCGCTCCGTAGTGTTCTTTGTGTTAGCAGTGTTCGGCGGAACACCGCAGCCAACAACCGTCGACCTAAAGGACAAAAACAACCGACAAAGTCGTGACCACGACGTGATCTATACAAACAGCACACACTTTCCCGTAGTAAACAGAACTTCACACACGATCATGACTTCCGCATAGAGCACCAAGGCACACTCGCCTGCTCCGACGTTCTCTCGTTCGCACACAAAGCTGATCGTAACGAAGTTACTGAGGAGCGAGTAGTGTAGCGTCTCTAACAGATACACACACAATACACAAGCCAATAGTGAAGAACACCGAATGAAAATCGAATAAGAAAATCCATCAGAGCCGTATACCATAGCGATAACATAACAATTCACATCGGTGGAATATACTTGAGTTTTAAAATCGGATTCTAAACACGGCCAGTAGCCTGATGTGTTACGCTTAGATTCAATTTTTGGTGATCCTAACTGTCAGAGCGTCAGTTCGAATCACACGTTCTTCACTATCATTCCAAACGCTATAAATCCACCAATGGAATCCATAAATGCAGTCCATAAAAGGAGTTCTTAGCTGGAGTCCAAAAGTGAAGTCCATTAATGGATACAGAAAATGAAATCTATTAATGGAGTCGAAGAACGGAATTCATAAATGAAGGCCACAAATAGGGTCTATAAATTGACTCCACAAATTGAATTCAGAAAGGGAGTACATAAATGGAGTCCAGAAATGGAGGCTGTATCTGGTGTAATTTACCCAATGGAGTACATACCACACTGATTCAGTAAATGGTGGCCACAAGTGTAGTCCATAAATGGAGTATATATATAAGTCATTAAATGAGTCCATAAATCGTGTCCATAATTATAAGTTGATGGTTGAAGTCTATACACGGAGTCCATAAAGGAGTCTACATATGGAATTTTTAAGCAGATTTTACAAAAGTTATTTCTAAATTCAACTAATCACTCTAATTGATAAATGAAATCCACGGATTGCCACCATAAATTATGGTCATTAATGGAGTCCCATACAGGACATCCATAACTAGAATTCGGAAGTCGAATCTATAAATGGAACTCAAAAATGGAGTTTATAACCTGATATTAGGAATACAGTACAGAGACAAAATTTGTATATGTGCAAATGTAATTCGCAAATGGAATTTACAAATATGAGGGCAGTGAATTGATAAGGCAGTGACTTCTTGAATTTGACGCGCAGTAACTTTAAATGCGACACTCCTGCCATTAACTGCGAGCTATAATAGACTACTGTCAATACTTGAGCAAGCTGCGTCATTTGGTTAATGTTTGACAGCCATTTAAAGCAGACAACCTCGTGAATTTTAATGAAAATGATTAAAAGTGAATTTCATGTGCTGATTAAGCATAATCAAGCAAAATCTATAAATTGGGCCACGAACTACTACCTTGTCCAGTATATTCCCCAGATTCAGTCCTCTGCGACTATTTCCTGTACCCAAACCTGAAAAAATGACTGGAAGGTAAGAGATTTGGGTTGAGATTGTCTATTTAAAGGCCTTGGAGAAACCTATTATTTGTAGGAAGAAAAAAAAATTGGAAAAACGTTGGCCTAAATGTATCGAACTAAAAGGAGAGATTGTGGCGGTGCCGCCAAACCCCACGGTACACTTACCTAAAAACCCCCATTACCTCATCCCCAGACGCATACGTTTTCGCCAATGCAATCGCATTAGGCACCTGAAAATGCTTCACGCATTAAAGAGATCAAATCTACGATCTTTAAGTCCCTGTAAAGAAAACTTACCTTTCATGCATTCTCTTTGCATACCAATTCTCTGTAAGATTTCTTTACTACCTTATCAGGAATTCCAAACCAATTTCGGCATCTACGTTGCCAGACAAATTCTCTAGACGAATTCCTGTACACAAATGATTCGGTTTACATACAATGTAACCTTCATGACAGGGATCATAAATATTGCGCCGTCTATTTTCCCAGCCTCGATGTGTGTACAAAAAAACGATCTACACACACATAGGCTGGCGACCCCTTTTAGCCAGCGATAATCAGTCCAACGCAGACGCATGTAATTAACACCATCTGCGTTGAGACTAATGCCTTATCAATGCACTAAGTGCAAACTAAAGAACGCTGTTCCTACATAGGTTTCCTGCGATACCATAAACAATCGTTAAAATTCGTTTGCGGTATCCGAAAAACATTTTTTTCATTTAATGAGCGGCTGCTATTTATTTAGCTGACCCTCATTACAGAACGATGCATAACCAAACCCATTAGCATCCGACGAGATTCGATTTGTTTACACACATCTCTTGGATGCCCGTTATGCCTCTTTTTTGTATTCCACGTTAATCTAATGGTTTTGATCCTTGAAAAGAACCGACGTACGCCTATAGCGTCTGAAATAATAGTGAAGAAGATCGTGTGATTCGAACTGACGTTATGACAGTTTGAATCACAAAAAAAATTGAACCTAAGCGTTACCCATCAGGCTACTGGCCGTGTTTAGAATTTGATTTTTAAACTCGACTATACTCCACTGATGTGAATTATTTTTGTTATCGCTAGGTATACGGTTCTGATGTATTTTCTTATTCGATTTTCGTTCGGTGTTCTTCACTATTTTGCTTGTGAATTGTGTGTATCTGTTAGAGATGCCACACCACTCCCTCCGCAGTAACTTCGTTACGATCAGATTCGTATGCGAACGACGGACGAACGAGAGAACGAGAAAACGTCGGAGGCTGGGCTCTATGCGAAAGTCGTGACCGTGTGTGACGTTCTGCTTACTATGGGAAAGTGTATGCTGTGTGTACAGTTCACGTCGTAGTCACCAATAATAGCGTTTGAAATAATAGTGAAGAAGATCGTGTGATTCGAACTGACGCTATGACAGTTTGAATCACGAAAAAAATTGAACCTAGGCGTTACCCATCAGGCTACTGGTCGTGTTTAGAATTTGATTTTTAAACTCGACTATACTCCACTGATGTGAATTATTTTTGTTATCGCTAGGTATACGGTTCTGATGTATTTTCTTATTCGATTTTCGTTCGGTGTTCTTCACTATTTTGCTTGTGAATTGTGTGTATCTGTTGGAGACATGCGTGCCATGACGATCTCCTCTAATGAGATCCGGGTATCACTACAAGTAAAGGAGATGCATCCAAAGACTCTTTTGACAGCGACTTAATATCGCTGAGTCGTATTTTAAATTCCAGCCTAGGCGGTCGGTTTTTCTGCTGCTCCCCGTGTCGTCGCGGGGACGCATCAGTCCCGGAGTCCTATTACAACCACCGTTCGTGATGGTCAGTTCACTCCCGCTCTACGCCGTCTGCGGAGATGCGCTTATAACGAGTCGTTTGTAAAGTGCTGGTTGACTTGACAGCTCGTCTCAAATTTGAAGCTATAGTGAAGACTAAAGTGTTCGGAATTAAATAAACTGCAAGCGAACTTTTCTTCTAATAATTGAATAAATTGACTGTCAGGTATAAATTAATGAGTCCAGTGTTCGATCGCGAAGTGTAATAAAATAAAACTTAATTAAGAACTGCGTGCGTTTTACTTCGTTCTCCTGTGTGCGACGTTTCCCCTTGATAAACAACAGAGTGTTTGTGGGGACGAGGTAGAACTCTCGCCCGTGCGGCGTCGCGATCTCGTACCCCCACAAGATTATGTTGAGCCATAAAATGCTTATTTTGCCGAAAAAAATATCGTAGTCTTTAACTTGATTTCAGAAATACAGGTTGTCTCGTAAATAGCTAGCAACCTTTTGGGAGGTGACTCCTTACTTCATAATCTATCAGAAACATAAAAGATGACTTGAGTAAAAGTCGCACTGTTTTTGAATTGTTTTAATTTTTATAAATCGTGCTATTTACGGAATACCCTGTATAATCCATAAATAGAATACACAGATGAAATCTACAACTGAATTCACACATGGAAACCCTAAGTGCAGTCTAAAATGAATTCCATATGTGGAACGCATACTTAATCTTCTAGGTGCCGGATTTACTAACTTGACACAACTTTATAGGGATCAGTAGACCATATTTTGCCCGTGCGTACGGAATAACTGTTTTGATAACTGCTGCAATACGACCTGAAATTAATATGGGATTCAGTCCGTGAGTGTGTCTCCACCGTGCAGGACATATTCTTATATTCCGAGGCCGGTCAAATTCGATAAAGTCGAAACTGGCTTCCCTCAAAATTCTATTTGATTACCAGTTTCATCACATTCTTGTAGCTCAAAAAACAGTAATATTGAATCTCTTTCATTAGTTGCTATGACGAAAAATAAATGTTATTACTGAGTGGCAAATGTTCGAATTTTCAATTGCCCCCATTCACACGTAGTCACGCCTAATGTAATGTTATTGGATATTAAGTGCAATATATTTCTCCGTCGCATTCTGCTGTCGACTTGATTGACTGAGAATAAAACCACTCTAACGCTTTTCGAATACAAAATTCACCAGTGAGTCTGTATGTGAGTTTATCGCTTCAACCACAACTGTATACTTTTGCCAGCTACAAAGATACATTGCGATATCAGGTTCACGGTCCAGATAAGTAAGCAGGAATTTCTGAGGCTTTTGTCACAACATCACGATCACAGCGACTATAACTCATTTTTCCAGTCGATTGAATTGCGTTTCCTTTCCCTCGCTAATATTCTTCACCGCACAGAGACTTATGCTAGAGCCTATATCTCAAATCCACGCTATCGACCTTTATGAGATTCATTCTTCTTGTTCTCTGAATCGCAACAGCAATCTTCATGGACTTTTCGTATCGTCAACCTCCCCTGTAATTTGTAATTTCTTTCGGCAAATAACACACCGGTCAGATCGACATTCCGCATTGAATTTCTGAAATAATAAATTTACAGCATCCATTACGAGTAAATGAACCAATTTGCTCGTTGGAACGCTGTGAACGGATTCCATACAAAGGGAGCACAATGCGAACATCGTCCCACAGTTGTATTCTTTCTGTTTCAGTATTCAGTTGAATGGTTGGCCTTCCTGCCGGAAATCGAAACCAAAACACCTAAGAAGATTAATTTTGGAAGAAAGAAAACTAACCATAAGGTAGGCACAAGGTCGAAAAGGATATAGACCCAGGACTACATCCTTGATAAAGCCTCACTGGAATGCCGGTCTTCTAATTCACACCGAACTTCCCCAATTTAGTTCGTGGCATGTATCTCTGGTGGCGGATGAAAGGATGAACAAAGATAACGAATGCAGACGTAACCTGATTCCGTGTAACCTCATTCATTATTAGCTTTGTCTGCTTGTAATTACCACAGGAACATCTTCAAAAAAAAAAATTAAAAAAGTACGAAAAGAAAAACAAAACATCAACAACAACAAAAGAGTTGCTTGGAAACTTTTTCTCCTAATTTCGATCTCACATACCACGATACACTTCAATCGAAGGATGTGTGGGTGTTCGCTCGTCCTTCGAATCCCCCGAAAATAATTGAAATTATATATGAACGTGCTGCCGAGTTTAATTGGGTTAATGGGATTATTGTGGGTCGCATTTTAATAAATTTAATCAGAAGCCACCTCCGTTGTGGCACTCTATGGAATCGATATGCATAAAATGTGTGGATGGCATTTGGGAAGCGACGGACGAATATGGGGCTGGATAAGGGCAATGTCTGGAGGCACAGGGCTTTATAAATTTTTAATGTTTATTCGTTAATTTCAGATTCAACGGGTGGAGAATGGACTCTTACACGTTTACACCGCTGTAAGAGCTGTGGTGTCATGAATATCCGATGAGGATGGTGGGATGTGCAATTAGGTGGCTTATCACGTAATAAGTAGCTGTTGATTTGGGTGAGATGATATGGAATAATGTACGACTTATGTGGGTCATACAAAGAATAAAACGGTCGTGATGAATATGTGATGCTACTTATTTAAAGTGGAATATCAGGATAACCAATCGGTGAGTAAATAATGTATTCAAAGTGTAGTCGTCAACACTTAAGCGAAGAAGGACATAATTTATACCATGAGGTGCACGATAATGTTTACCGACGTGATTTAGTGTGGAATTTTTTCACGTTATACTCATTAGAGGCGGTGTAAGCATGTAATCATATTGATGACTTTATGAATTGAACGTAGAGACTCCATTAAACTGACTTAGTCAGAAGGGTTGAGTGAACGATGGTATATTTGTTGATGTAATTTCAAAAATTCTCTGATGTAATTATTGTGCGGATATTTTAAACAATTTAATTAATAGTCACATTACGCAATGAATTAACCTATCGTAGACAATCTCCAATGAAAGATCGAGTCGATAGTTGTGCCCCTTTTCTTAATATGTCTGTATCACATTGCATCCATAAGGCCCAGGAGGCAAGGCTAGGTAAAGTCCCAGACAAAAGGCTAGGTAGAGTCCCAGAATCCTTCCCTAGGTATGTGGGGATTAGAAGTATTGTGCCAGGCATGGGCACTCCGTTCACTTCTTCCCCATCGAAGTCACTACAAGTTCATCGGTTCTGCCATTAAGCGATCACAAGGATTAAGTCCAAAACGCAGAACAAACGCAGCACAGTGGATAAAACACACCGATGGAAGTCACAAAAAAAAAAAAAATTCCCACTGAGCACAGGTTTGTTATAATTAATGTTTTTTTTTATTTCACAACGGACTTAATATTAATGTTAAATTGATTTTATAAGTTTTAAAAACGGTGAAACACTTCTTTGACGACCCGACTTCTGTATATATTCATTTCGCCGCCGCGCGACGGAGAGCGGGAGATCGCGCGACCAGCGTGGTCGGCGGATGTAATTTGACTCAGCGATAACCAGCGTGTGTGGAGCTGATTCGCTAACAAGGGACATTTTTGGGTGCATTTTCCTTGAGAGAGAAAGTGTTCCCCTCCACTAGGAGAAATGCTTTACCTACCGCAAGAGAAACGTAAAGTCTCTCTTGGTGGAACGGTAAACCAGATCTCGTAATGGAGATCATGGTGGTGTGTGTGTGTGTGTGTGTGATCGTTCAGATCTGTGTTGTTTACACGTGCGCGAAGGCAATGGAACAACGAAGCAGGCAGGCGGCAAGGACAAAGGAAGAAGCGACCTAATGCATCGTTCGGTAATAAGGGTCAGCTGGGTAAATAGCAGCCACTCATTAAATGAAAAATGCGTTTAGGATACCACAAACGATATGGATTGTTTATGGTATCGTCAGGAAGCCTATGGCGGAACAGCGTTCTTTTGTTTGCACTTGGTGCGAGTTAGGGAAATTGGCTTCAGCATCGATTGCGCCACTTGAATGCAGCTGCTTGGGTATTTTATTGCCGGGAGAAAAATGTCGCCGGCCAATGTGTACGTTAAGAGATTTATCATACCATGGCAAGCTGAAAAATAGACATCGCAATGTTTATGGTCCCTGATGAAGGTTATGTGGGGAAGAATATGTAACAGCATGGGTACTTGGTTCACTCCTTCAACCACCATAAAATACTAATTGGCCCGTCGTCGCAATAAGAGAAAACACAAAAGTTCCGAGGAAAACGCCCAAAAAGCTGCAACACAACGTCCACGGAAAAAGGAAAGAAAAAAGGAAACACTGGATACTGTTATTAGTGAAAGGTTTTTTATTTTTAATTTGGTTGTTAATTAAAGTTCACAGATAGTTATTTGGCACTCAATAATTTTCAATAAATTGGGACGAGAACACTCTTAAGCGATTATTAAGATATATAATGTTATTATCGGTCGGCAGCCCAAAGTAAATGACGCCACCATTATGAAATGTACACAGCTCGTTCTCGCGGGGACAATAACTCAAATGATAACGACAGAACTTATAAATACACACTCGAATGTGCTTCCCCGTGCTCGGGGCGGAAGCGGAAGTCGGCACGACCAGTGACGGTCGGCGGATGAAATTAGACTCACCGAGGATGGAATTCTGACACGAATTCCATCCTAGGTTAAAGTTAAGAAAAGGGAAGAGAGAGAAAACTTTTCTCTTAAGGGTGTGGCCGCCACAGAAATGCACTCTTTTAGTGCAGTGGTGTGGGTGCACGATCGAAAAGAACGATGTTACTTACGAAAGAAACAGGCAGGTGGCAAAGACAAAGGCGATTCATGATCTATGTCTATGCTGTGCAACGTCGCTATGATAGACGTTAGGTAAAAAAAGATGCTAATGGGATGCGATACTTTATGCAATGGAAATTGTATGTCGTATCTTCGGTCGGTGCCAGAAACGACTCCCTTGCATGCCTTTGTATGTGTCGGGTAATTCGCTTGTGGCGACGAACAAAAATTGAAGACTGTTTGTCAATAGGGAAATGCTGTGAATACGATTATAGTTTGCCGTATCGCCAGATGCCTGTCAAAGGACAACGTTCCTATGTTTGCACTTAGCGCATTGCTAAGGCATTAGTCTCAACGCGAATGGTGCTAATTACATGCATCTGCGTTGGACTATTTATCGCTGGCTAAAGGGGTCGTGAGCCGATGTGTATGTAAATAGTTTTTTGTACACATATTGAGGCAGTGATTAGCCAACTCATGGTGAGATTCTCTGATATGCGGTCGTATGATACACGAACCGATGAGTTTCATTGCGGGAAATTTAGGATAAGATAAGAAAGAACTTTTATAGGGGATTTTAAATGCGAAGTTATGCATGCAGGTAAGAATTCTTTTGCAGAAGCTTGAAAATTAATAAATTCGGTAAGCTTAATGCGTGCAGGATTTACAGGATCTAATGCTGTTGCATTAGCGGGAACTGATGTAGATTGGGTTGTAATAATGGGGGTTCTGCCTGATAAGGTAAAGAAAGTAATCTTACGGAGAATTATATGCGAAGAGAATGCATAAAAGGTAAGTTTTCTTTGACGGGAACTTTAATATCATAGATTTGATCTATATGATACGTGAAGCATTTTCAGGTACTAATGCGATTGCATTAGTGAAGTTAGAAAATTGTATGGCAGTTATGGGGGTTTTAGGTAAGTGAACCGTGGGCTTTGGGGGCACCGCCACAGTTACATAGTATGTAGATAATCCAAATCCTTTGTTTTTAGGAATTCGTCTAGGGGAATTTGCCTGGCACCAAAGGTGACAGATTGGTTTGGGATTACTGATAACTTAAGAAAGAAATCTTACGGGGAATTGTATGCGAAGAGATGCATGAAAGGTAGGTTTTCTTTTACAGGGACTTTTAGGTTAAAGATTTGGTCTATTTAATGCGTGAAACATTTAAGATGCTAATGCAATTGCATTAGTGAAATTATGAGATTGGGTGGAAGTTATGGGGGTTTTTCAGGTAAGCGAAACGTGGGGTTTGGCGGAACCGCCACAGGTACCTTCCCAAAGCCCCGTCAGGCCAGTAATCAACCGAACTCTCTAGTGCTGCTTAATTTTAAATTCATCAACACATCGCTCTTATTTTATTCAAGGGTTATAGAGTCGTAAAATTTGGATATATTCAACGAAAAAAAAAACATTGTTTTCATTAAATCATCTCCAGGAAAAAAAATTCTTCACGGGACAAACGATGCCACCCATGGAATAAATACTCAAAATAAGATATGTAAAATATGTTCGGCATTTTTATCTAATAAAAAGCGTTCATCTGGAATCTGGTCACGAAGTAATACACTTTTACGAAAGTTACATGGTAAATATCTGGCCTAGGCCAGAGATGGCACTGCTAGTATAAAAAATCTTTTTCATAAACATGATATTTCACAACTACACCGTTTACCTTTTATATTGCTACATATTTTCGATAATGAATAAGAGCCGTTTAAATAGATTAACTTTTAGGATCTTACAGTAATGAAAAATTCACCTTCAAAAGAATTTTTGATAATATTAAAGCGCAATTGGATTCATTTGTTGCGTCGGTTTATAGCTCTTGATGAAACCTACCGCACCGGAAAACAAAGACAAGTTCAAACAATGGATTGTTCGACTGTTTTTGTATAGTTGTAAAATTATATAAGTTATACTATTTAAATGGTTTTCATTGACTGGCAAATAAGGGTGCAGCAACATGAAAGACTGACAGTACTATTGTGAAGCTTAATATTATGAAAAATACCGGTTTTTAGGCATTAACAGTGCCTAGACCATGTTCGTATAATACGGCACACGAATTTTCAACTTTATTGCGGTTCAATAAATCATGAGTCCCATACCCGAAAATCGAGTGCAATGAAGAATGCTGCACTCTGCTTGGAACTATCTAAATGATGTTCTTGAATCTCGGGTATTACTAACTCATGGTAAAACGCTGGTCAAAAATACATTTACAAAATGATGGAACGAAAAGAATCCATCCGATTATACATTGCATCCGCGAGTGCAGATAATGCAACCAAGATATAATACATAAGAAGTATCAAGATAATGTAAACAATATGTAGAGTTGAACTAACAATGCCATGTGTTGAACATGCAATATCTTGGGTTAAACTCGGAATGGAGATATTGCGTTGATTACCCATCCGCAATAATTGACAACAAAATGTTCATATTCTAAAGAAGTCGAGTAGAAGTATGCCGATAAGTGGCGTATCGTTCAACTTCTCAACGACGTATCACGTGCACTTTATATAATCAAGTAGCACACCACAAGCAGTTTTACTACACCAAGAAAGGAAACAATCGACCCGAATGACAAAATTTATGATTATTGTTCACTCGACTCCCGTGACGTGTTCGCTCTCAACATGGGGTGGAAATTCACTCACTGTGTCCGCACATCACGGTCGTTAATAAACGAATCGGTGCGCGTGGACCGGGTGGTGGTTGTAAAGAGACTGACTAGTTACTGGCGAGGAAAAGTTCCTTGTGTCGTGGCAGTGAAGTCATAGCTAAAATCGACTCGCTGCCATTTACTAGAAACTTCGAAAAGAGTTGCTATGCCTGTATAGGGGATTTAGTTCCAGGGAATCGTCGCCGTATAAGCTGAGTTGGATTCGTTGGTTATGTGTACCGGGAAATCGGTTTGGGCGGCATAGCCAAGTATGATCAAGGGTCTTGATCGTTGCGATGGTCGTTTCGTGGAAATGCGACGCATCATGCTGTGGGCTAGCCAGTAAGATGGAACTGGTGTGGTTCTACATGGTTTAGGTGGAATGGGAACCGAAATGGTTTTTGGGGAAATTGCAATTGCTTGGTTGCAAGCAAGGGATATGATTTAGATAGGGAATTAACAGAAGCAATTTCGGGGAAATGTATGTGGCTCGGTGTAGTTGGTGTAGATGGTGAGTATTCCGTTGTAAATTTGAATATGCGTTTATTACGGAGTATGATTTTCGGGGGAATTAGAATTGCTGGGTTGCAAGCGAGGAATGTGATTTAAATAGGAAGTTAACCGAGGTGGTTTTTGGGAAAAATTATATGTGGGGTGATGTAATTGAGGGAGATGATTAATATTCCGTTGTAAATTGGGATATGCATTTATTACAGCTTGGGAAATCGATTCTTGGTAAGTATGTGGATGTATGCAATTGCGGATTGGGGGCGGATGCTGTTGCATATTGGGATGTGTTTTTGCATGTTGGGAAATGGGTTACAGGTTAGGTTAGTGTGACGCGCTGTTAGTGGTCAAAATTGGTTGGCATTGAGGGTTGGTTCTCCATGTGGTTTAGGGAACCCACACAGGTTTAACTTGTAAAAGAGACGAAATATTTTTTTAAGGGTGGCTGTGACTAGAATTTTCGCCCACATTTGATGGGAAACTGCTAAAAGCGTATGATATCTAGAACACCGCATTTTGCTCATCCATTACAGATCGCAGTGTGCATCCCATTTTGAAGCAGTATTAGTTAATTTGTCGGGACGTTGCAATGACACACGAGTTTCGTGTCAAATAGTGCAACATTCGTGGCTTAAGGTGCAATTTCTCTGCGGAGTCTTTCCACCTATATAACCACAAACTAGCAATATTTGCACTAAGTCAATCCCCGATATCGATATTTCTTAGTTCAATCTGCCTGGTTCATATATAAGAAGTGACATTGCTTATTAAACTTTTGCCACAATAAGCAAGCTGTTCCAATTCACAATTTAACTTGTCGTCGCTTAAATTTCACAATGTTTGATAACAGATTATCCATTATTATTTTCTGTAGAGGAATTTGAATATGGAGAGCGAATTTGATAATCTATAGAGTCACTATTAACAGAATGTCTATTTTGTACCCGAAATGTTAAAACGTTATTCTGGCTCATTTGAATGTGGGTAAGTCTCGTTACTTTAGGTAGGTTAGGATGTCCCCGTCTTTGGTGATTCAACACTTTATTTCAATTGATAAATGTACCTATAGCCTTTTACGAATTGGTGAAGAACGTGATTCGAACTCACGTTACGAAAATGTTAAAACCACCAATGCATGCGTTTATGCGAGGTTGTCTCAACTTTCTACATATACTGTGATAGCTGTCTGTTATTGGTAGTTAGTGATTTGGTATATGGCGGTGATGATTTCTTCCATTCTCATTGGTACTGTCATTTTAATCTGTTGGAGTCGCCAAAACTCCAATGTGAACATCCAAAGCACATAGTTCTTACAGAACCGAAGTATCAAACAAACAATGGTACGGTCTTTCTTAAGCAGAAAACATTTCTGGACAAATGTTATAAACATCAAAAATTCTATATCTCGTGCATTTCTTCGAGAGTAGTTGATGACAAACTTGGGGTGTTGTGCTAAATTCTGAGATATTGAAGGAAATTGTGTACGCACCAGGCTGACTATTCGTTTCTAACTTTCCGTATTCGAATGTTAGATTTTTTTGTTACGATTTAGTTTAATTGAACAGTGACAAATTTCCTTAGTGTCCTATTAACCTAAATTTATTTATGTGTTATGCTTTCTTAACTCACGCTTAGTTATAATTTATCCGCGACACTTTTTTAAATGTATACCATTATATATTCTACCTTTTTGGTCATTTCTTTTGTGGACAGTAAATCCGAATCCAGTTCGCAACGATTTCATCGACTTACCATAATGTACACTTATCTCAACTCTGTTGTAGTTCTCAGAAGCTAACAGACGACTAGCACTTGACTACACACAACAATTGATATGTGTCGACGCTTCACGGTTCTGAAACAAAACTTCCCTCAGCCATGCGGCTCCGGCACAAACATGCATGGATGTCGATGCATATGTACACGCTAGGCATAAGGGATTCTAGCCGCGAAATAATCGCGTTTGTTCCTGAGGGACGGAACTTCGTCGTATCGACAACAATATCTGAATACATTATGTCTTTGGTTCAGTTATTATCGCATGGGAGAAGGTGCCCGAGGTCGTACCACAACGATGTAGAAATTCATTTATTATTGTTTGCTCTGTTCCTGTGGGGCCGAATTTCGGCGGAGTGCACACAATGATACGCCATATAGTGTGTGATTCCGAAATCTACTAGCTTTTTGTCTCGGTTTCAGAAGAATCTCCTGAGCAGGAGGTGGGATCACCATACTCTGGCGCCCGGTGAAATGTCTCCCCATTAAGCTACAGGTTGCATGAACTGATTGGGATAAAACCTTGACTACTTCTCGGAACTTGGATGATAGAGCCGGTAGAGAAAATTTTTTTCCTTAGTTTGTTGATTCAATGCTAACTTGGCGAACCTTTCCCGAGAGATGTAGGGAAAAAAGTGATACGCTTATTTATTGAAAATTGTGTCAATTTTCTTTTTTTTTTTATTCATATCGGTTAAATAATGGCCAAAGCGGCACGACAACAATGTACATATCGTATTTTGTATATTCTAATATTATATTTATTTGCGCTTTTATCTCCAAAAGAGATGGGCCCATGCTGCATAGGAAAAAGCGAATACCCTCATTGCTTAAATTTAAAACGTAGAATTATTATCTACATCTAACTATTTTTTAGTCCATCGGACCAGATCATTATCAAAATCAAGCACGATAATTTTGAACCGGCTGTAGTGCTTTGCAAAGCCTCACTATTCCCCTATACATATTTATATCCCAAAACAGTCCATATTTATCTAAAATCCACCCCAATCAATTTAATAATGACCTGGTATCAAATTAAATGTGGTAAGTTAAATCAGATACTATGTTATCACGCATCAACAAAATCGATATTATTTCAGATCATGCAACGCGCATCTGCTAATCCTTTTCCAAGAGTTTGTTTACACAAATTCGTGTCTATATTTCCACAACATAACTCGATCCATTTACATGTTAATCTTCACTAACCATAATATACTTTTTACCCAAACCCATAATATACTTTTTACCCCAACCGACAAATATAAATAAATGCTCCATAAGACGAACCATATGTTAATTTATTGCGCATCAACATACTCTTGGTTCAAAAAATGCACATTTGCAGATCCTTTTTCAAGAATTTGTTTACACAAATTTCTTTACATAAAATCTTGTCTATTGTTTTCAGACGAAGCAGGAAATCTTTTCCCATGTATGTTCATGTTCGTATGTAATGAACATCTCAATCCCAAATCAAATAAAAGGATGGTGCACTAATAATTTTTAGTCAGGCTTCAATTAGCATATAAGTATCTCGAAAACATTCAGAACAGCGAGACCTGTACGGGACTCTTGCGTTCTTGGCCCTTCTCTCTCTCGATCTCTTCGGATCAATTTCTTCTTCAGTACAAAACTGAAGAAAGCACCCTTCCCAACAACATTCCCCTCTATAATAGAGGATTCCTGGATCCATCCCATAGGGTCTACCATTAACAAACCGCACACACGAACGCACAGTACAAGACGGCACAAACACAAACATACACACCGACCAAAGCGCAGATTATCAGACGCCAAAGACGTGATCTGCGTTTATTACCGCACCCAAGACCTACCGGTCTTGTACGATTTCTTTCCCACCATCCCTCTATACAAGTAGTTAGAGAACACCTGGACTACCACACTATCCCTGGATACCCCCCCCCCCCGCGCCCCTTTTTTTCTTTTCTTTTCAGATATCGCGAGACCGAGCCAACATCCTCACGGATGTGGGTGATTTTGGTTATCGCAAGATGATCAGAAGCCAGAGACAAGATGAAGGACACATCTGCCCTTGTCTCACTAAAGTCGGCCCTCTCGCCACCCATTTTTTTTTTTTTAATTTTTAGTCAGTCAATGGGGTGGCGTCCGACTGCTGAGGATGCCATTCGTTTAATTGTACATATGGTTAATGCCAATTAGTAACAATATACAAATATTTGTTGTCTTTCAATTACAACGGTCACCACTCTTCCCCGAGGCCCCAAAGGCACGGTGGCAACAACAGGAGATTCCGTCAGAATCTACCTGTTATAACACGACTAACATTAATAGAAGAAGTGAAAAGTCTGACTGTTAATCAGGGGTGTGCATGAAAACGATCATCCGTGTTAATGACTTATCGCGTTCTCTATCGTGTGTGAGCGTTGCTGAGTTTTTATGTAAGACTAGACGTCATTCTCTGGGCTGGGTCGTTAACGAAGATCCGGTGCACAACTACCTCTACGTTTTCGCTGCGTGCAAGTGGTCGCCATGTCAAAGTTCGCGGAACTTATCGTCGATGATTTCTTGGCATAAGACCAGATGTCTCACGCACTCCTCAATCTCAAGAAGAAGGAACCATCAACGCTGGGTTCCATCGAGGGTCGCCAACAAAACATTTACATCAAATGGAAAGGTATTTTAAAGCAGCATAAGGATATCTTGCAGCTCAAAACTGCTAACAAAAAAATCAACAACTATTTCACGGAAGAATTGACGGTTACGGGCGAGAAAACATATCTGGATGTATATGCAAAATTCATCAAATCTCATGACGAGATTTGCCGGCACTGTCATAAGTCTCTGCGGCGCTTCCACTGATTTGGAGCACCAATCATATCCCCTCTTGCAAACTGCCTCCAGTGCAGAGTCCTAAATTCTGGGATAAATACGTTATTTTTGGAACCCCCTTAAGGATTTGTTCCAGGTGATACTGGGGGGTTACCTGGATCTTCCCAGTGTAGAGCGAAAACTATCGAGAAAATCATCACTTCCAAAAAATTGGACTCTCAACGTGTTCATCTTGTCTCATCTTTCAGATTACGTGCCACCACCACAAACGTTGGAGTGAAATTTCTCATTCGTGACGGATGTGGAATAATGGATCCGAATATTGATTCGAACGACAAGGCGTATGTTATCATCAGAGCTGATCTGAGGCGGTTCCGCCAAACCCAACGGCCCACTTACCTGAAAAACCCGCATAACTGCTACCCAACTTCCTTAAGTTCGCTAATGAAATCACATTAGCATCTTAAATGCTTCACGCATTAAATAGAGCAATTTGTAATCTAATAGTCCCTGTAAAGAATCCTTACCTTTCATGCATCTCTTCGCATACAAATTCCCTATAAGAATTCTTCCCTAACTAATCATGAATCCCTAAATCATCTGGCATTCTGATATGCCAAGCAATTCCGCGGTCCATGTGCACACTGCATGTCCCTGGCAATTCCACGGACTCTGCAGCCTTTTGTCCAAGGGACAAAAGCAAACACTAGCGTCTAGTATCATAAACCGAATTCCTTCGCATGTAAACATGCACATAAAAATTCGATCCCTTTTCGTTCAGCAAGACACGGTACACGACCGCCCATCGTATACCTAAATGGCTTTAGCATCACCAGCATAATAGCAACACGGCTATTTACCCAGCTGCAATATATTCACCCATGATTTGTTTTCCAACGAACAAACAATCACAACCTCGTGCTTAGCCAACAAACGAATTATGCAGCTTATACAAATGCAAGCAAATTCGTTTCAGCCACCGACCCAAGATACGACATACAATTTTCATTGTATAAAGTATCGCAACCATTAGCATCTTTCCCAATGTCTATTCGTATATATACACAAGGGCATCACTCATCTAAGACTTTTCTGATGCCCTCGTCTCACCTTTTCTATTACCACATTTCTTCGATGCATCGTCGTCTATTTATTTAGACGCGATGCACTTCATAGACAACGATCTTCTCGATTCCTTTGTCCTTGCCGCCTGCCTGCTTTGTTTTGCCATTGCCTTCGCGCATGAGTAAACAACATACATCTAAACGATCACACTCATACCACCATGACCTTAATTACGAGATCTGGTTTTCTATTCCACCCATAGAGAGTTTACGTTTCTCTGGTGGTAAGTAAATACATATCCTTAGTGGAGAGGATATCTACCACCACACCACAAACTCACCCCATTAGCGAGTCGGCTCTGCACGAGCCGTTTATCGCTGACTCTTTTACCATCCACCGAAAGAGGCGGTCGCGTCGCCACCCACCGTACCGCGCACGGTACGGTGCGTTTACGTTAAGTCGCTGTCAAGTGTCAATATCCTTCTTGAAAAAAAGTGTGACAATTGTGATTAACGCTAATTAAGTCAGATTTGACACCTTGTTTAAATGCAATAGTGAAAATTGTTGAAAAAGACAAACAAACAATTAAATTAATAAAAAACGGTGATCACCAATAGACAGTGTGTTTAATTTTCCGGAAGCGGTTCCTGGATGTTGGCCATTAACGCGTTTTCCTTCCCGCCGGTAACGTGCAGTTTTCGTTCGGTGCTTCAGTAGCGAAAGTTTTATGATGGAGGAGGAAGGTGGACCGAGTGCCCATGCCTGGCACAATACACTTCTTCCCCACAGATCTCTATCCTATGCGTAAGCTTGAATGCTTGAGGAAAACCCAGAGCCCCGAGCTCACTGCTCAGGCTACCCCCTTGGGATGGGTGCTAATAGGTGCAACAAAATTATCAGGTAACGGTAAAACGAGATCTTTAAATAGCCATCATATTATCATCGATTGAGAGTTGCAACCTTTCAACTCCAAGTCAAATCAATTGGGTGACGCTGCGATTACAGCTTGCAACGCGTTTCAGCGGACGGAAATGTTTAGGCAACAAGATCAATTCCATGAGCTATTCAATATTGAAACGATGATCTTGGGATGACGTCATCTGTAAAGGGAGTGATATGCAAACATCATTGTCCTAGTCATAGTCTAACCACCGACCAGACGGCACGTCCGCTTCAGCCTCCTGATCCATACGACCGGATCAATTGTGCAATCCGCTTTGGGTATCTTAAGTAAACACAATATACCCAATTGCACTATCGATTCGCTCGACAAGTGTTCTGTGAGATTCGAAGTAATCAAACGAATCTCAATACACGGGCCTTAGTGTGATACACGGGCCTTAGTGTACAGTGCGGGAAAGCTTCATATCCTTTCCTTTCCTTGCGTGTGTTTTTCCCCTTTTTCACACCTCTGTTGCATCCCTCAGGCAGCAATACCCTCGATTTATTTATAATCTTTGGAGAGTTTTTGGTGATTGACTATACATGGTTATAAGTTAGTGCCTCTGTTCTTTCCACATCGTGGTCCGCCCGAAAATATTGCCTGCTATTGTTTTTCAACTTCTGCCACGATATGGGCTTTGCTCCAATTCAGAATTTAATTTCCTCTGACTAAAACTTCACGTTCCTAAGCAAATCATACATTACTGCTTTCTTTGCAGTAACCCAAAATTGGATAGAAACGCATGGTTCAACGAATTTGATGCTCTATCTGATTCTATCGATAAGATCTTGAGCCTATATCCGCACACTGAATCGTTATTGCGGGTGATTTCAATGTGAATAACTCCCAGTGGCTCCGCCAGTCCAGACACACAACATCTGAAGGTCAGTATGTTCAGCTTTTTTCGCATTGCAAGGTTGTCCCATTGGATATTTCAAAAGTGTTTGGCAGAGTTTGGTATCCAACTCTTTTTTCGAAATATAACTTTCCTAGGGAGTGGGCAATTCTCTAAAACGATGGGTAAGAGGCTATCTTTTTGGCCGTTCAATCCAAGTCCTTCTTGATGGTGTCAATTATGTCTCCTATCAAATTAATGAAGGTGTTCCCCTGGGTTCTCTATTCTCACCCACTCTTTTCCTCCTCTTTATAAATGATCTCGTGTCCATTCCCTATAATCCAATGCACTCGTTTGCTGATGATAGTGTAGCGATTCTAACAGATACACACAATTCACAAGCAAAAAAAATAGTGAAGAACCAAGCGATAAATAAAAAAAATAATTCACATCAGTTGGGGTATAGTCGAGTTTGGAAATCAAATTCTAAACACGGTCAGTAGCCTGGTGTGTAACGCTTAGGTAAAAATTGTTTCGTGATTCGGGCTGTCTTAGCGTCAGTTCGAATCACACGATCTTCTTCACTATTATTTCAAACGCTACAATTGGTGACTACGACGTGATCTGTACACACACACTGCATACACTTCCCATAGTAAAGCAGAACTTGACACACGGTCACGACTTCCGCATAGAGCACAGCCTCCGATGTTTTCTCGTTTCTCTCGTTCGTCCGTCGTCCGCATACGAATCTGATCGTAACGAAGTTACTGCGGCGGGAGTGGTGTAGCGATTCTAACAGATACACACAATTCACAAGCAAAAAAAATAGTGAAGAACACCGACCGAAAAATCGAATAAGAAAAACACATCAGCACCGTATACCAAGCGATAAATAAAAAAAATAATTCACATCAGTTGGAGTATAGTCGAGTTTGGAAATCAAATTCTAAACACGGTCAGTAGCCTGGTGTGTATTGTAGCGTCAGTTCGAATCACACGATCTTCTTCACTATTATTTCAAACGCTACAATAGCATGTTAAGTTTCTCATAGTTATACGAACATTCCCGGCCAAACTCTTCGAATGACATTATCAATTAGAAGGAAGCGAGTACAATTCAATACCTTAAGAACTCAGTGCTGCCTCTTGTTGTCAAATGTGAATCCCACAGTAAATAAACTGTCGATGGACGGCACTTGAATCGTCGAAGCCAAGAAACTATCAATCCTCGGCACACGAATTGACTCATCTCTTAATTGGAATGATCACATATTTGACGCTGCAAAAAGAGGTGCAGAATGTATGGGATACGAGATGCAAAAAAAATGTCACTCCATCCAACCCGTCCACTATTTACAAGGCCTAGATTCGTCCTAAAATCGAGTTCCATATTTGGTCAGGCGTATCCATATTTGGTCAGGCGTACACGTCCTCGATAGAATGCAAAAACGAGCAGTGAAACTTATTGGGGACCAAACCGTAAGTCGTTTAATTCCGTCGTTAGAAGATAAGCGTGACGTATAATGCCTGTCTCGTTTCTATAGGTATAATAGAATATTCTCAAGCGATTCACGTTAATCTGTGAATGGGCATCAGTTCACGGTGAAAGTCAACTTCAGGTGCACAAATAAACATAGACGGCCATTCTTTAGCCGAACCACACAAATGTGGAATGCTACCGAATCATGTGTTTCCATGTGATTGTTCTTTCGTTATCCACTTCCTCTCCATCCGGTCGCACTGTGCTCTGAGATTTAAGGGTACTTCAAAATCCCCTTTTATGCGCTTATTAGTGTAAAAACACAAAAACCGATGGCAAGCGGCCCACGATATTTCTGTGTGAAAGCTCTTTCTTCTTTTATTATGTATTTTAGGGAATATTGTTTTATATAATTTGTACACATTTTTTAAATATCTCATTCCTCTTTTCTTTTTCTAAGATTTTTCATAGAGTTTAAGGCACAACTTAACTAAAACTATTAAAGCAAGAAAACGAGAAGACTGAAAAGACTAACATTGATAACATATATCAAAAAAAGGGTAGATATCTCACAAGAAAAAGAAAACCAATCGGAGGTCGTTCAGCTTCAGTGGAGTTATGTGATCTTTTTTCTCGTCATAAAACTAATGTGTTTGCGAATTTATTTTCCGCGAATTCAAGCCTCTATCCCATTCTTTTGGAGCCGACTGTGATCGCTCCGGTGCGGTCTCCCATGTGGGATGTGAGATTTCGCCGGCGTACTTTTCAACGCATTCTTCGTGAACTAGACTGTAGGAAGGCAACCGGCCCAGACGGAACACCAACAATAGTCCTTAAGAACTGTGCTCTAGAACTATCGCCCGTTCTTGGCAGACTCTTTCGCTTATCTTATGCACGGAGGACATTTCCTACCTGCTGGAAAATCACTCGAGTTCAGTCAGTCCCAAAGATGGGAAAAAGTGTCTCCCGCAAAATTACCGACCGATAGCATGTTATCTAAGGTGATGGAAAAAGTCACCAATACTGAGTTAGTTAAGTATTTGGAGTGCAACGGACTTCTGAATGATCGTCAATACGGATTCCATGGCGGGCGGTCCACGGGAGACCTTTTGACACTTATAACCCATATATGGACATCTGAGAATGAGGGGCACGGTGAGTCAAGGGCAGCCGCATTGGATAACTCCAAAGCTTTTGACCGCGTCTGGCACGCCGCACTGCTGAGCAAACTTCGTTTATATGGACTTTCCCAGCAGCTTTGTGACTGAACAAAGAGCTTCATCGAAAATCGATCGATCCGGGTTGTTGTGAACGGCGAGTGTTCGGATCTGTATCCTGTTAATTCGGGGGTGCCTCAAGGTTCTATATTGGCTCCAACCTTGTTTTTACTTCACATAAATGATTTGTTGGAGACAACGGATAACAAAGTGTTCAGTTTTGCGGATGATAGTATAGCGTTTGGAATAATAGTGAAGAAGATCGTGTGATTCGAACTGACGCTATGACAGCTCGAATCACGAAAAAATTTTTTAACTAAGCGTTACACACCAGGCTACTGACCGTGTTTAGAATTTGATTTCCAAACTCGACCATATTCCCCTGATGTGAATTATTTTTATTTTATCGCTTGGTATACGGTTCTGATGCATTTTTCTTATTCGATTTTTTCGTTCGTGTTCTTCACTATTTTTGCTTGTGAATTTGTGTGTGTCTGTTAGAGTTGCCACACCACCCCCTTCCCAGAAACTTCGTTACGATCAGATTCGGTGCGAGCGACGAGCGAACGAGAGAATGTCGGAGCAAGCCAAGCGAGTGTGCCTTGGTGCTCTATGCAGAAGTCATGATTGCGTGTGTGAAGTTCTGTTTACTACGGGGAGTGTGTGTGTGTGTGTGCTGCGTCGTGTACAGATCACGTCGTAGTCACCAATTATAGCGTTTGGAATAATAGTGAAGAAGATCGTGTGATTCGAACTGACGCTATGACAGCTCGAATCACGAAAAAAAAATTTTACCTAAGCGTTACACACCAGGCTACTGACCATGTTTAGAATTTGATTTCCAAACTCGACCATATTCCACTGATGTGAATTATTTTTATTTTATCGCTTGGTATACGGTTCTGATGCATTTTTCTTATTCGATTTTTTCGTTCGTGTTCTTCACTATTTTTGCTTGTGAATTTGTGTGTGTCTGTTAGAGTTGCCACACCACCCCCTTCCCAGAAACTTCGTTACGATCAGATTCGGTGCGAGCGACGAGCGAACGAGTGAATGTCGGAGCAAGCCAAGCGAGTGTGCCTTGGTGCTCTATGCAGAAGTCATGATTGCGTGTGTGAAGTTCTGTTTACTACGGGGAGTGTGTGTGTGCTGCGTCGTGTACAGATCACGTCGTAGTCACCAATTATAGCGTTTGGAATAATAGTGAAGAAGATCGTGTGATTCGAACTGACGCTATGACAGATCGAATCACGAAAAAAAAAATTTACCTAAGCGTTACACACCAGGCTACTGACCGTGTTTAGAATTTGATTTCCAAACTCGACCATATTCCACCGATGTGAATTATTTTTATTTTATCGCTTGGTATACGGTTCTGATGCATTTTTCTTATTCGATTTTTTCGTTCGTGTTCTTCACTATTTTTGCTTGTGAATTTTGTGTGTGTCTGTTAGAGTTGCCACAATAGTACGCTTGTTTCCTCCCGTTCGAGTGTTTGGCCGATTGGTGCATCAACGTCGCATCAGCTGAGATGTAGACAGATTGATTCTCTGAATCGAGAACCGGATAAGGTCCTGCAGTGGGGAAGGGCTAATCTCGTCGACTTCAATACAGCGAAGACACAATATACAACATTCAAAAAGAAAAGTGGATCATCGGTTCTACAGCTGATGATGAATGGCCTTGCCCTCGCATCTGGAGAAAGCTTGAAATTACTCGGCGTCACGGTCTGTGGGAATGTATCGTGTCAAAAACACGGGTCCAGTATCGCCAGGTCAGCCTTAGGAAAGCTGAGCTATCTTTTAAGCGCCAAGAAATATTTTGGTCCGGCCCAACTTCTTCTTCTGTATAAAACCCAAAATAGACCCGCGCTTGAATATTGTTCTCATCTTTGAAGCTGGGCTCCTAAACATACCCTTGACCATTCGTTTGTTTGCGTTTTGCCCTCCGAGGATTGGGAAAATCCTCTGATTCTACCCCCATACACGAGCATTCTTCACCTAATTAACTTTAACACACTCAAAGAGCGCAGATTTCATGCAGACATCTTCTTCATCTACCGGCTACTCTCAAGCTCAATCAACTGCCCAAGCCTGCTCTCCTCCATCATATTTTCCACTAATCCCCGAAATCTGCGAAACTATCGTCTCTTTTATTTGCCCGCCCATCACACGTTTAACAGCTCTAATGACCCATTTCGCGAATGCAGAGGTGGACAAACTCAAGCCCCGCGTTCTTTGACTTCAATCTCACTTCTACCGCTCTCAAACGTCGTCTCCTCTCTTAGTCCTCCCGAACCTAGCCCCCTCACACCTATACTCTCACGCACTCATACTCACGCCCTAGCACCCGGCTTATCATCGCCCTCCCCATCCTACCACTTAGACTATTATTCTATCCATTTTTATTTAGTTCCCCATTCTAGTTTTAAGTTATTTTAAAGTAAGTCCGCCCCACCCAACCCGCATGCCTTAGTTTTTAAGGTAGTTCGTAAGTATATTCATAAGTTTTTATGTTTATACGACTTGCACTAAGCGAAATAAACTGAGGGTTCTGGGCTCTATTCATTCATTCATTCATTCATTCATCCATTCATTCATTCATTCATTCATTCATTCATTCATTCATTCATTGATTCATTGATTCATTGATTCATTCATTCATGCATTCATTCATTCATTCATTCATTCATTCATTCATTCATTCATTCATTCATTCTTTCTTTCTTTCTTTCATTCATTCATTCATTCATTCATTCATTCATTAATTCATTCATTCATTTCCAGCTCTCTTGAATATTTCCGGCTTTCCTCAGTATTGTTTGATTTATATAATCGAAAGCTCAACTCGTTTGCCTTAATAGCTTTTTTGCACCCAGAATCGAACCACATATTTCTCTTGAGTGTGACACTCTTTATCCTTTGCGGAGTAAAGGTTCGCAATCCCAGGTAGAGTCGTGTCTATCAATGTGTCCGCTATGGAGTCAACATCGTTATTGAGCAATAATAACGACCAATTTAACTTAGCAAAAAATCGTTCAGACCTTTCTACTTGGCTTTCTCACTGAGCCATACTGTTCTTTCGGGAATTTTCTCGTTAACGTTGCTGTTGGTTAGAGGGAATTGAGCTGACATGACACGCTAGTCTGAAGTGTCCAAGGGCGAAGAAACATCAATTGTATTTGTTGGGGTGGCGAGTGAGAGCAGGTGTGTTGACGGAATGACCATCTGTGTCTGGTACCCGTGTTGACTCATTGGCGAGTTGAGTTAAACTATTTGAATCAGCAAAGAGCTGGACTTATTGACTTGACGTTCAGGTGATATGTGTTCGTAGTAACGAAACCACTGAGAGTTATTCACATTGAAATCACCCACAATAACGATCTCAGGGTGCGGATAAAGGGTCAAGATCCCGAATCTGATAGAGTATCAAATTCGTTAAACGATGCGTTTCTATCCAAGTTTGGGCTTCTATAAAGAAAGCAGTAGTGTATGATATGCTTACGAACGTAAAGTTTTAGCCACAAGAAATTAAATTCTGGATTGGAGCAGAGCTCATATCGTACCGAAGCTGATAAGCAATATCGCTCCGTATGTATGTGGCTAGAAAGAATAAAGAAAGAACAGAGGCGCTAAGTTATTACCAGGTATAGTAAAATCAGAAATATCTGTATTAGTTATTACCAGGGTTTCGCTAAGTGCAAAGATTGCTGGTTTCTGGTTATAAACGTGGGCAGACACAGATGGGAAATTGCATCTCAGGCCACGAATGTTACAAAGATCGACGCGAAATTCCCGTTCCATTGAACTGGTCCTACACAGAAAACCAATACCCTATCGGGAAAGGATGTAGGTTAGGACCAGCGATAGATAAGCATAAGCAACCAATACAGGTGTTATGCCCTTGTGAAAGGTGCCCCACTAGGTCCGTGCCGAAATTCAATTCACATCCTTTCCATGGCGAACATTACGCCACTCAGACACCAGAACCCTTCCAAGGATTATCGATAAAAAAATGGCAACGACTGCTGATAATTTAGAGTGCTCGCGTAGAGATACGTGGGGGCGAAGTCGTTGTGCCGGCGTACGACACGGGGTTCTACCTCGTCCCCACAAGTTCCAAAAGCTCCGCCATAAAATAAAACTGTTCACCAAGAGAAATAAAAAAACACTAGTCTTGATTTGTTATTTTATTTAAACGCTGTTATTGGTGGACATGGTGTACTTAAGCTCGAAATCGTTATTGGCAAATGGTTTATTGTTCTATTGTACGTATAAGAAAATATTTGTATTGTTTTAACACACGGTACAGGAATTTACTTAAGGCATAATTATGTAGGGTACAACGGATTCGTAACGATAAACAACACACGTTTACTCACACTTCGACTATCGTTCGCGCGCCGTACCGTGTGCAGGGTACGGTGAATGGTGCACTCGACCGACCCCTGAAATTTATGAATTATGACTCGAGGTGCGCGCACTCAAGGATGGAAGAAGACTCCACGATTCAACCCTCGTTTGGGGTGAGTTTGGTGGTGTGGTGGTAGATATCCTCTCCGCTAAGGATATGTTTGTTTGAAGAAACGTAAAGTCTCTCTTTGTGGAATGGATAACCAGATCATGTTTATCGATGCATTTGCGCAAAGGATAAACGAAACCTGAAACGAGGGAAAAAGAACAAAGGGAGAAGCGACCTAAGGCATCGGCCTGTAATGAGGGTCCGCTAAATAAATAAGCTGCAACTCATTAAATGGGAAATGCATTTGGGATACCTCAAACAATTTGGATTGTTTATCGTATCGCCAGAATGCCTGCGGTAGAACAGAATTCTTTTGTTTGCACATGATGTGTGCTAAAGAATTTGGTTTTAGCGACTATTGCGCTAATTGTATGCAGCTGTTTCAATAGGCTGCTAGCAGTTGCTTTGTCGTTGGACAAAAGAGTCGCCAGCCAATGTGTATGTGGGGAACATTGTTGTACACATGGTGAGGCTGGGAATAGCCGACTCAATGATCATTACCCCTGACTATGATGGTTACATGGTACTGTAACCGATATGTTTTCTATCAGGGTGGAATTCTTCTAGGAAAGCAAATATGATGCATTGAATTATGAATGCCCGAGAATCGTTTTAGGAAATTTCCTGCCGATGCGTTGATGCATGGAGATTGCCCTTGTGAAAGGAAATGCTGTGATGCCGGGAGATTGAGGTGCAAATATTGGTTGCGAATGTGGGGGGTTCTTCAGGTGGTCTTTAAGAACCCTCACAGTACTGAACTAGGCGAAGAATATTTTTAGTTAAATTACATAAATTGTTTGTTGGAAGGTTGTATTTATGGTACATTATTATATCATTTTGTCATCATATTATTAAAAAAGTTCGAGTTTATAAGTCTAAACTGAGTAAATGGTATAAGACACAAAAGGGATTATGGAATTCAATATCAGCCAAATATGCTGTCGTTTCAATAAGCAAATATTCTGAACACACAAAACTATCATCATCGTCATCGGCACTACAACCGTGAATCGGTCTTGGCCTTATTTAGCAAGTCCTGAGGCTTGTTAAATTTTCCGTAATGATTTGTTTTTTCCGGGCAAGGTCATTAGTCTTGCGCCAGAGGCTCCCCGACACAAAACTATACAAATTCTGATATGGTGAAAAGCTAATGACCCCAAACGAGTTCATATAGGAATACAATATTAATTCAATCGTGAAATACAGCCTCTATAATCTCCATAAATCAAAACAGATTATTCCTTTTAAAAGGAAAATAATTCCTAATTAAAATAACCCATGAATTATTTGTTACAAAAACGAGGTGGCAATGCATTGTGCTGACACCTGATCTCCTGTCCTATTTCGTTAACCACTTGAATCCCAACTAACCAGCGAAAAGGATATCATGTATCCTTAATCAAAATTGAATAAAATGTTAAGCTGCTTCCTGTCCAATGCACACATTGCTAATTTAAGAGCTTTGTGTATTTACGGATTGCAGCCAAGGGAAATCTGTGGTTTTTCCCGTTGTGAAATTGTATTTTTAACGCAAATTCAATGTTGTGCGTACAAGTACAACTATCACTTTGCACTTAAAATGTTATTTAATATGTAAAATGGGCGCCAGATCCTGCAACCAAAAGCATATAAATTACATTTTGCAGCGGAGAAAACAATAACAAGGTACATTGTCGGAAATGCCCGACTAATTACACGTTACACAATATGAAAAACTTTCTGGTGTAATAATTGTGGCCTGCCAAGATCGGGACGTTCAAATACAAAACACTGGCAAATTGTGAAGCCTCAATGATTTTTTATGGATAACAATTCGTTAATATTTTGTGAATTATCAATACAGGAAAAGGCTTGGTCTGCTATTGAAGTTTTGTGAACAGAACTTTTTCTTTCTTATCGGGTAATAATTTTTCAGTGTGATGAAAGGAATCTCTCATAACGACCGCCCATTATAATACACATTTCGAATAACGCGCGTAATATATTGTATAAAATAGCTCGTTTGAATCAGTGACCTTTGACATAAAGAATGAATGCGGAAATATATACGCCACTTGTTTGTGTTGTTGACGTCCGGCGCCGTGCTTCCTCGGATGAGGGAAGAGCGGGGACCCTTCTCCTTTATTTATTATTCTGCTGTCTTCAATTCACGTTTCATTTATTTCAATTGATAATTAATCATCAAAGAAAAACTATTTTTTCTCTTTGATATTCTTTCAAACAGATACCACAAACTCAAAAACTCTAACTCACAACTCAAACTAAACTAAACTTAAACTGATACTTCTCAAAACTTAACTCTTCTTAAATGACTTCTTACTCCTTCAACTCCAAAACTAAAACTGATTTTACAAATGAATTTTTCGTCTACTTATAGAACATTATGTTCTAATTAACTGGAAATTATAACATGAACAAAACAAATTTTAACAAAGTCTCTGAGACTTTTAACTTGAATAAAATTTGGACGAAAATCAAAGTTACTATGTTTTGAATGAATAAAAAGGTGCAGGTCATTAAATGTGCATGTTATTAAATGATATAGAATATTGTGAATGTTTATGAATGGAATGTATTAAGTGAGAATGTATTATATGTTAAGGGAAGTTTTTAAGGATGTGTGAGGAGATTCAGTGTTAAATTTAATAAAGGGTAGTATTCTGGAATACAACAGTGTGTTTGACCGGGACTTTCTCCTCCAGTGGTGTTTTGGCGAATTTTGTCTTTTGTTCGAGTCTCTGAAGTGTTCTGCCGAACACTGTCCACACACAGAAAGAACAACCTGTTCACCAACAAAACACGGAGAGAATACAACCACGGAAAAAAAAACGCTGCGAAATTTCGGTTTATTTTTAATTTTTATTTTATTGTCCTTTTGTACTTAAAGGTTTTACATTCATTTTTTGTTTACTTGTGAATCTCCTCGTTTCGTATTCTACACTTTATGTTAAACACTTGGAGGCACGGTAATATTTTATTAAAATTACAATGCACGGATGAATGAACTTGTAGCGTTCTACGGACGCACAATTCTGCGAAGGTAAGGTTCCTACCCTTCAAGGAACATACCTACCTGAAAACGTTACACGCACCCTCAGACGCGTGCCCCCAAAGCCCTACTAGGGGCCAACGACATGTACCTAACGTTGAGCCGACACCAAAAAGCAAGGAACCGAACATCCCAAAGCGTTTAATGCCAAGCTCAACATTCGTAAGTCATCATACCTGAAACAAGAGAAAAAAAAATTCATTCTGCCTGCGCCCAGGAACATTCCATTGAATCGGCAATTACAAACATCTATGCAAGGAAGTGCTATCGCCAGAAAATGAGCCGATCAACGGTGCACGTGCGGGTAGTCTACCACAAAGACCACCCAAATCCATCGAGCAAACAAAAGGCAGCGGCAACCTACTACAATAATGTATATCGGTCATCCGCTACCAGATTCCTGGGAAACTTAATTTCTATCACCAACACCGAGGGTGATATTGATGTATTATAGCGTTTGAAATAATAGTGAAGAAGATCGTGTGATTCGAACTGACGCTAGTTTGAACCATGAAAAAAAATTGAACCTTAGCGTTACCCATCAGGCTACTGACCGTGTTTTGAATTTGATTTTTAAACTCGACTATACTCCACCGATGTGATGTTATCGCTTGGTATACGGTTCTGATGTATTTTCTTATTCGATTTTTCGTTCGGTGTTCTTCACTATTTTTGCTTGTGAATTGTATGTATCTGTTAGAGATGCCACCATATGATGATGAGCGAGTTTCTCCTTTCAGGAAAATACGAAATTATCCCTGGGATAAAATAGCATGCTGCTAACAGAGATTTCGGGAATTCTGTTGGCAGATCGAATAGGGAAATTTCGCCTGTACAGATACAGATACCAGTTTTGAATCTGGATATCTTTTTGGGCATACGGCAGTCTACCCCGAACGCTCGAGACATCAGGTCTATTGGGAAGTCTACAAGTGGTCTTCAACGAGACAAGGAGTTTGTGATTTAAGGTCGAACCGTCATCGTTAGAAAACCTCCAACGGAAGTTGAGACAAAGGAGTCGAAGAAGAGTTGTGTGTGAGAGGTACCCAAAAGGGTTTATTTTGTAATTGAGTCCGAACCACGATCGTTTTGAATTACCGGCCGTGCCGTCGCGAAATTGGTGTTCTCGCCTCGCGTGTGTCGCTCGATCACGTACATTAAGTCATTGGAACTTTCAAGATACTTGTGTGTAATGAAAAATTGTGATCCTTCGGAATTACCACCAAACTCAGTTATGAAGACAAATAAAATAAATTAAACTCGACTATGACCATCAGCGTTTGTTTTTGACAATTGGTTCCGCTCCTTTTGTGCTCCGGTGTGGATATCGTTTTCGTAGACTGTGTTTGGCGGAACACTTACAGCATGCACAAAACACACGCCAAAGCTAAACCAGTAACGAAAATATAATCACCAAAAACTAATAAAACTATTTTTACAAACAGAAATCGCGTCACGCCTTACGTCGTTTGTTGCAACCTTGCCCGAGTTATTTTGTGCCGTTCTAGGAGAAAATATTACCAAAAAGAAAAGACCATTTCTTTGTTAATTTTGAAACTATGTTTCCTTATATTATTATCTCCGCTGAGCAGCACGTGTATGCGAGTCCGTAGTCAGACAGGATCTCTGCTTTACATTAAAAAAAAACAAAACAAAAAATGAGTTGGCGAGAGGGCCGACTTTAGTGAGACAAGGACAGATGTGGCCTTCATCTTGTCTCTGGCTTCTGATCATTTTGCGATAACCAGAATCACCCACATCCGTGAGGATGTTGGGCTCGGTCTCGCGATATCTGAAAAGAAAAGAAAAAAAAGGGACGGCGGGGGGGGGGGGGGGGGGGGCATCCAAGGATAGTGTGGACAGTGTTAGTCCAGGTGTTCTCTAACTACTTGTAAAGAGGGATGGTGGGAAAGAAATCATACATGACCGGTAGGCCTTGGGTGCGGTAATAAACGCAGATCACGCCCTTAGCGTCTGATAATCTGCGCTTTGGTCGGTGTGTGTATGTTTGTGCCGTCTTGTATTGTGCGTCCGTGTGTGTGTCGTTTGTTAACAGTAGACCTTATGGGATGGATCCAGGAATCCTCTATTATAGAGGGGAATGTTGTTGGGAAGGGTGCTTTCTTCAGTTTTGTACTGAAGAAGAAATTGTGGGGGTTTGATCCGAAGAGATCGAGAGAGAGAAGGGTCAAGAATGTCCCGTACAAGTAGGTTCGGAATGCTTTCGAGGTACTTATATGCTAATTGAAGCACGTACTCGGCGATATGGATAATGGAGGCGCCTTCGTATAGGTGAGAGTTGGGGTAATGGCGACCGTCAGGCCTTCTAGAGTGATTGGTGCATCTTCTGAGGAGTTTCCTTTCGAAAACTCGAAGTCTTTCCATTTGAACCGAAGATATGCAGGACCATATGGGAAAGGCGTACGATGTTCCAAATCGGAGTAGCTGCTTATAGCAGAGAAGCTTAACTTTGATGTCAACTTTGTTGCTCCACTTCAAAATGTTGTGCAGTTGCTTAGACCGACCGAGGCCCCTTTGAATAATGTGGGTCACATGTTTGATGAAATTCATTTTTGGGGTATAGATGACCCCAAGAAATTTCATCCTGTCCTGTGGTCTAATCGTAGTACCTCCTATTTGTATTCGGATATTCTGTGAATATCGAGAAGTAGGTTGAAAGTGTTTACTACTCAGAATTATACCTAGTGCTTTGGATGGGTTAAGTCGAATTTTCCATCGACTGTAATACTGATACAGTTCGTCCAAGTGACGATTGAGTCGATTTGTTGCGAGGTTAGAGCCTTTGGTTGACGTGTACACCAGGACGTCATCCGCATAGCATAGCTGGTTTACTCTCCCGTCCACAGGGCGGGGAATATCGGAGGTGTAAATATTGAATAAGATGGGGCCTAGAATGGAGCCCTGTGGTACGCCTGCAGCGGCGTTGAAAGTTCGGGAAAGCTTTCCATTCACTCGAACTTGGAAGGTTCTGTTTAAAACGAACTGGTAGATAATACTACACAGCGTTTTACTGAGGCCAGTATTCAGTAATTTAAAAACGAGACTTTCGATCCAGGTTGTGTCAAAAGCCTTTTCAACGTCCAAGCTCACCGCAATGGTGGGTTCCTTATTAAAGGGCCACACGCAGACGTGGTTTTGAAATATGTTGAGAGCCATAGTGGTGCTGTGCGCTCTTCGAAATCCAAATTGGGAATCAGGTATTAGGTTCCTGGCACTGATAAAGTTATATAGTTTCTCGTATATGAATTTTTCATATATTTTGCTGATGCAAGTGAGAAGCGAGATAGGGCGAAAGCTTGAGGGGTGATACGTTGGTTTCCCAACTTTTGCTATTGGACAAATAATAGCGTGCCTCCAAGCTTGGGGAAAGTACCCCATGTTGTAAGCATGGTTGAACAGAATGGAGAGCTTTATAAAGAATAAGGCAGAAAGCCTTCGCAACGAGTGGTATGACATGTTGTCGATACCGGGTGACTTCTTAGGGTTTCGAGATTTAACCAGGCTCTGTAGGCTATTTGGTGCGATGAAACCATGACCATTATCACGTGTGTCTTCGAAGTATGCACTGTTAGTTGGGTTAAAGACAACAATTGGCTCGTTGAAGTCGTCCAACTTACTGTGAACCTCTGAACTAATGATCGCATTAGTATTCGGGTCGCCATCTTGGAGAGTAAGTTTGTGATTATTTTCGAAGGTCACTCCGATGGTATTTGCTTTATTGGTGTCTTTATTAACAACAACACCATTGTGTGTGATTGGCCGAGTGATACGAGAAGTTCTCTGCTTTATATTTCGAACGTAAGTGTATTTTTATCTTTCGAACTTGAATCTATTGATATTTTTCGAACTTAAATCTATTAGGTTAAACAGGTTTTGAAGTACCTGTGTTTCATGTTTTGAAGCATCTGTGTTTCTATTATTAGTATACAATGGTTCACGTTTTCTTTTGTTCGTGTTCTATGACTATTATTAGTTTGAACAGATTTTGAAGTGACAGTGTTTTATGTTTTGAAGCATATGTGTTTCTATTATTAAAATGCAATGGTTCACGTTTTCGTGTTTTATGACTAACATTAGTTTGAACAGATTTTAAAGTATCTGTGTTTTATGTTTTGATTGTTAGCTATCTTATTCTTTTAGGAGTGTTAACTATGTAATATTTTAGGGGTGTTAACTCGCGCGGGTATTTATTTCATTGACCCGTTACTTTATGACACACGTTAGGGATCATCTCCTCGTCGGAGTTCTCTGTGACGGCTGTGGTTACTTTCTCTGGGGATGATTCCATTCACCCCGAGTTTTCCTTTTCCTTTTTCTGGTGGTGACTTTCTCTCGACCAAGAATCTTTCTACCAGAGGGAATCGCGCTCACACATACAGGCGCGGAGGTTATTGCCTGGTTGCTGTGGGTCATTCTGATCGTCAAAATGTTCACACCTCCAAGGAATTGTTTACGTAAACAATCGGGTGAGGGTTTTCTTCTGGTCGATCGTGGGATAATGTAATTATCGCTGTTTACATATCCCTATGGGAACAGAATTTTCGTTTATTGCTAGTATCGCATGGGTCTTTGTTTAGACGAATTGGTTTCCCGGCAATTAGCTTATCGCCGGAGATGTGGTGTTGGTGCAACTGAGCCAACCGTTTGTGTATAGCCAGTTAATGGATCGGTACACAATTTCTGTTGGTGAGTCTGTCCTTCGAACGCCGTGCAGGCGTAGAACAATTGGTCGGACTTGTGACCCACGTATCTGTGGATACGTGGCGTTGTTGCCTCCCAGATGAATGTTACCTTTGTTTCAGGTAGAAAGGAGGACTTTTGAGGACACGTGTCTGTACGCACGTGCAATTTAGCTATAGGTGAGTGTGTTCCTTGGTGGAACGACGACATCTCGACCTATAGTGGCTCGTAGAGCCGCCACAGTGTCACATCATCATCATCATCATCATTCAGCACTACAACCGGGATCCGGTCTTGGCCTTTTTTAGCAAGTCCCGAGGCTTGTTAAATTTTCCATAATAATTTGTTTTTCGGGGCAAGGTTATTAGCCTTGCGCCAAACAGTGTCACAACAGTCTGTTTATTACCCGTTGCGCCAGCATGTGAGTTTAATTTATGAGTATATATTTTTTCCCTTGGCCGAAATGGAACCCTGCAGCGCTCAAACTGACAATGTCCGATTACTCCTCCCGGTATCATAAATATTTTAAGATCGAATGGAACGGCTTGATATAATTTAAAATTGATTACATAAATAAGACATCCAGACAAATGTCTTCATTTTGAATTTAACTTTCTACATGTTAATTAGCAATTCTATAGTTATTAATAAGCCTTGAGCTACCCGTCTTTCTCTATCTTGCATTTAGTTTTCATACTCGCACAGCTTAATTAGTAAGATCGATTTTCGGCTCTAATCCAATAGCAAGTGGTTTTTGTTGGACGTCTACTTCAGGGCCATCTTCAGGGCCGGACTTCAGAAAATTAAGAATCTCTTGTATATCTGGATATTTTAAGATAATATTTTGCTTAGCCATTCCAGTCGATAGTCCTAAAACGCAACGTTGTGCAAAAGGCCCGGTATCGGCATACAGTCGTGATCTCGATCCACCTTCCAGATCTTGAGATAAGCGAAATAAGAGAGTGGGGGCGCAGTCACGACGCCGCACGGGCGAGAGTTCTACCTCGTCCCCACAACCTCCTCTAAATGTTCCGACCAGTACAACCCGAGGGAAAGCCAAACACCAACACAGGACACGTAAAAATAGATAACACACTTTTCTTCTATTATTAAGGGTTTCTCCTTTATTGTTGTTTTATTTTCTTATTGGATACTAAAATTTTACGGTAGCACTGCGTGAAAGTTACATTATGAAGTCAATAAAGAAAACACAATCTTCGAAGACTGCCGCAAATATAATATTCGACATGGAGGTTGCAAACACTTCGACACGACCCCGAGGTATATTACGCATCTCCGCAGCCGGCAGAGAGCGGAAGATCGCGTGACCATGATGGTCAGCGGATGGAATTTGACTCACCGAGGATAGAACTCTGACATGAATTCCGTCCTAGGTTGGGATTAAGAAAAGGGAAGAGAGAGAAAAACTTTTCTCTTAAGGGTGTGGCCGCCAGAGAAATGCACTCTTTCAGTGCAGTGGTGTGTGTGCGCGATCGAACAGATCGATGTTATTTACACGGGTTCGAAGGCAGTTGAACAACGAAACAGGCAGGTGGCAAAGACAAAGGAGATTCATGGTCTATGTCTATGCTGTGCAACGTCGCTATGATAGACGTTAGGAAAAAAAAGGTGCTAATGGGATGCGATACTTTATTCCATGGAAATTGTATATCGTATCTTGGGTCGGTGGCAGAAACGACTCCCTTGCATGCCTTTGTATGTGTCGGGTAATTCGCTTTGTGGCGACAAAAAAATTGAAGATTGTCTGTTAATAGGGAACTGCTGGGAATACGATTATAGTTTGCCGTATCGCCAGATGCCTGCCACAGGACAGCGTTCCTTTGTTTGCACTTAGAGCATTGCCAAGGCATTCGTCTCAACAAGGATGGTGCTAATTACATGCATCTGCGTTGAACTATTTATCGCTGGCTAAAGGGGTCGCGAGCCGATGTGTGTGTAAATAGTTTTTTGTACACATATTGAGGCTGGGATAATAGACGGCGCAATATTTATGGCCCCTGTCATGACGGTTACATTGTATGCAAACCGAATCATTTTGTTTACAGGAATTTGTCTGGTACCGAAGGTGCTGAATTGGTTTGGAATTCCAGATAAGTAAAGAAATCTTACGGAAAATGGTATCCGAAGAGATGCATGTGAAAAGGTGTTTTCTTTACAGGGACTTTAAGATTATAGATTTGATCTATATAGTGCGTGAAGCATTTTCAGGTACTAATGCCATTCCATTAGCGAAGTTAGTAAATTGGCTGAATGTTATGGGGGTTTTATGGTAAGTATACAGTGGGGTTTGGCGGAACTGCCACAAGAGAAATTCATAATTTGATCTGGCACAATATAATGTTCCAACAACCAAGTTTACAATGCACAAATGGTGGTATTGCTTCCAGGTGTTCTCTTTTTGTTCCTCGGCTCTTCGAACTTTCTTCATTAGTTCGTCAGCCTCATCGTTTTGAAATATAACTATATATGATAAATTGGCTTCATTAACTTAGTGCCACTAACATTTCCGTGCAAATGGATAAAATGCATTGCTAAAGCAACTGATGCCTCTTGGTTGACTACGTTCGTTGTACAGAACTAATAAATGCTATCAGCAACAACAAAAAAACCGGAAAATCTCGACAGCTAATTGAGGTTTATTTGACATCCCTTATGGCTACGGGCACCCGTCAACTTGTGATGTTCCAAAAGTAGGAAAGATGTATATTACTAAAATGTTATTGTTAACGGTATGGTAACTATGTTCATCAATCAACCTAATCCAACTAACCTAACTAAAGTAAGCAAGCCCAAATTTTTAATAGGCAATGTCTTAAATTTGATCGTGGCTGGTCTTCCAAGACCTACATTAAAGCTGGTTGTACTTGCTTTTAAAATTGCAAGTCAACCGCACCCGTTATACAATCGCTACCTTGTTACGAAGTAAGCCCCTAACATAAGGGGCGCGCGAGTTATGATACACAGAGAAAAGTTACTATGTAATTGACTTCAAGACTGACTGGTATAAATTTGATTTTCACATTATTCTTTCGATGATTAAAACCTTTGCCCTTGTTTACACACATGTAATCGGTCCCACACAATGTTGGTTTAAAAACCCTTTCTTAAGATCATGCATATATATACCGCCGAGAGAATGTATACATTCTACCAATGACATCCTTACCATTTTTAAGAACAGGGCAACCTTGCTTTCGTTACCTAATTGTGCACTTGTGCATACACTGCCTGTTGTATCTTGGTGAGTTGGGCTGTTGCGATAAGACTCATAACGCAATGTACGATCATATGAATACAAGCCAACTCATATATAAAGGCTGGCTCCGGGATACGGATTCGATATGGATTGTCCAAGAGGGAATGTTTACATTAGCCCGGCGAGATAGATATTTGTGTGAAAATGTTTATAGGCGATTTCAAGTAAACAAAAAGGGAAAAGGCCGAATCTAATGTATTTTTGAGATTAAGCAGGGAATCCAACGGGCACAGATTCTGTGAATGCATTCCTCGAGCAATCACAAAGTATCCCAATTTTACATTACAATATATAATTTTTATTTATTTGTTGAAGACTATGGGATGACAGGAGGCTGCCGTAACTCACGCATTTTATCTCAGAGAAACACACTGTTGGCGGCGCATCATAAAGTTCCTGGGAAGACGCCGCATTGCGCATAACAGCAATTGATTTTCCAGGAAGACGCTGCATGAAGGCAACATCGTTTCGATACCCAGGAACATGCTATTTACTCGAGCACTAAATACTCGATTCCTGAAAAGACGCTACCGGCACAATAGCAGTACACACTAGCTGCCCACAGCGGAATGGAACATTACGACGACCGCCGTATACAAAATGTTTAAAAAGCGAAGAAAATATGTAAATCGTGGTGTAAGGATACGTTGTGTCGAATACAAATAGGAGGTACCACGATTAGACCACAGGACATGGTGAAATATCTTAGGGTCATCTATACCCCAAAAATGAATTTCATCAAACATGTTACCCACATAATACAGAGGGGCCTTGGTAGGTCTAAACAACTAGAGAACATTTTGAAGTGGAGCAACAAAGTTGACGACAAACTTACGCCTTTCCCATGTGGTCCTGCATATCTTCGGCCCAAATGGAAAGACTTCGAGTTTTCGAAAGGAAACTCCTCAGAAGATGCACAACCCACTCTAGAAGGCCTGACGGTCGCCTTTAGCCAAACTCACACCTCTACGTATGTGCTTGCACCTTACTACCGAAAAAAAAAAAAAAAAAACAGTACAAGACAGCACAAACATACACCCAGACACCGACCAAAGCGCAGTTCATCAGACGCCAACGACGTGATCTGCGTTTACTACCGCACTCAAGGCCTACCGGTCTTGCATGATTTCGTTCCAACCATCCCTCCATCCAAGTAGTTAGAGAACACTTGAACTAACCCTGTTCACACTAGCTTTAGTTACCCCCCTTTTCTTTTTCAGATATCTCGACACCGAACCCAATATCTTCACGGATGTGAGTGATTCTGGTTATCGCAAGATAAATTTAGTAGTGTCTTTTGGGCTTCTGGCTCACTTTTTTGAGCAGTTCTGGCTCATCCTGAAAGCTCTCTTGAGAGCGCTTTTGGGGTTGGTACCTCGGTTACCGGGTGGGTGACCCGGCTTGCCGCGGGGCGTTTGGGGGGTGGGTGTCTCTGGTATGCGGTGGGTGTGTGGGCGGTGGCGTCGGTTTCAAAGCTCTCTTGTGGGAGCGTTCGTTGGTATTTTGGATATGGGATGAGTGGATGAGCTTACATTTTTGAAAGCATATTAATTGCGTGTATTAATGAATGAATAAATGAATGCGAGAATTTCGTTGGTGGTGCAAGTTCTATTGCGAGAGCTTTGAATTGTGTTTTATTTTAGACCAGCATACTTTTTAGCAGTACAACTTTCGGGTGTTGGGATTTTGCTATTTCTATTGTATACTTTGAGGATTATATAACTTTTTTTCTCTTGAGCTTACATTTTTGAAATCTTGTGTTTATATTAATTGTGTGCGTATTAATGAATGAATAAATGAATGAATGCGAGAATTTCATCATATTATGTAAGTGCAACGTCATCAAAAAAAAACTCAATCTTTTGTTTATATTAATTGTGTGTGAATGAATAAATGCGAGAATTTAATCATATTATGTAACTGCAACGTCATCAAAAAAACCATAGAAAATTTGTTCATGCTGTTGGTAAATCAATCCCATCCCACAGAAAAGGAAAGGTTCTTTCCACAAAACTACCAGCCATCATCACTTTATACTGACTAACTGGATGGAGAAAAGCTGTCGATTCTGAATTAACCACATTGCCTCGCGCATCCGAAACTGCTCTACACGTGCTCGACAGGTTGCAAAAACGAACAGTGAAACTTATTGGCGACTCAGCTGTAAGTCGATCAATTCCGTCGTTAGAACACAGGCGCAACGTATCATGCCTATCTCTTTTCTATAGGTATTACCGTAGTCGTTGCTCAACTGAACTTGCTGAATGTATTCCGCCCCTTCCGACATTTTCCCGCGATATCGGTCAATCTATGAACGCGCATCAGTTCACGTTGGAAGTGGTCTTCAGGCGCACAAATAAATATAGAGAGTCATTCTTTAGCCGAACCACACGAATGTGGAATGTTCTGCCTGATCATGTGTTTCCTGGCCGTTGTGATGTCCAGACATTCAAGACATACATCGACATCTCCTGTCCTTATCCACTTCCTCTCCATCTGCTCACACTGTACTCTGACATTTAAGGGTACTTCAAAATCCCCTTTTGTACGTGCGTTAGTGTAAAAAAAAAAAAAAAAAAAATGGCTGATCAAAAACTATCCATCTCCATGTGTGAAATGAAGATTCACATTTTTTTACATTTTTTTTTGACCTAATCGCTGTTTAAATCAATTTTCTAACATTTTCACTATTTCTTTAACCACTGCAGAAATAACATTTGTTAAATGCTTCAAATTTAACTTCTGTCTCGGCGATAATATTCCTTGTTTGAGGAAATTTGTTCCTGTCTTACAATGTTTTTATATTTAGAAACAAAAAGAGTGCACGGAGCCAAGGCGATTACCATAATCAACAAAGGACCGAAGCTGAATAGGGGAGCACCACACTCAACGCCCATTGCAACTTGACAGCAGATCCTACAGCGCCCGCCCCACGGACACACAAGAATAAATTCAAGTAAGTTCTTTCACTAAAATATATACCTTTAATTAAATATATCAATTTAAATATATCAACAAATTGCGTGAATAATCATAACAATTTTGGCGCAGCCGGTTACCACCAGCTGAGATTTGCATCGAATCCGTCGGGTATACAAATCCAGTGGTGGGAAGAGCCCCGAGGCTCTATCGTCCCTACGCCGACTAGCGGAACTAGCGGCTAGGATAACAGTAATTATAAAAAGCCGTAATAATAAATAAAATAAATAAAAATATTGTTTTCCTTTTCTCCTTTTCGTTTTCCAAGTTACAGGAGAGAGGGCAAAATCAGCGTTGGGTAGAAAATTTATAAATATAATTTACCCAAATATTTTGCATTATTTCTGGTGTCCTGTTTACAGGTTTTTGTCTCTTCTTTCTTTCTTTTCTTTTCCACAGGTACCTAGATTGGTGCTTACCCCTCATCGTTGGGTGGTTTCTCTAGATTGGTTCTTGTCCCTCATCGTTGGGTAGTTTGTTCCTCAATCGTGTTGTTCGGTTCGCTACGGTTAATAGCGAACCACGGTTAGAATAATCCGGGTAGCCACTCCTTACGGAAAATAACTAAACAACTGTGTCAGTACCGTTGATGCAAACGAGGAGCCACGCAAGGAAACTATCCGCGGAAAATAAAACCGAACAACCCATTGCCGGTATGCTGGGGCAGAAAAAAATTTGGATCTAGTCCAAAACAATGTGGCAGTCTTCAGTGGTCAGAAAGGCCCTAACGCAGCGAGGGAATTACATAATTTCCTCGAAAGCTGTGACAGGACGCTAGACTGTTTATCAGAGGAGGAGGAAAAAATTTTCCTGCGGTGGTTGTCCATGCGATTAAGTGGGAAAGCTCGCCGCAAGTTTAAGGAAACCCTCCCAGTGACTTTCAAGGAGTTCGAACAACGACTCCGGAGTACACTACTGCCACACGCGTCATACGAAGAGTTATACTCAAAACTCTCTCGTATGCGACAATCCCACGTAGAGGATGTCGCAGATTTCACGTTTCGGATAACTCAAGTGGCAACGGACTGCAATGAGGGGACAATACGTAAGTATGGGAATGCAAATAGCATAACGTTCACCTCCGGACCGAAAGACTAACAAAATCGGTTCTGATGGTAGGCATCAGGAATGACCAACTAAGACATCTGATAGTGAAATCAGAGAAGGACCCCCTAGATAGGATTATTGCTAGGGTTCTCGAATTAGGGAAAACCGAAAATGAGATGAGGAGCGCGAGTACATGGTATAGTAAGGAAATACCAACGAGGTATCCTAACCAGTCACCTTCACCTGAAAGGAACGGCACATACCATGCCCCCACCTCATCAAATAGGCCCACCCAAAAAAAAAAATCCATTTTACTATTGGGAGGATGAACAGGATCCCCCAGAGAAACAAATAGGGTTTCAGATAGGACCTACGGGGATACTTGACCAAACCCCCAGGAATCGAGGCAAAGGCAAAATAGGCCTACAAACGATGCGTCTCAGGTAGTAGGGACGCGTAATAGGATTTCTAACACTAGGTTCCCAGAAAGATCTCACCCAGTTACACGCCCACAACCTGGGTTTAGGTCAGGAACACCACCGTATTCTTCCAGAAGACCAACAGGGTCTAAACCAAAGAAGCCCGAGGTAGCACAGCACCTTCAAGGAGGCGGAGGTGATTATTACAGTGACTCCTCTAGTCAAAGCAGGGACAAACGTGCACCACACCAATGGATTGCACGCATGACTTGCACGTTCTGGAATAGGAAAATGAATTTGTACGACGAAATCCATCCAGTTGACACCCTCTTGCCATTCGGCTTAACATGTGAAGTGTTCTGTCTGACAATTAGAATAAGTTGTCTCTGCTTTTTCGCTTACTTAGTGCAGGGGTCTGTGAGAATCGCTGAAAGGTCGTGGATCCTTACAATGATTTTCTCTAACAACCCGGAAAATCCTTATCCGAGAAAACCGTTTTAAAACTCTCACAGTAAGCACATCTGTCAACCGTTCCAGCCTTCTCCTCATCAAAAAGAAACAATTTAAAAGGCTTGAATCAATACCTCAGGGTCGTCGTTGATGGCGAAGTGTCCTTATAGAGAGCATCCAACTTGCTTTTATTTCTTCGTATATTTTTTCAAACAAGAGTTATAGCGTTTGAAATAATAGTGAAGAAGATCGTGTGATTCGAACTGACGCTATGACAGCTCGAATCACGAAAAAAATGTTACCTAAGCGTTACACACCAGGCTACTGACCGTGTTTAGAATTTGATTTCCAAACTCGAGTATATTCCACTGGTGTGAATTATTTTTATTTATCGCTTGGTATACGGTTCTGATGTATTTTTCTTATTCGATTTTTTTCGTTTGGTGTTCTTCACTATTTTTGCTTGTGAATTGTGTGTATCTGTTAGAATCGCTACACACTCCCGCCGCAGTAACTTCGTTACGATTAGATTCGTATGCGGACGACGGACGGGCGAGAGAGGAACGAGAAAACGTCGGAGGCTGTGCTCTATGCGGAAGTCGTGACCGTGTGTGAAGTTCTGCTTTACTATGGGAAGTGTATGCAGTGTGTGTGTACAGATCACGTCGTAGTCACCAATTATAGCGTTTGAAATAATAGTGAAGAAGATCGTGTGATTCGAACTGACGCTATGACAGCTCGAATCACGAAAAAAATTTTACCTAAGCGTTACACATCAGGCTACTGACCGTGTTTGGTATTTGATTTCCAAACTCGACTATACTCCAACTGATGTGAATTATTTCTGTTATTTATCGCTTGGTATACGGTTCTGATGTATTTCTCTTATTCGATTTTTTTCGTTCGTGTTCTTCACTATTTTGCTTGTGAATTGTGTGTATCTGTTAGATTCGCTACAGAGTAAAAAAAGAATTTTTGACTTTTTCCAATTTTATTGAAAAACAAAAAACATGCCGGCAAATAAAAACCGATCTACAATATGAATCCATTTTAAATTTAGTGTGGGGATGTGACATTGATTTCCCTCAGCAACATCACCTGTCATTAAACACGCGCATTTATTAATCAATCTTCGTAATTGGAATGTCACTAAATCGTTGCGAAGATGGATTTCGCAGTGCGTGGAGAACGGAGGACCTTTTGATCTTTGTGACAATTATTTAAGCACTATTTGGATATACTGAACATCCAAGACTTTTGGTCGCGTCTTGTAGAGTTTTACTGAGCACTCTTCGCTTTTATGGACTTTTGCAAGAACTTTGGGATCAGATAAACAGTTTTCTCAGGTATCTCCCAATTAAAATTTTTGTACAGGACCTCTTTGCCATTAAAACCGTATTCGGAAGTGCCTCAGGATTCATAAGCTTTTAGGGGTAACCGAATATTCAGTTTCGATAGTGCACCTTACATTTACAATATTTAGACTAGCGTAGATTAAAGACCGGGATAGTTGGAAATGATAAGTCGTACTTAAGTGAAACCTCTCCAATTATTTAGCAACCTTCAAAGAGGAATAATAAGGAAAGTTGATGAGTAAACTCTCTACGACAATCCACTGTTGTCAACCGCTTTGTGCATACCTACTTTTTCAATTCATCGTAATTATTCCACATTTATTGACCCTTAATGAATCCATTTGACATACGTGTTCCTGAAACGTATCGAGTTCATTCTTTCACATGATTAAGAAACCGAAATCCAATAACGTTAAACCCCTAATTCGATAACATGAAGTAAAGCTGAATGTGGTAATTCCGTTTAGTTCTCTAAAACTACAAGTTGAAGAGCACCTTTGAACATGGATATCATAAGACAAAGTTTTTCAATAGTAGTATATTTAATAACAGCAAAAGTTTACGATGGTATCTTACTATCCTAAGGTAGTGTAGTTGATCCAACTAAATAAATTGTAAAAGGACGAAACAAGTGAATGAAAAGATAAACATGCAGCAACATAAATAAAAACCAAGTTCGAAACAAAGCTTATATACAGAGAGAGACGGATATAAAAAACACTATTGAATGGTCTACGCAGTGTTTAACACAAAGGTCTAATCCTTTGGTTTCTGGCTAAGGAACAATACAAAACAGTTAAGAAAATAATGTTGGTTCTAATTAACCGCAACATCTGTTGCTTACAAGGACAAAAAGGAATAAAACAATCGAAACAGTGTGAACAAAATCCAAAAAGTTATAAAGAAGGACTTAACAAGAATTTTGGGAAACAGGTGTTTCGAAAAAAGTAACGAAGGTAAAGATTCTTTTATGTCAGTTTGTTTTTTTTTTGGTTTTTTTTTTTTGTATTTTGATTTTGATTTTGATGTCGGACCTGATGAGCTAGAAATATCTTGTGCTGGGGCTGCAAGTCCTTTTGGCTGTTGCTGCGATCCAGATGCAGCTGATGGTGCTAATGGACGATATAATGATGAGCCACCTCGACGGCTTCCAGACGCTGATGGAACTGATAGTTTCGATCTTTCTGGACATTCGGGAATATTAACTATCGGTATGTCGAGCTGTGATGGTTGTTGTCCACCACTTTGGTCCAATGCTGCTATAGGCTTTTGTTGGACGGATGATTTATCTGCATTCGATTTAGCAGCATCTCCCGCTTGCTTAAGGACCCGATAGATTTGGTCGATATCCGTGATTTCTATATATCGCACATATGATCAATCTTTTATTTTTCTATCTGTCATTTTCTTTGTTTTGTTTTGTTAATTTGTTTTCAAATGATATTCTAAACATAAAAGGGTAAACTATAATATCGTACTGCCACTCTGTAATGATCTAAAAGGGGCCGAACCGAATCTAGAAAACGGACATTAACAAAAGTGCGCTTTGACTAATCTAAACGCAAAAACTTTTAAGAGTTTTATTGATATTATTATCATAAATTTGTTTGTAGTAAAAGATTTGTGTGTCTATGTTATAGGCAAAATGTGTCCTGTTATTGAACTAACTCCTCTCGAGTGCACATGCTATAATTATATCATAATCAGGTTTGAGATTTGTTGTCTTATCGATGTTTGTATTTGGTTTAGTTTGGTGTTAGTAGTGTAAGCACTGATGGGGATAAGTTCAATTAATTTCGATATAAAATGAAGTTTGCGGTAAAACCAATAAAATTAACAAATTCAATTGTGTACCTAGTTGTTCTAGTCTGTCCACACGAGGCGGGACTAGACGAGTGGGGACACCCTGAGAACCAGTTTCCTCTCCTATAACGTTGAATAGATGTAGACAATTGATGAGAAAAATCCAAATTCGATAAGTTTTTCATTGGCAGCTTATGTGAAAAAAGAAGTTCTAATAAGGTGCGGAGATTGTTGTTTGGAGGCATCGGGATGGTGTTTTTAAAATATTTGCTAATTGTGCACAAGGGATTCACATCTGGCAACTCTATCTCACATCAAGTGCACTAGTGTAGCTAACAGCTTCATCACCAGTCATTTTGCTAACTGCTGCACCAGTTGATATTTTTTCTTTCACATAATAACATCATCCATAAAAATGTCATTTGTCACCTATTTTTCTGTCTAACACTATCAGTTTAAAATCTGTAGATCTAATCCTTATTATTTCCTGACTACGGTATGTCCATAAATGTCACCTCTCAGAATCCTCTACCAAAGTCAATCTTACAATTATGTGACGTCCTACTTGTAAACTCTAACAAAATGAATCGAATGACCGTTGTCCTTTCTAATTTAAAATCGATGACTCAAAGTCTATCAACAAAATGTTTCCAGTCCATCCACGGCTGGCTCTTTCACTTTCAAACCACTTAAGTTAGGCCTTCGTATTTCGTTTATTACTTCATAACGTTCTCTATTTTTGGTGGCCCTAACTTTGAGACACAATACTAAGGCTTTATACTCTCAAGAGTCCTTTGTTCAATTGCCTTATTTTCGAGAACCTTATGATCGGAACTATATCGTCAGTTGTACTCTGGACCTCTATTCTCGAGAGCCCTAACGTTGATTCTCACTCATAAGGCAATTTAGCTTCGAGAACTATATCTTTGTTCAATATTCTTATACTCACGAAATTTATCGTTGGCAATCCTATCTTAAGAGCATTCAATATTTATTTATTATTATTTGTTTGTTTTAATATTTTTTCCGAGCTCTCAACTTTTTGGAGCTTTTAATCCAAATGTCTTGCTTTTACTCTTTTTCCCGTCAAGTATCCGTTAATGGCGAAAACTCAAATAGTAATCGAATGTCAGAGTTTGGTAATAAAACTTTTTAAGGGATGTGTTTCCACAGTGTAAATCTATTTAAAAATATTGGCTGGAGCTGTTATATATAATTTCAATATTCAATTCTTGGGATTTCTATCTAAATTTCAGAATCTATGAGCAATCTTGACCTCGGTAAACCTATCTTCATCGCCGAGAGCCATACCAAATTAAAATTCCTTTCTTAGCAGTCATACCCTCTGGAATCTTATCTTAAGGAAAACCATCCTGCAAATATTCTGTGGAACTCTATTTTGTCGAAGTCTGCCCTCGACAATCCTATACTCTACAGACCAACTTCCAAAACCTCTGTTTTGAGAAGCTAGTACTCTGGAACCATATTTCCACGACCCCCTATACCGTGAAGCCCTATCTGCTTGAGCTCTACATAGGAGATTCCTACCTTCAGTAGCCCTCGGATAATTGGTCCACGTTTGTTTTTGAAAACGTTATCTTTAGTAGTCCTATTCTCACGAGTCATGCCCTATGACGTTTTGACCTCACGAGTACTATTCTGAATGTATGAATTCAATCTCCGAGTATTTTGTCTTTTAAAGCGGCTAGCCTTGAGCACCTTATCATATGTAGGTTTCGGAAGCTTTGCCGTATTGAGCTTTTAGTGGGAGTTTGCCGTGTTTACCCCCTAACACACAAATAATGAAGCATCCGAGCTTGTGTGGGGATTCGCTAAATCTCCACAAGCTCAATTGTAGCAAATTTTAATATAGAGAAATCTATACTTTATTATTCTGGCGCAAGACTAATGACCTTGTCCGGAAAAAAACAACTCATTATGGAAAATTTAGCAAGCCTCAGGACTTGCTAAATAAGGTCAAGACCGGTTCCCGGTTGTAGTGCCGATGATGATGATGATACTTTGTTATTATTCTTATCCTTGAGAGTCCTATTATACCGACTATCTTCCTCAGAACTTCTTTCCCCTTTACACACAAATATTGAAAGATCTGAGCTTGTGTGGGGATTCACAAAATCTTCACAATCCATTGTAAAACATTTTAATATAGGCACATATAATTCTTATCCTTGGGAGTCCTATTATACCGACTAACTTCCTGAGAAGTTCTTTACTTCGGAGACCAGTCCTCGGACCACATATCTCTATCTCTATCTTCATAGATAGTCGGAGGTATTCCATGTGGATTCTAATTCTCGGGAGACCTCTCCGCGATAGGCTCATTCGCGTGTCATGTCTTGGAGAACTGCGTTTATTAAGGTCCCATTCTTGATAGCCCTTCCGTAGTGAGTCCCATTTTAACGAATTTAGTTCACGTTTTTTATCTTCTCTCTCCCCTTCGAGATTTGCCCACGGAAGTTCATGTATGGTAGCGTAAAATTATTGTATAAGACGTTAACATTTAAAGGCGGTATCATTTAAGCCCCCCACAACCTCCATTCTAGAGACTACAATCGTCTGGTGTGCTATTATCTTGAGACCTATTCTGAAGAGCCAAACCCTTTGTATTCTAAACCCTCGGAGAACTTCCGTGGGAGGCTTAATCTAATTATTGGACGTGTTGCCCTCTCGTGTTCTCTCCTTGGGAGTCATATTGTCAGGAGATTGAATTCCGAATGCATTTTGCGACACAACTCTATTCTACCGAATTTTAGACTAAAAGGTAGGTTCCATTTTCAGAAGTCCTATCACTAGGTGCCCTATCCTCAGAGGCCTCATCTTACGGGATTATATCATCGGCGGTCCTATCCCCGAACACACTATTATTAGAAGTGCTATCTTTAGAAGGAATATCCTCAGACTTCCTTTCTTCGCTTGCCTTATCGTTAATATTATTGTCCATTGTCAGAGGCGCTATCTATGGAAGAACTCTTCGGCACACTATAATAAGAATTGTTATCCCCAAAAATCCTGTCTTCTATATTCACACTTTCAGGTACCTTATTCTGTGAGGTGTTTCCTACAAGAATGTTTTCTAAGAAACTTATTTCTTGAAATAAGCAGTTTAGTGGATTACCATTTGCATCCCTATTCTCGGAAGATCTAACCGCCGGACACCTATCGTCCATCAAAGTACCTATTAAAGTGTTGTCTTTGCAATGCCCATATCCGGGAGCTCTGTCTTTGGGAAGATAATCCACATGAGTCGGAACTAGAGGTGCAGAAATTTCGACAGCTCATTGCTGTAGACCTCTTCTCGGGAGTCCTATCAGGCACAATATTGTCAGAAGCGCTAACCGCAGACACTGTATTGCAGGAATCTTCTTTCTAAGTACATGTAACGAAGGGTCTGTATTTTATGTACCTTCATCTCTAGGAACCTGCATCCCAGAGAACTGTATTCTTTTCTCCTATATTTGACGGACTTGATCTAAGGCATTATAGAGGCCCAAATTTTAGACATCTGTATTCCAGGGCATTCGAGAAACCTGTGATCTAGCGACCTGTATTCTAATGACTTAGATTCAAGGGGCCTGCCATCTACGAACCTGCATTCTAGGAACCGTGTATTCTAGGGCATGCATTCTAGTGTCCTTTATTCAAGACACTTGCATTATGAGAACCTGCATTCCACAGACCTGAATTCTGAACACCGGTGTTCGAGAAACCTGTGATCTAGCGACCTGTATTCTAGTGACTTGCAGTCAAGGAGCCTGCAGTCTAGGGTCCTACATACTAAGGACCTGCATTATAGGGACCTGCACTATAGGGACCTGCATTATAGGGACCTGCGTTATAGGGACCTGCATTCTGGGGATTGTATTCTAGGGAGCTGCACTCTAAGGACCTGTATTCTACAGATTTGTATTTTAGAGACCTGTAGTCTATGATCCTTTATTTTAAGACCGTGTATTTTAGCTACCTGGATTGTAGGGATCTGCATTATACAGACCTGAATTCTACACACCGATAGTCGAGAAACCTGTGAGCTAGGGACCCGTGCTGCAGTGTCGGGACCTGCACTCTAGGGACCTGCAGTCTAGGAACTTGCATTCTAGGCATCTGCATCCTAGGGTCTTGCATTGTGGGGACTAGTACTCTAGGGTCCTGCATTCTAGAGATCTGGATTCTAGGAACCTGCAGTCTAGGGACCTCCGTTCAGTCTAGGTACTCGCACTCTAGGGACCTGCATTCTAGGGATCTGCATTATAGGGACCTGTACTCTAGGGACTGTATTCTAGTGACGTGCATTTTAGATACCTAAATCCGGGAGACATTTTTTCCAGGCACATGTGTTTAAGGCACTTGTACTCTACTGGCCTAAGTAATTACAGATGTCCTCAATTTATACATCTATATTCTAGGGGCCTGCATATTCGAGACCTATATTCTAGCGACCCGCATTCTAGGGATTGCATTCTAGAACCAGCATTCCAGGGACCTGCACTTCAGGGACCTGCACTTCAGGGACCTGCCTTCTAGGGACCTCCAATCTAGAAACCTACGGGATGCATTCTGATGGGCTGCATTCTAGAGACTTTCATCTTAAGGACCTGGCTTCTAAGGACCTGCACTCTGGGGAACTGCATTCTAGCAACCTGTTCTAGGGTCTAGAATCAATTATTTTAGGACCATGTATCTTAGGCACCCGCATTCCAGATGTTGTGTTCTAGGGATCTGCATTATAGGGACAGGCGGTTCTAGAGTCTAGAATTCTTTGTTTTGAAGTCATATATTAAAAGGATAATAGAGATATGCATTCTAGAGGCCTGCATTCTAGGGGCCTGCATTCTAGGCATCTGCATTCTAGGATCCTGCATAATATAGACTCGCATTCTAGGGACCTGCATTTTAGAGATCTGCATGCTGTGGACTGCATTCTAGAGACCTAATTCCGATAGACTTCTGTTCGAGGCACAGGTGTTTTAGGGATTTGTACTCTGCCGACCTAAGGTATTATAGAGGCCCGCGTTTTAGACAGATGCATTCTAGGGTCCTGCATTTTAGACCCCTGTATTCTAGGGACCCGCATTTTAGAGACCTATATTCTAGTGACATGCATTCTAGAGACTCGCATTCTAAAGACATGTATTCTAGGAACCTGCATTCTAGGTACCGGTTCTGGAGTCTAGAATTCTTTATTTAAGCATTTTACTGGCCTATAGTCTAAGAGTCTTTATTTTAGGACCATGCATTCTAGGGACTTGCATTCTAGGCATCTGCATCCTGGGAACCTGCTTTCTAGGCACAAGGGGTTCTAGAATCTAGAATCTTTTATTTTAGAGTCATATATTCTAGGGAGAAAGACCTGCATTCTGGGGACCTGCATTCTAGGGACCTGTATTCTACGGACCTGCATTCTAGGGACCTGCGTTCTAGGGACCTGCATTCTAGGGACCTGCATTCTAGGGACCTGCATTCTAGGCACTTGCATTCTGGGGACCTGCGTTCTAGGGACCTGCAATCTAGTGATCTGGGTTATAAAGACCAGCAATCTAGAGACCGTATCCTAGAGACCTGAATTGAAGGTCACTGCGTTCTAGGTGCTCGCATCCTAGGGATTTGCATTCTAGAGACCTGTGTTCTCCAGACTTATAGTCTAAGATCATTCATTTTAGGACCATGTGTCCCAGGGACCAGCATTCTAGTGTTCTGTTTTCAAGACCCCTACATTGTAGGGAGTATATTTGGCCAATCTACACTCTAGAGGCCCCTATTATAGAGACCTGTATTCTAGAAACATATATTCTAGGGACCTGTACTCTAGGGAGCTGTGTTCTAGAGACTTGCATTCTAAAGGCCTGAATTCTAGAGATCTGAATCGTAAAGACCAGAATTCTAGAGACCTGCATCCTATGGATTTGCATTCTAGGGATCTGCATTCTACAGACCCATCGTCTAGAGTCCTTCTTTCAGGACCGCGTGTTCTAGAGACCTGCATTGTAGTGTCCTTTATTCAAGAGACCCGCATTATGGGGACTTACAGTCTAGAGGACTGAACTTTAAACACCGGTATTCGAGAAACCTGTGATCTAGCGAACTATATTCTAGTGACTTGCATTATAGCGGCCTGTGGGGAGGAAGTATCGTGCCTAACACGGACACTCCGTTCGCTTCCTCCTCCATCATGATTTGTTCGCCGCGTAAATCACCGAATTGAAAGCCAATTACAAATAAATGAACGGACGCCGCCTCGATCGTTCACAACCAGGGGTAAATGGTGAGAGATAAAGACCCAGGACACTGCGACACAGCACGGAAACAAAACCACTGAAATAAAACACTCAATATTGTTCGGATTATGTCTAGACATTTATTATTCATTTTAAATCACTGGCGCGAGATTGTTTAACTATTGTACAGGTGATAATGCGAGCGATTGTATTTTTTTAACACGCGACAGAAAAAAATGGCTACACGCTCAGATATTCGCGACTCCGAATTTAACGCATCTCCGCGTGCGCCGGCGGAGAGCGGGAGTGATGTAACCTGTTCGGTGGGTGGATGGAAAACGACTCACCGAGGATAGAACTCTGACATGAATTCCATCCTAGGTTAGGGTTAAGAACAAAAGAAGAGATAGAAAAACTTTCCTATTAAGGGTGCGGCCGCCAAGGAAATGCAGTCTTTCAGTCCAATGGTATGCGTGTGTGACCGTACGGATCGATGTTATTTACACGTGCTCGAAAGCAGTGGAACAACGAAACAGGCAAGCGCCAAAGACAAAGTATATTTATGATCCGTGTCTATACTGTGCATTGCAGCTACCATAGACGGCAGTTCATCGAAGAAATGTGGTAAAAGCAAATAAGGGCATCATACAGACATGGATGAGTGGTGCGGATGTGTAAGCAAATGTATCGCCATTAGGAAGAAGTGCTAATGGTTTTTCTATTTACACAATGGGAAATGTGCATCACTGGTGATGCTAAAGGGATCGAATTGTATACATGACTACATGCGAAGGAATTCGTTTTATGTCTCTAGGGTAAGATGAGAGTCTTTGCTTTTGTCCGATGGTCAAAGAGCTGCCGCGGCCGTGGAAATGCCAGGGACATGTCGTATGCACATGTACGGCGGAATTGCATTGGTGGAACAAGGGTGCCTAATGGTCGGGAATCTATGGCGCATATGCACGTTAAGAATTGTTTTTAGCAATTTCTGATAATGCGTTGTATGCATCTAATGTCCTTGGAGAAGGAAATGTTTTCAGGTGCCAATGCAAATGCATTGGCGGGAAACAATGGAGTTGTGGTATTCCTAAAAAGGAAATGGAGAATTCTTACAGAGAATTATATGCGAAGGGATGCATGATGGTAAGTTTTCTTTTACAGCAGCTTTGAAATAAATAAATTCGGTAAGCTTGATGCGTGCAGCATTTACAGGTCCTAATGCAATTGCATTAGCGAAGTTAAGAGATTGAATGGGAGTTATGGGGGGTTTTTTAGGCCAATGTACCGTGGCTTTTGGCGGAATCGCCACAGGCCTGCAGATATATTCTAATGAAGTGTATTCGAGTGACCTGCATTCGCGAGGGCGGTGATCTTGGGCCTTGTTTTTTAGGACTCTGTATTCTGGAGATCTCTATTTAACTGATGTTCTAGAGAACTGTGATTTAGGCTCGTGCACTTTAGAACAATGAATCCTAGGCCCGTGTATTCTAGTGATCTATATTCTAAGAACCTGTGTTCCTGAGTCCTGTATTTATATGGAAATGTATTATAGAGACCCTTGCTCTGGTCTCTATTCCAGGGTCTTGTATTCTTGGTATTCGACTGGGTTGTATTCAATTTAAGAGCATTCTGCGGAACTGCATTCTACTGACGTGCATTCTAGACTTCTGTATTTTAGGGACTTTTTTCTAGGGATTTATGTTCGTCAGCATTCCTTTGAGTGTCCAATCTTTGGGATCCTTTCCCCTGCTGAAGTACCCACTAAAGTGCTTCATTGGGATCCTACTTCTTAAGGAAAGGTTACTTGGCCGACTCTGTCTACTGAGACGCTATATCCTTAAGCAGCCTATTCTGGGGAAACTTAACTTCGCTTGCTCTGTTACATACAGCTATTTTCTGTAATGTAAAACACACTATTCTAAGGAGCGTTTACAAAAAAAAAAAAAAAAAAAAAAAAAAAAAAAAAAAAAAAAAAAAAAAAAAAAACAAATGGGCACGAAGCTTTTCTCGTTTTTCTTTGTCACACAAGTGTTCATAACTAAAGCCACAAACAAAGTTCTGTCAGCGAAAGACAAACTGCGCAAGGGTCATATACTGTTTAGAGCATCTGCGTAGGACCAGTAAGTTTTAATATAAGATAATTAGGCTAAAATTTAAGCATTTTTTGTTTAGGCTATAATTTAGAATCTAAGACTAAAACCGAAACAAAAAATGTTGGAAAAATAGCAGAAAACTGGGTTTTCGCCAGACAACCTATCTAATGAATGTCAACCCCCGTCGGTCCTACACGCGACCGTTCTATTCGCAAGCACTATCTTAAGAGTTATATTCTAAAGTGTTCCATTTTAGAAACTTTTTTTTAAGGGACTTTATTTCATGGAATCTCATCCTACTTTTCCGTAACTATTTCATCTCTGTTTTCCTGCGGTATTGTTTTAAAACTACGTCTTTTCAGTTTTATCTCTAGCTGCTAATTTCGTTGTGCTGATTCCTGTTGTTCCATTTTTAAGCTCTCCCCACTTATTTTATGTTCAGATTTCTAAAACTGGTTAGATTGAAAAGTTTTGACTTTCTCTACCGATCTCATGTGGAGAAATAAAATCTCAAAACACATCCGAGAATAGTTGATGTCATAGTCAACTAGAAAAAGGTAATCACGAAAGAGATTTAGAAATAACACTAGTAAGAAAATGCTCTTAAAAACCCTTCCAACCGAAAGTGGTTTCAACTTCGTAACCGTTCCTTATCTTGCAGCGACAAATAGAAGAAGGAAAACTGTCATAGTGTTATTTCGTCCGACATTGTACCATATCCAGCCGAAGAACAAATTAGGTAGCCCGCTTTGATGCCTTCAATTTTACCCTCGGCGCTCCTATAGCCCTCCAGAGACCGATTCCATGAAAATTGTGCACTTCAAGTCCTTGTATCCTATCACAATAAATTCACTTTGAATTTCGACATTTCCCGGCTGAAATACAATTTTCCAACCCAAACGAGTGAGTAGCCGTGCCCCAAACAACAATCTCCAAGTTTTTCAATTACCTAGCCGTCTATGCTTTGATCAGAACTGCAGTTGAAATAGTCTTACTTTCGAATGCGAAACCAAAGCAAATAAATCGACAATCTGATTACGATTTAGTGGCAACGGAAATAAATCCCCAGAAAGGACTTCAAAAACGACAAACAATTCGAATCAAATTGCATCTTTCCAAAGACACGTCCAAAAGCCAAAAACTAATAAATAAAACTGTTCAAAAGAAACAACAACAACAAAAAACACACAATAAACAAAACTAAAATAAAATAATGTAACAAAGAAATAGAAAAAAATAACAACTCAAAAAAAGAAGAAAACATTTTAGGAAAGTAAATATAGAAAAAAATAACGCAAAAGGATAAAGAAAAATCAAAATCAAAACGGAACTAAATCCTTTGACGAATTGGAACAAACCCAGTTGTTGTTTCCTGGTCTGTATCTTTCTGATCACCCACACTCAGATGTTAGACAATATTCTCAACCATCCACACACGTTCACACATACACGCGGAGGCGTATTTAAACGTAGATCCTTGAATTTTTGAATTCGCACACTTAAAACGGATTTCAACTTACTTTCTTCCTCGGCATCAACACGATTCTCCAACTCAGAAGTGCTCTTCTGGCGTCTTAACAGTTTCTGCTTAGCTTGGCATCTTGGCAATTGCGATGCACAGTCGCCATGTGTGTTGAGCTTGCATATCCTGCATCGAAGTCCCTGTCTCGTATGTCCTATGCGGTTGTATAAAAAAAAAAAAAACAAGTAGAAAAGATAGATAGAAAGACACACGCACATTATCATTTTTCACAAGTGGAAGGATAACATGAGAAATGACAAAAAAGGTCTTGACTTACAACTTTCAAGCTAGAGACTTGTGTGCTGAGAAAGGACGAGACGAGGATTCGGGAGGGGATTTGTGGTACGTGAGGAATTTGAAGGTGAACAAGGTTCGTTCGGTTGGCATCATCTACACAGGGCATGATGAGCCAACAGTAACGTAGCGATAATGGCATTCGTACATTAGGCAGGATATTTGGTATTAAAGGACGAACGGGACACATGGACTGGTGGTTTTGATAACAATTACCTCGGAGGATCTGCGAACAGACATCGCAGGCGGTGATTTTCTTGTAGGTATACTCCTGTAGGTGGTGACTTCCGTCTTCGTTGGGTCGCAGTGGCTGAGAGGGCGCACCACCACTGGCACCATTTCGCCTAAACACCAAATAGTAAACAATCTTTGCATTAGTATCTCTGTCAAATAAATACCTTTTGTATGTGCTCGCGGACGTATAACGACGCAATATATCTATGTACATTCGTTTGGTTGTTGTTTTTAATCGTTCTGTTTTTTTTTTTTTTTTTTTGTTTCTTATGGCAAACTTACGATGCAAATATGTGTGAAGATTATGAAAGGACGACAGGCGGGAAGGATAAATAACGAAAACCATGTACACAAAGTTGGGTAGGGGACAAAAGTACGGAAATAGGATAAGGATTATGATATGATGCTGCTCCCATTGCTGCGGCATTAAGCGACTTTGAGTGGTAAATGTAGTATAAATTGATTCAATGAAGATGGTACACGAAGCCAGGAGTACGGACGAAGGAGATGTTCATGTCTTAAAGTTGAAATGTAGGTTAAGACGCTGTTGAGAGGAACGCATTGAATTCAAGGCTAAACGCCACGGAAAATGTTGAAGGTGAACGGCGACAAGGTGGAGTGCAATACTTTGTACATTCATCACATTGCAGTCTTATGGTGAATTGCTGGTGAGAACTTGACGATGATGGAATACTAACTACATTATCAGTGAGTCCTTTGCGGATAAGAATTGTGACTATTATTTGCAGTATACTGCTGGAGTTGCTTTCAGTAAAAGGAACATTGGTTAGATTTCATTTGTTTTGCTGTAATTTGATGGGTTACCTTTCTTTTGTCAGGTCTACCTTTCTCTTAAGATGGTAAAATCGCTGATAGTGATGGTGGCATAAAGCCACAGAGAGCGACTGTGTGGACGAACGGAATATGCACAATTGTAGTCTAATCGAAAGGAGCTTCTAGTTGTTATGCTGTTCTGTATTTTTATTCGGCGAGCTGTGTACTTGTATGACGTCCAATGTGGACAACGTAAGGGCTATTCCACACACTTCTTTGCAAACATATATTATCTCCTTTGGTGCCACAATTTATAAGGGAATCGACTTGGATTTCCCGCTGAAAATGAGTATGGGACTCGATTTGGGATTTGGATAAATAAAGCTGACCATGGGGAAGACTGGGTTTCCGGAAACACTACACGTCCATGAACTGCCTATCTAATCACCCTATATTGGTTGGTATTACCATGGTGTAGGGGTCGAAACAACATCATATGTGTGCCGTAGAGTCATATTTCCGCGTCGGCAAGTCTATCGTGGGCGTACAACGTGCGATTCCAAAACATTTTAAGATCCATATCGATATCCGATTCCTTCGCATGGAATAATAACGAATTGCGTAAAAAACACCCGTGAGACTGCCAGTGCATCAAATCAAAAGCCACCAGGCCCTCAACAAACCGTACGAACTTGAGTCACTGTTGCATCATGGGGCATCGGTAGTCTTTATTTCTTCGACGAAAATGTGAACACTGTGGGATATATAGAGATGTTGAATGCATGTCCAATCCCAACATTTCGCCGCCGTAGGCGTTTTCGATCAACCCGGCTCCAACAAGACAGTGCGACATGTCATACAGCTAATGACAAATTGGAAGTTCTTCATAAAGAGTTTGGTGACCACATCATTTCGAAATGCGCTCTTTGGAATGGCCATGTGGCGGTTCTACGAACCGCATAAACCACTATAGGTCGAAATGTCGTCATTCCACCAAGGAACATACTCACCTATAGCCAAACTACACGTGCCCACAGACATTTACCCCAAAGACCTCCTTTTCACCTAAACAAAAAGGTAAAATTCATTCTGGAGTCAACAACCCCACGTATCCACAGATACGTGGGCCACAAGACCCGAACAATTTTCCTACGCCTGCACGGCGATCGAAAGACACGACCCAGCACAGAAATTGTGTATCGATCCATCAACTGGATAAACACAAACGATTGGCACAGATGCGACAGATGTCGACAAACATCACATCTCCGGCGATAAGCGAATTGCCGGAAAACCAATCCGTCGACAAAACCTTTGTCCCTTCCGCAATGCACTTCGTCTAAACAAAGGCCATTGCGAGGTAACAGCAATGAACAAAAATGCTGTTCCCATAGGGCTAAGTAAACAGTGATGATTCGATTGTAAACCACACATTTGATTGTGTGCATAACCGATGCATCAGAAGCGAAAATTCTGACGATCACAGAATGATCTACAGCAGGCAGACAATAGCCTCCACGTCTGTATTTGTGAGCGCGATCTTCCCTGGTGGAGAGATTCTCGATTGAGAGAAAGTCACCACCCAGGGAAAGGAAAAGGAGAAAAAGTCACTACCAGCGAAAGGGAAAAGAAAACTATGGGGTGAATAGGATCATCCCCAGAGAAAGTAACTTCAGTCGAAATAGAGATTCCGAACGAAGGAGGAAGTCTACAGTAAGTGTTAACGGCAGAAGGTCGTGCCGAGTCTGTTCAAACGTTACCGCAACTTGTGTTTTTCCGTTGAATTTTAAATGTAGCAATCGAAGAAAATTTGATGTGAATTAGTAAGGACCTGTTGGTGTTAAATTCTTAAAAAAAAAAAGGACAAGTATTATTCAAGCTGTGAGCCGTTTGTCTTCAAGTGTCTATTGAATTATTTTGTTACATACACCTATCACGAAAACATTATATAGTGAGAAACACCAAAACGATTGTGTTATATTATAATAAATCATTATATTGCAAAACCTCGAAACGATTTGTGATATATGATAATAAATCATTATATTGCGAAACATTGAAACGAGTTGTGTTATACTCGTATTATAATAAACAAAATTTAAAACGCAGAAAATCCGTGTTTCGATTTCTTTGGAACGGTGTTCGGCGGAACAACTTAACTGTTATAGACAGACCGAAAAATCCGCCAAAGCCATCTCGCTCGTCTAATTTAACCGCCCCAGGTTTTTACGTATGGAGTTATTTGAAGACCAAATTGTACACTGATCGACCGGAAATGTAGCAAGAATTAAAGTACCAAATTCACGATGAAATTTCCGAAATTTCTCCAGCAGTTACGAAAAAAGTGATCAACGGGTTTGACGGCCTGAGTGATGTGTAGTCCAATATTTGCAAACAACGAAACCTGATATCTTTGCCCTAACTGAGACCCAGGTCGATTCGTCAACTGATTCGACATATCTTCGTTGGTCAGGATAGGACTTATATTCGAGATTCCGTTTTACGGGCGAAGTCTGCGCTTTCGCGCGGTCCGATCTGGCTGGCCAGAGGATGGAGGCGTTAGAACCCAATAATATGGACATCATATGGTTGAGGGTCGTGCTGAGGAATTCCGTTAAATTTCTTTGTTGTCTTTACCGCTCCCTGAATGACGATCGACCGGCGATATATTTAGAACATCTTTCACATAACGTCGACTGGATACAGATCAACCACCCGGTTTCTGAAATTGTTGTCCTTGGCGATTTTAATGTGAAAATCCCGACTGGTTGGTACATTCTAACAGAACTGACGAGGTTGGGAGGCTGGCGGAGATGTTTGCCGTTAGCCACAACTTGACTCAACTCGTGGAGGAACTCACGCGAATGCCGGATGCCCGAAGCAATTATGCGAACACCCTGGATCTGTTTTTGACATCCAAACCGAGTATTTATACCGTAGAGGTTTCTGCGCTACTGGGAAACTCATATCACTGCTTGGTATCTGTGCCGCAAGGACTTGCATATCAAACGAATAACCGGCCTAGGCAGCTTCGCCATGTATGGAAATATGGGGCTGCTAACTGGGACGGTTTGTGAGATTTATTCGCATACTTGCCATGGTCGGAGGTGTGCTTCGGAGACTCTGATGTTAAAGCTTGTGTGGTGTCGGGGATGGAGATGTATATTCCACATTCCATCAAACGAAATTCATCTGATAAACCGTGGTTTAACAAAAAATGCGAGCAGATTACAGCGGCGAAAAATAGAGCTTTTAAGCAATGAAGCTCCACTCCCACCGATGTTAACAGAACGGATTTTGTTAGAAACAGAAACGGGCTCACAACGACACAGTGATCAATAAACTCCTTCGCTGCCCGACTGGTTCGCGCTCCTTCTGGTCAATGGCAAAAGCTACCAGCGGAAACTTTGCTCCCTCCTCTTTCCCTCCGTTGGTGACAGACAGCGGGACGTTAATCACGAATTAAAGGGATAAAGCTAATGTGTTCCCGAATTTATTTTCCGCGAATTCAAACCTCGATCCCGGTCTTTTGGAGCCACCTGTGATCGCGCCAGTATGGTCTTGGATGCGAGGTTTTAGATTTCGCCTGGGCACCATTCGACGCATTCTACCTGAACTGGACTGTAGGAAGGCAACCGGCCCGGACGAAATACCACCAATAGTACTTAAGAACTGTGCTCTAGAACTATCGCCGGTTATTGGCAGACTCTTCCGCTTATCTTATGCACAGAGGATCTTTCCTGCCTGCTGGAAAATCGCTCGAGTTCAGCCAATGCCAAAGACGGGAAAAAAGTGTCTCCCACAAAATTACCGACCGATAGCATTACTGTCTATATTATCTAAGGTGATGGAAAAAGTAGTCAATACAGAGTTAATTATGTATTTGGAGTGCAACGGACTTCTGAATGATCGTCAATACGGATTCCGTAGCAGGTGGTCCACGGGAGACCTTTTGACACTTACAACCGATATATGGACATCTGCGATTAAGCGGCATGGTGAGTCAAGGGCGGTCGCATTGGATATCTCCAAGGCTTTTGACCGCGTCTGGCACGGGGCATTGCTGAATAAACTTCGTTCATATCGACTTTCCCAACAGCTTTGCGACTGGACGAAGCGCTTTTCTGGAAATCGATCGATCCGGGTTGTTGTGGACCGCGAGTGTTCGGGTCTGTATCCTGTTAATTCAGGGGTGCCCCAAGGTTCTATTTTGGCTCCACGAAACGAGCGAAGGAAGACGACGACTACGGGCCTATATAAGGCGGGTACGTCGGCGGAGCAGTTGAGTTGCCACGGGAACTCCTTATTCCAAAGAGATCAATAACAGGTAGTTACATTGAATTTTCCAAACAAAACCCCATATTGGAAAATCAATTGCAGTGTATTACAACCCTCGGTTTTGTATCGTATTTTATATAGTTATATATAATTTTCGTATTATGTTATATAACCAAACTAGGAGAAACCAAAACGCAAGAATAGCATAAATCGTTTGGTGGGTTAGCGCCGGAAGCACATTGCACCGGAAAAGGAACCCGAGACGTTGTTGAAGAAGCGCCGTCCACAGACCAATAACAAGATCCGTATACCAGAGCAACAACGTAGCAATCCATAGGTTAAAACAGAGGAAATGTGTCCTCGCGTACACGCAGCTGTGGTCTGACACATTAATGTTTTGGTCGTAACCTTATCTAGCTTATGTAGCGTGGATTCAAATTACATTCTGCAATATTAAATATTATAAGGAGTATAGCCAACAACGTTGCTGTCCATAATGGAGGAGTTCTGGAACCATCAGATTGCGTCTACCGTTTACTTACCCACATGAACTACACGAGATGATACAACCAGCTACAAACAACAACCGAAAGGGAGATCATCAAACACGAAAGGTGTAATCGGCATGTACCACCACCATCGAGACCAACCTGTCTCGCATGATTTGGTTTTACTATTACTCCATGTTTGCTTTAGGACCTTAAAATAGTTCACACTTATTTGAATAAGGTCTCGATGGCTTCAATTTGTAGAGCATCCAAGGTGCTTTGCTTTGGAATCATTCCCAATACTTTGAAAAGATTGGAAGTAGTTTGTGTAATTAATTTTTAATGATATTGCAACGTCTGACACAAGTAACCCCATCTGTTGGAGACTAAAGAGCTTATCGATCCCTAAAGTTGGGATCCTTGCACTAACTAAATAGAAACTGTGAAATTAGATAACTGTGGGGGTTCCTTTAAACTCACCCAAAGAATCCCCCATAATCGCAACTCAACTCCCATTGTTTTTCGCCAATGCAATAGCATTGGCACCTGAAAACATAATCCCACCGCAAGATTACGGCGGCATCAAATGTTCACCCCGGGGTATGCTTGCATACAAACCATCATGGCCCCGAAATCTAATTCCGCATTACCTCATCAGGTAACCAGCACCAACGTATGTATATGCCAATGCTCGTTGCGAAGAAGCATTTTCTCTTACATCTGCATGACATGTTCATCGTCATCACCAAGTCATCGGTCGATTGTACAAACAACAACCTACAGCGCAGCCATTGCTGGCCGCCTATAGAAATTCCCAGTGTTGTTTTAACACAAACAACACACCCGACACACCGACCGATAGGACGTTGGCAATCTGCGTACAAGCTAATTGATGCTGAACGCAATGGCCAATGAATAAACATACTTACTTCTATCCCCTAAGGTTCCTTTTCAACTTTATTGATTATATAATGAGCGCTTCCATTATATAAAGCTATAAACATGGAAATGTATTACTGTTTTCTTAATACTAGAAGTTCTGACGAATATTATTCGTAGACCCATTTCTCGGCAGCTGGGGTCCATGTAACTAATTCCTTCTCGTTAAACCACAAGGCAATTTCTTTCTCGGCCGATTCAACAGCATCGGATCCGTGGATGATATTACGTCCAACTTGAATGCAATAATCTCCTCGGATGGTGCCAGCTAGAGAGTCTGCGGGGTTAGTGGCTCCCAACATCTGTCGTCCAGTCTTAACAACATTTAAACCTTCCCATACCATTGGAACTACTGGGCCAGAATTCATATAATTAACTAAACCAGGGAAGAAAGGACGATCGGTTATCTACCGATCATGGGATTTGGGCACGAATATGATTGGCGTTTAGACAATTTTCCGGCCTGCAAACCAAATAAACACACAGTAGCATCACTGTGTTTATGCTATTAACCAACCGTTGGTCCATGGCCACCCTGGGCGAGACGTACGGTTGCACATCTGTATGGCTAATTCCTCGCCATTGTACTCATGTACCAGCACCGTCATGTAAACAAGACCCAAATTTTCGGCACCGAAGACTGTATAGCCTAAAGCGGCATGAGTAAACACGATGTGCATCTCATCGTCACCCCTGAAATAGCGCTTTTGTTTACCAAACCCCACTGTACAATTACCTCATCCCAAAACGCATAAGTTTTCGCCAATGCACCTGAAAATGCTTCAAGCATTAAAGAGATCAAATCTATGATCTTTAAGTCCCTGTAAAGAAAACTTACCTTTCATGCATTCTCTTCGCATACCAATTCTCTTTAAGATTTCTTTATTAGCTTATCAGGAATTCCAAACCAATTTCGGCATCTACATTGCCAGGCAAATTTCCCTAGACGAATTCCTGTAAACAAATGATTCGGTTAACATACAATGTAACCTTCATGACAGGGATCATAAATATTGCGCCGTCTATTATCCCAGCCTCAATATGTGTACAAAAAACTATTTACACACACATCGGCTGGCGACCCCTTTTAGCCAGCGATAAGCCGTCCAACGCAGATGCATGTAATTAGCACCATTCGCGTTGAGAATAATGCCTTAGCAATGCACTAAGTGCAAACATAGGAACGTTGTCCTTTGGCAGGCATCTGGCGATACGGCAAACTATAATCGTATTCACAGCATTTCCCATCTGCGTTGAGACTAATGCCTTACAAATGCACTAAGCGCAAACAAAAAAACGCTGTCTACCAGCAGGCATTCTGGCGATACACAAACAATCCAATCACCAAGTATGCCAGACGCATCTACCATTTAATGAGTTGCAACTAGATTACTCAGTTGAACTCACAGGTCATAAATCTCTTTTATCCTACATAGTTCTGGATCCGTTTCCCAGTAACCTTCTCACATAAACAAAGATCTCTACGATCCTTTTCCCTTTCTTTGTCTCTCAGGTTCTTCATCATGGCTTTGATCTATGAAAGAACCGACGTACACACACACTTGTATATCGTGAAGATCTCCTCTATGAGATCGGTTTATTTACTCCAAAGAGAGACTTTACGTCTCTCTTGGAATAGGAAAACGTGCCCCTTAATTAAGAGAGCCAGCTTCACTGCGCGAATTCCCTTGTCAGCGAATTAATATCGCTGAGTCCCTTTCCATCCGTTGACCACCACGGTCATGCGACTTCCGCTCTCCGTCACTACGGAGACGCGTACGCGTAATGTCGAGTGGAGAAAGCGCGTTTTTATTAAAATGTAGATAAAAGCTTTGTAATTTGTAAACGTAGTCTAAGTGAAGTCATAAAACTCTCAAATTTATAACGAACTCGAAAGAAAATAAAGATCACTTACTTTTAAAGCAGTGCGTTTAACTTTTCCTCCAGTGTCTATTTCCGCTCTCCTATGGTGGCCATTGTGTTGCGGAGGTTTTGTTTTGTTTGGCTCCTACGGTCTGTGTTCCTATAAATCTACGGTGGAACGTTCGTGACGGTTGAGTACGACGTAGAAGTCGCACCCTTGCTGGGTGCCAAGACTTCTCTCCTACAGATCCATCACCGTTGAATCTGACGGATGTGGATTGCATCGAGGAGTCGAGATTCACCCACCGCCGCGTCCACACGCACACCTTCGAGTCGCGAAGTGTCTGGAGAAGTTATTTTCAAAAGTCCCCATTTGTCGTTAATTGAAATCGATTCGCGAAATTCCCCTTTGGAAGTCAAACCGAAATTAAGTGATTTAGGAAACGTAGTTTAAGTGTACTATAATATTAAAACGTAACAATAAAGTGGCAAAATTGCAACAGAACAGCTATAGTGTTTTATTTTCATCGCTTTCCAGTGTACATCGGTGGATTGACTTTTCTGTGTTCCCCTCGGATATTTGTGCGGACGATTGTCGACGGAACTCAGACTGTGGAAGTTTAGTGAACCTTGCACCCTTGCCGGCGCCCCGACTAAACTTATTAAACTTGAGAAGAGCTCATATATGCTGAGGCACTCAATATTTACTTCCCACAATATCTTTACTAAATAGTTCAGCTCTTCACTAAACTTTTCTAGTCATATCAATCATAAGTTACCATATGGGAAACAGAAGAAAAAAACACTTCTTAGCTGCAATTGTTTTGGTGAAGTTAGCTCATTCCGGAGTTTCACTAAATTTCGAAATGTGTCAAAATGCTTCCACTTTAGTTTACAAAGGACTCATTTAGTTCGCTCCAAATTGCTTTAATTAGTCGTCATTAAGCGTATATTATTCTTTTCCTTGCGCTTGTACGATTGCAAAGAGATTCCGGTTCTTTTGGTCGACGGAATATCCTTTTCGCTTAGGGATCCATTTGGTGTCGATATAGAAGGAATCCGAATGCATCCGAAAAGGAATGAAAATTCGCCATGCGAAACGATATCCTTTTGAGTTAACCACTTAAACGCATACAATCCCATCCAGCTGCGAAGTTCTCCTTGATGTGCATCCGTCCATCTGCAAAACAGTCGGGTATTAACACTTAGTGCAGATGGAGTCCTTGTTATAGCTTTTTTTTTTCTTCTACTCTCCCTCTCCTTTTATTGCGAAAATCGGTCGCTGGAGTATTAGGACAATTGTGCACAACTCTGTTACCACGAATAATGAATCAGTCGCACCTACTTAAACCGAGCTCAACGGAGGAACACACAGGATACGAATTTATCCAGCTAGCATGGGTGGGAAACAAGGATGTGGTTAGGGCAGTGTTTTCTGTTTTATTTCTTATGATCTTTTGTCGTTCTGTTAAATTAAGGATCTGTTCGTCGGAAAGTGTCTTTTCGGGGTATTACTGTCAAGTGTCGTGCTAAAGTGTTTTAGCGAGAATACATGAGTGTGGACTGGTGTGTGTATTTTACTTAAATAAGAATGAAATGTAAAAAGGATGAACAACATACCGTATTCTATGGTAACACATTCGAAACAATTGCACAGGCTTTCTTAACATACAAGTACATTGTTTGTGTATAACTTGGTAAAAAAAAGTAAAAAAAAAAAAACAAGTTATACACGATAAACTAGAACGAAAATGAATACACAACTTACACCGGAAGTTACCTGCTAAACACACAGACATTAAACAAACTACGTAAAGGAAACGGGTCAACTCTTATATTACATATAATATATATGGATAACTATACAAATATAAATGCTGTGAAAACTTTTCAATGAACTTTTCAAATATACAGGACTGATTTCTTTTTAATGATGAAAGGATTGAATTCATGAATGAAACTGCGTCGCTTGCCTACACCGGCAAACGTAAAGCGAACGTGTAAATGGGTGTGCGCGATTTCAAGCAGATGTTTATGTACGACTTAACTAAGTTAAATTCAACTTAATTAATGAATGGGGATGCTGTAATGAGTGCCGAGTCCCAACTGACGCGTTAATGATCCACAATACTTGTTTTGAGTTGACGAAACGCCTCTCACGTCCTCAAATTTTACTTCGCTTGTCATAAACCAAAACCATAAATAGCCTTTATGCAGATTATCACTTGAGCTGCTCTCCGCCATTGGTATCGCCCTTAAAACTCTGGCTACATCCACACTAAGCGGTAGTTAAAAAATTTAAAAAAAAAAAACACATTTTTGTGCCAATTCGAACAAAACCACTTTAAGTCATTTTGGGGACGAAAGTTTCAAGGACAATGACTAGGCGCTGTGTCCCCACCAGTTGTGCCTCTTGGTTATGAAAATGTGTCCTCAAAATACACTCGCATGTATCGTGCAGATGTCGGGCCGTTATAATAGGCTAAGTTCGGTTCTAGAAACAACTTGTCGGTTTTGAGCGAACACCGTATGTACTTAACCTTTGCAGGAACAGCAAACAATTTCATCTGCGGATTAGTGGTAAGTGTACATCGACATGTCGTCATGATGTTACACCAGCCTCCCAGGGCATTCAATAAAGAAATAATCTTTCTTTTGGGTGACAGCGCTAAAGACAATGAACTTGTTCACTGAGAAGTTTTCGACAGTCCTTGCGTCTGGAAAGTTTTCTGTTGATGACGTTCCGAGATCGGTCTTAAAAGAAAGATAATGACTGTAAGCCTATTTAGAAGAGATTCCGTGTAATCCTTGCGGTTATAAGAAGGTGAAGGACATCTATTAACAGAGAAACAACTTCATTAAGCGTCCTTCTACCCTTCTGTCCTTCTGTCCCAGAGCATTTGGTTTTTAAATCCCAGGCAGACTCACCCGAACGGCTTACCTTGCCCATTTAATAAAATTGCTTATGTAGGACAGAATTTCGCAGGCTACAGCAGCAGGTACTCGTACTGATTAAGTTAATGTATCAGGATTCGCCGCCAATAGCATGGATGAGAAGGGATTTTGATGTGCTATCAGGTGATGTGAACACCAAGGAGTCGTGGCCCATACATAAAACTAGATTACATTTTTTTCATCTCTCGAGTTCTTCGAAACTAGAAACTTACTCGAAGGGTTTTAAGTCAATGTATTTCAAGGGGGGCTAGTATAGGTTGGGCCGTTAAAATCTTCTAGATGTTTTTTTAGTAATAACTCAGAAAAAACACAAATTATTTGTCCTGAAATGATTTTCCTTTGCATCTTCAAAATTCATTGTAGTCACTTTTTGAATGTGATATCGCGTAAATTGGGGTCCCATTTTTTTTTTTTTTTGCATTTTCCATCACTTTTGGAATTGCGTCAGACTGGATAATGGTCTTTTTCTGTTGGATATTGACTTTCAATACTCTGGCGCAAGACTAATGTCCTTGCCCGGAAAAACAAATTATCTGGAAAATTTAACAAGCCTCAAGACTTGCTAAATAAGGCCAAGACCGACTCCCGGTTGTAGTGCCGATGATGATGATGATGATGATTGACTTTCAATGCCACTTGCTTGCCGACGTAAACTTAGGAGTTCAACTAACCCCTGAGCGCATTATGTCAGTCGATCGCGGAGGCTAGAGCAAATTATCCTTTATTTAAAATTTGGTGACCAAAGAACAAATAATGCAATAAAGCTAGTGATGTGTGAGCTCTGCCGCCGTTCTTTTGGAACCAAAACTTTCTTATTTAAAAGCGATTCCAAAACGCTCCTCATTGGCGATTCCGATGGCTGCAGTATCGTTTTCTAAGAATAACGGTCCAATTATAATTTTCGCACACATCTCAGCCTAATCAGTCACCCGTTGGTGGTGACAAGGTTCTTCGTGAAATAATTAAGAGAGAACCAACAACTTTGTCTATTCAATGTTCCATTTAGCGGAAAATAAGCTTCACAGCTCATGATCATTTTTCGCTAAACATCATCATCGGTTTGAATCATGTTCACCATGAAATTCGAGGGCTGTGGGGATACACTTTTCCATTGGACCAATTAGCTTAAACCGATACTTCAAACGCGGGCTGTCATAAATCGAACTGAAAATATACTTGAAAGCTTTATACCTGCCATAGGACGAAGGTTTAAAGGGCCCATATTGTACAAGGGTTTCTTATTCCGTCTCGTTTGTTATTTAGCATAAAACCTTCTTTTCCTACAGATTACTCTACATACTCCGATCTTAAATTTCTTGAGGCTTTAAAAGGTGACATAAGACAGGGAGACAGAGAGACAGAGATACAGAGAGACAGAGAGGCAGAGAGACAGAGAGACAGAGAGACAGAGAGACGGAGAGACAGAGAGACGGAGAGACGGAGAGACAGAGAGACCGAGAGACAGGGAGACGGGGGGACAGAGAGACAGTGAGACGGGGAGGCAGAGAGACAGAGAGACAGAGAGACAGAGAGACAGAGAGACAGAGAGACAGAGAAACAGAGAGACAGAGAGACAGAGAGACAGCAAGACAGAGAGACAGAGAGACAGAGAGACAGAGAGACAGAGAGACAAAGAGACAGAGAGACAGAGGGACAGGGAGACAGAGAGACAGAAATACAGAAAGACAGAGAGACGGGGAGGCAGAGTGACAGAGAGACAGAGAGACAGAGAGGCAGAGAGACAGTGAGACAGAGAGACAGAGAGACAGAGAGACAGAGAGACAGAGAGACAGCGAGACAGAGAGACAGGGAGGCAGATACAGAGAGACAGAGAGATAGAGAGACAGAGAGACAGAGAGACAGTGAGACAAAGAGACAGTGAGACAGAGAGACAGAAAGACAGAGAGACGGAGAGGCAGACAGACAGAGAGACAGGGAGGCAGAGAGGTAGAGAGACAGAGAGACAGAGAGACAGAGAGACAGAGAGACAGAGAGGCAGAGACAGAGACAGAGATATGAAGTTGTGGTGTTTCGCTTTTTATTTGTCTCTATTAGAGCCCTCCTTGGGATAATTAATAAAAACTCGCCTCTACAACTTTACTTAATTTATTCAATCAATATAAAAACAAAAAAAAATACACTTCGAAAATTATTTTATATTACATTAACTGAATACTTGGTTATTAAAAGTTACATCGGTAAAGATAGGTATACTATGTGTATTATTTGCAAACGGAATTATTTTATATTACATTAAACTGAATAACTTGGTTATTAAAAGTTACTTCGGCAAAGATAGGTGCACTATGTGTATAATTTGCAAACGAAATTATTTTATATTACATTAAACTGAATAACTTGGTTATTAAACAAAAACCACTTTATATTTGACCGTCCGCAAACTATTAACTTTCGATTACTTAAGCAAAACACTCTCTAAATTTCCAAACAAAATACTCCTTCACCGTTGGCTGTTTGATTTAGACTCCTCTATTGTTTTATTTAACGTGGAGACCCGACTTGCCTCCACGGAATCCAGAACGCGATTGACTATTTTAACAGAAGCGACAGAATACCAAAAATTCCATCCATCGCTTCGGTGACCATATAAGGTATCATCCTCGCATTTGGTCCAGCAAAAAAGGGGTGAAACACACACACGATGATCGTCTTTGCAGCTCATGTCGTGTGTGTGTCCACAAGCATGCGGGCCGTGGATCGATCAAATCTACAAGAAGGACATTAGCTGGCATGGTTGCAGCTGGTGCAAATATATCGACATAGAGATTAAGGTGTTTACGCGATCAGCGACTGCGTAAAGCATTTATGCTGATCGTGCACATCTTGGCGGCATCTCCACGTAGTCGAATTCTCGATGGTAATTTTCCATTTTGAAAACTCGACTTCCTTGGGCGGTCAGCCGTATGCCATCATGTATTTGTCGGTCGGATGACCGATCGATGTAGGCATATATGCAAAAGGAAAAGATAAAACATCTCCTGCATGTGTCGGCGGTTGCAGTGTGGTGAGGCATGCTTTATTGCAAGGTAAGTAATGGTGTTCGAATGTAACCGCCATACTACTTGTTTCGAGAGAATTTAAGTGCTCTAGGAAGCACTTTCTTACTAATTGATGGGAAGGTAAATGGCGTTGATTGGAACCGGCACAAAGTCATAGATACGAAGTCGAAGTTACAAAATCTAAGACACGAAATCGGAGATGCAAAGTCACGAGGACAGTTTCTCCGGAGCAAGAAACACGGAGGAAGGGATAGACGTGTAACCAGAGTCCCATAAGCAGAGAGAGATACAAAGACATTGAGACATATATAAAGGCAGACTGGGAGACAAATTCTTGGAGATAGAATCCTGGAGACAGAAATTTGGAGATCGATACAGAGGGAAAGATAGAAACTTGAAGCTATTTAGATAAAGCCACGGAAAGAGAAAGACAGTGATAGATATACTCGAAAAGAAAGACAACCAAAGAACTCGCTGCAAAGTTGAGAAAGTGAGGAAGTCCCTACTAAATAAATGTTAATCTTCTATTTTTCTTCAAAGAAAACTTTTGATAATTTCGTTTATACAGAGGAGAGTGTTGCGCTGAGTTAGAATTAGCGTTCAATAAAACAAGAGTACGACTTTGAATTGGAAACTGAATCATGTTGTACTGTTTGATCTCAAATTGTGGTGGACTTGATATAGTATCAGGTTGTCGCAGATTCTCTTTTTCAATTGTATTAAACTCCGATCAACTATAAATGAGGGAATAATTAGAGAGTAGACGATGTTATTCACATCTGCCCAGAAATGTCCTGTAGGCAGTGTAATGCCGTCCCACTTTCTGGTTATGCAAAAACTTTGCGCAATCCCTATCCCCTTGAACCTTCTACATTCTTCGTTTGCTTCGTTATCCACCATGCGAAGAGCGGAGGATTCTGAACATGCCATTTTAATATACGGCTACTCCGCTGAAAGGAACCTCGTAGACTACATGATGCGGTCAGACTACATGATGTGGTCAGAGATCTGTACTCTAGTACAGAATGAGCTCCGCGAACTCGAAAAATGGAGACAAGAATGCGTATTAAGTAATAGGAGATCAGTGAACTAGCGCCCCGACGGAAAACCCAAAGTCAGTTGTCCCGCGATGAGAGCGGTAGGAGATCCAAGAGTGTATTTTAGTATGTAGGCTCGGTGTTTTGACATACTGTACAACTCTGTGAATCGTGTATGGCAAACGTTCTTCTATAGACGATTACACATCATTTGGCGCAACCATAAAAAAAACCTGAACTAGACTTTGTACACGTGTACGGGTGCTGTCTCAAATTCTACAACAAGATCTTGAACAATCACTGTGTTGTTGATGGAAGATTCAGTTTTTGACCACAATGTGTTCGGATGCTTGGCCATACCATCGCGCGTAACAACGATATTATCGATGGTAAGGCCCCGACGCAGGCGTGTTTTCGGCACTAGATTCACTAAAGATCCAGTGTATTTGAATTTTCGCACGGTCCTCCAAACAGTATCCTCGATTGGACGTTGATCTTGATCGAAATAATCACGTAATGCCGTAAATGTATTATTTTTGAGCACACATTTTCGAAAAGTGCCTGTACAATTTTAACGCGTTGTTAGATCTATGTATATAGGTTCCATTTGCCAATGTTTAAATTTTACAAATGTCAAAAATGTGAAGTTACTAGTTCACTTTGTGAACTTATAGCGTTTGCGATGATAGTGAAGAACGTGTGATTCGAACTGACGCTATGACAGTTAGAATCACCAAAAATTGAACCAATGCTTAACACGTCAGGCTACCGGCCGCGTGTACGAATTCGATTTCAAAACGCAAGTACACTCAACTGATGTGGAATTGTTATGTTATCGCTATGGTATACGGCTCTGGTGCATTTTCTTATTCGATTTTCGTTCGGTGTTCTTTACTATTTGTTTGTGTATTGTGTGTGTATCTGTTAGAAACGTCACAAAGTTCTAGTATGAGCATTTTTTATTAAATGTGATTATACATGTGTTTAAAATTTAATTCTCAGGAAATTTAACCGAAACAATTTTTTTTGTGACCAAAACGAGTTTTAAAATGTTATCATAGTGTCATAGAATTGTGTTACACATTTTATCAAAATTTGGACAAAATTTGATCAAAATATGTTCAAAGTGCGATTAGAGTGAAATCAAAGTGAGATCAAAGTGTTATCGAATTGTAATCAATGCGTGATCAAAGTGTAATCAAAGTGTGACCAAAATGTGATAAACCATTATCAAAGTGTCACCAAAATTGCATCAAAATGTGATCGAAGTTGGAGCAAAGTGTGATCAAAATTTGGCAAACATTTTAACAAAGTCTCACCAAAATTTGTTTAAAATGTGATCAAAGTGCGAGAAAAATGTGATCACATGGTGATCAAAGCGTGATAAACGTTTTATCAAAATTCGGACAAAATTTGATCAAAATGTGATCAAAGTGTGAATAAAGTAAGATCAGTGTGTTAAACGTTTTATCAAAAGTTGGACAACATTTGATCGGAGTGTTATCAAAATGTAATCCAAGTGTGATCATAGTGGGAGCAAAGTGGGAACAAAATTTGACAACCATTATATCAAAGTCTGACCATAATTTGTTTAAATTTTTGTTTAAATTGTGATCAAAGCGCGATAAAAGTGTGAACAGTGTGATCAAAGTGTGATGAACATTTTATCAACATTTTGACAAAATTTGATCATAGTGCGATCAGAACAATGTGTTCAAAACTTGTTCTAAATGTGATCACAATGTCATCAAAATGTATTAAACATTTTGTCAAAATTTGGACAAAATTTGATCAAAATTTAAACAAAGTGTGATCAAAGTGTCTTAAACATTTTATAAAAATTTGGACAAAATTATATATTGTAATCAAAGTGTAATCAAATTGTGATAAACGTGTAAACAAAGTGTGACCAAAAAGATAATAAACATTTTATGAAAGTGTGACCAAAATTTTATTAAAATGTCATGAAACCGGAATCAAAGTGTGATCAAAATTTGACAAACAATTTTATCAAAATGTGACCAAAACGACTTTCAAAATGTTATCATAGTGTGATAAAAGTGTGTTACACGTTTTATCAAAATTTGGACAAAATTTGATCAAAATATGTTCAAAGTGCGATCAGAGTGTAATCAAAGTGAGATCAAAGTGTGATCGAATTGTAATCAATGCGTGATCAAAGTGTAATCAAAGTGTGACCAAAATGTGATAAACCATTATCAAAGTGTGACCAAAATTGCATCAAAATGTGATCGAAGTTGGAGCAAAGTGTGATCAAAATTTGGAAAACATTTTAACAAAGTCTCACCAAAATTTGTTTAAAATGTGATCAAAGTGCGAGAAAAATGTGATCACATGGTGATCAAAGCGTAATAAACATTTTATCAAAATTGGGAGCTGTGGGATCAAAGTGGGAGCAAAGTGGGAACAAAATTTGACAAACATTATATCAAAGTCTGACCATAATTTGTTTAAATTTTTGTTTAAATTGTGATCAAAGCGCGATAAAAGTGTGAACGGTGTGATCAAAGTGTGATGAACATTTTATCAAAATTTTGACAAAATTTGATCATAGTGCGATCAGAACAATGTGTTCAAAACTTGTTCTAAATGTGATCACAATGTCATCAAAATGTATTAAACATTTTGTCAAAATTTGGACAAAATTTGATCAAAATTTAAACAAAGTGTGATCAAAGTGTCATAAACATTTTATAAAAATTTGGACAAAATTATATATTGTAATCAAAGTGTAATCAAATTGTAATCAAATTGTGATAAACGTGTAAACAAAGTGTGACCAAAATGTAATAAACATTTTATGAAAGTGTGACCAACATTTTATTAAAATGTCATGAAACCGGAATCAAAGTGTGATCAAAATTTGACAAACAATTTTATCAAAATGTGACCAAAACGACTTTTAAAATGTTATCATAGTGTGATAAAAGTGTGTTACACATTTTATCAAAATTTGGACAAAATTTGATCAAAATATGTTCAAAGTGCGATCAGAGTGTAATCAAAGTGAGATCAAAGTGTGATCGAATTGTAATCAATGCGTGATCAAAGTGTAATCAAAGTGTGACCAAAATGTGATAAACCATTATCAAAGTGTCACCAAAATTGCATCAAAATGTGATCGAAGTTGGAGCAAAGTGTGATCAAAATGTGGCAAACATTTTAACAAAGTCTCACCAAAATTTGTTTAAAATGTGATCAAAGTGCGAGAAAAATTTGATCACATGGTGATCAATGCGTGATAAACGTTTTATCAAAATTCGGACAAAATTTGATCAAAATGTGATCAAAGTGTGAATAAAGTAAGATCAGTGTGTTAAACGTTTTATCAAAAGTTGGACAACATTTGATCGGAGTGTTATCAAAATGTAATCCAGGTGTGATCAAAGTGCGAGCAAAGTGGGAACAAAATTTGACAAACATTATATCAAAGTCTGACCAAAATTTGTTTAAAGTTTTGTTCAAATTGTGATCAAAGCGCGATAAAAGTGCGAACAGTGTGATCAAAGTGTGATAAACATTTTATCAAAATGTGACCAAAAGGACTTAAAATTTGTTCAAAGTGCGATCAGAGTGAAATCAAAGTGAGATCAAAGTGTGATCGAATTGTAATCAATGTGTGATCAAAGTGTAATGAAAGTGTGAGTAAAATCAGATCAATGTGTTCAAAACTTGTTCTAAATGTGATCACAATGTCATCAAAGTGTATTAAACATTTCGTCAAAATTTGGACAAAATTTGATCAAAATTTGATCAAAGTGTGACCAAAGTGTCAAACATTTTATAAAAATTTGGACAAAATTCAAAACTTGAGCAAAGTGTGATCAAAATGTGATCAAAGTGAGGTTAAGGTGTGATTAAAGTGTGATAAATATTTTACCGACATTTTGAAAAAAAAAATTCGTCAAACTTTGACTAAAGTGTGATCAAAGTGTGATCAAAGTGTTATTAAAGTCTAATCAACGTGTGATCAAAGTGTGATCAATAGGCGAACAAAATGTGGTAAACATAAAGGCGATGTTGCCTAAATTATAAGGAAAATGAAACCAAACTTTCAATGAATTAGTAATCTCAAAGCTGGTCTGGAACTGACGTTAAAATATATCGATTTTGCTGTATACAAATTGTAGGAGCGTTTCACTAGTGCGTCGGCACGGACGCGGATTCAGTAAAACACCCCACAACAGTACTGAGCACACCGAGTCGATCCCCGAAGAACACAAAGAAAAACAAGCACACAAGTTGGTCCTCGAAGAAAGCAAAGAAAAACAAACACGCAGATATTTTGTCACATTAACTGGTTACGCTTTATTGAGTATAGTTCCTTTAGTTTTGTATGATTACAGTTTCTTTAAAAATTCTTTTAATTGATATAAATGTCCACTATGTTCGGGTTCCAAGTTGTACAACTGAATGAAGAAAAAAAGGGTTTCCTTTTACACAAGAGATGTACCGGATTTAAAACTGGAACTGATTTTCTTTAATTGTATCCGTATGAATGTTATTTATTATTAGTTTCCTTCTTCACAACATGCGCGCCACGAAACTATTATTAATTAAACGACAAGAGACGCAACTGGTGGAAAAGATTCGACTCTATGAATCGCGCGCGCACACTTACTCTGATGAAATCAGACTCCTCGATGCAACTCACATCCATCAGATTCAATGGCCGCGAATCGCATCGATAGGGGAGTATTCTATATGTGTCCGTATAGGACAAGTACGATGCAGGCCAATGAGGACGATGATCGGCGGACGCCTGATTAAACAAACCTACGATCATCGGGGGCTGCGGTGATGTACCCATACATCGTTGATGATGTATGCCAGAGATCGAAATAGATTTTTGTTTCACAGTAAACAAAAACGCTACTTCACAGATCAAATGGTGACACGCATGATGTACATGATGTGCCTATGTTACGAAGGGGTCGTCATGGTATTTGCCTAAGATTCCTTGGAAACACCGATGTAGGCAATATCCAATCTCGCCGTATGGCTCCTGTGCACAAGGAGGAAAATTATTTTGTGGACATAAGTCAGCAGAAACCTCGTCGACGGCAGCAAAGGGTCAGGCTGGGTGGCTATATCTTTGGGTTAATGTGCGGGTAAGTAAACGAACACAGTGAGATGCTGTATGTTTAATTTAGTTTTCAGGAGGGTTATCATAGGCATGGCATGGGTAAGATTGCCTAAACAATGATCTTATCCATGCCCAAATTCATGATCGGTTGATAGCCGATAACGGGAAATTGTCGCAACTGTCGCGGACCTAAGGGTATAGGCGCGATATACAGTTGTGACTATGGAAAGAATATCGGCTACAGCTGTGTCAACAATACGCTGGCCAGCGTTTGTATATCGGTAATTGAAGACAAGCTGATCCGATAGGAGATGAACTGGCTCATGGATTATGAACCAGGAAAGTTCACAATGTATGGATGCTGTCGGGTAGGTTTTCCTTTCAGGTATGATGCTGCAGGGGAGGTTACGCTGCCCCTAATTGCAGGTAAGTACAACGGCTTTGCATGGAAAGAGGAAGGTGGTTAATTTAAGAGGATGGGCGGTTCTTTGGCAAAGTATTAAAGAACCGCCACAAAATACAGTTGATATGTATGTTAAACATGTGTAAACATTGTCTAAGAAGTATTAGTGGTCCAAAATATGTTGAATCACTGCTGCAACCGGGATCCGGTCTTTGCCTTATTTAACAAGTCTGAGGCTTGCTAAATTGTCCATAATAATTTGTTTTTCCGGGAAAGGTTATTAGCCCTGCGCCAAAAATATGTTGAATATTTCTCCAAAATTCACTCCAATAACGTTTTCAACAGGTCAAAACAGATGACAAATTGGGACAACATGGAACCAGTTCAAAAATGTAGCGAATGTCGTACTGCAAATGGACCAATTTATACATTAAAAAAAATCACAAAAACAAATGTTCAAACAACAAAATACGCTGCAATTTCTTACCGAACAACGCAAATATCATAGAATTTCTGTCAACTATTCAGAACAGTCAACGTTGTTGGATGTAGTAGACCTTTTTCTTCGAAATCACTTTTGGTAGTTAATTGAGGATGTGGCGTTTCTAACAGATACACACACAATACACAAGCGAATAGCGAAGAACGCCGAACGAAAATCGAAGAAGAAAATGCATCGGAGCCGTATACCATAGCGATAACATAACAATTCCACATCAGTTGAATGTAGCTGAGTTTAAAAATCGAATTCGTACACGCGGCCAGTAGCCTGATGTGTTAGGCATTGGTTCAATTTTTGGTGATTCTAACTGTCATAGCGTCAGTTCGAATCACGCGTTCTTCACTATCATCGCAAACGCTATAAGGATACTTTGTAATAAAAGAAAGAAGCCGACCGACATCCAAAGATACCAGAAAGGAAAAAGGAAAGAACGGCTTTCTTCTAGGCCTTAACACTATTTCCACAGCTGGCCCGCGTGGTTCTATTGTGTCGCATCTTCCCAGGGATCGAGCAATTAGTGCTCGGATAATTAGCGCTTCCCTGGGAAATCGACACAATGTTGCTTTGTAGCAGCTTCTGCCCGAGTGTTTGTTCGATACTCTTTTCTTTTTTATCATTGTTCATCGTCTGGGGGTATTTGCTGGTTTTTTTTTTCTTTCAATGCGGTGTCTTCCCAGGAGTCGGGTAATTGTTTGTAGATCAACACGTGTCCCTGGGAATCCCATGATGCTTTTTTACGTGCGGTGTCTTCGGCATTTTATGATGTCTCGGCTCAGCGTCCTTCCTGGACATGAAGTGATGACTAGATAACAGTCATATCGACTTACCAAATAAATACACACATTGATATCCTTAGCTTTTTTTTCTAACACAGCCATATCATGATTTGTACACAGTAGTATGTCTACTATTGGATTATACTCGTATGGGTAAAAATGAGGTCAAGTCGAGGTGGGTTGAAAGAAGGTCTAGGTGGGGTCGCATTGTAACCAAAATTAATCAGAGCTTTTGCAACCAGGGCATAAAAATGGGGTAAAAATACAGTTAAATTGCAGTTGAAATGATTGTCAAGAGGAGAAAATGTTTCATTTTCTCTTGGTGTTGAATAGGGAAGGTGTATGCACAAAGTGGGATATAAATAGGTCGGATTTGGTCAAGAAGTGGCCCACATTGGTCACAATTCGCTAATAACTGTTCGATATTGATCAAGAAAGTGAGCGGGGGGTCAAACTCTGCTCGGAATAGGACGAACTTAGAAATAAACATATGAGGATTTTCAATAGCACTAACGTTCACGCGTGAATCGGGCACACTATAGTACATGTATAAAATTTCGACTCTAAAGCCGTGACAGCCGCACTTCTTGCACTAGACAAACGGCGATATTTTGCACTAAAAATAGGAAAAAAGCATTCTAAGCTAGATCGGGGCTGAAATGCGGAAATGTTTTTTTTGTTGTTGTTAGAAATTAGAAAAGAACTCAAAAGGCACAGGTTTCCCAGTGCAAGAGCTCTAACGTGGAATTGTTTGCATGTTTCTGTAGGGGTGGAAGTCGTGGCACCCGCAGGGGTGCGAGTTCTACTTCTATCCCCAACGCGTCTTCACTTGTTTTCACATCGCCAACTTCATTTTACATAGCGGATCCTGGTAGAATTTATTGTTTAACACTTTTCCGCTTGATGGGCACAATCTGTAGTGCTTCACTTGTCAGTACACAAAGTAAGCCTTACCGAAACGCAGAAGTTGAAAGTACAAAGCTGCAAATCGTCTGATCATTGAACATCACCGAGGGAAGGTAGCCACAGGTCGCACAAGTGAAAATTAAAACACACTAGATTGTTCGGATAATGTCTAGATATTTATTATTCATTTTATATCACAGCCGCGAGATTTTTTTAATTATTGCGCACACTGTACTAGTGACAAGACTTTACCGCCTCACCACAAATAAAAGAAACGGGTGACAATGCAAGTGAATGTATTTTTAAACGCGACATAATAAATACGACTTCGATAACTCTACGCTCAACTCAATGGTGACGAATAAAATGTACGTAGAGAAATACCATGTAATTCGGATTTATTTCGCTCACGACTCCGAATATATATACCGCCTCTCCGCCGCGCGACGGAGAGCGGAAGCCAAACCGAATTGCTCGGTTGGATGGTGGCAAACGACTTAACGATATTCATTCGTTTGGGGTGAAGATCGTTGGTAGTACACATGTATGTGTGTACATGGGTTCTTTCATGGGACACACCATGAGAATGGATCTAAACAAAGAAAGCGAAAATGTGCATCCATGAGAAGTGAATTCGGCTAAGCAAACAAGCCGAATCTCATTGGATGCTAATTGGGTTTGTGTTTGCTTATACTACTACTAATGAGAAGCAGATCGCGAAATGTGAACAGACAAAGGGAGATGCGATCAAATGCATCGTCCGGTAATGCGGGTCATTGTTTACGCGATGCGTCGTCGCTATTATCGACGTTGGGAGAAAGGTGCTAATGGGATTGGTGGCAGAAACGAATGACTTGCCTGGATTTGTATATGCAGGGTAATTAGTTTGTGGCGACGTACGAAATGGATGATTGTTTGTCTATTGAACGACGAATCGCTGGTCGGCTTGCTGCAGCTGTAAAAACAAGCCGTCCGACATTGCGTTTCAATTAATAACAATGGGTGCCGAATGGTTTGTATTTATGGTACATATGCACAATAAGGAACTATTTTATGAATTTAAGATAATGCGTTGTATGCATTAAATGTCCTTGAAAAAGGAAAACGTCTTTAGGTGCCAATGCAAATGCGTTGGCGGGAAACAGTGGGAGTTGGGTTGTAATAATGGGGGTTCTGCCTGATAAGTTAAGAAAGAAATCTTACGGAGAATTGTATGGGAAAAGATGTATGAAAGGTAAGTTACCTTTTCCAGGGGCTTTTTAGATTACAGATTTGATCTCTTTTATGCGTGAAGCATTTAAGGCACTAATGCGATTACATTAGTGAAATTATGAGATTGGGTGGAAGTTATGGGGGTTTTTCAGGAAAGCGAACCGTTGGGTTTGGCGGAACCGCCACATTTCCATTTTATGTCACTTCGGATGTTGCGAAGCTGTGGACCACAATTACGGATATTCTAGTTGTAGATGGGAGGTTATTGTTAATCTTAGACATATTGGACGGTTAGATAGGCGATTTCTCGTAAGGAGGCTTGGGCCATTTTACATTGTAGCAATGAATGTCGGAATTTTTCACTGACAAGTTTCGGTCGTATTGTACATCCTTTTTTTATTTTTTTCTCTTGATTTAATTGAACTTACTGGAGTACGTAGTATTGTGGGGTGAGCAGTGGGCAATGCGTTATGTAATTTAATTAGTGAGCTTAAAAGTATTGTGTATTAGCTCTGCATAGTTGAACGTCGAGTGATTTCATTTTAAGTTGCCAATAAATTAATACAAAGCACTTTTGTTTAATTTCTATTTTACCCTACACAATTACAATGTTAAATTGATGTATGAACACATTTTTTCTTTGAATGAATGTAATATTTGTTTCGCCATTTTCAAAGCGGATGATGGCAACATAAATGGTTCTAGTGATACTAATGGATCTACAGGAATATGCAACTATTTATTGTTTTGTATATGTAACCAATAAGCAGGGTTTATCTATATAAATTTACTGAATAAGCACAATGCAAGTGACGATTATGTACGGGGGAACTGTATAATGAATCAACTCTGATGCAACTAAAATATATGCAACCTCAACGTAGGTTATAATTTTTATATATTTCCGAATTATAAAGTGATTAAAGATGAAATTAATCGACACTACAACCTAATCAACGACAAAAAAATAACTTAAATAATGTATCAATGAATCATTTCTTAATTATTAAACATACTCATAAAAATAAGATAATTTTTGAACTTGTTACCTTAGGGTTAAAACGGTGGAAACGGCGTGATACATTTGGTTTGATCGGGGATGACTTTACATTTGATTTTGCGAAATTGATTGGTTTGATTAATTGCACGTTTGATAAATACATTTGATTTTAAAATGTTTGTTTTATAATTTGATTTTTGCATAATGGCGGATGAAATTGAATAAAATTAATTGATATGATTATTAAAAAGAAGTTTAAACGTGACGCGTAATTACAAATAGATTGTTTATAACTCTTAACTAATCCTACAGGGAATGAAGAATAATCTCAAAGATTGTATTTACACAATTTACTTGGCTAATGTTTTGGTCTTGTGAAATTCTGAAGGCGAATCCTTTAATATGATAAAGTCAGGTTGTACACAATTAAAATGCTAAAAGGTTAATATTTCCTTCGGATCTAATTTGCTGTTAATTAACAACTTGAAAATTGTGAAATTTGATATAAATTTTGCATAAAAATATGAAATAGTAATTCTTAGGAAGTTTTTCAATTATGATTTTTGCATAAATATATTCAACACTAATTATTGTGTAATTTTGGATAAAAATTGAGGATTCTATTGGTTAAAATTCTTAAAAACTGTACAAAATCGAAGGTTATTGTATTGTGAGCGAGTTGATTGATTGTGGATTGTGCATATTATAATCGAAATTTATATACTAATTTATGCCATATATCCAATTAAATTATAATTTCAAAAATATTGGTATATATAATGATAAGAAAAAACATTTTGGAACAGAAATGGTAAAAAATTCAAAATAAACAATTGGTATTTACAATAAGTAAAACATTTTGAAATAAAAATGTAAAAAATTATAATAAAGAAAAAAAAAAAACGAAGCCCAAAAGCGTTATCTTTATCTTGTATCTATTCTATACAACCTGAACATTTCCTAAGTATTTTTTTCAAAATGGCCGGCAAATAATTCAAAATCGTTTCGGGAACCATATTGGATCATCTAGGGAACAAGTCGGTTTTATTATTGTACAATTGGGATACCGTAAAATTTGTGCATGATTGGTTTCACTCTGCCCCACAGACGAGAACAAACGGTACCTAATGATGGTACTGATGACACCAAAATCGGCACCACATATGCCAACTCCATGCTGGCAAGAAGTAAGGAGTGTCTAGTATTGGACACCTACACCCATAGTGACCATCAAGCCATTATGTACGAGATATTGCGACACAGGGGGTTGATCACTGGCAAATTGGCGAAGAGAGCCCAGAAAATGGGTGAAAAGAGAGGCACCTCGATATGGAACTGCTCAATTATATACTGGAAGACCAAATCGAACAATTTGACGCAGCTATCGATGTGAACAGGCATTCTGGAAAAGTCATGAAGTGGCTAACTACCGCATGCGATGCTTCTCTGCCACGACAAAGACAACCACCAGGGGCAATCAAAGCAGTGTATTGGTGGAACCTAGAAATGTCCCCTGTGCGTTTGGAGTGCAACAGGTGGCGACGCTTGCAACAAAGGGGAAAAAATCGTAACACCCACCTACAGGTACATGCGGAATTCGTCAGCAAATGGAAGGAGTTGAGGAACGTGACCGCAAGAGTAAATATGACGCGTTCTGCTCCCAAAGGGATGAACTAAATAACAACCCATGGAGCAGCGCCTACAGGATAGTCATGAAGAGACTACACAACAACAGTAGTCAAATACAAAAAGGTAAAAGTGACATGGCCAGGATCGTTGCTGTCTTCTTCCGGCAGTGCGATGAGGTGTTGAGAGCGCAGGAAGAATGGAACATCAATGAAAGAGAAATACCTACCGTGACCACCGAAGAGGTGCTCTTGGCTGCAAGGGTTGTTAAAAAAAGGCTACAAAGCTGGACGGTATTACTAACGCTGTAGTAAAGGGTGCTTTAACAAAAAAGCCGGAAGTCTTCAGCGGTGTCTTCACGACCTGCCTTTAAAAAGGACGCTTTCCTCAACGATGGAAAAAACAGCGGCTTGTGCTTGTACCAAAAAGATCTAAAAAGCCGCCATCCTACCGCTGATTGTGCATGCTGGATATTACAGGGAAACTGCTTGAGCGAGTAATTGCATCTCGCCTGGAACAATTCACTGAGGGGACATCGGGGCTCTCTGAATCGCAGTATGGGTTCCGGAAATGTAGATCAGCCGGTAAGGCAATATCTGTGGTGTGCGACATCGCTCGCAATGCGATAGCTGGGGCACGATTGCTAGGAGAAACAAAAAAATATTGCCCCTTGGTCACACTAGACGTTAAACATGCGTTTAAGTCGGTGAACTGGAATCGAATTCTAGAAGCGTTGGGCGATCTACAAATCTCACCCTCCTTGGTGCGTATACTAGCAAACTGCTCTATGACACGGATGAGGGGCTGCAGGATATAATAACAACGGCTGTACCCCAGGAGTCTGTATTAGGCCCGTTGTTATGGAATATCATGTATGTTGGTACGCTCAGGGTCAATGTACCAGAAGGAGTTAGAATCATTGGGTACGTAGATGATTTGGCAATAGTGGCCGTAGCTAAACGTCTAGATGAATATTTGCGCCCAAGCAGTCCAGAGCATTAAATGCTGGCTAGATATGGCCGGACTGAAACTGGATACAAGACGGAGGCAATTTTTAAAAAGTAGCCGCAAGAAAGTTTAACACATTGATTTGGAAATAGAAGGACAAATAATCCGATCCAGTCCCTATATTAAATCATCATCATCATCATCGGCACTACAACCGGGAACCACTCTTGGCCTTATTTAGCAAGTCCTGAGGTTTGTTAAATTTTCCATAATAATTTTTTTTTTCCGGGAAAAGTCATTAGTCTTGCGCCAGAGGCTCCCCGACGGGGAATCGAACCCCGGTCTCCCGCGTGGCAGGCGGGTATACTAACCACTATAATATCGAGGAGCCCCCCTATATTAAATAGCTTGGTGTTATACTCGACAACAGGGCGACCTTCAAGGAACACCTGAGGAAAACGAGTGAAAAAAACGGCAAGAATATGGAAAGTTTTGGCGAGACTGCTGTCCAATGTTGGTGGACCCCGGCCCCACATAAGGAAACTGATAACCAATGTCAACACTTCCACTATTCTGCATGCAGCTCACATATGGGCAGGAGCCACGCAGTATAAGTCGGTCATGAGTGGAGTGAACTCAGCACATAGGCTGGCATCATTAAGAGTATGCTGCGCATTCCGAACGGTATCCGAAGATGCCATAAATGTCTTGGCCGAGAGAACACCACTTGACATTGCAGCTAAGGAAAACGCTCCATTGCATGAGGTCTCCCGAAAGAATCGTCGGAGAATGCGATCACGATTAGAGCTCTCAACCCCAAGAGAATATCAAGGTGGGATTCTTCCACCAAAGGTAGATGGACCACACCTGATGTAGACACCAGTGTGAAAAGAAAACATGGCGAGCTGAATTACCACTTGACTCAGCTAATATCAGAACATGGATGCTTTCGGCAACACTTGCATAAGTATAAGCATGTCAATCATCCATACTACTTGAACTGCGATGGTAAAATGGAAAATGAGGAACACGTACTCACAGAGTGTGTGAGATTCGAGACCGCACGAACGATTTTGGAGAGATATATGAGACGGACAATTACTACGACAGGAGTAATAGAATAGATGCTGGGTTCCAAACGAGCATGGTCCGTAGCAAATGATATTGTATGTGACAGGATGCTGCAGTTGCAACGCGACGAGCGGAGTAGGAGGTAAACTCCGTCCAGCCCTGCGATGGAATATTTAAAAGAAAGTTCCGCGGGGATCAACCGGGATATGTGCCCTGCGGGAAGTGGTTTCGCGGGGGTTCTCTATATTACATGGAGAACCAACCCACAATCCTAACCTAAATTCGATCGTTAACAGCGCATCACCCCAATCCCAATTCCTACCGTCGGATATTTCACCTGCAATAGATAAATCCCTAAAGAAGACTGGAAGTCATTAATCTATTCGGTTAATGCACAATTGCATTCAGTGTTTTCTTGCCATACGGCAACACTATTGCATTAACCCATGAGATTTCCACCGGAGATTTCAAAGTCATTTTGGTTAGCAACAACCAAGACCAGACCCAACGACGCGGTTACATAATCATACAACGGCTGTGGAAATTCCAAATTCTTCGAATTTGGTTCACACGTTAATATTTCCCTAGCCGATTAAGCGTCACTTATGACTTCCCCCAGGCCAACTATTCGCCTGGGATCAACGATCTCTTTTCGCAGGTGAATAGCACCGGCTACATTTCCTCTCCTCCATAATTCTGTTTCCATACGGTTCAATGTACTCTGAGATCACCACAGCAGTAACACTAGGGCAGTAGGTCATGCTCAGAAGCTGCATTTGATACCAGCAGGCACAACCAAGCCACCCGGAGATCACAGTACATCGTGTTTCTGTTCTCTGATTCTACCACGTTCGTCGATTATCAATTAACCGAAGTAGCCACACTTCGACGGGCGTGGCGATGGGGGAGCAGAAGCGTGATCTCTTTTGGTTGTCCTGTGTGCAAAAACGAAAACACAGAATTACACCCCTAATCAAATCAGTCACATCTCAACCACTGCCACAGGAGGTCACGCCGCTCGAGGCTCATCAGAATTTTGCGTTTATTTTAGTCAGTTATAATTCAATCACCATCGCGGGCGGACAACCTATTTTATGTAAATTTACTGATAGTTTATCTTAATGTTAAATAAAAGGAACCCTTATATTAACAAATAAAAAAGGAACATATAAACAACTACACCAGTGTGTTTTCATTGTTCCTGTTCTTCCTGGATTTTTGTGGATATTCGACCGAGCAACATCATTGGGGAAGAAGTGAATTCTGTGCCCATGTTAGGCATCATACTTCGTACCCCATAGTTTTAGTCGGTAAAAACGGCATGCCTCTGGATCCGTCCAGAGGTATCTTTTAAAGATACACTTTCCTACCGAAACCAAAAAAAAAAAAAATAAATAAATAAAAAAAAAACAGGGCCATGAGTATTGTTATGTTATACTTTTTGTCTGGCTTCTTATGGTATCAGCGCTTTGGCATGTCTCATCCCGTATTTTGTTTCGTGATCGTGGATTTTAATTTATGATACTATTGTAGTGCTCTAAAATGCCTTACCACCTTTTTCCACCATTCATCATCATCATCATCATCATCGGCACTACAACCGGGGACCGGTCTTGGCCTTATTTAGCAAGTCCTAAGGCTTGTTAAATTTTCCATAATGATTTATTTTTTCTGGACAAGGTCATTAGTCTTGCGCCAGAGGCTCCCCGACGGAGAATCGAACCCCGGTCTCCCGGGTGACAGGCGGGTATACTAACCGCTATACTATCGAGGAGCCCTTTTTCCACCATTCCTACATCAAAATCCCAGCAATATTACCCTAAAATCCAAAATCCTATCAAAACCCACAAAAACCTAAACATGACCCAAAATTCGCAATAAACGAATCAAACATTCGTTTATCGCCTAACATTTGCCGCCACGGCATAATTTAATCCAAAACCCAAATTAAAACCAGATTCGCAATAAACGAATCTAATATTCGTTTATTGTTCTACATTCGCCCCACGGCATCAACGAAAACCAAAATTCAGAGATCATTACCTCTATCTGAAAAAATTCCACTAGGTAAACAAATACAAAACCAAAAGCAGATACATATCCACATCTGCGCAATAGTTTAGTAAGAATTCAAGAAATTGAATTCTTATCTTAAGTAAACACTCAGGATACCCAAAAATCGAGATTGTTGTACGAAAATGTGTATTTTCGGGATACAAAATCTCGATTTGTTTTCCTTTATAAAGGAATAGTTAAGTGATCTCCGGGCCGCAGTATAATATCGTCCGTTGTCCCTGGAGGAAGAAATCCAGGAGAAGGGCCGATCTTTTGAAAAGAAATAAATAAAATGTAAACCAATACCAAAAGGAAAAACGAGCCTTTTTCATTTTTTCAACGGGACATCGAAGAAAAGCTTTAATAGATTTCTGGACTGAGGCGAAATCAAGGACGTTGCTCTTCCCTTTGGAATAAGAGGATGCACGGCGACGACCCCTTTGTAGGACAAGTTTTCAGGAGCGGTCAATTTTAAGAGATCACCTTCTCCTTATAAGGACTAGGAGACACGCTTCCTGAAACCAAACCCCTACAAGAACATAACACTGTTATCCGGTGTGGTAAACTAGATCGGTCATAACGGGTAGAATCATAAGACAACCCTTAGCCACGAGAAATTGATCTTTCAAGCGACAAAATACCTTATGCACTCCATTCGGATTCCAAAAAATTTCTCTTTGAAGAACACAGTCATATCAGTGTTCACTATACTGGAATATAAGTTTGGTCACAGAGTTTTTTAACGGCTCCGAAATACGAGGGTTGCCTCTTATGTTTCGGGATTTGGCAACCCTAGCGTTGCAATCCAGCAATTGACAGCTCTGTCGTAAAGTTGGACGTTTTTGAGGTTATACGCACTCAGAACGTTTTGACATACGAGCGCTATTTGTGTTGTTTACAGTAACTTAAAAGATTCATCTCGGCCCAAAAATGGAATTAAATCGTCAACATTTTCGTGCGATTATTTTTTACAACTTTCGGCGTGGATTAACTCAGCAACAGTGCATGGATGAACTTAATTCAATTTTTGGCGATGAAAATCCATCAAGGACCAGTGTTTACCGATGGTATGGTGAATTCAATCGTGGTCGTAGTCCACTCCAAGATGAATTTCGTGAAGATCGTCCAAAATCAGTTGTTGTTCCGAAAACCATTGATGCTGTGCGCGAACTGATATTGAAAGATCGTCATGTGACCTATCGTGAGATTGAGACAATCGTAGGCGTTAGTGGGACCAGCATACATTCAATATTGCATAAACATTTGACTGTCAAAAAAATTTGTTCGCGCCGGATCCCACACAATTTGTCAATCGCCCAAAAAAAGGCTCGTGTCAATTGGTCGAAAGAAATGCTCAAAAAATACGGTCGCGGTGCTTCGAAATACGTCTATGACATCGTGACAGGTGATGAATCGTGGATTTACGCGTATGAGCCCGAAAGTAAACAGCAGTCGACTGTCTGGGTGTTTCAAGATGAGCCGAATCCAACAAAAGTTGTTCGCGCACGAAGCACTTCCAAGCAAATGGTCGCCTGTTTTTTCGGAAAAACTGGACATGTCGCAACCGTACCACTAGAACAACGCAGAACAGTCAATTCTGAGTGGTACACAACCATTTGTTTGCCAGTTGTCTTCCAAGAAATCAGGAAAACCAACCGCCGAAGACGGATCACTCTTCACCACGAAAATGCGAGCTCTCACACATCGGCTGCGACAACTGCATTTTTGAGCACCCAAAACATCGATTTAATGGGTCCTCCGCCGTATAGTCCTGACTTGGCACCGAATGAGTTCTTTTTATTCCCGTACGTAAAAAACAAACTGAGAGGTCAACGTTTTTCGACACCTGAAGAAGCGGTTGCTGCATTCAGAATACATGTGTTAGAGATACCTCAATCAGAGTGGCAAAAGTGGTTCGACAATTGGTTCAAACGCATGCAAAAGTGTATAGATCTTCATGGGGAATATTTTGAAAAACAATAAAGTGATTTTCGATGATCAATATTTGTTTTTGTTCTCTAATCCCGAAATATAAAAGGCAACCCTCGTACAGAAGACCTAGGGGTTTATTCGTACGATTTTTGCCTCATTCATGGTTCTCTTACTACATAAACATTCGTTTGAAGTGTTTGAATTACCTTTTTGTTTTTTTAGTAGGAGCGACGGTGAATTCGTCGTCATGAAGGTTGTGCGTTAAATTGTGGCCACATATAATTATTAGCTAAGCATCTGATGGATTACATCATAAAAAATAACTGCCTTACTTAAGAAGCTATGGAACTCATTGCAAAACTGCATGCAACTATAAGCCTTAAAAAAAAAAAACGTCGTCTATTTTATCAGTTAAATTTCTCTTGCATAGCTATATACACAGGCGTCGTCTAATCCGAGCATTGTGAAACTCTTGTTTTTATAAATTTCTAACATGAGCAGATAATTTCGACTTACTTCCATCTTACATTGCCGCATTCCTTCCCACAGAACAACCTTTGCCACTCCTATTTTTGGGTCTGCACAAGTTCGGTATCAGTATTATTTATCACAGACCCTTTCGGTTAAAAGTTGGAGCATTATAATAATATAAAGGGTAGGTGATAAAATCAGATTGATATTGGGGAAGGGAAAATCACCAGAAACCGTCTTTCCTTCCCACTTTGTTTCAAATTCTGCTTGTAGAATATCAAAAGTTGGGCGCACTCTATTTTGAAATCGCGTACATAGTTATACATTGAATATTCTGACGAAGTTTTACTTAGTATACCTATTACCAAGTAAGTACTGAAGTACTATAACACGCATACATTGTTCATAACGCTAGACATCCTTTTTACCTAGTTAGACTTATTATCTGCCACTTACCAGGCGATAGTTGGGCTACTGCATATTCCGTCCATCTACGTTTAAGGTCCGCGGTAATTAATCTTGCTTTCTTCAAACCACTAAACGCTGAGCATAACTTTTACAGTCATAAAATATACCTTCGTAAATCTAAGACAATTATAGTCCCATCAAAACAATGGGGTTTCTGGGCGACTCTTCCACTTCGTTTATCTCATATCCATTAAAATCCCATAATTCTCTTTAAGTCCAAGCATGAGGAAGACGAGAAATAAAAAAAAAAACAGAAACGGAAAAACAAAACCTCGGCAACGTCTTGAGAAAATGACACAGCTCATTCCTTATCCGATTATCTTTTAAGTGTAATTTAATAATTTATTCGCACTCCGGAAAATTCGTACGTGAGTGCTGTGGCATTGCCACGTCCACAAGCCCACGTTTGACGCACCCCACTAAAAAGTAGCTTATCGTTCCAACTAAATGCAAATGAATTCCAAAATCATTATAAAAACTTTTCCGCAGAGGACTTTTATTATCAAGAAATTTGAAAGCGCGTCCGCTGGAATCTTGAGGACGAAACCCTGCTTCAGGCTAAGGGGAAAAAGGTATAAGTAGAGGGAACGGCCATTTTTATCGTATTTCTAGGCACTGCCAACTGGATGGGATTAGGACAAGTTTTACGACGCGGGTAAAAACGTGGAAAATGTGGCTCACCATAAATTCGGAAGGATTTTTGAAAGCTTTATAGGTAGAAAGGTTAAAAAATGGCCGCCACTTTATAATTTCTTGTGGAAAAAAAGAGATTCGTTTGAAAAACGAACGGTACGATTAGTATCTTTGGTGATTTCTTGGACTGGTTAACGGCGTGTGAGTGTAACTTCAAACTATATCGGTGTTATTCTGTATGTGGGAATAAGTTTTCAGGTTCACTAACCGTAGAAATTACGTTTCAACATGCTAGCATACCACTGAATAATGGCAGCTCAGTCACACATCAGTAATCTGAAATGTAGTAATCTAAATGCTTGCAAGCTTAAGCATCATATCGTAGCGTAACTTTACGTTCAAAAGAACCAGGTTTGAGGCATCCATGCCACGATTCAAGTGTATCAGAGTCTACCATGTGAAGAGAGGCCTTTTAGAAAAATAGAGTCTCACCACAGTATCATTACTCAGTTCAACCCTAGTCACGAAAGGGATGTGTCGGGGTTCTTTAAGGATAGCCCGAAGAACCACCCATCGTCCTAACCCAACTCCCCTTTCCCAACCGCAATGTTATTACCTACCGTAGCCTCTTACCTGCATATGAGCAATTCATAGCTCTCCTTAAATTATTTCTTACCTGAAATATAAGCCCACGGCAAGATCATCATCTTGCCATGGCATCGAACAGAGCATATCAACCAAACCATTTCGGTTCATCTAACGTGAATCAGTTAGGAACCTGATTGGTTCCTCTAAGCGGCAAAATGTCCAACAAACACACAGCAAACTTCCGCTGTTTACTTGTTTCAACAATCCGTTGGTCCAAAAGACAAGTCGGGCAACTCCCTAGCTTGCACATCTGCAAGCCAAATTTCCGATGATCGATCGCCTAAACCGATAACCGATCATCGAGTAAGACACGATCATAATTGTTGTTCAAACAATCAAATCAACGGCCGTGTCCCACGATCCGTTTTTCTACACCAAACACACAGTAATCTCACTGTGTGTATTTTTCACGACCATCCGTTGGTCCATCACCACCCTGGGCATGTTGTACGCTTGCACATCTGCAAGTCAAATTCCCGCTATGATCGGTCGCCCAATCGACAACCGATCATCGGACGGCACACGACTATGATTGTTGTTCAAACAATCATACCAATGTTCATGCCCTACGATATATTTTCTAAAACAAACAAGCACCCATCCATACTGGCCCCTCGCTGTCGTAAGCGAATTTCCTGTTGACTTAACGTCAACAGAGAAATCTATCTCCTTTCGTCTGCGATGAAAATGCGGCCAGCCTCCATGTACGATCATTTATTTGATCAGCTGCAGATTCCGATTTTCCTTTGTGCACCCTTCGCATTTGCGTTTGTCCTGGTTCCCAGAGAACGGGCATTCAACCTGACCTGTACGGTAAAAATGGCAAGATTTCCCAACAACCCAAATCCGGTGTTCATTGGCGGACGTCGAAGCAAAGAACTGATTTGCTCCTCCCACATCGGTGGAAATCCACCACCGTTGCGACTGGTGGAAAGCTCCGTTCAACAGTCAACAGAGTCTGATTGCATCCCATCTCGGAGATATACGCTTTCGGGCCGTCGCGTCTTAGCGTTGCTTCACGGTCGGTCTATCGTTACCAGTTGGTTGAGTGTTAACAAGTTTCGGTTCTCAAATCTGATTACTCTAATCAGTGCCTAAGAAAGAATAGTTCTTGGGATCGAAATTTTTGTAAAGGCAAATCGAATTACACTAATCAGTGCCTAAGGTTTAATAGTTTTAGGGGTTGACATTTTTGTAAAAGAACGAGCCCATTAATACTAACTTTCATACCAGTGTAAAAGAATTAAAAACGCTGACAATACAAATTAAAAGATCAACTATTTTCATTAAAGTTAACCCGTTGAATACAACCAACCCCTGTGTGTTTTCTTTTACCTTTTGTTGCTTCTGGGTGCACAGTTGTCCGGTGGAACTTGGGCAGTGATATACGTGGTGTTTTTAGCGAACCCTGCGCCCTTGCCGGCCACGACTAAAAATCCACCCACACATGTCCTTTTTTCACAACAATTTGTGTCGTAAAACCAGGGAGACCAAACTACTTTATTATATAGAGAGAAATGTATGCTATTTGAAGTAAGCCATGAATCTTGATACATTCTGACAGAACCGACGAGGCTGGGAGGCTGGCAGAGATGTTTGCCGTTAGCCACAAGTTGACTCAACTCGTGGAGGAACTCATGCGAATGCCGGATGCCCGAGATGATTATGCAAACACCCTGCATCCGTTTTTCACATCCGAACCGAGTACTTTTACCGTAGAGGTTTCTGCACCACTGGGAAACTCAGATCACTGCTTAGTATCTGTCGCGCAACCACTTACATTTCAAGCAAATAACCGGCCTAGGCAGCTTCGCCATGTATGGAAGTATGGGCCTGCTAACTGGGACGATTTGCGAGATTTTTTCGCACCCTTTCCATAGTTGGAGGTGTGCTTCGGAAACTCCGATGTTATCGCTTGCGCAGGGTCGGTATCAGAGATTATTCTTCTGGGGATGGAGCTGTACATTCTACATTCCATCAAACGAAGTTCATCTGATAAACCTTGGTTTGATACAAAATGCGAGCAGATAACGGTGGCGAAAAATCGAACTTTGAAGCAATGGCGCCCCCATCCCACCGATGTGAACAGAACCAATTTCGTCAGAATCAGAAACGCGTGCAACTAGGCGATTGATGCCGCGAAGAAAGCTCACAACGAGAGAAGGACCAATAAACTCCTTAAGTGGTTCGCGTTCCTTCTGGCCAATGGCAAGGGCTATCAGCAGTAACTTCGCTTCCTCCTCTTTCAGCGAAAGAACAGCGGGACGTTAGTCACAAACTCGAAAGATATAGCTAATGTGTTCGTGAATTTATTTTCCGCGAATTCAAACCTCGATCCCGGTCTTTTGGAGCCACCTGTGATCGCACCGGTACGATCTTCAATGCGGGATGGGAGATCCCGCCCGTGTACTTTTCAACGCATTCTACGTGAACTGGACTGTAGGAAGACAACCGACCGGAACGGAATAACAACAATAGTCCTTAAGAACTGTGCTCCAGAACTATAACCGGTTCTTTGCAGACTCTTCCGCTTTTCTTATGCACGGAGGACCTTTCCTACCTGCTGGAAAATCGCTCGAGTTCAGCCAGTCCCAAAGACGGGAAAAAAGTGTCTCCCACAAAATTACCGTCCGATAGCGTTACTGTATATGTCGTCTAAGGTGATGGAAAAAGTCACCGATACTGGGTTAATTAAGTATTTGGAGTGCAACGGACTTCTGAATGATCGTCAATATGGATTCCGTGGCAGGCGGTCCACGGGAGACCCTTTGACACTTATAACCGATATATGGACATCTGCGGTTGAGCGGCATGGTGAGTCAAGGGCGGTTGCGTTGGATATCTCCAAGGCTTTTGACTGCGTCTGGCACGGGGCATTGCTGAGCAAACTTCTTTCATATGGACTTTCCCAACAGCTTTGCGACTGGACGAGGAGCTGTGGCGATTCCCCCAAACCCCACTGTCTACTTACCCGAAGACCCCACATAACTACAAACCAACTTTCACAGTTTTCCGCTAAGGCAATCGCATTAGCACCTGTAAATGCTTCACGCATCAAGTATCTAATGTATTTATCTAAAAGCTCCTGGAAGAGAATTCTTACCAGCATGCATTAATTCGCATTCAAAATTTCCTACAAGATTTCTGTCCAAACTTATCATAAATCCCAAGCCCAATTCGGCAACTTCGGTTGCTAGGCAAATTCCAATCTTACCATATGCATTTTCCCTAGATGAATTCCTGAAAACGAAACAATTTGTTTCACATATAATGTAACCATCATAACCAGGGATAATAAACATTGCATCGCCTGTTCCCAGCCTCACCATCTGTACAATAAATTTCTTTACGTGCACATTGGCTGGCAACCTTTACCCAAGGGACAAAAGCAAATATACGCATCTTGCGTCAGAAGGCATAAACCAAATCCTATAGCATGAGCAAATGCAAATAGGAATTGTGTACTTACCCTTGGCAGCGATGCCATAAACACCAATCATCAGTGAATACGGCAAAACCAATTAACACCATGTCCACGATGTATTGTGGTCTATCAACACAGCTGCAATGCACATCATAGACAATGATCTACACGATCTCTTTGTCTTCCAAGACTTCTGGATCCGCTTCTCATGACCTCGCGGCATGAGCAAACAGAAATCCATTAAAACCCAATGAGATACGGGTTGTTTACTTAGCCGACCTCACATCTCATTGATGCCCATTATCCATTTTGATTTTTCAGTTTCTTCTCATGGCCTTGTCCCATGAAAAAGCCGATGTGTACACATACATGCATATCACCATGATCTTCTCTATGAGATCAGGTTACCTACCCCAAAGACAGACTTCACGTTTCTCTTGTAATAGGAAATGCATCCCTTCTTCAGGAGAGCATGCACTACTGGCCGAAGTTCCTTTCCTAGCAATTCACATCGCTAAGTCATATTCCAACCACCGATTCCGTCGGTGCGTCTTCAGCTCCCGTAGCCCTCTCGGCGACGCTTATTACATTACCAAGTCGAGTTCGAGCCAGCGTTGTCCCATTTTACGAACGTGTTTGAAACTAGCGTTTGGTAAGTGCTTGTGTTCTATTAAGTGAGTTGTCGAGTTGTGTTGTCAATGAGTAAGCATGCAGTCAGAGTATAATGACATTTGTGAAATTGCAATAACAATAGAGTACATAAAAATAAAAGTTTTAACTAGTGAAAATCGTGTTTTATTTGTCTCTTGGTGAATGGTTGCATTAAGCAATATGACTACGGAATGCATGGCTGTATGTAAGGATTGAGGTTTGCCGCGCACTGTTCACGTTCATATCAATCAATTAATAAAGACAATTCAATTCGTAATCAACTGTGTTCGCGTATTAGAAACACTATCCTGGTATTCCCGGTGTGCTTCAGAAATTATTCAATTCCATCCGAAGTTACATTTCGACCGCTATCCTGTGAAAGTTTTGTTGGTTTGGCATTGACTGAGTACACCGAAAAGTGGACTTTATCGTGGGGATGGAGTAGAACCCCGTGCCGTACGCCGGCACCCCGACCTCGCCCCCCACAGAGCTTCCTTGAAAATCGATCGATCCGGGTTGTTGTGGACGGTGAGTATTCGGATCTGTATCCTGTTAATTCGGGGGTGCCCCAAGGTTCTATTTTGGCTCCAACCTTGTTTATGCTTTACATAAATGATTTGTTGGAAATAAGAGATAACAGGGTTTTTTTAGCGATGATAGTACGCTTGTTTCCTCTTTTTCGAGTGATCAGCCGATTCGTGCATCTACGTCCTGCCAGCTGAGATGTAGACAGATTGACTCTCTGAATCTGGATCTGGATAAGGTCCTGCAGTGGGGAAAGGCCAATCCCGTCGACTTTAATGCAACGAAGACACAGACACGACATTCACAAAGAAAAGCACCACCGCGGTGCACATATCCCCCATCGAATTTGCGTCATACAAGCAGGAGATACGCTTGCCTTACTTCCATGCTGCAATCATATCGGTCGCAAAACCAATCGACATGAAATGGGTAACTCGCATCTGGCCACAAAAGGGAACCGAGTTCTCGTTAGTGTAAATACACACACGAGAATTCGACCCTCTGATGACGCCAGCAACGCGCGCCCGATCAGCATAGATGCCTTACGCAGTGCCGATCGGGTAAACATTTCCTTTTATGGAATTACAATATCCATGGTTCGCAATGCTCATGGACTCGCGTCATGAGCGTGCGAGGTAAACACATCTGTGTGAGTGCACATCCTCACCGTGTCCAGGGCATCTAAGATCATCCCTTATTGGTCGCCGAATCGATGGATGGAATTGGTATTCTGTCGTTTCAGTGGCAATCTTCAATCGCGATACGGATTCCGTGCAGGCAGGTCGTGCCTCCACGTTAAACAACCAATAGAGAGTCGAGTTTCAGCCGCCAGTGGGTGCACACGAGCTAGCGTTAACGGAGTCGAACCTGAATGTGTCGTTGAAAGTATACTCAATTTTATCTAAATATAAAATATGTCTGACTGTATTATATCATCTATAAATATAAGTGAAGCTGAATGTGTTGTTTAATTATAATCCATTTTGACTAACTGTAAATAAATTTAGACATGGTTCGTAAGTTGTGAACTATTTCAGGTGTAACCTTATATCACCAATAAAAGCTGAAAAGAAGAATTGGAGTCGTTTTTAGTTTCTGCACCGTGATCAATGACTACCGCGTTGGGGTGCCTTAGTGAACCAGGGCACCTGCCTGCACAATATTAAGCAAGAAAACACCCACAGGTCCACGGAGGACGTATTCACCCCGATAACCGATATTCGGATATATTTTTTTTACACCAATAATTACTATTACTATTTATTTGTCTGTAGAAACCCGGAAGTTCATGAACTCACGGACTCGACTCCGCCATCGTTCCCTGTCCGCTGCACTCTCCTTCCACGCTTCACTATCTGATCCGACATCCTCAAGGTCAAACCTTACATTGCCCTCCAATCTCAATCGCGGCTGTCAAGAATTATATGCACGGACCTGTTGTTGCCCATTCGCGCCACATGTCCAGTCCATCTTAATCTTCGCGACCTGATTACTCTCACTATTGTAGGTTTGCGGTATAGCTCTTCCAATTCGTGGTTGTGGAATTTCCTCCATTATCCTGCCTCCTTGCCATATTTACCTCCAAAGATACCCCTTAGAACTTTATTCTCGAATACGCGGAATTTGTTTCCTTCCCGTTTTGTGAGACCCCATGTTTCGCATCCGTATAGAGTAATCGGCATGATTATGGTTCTATAGACACGGAGCTTTATGTTACGTGACAACAGTTTGGATTTGAGCAGTTTACTGTCTGCATGCCAACTAGCGTTGCCGGAATGCAGTCTTTCGTTAATTTCCTTCGACATTTCGTTACTGGCCGTCAGCATCGTTGCCCGATATTTAAATTCCTTAACTTTTTCAAATACCTTTCCTCTGATGTTTATATGTGTTCCCTGGGGTCCACCTGCTCTCGCCGTAATCATGTATTTTGTTTTGTCTTCATTTATTTTTAAGCCCACCTCTTCTGCCACTTGCATGATGATTTCACAGTTTTTACTTATAGGTTCTAGATTATCGCCCAGAACGGCGATGTTATCCGCATATGCGAGCACTTGTGTGAAGCCGTTCAGGTATCTTCCGGCCATGTTGTCGTCTTGTACCTTTCTGATGACATACTCGAGAAGAAGGTTAAAAAGACATGGTGAGAGGCCATCGCCCTGTTTTAGTCCGTCCCGGATTTCGAATGGTTCTGAGAGATGGTTTTCTATTCTAACTCGCCCTTTGTTTTTGTTCATGGAAATTTGAATGAGGGCGGCATATTTTTTCGGGATTCCCAACTTAACTAAAATATGGTAAAGTCTTTTTCTTGCGACTGAGTCGTTGCCTTTTTTGAAGTCAACGAACAGTTGGTGAATCGTCTCTCCGTATTACCACTTCTTTTCCAGCAGTTGCCTTATTGTGAGCATTTGGCCGCTTGTTGACCGGTTCCTACGGAATCTGCGCACAAGAGGTGATTTTGAAGTACCCTTAAATGTCAGAGCATAGTGCGTGCAGGCGGAGAGGAAGGGGACAAGGAAAGCTGGTGTCGATGTATATTTGTGTTGAATGCCCGCACATCAGAATGACGAGGAAACAGATTATCAGGTAGACCATTCCACATTCGTGTGGTTCGGGTAAAGACTGACTCACTATGTTTATTGTTGCGCTTGAAGTTGACTTTCAACGTGAATTGATGCGCATTCACAGATTGACGGGTATCGTGGGAAAATGTCTGAAGGGCGAAACACATTCAGCAAGTTCAGTTGAGCAACGATCGTGTTAATATCTATAGAAAAGAGACACACATGATACGTTGCGCCTGTGTTCTAACGACGCAATTGATTGCCTTTGGTGGAGATGATCGCTAATGCCGCCTTGTTGTAAAAAGACAGGGGATACGAAATGTTTGGGGGGGGGGGGGGGGGGATATTCAGCAAGTTCAATTGACCAACGACCGCAATAATATCTGTAGAAGAGAAACAGGCATGATACGTCGCGCCTCAGTTCTAACGACGGAATTGATCGACTTACGGCTGACTCCCCACAGCTCGTATTTGCATTCTATCAAGCACGTGTAGAGCAGTTTCGGATGCGTCTGACCAAATATGAGAGTTGAACTACATTTAGCAAATAGTGGCCAGGTTGGATGGAGTGAAGTTGTGGCGACTCTAACAGATACACACACAATTCCCAGGCAAAATAGAAAAGAGCACCGAACGAAAAATCGAATAAGAAACTACATCAGAGCCGTATACCTTATCGATAACATAACAATTCACATCAGTGGAGTATAGTCGAGTTTAAAAATCAAATTCTAAACACGGCCAGTAGCCTGATGGGTAACGCTTAGGTACAATTTTTGGTGATTCAAACTGTCATAGCGTCAATTCGAATCACACGTTCTTCTTCACTATTATTTCAAACGCTATAAAGTATCTTTTCCATCTCTTAAGGAACCCCATATATTCGGTCGTAGTTTTGGCAGCTTCAAATATGTGGCCATTCCAATTAAGAGACGAATCAATTCGAGTGCCGATGATTGACAGCTCCTTGGCTTCAACCATGCACCGTTCATGGACAGTATACTTATTTTGGGGTTCGCCTTTGACGGCAAAATGCAACACTGAGTTTTTAAGGGATTGAATTCTACTCGGTTAGATAATCCCCATTGATATATCTTGTTGAGGTCGGAATTCAGAGTATTGAGCATAACCTGTTGATTGGTAATGAGGTTCGAAGAGTTTGGACGGGAGTGTTCGTATGAGTATGAAAAACCCAACGTGCCATCATCAGCAAACGAGTGAATTGCGTTTAGGGTAATTGACAAAAAATCATTTATAAAGATGAGGAGATAGTGTGTAAGAGTATAGACCTCTGCGGAATATCTGGATTAATTTGATGGGAGATCGATTTGACACTATCAAGAACCTCTTGAATTGAACGGCCAGAAAGATAGTCTCTTATCCATCGGATCAGGGAATCGTCCAGTCCAAAGAAATGTAATTTTAACAACAGGGCTGGATGCCAAATTCTGTCGAAGGCTTTTGAAATATGCAATGCCACAAGCTTGCACTCGTTGAAGTAGTGGATGGAATGGCTCCACTTTTCGGTAAGATACACCATCAAATCTCCTGTTGACCTGTTGTTACGGAAGCCATATTGGCAGTTATTGAGGAGGTCATTAGATTCCAGATATTTTGAAAGTTGACGGTTATTAAGTGATTCCATTACCCTCGCCAGAATAAAAGTTAGGGCTATGGGTCGATAAGAAGAGAGGGACGGTGTTCAACACTTGTTGAACAGACATTATTTGGTCCTTTGAGCCGGATCCAGTCTGTGGATCCAGATTCACTGCTGCCAGCTCGTGGACATTCGTATAAGACGGTCGCGGGACATTCAAGTTCAAGTCTAGACGCAAAGACCTCATCGATTGTGGTATATTGTGTTAGTGAAAAGTGTAGTGCAAGTGAAAAACCTACCACACAATGAAATCGACGATGGCAACAGCAGTGCATTCCACCCCCCAGTGACTGGCCACTGCCAGGGATCCATCTGTGGATCAAACCGATGTCCAACTAACTGACAAAGAACAATTCGATTATAATCACACCGCGAACCAGTTCGCATCGCGACCACTGGATCCAGACATACGGATCATCCAACCAGTTCGCGCCACAGCCTGTCGGAACCCAAAACTACACTACCGCTGCTCCAAATGCAGCCCCCGTCCAGCCTAACGACCTGAAGCCGCCAAATTAGTGGCGCATTAACTAGCTGTCCCAACGACAGCTACAACTACCGCTGCTCTGAATGCAGCCCCGTCCAGCCTAAGGACCTAACCCCAGCCAGCTTAGTGGCGCATCAGCAATCTGCCCAGTGCAGCTATAGAAAGCCGCCAGATTAGTGGCGCATTAGCAATCTAACCACAGGTAAGACGTTTTGCATTCACCAACAAATTACCGCTTCCAAATTTGTGGCGCGTCCAGACGCGAAGACCCACCGTTATCAAGTTCGTGATAACAGTTAGTTCAGAGCCCAGAGAGCAAAGCAATGTCAGCGAAGTCAAACATGACAGCTACATTGGCAGAGCAAATCATCAACGCCCAGTTAACCGCACAGGAAGAAATGATGGGAACTTTCACTAAGTTCATCAAGAGAGGGCCACCGACGTTGGCCACGGTGGAGGCGCAAGAACGAGATCTCCATCGGCGTTGGGACGAGATGCAGAATCGGTATGAAGATCTCATATGCCTGATCACTCCATGGACGGCCATCCGTCAGCAGTATTTTGAAGAGCGGTTCATCGACCAGGCCGAAGAAACATACCTCATTGAGGCCACGGAGCTTGCTGAGGTACGGCACGCACTGATCGCCAACCGCCCGGCCAGTTATAAGACTGCGACACACACCATGTATCCACCCAACAGTCGTTTACCGCCATTGATGTCACAACCATCTTGGTGGTCAGGAATTCCTTCAACACCTGGCATGCATATGCTACCTGGCCATTCTTCCAAACTACCATCGCGGATGATAACCCCGGAACCCATAATCCATCTGACAAACAAAGGTGTGACGACAGACACCGAACAACCAGCCAAGGCAGGTGCTGCCGACAGTCAAAGGAGGAACGGTAGAGAAGGAAACCGATCCAAGGCCTACAACTAACGCCGCCAAGCACCTCAAAAAGGATCCAGAGGCAGTGAAAGAAGTGACAACTGCAGCTGCATCCATCACCGCTAAAGCGACACCACACAAGAAGGCTGATTTCAGTAAGAAGGCACCAGCAGCTGCCAGTGCACCAGCACCAGCGACGACGGATGCCAACAGTTCTGAGGCACGCAGCCCAGGAAAAGAGCCTGCTGCAGAGAAACCCGCCGAGCAAGGCACTGATGACCAACTCCCGAGACTGCTCGAGGCTTCGTTCGCTCTCGACCCAGTCCCCCCCAATAAAGCAAACCGTGCCGACCAAGGCAATGATGATTTCACCACCGATCAAGGCAATAGACAACTACCGAGACTGCTCGAGGCCCACTTCGCGCTCGACCCAGTCTCCCCAACCACGATGGATCACGCCGATCAACTCGACATTAGCAAGCTGCCCCCAGTGCAGTTGCCAGAAGTCACAATCAACCAAGCGGTGGCGGAACTGCACACACCCCCAATGAGTAACAGTCAGCAGGCCGCCGAACGGAGCGATGCCTGCCCAATTAGTGAACCGCATTCCAGTCCAGGGAATTTGCACCAGCAGGCCGCCGCCCAGAGTGCCGCCTGCCCAAAGTTCAATCCGGCTCGAAGGACCACAAATAATGTCTGTTCAACAAGTGTTGAACACACCTTCCACACACATAGGGTTGTTGGTTTGGTGTGGGCTGCGTCAGGAACACGATGGTGTCCCCTGGCGTGTCATGATGACTCTAAAATAATCTGGAAATTACTTTGAAAATAGCAAAGAATACCTTTAAAGTGAGACGCAATCCAGAATCTAACAGGAATTCTCAAGAGAATCGTCCCAAACAAAAGAAGAATCCACAAGGGTTGATTTGAGTTAATAAAAAATGAGTTATTTTATTTGATGCTATCGATTTCCAAGGATTGGAAAAGAATTGCGGCTTGTGTCTTCAAGAGATTAACAACGAAAGGGAAAACAAAACATAAAAATGGTTGTCAAGTGACAACCAACAGAATTCATAAATGTCAGCTGATTGCTGACATTGTTAATGGTGATGCCACATATTGTTAAAGGTGATGCCACAAATTTAAATATTGCGAATTCGCCGGTTGTTTCGACTGCGCTTCGTTTTTGGAAATAGGCTGAATGTTCGCTGATTTCCCATTATTTGGTAAACGGCTAGTAGAATAGAATAATTGGAAGAGTTTCTTGCATTAAATTATAACCAGACAGACTGAAAACCGGAATATTGGTCTCATTTATTGCCTTGGTTTCGCTTTATGTAAGGTTTGCCAGTTTATAGTCATGTATACAAAAGATAAGCCCTTGTGTCTTTTGAACGTTCCGATACAGAAAACTGTCAAAGAATAAGATGCAAGCAAAGATCCCTAATATATGAGCGGAAGCGACATCTATAGGTTTTATGGCCTTATAGTTGCTACCCAACTGAATCCTCAACGAAATACATCTCACATCCTTTTTATGGTAAACGTTACACCATTCTCATACCACAATATTGAGAGGCTTGAGAGAGACGCAAGGGAGGTGCGGCGCGAAATGGTACGCTAAGAAAGGGAAGATTATTTATATATATATTATATTTATATTTTCTCGCACTGCTCGTTATTTTCGTATAAATTTTTTTTTTTTCGGACCGCATTATACTTCCCCAATAGGGCATAAAAACGATTTTATGGTACACTTAAGTGTCAAAGAAAATTTGAGCGGAAGAGGAGGAAGATGATAAAGAGCCATCCATCCATCTAAAGAGTGTTAAAATGAAGTTAAAAAAAAAACCCTCAGAATTAAAATATAATGCGGCAGAAAAAGGAGAGCTAGAGCTTTAGGAAGGTAGTGCATGGTAGGCAACGCAGGTATCTCACAACAACTGTACCAATTGTACCAATAAGCACTCAGGTTTTTAATAGTGAGACCTTTTCTACATTGCGCCAACTGGAATTTTTTTTATTTCCATATTCTGGCTAATTATCCGCATAATAGGTTTATCTCGTGATCTATTCAACAGTAATTAAAATCGCCTATCAAGTAATCAATTCAGTAAGCTTGTCAGCGACTTGATCTCCCGATTCAAAGTATCTGCAAAAGTTCTACGCAGAAATCCTTCAGGGCAGTAAATTTAGTATTTCCCAAATGAGTGCCACATTCATCAATCACATTAAAACACTAATCAATGTCGAAAAGCTCCCAGCCATAAGATTAAATGGTTAATATCACACGCAAAGTACAATGCTCGCTCCTGTGGGTGTCCAGGGAAATATTTAATAATCTAATAGAATGAGAAACAAACCACAGGACTCTTATTGGATAATTATTCATCCTTAGCCCTCCTTGGATATGTTATAGTAATAAGACAAAATCTTAACTTCAAGCATCTAATTTGAGAAAATACGTTTTCCAATTCCCTCGCTGGTGGAAATCTTCATCAGCCATCAGTCTTCGGTAATTTTTTCTTCTTGTCGCGCCACCATCTTAGGACGGCTTAATTAAGTTCCAAAAATAAATCCACTGACAGACATCAATGCGAGCGGCTTTTACACACGACTTCACCTCTATGAATATTTCAAAAGATATGTATCGGTAAATTGAGCCACGGATTGTGAGATCCAAGCTACCAAGTTAATTGGATTTTATTCCGGAGGAGAAAGCAATCACAAATCTCAATTTATCGACAACATGGCTTGTGGCTTTCCGTGACTTGTGGATTCGTGATTGAAAGCAAGACATTTCTGTCTATCGAAATCATGGAACTTTTCAGGCAAGAGTGACAAGAAACGAAATGGTTCGACGGAGAAAAACATCACAAAACAGCCAAGTGATGGCCTTGTGTGATCAACAAATGCAGGATGCGGAAGAGCAAAAACTCGAAAAGTTTGGTTTTAGAATTGGCAGTTGCTGTCAATTCAAACGTGCACCGACCGTAAAGAGTCAGTGAGTTGTATGAAAACTTTCAGAACTTCAACTTGTTTATTGTCTATTATACGAGGGTTGCCTCTTATGTTTCGGGATTTGGCAACCCTAGCGTTGCAATCCGGCAATTGACAGCTCTGACGTAAAGTTGGACATTTTTGAGGTTATACGCACTCAGAACGTTTTGACATACGAGCGCTATTTGTGTTGTTTACAGTAACTTAAAAGATTCATCTCGGCCCAAAAATGGAATTAAATTCGTACGATTATTTTTTACAACTTTCGGCGTGGATTAACTCAGCAACAGTGCATGGATGAACTTAATTCAATTTTCGGCGATGAAGCTCCATCAAGGACCAGTGTTTATCGATGGTATGGTGAATTCAATCGTGGTCGTAGTCCACTCCAAGAAGAATTTCGTGAAGGTCGTCCAAAATCAGTTGTTGTTCCGAAAACCATTGATGCTGTGCGCGAACTGATATTGGAAGATCGTCATGTGACCTATCGTGAGATTGAGACAACGTTAGGCGTTAGTGGGACCAGCATACATTCAATATTGCATAAACATTTGACTGTAAAAAAAATTTGTTCGCGTTGGATCCCACACAATTTGTCAATCGTCCAAAAAAAGGCTCGTGTCAATTGGTCGAAAGAAATGCTCAAAAAATACGGTCGCGGTGCTTCGAAACACGTCTATGACATCGTGACAGGTGATGAATTACGTGTATGAGCCCGAAAGTAAACAGCAGTCGACTGTCTGGGTGTTTCAAGATGAGCCAAATCCACCAAAAGTTGTTCGCGCACGAAGCACTTCCAAGCAAATGGTCGCCTGTTTTTTCGGAAAAACTAGACATGTCGCAACCGTACCACTAGAACAACGCAGAACAGTCAATTCTGAGTGGTACACAACCATTTGTTTGCCAGTTGTCTTCCAAGAAATCAGGAAAACCAACCGCCGAAGACGGATCACTCTTCACCACGACAATGCGAGCTCTCACACATCGACTGCGACAACTGCATTTTTGAACACCCAAAACATCGATTTGATGGGTCATCCGCCGTATAGTCCTGACTTGGCACCGAATGACTTCTTTTTATTCCCGTACGTAAAAAACAAACTGAGAGGTCAACGTTTTTCGACACCTGAAGAAGCGGTTGCTGCATTCAGAATGCATGTGTTGGAGATACCTTAATCAGAGTGGCAAAAGTGCTTCGACAATTGGTTCAAACGCATGCAAAAATGTATAGATCTTCATGGGGAATATTTTGAAAAACAGTAAAGTTATTTTCGATGATCAATATTTGTTTTTGTTCTCTAATCCCGAAATATAAAAGGCCATCCTCGTACAATATGGCGAAGTAAAGGCATGTGTTGAGCCTCTGACTTGTCAATATTTACAATTCGAATGTGATGACATTGATAATGTGGTGCATCTCATTGGTGTGACAGACATAAGAATTTAACCAGAAACACCATTGTGATTAATGGCGATTGTATGTAGAAGATCATTAAATTAAATCTTAATAGAAGAATTTTCGAACGTTTTCGGGTTGTATTGGTTTTAAGTTGTGTTGCTTTCAGTTAGGTTTACCTAAAATATATCCATTCTCGGTTCATACTTGTCGGTTCATTCTCGCTTCATACTTCTCGGTCTTCTGTGGGATCCGAAGTAAACAAACGAATCACCACAAACGCGTCCGAGTAGTGCAGTAATATCTATGGGATTCGCGCCGTAGTGTGAAAATTGTGTGGAAGTGGACAATGTGGGAAAACTACATACCCTTTCCTTTCCTTGTGTCTGTTTTTCCTCTTTTTCCCACCTCTGTTGCATCTCTTAGGCAACGATTCTTTCGATTGATTTATAATCTTTGGAGAGTTTTCAGTGTTTTGACTGGCGTAATATTCGTCATGAAAGGGATATGACCTGGATTTCGGCACGGATCTAGTGGGGCATCTACTACAAGGGCATGCCACCTGTAGTTGGTGCTTTCGCTTATCTATCGCCGGGTCCAACTTGCATTCTTTTCTGAGGCAGTATTGGTTTTCTGTGTCACAGTTTCAATGAAACGGGAATTTCACGTCGATCTTTGCAACATTCGCGGCCCAAGATGTAGTTTCTCCTCTGTGTTTGTCCACGTCTGTAAACAGAAACCAGCAATACTTGCACTTAGCGAGTATCAGGTAATAACTGATGCAGATATTCCTGATTTTACTATACCCGGTTACAAGCTAATGCCTTTGTTCTTTCCACATCGTGGTATAGCTACATACATCATCATCATCATCATCGGGACTACAACCGGGATCCAGCTTAGTTTAGTTTAGTTTAGTGAGAGCAGAACCCTCGTTTATTACACTTAGTACAAGCGTTTGAGAAAAAAAAAAAAAAAAAAGAAATTAAAAGTAAAAAAAACTTACGATCTAACTTAAGAAATAGGATTACAAAAATTACTTTCGAATAAGTAAGAAGATAAAAAGGTGGGAAGGTGGCTGTGCACGTGATGGGGTGGCGAAGACCGGGTAGTAGGATAAAGGGGCGGGGTGATAGGAATGTATACGGGTAGTAAAAGTGTAGATAGTGGGTGGGGCAAGGTCGCGAGGGGAAAGACAGAAGACGACGTTTGAGAGCAATAGAAGTGAGGTAGAAATCGAAGGTGGGGTAAGAGTTTGCCTGCTTAAGCATACGTGAAATTGGTTCATTACAGCCGTAGGAAGTGTGGTGGGAGGGCAGATAGAAGAGACGAGGGTTTCGTAGGTTGAGCGGGTTGGTATTGAGTGCGATGGCGGAAAGCAAGCTAGGGCAGTTGATTGTGCCGGAGAGGAGACGGTGGGTGAAGAGGATATCGGCAAGAGTTCTGCGTTCCTCAAGTGTACCGAGGTTGATCAAATGGAGCCGGCTTGTGTATGGGGGAAGAATCCGAGGATTCTCCCAGTTCAGTCCACGGAGGGCAAAACGCAGAAACCAACGTTGCACGCTCTCGATTCGGCGGATATGGGACGAGCAATGTGGAGACTAGACCTGACTGGCGTATTCAAGAAGGGGGCGGACGAAGGCAATGTAGATGGAACGGGAAACGTAAGGATTAGAGAATTCCTTAGACCAGCGTTTCACAAACCCTAGGGCGGAGTTGGCCTTAAGAATGATATCGTCGATATGTGGGATGAAGCTGAGCTCCCTGTCAAATAAGATTCCGAAGTCACGTATTGAGGATACGTATGAGATCTGCTGGTTAAGCAGGAAGTAGGGGTGAGGAGGTGGGGGTGGACGTTTGTGGGAGAATGTAATGGAGTGACATTTGGCAATATTGAGATCAATGCAGTTATTACGGCACCAGGTTGAGAAGCTGTCGAGGTCCTGTTGGGGGAGTGAGGAGTCGAGGGGAGAGATGATTGTTTTGTAGAGTTTGGCGTCGTCCGCATAGAGGGATATGGATGAGTGTTTAATAACAGAGTCGACATCATTGATGGTTAGGATAAAAAGGAGGGGGCCTAGATGACTTCCTTGCGGAACCCCAGCGGTTGGAAAAAAAGGATCGGAAAGGGAGGATCTGAATTTGACACGGTAGGATCGGTCTTTCAGATAAGAAGATAACCATTTGATCAATAGGGGTTCGAAGCCTAGGGAGGACAGCTTGAAAAGGATGAGATTATGGGAGATTTTGTCAAATGCCTTGCTGAAATCGGTGGTGATAACATCAACTTCGTTGCCATTCTCTAAGCCACGGAGAGTATGGGATGAGAACTCGATCAGATTGGTTGTGGTCGACCTACCCGAAAGGAAACCGTGCTGGTTGGGTGAGATGATGGATTTACAACTAAAAGATAACGCATTGTAAAGAAGCCCTTCGAACAGTTTGGGGATATGAGATGGTTTGGCGATGGGTCGGTAGTTGCTGATATCATTTTTAGGTCCCTTTTTATGTATGGGGGTGACATAGGAGGATTTCCATATACTAGGGAAGGTCCCTTGAGATAGAGATAGGTTGAAAATCTTTGATATCGGGAGAGAAAGAGAAGTGGAACAGTTCTTTAAGAATACAGACGGAAGTCCATCAGGTCCGGGGCTGAACTCGTCTTTGAGTAAGTTTAGTTTTTCCTCAACTACGTGACGCTGAATAAGTTGAGGAGAGAAAGGAGCAAGGGAGAATTCGGGCAAGTCATTGAAATATGATGGATTGGGTTCGAAGGAGATGTCCGTGAAGGATTTATTGAAAAACGACGCGAACAGGTTGGCAATAGTTAGGTTGTCGTTTGACGTAGTCGTGCCATAAGAGAGGGAATTAGGATAGGCGTATGATTTACGTTTATAATTTATAAAGTGGAAAAAGGATTTGGGATCGCTAATCAAATTGGATTGTGTTTTAATAAGGTATTTGGAATAGAGGGAGTTGTAGAGTTCGGAAAATTTATAAAAGGCCCCGAGATAGTTGGAGTAGTTTTCAATGGATCGCGTTTTGAGGAAAATGTTCCATAAGTTTCCTTTTGTTCCGAAGATTGCGGAGATTGCGGTTGTACCATGGCGGCGAAGAAACCGATGACCTGCGGCGAGAATAGGGGACATATAAGGCGACGGCATAGTAAATCTCCTTATAGAGAGTGGCCGTGGCTTCTTCTACACCCAAATGATCAAAGCGAAACGCTGTTTTGCTAAGATGTTCATTTAGGAGGCGGAAATTAGCCTTATGGAAATTGTAAGAAAAGCAGTGAGGAGGTAGAGGGGGCTGGGTTTCATGGTCGAGATATAAGGATAAGAGCAGTGGGAGGTGACAATTGTCAATGGTAGAGAGGGCGTGTGGGCTAGGGGCAACTGAGGACATGAGAGGGTCGGTTGTGAACACGAGGTCCAGCTGTCTCGCCATATGATTTGGGACATTGCTAATTTGATGGAGGCCTGAGTCGGAGAGCCCGTTAATAAAAATAGGTTCATTAGAACTAGTGGGGTTAGAGACGTAGAAGGCTAGTTCGTCAGCTGATGTCCATTGTAGGTGGGGCATGTTAAAGTCGCCAAGAACGACGATATCGTCTATTGCGGTGCTTAACACTGTAAGCTCATCTACCGCTTCTATTGCGAGTTCGTATGACGCGGTGGGTCGAGAGGGAGGAATATAAAAACAAATAATAAATAGAGACTTAGGGCGCTTGTCAATTTCAATAGCGACGTAGTCGAGATCCGGAGATGAAGAGATGGCAATTAGAGATGAAGTGAGTCTGTTATGAGTGGCGAGCAGCACTCCACGGCATGGGGAGTAGGGACCTTCTCGATGAGCGTCGTCATCGCGAAAAACGTTGAAGGAAGGAGGGAATAGTTCAAGACTACTGATACTAGGGATAAAGTTGGTCTCCGTCAGAGCGTATATGTCGAAGGGGAGGGAGTGTGCCTTTTCCAGAGTCGAATGTGTTTTGGAGCGGAGACCCCTAACATTCTGATAGTAGACGGTTATGGGGAGAGTGTTGAATTGTTAAATTGTCCATAATTATTTATTTTTACGTGTAAGGTTATTAGCCGTGCGCCATTAACTATATACATACGAAGCGATATTGCGTATCAGCTTCTGGCACAATATGACGTCTGCTCCAATCCAGAATTTAATTTCTCGAGGGTAAAACTTCACGTTCGTAAGGATATCATAAGCTTGTTTCCTCCTTTTCGAGTGTTCGGCTGATTGGTGCATCTGCGTTGCATCAGCTGAGATGTAGACAGATTGACTCTCTAAATCAGGATCTAGATCGGGTCCTGCAGTGGGGAAGGGCCAATCTCGTCGAATGAAATGCAACGAAGACACAATATACAACATTCACAAAGAAAAGTGGATCATCGGTTCCACAGCCGATGATGAATGGCCGGGCCCTCGAGGCCGGGGAAAGCTAGAAATTGCTCGGCGTCACGGTCTGTGGGAATGTATCATGGCATAAACATGTGTCGAGCATCGCCAGGTCAGCCTCAGGAAAACTGAGCTATCTTTTTAGAGCCAAGAAATATTTTACTTAGGCCCAACTTCTTCTCCTATATAAATCCCAAATTAGACCCGCGCTCGAATATTGCTCTTATGTTCGGAGCTCGGCCCCTAAACATACCCTCGACCTACTTGAGAGTGTGCACAGACCAGCGATCCGCCTGATCCGGGACTCGGCGCTGACATCGGGACTACAGTCGCTATCACATCGAAGGCGCGTAGCCGACCTCTGTCTGTTTTACAGATATTATCACGGGTACTGTTCTTCGGAGATTCGTGGTATTGTTCCACGCAATTCGGCTTATATACGCTCCACAAGACAATCCGTCGGATCGCACCAGTTTGTGGTTCATCTCCCGACGGCGCGAACATCCCTGCATCAGAACTTGTCCCGTTACAGAGTGGGGAAGCTGTGGAACTCCCTTCCCACGCGAGTGTTCCCAGAGCGTTACAATCTGCAACTGTTAAAAAAGAACTGCAACAGTTATTTGGTGGCATGTAGGGGCGCCCACTCGGCGCTATAGGTTCGCCTCTCCCGAGAGAAGTCTAATAAAAAAAAAAAAAAAAATAAATAAATAAAATTACTAATATCATATATGATTGACATGCAAACCGACCTCATTCTTATGTGACCTGAATAGCGACAAAACTGATGAGATTAAATCCATGTCAGTCCGTGCAGTTGAAGTTCAGGAACAAGTCTCCGCCGCGTCTAACAACGTCTCATAACAAGCCGAAGTCCAATCTGCTCGTTGTTTAACTACCGATACACCGATCCTCAATTTTCCTCACACGTGTGATGGGGATCCCGCCTTGTTTGAAAGTAGGGCTGTGAAGACTGAGCCCCCGATCACCCCCGCCCGCCTTATTTACCACCTTGGATCAACTTGGTCCCCTCAAGAGTTGAGTGGGAGGATGACTAAATTAAATAAAAACAACTTATCTGTTTTTACTATCACCGGCACCCTACAAACGCTGATGCTGCCTGGGTATCCAACTTCTTCCTAAAGAATTACGCAATCAGCATCATTAACGTCAACAAGAGCCCAAACCAGGCCTGCAACATATTTCGTTTTTACATCCCCTCTCCCTATGAATGGCTATTCCATCACCCGGCAGATGATGCTCTTAAACTGGGTGAACTTTCCGTTTTTAAAAACGATACTAATATCAACACTTCCCTGACTCATAAAAAGAATCCCACCCGTAAACGTCCCCCCGCCCCCCCCACGGTAATTCAACACGATACCCAGACAACAGAATTCAAAAAGATTCTCACCAACATAGATTTTACCACGACACAGCCGATCCTCCAAACCCGCTATCACTCCCCACCCCACCCCCACCCGCAATTTTTTCAACAGGCCCATTCTTGGTGGCACTCTTCGTATAGCCGGCCCCAAACCCACACTAGCCCCCCCCCCCCTTAATCAAGACAACTCTTCATCATCATCGGCACTACAACCGGGGACCGGTCTTGACCTTATTTAGCAAGTCCTGAGACTTGTTAAATGTTCCATAACGATCTGTTTTTTCCGGGCAAGGTCATTAGTCTTGCACCAGAGACTCCCCGGCGGGGAATCGAACCCCGGTCTCCCGTGTGACAGGCGGGTATACTAACCACTATACTATCGATGAGCCCCAAGACAACTCTTATTCCCCCAATAAACGGAAAACCGTTAACCCCAACCTCTCTCGTAAAAAGAAGTTTGCCTTCAAACTTCCCCCTAATAGGGTCTCTTTAACCCTAACCCGAACCATTTCAATGCCTCAAAACCCCGTATCCCCACTCTCCCTGCTCATCCCATAATAACATCACAATAACATCAAACAAATATCCCAATTTCATCAAAGCCCATTCTATTAATCCATCACACCAGCCACTTTCCAAGTCCTTTTACTCTGCCAGCTCTACCCAACTAGCTACCGTACCATTTAATTCTAGCCACTCTTCGCGTCACCCCTAGCCATCGTCCTCAACCCATTTTTGGCCCCGTCTTCCGTCCTGCAGTAAAAATCACACGGCTTATTTCCCAAACATCTGATTGCCGCTATGCACTGTCGAAACTTAGAGACCGAAAGACATATGAAAATATTCGTCTCTTCCTAGCCTAGCTCCACGACAAATATGATCCTGTCCGCTATGAAGGCAGAGCTAAAACCAGTGTCAAACTCTCTATTCAACAAGAAGATTTACTCACTGACGTTTCCAGTCTCCACAAATTATTCGTAAAATGCCACGTAATTTTCAATTTTTCTCCTCATACAGTGTCGAATGACCTAAAATCTTTCTGCCACTTCGTTCACTCCAGAACGTTATCACATCTTCAAGGTAGTAAGGCCGTCCTCAACAAGTTTTTTACGTTCCGAAACCCCCACCTCCCCGACCCCCTCCCAAAACCAACAGTATAGCACCACTTACTCTCTATTATCAGAGCGTAAAAGGTCTTCGCTCAAAGACCCAATCCATTCTGAAAAACTCCCATGCCATACCTGTCGACATTGTCGCTTTAAGTGAAACGAAATTAATCCCCGGCATTCATAACCAGGAAGTGTTTCCCCCACGTCCGCTATCTTACGAGATGACCTCTTCAATCATTCTACTGACTTTTTCCCCAGCCGAGGAGTGCTCATCGCTGCCCACAACAACCTCGAGCGGTCACTTGTCGCTTTCCCTACGTTCTTCAAGCTGGACTTTCTGGCGGTCAAAATGAATGTTGGTTACCTACAAAAACCTTTATCATGTGCTCCTTTATCTTGCCATACTAGCCTATTGAAATTTACGAGCTAGCTCTTAATGCTATCGACCAAATAATCGAGCTGAGTAATTGCGAGGACGACATCATCATCTTAAGAGATTTTAATCTTACACAACTCGATTGGGCTATATCTGAAGATCATTCACACTTCATCCCCCACCCCACCTTGGCCAAGGAATGCCTGTTCATTGGTCAACTAGATGATTCTTGTCTCTAAAAGATCAGCAACGTTCGAAACCTCTTGGGTAGGCAGCTTGACCTTATCTTTACAACAGACTCTATCAATACATCAGTCTCACCCAGCCCGTTCGTCCTTACATCTATACACGACCACCAACCCCCTCTTCAAGCCCGCTCGCCACCATCCGCCGCCCTACCAATCACTATGCTTACGATTTCCATAAAGCTAATTTTCGCCTCACCAACGACTACCTAGGCCTACTTTCGGTCAACTACGATCACCTCTCCGTTGAAGATGCCATCACCCACTTATATACTGAAATCCTTTACTGTATTTCCCTGTTCGTTTCCTACTACAGCCAAAAAACACCAACCTCTTCCCCTCCATGGTATAATCACAAGCTTCGCTGCCTGCGTAACAAACGGAATAAGTTATGGATCATCTTCTCTTGGATCGCACTATACCTGACTCCTCCAATACCGAAATCCTGTACTCTATTTCCCTGTTGGTTACCTACTCTAGACAAAAAACATCAACCTCTTCCTCCCCATGGTATAATCATAAGCTTCGCTCCCCGCGTAACAAGCGGAATAAGTTAACGATCATCTTCTCTCGGAATTGCACTATACCTGACTCCTCTAACTTTCTTGGCTGTTACCTTCAATTCACGGAACTTTTCAACACCCTTTATCGGAACTATCATACCAAAACTCAGACCAATCTCAAAGATGAGCCCTAAACCGTCTTCCAGTTCGCCAATCATAAACGTAGATCCGACGGTTACCCTGTGGGGGGTTATCGGCATTGTGCCAGCACGGGTACGGGTTCACCGATATTCCACCGGGGAAGAGAAAAATCACCACGCACACACGAGAAGGTCGTAAAATGTCAAAACAATAAAACGTTGTCTCCGGTTACACTTCGTTAAGTAGGTCCGATTTATTAACAACTGTAGCTTAGATTTGGGTGACAATTGTATTTCATTCAGTAGCTAATAAGATAGACAACAATTCAAATACACTATTGTTTATGTGACAAAGCAGAAGGCGATTATGTTAATGTCTGAAACACTGTCTGTGACGTTGCCTTCGCGCAATTTCGTTGTTTTAACTTAAATCCGGGTTCAAAATTGTGACAAACCGGAAGGCGATTGTCTTAGTGCCCGAAACACTGTTTGTAGCGTTATCCTCACGTAATTCCGATGTTTTAAATTTAAATCTGGGTTCAAAAACGGTGACAAAGAAAACGGTGCGCGTGATGTTTGCCCGGTGCTTGCACTAACTCGACTCACTCTTTGTGCCCACTCGTGTATGAAACTCGACTGACTGTTTGATTCGGAGCGATGTACGCTCGACGGTGGTTGTGACTCGACTCCGTGTGTTCCCCCGGTGGCGGTTGAAGCTCGACTGTGGAGTCATAGCTAAAGAATCTCACTGCCATGCCTATGCTTGCATAGGGAATTCAGTTCCAGCAAATCCTCGCCGTATAAGCTGAGTTGGATTCGTTGGTTGTGTATACTGGGAAATTGGTTTTGGCGGCATAGCCAAGTATGATCAAGGGCCTTGGTTGCTGTGATCGTTTCGTGGAAATTAGCTGCCGCTTGGTTGCAATAATTTAAGGAGGAAATGAACCGATGTGGTTTTCGGGCGAAACTGGAATAACTTGGGCGCAAGCAAGGAATGTCACTTAGATAAGATATTAACCGAAGTAGTTTAGGGGAAATGTATGCGGCTCGGTATAGTTGGTGGTGATGGTTAATGTTCCATTGTAGGTTTGAATATGCGTTTTATTACAGCATATCAATTTCGGGGAAATTAAGATTCCTTGGTCGGAAGGAAGGAATATAACTTTAGTAAAGAATTGACCGAAGTAATTTTGGGAAAAATCATATGTGGGGTAATGTAATTGAGGGAGATGATTAATATTCCGTTGTAAATTGGAATATGCATTTATTTCAGCTTGGGAAATGGTTTTGTGCGGGTACGAAGTCGCGACGCCGCACGGGCGAGGGTTCTACCTCGCACCCACTCCGTTGTTTCGCCAGACACAAAAGGAAAAGCACAAACTGGACTTCACGATACAACCTCCACAACAGAAAAGGAAGTAAAACGCACACAGTTCTTAATTAATTTTTATTTTGTTACACTTTCGATCGAACACCGGACTGTAAATGATAAATTAAATACAAGTTCATCGTTTGGCTCAAATAAAAACTAATCGACACAATACCGCTCGACTTAATGTATGGCGAATAATATCCACTACACCAATGACTCCGGGTATCTGCGCCTCTCCGCCGCGGGGGGAGAGCGGAAGTCAGCACCGACCACGGCGGCCGGCAGATGGAAATCGACTCAACGATATTTAATCGTTTTGAGGTGAGTTTGCCCAAGAAGAAAATGTTTCTCTGTGGTGGAAACAAGGAAGACCGACTTGGCAATGAATGTGTATGTGTGGGTGAAGATCACATTGGTTTTTCTTCATACACTAGGCCATAGGAATAAACCTGAAACTCAAGGACGGGGCATAATGGGCATCCAAGAGATGTGTGTTTGTTGAAACAAACGAATCGCATCTCGTCGGATGCTAATGGCTTTGTATTTGTTTATGCATCTAGTTCGTGAGAGAAAAGATTCGGCGAATTAAAGGACAAGGGAAATATGACTTGATGCATAGTTCGGTAATGAGGGTCGGCTAGATAACTAGCAGCCGCTCATTAAATAGAAAATGTGATTCGGATACCACAAACGATATGAATTGTCTATGGTATAGCAGGAACCTGTGTAGGAACAGCAATCTTCGATTTGCACATGGCGCGAGTTGGGGAATTTTATTGCTGGAAGACAAAGGTCGCCGGCCGATGTGTACGTAAGGAAATTTACTTGGCGACGTTGGGAAAATAGACGGCGGAGTATTTATGATCCCTGTCATGAAGGTTACAATGTATGTAAACCGAATTATTTTGTTTACCGGAATTCATCTAAGGAAATTTGACTAGCGACGTAGATGCCGAAATTGATTGGAAATTCCAGGTAAGCTAATAAAGAAATCATAAGGAGCAGTGGTATGCGAAGAGAATGCATGAAGGTAAGTTTTCTTTACAGGGACTTAATGATCATAGATTTGATCTATATAAAGCGTGAAGCATTTTTAGGTGCCGAATGCGAATGCATTGGCGAAGACTTATGCGTCTTGGGTGATGATTATGGGGGTTTTTAAGGTAAGTGTACCGTGGGTTTTGACGGAACCGCTACAGGTTCCTGGTAAATTGGGGAATGTATGCAATTGGGGATTGGGGGCGGATGCTGTTGCATATTGGGATGGATGCGCTTACAGGTTTTGCATGGTTGCAAATGTGTGTATTTCAGGTTTGAATGGGGAGTTGGGTTGAGGTGACGCGCTGTTAGCGGCCAAGATTGGTTGGCATTGTGGGTTGGTTCTCCATGTGGTATAGAGAACCCGCACAACCCCATATCACTTATCTTAAACTCTCATACGTCATCTGATCCTGTTACTATTCATAACTTCTTCGCCACCCACTTCGATTTGTCATTCACTAATGACTCATTTGTCCCTGACCCGTCATACTTCAACTACCTACCTAACTTTTCCCTCGGGCCCCTTCTCCACAACTCCTTTGATCTGACCTTAATTGAATCGAAACTACTGCAACTCAAAGACGATTTTACACTGGGCCCTAATGGAATCCCTGGAATCCTTCTCAAGAAAAGCTCATCCAATCTCTCTGCGCCCATCTCACTGATCTTTAATCTCTCACTCTCTCAAGGCGTATTCCGCCACATCTGGAAAGGCGCCTTCATCACCCCATCCACAAGAAGGGTCACAAAAACGATGTCGTGAACTACCGCCCCATCGTAAACTGTCCCACTTACCTAAGATTCTCGAAGCATTCTGTACGAATCTTTAGTATTCGTTGCAAACCTTTTACATCACCAAGGCAACATGGTTTTCTTAATGGCCGATCAACTACAATCAACCTCGTTGAGTTCACTTCCTTTACACTCTCAGCACTAGATGGAGGTTACGAGGTCGATATAGTCTCGACCGTCCTTAGTAAAGCATTTGAAAAAATCTCACACAGTCTAATCTTTTTCAAATTGCCGCCCTTGGTTTCGAACCTGGATTGCTGATATGGATTTTTTCCTGTCTAAGGGATAGACTTTATTCCGTTCGGTTCCTCTGTTGATTTTTCCGCTGTGTTTCCTCTTTTGATCCCAAGCCGGGAAAGATACAGTAAGGAAATTATAGCGTTTGAAATAATAGTGAAGAAGATCGTGTGATTTGAACTGACGCTATGACAGCTCGAATCACGAAAAAATGTTACCTAAGCGTTACACATCAGGCTACTGACCGTGTTTAGAATTTGATTTCCAAACTCGACTATATTTCACTGATGTGAATTATTTTTATTATTTATCGCTTAGTATACGGTTCTGATGTATTTTTCTTATTCGATTTTGTCGTTCGTGTTCTTCACTATTTTTTGCTTGTGAATTGTGTGTATCTGTTAGAGTTTCCACAAAATCATCATCGTCGGCACTACAACCGGGAACCGGTCTTGGGCTTATTTAGCAAGTCCTGAGGCTTGTTAAATTTTCCATAATGATTTGTTTTTTCCGGGCAAGGTCATTAGTCTTGCGCTAAAAGAAGAAAGGAAATAGCGGCTGGCAAAAGGGCCAAGCAGAAAAGAGTACATATCCTTCGATCTGCAGGATGGAAGAAAAAAGTCTTCGTTAAACCAGTTGGTTTTTGACAATTGATCTAGACGGTCATCGGTTGGGTGTATGGGGTATGTGTCTTTATCTTAGCTATGTGCAGGCAGGTGCACTGGTTCTCTAAGGTCCCCTTTAAATAGTCGCAGTTCCAAACTTCCGAAAATTAAACACTGTAGTAGCTTATGCCATGTTTACTAGAACAAATATATTTTACACGACAAGTAAATTAATTGAATTAACTGTAGTATAACTTATTTTATACCAAACGTAACTAATTGAGGCCACTGTGGTTGTATTTATTTTAATACAAAACGTAAATTATCGAGTCGACCGTGATTAGAGTTTATTTAACACTAAACATAAAATAATTGAGTCAACTGTGACTATATTCAATTTTATACAAACATAAACTATCGAGACACTGTGAGTATAGTTTATTTAACACTAAACGTAACTAATTGAGTCCACTGTGACTATATTCAATTCTATACAAAACATACAGATGAGACTAAGTCCTTAATTATTCACAAGCAACGATAGGTTTCAGTTTAAGTAACAGAAAACGAACGCTTTGTGCACAACTTAAAACGAGACCGACTCCAACTCCAAAGATATTCCGACTTGCATCTCTTGGGCCGTCCCACGAGAGATGTGTGTTTTAACGTGAGGGCACGACCTACCCTCACGGAATCTAATTCGCGGTTACCAAGTTCATCGAAGCGACGGTATACCACACATTAAGTCATCGCTTCGATGACCATATATGGTAAGATATCCTTTTTGCGTTTTGTTCAACACAAAAAGGGGTTGAATTGCACACGCGATGATTGCTTTTGCAGTTCATCATGTGTGTCCGCAAGTACACAGACACAGCACAGATCCCATGCAAAGGTCGCAGCAGGTGCGAGTATCTCTGCAACAAAAGGGGTTGAAGTGTTTGCACGAACAACGTGTGCGTAAGGCATTATTGCCGATCGTGTACTTTCCATTTCCAAAAATGGATATGTTCCTCCGACATCATTGTGTGGAACTTCATGCTGCTTGGGCGCGCTTTGCCGGCGTCCCCTGGTATAAATCGCCATGCGCGTGTGTGCGAAAATGCTTTGTCTTATGCGCATGGATAATGTCAGGGAATCATATCGAACACGCGATGTTGTATCGAACCGTATTTCCAGGGCATTTGGCTGGTGCCAACAATTTCGCTTGTCGGTCGGGTGGTCGATCGCTGTGAGCATAGACGACCGCAAAAAGGAAGAAATATCTCCTGTGGTATGTGGTAGACACATTAGGAGGTATTTCTTTGATACTTGTTGGGCAATGTTGATTGCTGTATGTGCAACCGTATTGCCTATTAGCAACGTGGTGCGTTTCGCACGATTATGCCCTTGTAGGAAATGTCTGTTGTTGCTGATATATTTTTCATATCAGCAGACATTATGTTTCACAGGTCTTTCTGTGATTATGGTTTTGACTAAGGCAGGTAAGTACGTGCCCTTTATGGAAATAGGACGCTTGTGAAAATGGTTACCTGGTGGTAGACGAGCAGGTAAGTAGTGGCGTTCGAAAGAACCGCCACAGGTGTATTGTTTTACGTCTAAAAATAATTAAATTAACCTCCCTGGGAAAAGTATGATTTGTTCAAATAATGTGAAGAACTTTTACCGAAAAAGGTCGTGTTAAACTTAAAAGAAGATTTCATTTGTAAATTAACGATATAGACCGAGGAATATATGTGACGGAAACTATGAACTAATTTAAGTGACTTTTAGAGTGACCATCTAAGTGTTGATTAGTAATAAAGATTAGTTTAATAATAAAAAAAAAGAAGTATTTTCAAATGTGTCTCAAATTTGTGCTAAGTGTGTGGTATTAAATAAATATAACAACACTACTGAATAATTTGTAACAATAAGGTGTTATACCCGAATGTGACTATAAAAGTGTTTGCCCCCAAATAAACATAATATTATATATATATTCATTAATAACTAAAAACCAACAAGAGTGGTTTATTTAAAGTGTGTGTGGTGCAAAAAGTGGGTGGTAATAAAAGAATGTAACACCAGGCTTATGATTCGTGGGCTTGGAGTAACAAATTTACCGTCTCATAATCGCTTCGCCATCTGTTCTATATCTGAATCTTAGCAACTATACCTTTTTTCAAATCTCAAAACTGCTCTCATGGGAAAAATATGTTCAACGAAGGTAGAAGTTTATTTGGAAAACCATGCGAATCTTGAGGAACTGAACAGACTCTACTTTACACAAGTGATCGAAATGTTGAAAGACCAATGACCTAATTTTGTCGAACTCGATGTGGTGTACGTTGAATAATAAAATTGAACTTTGTCAAAAAATTGCGATTTTCTTAGTTAGATCAAGGACATTCAAAGGTTCTGTTTACATTACATACTCCCATAAATTTGTTACACGTTTCTCAAATTATCAGCTCAAATAGGATCACAGCATTTTGAAATAACTTTCAATTTCCATAGCTAGCTACATTGACATTTTTTATCCCTTCGTTTTCCAATTGTAAGCAAGCCCTCACATCAATTACGTTGATTATTAGGCTCTGGTAGTTATTATATTGTGGTTTTATTTGAGAATTTTATATAAACTTCGCCTATATTCGAGAAGGTCGTCAATTCCGCCCACAATCAGATAATTTGTACGAACACATCCCGAGGTATTTCAACTTTTCCGACTGGAGAACCTTTCAAATAAATTACTCCTAACGTTGAAAGAAAAACCAAATCAGGAACTGATTTGAATAGCTTGCTGCATGCTCTAATTTCATCAGTAGACCACAGAAATGGAAGGGTGGCTTTGAAAACTTTTATAGACATGAGGCACCACAAAAAGGAACTTTCCCACTCACGTTAAGAAGAATGTTGTGCAAATGTGGAGGGAGACTGCTAATGAGAGTAGATGGAGAACGGAGCATATATATAATTACGCTCCACGGACACAGGTGCCCCTTATAATTCATTACAAAACGATTATGTGTTTAAAACGGAAATGGCAATGAATGAGCTCATTAATGAAAGTTCACAAGAACTTAAAATTCTTTCCACCAAGTACGTATTGGGAATGAGAAAAAGTCGGTGTTTCTTTTTGAAATGGTTTAAAGCAAAACCAGGATTTATTTAAATATTACAACATAATGCCGACTCTTTAAAGGAGATTCTCTACTCAGATTGATTTTTTTCTTTAAATAGGTCTCTCAGGAAAGGTAAAACTCTAGCCCTGAGATAGCGGATCGAAATACGAATACCATAAGTAACTCGGGGGTTTATTGTTATCGCTTTTTTGTGTGAATAGATGCATATTGTTGTATATTACTTAAGCTTCGAAACTTTGTTCTTCTTAGAAGAACAGTTCATAAAAGACACCGCGAAGTTGAGACCATCATAGTGTGGTATAAAAATATTCACTTTATTAGTTCATCTTAGAACTAACTATTACTTTGAGCTGACAATTAATAACAAACTGTCTTTTTAATTTCACATGCACCTGCCTATCAAGGTCGCCCTGCTATGATTGACTATGAATTATAAGAATAAACAAAATCCGGTCTGTCTGCATTGTCATGATCTGACTGTGATATATAAGTTCATCTCAAATTCACCTGCGTAATTTCCATTCCACAATAGGGTTGTCAAATATACAGAGAAGATTGGTGACTGAATTGTTCTTCCAAAAATAAACGACGGGAGGTATTGGGAGTGTTTTCCTTGTATTAATGATTATATTACCTGTTAAAAACTATAATTTTATAATTAATGTTGCGTTCATCCTTTCGGACACCGAGACAGCAACTGAAAACTGATTTTTTATAATTATATTATGGGCGTCCAAACTATAAGACAACCTCGTGACTACCATTTATATTATTCGGTGTTTGAGATTTTTAAGAAAGAAGGACATAGCCCTGTGAGTAGGGCGTTAGAATATACTCGCAGCTAGCCCGGCTTGTCGTAAGAGGCGACTAAAGGCCGAGTGGTAGCCGGGCTCCCAACGCCCTGTACGCCCGGTGAAATACCACCCCATCAAGCTATAGGCTCCGTGAAATGGTCGGGAGAAATCCCCGGCCATCTTTCGGAGCTTGGCTGATGGGCCGGTTCCAGAAAAGGTTGGTTAGGTGGTAGTCGGTCCCAAGGTGAGATACCACCCCGTTACGCTGTACATTCCGCGATATCGCCGAGAGAAATCTTCGACGTGTGGCTGATGGCCCGGACTGACACGGGGACTGACACGGACTGACACTTCGCCTATATTCTTCTGATATAAAGAATTCCGGAGGTAAACTAGCCTCCCATTCGGATCTCCGGGGGGGACTATGTCAGGGGGAACATCATGCAGATATCATGATAAATAATGGAACTTTGAGAAGTTCGTCATCGCATAACCGGCCTCGCTCCCGAGGCTCTGCCCAAGGTCGACTGGTGACGGCATTTTGTAACATCCGGGGCATCGGTTTCACCAATACGATTGTAAACGCCGCCCACCAATATTTGCGAACAACGAAACCTGATATCCTTGCACTAACTGAGACCCAGGTCGATTCGTCAACTGATTCGACATATCTTCGTTGCTCAGGATAGGACTTACATTCGAGATTCCGTTTTACGGGCGGAGTCTGCGTCTTTGCGCGGTCTAATCTGGCTGGCCAGAGGCTGGAGGCGTTGGAACCCAATAATATGGACATCATATGGTTGAGGGTCGTGCTGAGGAATTCCGTTAAATTTCTTTGTTGTCTTTACCGCTCCCCGAATGACGATCGACCGGCGACATTTATCGAACATATTTCATGTACCGTCGACTGGATACAGATCAACCACCCAACTTCTGATATTGTTGTCCTTGGCAATTTTAATATGTACAATTCCGGCTGGTTGTTACATTCTAACAGAACCGACGAGGCTGGGAGGCTGGCGGAGATGTTTGCTGTAAGCCACAACTTGACTCAACTCGTAGGGGAGCCAACGCCAGTGCCGGATGCCCGGGGCGATTATGCGAACACCCTGGATCTGTTTTTGACATCGGAACCGAGTATTTATGCCGTAGAGGTTTCTGTGCCACTGGGGTACTCAGATTATTGCTTGGTATCTGTCGCGCAACCACTTGCATATCAAGCGAATAATCGGCCTGGGCAGCTTCGCCATGTATGGAAATATGGGGCTGCTAACTGCGACGATTTGCGAGATTTCTTCACACCCTTTCCATGGTCGGAGATGTGTTTCGGAGACTCGATGTTAACGCTTGCGCGGAGTCGGTATCAGAGATTATTCTTCTGGGGATGGAGATGTATATTCCACATTCCATCAAACGAAGTTCGTCTGATAAACCTTGGTTTGACAAAAAATGCGAGCAGCTTACAGCGGTAAAAACAATAGAGCTCTTAAGCAATGGCGCTCCAATCCCACCGAAGCTAACAGAATGAATTTTGTTAGAGCCAGAAACGCATGCAACCAGGCGATGGATACCGCGAAGAAGGCGCACAACGACAGTGATCAATAAGCTCCTTTGGTGTCCAACTCGTTCGCGCTGCTTCTGGTCAATGGCACAAGCTGTCAGTGGTAACTTCGCATCCTCCTCGTTCCCTCCGTTGGTGACAGACAGGGGGACGTTAGTCACGAATCCAAAGGATAAAGCTAATGTGTTCGCAAATTTATTATCCGCGAATTCAAACCTCGATACCGGCCTTTTGGAGCCACTTGTGATCTCGCCGGTACAGTCTTCCATGCGGGATGTGAGCGCGCTACGCAACACATTCTACCTGAACTGGACTGTAGGAAGGCAACCGGCCCGGACGGAATACCAGCAATAGTCCTTAAGAACTGTGCTCCAGAACTATCACCGGTTCTTGGCAGACTCTTCCGCTTATCTTATGAACCGAGGATCTTTCCTGCCTGCTGGAAAATTGCTCGAGCTCAGCCAATCCCGAAGACGGGAAAAAAGTATCTACCACAAAGTTACCGTCCGATAGCATTACTGTCTATTTTATCTAAGGTAATGAAAAAAGTTATCAATACAGAGTTGGTTAAGTAATTGGAGTGCAACGGACTTCTGAATGAGCGTCAATACGGATTCCGTGGCGGGCGATCCACAGGAGATCTTTTGACACTTATAACCGATATATGGACATCTGCGATTGAACGACATAGTAAGTCAAGGGCGGTCACATTGAATATCTCCAAGGCATTTGACCGCGTCTGGCACGGCGTATTGCTGAGCAAACTTCGTTCATATGGACATTCCCAACAGCTTTGCGACTGGACGAGGAGCTTCCTCGAGAATCGATCGATCCGGGTTGTTGTGGACGGCGAGTGTTCGGATCTGTATCCCGTTAATTCGGGGGTGCCCCAGGGTTCTAGTTTGGCTCCAACCTTGTTCTTGCTTCACATAAATGATTTGTTTGGGACAACGGATAACAAAGTGTTCAGTTTTGCGGATGATAGTACGCTTGTTTCCTCCTTTTCGAGTGTTCGGCTGATTGGTGCATCTGCGTCGCATCACCTGAGATGTAGACAGATTGAGTCTCTAAATCAGGATATAGATAGGGTCCTGCAGTCGGGAAGGGCCAATCTCGTCGACTTCAATGCAGCGAAGACACAATATACAACATTCACAAAGAAAAGTGGATCATCGGTTCCACAGCCGATGATGAGTGGCTGGGCCCTCGAGGCTGGGGAACGTTTGAAATTGCTCTGCGTCACGGTCTGTGGAAATGTGTCGTGGCATAAACACGTGTCGAGTATCGCCAGGTCACCCTCAGGAAAACTGAGTTATCTTTTTAGAGCCAAGAAATATTTTACTCCGGCCCAACTTCTTCTCCTATATAAACCCCAAATTAGACCCGCGCTCGAATATTGCTCTCATGTTTGGAGCTCGGCTCCTAAACATACCCTCGACTTACTTGAGAGTATACAGAGACGAGCGATCCGCCTGATCGGGGACGCGGCGCTGACATCGGGACTACAGTCGCTATCACATCGAAGGCGCGTAGCCGACCTCTGTCTGTTTTACAGATATTATTACAGGTACTGTTCTTCGGATATTCGTGGTATTGTTCCACGCGATTCGGCTTATATGCGCTCCACAAGACAATCCGGACGGATCGCACCCGTTTGCGGTTCATCTCCCGACGGCGCGAACATCCCTGCATCAGAACTCGTTCCGTTACAGAGCTGGGAAGCTGTGGAATTCCCTACTCACGCGAGTGTTCCCGGAGCATTACAACCTGCAACTGTTCAAAAAGAACTGCAACAGTTATTTGGTGGCATCTCGGGGCGCCCACTCGGCGCTATAAGTTCGCCTCTCCCGAGAGAAGTCTAATAAAAAAAAATATAATAATAAGTCTTCGTAGTATCATTCAATTTGTTTTGCCGTTTCCGGGGCAGAGCCCGTATCGTTTTGTGAGTTGATTTCGTTTTAGCTCTTTAAAATCGATTGATTATTTTCTTAACCGTTTGCACCACTGCAAGCGTACTGCACCACGACCATGTGTCACTCAATGGTTCAAGTTGCCAATACTTCAACTACAATGTCAATGTCAAGAAAGAAATCTGAACAACATTTGACGTTTCGAAGTTCCGAATTCACCTTGCGTACGTTTAGTGTGAAAAAGTTTTATAAAAGTTGACCCACATGTTAGGTGATGATTTTCTCCCAATGCAATTTTAATGAACCAAAATATGTTTGATTTGACCCGTTGCGTCGAATGAGTCAAAATCAACCATATATCGCCCCGTGGGTCAATTTGGCAAGGCAAGTGTTACACCTCGCTACACAACCCTTCTCCCAAACATCCATACATATACACGACCAATTTACTGCCGCCGGCAATTAATACTCAACCAGTGAATTAACGTTTCTTCCCACATGCCATTAATACTCAATCCAATCGATCAGTTAACGTTTCTTCCCACATGTAATTAATACTCCTATCGCAGATGTTGTGACTCTTATTCCAACACTTATTAATTGCCCACCTATGACGCGTGCTCGTTCTCCAAAGCTGCACGTATCTCGGGTATCACCAATTTGTATTCACATAATACACAAAAACAACCCAACCAGAAAATGTCTCGCGTGACACATTCTCGTTCCCCAAGGCTACACGCCAGATATCCACAAAATAAACTTTGCACCGGGCACCCGGGCATTCTGTCACACGGACTCACATTACAAAGTGTTTCCTCGGCCTCATATCCATAAACAGGTGTCCCAGAATCAATTAACAATTAAATTGCGGAGATCTGCGAAAAGCAACGAATGCAGTTCGATCGGACAATGGATTGCATTTGGGCCATTGTGTTGAGTCACATGCAAACCCCAATTAAGTAATTGCATGCGATTTAACTGGGGCAAACAAATGAGAACGATGATGGGGATATACGAATTACTCGGGCTAGGCAAAGTAGGTCACACATTCTGGTTGAGGAAAATGCATCGTCTGCATTTCCTCACCAATAACTTCGGTATATAAAGAGTGGTTGCGGATGGGACTTGAGCAGTGCAGTGTAGTGTAATAAACAAAAAGACTGCGGCCTTTGCACTTGTACAGCGGGTCTTCTTGTTTTTAAATAGAATAAAATTATCCACCAAAGGGGCAAGGGATGGACATTCCCAGCTGTTTAAGAAGTCTTGCTAATCTAAACAACAAAACAGGGAAGAAGTCTGTCAACCAAAGAAGCCACATTAGACAGAGTCTGCCCACCACGTAACTATAAATCGACGGGCAGAAGCCTGTCATACAAGCCGTTTGAAACAAAGAAAAAGCCTGTAAACCACGTAAGTAACTTCACATAAACATAACTAAATAATAAGTGTTGTGTACCACCATATACAACACAAGGGTCAAACTTCACAAATGTAAAAAGTGAACAAAAGTTTCCTTAATGCACATTATTTATTTTTAGGTTGTTTACCTGCAAATCATCATCATCATCGGCACCACAACCGGGATCCGGCCTTGGCCTTATTTAGCAAGTCCTGGGGCTTGTTAAATTTTCCACAATAATTTGTTTTTCCGGGCAAGGTTATTAGCCTTGCGCCAGTTACCTGCATATGCCATCATTCAAAACGTGCAGACAGACTTACGCTACAAATCGAGCTTCGAAGGACAGATAAAGGTTGATTTTTGAAAGGCTAATAAAAACAGAGCTATCCTGAAAAAACCTTGCCCAGAAAAACAAATTAGGATGGAAAATTAAACAAGCCCCATACTTGTTAAATAATGCCAAGACCGGATCTCGGTTGAAAAAGGCTATCGCAAGGCTAAGAACCTTGCCCGGAAAATCAAATTATTATGGACAATGGAACAAGTCTCGGATAAGGGCCGGATACTGGCAGTTTGTGTTTGACAGCCATTGAAAGCAGACAACCGCGTGAATTCTCGAATAAGCTACCCTTGTCGTGTATTCCGATATCATAAATGAATCAAGTACCCCGTGCCAAGTTTAGAAATGCCGTCAAACGGACAACCCAGTGTTAACAAATAGAACACATTAAATAAAAGTTATTTTAATATCTCAAGAAACAGTTTCGTGCACAATTATGTTCTCAGTGAATGTCTGTACTGAGTTTTAAAGATTAATATAAACACAAATTACAATAACCATAAAGTACAATAAATCAATAAAACAACAAAAACGAAAGTTAAAAGTGACAAATCAGTATCTCTCAGTGCATTAATAATCAAAAAGAAGTGCATATAAAAACAGTTGAGTGGGACGCAAAGTGTTCGAGACAATAAAAACAAAAACAATAAAAAGATAACACTTCATCACATCGTTTGGCGCGAGTGCAAGCTTACTGACTCTTAGCCGACGGTAGGCGAGTTCAACTCAGCCTGCGGGAGAAATCGAGTTGCCGTGGTTCAAAAGGTCGCCTTTGTTTTTTTTTAATGAAAACAAACTGGAAAGAACCAGAATGAACACGGAGGACGATAAAAACGCGACAACACACAAACGAAAAGGTGCCCCGAAAAACTCCATTGTGACGCGAAGCAAAACCGCGAAATTGACAATGGATAAAGAAGATTAACAATTGGCGGACGACAGTGAGCTCCCCTTCCCCTCCAACTTTAACATATATGGGGCAAATAATTCATTCGCTTCTCTTGCATCCTCAGAGTCTGAGGATGAAGAGGAAGAGATAAGTGAATTGGAGGCGAAACTGGCGATGGCAAGAGCCCGATTACAAGAGAGACGCCGAAAGAAAAATAAAGATGCCATTAATCAACACCATAGACGTTGACTGTAAGGAATTGGTAAGTCTTTGTAAGCTAGCCATAGGTAACAATTTTGCAGTTAAAAGACTGACGGGTAACAGGCACGCCATTCAAACATATACGGTGGCAGACCACGACAAAATTAAAGAGGTCTTAAAAAGAGCCACCGCGGAATTTTACTCGTTCACGCCGAAACAAATAAAGAGCGTAACGGTTCTATTAAGGGTGTCGACCCTGAAATGGAACCGGAGGCTCTGCTCGAAATGCTTCAAAACCTGAAGCACGAAGATCTCGAATTTACCGCGGTAAAACCATTCACCACACCCAAGGCAAGAAGGGAAAACCGCAAGCTACCCTTCTTTTTGGTGCAATTAACACACAGCAGTAGAATTGGTGGTCTAAGAAAAACTACAGTCTTGGATCATCAAATGGTCACATGGGACAAATTAAAAAAAGGCAGAGACATCCTGCAATGTGTCCGTTGCCAAAGGTTTGGTCACTCGGCGGCTAACTGTGAAATGCAGCGCCGTTGCGTAAAATGCGGAAAGGACCATAAGGCAGAAGAATGCCCTCTGGGAAAAGATGTCGCAATCTTTATTAGAAAAGGGATCAATCATAAAGTAATATATAGTGGAGAAGTGCGAGGTTCCGGGTGCTGGAAGCCTGTATCGTCCACATACCCCTTCAGCAAGGAAGGGGTTTGTATGCGATTGCGGTCTACGCACCTGAGGAGCACCAACAAAACCTATTTATAGCGGAGCTCGAGACACTCTTTAGATGCTTACAATTGCACCTGGACAAAAACTACTTTATCCTAGGGGGAGATATGAACGCCAAGCATTGAAATTGGGGTAATTATATATCTAATGCCAGAGAAAATCAGTTGACTGGTTGGTTAGATCAGTTTCATATTGAATATAGAACTGACCTGCTAGCTACCGAATATCCATCGTTCCCTAGGGGTAGATCGTTCTTAGATATCTTGCTAATCGACTCACGACTGAGATTACTTAACACCAATAGACGAAACACAAACTGTTTACGGACAATTGAATACGATAGTGACCACTGTGCATTCACGGCAGTAATAGAGCTTCCGAACGAGCTCGCAGATCTGGAGGAATTCGTGATCCCGCAACCCTATAACTACAGGGCAATGCGATGGCCGCGGTTCACCAGATCATTAACAAGAGAACTTTGTTCGAATGACTTTAATCTGCCAGTAAACAGAAACCTGACTAATGACGAAATCGACAAATACATTCAACAAATGGACGAAACCGTAAAACGAACAATGGACAAAACAATTCCCAAAACAACAGTTACAGATCACATTAACATGTACAGAAACGCAACAATAAACGCACTCCACAAGAAAAAGAGCAGACTGCTATCGAAACTAAAACAATTACACAGACAGTTTACAGACAGACAAGACCAGGAGATAATATCACTGAAATCCCGATTAAAAAACCTCCAACAACTACTTAAAGCTAATTATAGATTAGCAACAAATTTGTATTGGAACAACAGAATTCGAGCTATAAAAACTAATAACCCGATAATGTTCCCACAAATAAAAAATTATTCAGGAGAAATAATCAAAACGAGATTCAGTGTCTCCCAATTCCACGTACTGAGGTAAACAAGCAGCTGCTAACCAACATTGGCATAGATGCAGAGAACGCTATCCTCAATGGTGAGCTCTTCGTGATCGAAGATCCTTTGGAAAAGGTGAACGCTTTGGGAGCTGTCTTTCGGGAAATGTACAAGGTGAAATCACGACCTGGAGAACAGAGTTCTACTCAATCACCTGCACCTCCGGAATGAAATTTCACTTTGGCAATCGGAGAATCCGGGTTTTACCGAATTCAGTGAAGATAATCTGTCGATTGACATTAATGCCAATGGTGTAGTGGCTAATAGCCTTTTAATCACAAGGGAAGGAATCCAGAGTATCTTCGACTCATTAGGAAGCAAAAAGTCATTGGGAATAGATGGAGTACCTAACATCGTACTCAAGAACCTGCCCCCAAAGGCAATAGATATATACACAGTCCTGTTTAAGAACGCGTTGAATAATGCATATTATCCCGCGCGTTGGAAAACGGCTATCATTCAGCCGATCCCAAAAAAGGGCAAAGACTATACAAACCCAATGAACATGCGGTCGATAAGTTTACTCCCAAACATCAGTAAAGTATTTGAAAAAATCATTAACAAAGCTCTGGTAAAATGGGTAGACGACAATAGCATTATTCCAAATAACCGCTTTGGCTTTAGGGCGGGTCATGAAACCACACCTGCCGCAGCTATACTGGTCTCCGACATACAATGGAATAAATGTAGGAACCAATGCACAGGTGCCTGTCTGATCGACTTGGAAAAAGCCTTTGATACCGTCTGGATCTAAGGGTTGTATTACAAACTGGTCAGACATGGCATACATAAGCCTTTACTATATGTACTTTACGATATGTCAAAGGACAGGAGGTTCGTGGTCAAAAGTGGTAATGTGACCTCTAATAAAACGTATAATATCAAGAATGGCTTGCAACAGGGAGCGGTACTCTCTCCGATTCTCTTTAACATTTACATTAGCGACTTATTAGATGCACTTCCGCAGGCTATTGCGTACGCAGACGATCTCATAATTTACAGAACAGCTCCGAAAGTTGAGATCATAAATAGTTTAATACAGCGAGATTTCAACAACGTGCAGCGCTATTGCGACAACTGGAAACTTAAGATCAACTTCCAGAAATGTGAAGCCATCCTATTTAGAACCCCATTATATAAAGCCACGAACGACACAAGGAAAAACTGGCGAAAGCTAGTTATCGTGGGACCGCATGGAGATAAACTGGAAACCAAGAGTTTAGTTAAATACTTGGGCATCTGGCTAGACCAATATCTGTATTTCAACAGACATGTAGAGGCTGCTCTGGTCAAGGCTAGAAAAACGTTTGCTATGACAAGGAGGCTATTTCACAGTAGCCAACTTGACAGCAGGGTAAAAGTCATATGCTACATGACGCTAATCAATCCAATGCTCATATATGGTTGTCCAGTATGGTTTAACATAGGTCCAAATTTGATGGATAAGATTCGGGTGTTCGAAAGGAAGTGTCTGAGAACCTGTCTCAGATTATATCGAACACCGGAATCGGAATACAAAAAACACTACTCAAATGAGACTTTATATAATGAAGCCTGCATAAATAGGGTGGATAATTTTATGATTAAATTAATCAGAGGACATATTGCGAGAGCAATATGCTCGTCCAATGACCTAATTTTCGGGGCTTATTATCCAGATACCCTGTACTGTGAGAACGTGCGTCGCAACGGTTTTGTTCCACCAGAGGCGTTCCCTGATTTGGACATGAAAGGGCTTATACAGGATAGATCCGGAATTCCGCTGATCTATCATGTAAGTAGATCATCCGTAGACGGGCGATTGTGCTACGACCGGGAAGTAACGCGCACCGAAGAAGAGCTCGTGCGCTTCAGTAGGGCTATCTCCCACAGAGACCGGGACGATAGTATTAGACAGCGTCAACAGTTCTGGTGGTTGAATGGCATATAAAGACCTGGATACCAAAGTCGGTATAGAATCACACTATCATCAGCTAGCTTACATAGACTTAGCTTTTCTAGAATTAGGGTAGTATAAGATTTAAGTTAAGTTAAGCTAAGTGATTTTACATAAAATAAAAAAACAAAAAATAAAAAAAAAAAATAAAAAATAAAAAAAAAAAGTAGATAAGTTTAGGTAAGTTAAGTAAGTTAAATTTTAAGAAAAAAAAAACAAAAAATATTGACAAAGTTTTTCAAATTTTTCTTTGTCTTTCAAATAATTATAAGTATTGCCACAAAGTTCTGTCGCCGAAAGGCAAATTATACAAATATTAAGTAATGTTTAGCTTAGAGCGTCTGCGAAGGACCAGTAAGTTATTATATAAGCTATTTAAGCTAGAATTTAAGCATTTTTTGTCTAGCCTTTAATTTAGAAATTATGAATATAGAAAGAAAATAAAAAAATTGTTTAAAAATGGGAGGGCCGGATACTGGTAGAGGGAGTTGCTAAATGAGGCCAAGACCGGATCCCGGTTGTAGTGCCGATGATGTTGATGAGTAAATACCGTCGAAGTTCACGAGCTCGCCCGGGTCATGTGTTCACTCACGGTGATTGTTTATAGATTGCTTAGGCCCCCTTTCCCCATCCACTGACTTTTATTCCGGTCGAACTATAACTTAACATTATATACCAAGAAAAAAATCAAGAGAAGAAATTTGGCACAAAAGAGGTCGAGGAAATTATTGAATTGATATTTGCTTTTAGCTATTAATGATAAACCTGTCGTTGTTGCTTAAAATGACTAGCAAACCATTTACAAATAGTTTGAAATGCCCTTTCTCGACGATGTAATTAAAACATCTGTTTCGAAAACCATATATAGTTTTTGTAAAGACTTCACACATGAAAGTGCATAAACCAATTAAGGGCCAACTTTAGCTATAATAGAATTCCACATTGAAAACATAATATCCGAAATAGATATAGTTCCAAAATAAAATTCAGGTTGCTTTGCTTTCGAACTACTGAAACTTGACACTATTTTCAATCACCTGCCCATAAGTAATTCATTACAACGTTCTACTTTGCTCTGAATTCCGAAAAAAACTTTGGCGAATTCATTGAATTTTATTGCACAGTTCGCTAGCTATAAAAACATTCTTCCACTACAATCAATTGCCAGGATTAATAAATGAAACAAAATTCTGCAAATTCTGGACAGCTGGAAAAATTCTCTCGAAATAAAGTGCTAACGATTCACCGGAAAAATGGCAAATAAAATGAAAAGAAACAAAAGAATAAAGGATAAAACTATAAAAACAAAACAAAGAAATAGGAACATAAAACTAGAACAAAAACTAGTTCAAAAAAAAAAAAAACTATCTAAAACGGTTGCAAGCGGAATCCACAGTCTATCCGCACATCGATCAACTCGAATCACTACGTCGGACGGCGAGAGCGAGTGCAGAAAAGTTAAAAATAGATAGCGATCCAATTTGTCCAAAGGAATCAAGTAATCTCGGTCTATTCTATTTTTTATGTCGCAGTCAACTTTTACTGAAACCTATTTTCGACATTTAATCCGCTTCTGTGGATTTTATCCACTTCCCAAATATACAACAATTTTGAGCGCACATTGTGTATACACTTTAAACCGATTAAAACCCCACTCCAGGCAAATAATCATAATTTTTAATATTTTGACTTCAAAATAATACAAACAACTAAAGAAGACAAAAACACGTCATTAAGATAAAAGATAAATTCTATAAATCATCAGGAGGGGAACCTTAACGCCACGAATTATAAGACTGTTTGGGTGGAGTGGCACAATGTTGGCATGTAATGCAACTTACCTGTCTGGCTGGGCAACGGAACCAGAAGCCGGCTTTAGGCTTCTAAAAGCTTTCAGCCACTTTGTTTTCATCGAAGACGCGCTGGCTGCGGAAAGTTTACGCTCCCCTCGCGGCGATCCTGGATCCTGGACTTTGCTCACGAATAAATCTTTCTGAAATTAAAAGCAGAACAATGAGATAAATAAGTACCTGAGTATCTTTATCTTTGACTGTGTGTCATTATGTTCAGGGGTGTGTCGGAACAACGCTTCTCATTATGAGCCCGATTAACGCTCCGCAAACTTTTCCGGTTTAATATTGGACTCCGGGAGTTCACCTTAGTTAACTGTCTTCAGCCAGGACGATGGGATAGTACCACGTGGGATAAACGGATAATTGCCGGGGAAGTGGCTTAGTGGACTTTCTGTGTACCTTTGAGCAGACTATTTCATTGTTTTCCGAAGGCAAATATTTGCGTTACCTGGGTATTATATGACTCCAGTAATGGATTGGGAAATATAGTTCTTTTTGTTGCGGGATGGAGGAAGGTGATTTATTCGGGTATAAATGCAGTCAGCCGTCCTTCAGGGATAGAGGGAATTCAATGTAGGCGTCACAAGGAAGAACGTCGTGCTACAATCATTGTAGAGCAACCGAAGTAGGACCGTTACTGTTGATAATAGCTACACCTTATGGGAGTTAATTATTAAAAGTATACAGGAAATGTGGGGTATTAAAATATAATCCTATCAAACAACCGAATAGAAGTAAGAGGTTATTTGCAACCAACGTCACCCGCACAGTCATTGTATTTTATGTGAATGTGGTATTTCATTATTATCGGGCGATAGGTTGGTTCCCAGCACCTAGCCGCTTGATGAAATACCTCCGCATCACACTATCGACTGAATGAAATATTGTGAAGAAATTCTTCGCTACCTTTCGAAGCTTATCTAATAAATCAACCGAAAAGTTGTAATATGTGACAAGGTTTCTTCCAATGCTCAGACGTATGGTACGGAAGAAATTCTTGAATGTATTACAGTTTGGCGGATGGACCAATGGAAGAAATGGGGTCAAACAGCATCCTCTATTAGATGCTACCACATCGTACTACGGGTTATGATCGTCTCGCCAAAGACTGTGCTTCCTTGTCTAAGATACAGTGCTGACTGTAATTAGGTACTTTAACTTAGCGTAAATCCAACCCACTAAACGCCATTTCGTTACTGTTTCTATTTTACTTATTTTACGTCCGCTCTCCGGGCCGTTTTGCATTAAATTGAACTAATTTGTTAAGCCTCCATTATTGAATGAATTTTGCTTCGCTAATAGTTAGGATTAGAAAGTATTAGTTGTAGTAAAACGAAATCCCTTAATTTGACATGAAATTGAAGGATTTATTTAGCACAATTAGAATGATCCGATTTAGGTCAAATACGCACTGTTTTGTTCTATAACTTGTTGCCATTTAGAAGGGAATTCCATATGTCTCTCTCGTCCCTGTTGGAAAAAAACTGGGACCGTCGATTTTCACAAGCTTCTCTTGAAAGGGTGAGCATATGGATGGGAATTTGGGTCTATTTGTGCATATCATAAAACATTTGGTTACGATGTGTATGCATTGTGATGTTTAGATTGCCGGAATTGTATGTCGGCGCATCAAATGGATCTTGTAGGAAATTTAGGTGTTAATTGCTTGATTTTAGGAAATTGAATCGAACAAATGCATTGAATTGAATAAATGAATTTGAATTAAATAAATAAGAATTTGAACGTTTAGTTCGATTCAGTTTGACATTGAATTCAATGTTATGTTGGCGATATGAATAGAATTTTGTTATAGGCGGGGGGAAAATGTAATGTGGGAGGAAAATGGTAGAGCTTCTTGGAGCACTACAGTGATATCCAATCCGACCGCCCTTGACTCACCATGCCCCTCAATCGCAGATGTCCATAAATCGGATATAATGGTCAGGAAGTCTCCCGTCGACCGCCTGCCACGGAATCCGTATTGACAATCATTCAAAAGTCCGTTGCACTCCAAGTACTTAAACAACTCGACGTCAATTATTGGTAAGTTAATGCAGATGATCCATTTTCTTCACCTGAAACGTGTAACCCATTCGGAGGTTATTCGCCTGTCCTAAGCTATTCGCAATATTCATTAATTGTTTAATTTGCCCTGCTAAAACTGCAACGGCAATGAATTGAGCAATTACTTAATTGGTTTCATACGAAGAACCAATTATAGGACATTGCCCGCGTGTGCCAATCGTATCATACCTCACTGCTCACTGCTGTTTTCGCTACTTCGTCGAACTTTTCCGACGTTCAATTATTTCGTCGTCGGTGGCCTTTGAAGACACCGCCCATGATCGTATATCGTGTATCACACTTGTAAACATATGTATTTGAAATATGAGACCGTGTAGGTCCGCGGTCGGGTGCCCGCTTAATTTTTGTAATACGAAGCAGAATGCAGAGGCCTTGGGGAGTGGGTCAAGTGTTTGACTGATATATGATAATTGGCTTTGGGCATGGATGGGTAATTATCGCAATGTATGCGATATGAATTAATTGCCCGTGGAGAAGGCTTTGCTTCTGGATGAATGCGAAATTTAATTCTATGCATTATATTGCTTGTGGGAAATGCGAGTATTGCATTGTATGCAGAATATTTTGAGGATTTTTTTAATTCATTTACTTAGGGTTAATCCAAACAGTTTAAGTTCATATAATATAATATATTATATTGATCATATAGATGAAATCATAGGATGATGGATCATAAGAGGCTGTAATTTGCTCGCATTTTTTATCACACCAAAGCTTATCAGATGTCTGGGGGTTCTCTACACCACATGGCGAACCAACCCACAATTCCAACCAACCGTGACCGCTAACAGTGCCTCACCTCAACCCAACTCCCCATGAAAAATCCGCAATAGCATACATCCCAAACCTTGCAATAAAACCCATCCCAAAACTCCCAACAGAATACAATTCAACAGAATATATTCTAACCATCCCCGCATACATTCTCCCAAAATCGCTTCGGTCAATTCTCTACTTAATTCATATTCCCTCTTTGCAACCAAGCACTCTCAATTTCCCCGAAATTCATACGCCTTAATAAAACGCATATTCAATTCTACAACGTACGTTTTCCCAAAACTGCTTCGGTCAATTCTCTACTTAATTCATATTCCCTCTTTGCGACCAAGCAATCTTAATTTCCCCGAAATGCATATACTGTAAGAAAATGCATATTAAATTACGAAATTACTTCGGTTAATAGCTTATCTAAACGATATTCCTTGCTTGCACCCAAGCAATTCCAATTTCCCAGTATACACAACCAACAAATCCAACTCAGCTTGTACGGCGAGGATTCGCTGGAACTGAATCGCTATGCAAGCATAGCAATTCTACTCGAAATTCCTCGTAAGTGGCAGCGAGTCTATTTCTGCTATGACGCAACCACTCGACGCGATGAATGGATTCCGCACACGCCAAGTCGAGATCCAACCGCCACCGGGGCCACAACACCAAAAACCGAGTCACAACCACCGTCGGGCGTACATCGCTCTTTAACTCAAACTGAGTCGAGTTTAAACCACCGGAGTGCGCATATAACGTGTCGGAATGCCGGACTCAATTTAATTACCAAAGATTTAAACGTCGCGACCCTGTATACGTCCCGATAAATATTAAATTCGATAGTGAAACTAGATGACAATTTGCCCCATCCATTCAACTGGGACTGTAGACCCGTGCGCTCACGAACGAAAGCAATTTAAAAACATAAGAACAAGTTCATCAAATTGAAAGTGTTCTTATGGTTTTGGCTGCTTTCAGCAGTTTTAATTCGGTGGGAGTGTAGTGAATCCGTGCCATACTTTGGCACACCCACCTCGTCCCCCACAGATGAACTTCGTTTGATGGAATGCGGAATGTAGATCTCCACCCTGAGAGAAATAATCTCTGTGACCGACTCCGCGCATGCGTTAACATCGGAGTCTCCGAAGCAGACCTCCGACATTGGAAAGGATGCGAAGAAATCTCTCAAATCGTCCCAGTTGGCAGCCTCGTGCCTCCGTACACGGCGAAGCCGCACAGGTCGGTTATTCGCTTGGAATGCAAGTGGCCGACCGATACCAAGCAGTAATCTGAGTTTTCCTGTAGCACAGTAGCTTCCACGGTATAAGTGCTCGGCTCGGATGTCAAAAATAGATCCATGGTGATCGCATAATCACCTTGGGCATCCCGCACTCGCGTAAGTTCATCCACAAGTTGAGTTAAGTTGCGGCGAACAGGGAACATCTCCACAAGCCGCCTACCATCGTCGGTTCTGTTAGAATAAAAGCAACCAGCTGGAATTGTGTACATTAAAGTCGCCAAGAACGATAATTTCAGAAGCCGGGTTGTTGATCTGTATCCAGTCGGCGGCACCTGAAAGATGTTCGAAAAATGTCGCTGGTCGATCGTCATTTGGGGAGTAGTAAAGACAACAAACAAATTTAACAGAATTCCTCAGCACGATCCTTAACCACATGATGTCCATGTTATTGGGTTCCAACACCTCCATTGTCTGGTAAGCTAGATTGGAGCGTGCGAAGACACAGACTCCGCCCTTAAAACAGAATGTCGAATGACAGTCGTATCTTGAACAACGAAGATATGTGGAATCAGTTGACGAATCTGTGGGGTTGTAAAAAGGTCGGTTGCCAGCATATGGCACGGTTTCCACTTTTACCCCAACACTTGTCCACAGAAAAATTGTTCACAGGAGGCAGGAAAACACTTTTAATTTGCTTAACTCAAAGAAGAGTTTTGCTGTTTATTTTAATTCTTTTGTCACTCTATAGGATCACTTTCCCTTAATACATTGTTTATCAAATAAGCACACGATCAATTTACAAATTTGCTACGAGCACCGGTGATTTTTTGTTAATGATAAATCCTTGTTAAATATAATCGAACTGAAAACATAACTTATTATATTTTTTGAATATGTTAATAACACAACGACCTCGACTCTCGTGTTGGGTACAAACTCCACGGTAGTAAAAATGCTATTTGTTAAGCGGCGGCGTGAACGTCCGCGGTGAAGATTGAATCGCGACTGGTGAATTAGGGTTGAAATTCATATTTCATTCTACACACAGGACAACCAAAAGAGACCACGCCTCTGCTCTCTCAATCTCACACCCGTCAAAGTGTGAGTAACATTTGTTAATAGGGTAATTGACGTACATGAAGAATGAGAGAACAGAAAACATGATATGCTATGATCTCGGGGTAGCTTTGGTTGTGTGTGTTGGTATCAGATGCAGATACTGACATGACCTGGTGACCCAGTGGTAAGGCTATGGTGTAGTCGGAGCACATTGAACCGTGGAAAGATATACGAATGGGAGGGAAACCTAGCTGATGTTACTCCCCTCCAAAGAGAGATCATTGATCCCAAGCGAATGGGTGATCTGAGGGAAAGTCGATAGGACGCCGCTGATGTTTGGGAAATAATTCGCGTGAGTACCAGACTTTAAGACGCTGAAATAACCCCAGCTATTTTGCTATGATGCAACAGCGTCGTTCTTTTAGACTTGTTGTTGCTAACATTATGAGATTTCCGATGGGAAACTCATGGTTAGCAAGAATGGAGATGCCGTATGACATTTATGTAGCTAAACTCAATTATGCACTATCTGCAAAGGATAATGAGTTTAGCTATACGTCCGTTTGAAATGTTTTACAGGGGAATACATATAAAGGAAATTGGTAAGTATGACGCGCTGAAAGCGATCGAAATTAGGTGGAAATGTTGGTTGGAATTGTGGGTTGTTTCTCATGTAGAATAGAGAAACCCCCCGCAAATCGACCTGGGTCTGAGTTAGGTTAAGGATATCGGATTTCGCTGTTTGCAAATATTGGTGGACGGCGTTTATAAATGACAAAGCAAAATTCGGAAAACTTTGTGTCGGTTTTTTTATCAAAATTTAACCTACATAATTTTTTTCTTTTTTTTTTTTTTTTGTTTACTTTTATTTAAAAGAACTGAACCTCACTTAACTTAAATCTTATACTACCCTAATCCTAGAAAAGCTAAGTCTATGTAAGCTGGCTGATGATACCTTTATTCTATACCGACATTGGTACCCAGGTCTTTATATGCCATTCAACCACCAGAAATGTAGACGCCAATACTATCGTCCCGGTTATTTTGTTGATTATTTCTTTAACGTAGTAAACGTTTACTGAAATATATTTTTTTTTAATGACATCGTCGAAATGTGCCCCGTCTCGTCGTTGGCACTACTGCAATCGACTACGCAAACTTTGGAAAGCTCGCTGACACAGGCTGCTAGGTATCGCGGCTATCTGCTCCTGGCTGTTTTCTTTTACAGAGTACGGTCAACTCATTGAACTCCGGCATCAACAAGATTTACCAATATGAATTATCTAACTGAAGAAAAAACCCGCTGCTGCCACCTGTCATTGAGGATGAACCCCAATGTAAATACAGATCACCTCCTGTTTAAGATACTGTGCGTCTAAAAAAAGTAACGAATTTTGTCTAAATTCGAAATTAAGGATTGGGATAAAAAATTTCAGCGCCAGGGCAATTTCAAGAAAGGTTTCGATTCACTGCTAAATGGGAGTTCATGGACATTTTTGTTTGCCGCCAACGTTTTCACAAACAGATATAAACGATTGTCAATATTAAAGTAAGCAACTCGAATATCCTGATAGAAAGTGAATTCACAGATTAACTGGATTAACTACCTTCCTCTGGTTAAATGTCGTCCATGTGCAATAAGTCAGTTACTTCCAAACCTCAATTGACATCGTTTTCCCCTTAGCCGTCGCAATGAGTCGTTGACCTCATTCGGTGGTTAAGTAACTTTTCAAATTCAATTAACACTAGTGCATTTGACTGTGAAGTGATTTAACTTTCCTTTGCCGTGAATGTGATAAGCAGCCAAATGCCGGGTCTATGCCTAAGAAACGGCCATATGGAGCGCATACATTTGTCAGCAACAACCATCTTCTGTAGCCGCATGCAGCACTAGTTACTTATCTCGAAATTTATATCTGCCTCACATGCACCTGATGTTGTCGAGGGATTTCGTCAACACAACTCACACAATTCCATTTGCTTCCATAGCAACTATATGCACGCTGTGTTGTTCGCATGCAGCCATTGAGAGGATATATCCCCCATCTGTATGGGGGTTGCGGTTCTGTGGGCATTTTGTCACCTCAAATGAATGCAACCCTTGGCGGGCAATATTTTAAAGTACCAACACCCCCCATGGAGACTTTGTGATACGCGGTTCAATTAACGCAAACACACGGCGTGGTGTTAGGTTTTTTCACTTCGAAACAGTACAGATAAGGTCCTTGTTGCTAAAGGGGGCGGATGCGAGTGTTGTACTTTTGGTTTCTCACGTGACACTGATGTAATTTAAATAATTAATTAGGAGCGGTAGTTCCATTACAGGTCACAATACTTTGAGTGTGAATTGTTGAATCTATTTTTATTTCAGCTGCCTGAAATGTGAACTTTTGTGCCATTGCGGCCACGGGAGTTTGTGAGGTCAACCACTGACAGAATTGAGTTAAATGGTAAGTTTGCCGCAGGATATTAATAACATCAGCATGCCAGATCAAAAATAATTTCATTTCCTAGGAGCCGCTGGGTCAGTGGCACTTTGCAGATTTATACAGTTGGGGATTGGAATTCAGAACGACAGTATGTGGCATTTCGGGATATGTTATTAGCTGGAACGATGACGTTGAGATGGTATCTTTAACAACGCTGTGATTGAACCAGGCAAATTAAACTTGGATTCAGAATCAGATTTACTGTATAGCACAGGCTTGGCCCGCATTCGAAAACCAAAAGAGGAAAAAGGTAAACAGTTGGACTTCGCAAAGTAGTACGAGGGAATTCGTAATGTGACATATGATTGATAAAATAAAGTAGGATGCTCAAAATATAAGGTTTAAGTTAAGGGTAAGGCTATTTGTGGGAAGCTTTAGAGAGATAGAAATCAAATATTTTTATTCCTATCTCAGTCCAATAAACGCATCTCTTGTGAGAAAGGTCTATTAAACCAGTACCAAATTAACCACCATCCGGTGAAGACGTGTCGGCAACCGACAACCGTCAAACGATAATTAAGAAATCTCTCAACGGAACGGTCTTAAAAGTAAAGTCAGATTGGACAAAACAATAGATTCGATTTACGTGCCGTGTTTTGCTTTAAGAAAAGTGATAATAGCGGTGAACATTACTATTACTATTTATTGGCCTGTAGTAACCCGGAAGTTCATGACCTCACCGACTCGACTCCGTCATCGTTCCCTGTTCTGTGCACTCTCCTTTCACACTTGACCATCTGATTCGATCTCTTCAAGGTTAAACCTTAAATTGCCCTCCCATATTCGTCGCGGCCGTGCTGTCGGTCTCTGCCCCGATGGTCTACCGTCAAGAATTCTACGCGCGGTGCTGTCGTTGCCCATTCGCGCCACAGGTCCGGCCCATCTTAATATTCGTGACCTGATTACTCTTGTGGCGGTTCTTTTGAGCGCCACTGCTTACCTTCCCAATAATTATCCAAGAGACTGCTCCCTGGAGCACAAAAAAACCGGAAAACATGTACTTACCTTCCTATAGTTGTACCAACTATCTTCTGAAATACTTTAATTCAATAATTCTCACTGACATAAAATTCCATCAGCAATAATAAGTATTTTCCACGGGGAAAAGCAATTTGGTTGCCCCATCAAGCGACCAACATTACCCGAACGATATCGATGAAGTATCTCCTAATGAGTCTGCCACACACGTGCAGGAGATGTTTCTTCTTTTCCTTTCTTTAATCTATGCCCACATCGGTCAGTCATCCGATCCAGAAATACATTATGGCATACGGCTAAGCGCCAAAGGAGATCGAGTTCTCAAAAATGGAAAATTACCAGCGAGAATTCGACTACTTGGAGATGCCGTCAAGATGTGCCCGATCAGCACAAATGCTGTACGCAGTTGCTGATCGTGTAAACACGAAATATCTACTTTAAGATAATTGCACCAGCTGCAATCATGTCATCTAATGTTCCTTACTTATGGATTCGGTCGATCCACAATCCGCATACTTGTGGACACACGCACCATGAACAACAGATGCAATCATCGTATATGTTTCGCGCCCCTTGTGCTGATGCAAAGTAAAGCATCCCTTGTGGGCACCGGGGCGATGGATGATTTTCGCTATGCTGTCGTCTTCGATGACCTAACGAATCTTAAAACTGATTCCGTGGAGTGAAGTCGGCATTCCACGTTAAGCAAAAAAACAGGGAGTCTTGTTTCAACAGCCACCGAGTCAACTTGAGCTTGAACACCAGGAGTCGGTTTTTCTTTCATAGAATCGTGTGTGAGTCACCCGGTCGGACTAGTAGTCGCGAAACACAACCAATTTGGTAAAATGAATTCCCGTATACGTGAACTTAAGTTAAAGTGAAGTACAGCCTAAAAATCCTTATGTGTTAAATTACAGTGCGCTGAATAAATTGAATTTATACCCTACGTATGACTGAACAACATTTGGAAGTTAAATTAGGTTAAGATGAATTACAGCCTAATAATCCTTATGTGTTAAATGACAGTATTATTCGTTATGTGTTAAATGACAGTGGGTTGAATAAATTAAATGTATATCCTTACGTATGACTGAACGACACTTCGAAGTTGAATTAAGTTCAAATGAATTGAAGTATATTATTCCTTATGTGTTAAATGACAGTGTTTTGAATAAATTAAACCCATATACAAATCTTATATCTTTTGGTTGAATCAGAAAAATAAAATAAGAACAAAGGGAGTGTTTCTTTCATTAACTATCTGGCGAACAGGTCAAACCGTTTCAACGCCACAGAGTTTGGGCAGAAGCGACGTTGGGGAGGAATGTGAACCAGTTCCCGTGTAGGCACCACGGCATAACGAAACCCCCACCCTCTCACTATGGTAGGTTTGTGGTATAGCTCTTCCAATTCGTGGTTGTGGAGTTTCCTCAATTGTCCTGCCTCCTCGTCAAATTTAACCCCAAAGATACTCCTTAAAATTGTATTCTCGAATACGCGGAATATGTTTTCTTCCCGTTTTATGAGACCCCTTGTTTCGCATCCGTATAGAACAGACGGCATGGTTCTGTAGCGATTCTAACAGATACACACACAATTCACAAGCAAACATAGTGAAGAACACCGAACGAAAAATCGAATAAGAAAAATACCTACATCAGAACCGTATACCAAGCGATAAATAATAAAAATAATTCACATCAGTGGAATATAGTGGAAATCAAATTCAAAACACGGTCAGTAGTCTGATGCTTCACTGCTTCGCTTTTCAACCGTTTCATCGTGTGTTAAATTCACCTTCTTCACTATCCTTGCTTAACGCTACAGTTCTATAAACATTGAGCTTTATATTACGTGATAGCAGTTTGAATCTCAGCAGTTTACTGACTGCGTGCCCACTACCGTTATCGGAGTGTAGTCTTTTGTTAATCTCCTTCGACATTTCGTTACTATTCCCAGATATTTAAATTCTTTAACTTTTTCAGATATCTTGCCCCTGACGTTTATGTATGTCCCCAGAGGTCCACATAGTTGCGTAACCGTCATGTATTTTGTTTTGTCTGCATTTATTTCTCAGCCCACCTCTTCTGCCACTTGCATGATGATTTCACAGTTTTTACTTACACTTTCTAGATTATTGCCCAAAACCGCGATGTTATACGCATATGCGAGCACTTATGTGACCCCGTTCAGGGATGATCCAGTCATGTTGAGGTCTTGTACCTTTCTGGTGACATGCTCGAGCACAAGGTTAAAAAGACACTGTTTTAGTCCGTCGCGGATTTCAAATGATTCTGAGAGGTGGTTTTCTATTCTAACTCACACTTTTTTTGTTCATGCAGATTTGAATGAGGGCAGCATATTTTTTCGAGATTCCCAGCTCAACTACAATATGGTAGAGTCTTGCCTTGCAACTGAGTCGTAGGCTTTTTTGAAGTCAACGAAGAGTTGGTAAATCGTCTCTCCGTATTCCCACTTCTTTTTCAGCAGTTGCCTTACTGTGAACATTTTGTCGCTTGTTGACCGGTTCCGACGGAATCCGCATTGGTAGTCTCCTAATATTTCTTCGGCGTACGGTGTGATTCTTGCCAGTATGATATTTGTTAATATTTTGTATGTGATTGGGAGCAATGATATTCCTATGTAGTTTTCGCAATCAGATCTGTCGCCTTTTTTGAAAATGGGGACGACTGTTCAGGTTTTACATTTTTCCGAACCGCGACTTCCTTATCCCATATTGTTTTAATCAGTTGGTGGATCTGTGGGGAGGAAGTATGTACCAGACACGGGCACTAGATTCACTTCCTCCTCCATCATAATTAATTGTTCCCTCGAGCACTACACGATTACGACGAAGCAAAGAAAACGCCAAACTCCGGACAAGTAAAAATATAAAACACTGAATTTCTATGGTTTATTTTTATTTATTTTAGGGTAGTGTGGCGGTTCCGCCAAATCCCACGGTTTACCTCCCTAAAAAAACCCCATAATCATCACCCAATACGCTCAAGTCCTCGCCAATGCATTCGCATTGGGCACCTAAAAATGCTGCACGCTTTTAAGAGATCAAATCTATGATCTTTAAGTCCCTGTAAAGAAAACTTACCTTCATGCATTCTCTTCGCATACCACTGCTCCTTAAGATTTCTTTATTAGCTTACCAGGAATTCCCAATCAATTTCGGCATCTACGTCGCCAGTCAAATTTCCTTAGATGAATTCCGGTAAACAAAATAATTAGATTTACATACATTATAACCTTCATGACAGGGATCATAAATACTGCGCCGTCTATTTTTCCCAGCCGCGCCATGTGTACAACAATGTTCCCTATATAAACATTGGCTGGCGACTTACACCCTAGGGACCAAAGCAAATACGCATTCCGCGTCTCTTGCACCAATTAAATCCTACAGCATATTTAAATGGAAATAGGATCTCAATACGTACCCTTACTAGCGATGCCATTAACACATTTCCCATTGTGTAAATGGAAAATCCATTAGTGCTTCTTCCTAATGGCGATACATTTACCTACGCATCCGCACCACAGCATAGACACAGGTCATAAATCTCTTTTATCCTACATAGTTCTGGATCCGTTTCCCAGTAACCTTCTCACATAAGCAAACATCTCTACGATCCTTTCCCTTGCTTAGTGTTTCAGGTTATTCAGCATAGCGTCGAGCCATGAAAAGAACCGACGTACACACACACTTGTGTATCGTGAAGATCTCCTCTATGAGATCGGTTTGGTTACTCAAAAGAGAGACTTTACGTCTCTCTTGGAACAGGAAATGCACCCTTAATTTAAGAGAACCAACTTCACAGCTGAATTTATTTTAACAACGATTGAATATCGTTGAGTCCTTTTACATCCGCGGACCAGAATGGTCACGCTTCACTCCCGCTCTCCGCCGGTTGTGGGGATGCGTTAAAATCGTAGTCGCGAGTGTCCGTGAATTTAATTTTGTGTTACAGTAGCAGTGAGTCAGGGTCGTCTATCTTGTTTAATGTTGTGCGGCGGTAGTTAAATACTTTAATGAGAGTCCTTGCGTTCGTGTGTAACAACAATCCATTACAGTCCACTTAGATTAAAAAAAAAAACACGAAATAAACTACATCCATACAATTAAAATAACATTTACTTGTAAAGCAGTGCGTTGCATTTCTTTACTTTGGAACTTTCTCCTGGTGTTTTCTTCTTTCCTCGGCGATCAATTAGTGGACAGTGCACTGTGGAACATTTAGAGGAAGTAGTTGGTGCATGGTAGGATCAGCGTCCATGCCGACGCAAAGACCATTCCCCCCTACAGTAGCACTACGTGAAAATTACAATGTGAAGTCAATAAAAACGCAATCTTCGAAGACTGCAGCGAATATAATATTCGACACGGCGGTTGCAAACACTACACCGTACGTAGGAAATGCGAGTTATGTCTATGAGGCACATGATTGTTACTTATTTTACTGTTTCAAAATTTTACACACACGCGACTCGTGGATTTTCGCGTCTCCGTGCGCACCCGAGAGCGGAAATCAGTAACGACCATGGCGGTCGGCGGATGGAAATCGACTCAGCGATAATCATCTCGTGCAGAGATGATTCGCTTATGGGGTGACTTTTTGGTGTCGTGGTCGATATCCTCTCCACTAAGGATATGTTTTACCTACTACAAGAGTGACGTAAAGTCTCTCTTTGTGGAACAGAGAGCCAGATCTCGTAATGCAGATCATGGTGGTATGTGTGTGATCGTACCCTTCACCGTGTTTATCGTTGCATTTAGCAAAGGATAAACGAAACCTGAAACGAGAGAAAAAAAGAGCAAAGGGAGAAGCGACCAAATGCTTCGTCCGGTAATGAGGGTCATGATTACGCTGTGTATCGTCGCTATAATAGACTTTGGGAAGAAAAAAGGTACTAATGGGATAGGTGGCAGAAACGAATCCCTTGCCTGCATTTGTATATGCAGGGAAATTAGTTTGTGGCGACGTACGAAATTGATGATTGTTTGTCTGTTGATGGTGAGTCGCCGGTCGGCCTACTGCAGCTGTAAAAACAAGCCGACCGACGTTGCATTTTAATTGATAACAATGGGTGTCGAATGTTTTGTGTTTATGGTGCATGTGCACATTATCGAGCTATTTTTTAGGAATTTTATCTAACGCCTTGTATGCATTAAATGTATGCTGGGTGAGGATTGCGGTGCAGGTGTGGGAAATTGAAATTTGCCTGGGAACCGAAGGTACCGAATAGGTTTTGGGATTCCTGAAAAGGTAGAAAAGAAATCTTACAGGAAATTATATGCGAAGAGATGCATGAAGGTAACCTTTCTTTTACAGGGACTTTTTAGATTATACCTTAGATAATCCTAGATGCGTAAAGCATTTAAGGTGCTAATGCGATTGCATTTGCGAAAACTTATGCCGATTGGGATATAGTTATGGGGGTTTTTCAGGTAACTGGGCCATGGGGTTTGGCGGAACCGCCACAGATCTTTCGAGCGGTTGCCTTTCCCCGATGCTTCATAAGCTCTGTCGGTAGGCAGTCGCCTCCGCCAGCCTTGTTGTTTTCAATCGATTTATTGCGTCTACAAGTTCGATGAAAGAGTTCTCTAGGATCTGTGACTCGGCTGTATGTACGTCTGTGGGTTTATTTGTGGTTGATGGGTGCATACATTGAGCAGGTTATCAAAGTACTGTCAAGATAGACACGATATTGTTTGTTTCTGTGACCAGGCAGCCGTTTGTGTCTCGAATTATTGTGTCTGTCCCTCGGCAGGCATTTCTAGTTGAGTTTATGCCGGCATACATACGCTGATATTCTTTGCTCCGGCATTTTCCAGAGTTTTTCGATCCGAGGCGTCTCCCATTCGTGTTTTTTGCGTTTGAAAAGTTTCTTTGTCTCTTTCTGAATTGTCGCGTATCTTTCTAAGTGGATCACTCTGAGGCGTTTACGTTGTTCGATCTTCGTCCTGCACTCATCGTCAAACCAACGTTTGGACTTAATTGTTTTCTTTAATCCTAACACCTTTTGGGCTGTTGGTTTGATTGCGTCTCTGATCGATGCCGATTTAGTGAGCATACTATTGGTTTCCTCTTCCGCACTACTCCCATTCTCTAGGATGTTAAATCTGTTCGTTAATTCGTCTTGATATACAGCCCTTTTGCGCAGGTCTTTTAGTTTATCAATGTCGACCTTTTTGCAAGTCTCTCGTGACTGTCATGTGGGTTTGCTGCGAGCCGATTCCTAATTTTGCCCATCACTAGAAGGTGATCGGAGTCGCAATCTGCTCCTCTATATGATCTTACGTCAAGGATATTCGAGTGGTGTCTTTTGTCTATGAGTAAGTGGTCTATTTGGTTTCGCGTTACGCCGTCGGGTGATATCCATGTAGCGTTATGAATTTGCTTGTGCTTGAACATATTGCTTTCCACTACCATATATTTTGACGCTACGAACGTGATAATTCGAATTCCATTATCATTTGAAACGTCGTGTAGGCTTTCTCTACCTATAGTTGGTTGGAAGGTGTCTTTTTTTTCGCGTTGAGTTCCCCGAGGAAGATTTTAACGTCGAATGATGAGATGCCATTAAATACTTCCTCTATGATCTCGTAGAACGTGTCCTTCGTTTCTTCGTCGGTATATTCTGGTGAGGCGTGTACGTTCATAAATACATAATAGTACCATGGGCCTTTGGCGAATGAACCTGTCTACAATTGGTGCAGTGTTCCGTCGAACACGGTTCGCAAGAAGAAGAGAGTCGCCAACGGCACGCCACAGCACACTAAATGAAACACGGAGCACTTGCTTTAAACTTTATTTATTGTTTTTTTTTTTTTTTGTTTGTAGTCAATTACACGTATCTTTAGTTTTGCGAGCCTCGACACACACGTAAGCCGATACACACACTCGACCGTTCGCTCCTTTTACTGTGCCGCGTCCGATTAAACAAAGTCAACTCGCGAATTAAAAAAAAACTGAACACTTAATTTCTTAATGTTGCCGTCGGTGGCAGTTCGGCAGAATTCTCGATCCTCACGTCCTCCTCGTCGCGTTGACGATCAAAATCTCACTAGCTATCTGCCCTCAACAATATCCTGCTCACACAGATACCCAAATTCAAACTGGTATGGCATTTTGGGAATTGTTTTTTTTTAGGAATAGGACGCATGGATGTTTATACCTTTGTTTCAGGCATGAAGAGTTATAATTGTTGAGCTTGACCTAAAAAGCTTTGGGGACGTTCAGTTCCTTGCTTTTTGGTGTCGGTCTCAACGTTGGCTGCGAGTTGCAGGCCCTGTTGTGGGACTTTGGGGCACGCGTCTGTGGGCGCGTGCAACGCTCTCAGGTAAGTAAGTTCTTTGAAGGTAGGAACCTTACCTGCGCAGAATTGTGCGTTCGTAGAACGCTACAGGCCCTGTATTTGTAGCACCGACATTCGGTCATTAATAAATTTCACATCTTTTACATGGGGCGTAATCTTCTAGTTTACGATGAAGACGGTTCCGAAGTTATGTGTATCGGTACGTCCACACGCAAGTTTGGACCCGTTGGTTTTGATTAGTTGGTGTGGGAGTTGGACTTCCTGAAGGTCGACGATGTCCATTTTATATTGTTTCGCGTTCTCTACGACCGTCTGTATCGCGCCTGGTTTATATAACGTTCGAACATTCTACGTGCCGATGCGTATATCCCCCTTTTCCCGTTTTTCCTTATGTCTTCGCTTTCTCGAGTCGGTATTTTCTAAATGATTTGTGCCCTTATGGTAGTGTCGGCTCATCACACCTACGCCTACCGGGTTTTTCGTCGGATAATTTCTCTTGTAATAAATAAATAAATTAAGATTATGATGAGACCATCCGGATTGCGCAAGTCTGTTTACAAACATTCAAAGACTATCAGTAACAAACACATTAGTTTGGTTGTCACCTTTCGCTGGTGCTAATTTGGGTTCATAAAAGTACACAGTATTGTTTTCACGCCTCAGTTAACTAAATAAGGCATATTCATATATAGCCAAATAAACCGTCGCAAATTTATTCACATCGAACACAGAAATTAGTTTACATATTCAAAGTATTAAGCTCACCCGTCATTCTGTATTGAGAGCTCATTCATATATGTGTATGGTGTGTATTTCTTGATTATTGAACACATCACCTTTCTCAAATAGTTCGCATAAGTATGCAGATTTATGGGTCAACACATGTTTCCGTTACTAGCTGTTCAAATTCAATCCATTTACATAGTATTTACCCTCGTTGGGGAGAAAAAATCAGATGTTTCACCATGCGGCAAACACAGCTTGACCTATAAATAGTCCTGTGCGATAGGTTCACCATCTACGCAAACTGTCCTACGAACACATTGTATCAATTCAGCAAACTCCCTCAACTGCCTTATCGACGTTTTTATGTTGTGGGCCGAATTGACTTTACGTCGTCGTCATGAACTGACCAATTGGCCTCTTTTATGATTAGCAGTTTTGTCCTTTCGTATATTAGCATAACTTTTGCCAAAAATATCCGAGTTATATTAAACATCAGCCAGCTGACGCTTCCTTGCCTTTTTCTCCAGAACCTTGCCTGAAGTAATTGTTTTTTTTTTTTGTCGCTTGCATTTATTCGACTCGGTGTACACGTTCTATCTCTGCTATGAACTACCGTTTGCCACAATCAAATAATCCACAAAGTCGATATGGCATAGCTTGCCGTCATCCAACCAGTCCTAAGGAAAGCTATTTATATACAAACTGACCCAAATCCGGTACGATATTGGAGCGCCCTCTACATCTCACTAATTAATTGATTTCGCAAGAAAGCCAACGAAGGACAAACGAAAAACCGATGTCATATCTGTAACAGCTGTTCTGATCCTTTAGTTGCTAAGAAGAAAAACAGTCCTTGAAGGTAGCCTTGAGAAAGATAAGAACAGAAGCAACCTGAACCGGAATAGACGAATTGACCTATTTGGCAAACAGTGAGTAATTGATTTCCCGACAGGTGGTAGACTTTGACCGTAGAAGACTAATCCATGCGAAGACAAGATAAATGCATCTTTAAAAATAAGAACCATTCAAGACACCATCTGTCATCTTCATAATAAATGGACATTTGCACGTTCTGGCTGGAGAATGTGTCATCCATGGGCAACCCAAACATTAAGTTTTTAGAGGGTCAAGTGAGATTGGAGATTGATAGATGAGTGGTGACTTGTTGTGGAATTCCTATGCGATTCAGTTTAGTCATGTAATCTCACACAGATTAGTCGCAAATTACATGAAAATTGTCCGCAAGGGCTGTTCAATTCCATCGAGAGCAGGAACACATATTTTTCCATCAAATTTGGACACAATATTTTAACTTTGATTGTCAAACGATATTCGCTTTACATTCGACATAAGGCCTCTCTATCTGCCTCTCCCATTCTCACTCCTTGGCTACCGGGTGTCCTTGTGACATTAAATTTTGACAAAACTTTAACGTCATTCACCGGTAATTGTGATTATGCCTGGGAACGAGAGAGTAACATTAAACTTTTAAAACTTCCATCAGTGGAATCAGCAGACATCCGTCAGTTATGTTCGGGATACTAAAGTGTAGTGTCATTCAACTGGTTGTGGCGTTGAGAATTGCACGTGTAATCGTATTTGTTCTTTGAATTTACAAATATCTTTGGAACCACTTGGTTTGGTTTTGTGTTTTCAACTGAATGTTGATTGATGTATGCGGCTTATAAGACCATTCAGTTCAGTTCTAAGGTGGAACAGTGTGATAGCCTACGAATGGAAGCAAAACCTCTAAAAGGTCTTAAATTATTCATAGCATATAAAGACTCAAGCTACATGACGTGATAGGCATATTTCATATGATGTTTTGAAAAGGAAATTATCATAGTTACCTTTCGACGTACGTGCTCAGAGAAAGCTGTCATCTTCCGTGCTCTCAAGGACTACACCAATTCTGTCAGCTATGTGAAGATATTCCGTAGCACCACTACATCTACTATCGTTATCCAATGCTTTTGTATTGCAATACAGAGGAGTAAATCTTTATACGATGATACTTCTGAATCGATTCATGTCAGGCCTTTACTGACTAAAACCACCTCCAGACAATACATATCTCCGTTGTTACCTATTTAACTTTCTGTATAGACATTTCATCCCAGGATGGGATGTTATTCTATTACTCTGCTTGTTTCACATGGCCCACATAAAATAAAGATAACATCTGTCACGACAGATGCGTCCCGTGACCTCAGTACATATTCTGTTTATCCTCGCGGACTCACAGTCCGTTTCTTATATCAGTCCAATTCCTGTCTTCCGGTTTCATTGTGTAAGTACATATTCCGTTTTTTCAAACTTGTCTTCGCAAGTATAATAGTAAAGGTGATTGGTATGCTTAAAAATTCGCCACTACTGTCGAAATGGTTTATGGCTTCTAGGGGAAAGTCGGATGAGCTATACGTTGCCTGCTTTTATATGTTGGGCATCCTGGTATGGATGACATCGGCTCGAAATCGGGACCGGTGGAGAGATTTGTTAAATAAGGCCAACACCGGATCCCGGTTGTAGTGCCGATGATGATAATGATGATCGTGGTATAGGACCATCGTTCAGCACACTACCTTTGCTTTCATTCCCTTTGGGCGGACTTGTGTGGGATGGGGGTGCTTGGGTGCCGGCGTACGGCATGCGCTTTACTTCTACCCACCAACGGTTTTTACACGAGGGGTCGTCACCAAGGGGGCAAGCCACGAAGGGAAACACAGTGGCGTAGTTTAAATGTTAATGTCTTGTTGGTCCTCTATTCTTACCTTCCCTTTTGTTTAGAACTCACAACCGAGGGACAGTCACCGCTGAGTCAGTCCGGGTCGTTTGCAACTTTTCCAAGGGTTTGACTGATCGGGTCGTATCGTGAGATTATTCACCGGTAGCCATCCGCTGGAAGGTCGCACTTCGGGCACGTCACGATCACTTGAAAATTCGATGCGAAACTGTCCTCCGCGAGGCGTAAACACTTTAAATAAAACACTCGGAGTTGCTTAGTTATAATTGGTCTTTATTCCTTGGTGATATCCGCACTTTGGGTTTGCCCTGTATCCACGATCATTTGTTTTACAACTAGTATTACATTGTTTACTGAATCCTCCGCGGCCGCGATCACTGGTCTTACAACTAGCGTTATATTGTTTATTAAACTCCCTTTCTTTGATCAATATACCGGCGCGGGCTTCCCACTCGACTCGATTCTTGGGGCTTTGAACTCCGATGGAGACTTGGCTCTGAAAGCCGCACACTACGGGGCAAGTAAGGGGGAACGAAGCGCACTCTGTGGTGGTTGGACAACGATTGATGGGCTCTGGACGCCACGGCGGATAAATTGCGACTGACTATGAATGAAAATAATTCATTCATTGCGTCGTGGCGGTGCGTCATAGCAAAGTTAGGCTCGCTGCGAATTACGAGGAATTGTGGACGAGTTGCTATGCTCGCATAAGAACTCAGTTCCAACGAATTCTGGCCGTACAGGCTGGGTCGATTTCGTTGGTTGGGTGTACCGGGAAATTGGCTTGGGCGACGCGAGCGAGTATGGGCATGCATTTTCGGAGGAAATTGGAATGGCTTGGGTGCAAGCAAGGGATATCATTTAGATAGAAATGTTAACCGAAATAATTTCGGGGGAATGTGCGCGGTTTAGTTGGTGAGTAATGTTCCGTTGAGGATTTGGATATACGCTTTGTTAAGGCATATGAACTTCGGAGAAATGTGTGCGGCTTGGTATACTTGCTAATGTTCCGTTGAGGATTTGAATATGCGTTTGCTATGGCATACGAATTTCGGGGAAATGTGGATTGCTTGGTTGCGTTGAGAAAATATAGATAATTGACTGACGCAGTTTTGGGTAAATGCATGTGGTGGTGATTAGAATATATTCGGTTGAATTATATTCTCTGGTGGTTTGGAAAATATTTTATTGCGGATTTGGGAATATATGCTATTCTGTAAAGAAATATTAACTTTTCAGCATCTCTTCGAATACAATTTTCTGTAAGATTTCTTGCTTTACTTATCTGGAATTCCAAACCCATTCGGCACATTCGGTACCAGACAAATTCCTGTAAACAAAATGATTCGGTTTGCATACAATGTAACCATCATGACAGGGACCATCAATATTGCGCCGTCTATTTTCCCAGCCGTGCCATGTGTACAACAATGTTCCCTACATACACATTGGCCGGCGACTTACACCCAAGGGACCAAACCAAATACGCATTCCGCGTCTCTTGGCATCAATTAAATCCTATAGCATAAACAAATGCAAATAGGAATTCAATACCTACCCTTACTAGCGATGCCATAAACACCATTTCCCAGTAACCTAGCTAAAACCCATTAGCACATTTCCACATCGCATCGTCGTCTCTTTGTTTAGCCGCGACGCACATTTCCAACAAAGATCCCATTCGCATCCAACGAGTTCGGTTTTATTTGCTTTACCGAAATCGTATCCCATGAATGCGCTTTATGCCCTTTGTTTGTTCTAGGTTCGTTCTCATCCATGAAAGAACCATGCACACATACCACCATGATAACGATTAGCGAGTGAGCTCTGCACGAGCAAGATATCGCTGAGTCGTATTACAGCCACCACAGTGCGCCCACGTCACAGGAGTCGCCTAGTAACCACGCCGCGTATCGCGGGGGTGTGTATACCCCCGAGTCGAAAGTCCGAGTTAAGCCAAGTAAGCGCGCTAAAAAAAGTAAAAAGTCGGTTATCTACAGTGCAGTGTTTGCAACCGCCATATCGAATATTATATTTGCTGCAGTTTTCGAAGATTGTGTTTTTATTGACTTCATAATGTAATTTCCACGCAGTGCTACCGTAAAATGTTAGTATCCACCAAGAAAATAAAACAACAATAAAAGAACCCTTAATAATAAAAGAAAAGTGTGTTTTAGTTTTACTTATCTGCTGTTTGGCTTTTCCTTTTGCGTTGGCGGAATAACGGATGAACCTTCGCGCGTGAACAATTTATGATGGAGGAGGAAGTGAAGTAAGTACCCGTGCTGGTACATACTTCCTTTCCACAGTTCCTCTTCATTCGCTAAACCATTGCGGAAACTTTTCCATTTGTCTTATTCTACGTAGTCAGAGAACATTCAGCCAATTCCCAAAAAGGGTGACAAATCATCCCTTTCTTCTTATCGACTCACAGCAGTAACTTTTATTCTCTCCGAGGTAATGGTTTCACTTATCAACTGTCAACTATCGAAATATCTGGAAGCAAATGGCCTCCTCAATGACCGCCAATATGGCTTTCGTAGCAACGGTCCACAGGAGACCTGATGGCGTACCTTACCGAGATGTGGAGCCAATCCATCCACTACCTCGGTGAAAGCAAGGTAGTCGCATTGGATATTTCCAGTCAACGCTTTGACAGGGTTTGGCATCCAGCCCTTTTGTCAAAATTGCATTCATATGGAGTGGAAAATTCCCTGATTCAATGGATAAGAGACTATCTTTCTGGCCGTTCAATCCAAGTGGTTCTTGGTGGTGTCAAATCTGTCTCCCATCAAATGAATGCAAGTGTTCCCCAGGGTTCGGTACTCTCACCCACTCTCTTCCTCATCTTGATAAATAATCTGTGGTCGATTACTTACAACCCAATTAACTCGTTTGCTGATGATAGCACGTTTCTCATACTCATACGAAAACTCCCGTCCAAACTCTTCGAACGTCACTACCCACAAGCAACTTATGCTTGATAGATTGAATTCAGACCTCAACAAGAGATATCAGTGGGGATTATCTAACCGAGTAGAATTCAATGCCCTAAAAACTCAGTGCTGCCTCTTGTCGTCAAAGGTAAGCTCCAAAGTAAATATACTATCTATGAACGGCACTTCCATCGACGAAATTATCAATCCTCGGCACTCTGAACTGGAATGACCACATATTTGAAGCTCCGCAAAGTGCAGATTCTTCACGCCACCTAACCTGGCCACAATTTACAAGGCCGATATTCGCCCAAAAATGGAATTCAACTCCCATATTTGGTCAGGCGCATCCAAAGCTGAACTACACGTGCTCGACAGAGGGCAAAAACGAGCAGTAAAACTTATTGAGGACACAGCCGTAAGTCGATCAATTCCGTCGTTAGAGCACAGGCGCAACGTATCAAGCCTATCTCTTTTCTGTAGGTATTACCATGGTCGTTGCTCAACTGAACTTGCTGAATGTGTTCCGCCCCTTCAGACATTTTCCCGCGATACCCCTCAATCTGTGAATGCACATCAGTTCATGTTGCAAGTGAACTTTAGCCGCACAAATAAACATAGAGAGTCATTCTTTAGCCGAACCACACGAATGTGGAATGTTCTGCCTGATCATGTGTTTCCTGGTCGTTGTGATATCCAGACATTCAAGCCCAATATACATCGACACCTCCTTTACTTATACACTTCCTCTCCACCCGCTGGCATTGTGCTCTGACATTTAAGGGTACTTCAAAATCCCCTTTTGTGTGCGCGTTAGTGTAAAAGAAAAAGTAATGCTCCTGTGTAAAATTTAAGAGCCGAATGTTAATAACGACAGATAGGAAAGGAAAAGGAGGTACGGAACCTAACCAAATTTTTTCTTAGAATCCCTTCTATGCGATAAACTACAGGTTTGGCGACTACATCACCTAGTCTTCATGCAGTTTTTGTTCATGCAAATTCACTGGACTCTGACACAAAATTGGTTGAAGTGAAACAACAGGGCTCCTCGATAGTATAGTGGTTAGTATACCCGCCTGTCACCCGGGAGACCGGGTTCGATTCCCCGTCGGGGAGCCCCTGGCGCAAGACTAATGACCTAGCCCAAACAAAATGAATCATTATGGAAAATTTAACAAGCCTCAGGACTTGCTAAATAAGGCCAAGACCGGTTCTCAGTTGTAGTGCCGATGATGATGATGAAACAACAAATGATCACCTGTTTGACGTTTATAAGTTTTTCGGGGCGCAGCCACTGGGCCTTAGTTTTATCATTTTTCTTAATTAAATTGTTCCAATCTACATATTTTATTTCTGCTCTTTGATATTTACATTCCACTGGCAATGCACAAGCATTTACACATAATCCTTTTGAGATTCTCATTTGAATGAGTCCTATTAAAGAGGCAGTCCTATTACAAGCCCATTTCATTCAGGATCACCCCTGCCCTAAGAATGTCTACTCATTCTCGATTGAGCACCATTCATGTTTCTATGGAACATTGAATCCCGGGCATCATAGAATCAATGCAATCCAATACTGTGCCAACGCGCATTCCTCATGTACAGCATTAAGCGTTTTAATTAATCATTCGAAGCCATGGAATCTACACGCACACATAATATGAATATGTTTGCTCGTTTGTCCTGGAGCATTGCGCCGGAAAATTGTAGCGGTTTTCTCAGTAGTCTTGGCATGAGAACTCCATGTTGAGTCCGCCTATACCCCATCGTGATATACGAACAGTTGGTTTCCGTCTCCGTAACTTTGAATAACAATGACAGAGGGTGCATGCATCAGAGGGGGTGTATGTGTGCTTTCATTTACGTGTAGGGCAACGAGTGGGAGGGTTAAATTACAGGTAAGTCTGCCATAGGCTGTGGAACACCCAAGCAAAGAGTATATCGAAAGAAAATAGCTGCCCTTAGAGGAACTTCGACCGTTTTGTTGTGAATACTTTCTATTAAAATGTTAAAAGGAAACCCGCGCTAAAATGAGGCCAAAAGGATTCGTGTTATGCTGGCAATTGCATGTATTCCTTTAACCTCGGCCTCCCTAATCCACCATCCAGCTTTATACTGATGACTTTTCTCTAAGTTCTCACACATAGTTCTATAGTAATAATGCGAAATAATGGCGTTCGGCACGAGAACGAGTGACGAGTGGAATGTATTGTGGATTCATCCATCTTTAGTTTTGGTATTGAGTGCTTAACCCATTTTGTTCGTAAATTGTTGGAAAGGATGCTTTCTGGTCGGTCAGAGGCAGTGTAACAGTAACGAGGAGAAGGACATGCTGGCAGTAGTATCGTATTAGTGAATTCATCTTTCAATATGGTCGTGGTGTGTATGTGGGTGGGTGGAACGACTGCGACTACTAAGGGTCGCACACGCAGTCATGAACAAGAAGGACCTTTTCTAAAGCTTAATGCATAGCATCGTTGCAAGGATATTGTTTCTTTAAAAGTCGATAACAGTAGAAGTAGCAAAACAGCAATACAGCACAGGAACAACAACTACAATGCCGCTTTTAATAGCAACGCAAAAGTTAAGTGCACTTACAAATCTACTGTGCATCTACCTAGATATCCTGAGAGCAATATTAATGAATGCCGAGATACATTTCATAGTGGCATTATAGTTATTTGTATTCTTGTTGCTGCTGGTGTTGTCGCTGCTGTTGTCTTCATTGTTGGCCTTCAAAAGATTTATATTTATGCCCCTTAGTGTTCAGAGCAAATTGACCTGAAACACGAAAGGATAAGAAATGAAAACACAACACGAAAAGGTTCGCGTTGAGAGGATCTCAATTAGGGAGACAAAAGCCTAATGAAAGTTCTGTGAATTTGGCGATACAGGGGAGATTCATAAATAGAAAAACCGCTTGGAGGTTTGCGGTTTGCTTTGTGAATAATTCGGCCCATGGAAATAAAAAAAGAAAACGTTAAGGGTCGAGTTCAGTAATAAGATGTTGGAGACCAAATTGGCAAGTCAGGAATGACTTTATGGCTAACATGCAAGCTTCATTACTTTTGGATAAAAAATAAATTGCTCTTAAAATTTGAAGATAAGAAAAACGATCTACCTTAGGCATTTAATTTCACGAAGCTAATTTCAGATAGATAACGAATTTTGAAAGTGGGCACAATAAATGAAAAATGAAGATTGTTGCCTATAAGTTAGATGGCAGGTCTAACACGCGACGAAGAAGTACGTACGTGTTAAGAATATTAGCGATAACCCTATTAAAGATAATTTGGCTGATTTGTTTTTCCACAAACGCGCGCACAAAGGGGATTTGGAGTACCCTTAAATGTCAGAGCACACTGCGAGCTGCTGATGGCATTATAGCGTTTACGATGAAAGTGAAGAACGTGTGATTCAAACTGACGCTATGACGGTTAGAATCACTAAAAGATTGGATCAATGTTCAACACATCATGCTACTGCCGCGTGTACGAATTCGATCGTTATTCTCAAGTACACTCAACGTATGCAGAATTGTTATGTTATTGCTTGGTATACGTCTGATGTTTTTGCTTATTCGATTCTGTTTCTGTGTTGTTCCTCACTATTTGCTTGTGTACTTGGCGTGTATCTGTTAGAAACGCCACAGCGCCACCGCAAATTCGCCAGCAGATAGTGAAATATCAAAATCGTTAGGACAGAAATGCGAAGTTACTTAATATTTTTGAACACTTTGCAATCCATGACAATAGTGTGAAGGAAATGCAAGATGACATTTTATCAGATAAAATTATTGATCTGTTTCCATTCCACCACAATAATATGAAGGGAAACGCAAAGTAATATTAGACCATTCATAACTATTGCAAGAACACATCATCCGATAAACTCAAGCCAATCACTCTCAATAAAAGACACTTGTAGCGATTCTACGAACCATACAACTCCTTACAGGTGAGTTATCCTTTCCGCCAAGGAACTCTACTCACCCTTCATTATCATACCTGTAATAAAGGCTATATGAAATTGCAACAACGTTGAACCCGATAGCAAAAACCAAGGAACTTAACGTTCAAAAGCTTCCAATATCGAGTTCAACGCATTCATACATGGTATTCTACCCCAATTCAAAAGGGCAGCTAAAGCATCGAATCTAAGCAATGCCTCAAATGCAACAAGCATCGCATACAGGTCATCAATCTCCCATCCTAAACATCGACGCGATATTTCCAAAGAAATACCATTATCGGTAAATAGACCGAACATGGGATGCATACGCTGGTAGCTAAATCCAATTAGCACCTAAACCCTTGGCATGACCTAATGCTAAGGAACACTTGCGCAAACAAACAATTCGTTGCGCACCTGATTAGCAGGCGAACAATCATAAACGCATAACACTATCCCTGATAGATGTTTATGATGGAAAAGGCAAACAAGGCCTTACATCCCATAATCCGTGTACGCATCCGAAATGCAGGCGATCCTTTGCCGCATACCAGATGTGTAGTGCAAATAAACTATGGAAAGATCGAAAAAAAAAACGGAGGCATCCGATCCTGAAACAAGAAAAAAAAAAAGATTCCGACCACCAGCAACGAGCCATGATAATGATGATTATTCGGTAAGATTTCTCCTTTCCAGTGAAAAATGTCTCCTCTTGAGATGCAAAGGGAAATTTTATGCTGTAACAGATACGATGGGAAAGTCTGTTAGCAGATTGGATTGGGAAATTTTCCTTTGCAGATGCGGGCTGATTGATTCATCGGATATTTTTAGGATGGAGACAATTAGTCTATATCGAAGAATTGCACAGAGGAGTCGAAGGATGGAGTGCCAACGTAGATCATCGAACTGCTAGGATCTCTAACGAAGAGTCTCTAATAAAGATAACCAAATCAGGGTGAATGAAATTAATCGAGAAGGTCGAGTCGTACGTGTACTGAAATTTAAAACAAGTAACTTGTGTTCTGTAGTGTGTCTTAACCGTGTGAAAGATTAGCGGAGTATCGTGCGTTTCCTTTTGTATGTGGTAACTAAGTTTGTAACCATAAGACAGTTCCTCAACATGTGGAGTTGGATACCGTGTAACTAGATTTAAAGTTTATGCTAGACGATAAACGTAAAACAAGGCAGACGAATTAATAAAAGTCAGCATACAAATAAACAAACAGTTTTTCGCGTTTTACTGTGCTGTTCGCTTCGTATTGTTCTGTGTGTTAGCAGTGTTCGCCGGAACGCTGCAACCAAAGCCTTCCACCGAAGGACAACAAACTTTCGCCAAAGTGTCAAGCTACGATACCATAATACTTCCGCCAAACACTCGTTCACACAACGCCTAGGCGTAGGCAACAGAAGGCTGACATGGGCAAACTTCATGGTCTAGCTTTCATAAAATCAAATAAATGTGGAGTGTGCTCTCAGGCGACTGGACAGGAGTTACCAGACTAAGAAGCTCTCTGTGCAATGGCAAATACAGGTTCCGAGCAATGACCCCGTGGGGGTTCTTTAAAAGCTTACCGAAGAACCACCCACTTCTTCAACCCAACTCCCCCAACCGCACCAAAAGGTGAAACGCAACGTTTGTGTTTTTGTAAGAAGAGAACATGCAACCTTTGAACGTTCGCGCTTGTCACATTGGTGACTTTGAATGTAAAAACACACCTTCTGAACAGTAGTGGCAGTGACTTCTAATTGTAACAGTGGCAAATTTAGAAAACATTTTGAACAATTAAATGGCCAGTAGAGCCCCATCCCACCTCTAATCAGTGCAAGTGCGAGTGATAATCACCTAGTGACACCCACCGAATAGCAGCCAAGCGTCGCCGCAGGACACTTGGATTCCCCACAACACCCACCGACGAAGGACGTCACACCTGTTGGTCCATGAGACCCACAACAGGCCAGTGGACCACATCGCACCCGCCTTGCCACTGCCGACATCAACGCGGTAACAACCAGGTCCACTCTCAATGCCACTCAAATTCCTAAACACCTGACTCTCCTGCCGACTCCACACCAAACTTCTCTCAACACCCTCCGCTTATTTCGTGACTACGTCACTGGGGGGCGGGGGGGGGGGTGATGTGGGGGTTCTTCAAGGGCTTACCGAAGAACCACATCTTCAACCCAACTCTCCATTCCCAACCTGCAACCCAACTCCCCATTCCCAACCTGCAACCTAACCCATGGCAAGATCACCCTCTTGCCCAGGCATCAAGCAACAACACTATTTAATCAGAAACCATTTCGATTCACATTCTTCATGAACGATTTAGAATCTTATTGATTTTTTTGCCGGCAATCTATGTTCCACAGCACACAATAATTTTCCTGTGTACACATGCCAATCAATCGCTTGCCCAACGACCGGGCCATGGCAAGTAGCTTGCTTGCACAGCTGCAAGACCAATTGCATGATCCGTTGTCGTATCGATAAACAATCATCGCAATGGTCACGTCCCATGATCCGTTTGGCTAATTGACAAACAATGATCATTCTCACGCTTGCCACCGAAATCGAATTTTTCTGTATACATAACATACAAACAGAAGAATCCGATTTGGTCCGCCGGCAGATATCCTACGAGGGTTGCCTCTTATGTTTCGGGATTTGGCAACCCTAGTGTTGCAATCCGGCAATTGACAGCTCTGTCGTAAAGTTGGACATTTTTGAGGTTATACGCACTCAGAACGTTTTGACATACGAGCGCTATTTGTGTTGTTTACAGTAACTTAAAAGATTCATCTCGGCCCAAAAATGGAATTAAATCGTCAACATTTTCGTGCGATTATTTTTTACAACTTCCGGCGTGGATTAACTCAGCAACAGTGCATGGATGAACTTAATTCAATTTTTGGCGATGAAGCTCCATCAAGGACCAGTGTTTATCGATGGTATGGTGAATTCAATCGTGGTCGTAGTTCACTCCAAGATGAATTTCGTGAAGGTCGTCCAAAATCAGTTGTTGTTCCGAAAACCATTGATGCTGTGCGCGAACTGATATTGGGAGATCGTCATGTGACCTATCGTGAGATTGAGACAAGCTTAGGCGTTAGTGGGACCAGCATACATTCAATATTGCATAAACAGTTGACTGTCAAAAAAATTTGTTCGCGTTGCATCCCACACAATTTGTCAATCGCCCAAAAAAAGGCTCGTGTCAATTGCTCGAAAGAAATGCTCAAAAAATACGGTCGCGGTGCTTCGAAACACGTCTATGACATCGTGACAGGTGATGAATCGTGGATTTACGCGCATGGGCCCGAAAGTAAACAGCAGTCGACTGTCTGGGTGTTTCAAGATGAACCAAATCCAACAAAAGTTGTTCGCGCACGAAGCACTTCCAAGCAAATGATCGTCTGTTTTTTTCGGAAAAACTGGACATGTCGCAACCGTACCACTAGAACAACGCAGAACAGTGAATTCTGAGTGGTACACAACCATTTGTTTGCCAGTTGTCTTCCAAGAAATCAGGAAAACCAACCGCCGAAGACGGATCACTCTTCACCACGACAATGCGAGCTCTCACACATCGGCTGCGACAACTGCATTTTTGAGCACCCAAAACATCGATTTGATGGGTCATCCGCCGTATAGTCCTGACTTGGCACCGAATGACTTCTTTTTATTCCCGTACGTAAAAAACAAACTGAGAGGTCAACGTTTTTCGACACCTGAAGACGCGGTTGCTGCATTCAGAATGCATGTGTTGGAGATACCTCAATCAGAGTGGCAAAAGTGCTTCGACAATTGGTTCAAACGCATGCAAAAGTGTATAGATCTTCATGGGGAATATTTTGAAAAACAATAACGTGATTTTCGATGATCAATATTTGTTTTTTTTCTCTAATTTCGAAATATAAAAGGCAACCCTCGTATAAACGAATCTCTACCGTAAACATAGTAATCCCTTTTGGTCTCTATGGAGTTACCACTTGTTTGCTCAGGTGCCCTGGGCAGATTATTTTCTTTGCATCCAATACCCGATGCGATTTCGTTTACCCATCATTCCAGTGTATGGGTAAAAAAACACGATCTGCACGATCGACATGAAAATACTTCCAGCGAAACTTCAAACAGATTTCGATCACCGGGCGAAAAGAAATTTCATCCCCTTCTTAGAACATCAGTGGAAACCCACCCAGTCGTGACTGGCAGCATGATCTCTGCAACAGTAGTTAGTCGGATTTTAACAACCAATCGCGACAAGTCGGAATTCCACCCCAGAGGAGCGCGGTCGAGAGCAAAGTCAGTCTCGTTTGTCCTTTATAATTATTGGTGCGATAATTCTACGGTCATTCGGTTTAATTTCTCCGCGACTAGTGTGATGTGGCTAAATTAAAACGAAAAAGATTGATTTGCGGACGTTCCATCTACTACTGGTCGTGTCCAGATTCAATATCAACTTTTCTCGTTGCTGCTAATTTACATTTGGCTTTATCGAAACATCATTCACTCAAAATAGTTCTGTTAAAATTAATGAAATAAATAAGGAACTAAAATAAGGATTACTTTGGTTTTAAGAACAAAACGATAATAGTGTTAACCATATAACAAGTGTAAATAGTGTTACAAGACTTGAGACACAAATAAAAATTATCACCACAACGATTATGTTTGGTGGACCCTCTTTCGGAACAATATTTTTTGGAGTGTATGTGAATCAGTGTCCATGTTGACACACCAACATAACCCCGCTGCGGCAACTAAGTTATTCGACTAAGGCAACGGAGGAGTGCTGTTGTTTGCGGTTACCAGCGGTGATCCATTTTTAAATATAAAAAGGATTAATGTGTGTATTTTGTCACTGGTACAAGGGTAATCTACCAAATAAATTAAATTTTGTATTATTAAGAAAATTTTAACTTTTTGTCTTTTCTTTCCGGTAAACGTGTAACGAACAATAATTAAAATTATTGAACACTTTGCTCTTTAACATGGTTTTCAGAAAAGAGAAAAAGATGAAAAATAACGTCGGAGCCAATACTTTAAATGGATAATTTAAAGTAAAAGTTGTCTTGTTACCATCTAACAAATCCCAATGATTCGGATACCCCATTCGGCTTTATACGCTTACAGTTTCCTGTGCGTTCCCGCTTACAAACGGCAATACACAAAGCATAGGGACAACGCTACAATAAATAGTGTTCCGTACATTTGGAAAACCCGTTCTTCCTACTCGTATCGATTTATTTGTGTACACATCACCATCATCGCCACCACAACCGTGATCCGATCTTGGCCTTATTTAGCAAGTCCCGGGCAAGGTTATTAGCCTTGCGCCATATTTGTGTACACATCAGATGGAAAAATAAAAGATATTGTGTGTCCAAATAACAATGGGGTGTCAATACAATACAACACTTCATTTCGTCTACATGGCATCGCAGAGCATGCTGGGTATCAGCTAGTTAATCATATGTTGTTTTTTTTATAAAAGAATAACCAGTTATTCTTGAAATGATAATAAACGTCATGCAAAATTTTTAAATAAATATGTTCAACCGGTTTTCCAAAAAAAAAAAAAAAAAAAAATTAGGAAAAAGTTTCTTTTTTCGACCTCATGACTACATATGTCGCCCATTCTCTAGATTCCCCCTTACCACACCTCTTATGATCTCAAAGAACCTTTTCGCGTATGCTGATAAATTTCAACTCCAAATTCCACCTTGTTTGACTTTGAATACTCTACCCATAACCTTAAGCTCCGCCTCCTAAACCATTCTCACCGCTAATTTTATGCGGCGCTTTCTACGCTTTACTCCAACCTGCCCCCTACTCCTGCCTTCTTATTATGTCCTGCTTACCTCAGGTTAAGCTTGGTTAAGTTTGTTCTTAAGTTCTTTAGTTTGTATAGTTATATATAATTTAGCTTGAAAGTGCATATATTGCTTGAATTAAGCCAATAAATGTGGTGGTAGCCCACTAAACTAAATTAAGCAAAAATACGTCCGTTGGAAACGTTGACTCCTTAAATACTTGACTTTCCCTCCGCTCTCTTCAATACGATTATCCTTTACTTCATTTTATAGGCTAACTACTTTACTTTGCTTAAGGCGCGAATGGCTTTTTACAGTGACCGTCTTCGTTGACGGTTTATGATCGAGTTTTATTTTTCTTCTTGTAATGTGCAGATTGTTAAATACATTTTCAATTTTTCTTAACCTTTGTTTTTGGCTTATTTCTACTCTCTTTGGATGTAATCTAAATATCATTTAAGGTAAGTGATTCGCTGTGCATTCTTTGTTTACCCGAAATTAGAATAAGTTTGTTTTATATATAATAAAATATTTACACTACATTACCCGCCATTTTTTTTCTTCCGTATGATCTGTGTGTCAGAATCTCAAGTAACTTGTTTTTATACAAGAGTCTATTCATGATGAACAACACTAACAATATTGTATAAATATTAATGAAATTGTTTTCCCGTAATTGGCTATTCTAGGAGTAGCACTATCTATATTTATAACACCTTTTTGTGCCAGAATAGAGGCTTTTCAGGTGTGGTATCTGGATTCTGTGGTTTGCCCGCCTAAAAATTTAAGATTCTATGTTTTTTTCTAACTACCAGTGAATAATATTATGGGTTAATTAGTCACAAATTACTCAACACATGGAAATTTGCATCAATTGAATCTGATTAATGATGGGGATGGTGCCTGGGGCTAAGTAGTTGGCAGTAGAAGCTTTGGCGAGTAACGTTGGTCCGCATATATCTGTGGCACAGATGTACTGGAATATGGGTGATAGTTATTAACCGCCCCCGCCGTGGGGTGCTCATAGCCATTCAAAGTAGCTTTGACTCAACCCTCGCTGCTTTATCCTATTCGCCCAAACTCAATTACGTCTTTGTCAAAATAAAATTACACCGTGAATCAATATATGCCACCTGCTTCTACATGTTGGCATGCCAGCGCACTGAAGCGTACGATCTAGCAATTAAAACTATCGATCACATAATCGAGATAAGCGACTCTCGGGATGATGTCTTTGTTTTTTGGGGAATGTAATTTTCCACACCCACACTCTGTTAGACGACCATTCCTCCTACATCACCACCCTCTCCAGTACCAAGGAATGCCTCTTCATCGACCACCCAACTGATTCAACCCTATATCAAGTTAGTCTTGTCTTTTATTTCCTCGCCAACTTTTTATTTAAATTATTGCCAAGTAGTTTATGTAAATTTACTACTTGGCGTATTTTTATTATAGAGAGAGGGTGATTGTGGGTGAGAGTATGGGTGTGGGACTCTTAACAGGGCTACCTTCCTCCGTAATCGCCTCGTCTGTGACTACTCCAACTATCTCTACACTTATCTTAAATTCAACGCACTCTACGATTACCTTCATCAAAAATACATAACATTCACCAAAAATTAAAAAAAAACCCTAGCTAACCTAATAAATGACCCAAAAACGTTTTTCCAATGTATCAATCACAAACGTAAAACCGATGATTATCCCACCTGCCTCGCATATAACGAGGAAACCTCAACGGATTCACGTGTCATTGCGAACCTCTTCTCCTCTTTTTTCAGACAATCCTTCACAGACGAGTCTTTCATTCCCGATTTCAATTCCTTACCAAAATTCTCTTATTGTCCATTTCTTTCTCGATTTCTCGATCCAGCCACGATTGAAAATAAACCGACCCAACTTAAAGATGCATCCACTAATGGGCCTGATGGTCTCTCCGCTATATTCCTTAAAAAATGCTCCTCCGTTCTTTCTCCCCCTCGTTCTACTATATTCACTCGGTCACTCTCTCAAGCTTGGTTCCCTAATATTTGTAAAACATCGTTTATCACCTCAGTGCATAAAAAGGGACCCAAAGGCGATATATTAAACTATCGTCCCATCGCCGAACTCTCCCACATCCTCAACGTTTTTGAAAGCATTCTCTATCAAAGGTTATGCTTCCACTGCAAATCCCAAATTTCACCCAGACAACACGGCTTTCTTGGTAGGATATCTACAACCACTAAGTTAGTCGAATTTACTTCCCAAACACTCCTAGCCGTAGAGAATGACAAGGAGGTCGACGTTATTACTACGGATTTTAGTAAAGCCTTCCATAAAATTGCTGATACTTTTCAAATTGTCCACCTTTGGCCTCGAACCTGTATTCAAAATGTGGATTTGTTCAGACCCGAGTAACCGAAGATTGAGATAGTCGGGCTTGATTTGGAAGCAATAACATGGTTTATGTACTCGTTCTGGGCTAATAGAGATTATTAAATTTTGTTCCTCGGATGGTAGTTTACGTAGCCAATTGTGGAATTTTCTTGCTAAAAATCTTAAGATATATTTAATCAGTATACTCGTTTGATTTGTAACGATTATCAATTAACAATTAATTCAGAACTGGCACGGACTTGGGGAACCCGACGGTCTAATTAAAACAAACTACAGAGTGCGTTTCAAATCCGTTCTCTGAAATCCTTTTCGTGCTACCTCTCGAGTCCCTCAGGGCAGTCATTTGGCCCCCCTTTTGTTTATATTAACAGTAAACGACATCGATATGATTATCAAGCATTCCTGTATTTCCCTTTATGCCAACGATACCAAATTCTTCAAAACAATTTGTTCTCTGCTTGATTTTTTCCTTCTCCAGATGGATCTTGACAACTTTTCGTTATGGTGCCAGAAGAATGGTCTGGAGCTTAATGTCAACAAATGTCACTCAATTACGTTTTCATAGAAACACCCCCCCCCCCCCCCCCCACCCCCCCCCCCGTCCACTCCTACTTCTTATTCAACCAACATTTATCCTCTTCTAACTCGATCCGAGACCTCGGCATCTTATGTGATAGTCCGCTAAACATCCTTTCGCGTATTGAGGACATTTAGCCGTCGGATGTGAGAAACGCTTCAATTTATTACAATTACGTGACCTGACCACTCTACTTTATTTTCGTTCGCCCTCTTCTTGAATATGTTAGCCAGATTTGGTCCCCATATCAAGTACCTCATATGCGCAGAACTGATGGCATTCAACGGCGGTTCTTGCGATTCGCCCTCCGAGGACTGTGTTGGGAAAACCCCCTATCCCTACCCCATTACACAAGTCATCTCAAACGAATTAACCTAACCACTCTAGAAGAGCGAAGAAGCTGACATCCTCTTCATCCACCGTATTCTCTCAGCATCAATCGACTATGCAAACCTTTTCCCCTCCATCCTATTCTATACCAATCCTCGTAAAATACGAAACGTCGCCGTCTTTTCTTATCTACCAGCCCACCACACCTCGTATTTTTTTAAATTTTTTAATTTTTTTTTTATTACACTTCCCTCGGGAGAGGCGAACCTATAGCACCGAGTGGGCGCCCCGAGATGCCACCATATAACTGTTGCAGTTCCTCTTGAATAGCTGCAGGTTGTAACGCTCCGGGAACACTCCCATGGGCAGGGAGTTCCACAGCTTCCCCATTCCGTAACGGAACGAGTTCTGATGAACCGCAAACTGGTGCGATCCGTTGGATTGTCTTGTGTCGCGCATATAAGCCGAATTGCGTGGAACAATACCACGAATCTCCGAAGAACAGTACCCGTGATAATATCTATAAAACAGACAGAGGTCGGCTACGCGCCTTCGATGTGATAGCAGCTGTAGTCCCGACGTTAGCGCAGAGTCCCCGATCAGGCGGGTCGATCGTCTCTGTATGCTCTCAAGTAGGTCGAGGGTATGTTTAGGAGCCGAGCTCCAAAGAAGAGAGGAAAATTCGAGTGTCGGAGTAAAATATTCCTTGACTCTAAAAAGATAGTTCAGTTTTCCTGAGGCGGAGCTGGCGATGCTCGACTCGTGTTTATGCCATGATACATTCCCACAGACCATGACGCCGAACGATTTCAAGCTTTCCCCTGATTCGAGAACCCGGCCATTCATCATCAGCTGTGGAACCGATGATCCACTTTCCTTGTGAATGCTGTATATTGTGTCTTCGCTGCATTGAAGTCGACGAGCTTGGTCCTTCCCCACTGCAGGACCTTATCTAGATCCCGAGTCAGAGGGTCAATCTGTCCACATCACAGCTGATGCGACGTAGATGCACCAATCGGCCGAAAACTTGAAAAGGAGTAAATAAGCGTACTATCATCCGCAAAACTAAACACTTTGTTATCCGTTGTCTCCAAAAAATCATTTATGTGAAGCAAAAACAAGGATGGAGCCAAAATAGAACCCCGGGGCACCCCCGAATTAACAGGATACAGATCCGAACACTCGCCGTCCACAAGAACCCGGATCGATCGATTTCCGAGGAAGCTCTTCGCCCAGTCTCAAAGCTGCTGAGAAAGTCCATATGAACGAAGTTTGCTCAGCAATGCCCCGTACCAGACGCGGTCAAAAGCCTTGGAGATATCCAATGCAACCGCCCTTGACTCGCCATGCCGCTTAATCGGAGAAGTCCATATATCGGTTATAAGGATCTCCAGTGGACCGCCCGCCACGGAATCCGTATTCACGATCATTCAGAAGTCCGTTGCACTCCAAACACTTCACTGACTTAGTATTGATGACTTTTTCTATCACCTTACATAAAATAGACAGTAATGTATCGAACGGTAATTTTGTGGGAGACACTTTTTTCCAGTCTTTGGGATTTGCTGAACTCGAGCGATTTTCCAGCAGGTAGGAAGGTCCTCCGTGCATAAGATAAGCGGAAGAGTCTGCCAAAAACCGGTGATAGTTCTGGAGCACAGTTCTTAAGGACTATTGCTGGTATTCCGTCCGGGCCGGTTGCCTTCCTACAATCCAGTTCACGTAGAATGCGGTGAATAGTGCGCGGACGAAATCTCACATCCCGCATGGAAGTACGTACCGGCGCGATCACAGGTGGCTCCAAAACACCGGGAACGAGGTTTGAATGAGCGGAAAATAAATTGGCTCCTCGATAGTATAGTGGTTAGTATACCCGCCTGTCACGCGGGAGACCGGGGTTCGATTCCCCGTCGGGGAGCCTCTGGCGCAAGACTAATGACGTTGCCCGAAAAAAAAAACAAATCATTATGGAAAATTTAACAAGCCCCACGACTTGTTAAATAAGGCTAAGACCGGTTCTCAGTTGTAGTGCCGATGATGGTGAAATACGCAAACACATCGGCTTTATTCCTCGAATTTGTGACTAACGTCCCGCTATCTGTCACCAACGGAGGGAAAGAGGAGGATGCGAAGTTGCTGCTGACAGCTTTTGCCATTGACCAGAAGGAGTGCGAACCAGTCGGGCACCGAAGGCGTTTATTGATCACTCTGTCGTTGTGTTTCTTCGCCGTATCAATGGCCTGGTTGCACGCGTTTCTGATTCTATCAAGATTCGTTCTGTTCGGTGGGATTGGGGCGCCATTGCTTAAAAGTTCTATTTTTTGCCGCTGTAATCAGCTCGCATTTTTTGTCAAACCACGGTTTATCAGATGAATCTCGGTTGATGGAATGTGGAATGTACATCTCCATCCACAGAAGAATAATCTCTGATACCGACTCCGCGCAAGCGTTAACATCGTAGTCTCTGAAGCACACCTCCGACTATGGAAAGGGTGCGAAGAAATCTCGCAAATCGTCCCAGTTAGCAGGCCCATACTTCCATACATGGCGAAGCTGCCTAGGCCGGTTATTCGCTTGAAATTCAAGTGGTTGCGCGACAGATACCAACCAGTGATCTGAGTTTCCCAGGGGCGCAGAAACCTCTACGGTATAAATACTGGGTTCGGATGTCAAAAACAAATCCAGGGTGTTCGCATAATCGCCTCGGCTATCTGGCACTCGCGTTGGTTCCCCCACGAGTTGAGTCAAGTTGTAGCTAACGGCAAACATCTCCGCCAGCCTCCCAACCTCGTCAGTTCTGTTAGAATGTACCAACCAGTCGGAATTTTCATATTAAAATCGCCAAGGACAACAATTTCAGAAACCGGGTTGTTGAGCTGTATCCAGTCGACGCTATGTGAAAGATGTTCGAAAAATGTAACCGGTCGATCGTCATTCAGGGAGCGGTAAAGACAACAAAGAAATTTAACAGAATTCCTCAGCACGACCCTCAAGCATATGATGTAAGGCCTTAACGAACTGATCTCACGTACGCTACATAACGTCTACTCTTACCCCACCTCAACGTCACCTCTCCTGCTCACAAACCCCGTCTCCGTATTTGCTCCTCTCCAGCCAAATTCACACAGACACACTTGTGCATGTACCATATACACCCTTGTCCTTATAATACCCTAATACCTTCGTTTTTAAGCTAGTAGTTAATTTTATATCAATATCGCTTGTATTAAGCTGAATTAATGTGGATTCTGACCTCACTAAATCAAGGAAAAGAAAAAAATTAAATAATATTTAAGAAATCTGCTATACGTTTATTTTGATAAGGTCCGACAAGTTGTTTTTTCATCTTATGTCGCCTTCGCTCACTAAGCAACTTCGTCCTCCTCATATAATCCCGTGCTGTTATATCTGCCCAGTTGTTCATGTGATTTTCGAATACGTTTTTACGCAATTTCGTCGTAAGCCATTGTAAACCGACTAAAGGAGGCTCCTTACTATACAGTGTCGACATTGTCGTAGGTTCTAGGTCAGAACACAGACCGTTCACCAAATTTTGGGGTAGATTTTTCGTAGCCTGTTCTTATTTGGTTAACTGCTCGAGATTAATACCCACCACCACCCGCTTCTCTTACTGATATATCTGTGGCGTTTCTAACAGATACACGTACAATACACAAGCAAATAGTGGAGAACACCGAACGAAATTCGAATAAGAAAATGCACCAGAGCCGTATACCATAGCGATAACATAACAAATCCACATAAGTTGAATGTACTTGAGTTTAGAAATCGAATTCGTACACGCGGAAGTAACCTGATGCTTCAATGCTTTGCTTTTCAACCGTTTCACCTTGTGTTCAAATTACCCTCTTCACTATTCTTGCTTAACGCAACAATCCGACGTGATCTGTATACACAGCACACACCTTCATATAGTAAAGAGAACTTAACGACACGATCACGACTTCCGCACAGAGCACCGGCACACTCGCCTGCTCCGACGTTCTCTCGTTCGCTCGCTCTTCGCTCCGTCGTTCGCACACGAAGCTAATCGTAACAAAGTTACTGAGGAGGGAGTAGTGTGGCGTTTCTAACAGATACACACACAATACACAAGCACATAGTGAAGAACACCGAACGAAAATCAAATCAGAAAATGCATCACAGCCGTATACCATAACGATAACATAACAATTCCACATTAGCTGAATGCACTTGAGTTTAAAATTCCAATTCGTACACACGGCCAGTAGCCTGGTGTTTTTACGCATTGGTTTAATTATTGGTGATTCTAACTGTCATAGCGTCAGTTCGAATCACACGTTCTTCACTATCATCGCAAATGCCATATATCCGTTCCTCTTTTCCGCGTTTTTGACATTTCCTCCAACTTTTGGATTTTCCTTAGATGTTTTTGTACACCAACGATCTTAATTCTGGCGAAGACTAATGACCTTGCCCGGAAAAAACAAATCATTACGGAAAATTTAACAAGCCTCAGGACTTGCTAAATAAGGCCAAGACCGGCTCCCGGTTGTAGTGCCGATGATGATGATGATCTTAATATGTCTTTTTTATTAGAATCCTCATGCTTCGCTTTTGTTTTTGGCCTTTTATCAGATTTTGCATTCGCCCTTCCAAGTTTACACCTACTGCATTTTGTGACAATAATAAAGCATGTGACTCGAAGCTGCTTTATAAAAGATTCCAACCAAAGTAAAGCGTTTCAGACCACAGCCGGGAATATTCCTCAACTTGCTAGTACATTAATACTATTAATAGTCACTATACATTATTACATTAATGCTCTGGCATACAGCGCTTATGATTTGTTTCTCGATTTTGTTTTGGTGTTGTGTTCTTCACTTCGGTGTGTGTGTTGGAATCGCCATAAACGTAATTGTCTGTCTCCGTCCTGTCATTCTTTACAGTAATGTTGATATATGCGCTCTTTGGTTTCCTTCGTTATGTCGCTAATAATACCTTTTAATGAGAATGCATTCAGGTACAAAAAGTGAGACGTGGTAAGTTTCGATGTACATCATCTGTTTTGTATGCTTGAAGGTTTTAATCGCAGAGACGAATAAGAACAGACGCGCCACTTTATGCCCGTGCATTTCGATTCCCTGTGCTCATCAGTCCGTCTGTTTTAAGCTGATGATAGTTATAGAGGGGCAGGTTGTTCATTGTCTGATCATCCTTAAAACCGTTTTCTTTTTTCCAGCTAGGCAGGACTAATATGTTTTGCAAAGTGTCGTAAAATCCCATGTCTCCTCTCTACCAATTTCCATTAATTCAGTCCATGAAACAGCATTTTAAAAAAAGAGTATTGAATCACCCAAATTAAGAGCTGTCCAACAAAATACGTCCATGTGTTCGATGTTATCCTCCCAACACAATACGTGTTCATGTATAAACAAATAAATGTCCGGAAACTTGTAATCCCTCACGTCCTGCTGGCGCACATAAAACGTTTTTCGGAATCGACTTGTTTCTTAATTCAAAAAGTTATGTTCTGGTATATCCCCCTTTTTTCATTTAATCCTTTCGTCTCACGCTCAGAAATTAATTCAGTTACTACACGGATAACCCTTTTAATATATTATGCACGATTATGTCTGGCTGTCTCATTGGTGATAAGACAAAACAGACAAACTTTCCCAAACAGGACCCAACGGTTGGAGGTATGAGGATAATTTTGAATTCACTCTTCATTCCAGGCCCATGTGTTCAGGACGAAAGTTTTCGAGTTATTTCCGCATTGAATGAGACTGTTAACAAGATTCAGATGCCATGGAAGCAGGTTATAGCTACCAATACCGTTTCGATTAATGTACACGTCTACAAAATTACTTGTTCCTGATCCTTGTTAACAAACCGAGAGGCTGAATAAAGCTAAGGAAACTTTTTGTGATACCACTAGTGGCGAGGTTTCTCAAGTTCAGGAAAATTTCACAGCGTTGTTCTTTGCCATACAACTGGGGTGATTGTACAATATAAAGCAAACATGTGCGACACACACAGATTTTGTACAATGGGAAAAAGGACCAAGAGGCGCACACGTAAGACTTGCAGCTTAAACGTTTTGGTGGGTTGTGTTGGAAAATAAATTCCACTTAACCGCTCAGAAGCAAGTGTGCCCCGAGGACACCTTAATGCGAATGGCATGCGAATACTTTTCGGAGTTCAGGCAACGACGAAATATTTTCTCCTTATTTTTCATTATTTGAATTTTTCCGAGCACAGTTGGTCCTGTGCGTTCATTTTGGTTCATTCTATTTTTTAGTCCTTTCGGCTGCTACAAGTTTATGTCTTATGTCGAGTTAACCCGGGGTGATTTTTCTTTGGTGCTTATTGTGACAGGAGTAGGTTCAGCAGTGTCCTTTTGGTTGTGTTTGGTTTCCTACGTATGGTCTCGATTTATTGTCCTTTTTCAAAAGACGGAGGTAGCTTATTTGTTGCTGTTGTTGCTACTCTTGTTGTTTACGTGGCAGTTGCTGTGGGTATGCATTGTCTTTGGCCTATTTTATGTTATTTTTTAGTCTTTATATCGTTTTAAATCTGGAACTATGATGAGACATTGCTAGCGACATGGGCTGTGGGCGTACGTGTACAAAGGAGTAACTGCTCTCATTTTCCTATATCTTTGACTGAACACGAAGTTGAGCTTTGCAATCTAAATAATTTCTGGGTTATAAGTTGGTAGATGTAGATGGGTCTGCTTTGACCCAGTAGATTGTCTGGGATTAGAGCTCGAAGCTAAGAGAATAGTTTCTCGTTTGTAAAGGTGAATATGGCAAACACGATACCGCTTTCTGCTTGATGCAGAATATGCCGAAAGCAAAAACTGCATGTTTATCCGTTTGGGTCATGCATCCTCTCCTTTTGTCGTGTGTTTAAACTGTAAACTGGAAGATGATTGACTCGATTGTAGTCCACAAAATGAAGGCTTTGTCTCATCATCTACAAATGTTTCAAGGGACTTCTGGTTATCCTTCCATTGAATCAGATACAGATGTGACTAGAAATGGAACACTTACGTAGATTTAATTAATCGTCATAGCCAGCAAACATTATGAGGACAGAAAATATTGAATGGATTCAATTTCAAACGGAATTACAATGGAGTCATTGAGGGTAGTTTATGTGTGGAAGTTGTTCTTCTAATTGTTTTTAGGGACATTTTAAAAACAGAAGAGGTTATTCTTAACAATTCAGATTTCCTCGTTTCTGGACCTTGTTTTAAGACAGAAGATGTTTTGAGAGTTTTATTGTGCAGTGCATAAGTCTCCAGACTATGCAATACAGTAAGATAACAAACGACGGTAAGGGGATATTCTAAGCACAAAACTGGGTTTTAAAAACTTCAAATGTTAGCCTCTGGTAATAGTAAACGAGTACAGGGGCATATATACGTGAGTAATTTAAGTAATACATTAGCGACGTCTGTATATTTAAAATAGCAGTGGAATTTGTACTTACAAGATCGGTGGATTACGCGCTCCTTTAGTTTTAAATTTTTTCAACTACTTTATCATCATCATCACGGCACTACAACCGGGATCGGGTCTTGGCCTTATTTAACAAGTCTCTCCACCAGTATCCGGTCCTTATCCGAGACTTGTTAAATCACCCATAATAATTTGTTTTTCCGGGCAAGGTTATTAGCCTTGCGCCACAACTAATTTATACTACGATGAAATTTCAGTATTTCCTTCCTGAACGCAACCACTTTTGTAGTTTTTTCAAAGCTTCCAAACTGTCGTGAGGAAATTTCGAAACTAAGAAACGAGGGGCCGGGACTTGTAGGGATTAACTTTAAAGTAACTTAAAAACTGGAGAATGGGGCACTCACGAAGGTGGAGGGAAGACGGTGCCGTCAGTGGTAAGACAGGGTAGGACGACGATAGACCGAAAGCTTGGGTATTGAGAAGCTGGATGGGAATGGGTTGTGCGTTTAGCGAGTATATCTCTAGAATTTATTTATTTATTTAGTTTAGTACAAGATTTCTATAATTTGCATGAAGGCTAGGTGATGTAGTCGCTAAACCTGTAGTTTATCGCATAGAAAGGATTTTAACATTCTCTCTGCGATCGTCGAAGTGTGTAGACGCGTCCTACTACTGCTTTTGAAAAACAAAAGAGAAAAGAAAAATTAAAAGAAAACACGTGTGCGCGTGCAGACATAAATGTGTGACCGTCATTAGGAACGGTCTGTGGCCGAACAATAGTGTATCGTGTATAATATTAAGTGGAAAATTTTGTGAAATTTCTGCGCGACATTTTAAAATTTAAGTAAAATTGGTAAACCAAAACATAAAATCAGCGACCGCATCCGGAGTTTGCGTTCGCAGATGCTGGTCAGCGGCCCCAGTACTGCCGAGCTACCTAAAAAACGAAAGAAAAAAACTACTCACTGTCCTCTGAACGCACCGAAGAAAGTAGCTACAATGGCTACTCAACTAACAACGGAATACCACAAAAAATACGATGACGCGATGGAAACAATAAGGATACTAACAGCCCAAATGGAACAACTACAAGAAAAAATTCGCTCTCTTCAAGCGCAAACCAAAACCAATGTCGACGTCCCCATGAAGGAAGTTCCTCCCCAACCCATCTCATTAACATTCAACAATAACCCATCATCATCGAATATCTCGCCACCGCCCCAAGATACCCACAAACCAGAAGACCACTGGCAAACAGTTGGACAGAAATCTACAAATAAGGTGAGACCACCCCCAATTTACATTAAAAATCCTAATAGTACCAAAGAAGTCATCAAGACGCTTGAGAATGCCCTTGAACACAGAAATTTTACCACGGACTCAAAAGGATCTTCGATCTCTATCAAGACGATGACTCTAACGGATCACGACATGGCAATAAGAAAACTCTCAGAGAACAAACACGAGTTCTTCACATTCCAACATGCCCAGATAAAACCAAAAACATTCATCATAAGGCACATTGATCCAGCATGGACTACCGAGGAACTTACACTCGAAATCTTGAGGATATGCCCGTCAATGAAAATCCACAGATTGGACTACTTTCAAACCCCACACATGAGGGAGAATAATATTAGGAGCTTGCGAATCATACAGATCCCACCGAACGGTGATGTCACCCAACTTAAACAAATAAAATATTTGTTCACACACAAAATCACGATCGAGGAGCCACATAAACAGAGCATTCTCCATTGCAAAAGGTGTCAAGGATCAGGACACCTAGCAGTTGCGTGCCACCTAAGTGCACGATGCGGAAAATGTGCCGAACAGCATATACCAGGAGAGTGCAAAGTGAACCCGCCTGGCACAGAACCATCAATAATTCAGCAAACAAACGCCGATGGATCAACATCCACGAAAAAAATTACCATAACTTGCTGTAACTGCGGAGGCCCACATCCAGCTAGTTTTTCACAATGCCCCGAAAAGCTACGGATTCTGGAGAGACGTTCGTTACACACGGTAACTAATACGGCCAAACCAGCTGCAACGAAACCCTTATCACCACAACCATCCCATCTCAGGGGGTCAGGAACATCATATGCAGAAATTACGAAAAGTTCCCGTAGCTGCCCGAAATCTCAACAACCCAACCCCAACGTTCTCAACCTGGATATCTTGGGATACATCAGGAGCCTGGAGACACTACTACCAACCTTAAAACACAGTTCCGAATTGGAAAAAAAAGGTCAGATCTTAAATTTAATAACTTCCCACATCCTTTCCCTTAACGTATAACTTAACCCTTATCTGCCTCAACTCAGAGTCCATTTATTCCCACACCCGTAGACAACACCTCCGACTGTTTGTTGAAAAGTTCTCCCCAGATATTCTTCTGCTTTCAGAAACTTGGCTGAAATCCACTTCTCGAGTCTACATACCTAATTACACATTTGTGTCCAACCCACGAACCTCTGGCCCTCATGGAGGTACGGGAATCCTAATACATAAAAAATTCCAATTTGCTGAGATTAGATTTGCTAATATAACTAGTGTCGAATACACGGCTGTTAAACTTTTCTGCCGAAATAATAAAGTACTGGTCTTGTCCTCCATATACATTCACCCTTCTCGTGAACCAAACTTCCCTAGTGCAGACATCTCACAAATAATCCAACAGTCTCTGCCAGCACCTTTCATAATAGGAGGAGACTGGAACGCACGACATACTGCATTTAATGACATCAAATGCAACAAATACGGCTGTCAACTCCTTGATCTCCTCCGACTTCATCCATATGTCTACGCAGACTGCCCGTTGCAACCCACTCGAATTTGCAGCTCAACCAAGTCAACAATCGATTTCTTCCTAAAGTCTACAGATAGCTATTCATCTAATCCTCCCACAGTGTCATTCACATTCCCTTCGGATCATGGCTCTGTCCACACCTCGGTTCAAATCCCCTCGCTTGAACCACTCTACACTCTGAATCCTATTCCAAATTTCACCAAAACAAACTGGAAAAAAGTCAATAAGGATATTGCTGCTAGCTTTTCAAAATTTTCTTTACCGGAATCTTCTAACCTGCCCCCTAGACAAATTGACCAAGCAGCGGCCCAAATAGAGCAAATACTGGGAAATGCTCTCTTCAGCCATACTCCCACTATCGTTCCTCATAATCACTTAGGAAAACCCCTACCCAACCTACTCACAAAATTATTACGTATAAAAAAACAACTCCGACGAAAATTGCACACTAGCTACTCACCTTTTATTAAACAACAGATCCAGCTATTGACCTCCCTGATAAATGGACAACTAAAAGTTTTCACTAATCAGACCTACACACCCACCTTAAACAGTATCAAACCAAATCGCGATCTATTTAAAAACATAAACAGACTAACGGGTCGCAAACTCAAGCCTCGAACAGATTATCTTATTCACCCAACTAATAATAACATCGTCCAGTCGGACACTGATATAGCAAACTGTCTCGCTGAACATGTCTGCAAAGTCCATAAGCAAAACGATACCCTCCCAGTAACAAATTTCCACGATACCGTGAACGATTACATTCCACGCTCACTGGAGCCATCCCTCACACCATTTATTACTGAATTCACCGAAAGCAATAAAGCATCACACCCCGTAGGAATCGACACATTCCTAAGCCTTGAAGAACTATCCGAAGTCATTACTTCACGTAACAATAAAAAATCGACTGGCCTAGATGGAATCCCTAACCTCCTATTCAAAAGACTCCACCCAGGCAACTTGCTCCCGATTCTCGTTCTTCTCAACCACATAATAAACGCTTCACATTTTCCTAAAAGTTGGAAAACAGCGGTGATCGTCCCTATTAGCAAATCTGGGCCCTCCAAGTACCCGGATAACTTCCGTCCGATATCGCAGCTAAACTCGCTTAGCAAGATTCTTGAATGTAAAATCTACAAAAATCTTCTCTCATTTGCCAGGGATAACTCCCTCATTCAGAACTCTCAATTTGGCTTCCGCTCACAACACTCCACTTGTCATGCTCTCTTAAAACTGACACATGATGTGACGACCCACCTCCAAAACCAATCCCCAACGGTATGTGTCTCCCTAGACATAGCTAAAGCATTCGACTGTGTCTGGATCGCAGGACTGTTATACAAACTTCATTCAATGTATGGATTAAACATCCACTCCACAAAACTTCTCGCTTCTTACCTCTCTGATAGAAAGTTCATGGTGAAAATAAACTCAACTCTCTCGACACCTTATAGCATAACCGCAGGAGTTCCTCAAGGATCCATCCTCGGCCCACTACTATACCTTCTTTATACATCAGACGCACCGCAGCCACTGTTACCCAATACAACAATGCTCAACTATGCCGACGACACCTTAATTTATTCAAGCAACAAGCTTGTCAAGGAGGCAAGAAACTGTATTAACAGATATCTCCCAATCCTGTCAGCCTACTTTACCAAGTGGAGAATTCAACTAAATCCAACCAAAACTCAGCTCATAGTTTTTAAAGGCAGAAACGCGAGTTGTACAAACAACACTATTCGCTGCCATAATAAAATCAGAATTAAAATAAATAACAATATAATTAAACCCTCCAAAACCTTAAAGTATCTAGGTATAACCTTTACCAACAATCTGTCATTCTCCGCCCACATTAAAAATACGATTCGTAAAGCCACAACCCAACTGAACCTCTGCAGAAAAGTCATGTACAAACCGAATAGTCTCTCTCCCAAAGTCAAATCACTTATCTACAAACAAATAATCAGACCCACTCTCACATATGCATGCCCGATATGGTACCATATTACACCCGCCCAAATGGAGAAGCTACGCATTTTCGAAAGGAAATGCTTCAGACTTATCACTGGCCTCAACCGACATCCTAACTCCCACAAATATTACAACAGTAGTTCGCTCTACTATGCCGCTAATATTGAACGTATAGATCGACGCTTCCTCGAGCTGTCCATCAAATTTATCGAAAATCTTACCAATAATCCCAATCCGATAATAAATGCGCTCACATCGACTCCGTCAGACAACCGAACTGCCTACCCGAACTGTCTCCACACCAGAACCCTCTTCACCTCTGGCAGGTTGGTCAACAACTCCAATGAGATCGTATACCACAATACTGAACTCTCACCTCACCAGTTTAAATATTGTAATATACAACCCTTCTCTAATATCTTGCGTTTCAACGACCAATCGGAAAGTGTTCCCCCAACCCATATCCCCGACTCATAGTACCCACCCTAACCCAAATTCCACCCATCAACCACTATACCTCCCGCCCCACCCTATTCTAACTTATTGTAATAATAATAGATTTAATAATTAGATAAGCTAGGCTAAGCTAAGTTAAGTTAAGTTAAGCAAATTAGTTATAGGTTAAGTAAATAATTATATCCTGGTTTTCTGACCTTTTCCAGGAATCCCCACCTACTCCTATCTTGTCCACCCATGAAATATATAACTTTATAATAATGTTTGAAAAATGTACTAGCAAGTATGTGTAAACGATTAAAGCTAAGATAATTATAAGTTATCTGTATTACTTATTGTAACAAATCATTTATGGTCAATAAATACAGAAATGTAAAAAAAAAAAAAAAAAGGATTTTAAGAAAAAATTTGGTTAGGTTCCGTACCCCCTTTTCCTTTCCTATCTGTCGTTATTAACATTCGGTTCTTCAATTTTACACAGGATCATTACTTTTTTTTACACAAACGTGCGCACAAAAGGGAATTTTGAAGTACCCTTAAATGTCAGAGCACAGTGCGAGCGGATGGAAAGGAAGTGGATAAGGAGAGGCGGTGTCGATGTATATTGGTCTTGAATGGCTGGGCATCACAACGACGAGGAAACACATGATCAGATAGAGCATTCCACATTCGTGTAGTTTGGCTAAAGAATGACCCTCTATGTTTATTTGTGCCCTGAAGTTGACTTTCAATGTGAATTGATGCGCATTCTCAGATTGACGGGTATCGCAAGAAAATGTCTGAATGGCGGAACACATTCAGCAAGTTCAGCTGAGCAACGACCGTGGTAATACCTATAGAAAAAAGATAGGTATGTTAAGTTCCGTCTATGTTGCAATGACTGAATTAAACGACTCACTGCTGAGTCGCCAATAGGTTTCACTGTTCGTTTTTGCATCCTATCGAGCACATGTAATGCAGTTTTGGATCCAACTGACCAAATATGGGAGGTGAACTCCATTTTTGGACGAATATACGCGTTGTAAATAGTGGCCAGGTTGGATGGAGTGAAGTATCTTTTGCATCTCTTAAGGAGCCCTGTGGGGGTTGATTATATCTACCTGACATGGGCACAAGTTCAACTCAACACCCCAACACTTGCCATTGGTTTCTCTGAAAATTGTCCACGAAATAAAACAACTTCAAGCAAGCGAAAGAAATAAATTGGCACGCAAGTATGGTATTTCGTTATTAAGTGTTCTTTATTTAATCTACGTTATGGCATTGGCACATGCGCATAACATTGGGAGTTCACAATTAAATTCACCTAATCCTTTAATGAGAGTTAACAGTAAGTTCACTTAATCCTTTAATGAGAGTTAACAATAAGTCCGCTTAATCCTTTAACTAGTGGGCGCCTGCACTTCTTCAGGATCGTTGAAAATGTCAAACGAAGTTCACTTTAACGATCAAAACGAATTTCTCGACTTGGTGACTAAGAGGAAACACGGCATTCCAACTCGACTATTTTGACGGTGTTAAAACAAAACTGGCTACTTTTTAACGCGGCTGGTAAAAAGGTAACGCTAAGCAGGTGCGACTGTTCGCTGTGGTGATAGAACTCTGACTCTCCGATGCAATCCACATCCCATTAGATGCAACGGTGGTGGATCACACCCAGGTGGGAGGAGCGAATCGGATCTACTTGGCGCCGACCATGGGCGATCGAAACGGAGGTAAATGGGAGGATTTCCCGTATGCCCGTATAGGACAAGTACGATGCCCCTTCGTCTGCCATACAGACAACGAACGGCCCTGCACCTGTTCAAACAAAGGAACGAGCATAAGGGGCTGCGGGCATTGTTGTCATAAATCATCGTGATGAACGCCTGAGAACGAAATAGGTCTCTGTGTCCTAAGTAAACAGACACGCCATTTCAACGGTCATACGATGAGATGTACATCGTTCGTGGTTTAGCCGATATTACAGGGAATCATTGTCGTGTTTACTTAGGCGTTCATGATCATGCCGTTGTAGGCGATACATTCTTCGGTGAAGATAGGTCAACCGAAGATTTGAGATTTGTTTGCATAAATGTGCTTGTACATGGGTACGATGGTGAGGAATTTGAATTGCAGATGTGCAAGCATACGTCTCGCTCAGGGTGGCCGTGGACCAGTGGTTGGTAAGTAGAATAAACACAGTGAGGCTACTGTGTGTTTGTTTAGTTTACAGACAAGAGCATCATATGGCATGATCATGCTTAAGTAACAATCATGTTCATGTCCAGATCCCATAATGGGTTGCTGGCCGATAAAAGGGAATTGGTTACAATGTTTGTAAACCTAAGGATATGGGGGCAATATTTAATTAGCAAATGTTAGGGAAACTATCGGCTGCAGCTGTGTCAACAAGTCAGCTGATCGGCGTATCTTCTTGGACCAACGGATTGTTGTTTGAACGATCGACCGATGGTTCAGCAGATAAGGCAAGGGTGAACATGTCATGCACGTGTATGAGAAAGTGCTTCTCAGCAAAGCGCATTGACATGTTCGGGGATTCATGTCGGTTACATGACGCGGTAAACGAATTCGATTTCAGGAACATGATGCGTTGGATACAAGCATGCCCCGGGGTGAAAGTTTGATGGTAATCTTGCCGTGGGCTTATGTTTTCAGGTGGAAGGTGGTGCAGGGTAGCTTACGCTGCTCATTTGCAGGTGAGTATAATGACTTGCCTGGTAAGTGGGAGACGGTTAATTAAAAGGGAGTGGGTGGTTCTTTGGGAATGCCTTAAAGAACCCCCACAGCCACATACATTTGCCTGCACTTTTTGCAGCTTCAAATATGTGGTCATTCCAATTAAGAGTCAAATTATTTCGAGTGCCGAGGATTGATAGCTCCTTGGCTTCGTCGATTCAAGTGCCGTTTATCGATAGTATATTGACCTCACGGTTCGCCTTTGACGACAAAAGGCAGCACTGAGTTTTTAAGGCATTGAATTCTACTCGGTTAGATAATCCTCATTGATATATCTTGTTGAGGTCGGAATTGAATGCATCAAGCATAACCTGCTGGTTGGTAATGACATTCGAAGAGTTTGGTAGGGAATGCTCACATGAGGAAGAGAAATTTAACGTGCTATCGTCAGCAAACGAGTGAATTGGGTTTGCATGTGCCGTTCATTGACAGTATATTTACTTTGGGGTTCGCCTTTGACTTACTCAAGAACTGAGTTGTAAAAATAGAAAAAAAGAAGATAAACATTGCGACTGGAGGGATAGGAGATGGTCAGGGACGAGTGTACATAGGATAATCGTCAGCCTGATCCTGTGTATCTATCCTGCGAATGTGGGACAAGTAGTGAAGAGACCGAACCTGACTAGTATATTTAAGGAGTAGACTATGTAGAGCGATCGCGAAACGTAGGGATTAGAGAATTCTTTCTACCAGTGTTACACAAAACCAAGGGCAGCTTTTGTCTTGAGGATAATATCATCAATATGTGGTGTTATCACTCCTCTCCCTGTGCTTCCTCAATTGCGAGTGGGCGAACAGTTAAATAAAATAAATATGTATTCCCTTTTAAAATTTATAATTTTATTATTAATATTTATAGGTGGCTTTTTTTCTTTGATAAATTGCTTAATTTTTAAAACTACTTATTTGTTTAAGTTACAATTTAACTCTGTGTTATTTTAGAATTTAACTCTGAGTTGTTTTACAATTTAACTCTGAGTTATTGTCTTTGCAACTACTCTTTTTATACCCAAATTATTGGGGGACAATCGCAGACGATGCACTCTATTCTTCTCCACTTTGGATGACCCCGAAGTCAAGGCATTTACCCTGCCACCGTTTCGATCAGACAACTTTGACCCATATTGAGTGCATCTGCCTGATACGAGTCACTTGTATTGCTTAATTGCTATTACCACTGAATTAAGATTCGTTTAAACGATATTTCATTTAATTGGTCCACTTAAAGTGCAGTGGCCTTGATTCAAGGAATTCGTTGTGTCACTTCGAATTACCGGTGGCAATTCGTCATTATGCATGTACCTTTCTTTCGTAGGCGTCAGCATTTTGACGGGGATTTCCTTTTTGCAGTTTCCGCCAATTTCTTTAAAGTCATCATCACTTCATGCAACAAATCACTGCGAGGAAGATCATCAGCAGCTCTAATATAATAGAGTTATTAGAGAACAGTTGGTGGCCCTACTGTCGCAGTGTATCTGAAATTAAGTCAATTACAAAACGACAAACTGTAGCATCTCACTTTGCATTAATTCCCTCTCTGAGAGTAACTCAATTGACGTTTGTTTAGAATGCTGATTCGTCTTTCTAATGCATGTATATGATCAGTGACATCAACAAAGACCAACAACAATGATCGTGCTTAAGGCACAAGACCAAACCAAAATCTCAATAGCCCCCAGGGTGATTCTTGCCTTGAAACGTTTATTAACATCGAAACCTCAGTCACCAACTACGTACCAAAATGAAGGCAACAACACAACCAGTTAGCTAACAGAAGCCTCTTCCAACCCGGAACAACGCAAACTTGGAGAAAAAATCACCTCCTTTGATCATCTCCTGTCTCCACATGCGCCAACAACGCGAAGAAAACGTCATTCTCGTTCGTAAAACCAAGCATCGAATGTAAGCCATTGGCTACCTCAAATGCCAGCCGTATTACTACGCGGTGGTGTCAACTGAATACAACGCTTAACAACCGGTCGCATGATGTCGTGGCTCGAACTAACTGCCAACATTTCTGTTCTAACATGAGTGAACTCGTGGCTATGAACGGAACCTACCAGCATAAAAGATGCTCGTCGTTATTATTTTCAGTCTGAATCTGTCTCCAAGGGGAGATGGTGGTATTATATATTTTATACGAAAGTTTATTCTAAATATATGTTTTTAATCGAGAAAGTTGCAATGAGGGCTTCTGTGTTGTGTTATCTTGGGTTCTAAAAAGGGAAAGTGCTACTCTAGATATCGTTCGTTCTACATGACGACGTGTGTTTACCACCGTGTTCCGAAGTGAGGTGTGAAATATCGTTTGGATGCCATGAACTCATTCAAATCCTGCCTCAGTAATGGGACTCATTACTTAATTAATTGGTGTGTAAAAGCTGGAAAACGTGATTAGCAGAAGCAGCAGTTCTACGATGATCGTTACTCCCATGGTAACAAACGGTCGACAACCACCACCCATACAGCCCGCGACTCCCAGTGGCACACCATTGATCCTTATCAAAGTCCACAGAGTGACCTGGGATTTGCCTCGGATTCATCTGAGTTATACAATACAGCCAAGTGAGGTTTGTGGTTATAACACATGGTTTCTTCGAAGAGTTTCAGTGAGATTGGATCAATTGCTGATTCTGCGAAATGCTCCACAAGCAACTTCCATTTGAGAAACGCATTCAATAGATTCCACATTTGAAGTAATTCGGCTAGTGTTTTTACGTGTAGCAAGCTATCCCGAGTTAAACAGTGGGAGCACTTAAATGGTTTAGGTTTTGTGTGGTTTCTATCGTCTTTTTTTTCGGTTGGTTCAAACAGAAAATTGCTCCAAGTAGAGAATTGTGCGGAGTGTCTATCTGTATATCTTCACTGTGATTATTTACCAGGCTCTTCTTGAAAGCTTCTTCACTAGTGAAGTTCACTTGACGCACTGGCGTGAATGTATATATACAGATTGTTCGAGAGAATATTGTACTGGAGTTATTGCTGTCATGCGGTACTTGAACTTTTCTCGGGAATTCTTTCACTAGTCTTGTTGGTATTATTACTCTATGGAAATTCTTCAATTTCACTAGACATTATAACAATGACTTGTAAATTAATAGAGTACAGCCATCATCTTTTCTCGGATCCGTAACTTTCGTGGGGCAGAAAGGTCAGGTTTTCATTTCGACGTCATGAGATTGACAAACGACTACGCCACAGTCATCACCAATATTTGAATTCCACACTGGGTGAAAATCGGAATTATCTGCATTTGCTGTATCTTTTCCCGAGTGCTTAACTTTCGTGGCGCATAAACGTCAGGTTTTCATTTCGACGTCATCACACCCGCAAGCGTCATGAGACCCACAAACGACTACTCCATACTCATCACCAATACTTGATAAAAAGACTTCTTTATTTAAAAACTGGATAGGTTCAATAAACCAAGATTTACATTCAATAAAATACGTTTCTTGGGAATTTATTTCATAAATTATCATTATCACAAAATTCATAAAACTTGTTTGGGGAGGAAGTATTGTGCCAAACACGGGCACTCCGTTCACTTTCCTCCGCCAACATGACTTCATACAAAGTTCCAACAAGTATCGTTCGCAAGCCAACAAACCGAACATCAAAATACGGAGCGGACAACATAGAAAATGACGCAGGACAAAACTGCACAACACCGGAAACAATTTAAACCAGAAAAGTAAAACACTGGAATGTTACGTTAATGTTTTATTCACTAAATAAAAACCACTGCTTATGTTACAATATTGATCTTGATGAAATTTAATATTAACACTACTTTATATAATTTTGATATTTCGAGAAAGGAAGACCTGTGCTAAGGCCGGAGGATGTTTATTAATTCATTCTTGGATAACACTATACGTGGGCAATGCGAGTTATGTCTATGAGATAGCACGACCAGCGTGGTCGGCAGGTGGAATTAGACTCGGCGATAAACGGCTCGTGCAGAGCCAAGTCGCTAATGGGGTGAGTTTCTCCGAGAGAGAAAGTGTTCCTCTCCACTAAGGATACGTTGAACCTACCACAAGAGAGACGTAAAGTCTCTCTGTGTGGGACAGAAAACCAGATCTCGTAATGGAGATCATGGTAGTATGTGTGCATGGGCGATCGTGAAGATCATAATGTTCAACACACGCGCGAGGGCGATGGATAAACGAAGCAGACAGGCGGTAAGGAAAAAGCGACCGTGAAGGACGTTGGTAGTACACATGTATGTGTGTACATGGGTTCTTTCGTGAGACAAAGCCACGAGAACAAATCTGAAACGATGAAAAGGGCATAGAGTGTATTCATGAGATGCGAGTTAGGTAAAGCAAACAAACCGAATATCCTTGGATGATAATTGGTTTTCTGTTTGCTCATGCCGCTGCTGATGAGAAGCAGATTCTGAAATATGAAAAGACAAAGGGAACGTTTGGGTCCTTGTTTGAGATGTGCATTGCGGCTAAATAAATAGGCGGCAATGCAATGTGGAAATGTGCTAATGGGTTTTAGCTAGATTAGCGGGAAATGGTTTTTATGGCATCGCTGGTAAGGGTAAGTATTGAATTTGCATTTGCTTATGCTGTAGGCTTTAATTGGTGCCAAAAGACGCGAGATGCGTATATTTGTTTTGATTCCTTGGGTGTAGGTCGTCAGCCAATGTGTATGTATGGTGATTTATGATACACTTGGTGATTCCTGTTATGATGGTTACTTTGTATGTAAACCAAATCATTTTGTTTTCAGGAATTCGTCTAGGGGGATTTGCCTGGCACCGAAAGTGCCGAATTGGTGGTGGGATTCCTGATAAGTTAGGAAAGAATTCTTACAGGGAATTTATATGCGAAGAGATGCATGAAATGTAAGGATTCTTTACAGGGACTTTTAGATTACAAATTTGATCCATTTGATGTGTGTCGGATTTACAGGAGCCTAATGCGATTGCATTAGTAAAAGCCTATCCATACTGGGATGAAGTTATGGGGGTTGTCAGGCAAGTGGGCCGTGGGGTTTGACGGAACCGCCACACTTGCTCGACACGTGTTCTCCTGTATCTTCGCCTTTTCTGCTCAGATATTTGCCGTGTTTTTGTGATCTAAAGATCGAAGTTAGTTGCTTTATACCCAGGGCCTTAGACAGCTCCAAGGAAAAGGTCCATTGGCAAACTTGGAGCTACATATAGGCCAGTCTACAGGGTATGTCCACAAAGAATAACGAGTAGGACGAGAATCCTGAATAAAATAAAACACGTAGACCAGTATGGTTTGAAAATGCGGCGTTCGACTCGATTCAAGGAGTTCAAGATGCTTCGTCGAGGTGCCATACGAGTATTCAGGTTGCAGAGTTACCGACAATTAGAAAAAAAAAAATAAAAACACTGGCAGCGGCGTGTTGATGCTCGTGGGGCATATTTGGAAAAGTCTTGAGGCACTGTACAAAAATGTGAATAACATTTTTTATTTTGACATGAATTCCAATATTTTCCGGGAACACGGGGATCTTGCTTCTTGCTGCTGGAAATGAGAGTCAATTATTTCCCGTTTTTCCTATTTAGGGAAAAACTGGTCCGTCCCTTTGTGGCGGTTCCGCCAAATCCCACGGTTTACCCCCATAATCATCACCCAAGGCGTTTAAGTCCTCGGCAATGCATTCGCGTTCGGCACCTAAAAATGCTGCACGCATTTAAGAGATCAAATCTATGATCTTTAAGTCCCTGTAAAGAAAACTTACCTTCATGCATTCTCTTCGCATACCATTGCTCCTGGAGATTTCTTTATTAACTTACCAGGAATTTCCAATCAATTTCGGCATCTACGTCGCCAGTCAAATTTCCTTACATGAATTCCGGTAAACAAATAATTAGATTTACATACATTTGTAACCTTCATGACAGGGACCATAAATATTGCGCCGTCTATTTTCCTAGCCGCGTCATGTACCTTTTCATACATATTGCCTGGCAGCCTTTTTTGTTTGTCGTATCAATAAACAACCCAAGCAGCTGCATATAATTAGCGCAATAGACGCTGAAGCCAAATTCTCCAGCATTTCCTAATGCAAACATGAACCCGGTTTCTACTGCAGCCGCCATAAACATCCAATTTGCTTTTACCACCTTTTTCTCCCAACGTCGAAAATAGCGACGAGGCATCGTGTAAACAATGACCCGCATTACCAACGACGTATTTGGTAATTTTTCCCTATTGTCCTGGCCGCCTGCCTGCTTTCAAACACGTGCAACAACATTGAATCTGTTCGATCGCGCACATATACCACTGGACACACCCTTAAGAGAACAGTTTTTCTCTCTCTTCCTTTTTTTTCTTAGCGAAATCATCTCTGCATGAGATGACGATCGTTGAGTCGTATTCCAACCTTCAAGGCGGTCGGGTCACTGCCATTCGCCGTACCGGCGCCGGTACGGTGTGGTATCTAAGAGTCGTGTCGAAGTGCTTAATCCGTGTTAAAATTAATTAAAACTAAGTCCGCACCATGTGTGCTTTAATAACCGATAAAATAAAAGTTATAAATTACAAACGACAAGCCGCAAGTGTTTTCATTTGGTTTTACCTCTGGTGGATGGTATACTGAGACGATGTACTTGTTTTGTTTCTTTTGGTGGACAGTGCATTTGACTTTTTTTCCCGCGGAACCTTAGTAACAATAAATTAGTGTGTTTAACTTTTCCTGTGTTGATGTCGCGGAGTTTCGCTTCGTGTTTCCTTCTCGGTGCGTCTGTTTTCCCCTCAGAGACATTTTGCTGTTTGTCCTGTCGTTGTGTCCGGAGAACTGTTTTCAGCGGAATTATTATGGAGGAGGAAGTGAATCAAGTGCCCATCATCATCATCATCATCGGCACTACAACCGGGAGCCGGTCTTGGCCTTATTTAGCAAGTCCTGAGGCTTGTTAAATTTTCCATAATGATTTATTTTGTCTGGGCAAGGTCATTAGTCTTGCGCCAGGGGCTCCCCGACGGGGAATCGAACCCCGGTCTCCCGGGTGACAGGCGGGTATACTAACCACTATACTATCGAGGAGCCCGAATCAAGTGCCCATGCTGGTACATTACTTCCGCCCCACACCTTCCCTGTCTGTCGAATTGGCCTTGGCAAATTGCTGCTCCATATTTTGGTATATTTTTTACTCAGTGCTTCTCTTAGGTCTTGCATTTGGTATAGATTGGAAAATGTTCGTCATGAAATAAAAGCAGAATTATTGTTTTTGTAAGGCACATGTGTGGCGTTTCTAACAGATACACACACAATACACTAGGAAATAATGAAGAACACCGAACGAAAATCGAATAAGAAAATGCATCAGAACCATATACCATAGCGATAACGTTTGATATACTTGAGTTTAAAAATCGAATTCAAAGCACGGCCAGTAGCCTGATGTGTTACGCATTGGTTCAATTTTTGGTGATTCGAATCATACGTCCTTCACTATCATCCCAAACGCTATACATGCACACTCCGTTCCATAGCGACTGAAAACCTATCCATTATCATCGTATGTACCATGCCCCAGCGACTACATTCGTACAGCAGGCAAAAAAAAAAACGACTTTTGGGACACTCTGTATTTTGCAGTACTAACTATTCATAAAATATTTTTCTATAAACAAATAAGATTGACCAATCGATGCGTCCATTCCTTCCAAACTACCTCTTTTTCATCCTTTAAGGGTATCCAAAAATTCTTTTTACGCGTACCAACGTCCTTAATCCCAGCTACATTAAACTGACACGACTACGCATGTCTTAACTGATGTATATATTGTTCAACATCCTCATATCCACCATATACGTTCCTGTAAGTCACACTGTGATGTTTACGTCACTCGTTTCAAAACAGAACACAGCTTTGGCTCATTACCATTTGACCTAAATTTGGCCAAGAGTGTTTATCTCTTAATTTAACATCCCGCGATAAACTCGTGCTAACCATAATTTAAATTTAAAAAGAAGAAGCTTAAGTAGCTTTCGTTCTACATCATCGTGAAGAACACGACACAATCCTGCTGGTTCTGATGATTATTGTCCTTGTTATCACTTCGGCCCAGTCGCCCAACATGTATGAGCTGTTCCCATTTTGCAAATTCCTTTAAACGATCGTAGAGTGATTAGGAGCATTAGTTACCATCTCGGTCGAAAAACTATCATCTCATGTACGACCCACTAGAATTCATGACCCGTTTTCAGGAGCATTAAAAACGGTTATTAGTCGTGATGTCCACATAAATCCTCCATAAAGATGTAAAACTGAAAATCATTCCATCCAATTACACTTCCAGTCCTCATCAGCTAGTTGCACATAAATCCGATGGCATACGAGGCGATGGATCGGCATCAAATTTTCTAGGCAATTACATCAATTCCTCTAAAGTCGACCTCCATAAAAAGGGATTGCAATATAGTCCGTATACCCGTTCGAAGCCTTCACCATTCTGGTTGGAATACATGCAGAAATAATCTTTCGCTATTCAACTCGAGCTATGAAGTCTTTAGGGAGCGAAACCCCCATTCACCCGTTTGGCCGCTTTATATTACATTGGTATTCATATAGGGAGAGGTTCAAATCCAAAGCTCACATCCCTACCACCACCCTATGTCTATTTTTGTAATGCCTGAGACTGAGACTGTCGCTTACATTACAAAAGATCAAGGATTCCTTTTTGCGCTCCAAAAAATTCATTAATCACTGTCAAGTGATATTTGCAGATAACATGTGGTTACTGGTAGATGGTAACTACTTGGCCTTATGTGGCTTTGCGCCCCTTATATGTTTGAATGAAGAGATGTGTGCGTGCGAGGAGGCAAAAGTGATAGGATGCACCGCTATCCAACACCGAACTAACTCGTAAGACCATAATGGAGTTTTCATAATTCCAAAGTTCGGTTTTTTTTTTTCGTTTTGATTTGTGTATCCTCGAATCCAACCGCCCACTAAACCGTGCAAGCTAACAGAGGCAACAATCCATCAACCCACCATTCTGACGAGCCATCAATTCACCACGGTATGTTATGCCTTTAATAGACCTTTACGCTTTTATACACAATTATCTGGGGACGTGGAAATATCCCTTTTGCAATTCATGATGAATAAAAATTCGCTTGAAAAGCCCGATTCCGTTTGCATAAGGATACATGTAAGCAAATTACATGATTAAAGTTGTCCTCTGCGTGTACGGGCGTGTGTGTATGTGGAAACATTGCGTTTCGTTCCGCAGACATGAAACCAGAAAAGAACGGCTTGCCTAAGAGGCTATAAAGGACCCAATTAGCTTATATGAACACATCGTATCCTTTTGTAGATTTTAAATAAATTGTTGCGATGAGAATATTTTACGAGAGCACGTTATAAGGGATTCTTGTGGTTTCGGAGGCTTTTATGTTCCTCTGTCCTTGTTGCCATTGTCGTTTTGTACAGCAGATAAATCAGAGGCGTAGAGGCAATGAGATGACAAAATAATGGTTGTACTCCGAAAAAAACACATCGCCGCAAGGAGAACCTACATGAATTCGTATCCATGTGACAGAGTTGTTCCCAAGAGAACTAGGATTGTCTCATTCTCTTACACTGAAAGTGGGGTGCTACAAGGGTAATTTATGAGTCCCCAACTATTTATGGTGAACACTATAAAAGAATCACCACCCAGAGCCTACAGTTCGGTGCCTCGTTCACCCGTAACGAGTAATTGAATGGAAACATCTCTATCAACCCATAGAACTCCTGACCACCACAACGTGCGTAGTCAAAAGCACTCGACCAGCCAACCAAGCAAAGTCAAACAAACATCCAACTCCGACACTTTATTTGTCTTTTTCACTGTTACTGGCTTCGATTTAGTAAGTATTTTGAAGGCAATCAATTGATAACAGTCCACTTGGCAGGCAATTTCATCGACAGATGGATTCAAATGACCCCTTGCTCGTAGGAGGAAAAGCCAACTTTACCCTCAACTGATACCCAGTGACAGACCTTAATTGATTGACTTGGCTAATACCGAATAATAGCTACAAAATGAACCGCCCGCAGTGTTTCATTCAATCCTGAGGCAATTTGTAAATATTATAATGTCCAGAATTACCAAACCCCAAAAAAGGAGAACCAAGGACCATCTTAATCCTGCAACCAAAAAGGGGGCAGAATGATTGATTAATCTGCTGAGTGGGGTTCGCCTAATGTCCACCATCAAGGAAGCTACAAATTCACAATTTATCTTCTTTGTCACTGGGCTTGCGAACCGAGAAGAGGGTTGCGACGGAAGCAAGTAAACTTGCGACTTTTTGTTGGGTTTATGTATCAAGCTTAGGAAGGTGTCTCAATGGATAATGCGATAATAAATGCTGGGCATCTTTGATGGGGATCCAAGGGAATCCAGATCCTGTGAGAACAGCGTGATTGTTAAACCATCTCACCGCCATTGGTAGGGCATAAGACGTATCCGCCATAACACGTGCATACAATTCAAATGAAGATGTATCAACGTGAATACAATCATTCGGTAATGAAGTGGAAATGAAGTCCTGGCCATCGATGGGATTTTCCAATCGAAGGTTTGTAGGTAAACGTCGAAAGAGCCTTTGCTTCTTCCTAAGGGTTTATGTAGTATTATTCCTTTAATTGAATTAACGCATAAAAAAAAGTGTTTCTTATTGTTTTACAATGGAAATGAAAAAGGAAAAAGAGAAGGCAATAAATCAACCTCTATTTATTTGTGGTTAAGGTGTTTGTATTAAACTTTTGTCACAGGGTTGAAGAAAGTGATGATAAAGATGGATAGATCGTCTCACTGCTCCTCGATAGTATAGTGGTTAGTATACCCGCCTGTCATGCGGGAGACCGGGGTTCGATTCCCCGTCGGGGAGCCTGGCGCAAGACTAATGACCTTGCCCGGAAAAAACAAATCATTATGGAAAATTTAACATGCCTCAGGACTTGCTAAATAAGGCCAAGAACGGTTCCCGGTTGTAGTGCCGATGATGATGATGATCGTCCCACTGTGACAAGAATAGATAGTTAGGGCTCGGATTTATAAAATACCACATATACCACAGTTTGAAATTATTTTACAGATAGTGGTTCTTCAATAAGTCTTTACAATTACCAATAGATGGTGCTTGTAGTATCTAAAGTTGCTCATTAAGCATTTGCCCGAAATATTGGGTCTGAATAAAATGGTGGCAAAATGGGAGTGCCTACTCTCAGTAAAAAAATAAAGGCAACAGTAAGGTCGACTTTGAAGATGTTTTGGCGCTTTTCCGTCGAAATTCGGACGAGCTTTCGTGTCGATACATAACTGTGGTAATTAGGATACACTTCTACGCTCCAGAGACAAAGGAATAATCAAAACAATGAGTTTTTTAAGGCGAAGAGCCTCCAAAGAAGGCGAAGACAGTAAAGTCGCCCGTATAGGTCGTGGTAAGCGTATGTTACGATGTATGCAGAACTGTGGAGCAGGTGGACCTCAGGGAACACATATAAACATCAGAGGTAAGAAGTATTTAAATATCTGGGAACGAATTAGTTAAAGAATTTAAATATCTGGGAACGAAACTGATTACCAGTAACAAAATGTCGAAGGAAATTAACAAAATACTGCATTCCGGGAACGTAGTTGGCACGCAGTCAGTAAACTGCTGAAATACAAACTGGTGTCACGTAACGTTGTGGCGGTTCCGCCAAACCCCACGGTCCACTTACCTGAAGAACCTCCATAACTTCGACCCAATCTTATAAGTTCGCTTTGCTTCACGCATCAAATAGATCAAGTTTATTTAACTAAAAGTCACTGTAAAGAATTCTTACCTTTCATGCATCTCTTCGCATACAAATTCCCTACAAGAATTCTTTCCATTATACAGGAGCATTAAACCAAAATCTATTCGGTACCTTCGGTTACCAGGCCAATTCCAACCTTCCCACATCTGCACCGCAATCTCCCCGCAGCAAAAACATTTCCTTCCCAAGGATAATTAATGCTTTCAATGCATTACCTGGAAATGCGTGCAAAGAATTTTTCCTACAAGGGCATTCATACATGTGTCAATGCATCCCTGCATTAGCGACCAAGAACCGAATTTCCAATTAGTGTAGATATTCACACTAGAGTTCGATCCTGGCGTCGCCGTAGATGCCATGCATAATTGACACAGATGGTATACACAGCCGTCATTGTGTAACCATCTAAATTACTTTCCGAAGACTTGCAACTATTGATTCAGCTGCAAGCACTTCTGTCGGAAATACTTCTGTGTTTGAATCTTCAAACAATCACCAACGATGCGCTTAGCCGCCGGATTGGATTCAATAGCATAAACATATGCAAACAAAAGAATCCGAATCTCCCAGTCGGCCGAGATACGATATACGATATCCATTGTATAAAGCACCGCAACCCCTTTTAGCATCTAATGAGTGGCTAATATTTACTCAGCTGACGCTCATTACCGAACGATGCCTTCTCCGTTGTTCCTTTTCCCCCGTTGTAGGTTTCTTTGCTAAATGCATCGATAGACACGGTGATGTGTACGAACACACACGCACACCACTCGGGGCCAGAGATCGCCTCCCATTGGTCACTGGTCAAAGGAAATTTCATTTTCTTTTCACCACACCACCAAAGTCACCCCATTAGCAAGTCGGCTCTGCACGAGCCAAAGATCGTGGAGTCCTTTACCACCCACCGACCGAGCCGGTTGTGTCCCCCCCCCCCCATCCCGGAGCGCGCGGGGACGCGAAAGTCAACCGCGAGTCGCGTGGTTAACGTTTGTCACCGGATCGGAAACTGTTTAATTAACCATAAGATAACGTTATAATTAACAAACAATGTGCGAGAGCTTAGATTAAAATACGCAATAAGGTCCAGTGACCGTAATAATAGAGTAATCATTTAATAAACAATCCACAGTGTGCTTTGTTTTATTCCACTTTCTGTGGACGGTGTGTTGCAGAGTTTCGTTTAGATCTTTGTGTTAGACTGTATTCGGCAAAGGAGTGGAATTTTCTTTCATTGTTTAGCGAACTTATAATGGCGGAAGAAGGGAACCCCGTGCAGTAGCCCTGCACACAATACTTCTTCCTCACAACGTAAAGCTCTACGTCTATAGAACCATAATCATGCCGATTGTTCTATACGGATGAGAAACATGAGGTATTCGAGAATAAAGTTCTAAGGGTTATCTTTGGTGGAAATATGACGAGGAGGCAGGACAATGGAGGAAACTCCACAACCACGAATTGGAAGACCTATGCTGCAAACCTACAATAGTGAGAGGACTCAAGTTGCGAAGATTAAGATGGACCGGACATGTGGCGCGACTGGGCAACGATGAGTAGAATTCTTGATGGTAGACCAACGGGAGAGAGGCCTATAGCGTCTGAAATAATAGTGAAGAAGATCGTGTGATTCGAACTGATGCTATGACAGTTTGAATCACGAAAAAAAAATGAACCTAAGCGTTACCCATCAGGCCACTGGCCGTGTTTAGAATTTGATTTTTAAACTCGACTATACTCCACCGATGTGAATTATTTTTGTTATCGCTATGGTATACGGCTCTGATGTATTTTTCTTATTCGATTTTTCGTTCGTGTTCTTCACTATTTTGCTTGTGAATTGTGTGTGTATCTGTTAGAGTCGCCACAGACCGATAGGACGGCCGCGACAGAGATGGGAGTACAATGTAAGGTTTGACCTTGAGGAGAGCGGATCAGATGGTCAAGCGTGGTAGGAGAGTGCACAGGACAGGGAACGATGACAGAGTCGAGTCGGTGAGGCCATGAACTTCCGGGTTCCTACAGCCCAGTAAATAGTATAGTAGTAGTGTGGGGAGGAAGTGTATTGTGCCAGGCATAGGCACTCGGTTCACCTTCCTCCTCCATCATCCTATTCACTTCGATGCCACTCACCAATTGTTCCGTCGAATTCCGAAGAAAAGGAAATAAAACACGCAGATTTAATTGGTGATCAGCGCTATTTTATTACTGTACTTAGAACTTATTATTAATATTAAATTGATTTTTTATAAATTTTATACAGGATGAAACACTTCTTACTCGACACTACTTCGGTATATCTACGCTTCTCCGCCGCGCGGGGGATAGCGGGAGATTGCGCGACCGGCGTCGTCTGCAGATGTAATTAGACTCAACGATATAGATTCGTTGTCAAAAGAAATTCGGCCAGTGAAACTGTCTCTCTTAATTAAGGGGTGCATTTTCCTATTCCAAGAGAGACGTAAAGTCTCTCTTTAGGGTAACCAAACAGATCTCATAGAGAAGATCGCCACGGTACACGTGTATGTGTGTACATTGGTTCTTTTATGGATCAGACCCATGGGAACGAATCTAAAACAAAGAAAGGAAAAATGTGCATCCATGAGATGTGAGTTCGGCTAAGCAAAGAAGCTGAATCTCATTGGATGCTAAATGTGTTTGTGTTTGCTTATGTGAAAAGGTCAATGGTAAACAGATCCAGGAATATGTAAGACATAGGGGCCGTTGATGATCGTTGTCTACAATATGCATAGCAGCTGTATTGACAGCCGCAATGCATCATGAACATTGTAATAATTGGTTTTAGCTTGTTTACCGGAAAATGGGGTTTATGGCATTGGTGGTACGGGTAGATATTCAATTCCTATTTGTATTTGCTTATGCTGTAGGATTTAATTGATGCCTTAAGACGCAAGATGCGTATATTTGTTTTTGCCCCTATTATGATGGTTACATTGTATGTAAACCAAACCATTTTGTTGTCAGGTTCGTCTAGGGGGAAAGCACTTGGTGAGATTGGGATTCCTGATAAGTTAGGAAAGAATTCTTACAGGGAATTTGTATGCGAAGAGATGCATGAAAGGTAAGGATTTTTTACATGGACTTTTAGATTATAAATTGCTATATTTAATGCGTAAAGCATTTAAGGTGCTAATGTGATTGCATTAGCGAACTTAAGAAAGTTGGGTAGCAGTTATGGCGGAACCGCCACGGCCGTCTACATTGATGATTAAAAAAAAAAATTGCCGAGTTGGTGATGTATTGATGATTTGCACCGTTATTGTAGTGTCGGCTCATTACACATACACTTATCCAGAGTATTATGCTTCGTTATGGCACCGACTGAGCGCAGAAAGCACTCACCTACAAATCTTTTCCCGGGGACTTATTGAATGACCCCCATAAGTTAAACGAGGTCTGTGACGAGCTCGAAACTATTCGTTTCTTTTTGAAATTTTCTTTAACATGTGTTAATAACTTGATCCCCAATTTGACTGTATTTCATATTTGCTAAACTATGTTATTGGTTTCGCTCGCCTAGTTTCAAGAAACTTACAAAATCAATGCAACAATTCTGGTCCAAGATCTGTGTAATGTTTTTTTTTCCTTTTCACCACGGAAATGTTATTGATCTTTGATTTTACTTACTTTAAACACCACACACGCTTGTCACACATTTAAAATAAAACACTTTGTTTTTTGTAATTAAAAATATCTTTAATGTTAGGATTATTAATAACACACACTTATTATTACTTAATATTCTTATTGTATTGTTTGGGACTCTTAATCACTTTGGTTCAAAATATCTCCCTCGCTCACACCGCGCACCACATCAAGACCGTCTTGGTCAAACTTCTAGAACCAACTCAACTCTATATCGATCGCTTGATCGGAGGGAAACCTTTTTTCCACGTTACCTAAAACCAACGTGTTATTTTTCTTTTTTGCTTTCTCGCCGACCTCACATAAAATCCTTTGTATCCGGATCTCTATTGTCAGCCAGCGATCTTTTGTTTGATCCTTCGGTAATTTTCCTAGGATCGACAATTTCCGTAGGCCATTAAACGTTACTTGGGTTTTTTAGTAATGTTTAGGATTGGTATTTACCACGGGTGTTTTTGGTACTTACATTTTAATGGACAACAGTGCCAAAGATATTTTGTACATCTTAATGCTATTGTTGTCCAGCAATCCTATTTGCATGAATCGCTCTTTTTTCCGTTTAGGAAACGTATCCTTACAATGGATTAAAAGAAACGGTGCCGCCATTGAGTATTGTTCTCAGATGTATTTCTGGACTCTATGGTTATATTTTCTTAGCGGATTGGCACATTAATCAACCTGCATGGGATTCACTACATGTGATCCGATTGAATGGGGCTTCGCCCGGTATGAATGTTTGGGGGGTGGTTTTGGTACGTAACATCTGTCTGAACCTGGATGTGACTGCCTGGATATCGACCTCTTACTACACCTAAGCCAGCTTTATCAACTGATAATACATTCAGACCTCATCATCTTTTAATGACGAACACAAGGAATGAACCAAAGTAAAATATGTGGCAACAATGGTCAGCCCATTTCTAGGCGTGCCTGAAACAAGGCCAAAAGGATCTACCTACTGAATGCTGCCACGTAATATAAAGCCCAATCATACCGAAAGGTTTATACGAATACGGAACATGGGCGTTTAAAAAACGAGACAAGAACAGAGTCCGCGTATTTGAGAACAAAGTTTTAAGGCATATTCTTGGGACCAAGGCGATGGTCACAGGACAATGGAAGAGGCTCCACAATCGTGCATTAGAAGAGCGGGGATGAAAAATGCGAAGAACAAGGTAATGCGGTGCAGCTGAGTAAGTGAGGCCATGAACTGTCAGGTTCCTACAGTTTAAAAAATATAATTCAATATCTTTGTATGAATAACAAAACCCTCTTTGGGCAGTGCCCAAGTCCCGCACCTGCCTTTCGAAATTTAATCGCAAAATATAGTATATACCCACAGCTTGGCCGGCTTGTAGTAAGAAGCGACTAAAGGCCGAGTGGAAGATGGGGTCCCAACGCCCTGTCGCCCGGTGAAATGCCTCCCCATCAAGCTATAGGCTCCGTGACATGCTCGGGAGAAATCCCTGGCCTTCTTTCGGAGCTTGGCTGATGGAGTGGTTCGACAAAAGGTTTGTTTAGGTGGTAATCGGTCCCATGGTAAGATGCCAACCCGTCACGCTCTACATTCCGCGATACCGTCGGGAGACATCTTCAACTATGTCTGAAATGAATGGCTGATGGTCCGGACTGCCACGGAGATAAGTCACTCTAAGATAAAGAATTCCGGAGGTAAACTAGTTTCCCATTCGAATATCCGGGGCAGTATGTGAGGGGGAACATCATGCACATATTCTGAAAAATTGCCGAACTTTAAGAAATTCGTCATCGCATAATCGGGTGCTTTCTCGAAACTCTGTCGGCATTTGACTGATAAGGCATTTTGTAACATCAGGGGCATCGATTCCGCAAACACGATTGTAGACGCCGTCCACCAATATTTCCAAACAGCGAACCCTGATATCCTTGCCCTAACTGAGACCCAAGTCGATTCGTTAACTAATTCGACATATCTTCGTTGCTCAGGATATCACTTGCATACGAGATTCCAGTCTAAGGGTGGAGTCTGCGTCTTCACGCGGGGCGCTCTGGCTTGCCCAAGGAGGGAGGCGTTAGAACCCAGTAATTTGGGCATCATGTGGTTGAACGTGCTGGGGAATTCCGCAAAAATTTAAATTCCATTAAATTTAAAAATGATTGACCAGCGACACTTTTCGAACATGTTTCACGTATCGTCGACTGAATACAGATCATCCACCCTGCTACTGAAATTGTCGTCCTTGGCGATTTTAATGTACACAATTCTGGCTGGTTGGTACATTCTAACAGAACTGATACGGCTGGGAGGCTAGCAGAGATGCTCGCTGTTAGTTGAAATTTGACTCACCTCGTGGAAGAACCTACGCGACTTCCGGCTACCCGAGGCAATTATGCGAACACCCTAGGTCTGTTATTGACATCCGAACCGAGCGTTTACACCGTGGGGGATGCTGCGGCACTGGGAAATTCAGATCACTGCTTGGTGTCGGTCAGGCGACCACCTGCACTTGAAGCAAATAACCGACCTAAGCAGCTTCGCCATGTAAGGAGGTATGTGTCTGATAAACGGGACAATTTGGTTGATTTCTTCGCATCTGTCAATGGCAAGGACTGTCAGCAGTAACTTCGCACGTACAATGCGTGTGCAACCAGGCGATTAATACCGCGAAGAAGGCTTACAACGACAGAGTGACCAATAAACTCCTTCAGTGTCCAACTGGTTCGCGTGACTTCTGGTCAATGGCAAGGGTTGTCAGCAATAACTTCGCTCCCACCTCCATTCCCCCATTAGTGACGAACAGTGGGACACTAGTCACAAATCCAAAAGATAAATCTAATCGCTTCGTGAATTTATTTTCCGCGAATTCAGACCTACATGCCGGTCTTTTGGAGCCACCTGTAATCGTGCCAGCACGTTCCTCGATGCCGAAGCTCTTCCACCCGCGTACTATTTAACGGATTCTACGTGGGTTGGAGTGTAAGATGGCAACCGGTCCGGACGGAATACCAGCAATAGTCCTTAAGAACTGTGCTCCACCGCTGTTGGCGGTTCTTGGCAGACTCTTTCGCTTATCATATGCACGAGATACTTTTGCTTCCTGCTGGAAAGTCGCTTGAGCTCAGCCAATCCCAAATAATGGGAAAAAGTGTCTTCAAAAAAAAATTGCCGGCCAATAGCGTTACTGTCTGTGTTATCTAAGGTGATAGAAAAGGTCATCAATGCCTAGTTAATTAAATTTGGAGTGAAACGGACTTCTGAATGATCCTCAATACGGCTTTCGTGGCGCTCCACGGGAGAGCTTTTCACCCTGATAATCGAAATCTGGATATACATTTCTTTTTACACTGACGGTCACACAAAATGGGATTTTGAAGTACCCTTAAATGTCTGAGCACAGTGCGAGCGGAGGGAGAGGAAGTGGATAAGGAAAGCAGGTATCCATATATTGGTCTTGAATGTCTGGACATCACAACGACGAGGAAACACACGATGAGGTAGACCATTCCACATTCGTGTGGTTCGGCTAAAGAATGGCTCTATGTTTATTTGTGCGTCTGTGAACGTTAACTGATGCGCATTCACAGAATGAGGGGTATCGCGGGAGAATGTTTGAAGGAGCGGAACACATTCAGCAAGTTCAGTTGACTAATGACAGTGGTAATACTTATAGAAAAAAGATAGGCATGATATGTTGTGCCTATGTTCTAAAGATGGAATTAAACGACTCACAGCTGAGTCCCCAATAAGTTTCACTTCCCATTTTTAGATCCTGTCGATCACGTGTAGGAGTTGGACTCCATTTTGGGACGAATATACGCCTTGTAAATAGTGCCCAGGTTGGATGGGTGAAGTATCTTTTGCATCTCTCAAGGAACCCCATACGTTTGGCTGCGCTTTTCGCAACTTCAAATATGTGGTCATTCCAGTTAAGAGTCGAATTAATTTGAGTGCCGAGGATTGATAATTCCTTGGCTGGGTCGATGCAAGTGCCGTTCATAGACAGTATATTTACTTTGGGGTTCGCATTTGACGACAAGAGGCAGCACTGAGTTTTTAAGGCATTAAATTCTACTCGGTTAGATAATCCCCACTGATGTATCTTGTTGAGGTCTGAATTCAATGTATCAAGCATAAATTGCTGATTGGTAATGATGTTCGAAGAGTTGGGCCGAGAGTGTTCGTATGAGTATGAGAAACTCAGTGTGCTCTCATCAGCAAACGAGTGAATTGGGTTGTGGATACTTGACAAGAGATCATTTATTGTGATGAAGAATAGAGTGGGCGAGAGTACCGAACCCTGGGGAACACCTGCATTAATTTGATGGGAGAAATATTTGACACCATCAAGAACCACTTGAAATGACCGACCAGAAAGATAGTCTCTTATCCATTGAATCGGGGAATTGTCCACTACATGGGAATGCAATTTTGACAGAAGGCCTGGATGCCAAACTCTGTCGAAAGCCTTTGAAATATCGAATGCGACTACCTTGCTTTCGCCGAGGTAGTGGATAGAATGGCTCCATTTTGCGGTAAAGTACGCCATTAAATCTCCTGTGGACCTGTTGCTACGAAAGTCATATTGGCGGTCATTGAGGAGGTCATTTGATTCCAAATATTTCGAAAGTTGACGGTTAATCAGTGATTCCATTACCTTGGAGAGACAGAAGTTAGTGCTATGGGTCGGCCAGAAGTGGGGGACGCTTTATCGCTCTTTTTGGGAATTGAATGGCTAAATGTTTGCTGACTTCCATCTATTAGGGAAATGACCAGTAAAATAAGACAAATGGAAGAGTTTCCGCAGTGGTTTTGTGGCAACTCTAACAACAGATACACACACAATGCACAGAGGCAAAAATAGTGAAGAACACGAACGAAGAAAATCGAATAAGAAAAATTCATCAGAACCGTATACCAAGCGATAAATAATAAAAATAATTCACATCAGTGGAATATAGTCGAGTTTGGAAATCAAATTCTAAACACGGTCAGTAGTCTGATGCTTCACTGCTTCGCTTTTCAACTGTTTCATCGTGTGTTCAATTCACCTTCTTCACTATCCTTGCTTAACGCTATAGTTTAGCAAGTGAAGAGAACATTTATTCAAGGGAATTGGGGGAATTCCATCAGAACCAATGGATTTGTTTGCGTTTAGCTCCTTGAGTGTACGGGCAACAGTACGCGTTCGGAAGTAAATCTGGGTTATGGTGTGCTGCTTATGCGCAAGTTGAGGCGGAACTGATGTGGTATCAGGCAACGTTGAGTTGGCTGCAAAATGTGCAGCAAGTAGATTCGCCTTCGCTATTGCACTGGTGACTGGTCTGTTATCGACTGTGAGCAATGGAATGGATGAAGAGACCGAGTTTTGAATGTTTTTCACAAATGCTCGGAAGTTTCTACTACCTGTGGGATAGTATTTTTTGTCTCACTCTCTGGTCACACAAGAACTTCGCGTGTTGAATATGTGCATTGCGGTCATTTTTAGCCCTCTTAACAACCGAAAGCTTAACTCTTTAGCCTTAATGGCTTCTCTGCATCCGAGATCGAACCACATATTTCTTTTGGGGTTTGATACTCTTTACTCTGTGTGGAATAAAGGTTCGTATGCCAAGTAAAATCGTGTCTGTCAATGTGCCCGCTATAGAGTCGACATCGTTACTGAGGAAGAATAACGACCAAATCAACCAACCAAAAAAGTCGTTCAAACCTTCCCAGTTGGCTTTCTCCTAGACTCATACTGTTCTTTTGGGGGCTTTCGCGTTAGCGTTGCTGTTGGTTAGGGGAAATTTAGCTGACATGATACAGTGGTCTGAAGTGCACAAGGGCGAAGAAACTTCAATTGTGTATTTGTTTGGTAGTAGGGTGAGAAACGTTTGCAATGAAAGGGTGCGGTGAGTCAAGAGCGGTCGCATTGGCTATCTCCAAGGCTTTTGGCCTCGTCTGGTACGGGGCCTTGATGAGCCAACTTCATCCATACGCAGCCTTGCGACTGGACGAAGAGCTTCCACGGGGGTCGATCGATCCGGGTTGTTGTGGACGGGGAGTGTTCAGATCTCTATCCTGCTAATTGCAGTGGGCCTCAAGATTCCTTTTTGGCGCCAACGTTTTTTTGTTTTGCTTCTCATAAATGATTTATTGGAGTCAACGGATAACAAAGTGTTCAGTTTCTCGGATGATAGTACGCTTGATTCCCCTTTTCCGAGTGATCCACCGATTAATCCATCAACGTCGCACTAAATAAAATGTATGCAGCTCGACTCTTTGAATCGGGATCTGGATAAGCTCCTGCAGTGGGGAAAGGCCAATACAATGAAGGCACAATATACAACATTCACAAAGAAAAGTGGATCATGGATTCCACAGCTGCTGATGAATGGCCACGCGCTCGAATCTGGGAAAACCATGAAATTGCTCGACGTTACAATCTGTGGGATTGTATCGCGGCATAAACACGTGTCGAGCCTCGCCGCACCCACCTCTGGAAAACGGAGTTATTTGTTAAGTCTAGTATTAAATTAGATTGTTAAGATTGCACTATTCATATCCAATAAAGGATGTTATTTAAAAAAAAAAAGTTGAACCCCAAAAATATTTTACTCCGGCCTAAGTTTTTCTCCCGTATATATCCCAAATTATACCGGCGCTCGCATATTGCAGGATATGCAGGGCAGTCCCACTTTAACCAATATTGTTTCGCAGCGCTCGTATATTTCGCTCATTTTTGGAACTCTGATTGAGAGCATACAGAGACCAACGATCCACCTGCTCGGGGACACAGTTCTGACGTCGGAAATATAGTCCCTATCAAATGGAAGGGAAGCAGCTGACCTGTCTCTTTTAGTGATATTGTCACGGGTACTGTTCTTCGGAGATTTGCGCTCCACGAATCCCACCACTTTGCGGTTCATCTCCCTACGGCGCAAAAATCTCTGCACCAGAACTCGATCCGTTACACAGCGGGAAAGCTGTGGAATTCACTCGCCGCGCGAGTGTTTCGGGAGTGTTACAACCTGCAACTGTTCAAGAAGAGCTCCAACCGTTGTTTGGTGGTATTTCGGAGCGCCGTGTCGGTACTATAGATTCGCCTCTCCTGGGAGAAGTGTGGGGAGGAAGTATTGTACCAGTCACGGGCACTAGATTCACTTCCTCCTCCATCATAATTAATTGTTCCGAGGAGCACTACACGATTCCGCTGAAGCAAAGGAAACACCAACACAGGAAGTAGGCCGAGACAAATAAAACACTAGTGTTGGTTGGTTATCACCACATTAAATTAATTTTATTGTTTGTTTCTTATCAATATACACAGTTTTATTTAGACCGCGGTCACTAGAGAAATTGGTGTCTATTTATTTAGTGGGAAAATTTACACATTAAAGATTAGCAATACGACAAAGTTAATTGATATGAACTGGACCGCGATGGGAATATTCGGTGTCTGTGACACTTTTTGGCCAACGTACTCAACGCTACAACCACGACACCGGGGTGTTTTAACTCGCGACTCGACTATAATCGCGTCACCGTGCGCACCGGCGAGCGGAAGTCTGCATGACCATTATGGTCAGCGGATGGAATTGGACTCATCGATAATCATCTCGTGCAGATCTGATTCGCTACGAGGGAAATTTTAAGGGGCATTTTCCCTGAGAGAGAAAGTATTTCCCACCACTAGGGAAACGATTTACCTACCACCAGAGAAACGCAAAGTCTCTCTTGTGGGAACAGAGAACCAGATCTCGTAATGCAGATCATGGTGGTATGTGTGTGATCGTACCCACCGTCGTGTTTATCGTTGCGTTTAGCAAAGGATTTACGAAACCTGAAACGAGAAAAAAAAGGAACAAAGGGAGAAGCGACCTAAGGCATCGGCCTGTAATGAGGGTCAGCTAAATAAATAAGCTGCAACTCATTAAATGGGAAATGCATTTGGGACACGTCAAACAATTTAAATTGTTTATCGAATCGCCAGAATGCCTGATGAAGGACAGTGGTCTTTTATTTACTCATGGTGTGAGTTAGGGAAATAGTCTCAACGTGGATGGTGCTAATTACATGCAGCTGGTGTTGGACTATTTATCGCCGGCTAAAAGGGTCGACAGCCGATCTGTGCATTGATAGTTTTTATGTACACATATTGAGGCTGGGATTAGTCAACTCAAGGGTAAGATTCCCTGACATGCGGTCGTATGATATGCGAACCGATGAATTTTATTACAGGAAGTTTATGATAAGGTTAGAAGGAACTCTTACAGGAATTGTATGTGAAGAGATGCAAGAAAAGGTAAGAATTCTTGTACTGAAGCTTTTTAGATTATACCTTAGATAATCCTAGATGCGTAAAGCATTTAAAGTGCTAATGCGATTGCATTAGCGAACTTATGTGATTGGATAGAGTTATGGGCGTTTTTTAGGAAAGCGAACTGTGTGGTTTGGCGGAACCGCCACAGAAGTATAATAAAAACAAAGTCACAAAATCTGGTTGACAGAAAATTCTCCACGCTCTTTAACTGTTGTAGAAGTACAAGTTACGTTGCACGAATGTTTCCATAATCTTCTTATTGCATTTGAACACCTTCAATGACGAAAGTGATCTCAATATGAATCCGTGTTTACTAATTTCTTTTTTGCGCCGATAGATTTACTAGCATTATCCGATACCTCTCCAAACCAGTAATCTGATTGTTTATACGTAATATTTAATTATCCTAAAGGCTTTTTGAGTATTAACAAAATAAAACCAATCGTATTCCCGAACGTGATAACTTTATGTTGTAATAAATTAAGATCAGTAAAAGTTTCAATCAGGCGAGCAACTCTAACTGTCTTCCCGCCACTGAAAGCGATGCTCGTCCAGTGTAAGGGTACCTAACTTTGCCAACTCACATACTAAAGACGAAGACGTTTATGATGTCCTTTATTCCCTGAGCGATCTATAAATTACGATTATCTTTGCTGATTTTTCCGCTATGCTACCAGTACCATATCCCAACCCAAATGTACCATCGATACTATTACTGCTGTGTAGGACCATTTGGGTGGTCATTAAGTCTGTTTATCTTTTGCCTTCTTCCTACGAACACAGATACAATAAAACCAAATCGCAGACATTTATTGTTGACTGTCATAACAATTTTATCGTCTACGGACGTGACAAAAATATGCTCTGCAAAGGACTTGTAGCATTCAATGTCAATTTTATGGTCAATGCGGATAAATTAGGAAGTGTTCATACGCCAAGAAAAAATTTGAATATTTTCCATTTGCCCTCAGGAATTAGGTTATGAATAGATGGGAGACATTTTAGTTGGTTGGCAAAAATCAATGGACTTATTTTTCTTTGCTTTTTATAAAGTTCTATAGACATCCAAAAACGTTACTAGAATCTTTAAATTTTTGTTCAATTAGATGCATTGTCTTGTTTTTCAATAACAAAATTGTGTGCCTAGATCATTTACGTGTTGAAAAATAATTTATTTGGTTTTTTTTTACAATTTTGCTGAAGTTTTCACGCATATACAAAATAAATCAATGGACACAAAAGTGTGAATTGTACAATTTCAAGGTCTACAATTTTTTCATTAAGCTTTTTTTCTCTTTTCTCTTAATAATAATAACAACCCACCACCATAGCCATAAGAGTGGGAGGTTGCCACATCCGTGCGAGTGTGTGCAGGTGCAATTGATAACCTTTTGCAACCATGACTGTTATAATAAGAGAAAAAAAAATTAAGTGGGAGGAACAACATGCGTGAAAATTCTAGACTCGGTCTCGGGATGTCTGAAATAGGGAAAACTTTATTTGATGATAGTCTCTACAGGGTTAGTGCATGGGGTTTTCAACTACCACCCGCGACTCTTAGACGATATAGTATTGTTTATTTCAGTACAATCACATCTAGTTATCGAACTTGAAATTAATTTTAAAACTATTTAGATATGGCTGTTTTAAATGACGCCGCCTATAAAATTTACAATTCATCTCTGAACTATGCCACTTTCAAAGTTCGGTAACTGTCCCAAAGCTCTTGCGAGTGAACTTTGAAAGTGAGAGAAAACAGCAAGAAGGGATCCTAGAGATTTCTAAAATATTCGACGGCACTGATGTGTTAAACAGTTGCACACAAAGGGGATCTTAAGATATCCAGACCACAGTACGAGAGGAAAAGGATAAGAAGAAAGGTATAGAATCCTAGAGCTTTCGAAAATATACAAATGATGTATTAACCAAGCTCCTCAATAGTATACTGGTTAGTATACCCGCCTGTCATGCAGGAGACCGGGGTTCGATTCCCCGTCGGGGAGCCTCTGGCGCAAGACTAATGACCTTGCCCGGAAAAAACAAATCATTATGGAAAATTTAACAAGCCTCAGGACTTGCTAAATAAGGCCAAGACCGGTTCCAGGTTGTAGTGCCGATGATGATGATGTATTAACCAATTGCAGACACAAGGGGATATTAAGGAAGTACCACAGTACAAGTGGAAGAGGACAAGAGAAAGGTATCGAAATACATTGGTCTTGAATGCTCGGCTATCTCAATGACAAGGAAACTGTAGTCAGATAGAGCATTCCACGTTCGTGTGGTTCAGGTAAAGAATAATTCACTGTGTTTGTTTTTGCACTTCGAAAATTCGAACATTGACTCCCTGATTAACGGTATTGTTGGAGAAGTTTGCAAAAAGGTGGAATACATTTGTTGACGAACGATGATATGGCGTCTTTACAAAAGATATAGGCACAATATTTACCGCCTGTTGTAGCTGCAACCGGGGTTTACTCCAATATAAATTCCGTTCTGTATAACATTCCACATATGTATCATAGTTCAATCGTAGAACTAACGATAAGTTGTAACACAAAACAGAGTGATTGGAATTGTTATAACGAATAAATCGGACAGATGACTGTACATAGGGAGAGATGATAAAAAAGGACTATAATGGTGATGAATGTGTAATTCCACTACATGAAGCTCATATAAAGTAATAATCACATCGTACACAATGCGCTCAGTATCTTTTCCCCTTTAATTGCCCACCTGTGACGAGCAGTCATTTCACAAGCTATGCGTTACACAATTAGGTGTCATTCATACCCACAAGTGCACGCATGAACATATCAAAACACTAAAAGCAAGCGCCACACCAGGTGACATAGGGGATTCCCTGCCATTCATCAGCTAACATTCAGACGGTACGGTTCGTCCGGCCTTTCATACGTTTTACATTCTAATTGTCTTCCCACATTACGTGACCTAGCAGGTATACCAAATACCTGAACAATACAGTACAGTTTTGTTTTCGCGCCGTGTTTTGTTGTGTGAAAAGTGACAGCGACAGTGAACATACAAAGACCAATTAAATAAATAAATTCTCTTGATAAAAACAATCAAAACAAAGTTATTATACGAGGGTTGCCTCTTATGCTTCGGGATTTGGCAACCCTAGTGTTGCAATCCGGCAATTGACAGCTCTGTCGTAAAGTTGGACATTTTTGAGGTTATACGCACACAGAACGTTTTGACATACGAGCGCTATTTGTGTTGTTTACAGTAACTTAAAAGATTCATCTCGGCCCAAAAATGGAATTAAATCGTCAACATTTTCGTGCGATTATTTTTTACAACTTTCGGCGTGGATTAACTCAGCAACAGTGCATGGATGAACTTAATTCAATTTTTGGCGATGAAGCTCCATCAAGGACCAGTGTTTATCGATGGTATGGTGAATTCAATCGTGGTCGTAGTCCAGTCCAAGAAGAATTTCGTGAAGGTCGTCCAAAATCAGTTGTTGTTCCGAAAACCATTGATGCTGTGCGCGAACTGATATTGGAAGATCGTCATGTGACCTATCGTGAGATTGAGACAACCTTAGACGTTAGTGGGACCAGCATACATTCAATATTGCATAAACATTTGACTGTCAAAAAAACTTGTTCGCGTTGGATCCCACACAATTCGTCAATTGCCCAAAAAAAGGCTCGTGTCAATTGGTCGAAAGAAATGCTCAAAAAATACGGTCGCGGCGCTTCGAAACACGTCTATGACATCGTGACAGGTGATGAATCGTGGATTTACGCGTATGAGCCCGAAAGTAAACAGCAGTCGACTGTCTGGGTGTTTCAAGATGAGCCAAATCCAACAACAGTTGTTCGCGCACGAAGCACTTTCAAGCAAATGGTCGCCTGTTTTTTCGGAAAAACTGGACATGTCGCAACCGTACCACTAGAACAACGCAGAACAGTCAATTCTGAGTGGTACACAACCATTTGTTTGCCAGTTGTCTTCCAAGAAACCAGGGAAACCAACCGCCGAAGACGGATCACTCTTCACCACGGCAATGCGAGCTCTCACACATCGGCTGCGACAACTGGATTTTTGAGCACCCAAAACATCGATTTGATGGGTCATCCGCCGTATAGTCCTGACTTGGCACCGAATGACTTCTTTTTATTCCCGTACGTAAAAAACAAACTGAGAGGTCAACGTTTTTCGACACCTGAAGAAGCGGTTGCTGCATTCAGAATGCATGTGTTGGAGATACCTTAATCAGAGTGGCAAAAGTGCTTCGACAATTGGTTCAAACGCATGCAAAAGTGTATAGATCTTCATGGGGAATATTTTGAAAAACAATAAAGTGATTTTCGATGATCAATATTTGCTTTTGTTCTCTAATCCCGAAATATAAAAGGCAACCCTTGTATATAAAGATAATGAAATAAAAGATGACGAAGCCACGGGCTTTGACAGTCCAAACAAACACAGATTAATACTAACCCACTGTGAGAGTGTATGTGAGCACGTGTTTGGCAAAACAGAAAAAAAAAACCAAAAAGTAAAATAAGGAAAACAAAGAAGTAAAAGAAAAACAAAACAGAAATAACAAATAAAAATAAAAAAGAAACAAAAGGAACTAAAATATACAGAAATTACAAAGTGGAGCCAACCTAATAACAGGTTTAAAACAAAGACTGGCCTGCTATCTTGGATGCAACAAGCTCGGTGTATTGACCCTCAGCATGCAGAATGGCAGACAAAAAACAAAAAATTAAAACATTGAAACCGAAGTCCGCGTTAATAAAACGCCCGGCGAGCTCTCCACTCACACGAGCTGCAACAAAAATAAACAAACCAAACGAGGCAATAGCAGACTTGCTCGAAAAGGCGCAAAAAATGGAAGAGGACAATACATTCCTTCCGGTTCCATATAATGACGGCCATGTCACCAATAACATGTTTGCATGTTTAGCGAGTACCGAGACTGAGGACGAGGAAGAGGAAATCAGCGATCTTGAAATAAGGCTAGCCCGAGCAAAGGCGCAATTAGCAGAGAAGCTAATAGCGAAACAACAGCAGAATCAGCAACAATGTGCACAACAGAAGCCAAGCCAACAAAAAGAATGTCCACCACAACAGATGACGCAACAACAACCACAACAAGAGCAACAGGAAGCAAAAAGGAAAGCGAAGATGCCACCCATCAACATTACAGATATGGACTGTAACGAACTGGTAAGTCTATGTAAGCTTTCTATTGGGGAAGATTTTTCAGTTAAAAGACTGATAGGGAACAGGTTTGCCATACAGACAAATTCGGTTGAGGATTTCGAAAAAATGAAAAATGTGCTAAAAAGGGCCACCGCGGAATTTTACACGTACACCCCTAAAGAAATAAAGAATATAACGGTTCTACTAAAAGGCGTTGACCCTGAAACAGAACCAGAAGTTCTATTACAAACGCTACGAGAGCTTGACTGTAATGATATTGAGTTTATCGCGGTAAAACCTTTCAATACAGCTAGGGCTAGACGGGAGAATCGTAAATTACCATTCTTCCTGGTGCAGCTGGGCCCCGTTAGCAAAATTGGTGGACTTAGGAAAATCACTATCCTGAACCATTAAATTATCACATGGGACAAATTGAAAAAAGGCAGAGATATAATCCAATGTCTTCGCTGCCAAAGGTTGGGGCACTCAGCAGCAAACTGCGAAATGCAGTATCGATGCGTAAGATGCGGACAGGACCACAGCGCAGAACAATGCACGTTAGGTAAAGAAAGGGTAGACGACATCTCTTCTAAAGTGTGCAGTTTGTAAGAGTGAGGGACACCCCGCTAATTATCGAGGCTGTCCTAAATTCCGCGAACTACAGAAAAAAAAGTTTTCACAGCAACGAAAAATAGAACGCCCGATAGTTCAAGCCAGGCCAGCACTAAATGTAACACCCCAGTTCTCGTATGCTCAACTAACAGCTGGTAAGAGAAACACGCTACAACCCACCACACGGGTACCGCCGCAACATACTGGGCCTCCAAAAACAGTAACACTAGCAGATGTGCTCGCAACCTTGCTCGCTATTCAGATGCAGATGACACAAATGCAAAAACAAATAAAGGACCAGGACACTAGACTAGACTGGGTCTATTCGCAATTGTCTAGCCAGCTGTCAATATAAACCCCGCAACAGAAAGCACAATTAAGACTCTAGTCGTGAATGTAAATTCACTTATCAGAATCGAGAGAAGAGCCGCTCTCTTTAAACTGTTGTAAGACGAAAATCCTGACGTGCTTCTGGCTAGCGAAACTAGGCTGAATCAGAGGCATAAACTATGTCACACAAACTACGACATTATACGAAGAGACCGACCCAACTCCACGCTAGGAGGAAGGGTGGCAATCTTTGTTAAAAAAGAACTTCAACATAAGGTAATATACAGTGGTGAGATGCACAGATTTCAGGTGCTTGAAGCGTGCATTATCCGCATACCACTCCGACAAGGTAGAGGGATGTATGTGACATATTTTGCCTACGCACCAGAAGCACATCAACAAAATCTATTTACAGTGGAGCTAGAGACTCTTTTCCAATGCTTACAACTTTACTCGGAAGGGAACTATTACATCGTGGGTGGCGATTTGAATGCTAAACACCCAAATTGGGGAAATAGCATATCCAACACGAGAGGAAATCAACTAGCTAGTTGGCTAGATCAACATCACATTGAATATAAGGCTGACCTGCTACAGAATATCCTTCTTTCCCCAGAGGGGGATCGTTCCTAGATATTATGCTTATTGACACACGACTTAAACATACACATACTAACAGACAAAATATAAACAGCCTACGCACAATTGAATATGACAGCGACCATTGTGCATTATCAATCGTGATAAAAACACCAAGCGAAGTTGTGGAACTCGGTGAATGTATGATACTGCAACCCTATAACTATGGTGGTATGCGATGGACGCGTTTCACGAGAACCTTAACAAGAGAAGTTCGCTTAAAAGATATTAATCCTCTTACCAACAGAAACATACCCAACGATGACATCGACAAATACATACAAAAAATGGACGAAACCATAAAACAAACTATAGACAAAACAATACCAAAAACCACACCTACGGACAACATGAACATGTACCAAAACGCCACAATCAACGCACTCCACAGAAAAAAAAGTAGACATCTGCCGCAACTAAAACTACGGTACAGACGATTTATTGATAGGCACGACCAGGAGTTAATATCACTGAAGTCCAGATTAAAAAATCTCCAACAGCTGATAAGAGCCAACTATAGGCTATCAGCGAATTTGTATTGGAACAACAAAGTTCGGGCGGTAAAATCCAACAACCCTAGTATGTTTCCGCAAATTAATAAAATAAAACGGAGTAATGAAAACGAGATTCAGTGTCTCCAAATACCACGAACTGACGAAAACCAACGAATGCTGGCAAATATAGGCATAGACACAAACAACGCCATCCTAAATGACGAAGTTTTTGTGTTTGAAGATCCCTTGGAAAAAGTGAATGTTGTAGGGGCCGTCTTTCAAGAACTGTACAAGGCAAATGAAGTAATTCGTCGCAACCATGGCTTGGAAGATAGAGTTTTACTGAATTATCGTCATCTTCGAAATGATATTTCACAGTGGCGATCGGAAAACCATGGTTTTAACGAATTCAGTAATGAAAATACGGCAAACGCCGAGATTACTGTCGAAAGCGCCAACAGTCTTTTGATCACTAGTGAAGACATCCATGGCGTCTTTGCATCATTAAGAAACAAAAAATCGGTTGGAATCGATGGAGTACCCAATATCGTACTAAAACATCTTCCTCCAATCGCAATTGACATATATGCAGTCTTGTTTAACAACGCTCTGAACAACGCACACTATCCAGTACGTTGGAAAACGGCCATCATCCAACCGTTACCAAAAAAAGGGAAAGATAGAACAAACCCAAAAAATCTGCGATCGATCAGTTTGTTACCGAGTATCAGTAAAGTATTCGAAAAGGTTCTAAACAAGGCTCTACTTAAATGGGTTGAGGACAATAATATTATTCGAAATAACCAGTTTGGTTTTAAAGCTGGTCATGAAACCACACATGCCGCAGCTAAACTGGTTTCAGACATTCAGTGGAATAAAAATCTGAAACACTGCACAGGTGCCTGTTTGATTGACTTGGAGAGAGCCTTCGACACCGTTTGGCTAGAAGGGTTATACTACAAGCTAATGAGACTAGGCATTCATAAACCACTACTGTATATACTATACGACATGTTGAATGAAAGGAAATTCGTCGTCAAAAGTGGCAATGTGACCTCCAACATTACTTACCAAATAAAAAATGGTCTGCAACAGGGAACGGTGTTATCTCCGATCCTTTTTAACATTTACACTAGCGACCTAATAAGGTCTCTCCATCAGGCTATTGCGTATGCAGACGATCTGATAATATATAGAACAGCTCCAAAAATTGAAATCATTAACGGATTACGAGGGTTGCCTTTTATATTTCGGGATTAGAGAACAAAAACAAATATTGATCATCGAAAATCACTTTATTGTTTTTCAAAATATTCCCCATGAAGATCTATACACTTTTGCATGCGTTTGAACCAATTGTCGAAGCACTTTTGCCACTCTGATTGAGGTATCTCCAACACATGCATTCTGAATGCAGCAACCGCTTCTTCAGGTGTCGAAAAACGTTGACCTCTCAGTTTGTTTTTTACGTACTGGAATAAAAAGAAGTCATTCGGTGCCAAGTCAGAACTATACGGCGGATGACCCATCAAATCGATGTTTTGGGTGCTCAAAAATGCAGTTGTCGCAGCCGATGTGTGAGAGCTCGCATTGTCGTGGTGAAGAGTGATCCGTCTTCGGCGGTTGGTTTTCCTGATTTCTTGGAAGACAACTGGCAAACAAATGGTTGTGTACCACTCAGAATTGACTGTTCTGCGTTGTTCTAGTGGTACGGTTGCGACATGTCCAGTTTTTCCGAAAAAGCAGGCGATCATTTGCTTGGAAGTGCTTCGTGCGCGAACAACTTTTGTTGGATTTGGCTCATCTTGAAACACCCAGACAGTCGACTGCTGTTTACTTTCGGGCTCATACGCGTAAATCCACGATTCATCACCTGTCACGATGTCATAGACGTGTTTCGAAGCACCGTGACCGTATTTTTTGAGCATTTCTTTCGACCAATTGACACGAGCCTTTTTTTGGGCGATTGACAAATTGTGTGGGATCCGACGCGAATAAATTTTTTTTACAGTCAAATGTTTATGCAATATTGAATGAATGCTGGTCCCACTAACGCCTAAGGTTGTCTCAATCTCACGATAGGTCACATGACGATCTTCCAATATCAGTTCGCGCACAGCATCAATGGTTTTCGGAACAACAACTGATTTTGGACGACCTCCACGAAATTCATCTTGGAGTGAACTACGACCACGATTGAATTCACCATATCATCGATAAACACTGGTCCTTGATGGAGCTTCATCGCCGAAAATTGAATTAAGTTCATCCATGCACTGTTGCTGAGTTAATCCACGCCGAAAGTTGTAAAAAATAATCGCACGAAAACGTTGACGATTTAATTCCATTTTTGTGCCGAGATGAATCTTTTAAGTTACTGTAAACAACACAAATAGCGCTCGTGTGTCAAAACGTTCTGAGTGTGTATAACCTCAAAAATGTCCAACTTTACGACAGAGCTGTCAATTGCCGGATTGCAACACTAGGGTTGCCAAATCCCGAAACATAAGAGGCAACCCTGGTACCAAAAACCACACCTACGGACAACATGAACATGTACCGAAACGCCACAATCAACGCACTCCACAGAAAAAAATAAAATAGACTTCTGTCGCAACTAAAACTACGGTACAGACGATTTATTGATAGGCACGACCAGGAGATAATATCAATGAAGTCCAGATTAAAAAATCTCCAACAGCTGATAAAAGCCAACTATAGGCTATCAGCGAATTTGTATTGGAACAACAAAGTTCGGGCGGTAAAATCCAACAACCCTAGTATGTTTCCGCAAATTAATAAAATATTTAGACGGAGTAATGAAAACGAGATTCAGTGTCTCCAAATACCACGAACTGACAAATATAGGCATAGACACAAACAACGCCATCCTAAATGACGAAGTTTTTGCGTTTGAAGATCCCTTGGAAAAAGTGAATGTTGTAGGGGCCGTCTTTCAAGAACTGTACAAGGCAAATGAAGTAATTCGCCGTGTGTACATCATATCATTCACGAATATTTGGGTATGAGAAAGCTCTGTGCAAAGTAGGTGCCGCGCGAGCTCACTTTTGACCAAAAACAACGACGAGTTGATGATTCGGAGCAGTATTTGGAGATGATCAAGCGTAATAAACCCGAGTTTTTGCGTCGATATGTGACAATGGATGAAACATGGCTCCATCATTTCACTCCGAAGTCCAATCGGCAGTCATCCGAGTGGACTGCACACGATGAACCCGCCCCAAAGCGTGGAAAAACGAACCAGTCGACTGGCAAGGTTATGGCGTCTGTATTTTGGGATGCGCGCGGAATAATTTTCATTGACTATCTTGAAAAAGGTAGGACCATCAACAGCGACTATTACACAGCGTTATTGGGCCGTTTGAAGGACGAAATCGCCGAAAAACGACCGCATTTGAAGAAAAAGAAAGTGCTGCTTCACCAAGACAATGCACCGTGTCACAAGTCAGTGAAAACGATGGCAAAAATCCATGAATTGGGCTTCGAATCGCTTCCGCATCCACCGTATTCTCCAGATCTGGCCCCCAGCGACTATTTCCTGTTCTCAGATCTCAAAATAATGCTCGCTGGGAGGAAATTTTCGTCGAATGAAGAGGTGATCGCCGAAACTGAGACCTATTTTGAAGCAAAGGACAAATCGTACTACAAAAAAGGTATCGAAAAGTTGGAGGGTCGCTATAATCAGTGTATCACCCTCGAACGGAATTATGTTGAATAAAAAAACACGAATTTTGCCAAAAAAATGTGTTTTACTATGGAAGGCCGGGGACTTTTCAATTGACCTGTTATATGGATGTCCAGTGTGGTTTAATGTGGGACCTAGTTTAATGGAAAAGATTCGGATTTTTGAGAGACAATGCCTCAGGACGTGTCTTAACTTACATCGGACTCCTGAATCCGATCACAAAAAATATTATCCCAATGAAGCGTTGTACAGTGGGGCCAATATAAACAGAGTGGATAACTTTATCATCAAGCTGATCCGAGGGCATCTTGCGAGATCAATGAGCTCCCCGAACTAATTAATTTTTGGTGCATATTACCCAAACACTATGTACTATGGGGGGGTACGTCGAATCGGCTTTATTCCACCAGAAGCATTCCTTAGTCTTGACATGAACGGCCTCATACAAAATGAATCCGCTATACCGTTGATTTATCACGTGCGTCGGTCGGGTACAGATAAACGAATATGTTATAATCGGGAAGTTGCGCACACAGATGAAGAGCGCCTACAGTTCAGTAGGGCAGTAGCACAGAAAGACCGAAAAGACACGAATAAGCAACACCAGGGATTTTGGTGGCTGAGTGGCAATTAAAAACCTGTTTCCTTATAAAACTGGCAAAAAAAGGGGAAGTAATAATACTAATAATAATAAAGCCCAACAAACTACGGAAAGCTTACATAAATTTAGCATTTCGAAGTCTTGATATTAGGTTTAGGATAGAGTTAAGGTTAAAAAAAAAAAAAAAAAAAAAAAAAAAAAAAATTATAATAATAATAATAATAATTAGTTTAGTATTTAAGTTAGATATAAGGTAAAAAAAAAAAAAAATAACAAAAACAAAGTTTTTTCTGTTCTTCATTTTCTTTGTATCCAATTAAGTTCCATAAAAACTCATGTAAACAAAATAACCATAATGTCGAAAGACACATTTTCATGCCTTAAGCGTATGCATGTAACTTAGAGAGTCCGCAAAGGACCAGTAAGTTAAGAAATAAGATAACATAAGCTAGAGTTTAATCATTTTTGTCTAGCGAGTAAGTAAATTATAATAATAGGAAGAAATAAAAAATGATATTAACAAAAAAAAAAAAAGGGGGGGATTCCCTGGCAATTTCCTATGCCCGCAATTATGAAACGTACGGATAATAACAAATTACCGTGCACCAGGTGTCATGCATTTGCTTTGGGATTGCCCAATAAAAAACCTTATGCCTACGAAAGAAAGGTATATGAATAATAACGAATCCCCATCGGTGATTCGAAGTGACGAAATATGCCTGAACCAACGCCACTGCACTTTATGTGGATTTGTGGGGGTAGAATAAGTATTTGCGCCAGACACGGACGCGCGGTTCACTTTCTTCCCTACGATGTTGCTCCGACGAAACTAGTTCACCCAGGAAGAACAGGAACAATGGAAAACACACAGGTGTAGTTTATTATTTAATTTTCGTTTAAACTATGTTTTTCTCTATTTATACAATTGAAACTTTTGAAGTTCAGCCACAATACTATTCTCCAGCCGGGAATATTTTTCTCGTTGCTCTATAAGCGACGAATGTAAATAGCAAATTTCGCGTTTCGGTTTAACTAGTGCACTGGAGTTCTTGATTATTAAGTATTAACTCGCGATTGATTTCACGGTACGTCTACATTCATAAATAACGTTTTAATTGTTAATCCGATTTTTTTTTTAAACTTGTGGTTCGAGCATGTGCACCCACGATGGTGATTTAATAGTGACTGACTTTCGACTTCTTTTGATCGATCACGGTAGCGGTTAAAAATCTCGACTCGGAGCAGCGTGTCTGACACCGATGGTGGATGTGTAGCGACTGATTGAAATTAGGGATGGAAATTGGGATTTCTGCTTTTGCACACAGGACAACCAATAGAGATCATACTTCTGCTCTTTCATTGCCACGCCCGTCGATGTGTGGTGGATACATTGGCCTATTCGATAGTCGACGAACATAGGAGAATGAGAGAACAGAAACACGATTTACGATGATCACAGGGTGGGTTTTGTTGTGTGTGCTGGTATCAAATGCAGATTCTGAGAATGACCTACTGCCCCAGTGTTAGGGATGTGGTGATCTCAGAGTGCATTGAACCGTAGGGAAACAGAATTATGGAGGAGAGGAAATTTAGCCGGTGCTATTCACCTGCGAAAAGAGATCATTGATCCCAAGCGAATGGATGATTTGACGAAAAGCCGAAGTGACGCCAAATTGGGCGGGGTAATTTATCATGAGAACTAATTAGATATTTCGATAAATTCCCCAGCAGTTGCATGAGTATGTAACAGTGTCGTCTTCTTCGACTTGTTGTTGATAACCGACATGATGTGATTTCCTATAGAAATCTCATGGGCTAGCAAAAAATGGAGTTGCCGAATGGCAAAATGGGTAGCTAAACTCAATTATGCATTACCGGCATAGGATAATGAGTTTAGCTATGCGTCCTTTGGGAAATATTATATTTCAGCTGAATAGCATGAACGGTGGAATAGGGGATAATATGACACGCTAAAAGCGGTCGAAATAAGGCGGAAATTGTGGTTGGAATTGTGGGTTGGTTCTCCATGTAATATAGAGATAGATAGATCATATATCATAGATCATAGATCAATATCAATTAAGCGAAAATAATGACTGGTGCCGGACGATTGCACTCAATAGGGATCAAAGCCGACTGGGCCAAACTAATGCTGAGTGGAGAAGGATTGAGTATATCGTATATCGATTTTTCGTTAAGAATTTTCTTTTAAAAGGAGTGTTTGCAAATGTTATCATGCAGAGTCGTTTTTCGACTACTACAAAAAGGTCCTTTCCCTGAAAAACAATTTCTTATCGAAAATTTAACAAGCCTCAGGCCTGTTAAATAAGGCCAAGGCCGGATCCCGGTTGTAGTGCCGATGATGATGATAAGAAGGTCACAGGAACTAAATAAAAGGTAAATAATTATATAATCATAAAACGTGTCTTTTTTCTAACTCTACTGCAGCAGGTTAAATGACTTATGCCTGAGGTGATGCTAAGTGGAGAAGAATTAACTGCATCAATTTTTCTCAATGATTTTGATATAAAAGGACTGGTGGCAAATGGTATTATTCACGGTAGATTTGTGACCACAAGAAGGGGGGTCATTTTAAATAATTAGTCATAAAATAAAAAGTTAGAAATCATAAAACAATAAAACTCATTAAATAAAGATGTATAAATCCTCCTCGATAGTATAGTGGTTAGTAAACCCGCCTGTGACGCGGGAGACGAGAGCTCGATTTCCCGTCGAGGAGCCTCTGGCGCAAGACTAATAACCTTGCCCGGAAAAACAAATTATCATGGCAAATTAAAGAGGCCTCAGGACTTGCTAAATAAGGCCAAGACCGGTTCCCGGTTGTAGTGCCGATGATAATGATGATAAATCATAAAAGAAAAAAACATCTTTTTCTTATCTAACTCTCTGCGAACCAACTCCTCCCTTTAAAATAAAGGAAGCAAGGTTGGCCGTCGTCAACAAATGAACAAACAAGGAAAAAAATTAAATCAACACCGTATAAGGAAATAACACGAACACGAAGATTGTAACGAAGCAACACAACAGGACAAAACAGAAGGATCAACGCAACACAACAAAACAGAAAGGGGAAATTTCGTTATTAAATAAATACCTAATCTACACGATACGGCTGTTGCCGTGCTTCCTCACGTTTTCAGGGAAAAGTATTGACTTGTTTGGATATCAAAACGTGATATTTTTGTACATGCTTTAGGTTCTTTATTTACCTGCCCGCTCTTCGGGAAGTTCTTGAGAATAGTGATTTTAAAACTATCGATAAAATCTTTCAGCATGCCCGGTTATAAAAACGGACTTATTCTAACCTTTAAAAAAATAGGGGAAAAGTCAGCTGTAATAAAATGTTATCCTTGTCATTAGTTTCGATGAAATTTTGCCCGACAGTTTTATATCACCTCCGATTTTTTGGATTATCGTAATGGAATTAAGAGGACCTCACGAATGTTTATAGCTTAGTATCCTTAGCATTTTTTAACCTATTAACCGAGCATGACGTATATATTCGCCAAACGAAAACAGTATCGAGTGTGGTAGGACGTATAGAAATGTCCTCAGAATATATGTTGTGCCCTTGAACGGGCGGGGCTTGTTTTTTAATTTAACGAATGTGTGAGTCATCGGTACATGAATTAAAGACACCGAGCAAATCAGTTGCAATTACAACGTAAATATGATCGGCGTGGCGTAATACGGGGATAGGTCAATAAGTCCTTAGAAACGCCTATGATGGCGCTCGTAGCATCGCTAATGGTCCGTTTTTAGTAAGCATCGTTCCTCACTAGGTATCTGCCAATTTTCAGTTTGTTTCATGTTTCAATTTTGCAAGATAAATTGGGTATGAAAAAAATATTTGCGAAATGGGTGCCGCATTTGCTCTCAGCTGACAACTGTTGGAGCGCATGCGTCGTAACCCAGATAAGTTTCTGCGGAGATTAGAAACTGTAGATGAAACACGGATGCACCACTACACTCCCGAAATGAAAGAGCAGTCAAAACAATGGATTGTTATAGGTGAATGGGCCCAAAGAAGGCAAAGATGGTGAAATCAGCTGGAAATGTTATGGCGACTGTGTTTCGGGACGCATTATCTTCATTGAAAATTTGGAAAAGGAACAGACGATAACCGGACGGCATAATGCTTCATTATTAGGTCAGCTAAATGAGAAAATAAAAGTAAATCGTGCTCATTTTCTAAAGACTTATTGACCTGCCCTTGTAACACGTCTTTTAATATGATCCTCTCAGGAGAGTAGAACCCAGATGTCATTAAATAACTGTTGGAGTTCTTTTTTAACAGTTGCAGGTTGTAATGTGGCGGAAACATTCGCGCATGAAGAGAATTCTACAGCTCTCCCGCTCTGTAGCGGAACGAGTTTTGGTACAAAGATTGTCGGATTGTCGTGTGGAGCGCAAGTAAACCGAATTTTGTGGAATAATACTACGATCTCAGAGGAATAATCTCTGTTTAGTAGAACCTGCTATGGGTCTACAGATGAATTCGACAAATACATAAACTTATCGAAATAGGTTCGATGCACAGGCACGTAAACCAATACACCAATAGATAATAAAGATGGCAATCACATTTCTTTTTGCTTATCTATTAACCACTGACTTTATTCTCAAAAAATGTTCTATCTTAAATACTAATTTACATCACAGAAATCCGGGAAATGGGAAAGGGAATTGGATTGAAAAGATCATGTGACTCGAGAGTGGAATTTGTATATCTTGCATAAAATCATTCTCATAGATAGGATCATGTAGCTCGAGCGATGTCCATAAGACATTTCGATACTTTGCATAAAATAATTCTCATGGATAAGATGATGTGCAATCTAAAACCCTGTCCAATCAATCAATCCTTCGTACAGGCACAAAGTTCTTGGGAAAGTCCGTATGCGGGAAGCTTGCTTATCAACGCCCCGGCGCAGATACGGTCAAAATCCTCAGAGAATTCCAATGTAACCAATCTTTATTCACCATGGTTTTCAAGTGCAGATGTCCAGATAACAGTTCTAGGGGTCAAAAGATCGCCCATGAACCGCCTACATCGGAATCCGTATTGACGATCATTTAGAAGTCCGTTTCATTCCAAATATTTAATGAACTCGGCATTTATGATCTCTCCATCACATTGGATAGCATAGATAGTAATGCTATCGGTCGGTAATTTTGTGGGAGACACCTTTTTCCTTTCTTTGGGATTGGTTGAATTCATATTGGGATTGGTTGGTGCATAAAGTAAGCGAAAGAGTTAGCTAAAAACCGGCAGTTCTGAACTACTGGCGGTATCCCGTGCTGACCGATTGCTTTCTTACAGTCCAGTCCACGAGTATGCGTTGAATAGCTGCTGGGTGGAACTTCCGCATTGTGAACTGCACCGATGCGACCACAAGTGGACCCAAATGACCCCATCCGATGGTTAAATTCGCGAATACATTGGCTTTATCATTTAAATTCGTAACTAATGCTCTGCTGCCCGACATTAATGGAGGAAAAAAGGAGGAAGCGACGTTACTGCAGATAGCCTGTGTCATTGACCAGATCCGTCGGTGCCGGGACGCGAGCTTCTGTCATTGTGAACTTTGTCAGTTTGTTATTGTGAACTTTCTTCTAGAGTATCTTCCTGGCCCAAGCATTTATTAAAATCGGCGAGGGTGTTGGAATCAAAGTCAGGCTATTGAAGATACGTCCATAGCAGAAGTTACAAGGTAACACCCCACCTTTAGAGTAAATCTCATTAATTTACACTTTTGAATAGTTAACTTACATGTAAGGTTAAACGTTCTATTCGAATTAGGCGTGCATATTCTTCTTAGATTACACTTATTCCACGTTGCAGCGCGATAGGACCACCGACACGTTGCTCTCTTCATGTAGGTAACCTCAAGGTTGTTGTTGTTGTGATAGTTATTATTATTATTCATTCGTCCTTTGTTCAAACTCAGAATTCGAACCCATTCGTCTTCCTTGCAAGACACTCTCGCCTATCTACGGTAATAAGAATTTTTCAATGTTGCGACATGTATCTAGAACAACGGTGTTTAGACGTGAGGTGTTGCGTATGACGTGATGTTATCCACTCCCTTATGGATGCTGTAACTTTAAGACCTACGACGATCAAGTTACAGCATTAGGACCCCCGGTCTTCCGATTCTAATGTAGTGTCATATAATTACCCCCCCCCCCCCCGAAAAATCAAGCTGGTTCCGTCCTTTTTACCTAAAAAAACTGATTTCATAAACCCCCTATATCACTTTCCTTTCCTGGAATAATCAAAATTCACCATGCTGTTTAACAACAGCAAAACATGGGTTGACGACGTTATTTGTACTTAGTGATACAGTTTAGTCCATTAACAATTCCCTTTTGCACATTCTAATACAAAAGTACCCAATGTTCCCCTTAACAATTAAAAAGCACAGTCAATCGACATGGGAATAGTTTCTGTCCAGTGAAAAGTATGCATGAGTATACTTCCCTTCTCGAAATGCACTTATAGTTCTGCATTCCAAGAATTGCCCAAGTCTTTAAACGAGGTCAGCCTTTTGATTTCGCTTTTCGTTGCACGCGAAACCAAATCCACCCCTCATACAACCCGCTCTCCTTTGCAATTTTCCCATTCTCTGTGGTTTCATTGACTGCTGAGTAATTTCGCGAGAGTTTATTCGCATCTAGTAGCCGGGAGAGGGCAACTGTATGACGAATGTCGATCGGGAATTGGGGATCACCATAAAAAGGGCGCGAATGGCAAAGTGTTGGTTCGTCACCTGTTGTTCGTCTGGTGTGTGTAGATTCTTTAAAGGCAGTCGGTTTTGAGTAGTCTGGTAAATCCAATTCGTCGTGTGTGGTGTTTAGAATCACCATGCTTAATAGAAAAGTAAATACTAAATGTAAAAATAATAACTAAAGTGAATGATAAGAAGGAAACAAAAGGACAGAACAGAAAGTTGTTTAAAAGAAAAGTAAAATAATAACTAAAGTGAATGTACAAAAACTGAATGAATTTTCCGTTTCAATAAAGATAATACAAATAGAAAAACTATTTTGTTTCCATTCTAACAACTTGAACAAGGAACTTTATTTATTGACCATAAACCACTATGAAAGGCTAAACCAAAGGATACACATTTAACGGCGATATAGGATCACCGCAGGGAACCAAAGGTAACTGTGAGTATGCGGACGCTTTTTGGTTTATATGTTTCGTTGGCAGTCGAATATTAAGTGCAATAGCAGTAAACTATGACAACGGTCAAGTTATCTTCTTTAGAACCTATGACAACGGCTTCACTTTCGCTCGGTTGATCAAAGGAGTCAAAGGAGCAGCTATCAATCGTTCGTATACCTCAAACAAAGATAGTGTGTTTTTTTTTTCTGGCCAGCAATCAATGACAACCTAATTCCATGGTTCATTGGATCTACCTGAGGACCTCCGAGAACGGTCTTATGTCGAGAGACTTTACGTCTCTCTCGGAACAGGAAATGTACCCTTAATTTAAGAGAGCCAATTTCACTGGCTGAATTTATTTTAACAACGATTGAATATCGTTGAGTCGTTTGCCACCATCCGGCCGAGCAAGTCGGTTCGGCTTCCGCACGGCGAAGTAGCATAATTACCCGGAGTTTTAATTAAATCGGAGTCGCGTTTTAGTTCGGACTATAATCTTATAATGTTACCTTTCGTTAGTGCGGAGGGTTTGCTTAGTGTGTATTGTGTACGTCCATCGTTCGAACAAGGATACGTAAATTAAGATAATAGTAAGTAACTTTCAATCCGTTGATTAAGTGCAAAATAACTATCAGAGAATTAAATAAATATAACATTTTGCCCACTAAAAATAACCAGTGTTTTGACTCTCGTGGCCTTCTCGGATATCTCTGGTGATTCGCGTCAGCGGAACTGTGTATGTAATCGGTGAGGGCGAAGTAGAACCCCGTGTCGTACACCGGCACACGATTTCGTTCCCCACAGACTTCCACCTATTTGAGAGTTAGACAGTTACATAGTACAGATGGAAGGTCTTCCAGAGCGGTAGAATTGGTGACAAAGGACATCTCTTTAAAACCGGTCGGTTACGGACTAATTTCTTTTACGAGAAGCATTAAGTGACAAATTTTTGAAGAGCTACGTTGTGATAATGGTGGACGAAGCACATCGGAGGACAATCCCCGCCGATATCCGGTTCGGAATTGCAGAGAGCAAAAGTCATAATCTAACCCCCATGGACATGATGATCCCTGTGGTCAGCATGGACATTGATCGCCTTTCAAAGTAGTTCGAAGTTGAAGGCACACCTTGAGGGAAAGACTCATCCAGTAGGAATCATGCACGCGAGAGGGAATCCACAAAAATGCCACAGTAAATGATTAAGGCCTTCTGTTCCTTACAGGAAAGAAATCGGAGCAATGACGTGGCAAACCCGTATTATCGCAAAGGGCAAGATTATGGACGCTTCGAATGTTCTCGTGTTTTATCGATACTCACGATAACCCCAAAATAAGCAAGTAGATTATGGTATTCCCTCAACACCAAATAATAGAAAAGTTTAGGCACAACAGTAGCAGAAACTAGGATTGCAATAACTGACATTCGTTGTGGTATTGATACGGGTTTTGTCACGCGGCAGGTCTACAATATAGAAATAAACCTTAATGTTTTAAAGGTGGTGAGAATATCACAAGCCCTAGGTTAACAAAGGTGCGGCCATGCAGGTCGAGCTGCAGAAGGAACCTACTTACAGGTATATACCAAGGACGAGATGAATAAATTTGAATAAATATCAAAGGCAAACGCCTTGTAGAGCAACGTTTGTGAGTGTAGCACGACTATTAACGCCACAGAACTCAACTAAGGAATTATGCTTTACCTGGGTGTTAACATCGACAGCCTGCATCACGGACATCAAAGTCCAACCAAAGACTCATGCAATTATACTCGTGCGACATTATATATGAAGATACAATAAGTTTATGACCAGAGACTCATGCCATTGCATTGGTGCGACGTTATACATGAAGATACATTAAGTTTATGACCGCAGACCCGGCGAAAGATAGTCCTGGCAGAAAACAAGTGTGGGCAGATGAGTGTTTCATGCCTGAGGCTTGCCTTGCAATTAAGTGATTTATCACTGCTAGGCGATCACAGCAAAGTTTAAAATAAGATATATTAACGAAAAATTGCATAAATAGGTCGTAAAGAAAAACTAAAATTCTGTACCAAAGCAGTCTTTTGGTTTTTCGTTTTGGTCGCTATACTTTTGTTTTTTTTATAACATTTCAGGTACACGCGAAGTGCTTCCGCCACCGTTAGTGATAAGTACGCCAAGGAACGTTACTATCATTGAGAAAAAGCGAATTTGTTTCCTTTAACTAGTTGTAAAAAAGTGTAAAGTTGAAGTAAATAAATAGGTTGATAAAATATCACGGCACATTGAAAAGGCATATTGCCACGGCTGAATGGGTTTAAGCGAAATCTCTGCTCAGGATTCTTTCATCATACGACCCCTTATAAAAGCCACGAGAAAATTCCATTTATTTTAATGTGAATGTTAATTTGATCAGCGCGAAACTCTTGGGTTATTGGGTCGATCCGGTATAGAAACCAATAAAATACCACAAAGTATGATGCCAGATTAAATTCCTAATAGCTGAACGAGAGCGACAACTACAGGTGTTATCCCCTTATAGTAGCTGTTCCGCTGGTTGTGTGCTGAAAACCAGCCCTCATCCTTTCTATGATGTAATATGCAACCCTCACAGCTAAAACATAATAATAATTAAAAATGATTTGAAAGTATTGATGTGAGATTAGTGATGACGCTATAGGAGTACGAAAAAGAAAATGTGGTTACATATTCCGCTCCGGTGAAAATGTTCACACTGTGTCACATACACCTATTTAGTCCAGTACCAAATTGACCACCATCCGGTGTAGATGTGTTGACAAACGATAGTTGATGAACCGCTCAATGGAACGGCCTAAAAAGTGAAGTGTGTATAAAATTGTTATTAAATTATAATTTTTAAATAAAACCGCGTTGCACATGATAAATTAGTACGGGTTCGCTTGGGACTTCTCTGCACCCAATATAATTAAAAAACAATTAGTGCCGATACGCGACATACGAAGTGTTCAATTTTGTGTATGTGCACAGTATAATAAATAAACTCTTGAAGACAAAACACAGACCTAAATCTAAAATCTAAACGCCTTAAAACCAATAAAAACAACAAATACAGACACTGTCATTGTCAACAACGACGACGAAGACAACACCCATGGTGCCCAGTACTCATTGGCTGGAAACTAATGCCAAGAACTAGCTGTCAGCGAAACAAATGCAGGCGCCGGGAATCAGGTCGAGGTTCTCTACAGTTCATCCATTAATCTGGATAAACTGGATAAACAAATGGAGGAAGTTGTTAAACTAAAAACCAACCTGAGCCAGAACCAGCGAAAAACGAAAATGGTACAACAACAAGCAAGAACAAAGACAACAGCAACCCACGAAGATAAAGAAAACACGACAAGATAAGGAAACTCAACAGCAGGAATCACGTCAACAAGAACAGCAGGAACCACATCAACAGCTGGAACCCGATCAGAGGCAGGAACCACCTCAGAAGCTAAAAACGCATATGCAACGACACGAAGTGTCTTTTGTAGTAGTCTTCTGGACCCCAAGGTGAAAATAATTTCATACTCGGCATTCATCCCACCAGTATTAGTGTATGGCTGCCCGGTATGGTACAACATATTCTCATTCTACATGGAGAAGTTTCGGGTGTTTGAGAGGCAGTGTTTGCGGTCCTGCCTCGGAATGTACAGAACTCCAGAGTCGCAATATAAGAAATACTATCCCAATAAAGTACTGTATGACAAATCAGGGCTAAACAGAAAAGATAACTTCATTATCAAGATTATCAGTGGTCACACAACTAGGGCAATGGGCAGTGAAAATGATATCATATCGGGAGCATTCTATATCAATGATATGTATATGGAGAGTACTCTCCAGAATGGGTTCATTCCCCCAAAAGCGTCCCCTTTCTTCCATAAGAAAGGGCTCCTTATTATTTACCACGCTTGCCGTGGCGCCAGGGATAAACGAATTCTCCATGAAAACGATGATAATCTCTAATTTTCCAGATCGCCTGCGTTTCAGTATGGTGATCGGTGAAATAGATAAGTCTATAAAAGGTCGATCCCATCGCAACTGGTGATGGACCAGTGATGAAGGAAGGACTATACGTCCCCAAATATAGTATGCCTCTCACGTGCACCGCTTTCCTTCCCTCTATTCCCAATTCCCAATAATTTTTTTATTTTTATTTTTAATTTTATTTTAATTTTTTATTTGTTTATTTTTATTTGTATTCCTTGTTTATGTTTGTATGTTTTGTTTCGTTTTTTTTTTATTTTGCTTGTCAGCCCCTTATATATGTAATTTAAAAAAAAAAAATTATCATTAATACATGATATAGAAAGAGTAAAATGAATTGAAAAAAAGAAAACGTATCAATTATTGTGACATGTTATAAAAACATTAGTTATAGTACGCCGAAAGCCCTAAGAAAAATGATAATGTATAATTTAGAGTGCTTGCGAAGAGCCAGTAAGTTAATGTAAGAATGATATTTGTAAAATAGAAGTTAACGTTTAGTCTTAAGTAAAATCTGTAATTGAATTATTAAATAAATGTGGAAGTAAAACAAAAAACAACCTATTTAGTCCCCGTAAAGTCCACGTAAACGGTATAACAGACAGAAAAAAGGCATCTATATATTCTAAATTTGTTTAAGAGACGTGCGGGGGACAGAAGGCAAAAGTTGATATTTGGTAAATCAGTCCCACATATGAAAATGCCTTCCAGCGAAAAAACGCCATCCGATTCTTAACTCGAATGACCTCCAGAACGGTAATGCAGTTGATTGCATATTTCGGAACGATTAACAAATCACGTAAAAGTAATTAATTGCATATTTCGGCACGATTAATAAATCACAAAAAAAGTAATTGCACAGAAATTGCGGATGTTGAACTGTGGTGCAAATCGATGAAGATATATCGGCTGACGCCGCAGTACAACGCAATTGCGAATTGGAATTGGAATTGAAAATTGAAAATTAGGTTATTGAAAATCGAAATTGCATATTTCGGCACGATTAATAAATCACAAAAAAGTAATTGCACAGAAATTGCGGATGTTGAACTGTGGCGCAAATCGATGAAGATATATCGGCTGGCGCCGCAGTACAACGCAATTTCGAATTGGAATTGAAAATCGAAAATTAGGTCATTGAAAATCGAAATTGCATATTTCGGCACGATTAATAAATCACAAAAAAAGTAATTGCACAGAAATTGCGGATGTTGAACTGTGGCGCAAATCGATGAAGATATATCGGCTGACGCCGCAGTACAACGCAATTTCGAATTGGAATTGAAAATCGAAAATTAGGTCATTGAAAATCGAAATTGCATATTTCGGCACGATTAATAAATCACAAAAAAAGTAATTGCACAGAAATTGCGGATGTTGAACTGTGGCGCAAATCGATGAAGATATATCGGCTGACGCCGCAGTACAACGCAATTGCGAATTGGAATTGAAAATCGAAAATTAGGTCATTGAAAATCGAAATTGCATTATCGTCATCGGGAGGTGTTGACTCCGAGGTGACGAGAAGTGGTAGGAAGAAGTTAGGGAGTAGTGAGAAGTCGTGAAAGGAATTAAGTCGAAGGTTGGTCGTGAAAGTAAAGGGAGTCTGATTTGAGTTGTGAGAATAATTAATTCTTGTGCAAAATAAATCTAAAAGTCCAAAAAGTAGCATTATGTTACGGGCGGATAAATGTTAGTGCTGTTCGGGATACTTTGAGTCTCTAAAGTTAAGTCGCGGAAAAAAAACAGAAAAAAAAAGAACAATAGTAGACAATAGCGAAAAGTAAAGACAGATAAAGACAAAAACGTTTGCTGGTAAGAGAATGGTAAAAACAGAGTGAATATTAAGTTAATACTAGAATAGAATTGTGAAAACCAAGCATAACTCTAAGAAGTACATCTAAGTAACATATACAATGTGTTGTAATAAAAGTATACTCAATAAAAGTGGAAGAAAATCAAGGAAAAATTCTGCGTTTAAATTTTGGTGGAAAAAGAAGATTTGGTTGCCTTGCGCTTGGTGTAGTGACTTTTGTTCCGCGGAATATACCAAAAAACCATAACTCATGTCAATCAAAGACCACTCACCGCTTAGCTATATTATAATATGAAAAATTATAAGTCAGCCAGAGAACAGAAAACGTAGAAAAATCTGCTATTTTTTCCGCTGTGCTCAAAACATCATTTGGACACCTTCTAACTCGAACAGGAAAAAATGTTGTGTCCTAAAAACCAGTCTATGCCCATAATCTACCCCAGAAGCTTTTATGGCCAAACAAACTGGATGTCCAGTAAGTGCCGATACGATGTCACGAATTCTTAGATCCCTATTAAGAATACTTTATGTTCTTCTGTCATCATCTTATGAATAAGGATAAGCTCTTCCTTACGGCCTTTGTGCATATCTCGAAAATAAAAACATGACCCATTTCGCCCGCACGAATATTAATATATCTTTAAAATATAACATACACATTCAACGTCCGAATTTAAGTGAAGATCCTCTTAAAGCTGAAATTTACTACAAACCCTGTAGACACAATCAGGCAATCAGCCCTAATGGAGTCTCTCATAGCCGACGTTTTTATTGGACGTGCTCCCATAAACTAGAATTTCTCGGTTCACGTCGTTCCAGAGAGCACTTATCTATCTGCACACGTAAGACAGGCAATTTTCACCGCACACTGCCAAATGGTTTCCAATTCAATATCTCTGCCTGACATGTGCACGCGACGCTCGCTGCCATGCTGACCACATCTGCGAATATAGCAAATGTTCGTGGCGTATTTTCCACGTTCAACTGACAAATATACCACCCGATCACGATTGCCTGCCTCATTGACAGATTTTAATGCATTTGCGTCAAAAGACAACCTGTCCCCTAGTTTGGATACACCAGTCCAATAAGAACGGTTCACCATTTCATTGGTGCAAAAGTTGAACATCACGTTGAACAAATCCAATATGTTCCCCTTTAGAACGAACAAGTTTTGGAATACTTCACTATTTATTTCATACATCGAGTCGACGATTTCCTCGTCCTTTCGGCTTAAATGCAATGTTTAAAGTGAATCAAAGCAGCGCTGTTTAAAGGCTTACGAACGTGCTCATACCAAAAACAGGTTGGGCAAGCAGATGCACTCCTGCGGTACACGTATGAATGTCAGTTTCTACTTGTCAGGGGAAACAAGATAAAAGCATCCCCAATCGAGGATAACGTGCTTCATCATCATAGTCGTTCGCTGCAGTTAAATTTTAAATTTTCTTCACAGGTTTTGTTGTTGTTTTTTCTCTGAGGGCGGTTGCATATCCGTGCGAGGAATCCCGCCAACGCTCCTTGAGCAAATGTACATATCTGCCCCCCATCGCACATTGCAGAATGCTGAACTCCTGCGGACCGTTGGGGATATTCTCATATTTCTACATGTAGACACTTTTATATATTTTTTACCTTTGCATTTTTTATGTTTTTACCTTTGCGGACGATGGAGCTAAGTGCTTCCGACTTGATGACTTCGATGCGACGAAAACAGATTGTGCAATATTATGGAACACTGAGTGAGAATTGCACACAAGATATTCTATGCATGAGAATCAATATTTCATCGAAACAAGCTGAACGAATCTATTCCAATAGTAAATGGAAAATTAGATAGCATCTCAGTTGGTTTGTTCATCACTTAACCGAGGGTATTTGGGGGAGTGTAACCACCCCAGACAAGTCACAGGAAAATCTCTAAAATGAAATTCTCCGATGTGGGTCAACGGATATTGAAAAGTTTGGTTTGATTTTTTTAAAAAGAGAAGAAGAAGCAAAAAAAAAAAAATTGGAACAAATATCGGACGCGCAAGTGGAAAATGTTAGAGCGTATATCTGTCCCCAGCATCGGACTTGTAATTTGCGCGCACCAAAGGGATTTTGATTCTCTCAAAGTGCTGGCGGTCGTCTACCATGGCGATGCTGGAACGTAGAAGAAGACAAAGAACGAATTTTGATTGCTTTGAGATTAACTAGCAATTTTGTGATACGAGTTACATTCCTGTGGTTACTCTGAGCTGTAAGTTCTGTCTTTCATCGGCCTGTATACATATGTGCCGAGTGACTCGGAAAAAATGGATTTTCCAACGGAAGATTGGCTTCCGAATTCTATTAGGTTCAACCTATTTCACGTTCAATAACTCAATTTATAGACAAAAGTTTGGTTTACCTATGGGCTCTCCATCTTTACCCATTTTTTGTGACTTAGCCTTAAGAGATTTGGAAGTTTCTTGTTTTGGGAAACTCGATTTTGAAGTTATTCACTATTATAGATATGTTGATGATTTGATCTTGATTTTACCGACCAACAAAATTGAGCACACTTTAAATGTGTTTAACTCATATAATCCCAATCTCCAGTTTACATATGAGATGGAAACTAATAATAGAATTAGTTTTCTTGATGTACAGGTTATCAGAAGTTTAGATAACCGATTGATTTACAATTGGTACCAAAAACCGACTTTCTCAGGGCGAGTGTTACATTACCATTCATTCCACCCAATACACCAGAAGATTGCGATGGTGTCTTGTTTGACAGATAAGGCGATCACGTTGTCTGACCAACAGTTTCATGGCGAAAATTTGAAATTAGTTACTGATATCGTTCAAAGGAACTCCTACCCCAAAACCTTCATCAAGAAACATATCAGAAAAAGATTAGCAACTTTAAATATTAATGATACGAGCGTTGCCTTTTATATTTCGGGATTAGAGAACAAAAACAAATATTGATCATCGAAAATCACTTTATTGTTTTTCAAAATATTCCCCATGAAGATCTATACACTTTTGCATGCGTTTGAACCAATTGTCGAAGCACTTTTGCCACTCTGATTGAGGTATCTCCAACACATGCATTCTGAATGCAGCAACCGCTTCTTCAGGTGACGAAAAACGTTGACCTCTCAGTTTGTTTTTTACGTACTGGAATAAAAAGAAGTCATTCGGTGCCAAGTCAGAACTATACGGCGGATGACCCATCAAATCGATATTTTGGGTGCTCAAACATGCAGTTGTCGCAGCCGATGTGTGAGAGCTCGCATTGTCGTGGTGAAGAGTGATCCGTCTTCGGCGGTTGGTTTTCCTGATTTCTTGGAAGACAACTGGCAAACAAATGGTTGTGTACCACTCAGAATTGACTGTTCTGCGTTGTTCTAGTGGTACGGTTACGACATGTCCAGTTTTTCCGAAAAAACAGGCGACCATTTGCTTGGAAGTGCTTCGTGCGCGAACAACTTTTGTTGGATTTGGCTCATCTTGAAACACCCAGACAGTCGACTGCTGTTTACTTTCGAGCTCATACGCGTAAATCTACGATTCATCACCTGTCACGATGTCATAGACGTGTTTCGAAGCACCGCGACCGTATTTTTGAGCATTTCTTTCGACCAATTGACACGAGCCTTTTTTTGGGCGATTGACAAATTGTGTGGGATCCGACGCGAACAAATTTTTTTGACAGTCAAATGTTTATGCAATATTGAATGTATGCTGGTCCTGTGGTGTAGTTTTTACCTTACGTCTGCACGGACGTGGGTTCGTAGAAACACCCACGGATGGCTCACTGGTTATTGTCCACCGATCGAGCAGTGGCAAAACTTAGAAACGAAGATCGATGCGATACCCGGAAATCCCCAGCGGAAAATAAACACACGGTAGTTTTTAGTTAGACAATCACACTTCTTTATTCATGGGAGATAGTTCGTTTGGGACTACCAATGAATTTTTTACATTGTTCGAACACTTATAATCACTATAACGATCTTTATTATTGCCATTTAAGTTGGTAAGGCCGACTTTTATTAAGAGTTATTATAGATAAGCGACCATCACATCGACACAAAAAAACCTCCGACACGTATAAAGCCTCTAAATGGCAACTAACTACCAAAACTCCATCCACGACAAGCGACTCGACGGAAAACGATTGTAATTGATAAGGTGACCGGTAGCGGTGTACGTACTCCTCTCGCGATGAAATTTGACTGATTATTGGATGTCTCTTTACAGACATCCAACGAAAACGAACCTAAAGGATTCGCCGCCAATGGCGAAGGTCCAAAACAAAAAGGAAAAGAGAAAAATTCATGTAGCAGATCGAATCGGCTGCTACATGTTTGGGCAAGATAAACTGCCGCCATACGCAAGGGATAGATTCTTGATTGACGTGAGTCAGTAAAACCCTTGCCGAAGGCAGACATCTATCTTGGAAAAATGTATCGAACATTGGGCATGGCCGTTGTTAGATCATCTAGCATAAACAAATTTCGGTCGTATGACTCGATGCATGTTATGTTAGGGATGTGTTAATCCCGTTGAAAGGCACTGTCAGGCGAAAGTATCCGCTTGAATGTTTACTTTGTGTAAACTAAAATTGGTGGCCATGACCGATGCTGGTGATCGTTCCAAGAAACGGCAACGGATCATACAATCGGTCATGCTGAGATCCAAGCAAATATGCGCGCCTGAAAGGCCAATGTTTAATTTGATCTTCTCTACTTTAGGAAAGATAGATCGTAGACATGCCGTTGGAAATCTGGCTTGCAGATGTGCAAGCAACCCGAAATAATGCTAGGTCAATGAATAGGTACGAAGATAACACACGGAAAGATCAGCGTGTGTTGGTGGGCATGTGCCATCCATTGTTCGGTCGCGGAAGCTCGGTTGATGAATTGATGTCGTGGCAAGATGATAATCTTGCCATGAATTATGCTTTCAGGAATGACCGTGGGGAAGAGATTTGAAAAAGCCCCCAACAAAGGTAAGCTGCCTAATATATATTTATGTCGGTTATCCTTGGGGATAACCGAATTAATTCCAGCGAATTGGTTGGCGGTTAATGCCGTAGCAAGGTTGTATAATCTTGCTGAAGATTCGACTTCAAGGTAAGTCGCATTGCTGGAAATGGTGGGGATCGAGCGATGCATGGCTCTTCGGGCCCTGAAAAGCCCCACAGTCCCACTAACGCCTAGGGTTGTCTCAATCTCACGATAGGTCACATGACGATCTTCCAATATCAGTTCGCGCACAGCATCAATGGTTTTCGGAACAACAACTGATTTTGGACGACCTTCACGAAATTCATCTTGGAGTGAACTACGACCACGATTGAATTCACCATACTATCGATAAACACTGGTCCTTGATGGAGCCTCATCGCCAAAAATTGAATTAAGGTCATCCATGCACTGTTGCTGAGTTAATCAACGCCGAAAGTTGTAAAAAATAATCGCACGAAAATGTTGACGATTTAATTCCATTTTTGGGCCGAGATGAATCTTTTAAGTTACTGTAAACAACACAAATAGCGCTCGTATGTCAAAACGTTCTGAGTGCGTATAACCTCAAAAATGTCCAACTTTACGACAAAGCTGTCAATTGCCGGATTGCAACACTAGGGTTGCCAAATCCCGAAACATAAGAGGCAACCCTCGTAATAGTCCGAGGCAAACAAGAGTGGAACCTGATGCCACTCTTACGATTCCTTATGTTAATCGTCTTACTGAACATGCGATGGTGTCTTGTTTGACAGATAAGGCGATCACGTTGTCTGACCAACAGTTTCATGGTGAAAATTTGAAATTAGTTACTGATATCCTTCAAAGGAACTCCTACCCCAACACCTTCATCAAGAAACATATCAGAAAAAGATTAGCAATTTTAAATATTAATGATAATAGTCCGAGGCAAACAAGAGTGGAACCTGATGCCACTCTTACGATTCCTTATGTTAATCGTCTTACTGAACAGTTGAACAACAGATTGGACCATATCGTTACACGGGGAAAAGACAAATTACAGCAACAAAATAACACCAATGTTGTTCATCAAATAGATTGTTTGACCTGTCCTGCCACCTATATAGACCAAACAAAGAGAAAACTCAGTACCCGCATTAAAGAGCATCGAAATAACATTAATTGTCATCCCAAGTACCACAATGTCATAACAAAACATCGACTGGACCATCCTTCTCATATCATTAATTGGGAGGGGATCAAAATTAAAGATAAGGAAGTGCTTCTGTCTAAACGTCTTGTGTCTGAGATGCCTTACATCAAGGCCAACTTACACACCTTGAATCTACAGACAGACACAGTTAAATTCCATGACGTGTATATGCCGGCGCTCACTTAGTGGTTTCTTTTAAGTGTTTTCGAGTAACACTATTGTTCAATGTTGTTTTTAGTAATTGACTTCTCTTTCAAATTTATTGTCAGAGTAAATTCTATTTATTTAATTTATTTAGTTCAATTTGTTTTTAATATTGTTGTGAAACTAATTTATATTGTAATTTTCCTGGTTCCATTTTGTTGGTAAGCTTGGTTTAAATTAATTAATGTGTGTCTTATGGTTAAATATTAACTTTTAACATCATTTTTAACTTTTTTAGACCTGATGACGATCAAATACAACGATCGAAACGTCGTTTTTTAATATAATGTGAAAAAATTAAATTACATTAAAAACAAAAATAAAAACAAAAATTAGTCTGTATTGGCGACTCAAACTTCCTCCGTTTTAAAGATTGGGTATAATTTCTACCGAATATTGTCATTGGATATTTTTGTAATTTTTCATTATTTGTTCTACCTTTTATTAATATTTTATTTGAATCTTCAATCATTAATAATATTATTTGTTTTCGGTTGTTTCTTTCAATATCTTTAGACGATTAACGATGTATCCCTTGTAAAACAGACCACAAGTTCTTCCCCCAAGAGCAGATCACCTAAAAATTAGTTTGCAGAAACATCTTTCTTTCTTTGTAAAAATGTTCCCATATCGTCTGCACAGAAATTCTTTTTTTTGTAATGAAAAACTGAGGTATAAAGTGTGTTCTGCAAAATTACCAACGTCTAACCTTGCTGAAAATGTTATGCAAAGTAATAGAGGAAGATATCACGTCCTGATGAATTTCATATTTGGGTTTTAACCGATTCTTGAATGATAGCCAATGTGGCATGGGCTGTCATGGCATTCCTTTTGAGATTTATAGCACACATTTGAATGCGAGCAATCCAAAATATCAAGAGCAGGTGAATTGGATATCTCCAAAGTGTTGGACCAAGATCCCTAAATAAACTCAACTCCTTCGGACATTCCTAGAAATCGTACGACTGAACATAAAGTTCCTCGAAAAACGATCAATTTTGATTGTAGTATAGTAGGCGATGCGCTCTCTGACATCTTATTTAGTTTTTTACTGGAGGGGACCGGGGTTCTTTATTTCAACTCTATTTCTCCAACTATATTTCTTTCTGGTATCAACGTCTTCCTTCCACAATCTTGATTGTCCTGTGGCAGTTCCACGAACCGCACAAACCACTATGGCTCGAGATGTCGTCGTTCCACCGAGGAACAAACTCACCTATAACCAAACTCCACGTGGCTGTGGGGGTTCTCGAAATACATGGAGAACCAACCCACTATTTCCGCCTAATTTCGATCGCCAACAGCGTGTCAAACAAACCCCAATTTCTCCTACTTATCTATTCACCTGGACAGCATGTTGCAATAACGGACGCATAGCTGAATTCATTATTCTACGTAAGTATTGCATAATTGAATCCAGCTACCTTTCTGCCATACGGCAACTCCAGTCCTCTAACCATGAGATTTCCACCGGAAATTCCAATCTATGTGGTTAGCAACAACAAGTCGAATCAAACGACGCTGTTGCATAATCATGCAACCGCGGGGGTAATTCCAAATTACTCGAGTTTGGTTCCCACGATAATATTACCCTAGCCAATGTAGCGTCACTTCGGCTTTTCCCAGACCATCTATTCACTTGGGATCAATAATCTTTTTACGCAGGTGAATAGCACCAGCTACATATTCCTCTCCTTCATAATTCTGTCTCCCTACAGGTCAATGCACGCTGAGGTCACCGCATTCACCGAATTGAGTCAGTGGGCTACTCTCAGAGCTGCATTGATTCATGCACACACAACCAAACCCACCCTGAGATCATAGTACTTTGTGTTTCTGTTCTCTCATTCTCCCATAGTCGTCGACTATCGAATTAACCGATATATTCACCATACCTCGACGGGCGTGGCAATGATCTCTATTGGTTGTCCTGTGTGCAAAATTAAATCCAAAATTGCATCCCTAATTGGAGTCAGTCGCTTGTCGTTTATCACCGCGGTTAGGTCACGCCGACGCACGAAATTTTCATTTAATACTTCGCCGAATAAACAGTCACTAATCATTCACCATACGGTGCACAAGTGTCCTGAGTTGTAATTCAATCATTACAGTGCGCACACGTTCCGAGTCAAGTCGCTGCTGAGAATTAGTTGTGTTGCCAACGGCAAGAATATTCAAATTAAACTTCGCTTTATATTGTTTCACAGATGCTGTTATAGCGTTTGAAATAATAGTAAAGAAGATCGTGTGATTCGAACTCGGTATTTTCGCCTTAAAATAATTCGTGATTACTAAACTTATCTAATAAATAGTGTATTACAAAAATAAGTTTTTTGTAACCAAAATAGACTGGTATCCCCACCAAATCTCATTAAAAGGATATTCCGATTAAAACCAAATAAAAACATTGACTATAAAAGAACAACCAGTGCGTTGCATTAATTCGATTTTCCTCCTGATGAACATTAATCCTCTTTCCTCTGTGAACAATTTTCGGCGACGTAAGTGTTGGCGGGTGGAGTGAATACATGCCCGTGTCAGGCATCATTACTTGAACCCCCACATGCCCACAGACACGTGTCCCCGAAGTCCGCCTTCTCACCTGACGAAAGGTGACATTCATCCTGGAGCCAACAACCCCACGTATCCACAGATACATGGGCCACAAGTCCCGAACAATTTTTCTACGCCTGCATGGCGATCGAAGGACATGACCCAGCACAGAAATTGTGTATCGATCCATCAAATGGATATACACAAACGGTTGGCACAGCTGCGCCAGATGTCGACAAACATCACATCCCCGGCGATACGCGAATTGCCGGAAAACCAATCCGTCGACAAAAGCTTTGTCCCTGCCGCAATGCACTTCGCCTAAACAAAGGTCATCGCGGAGCAACAGCAATAAACGCAAACGCTGTTCCCATAGGGCAAAGTAAACACGATCCCAGGATCGACTATATAAACCACACATTCGGTTGTTTGCATAATCAATGCAACAGAAGTGTGAACATTCTGGTGGACCCATGGGCGGCAACCTCCGCGCCTGTATGTGTGAGCGTTTTCTTCCCTGGTGAAGAGATTCTCGATTGAGCGAAAGTCAGCACCCAAGGAAAGCGAAAAGAGAAAGTCACCACCAGCGAAAGGGAAACGAAAACTATGGGGCGAATAGGATCATCCCCAGAGAAAAGTAATGTCAGTCGAGATAGAGAATCTATAGGAGGAGGTTGAATTTGATGTACGTAGAGTTAGAACCGAGTTACCGTGAGACTTACTTGTTGATAGTGCCGTCGCGAACTTGTTTGGTGGTGTAAAAGTAACAGTGACGAACGACTTGCGGTTTTACGAAGTATCCTCACTAAGGACATATGGGTTTTAGGCTGTATGTGTGCCGTTGTTGGCATGGGTTCTATGCCTATTCCACGCTGTTGCCCCGTTGATCGTCACCAAGGCGGGTTAATAGTTCTAGTATCCGCTCGTTATCGATGGTGCCGAAGGTTGAATTGTGATTGTAGTCAAATCAAAAGAGTCGAACGAGAATAAAACGCACGTTCGTTCCTTTTACACACCACATCGTTGCTATACTTGTTTTTATTTCCTATTGTAGTTAATATAATTCACAATGATGGTTAAAACACAGTCACTGCTAACTTAAACAAGGCTTTTCACTTAATTGATTTTGAGTTAATATTATTGTTAACTATATATATACCAGGACTGTCACTGCTAACTTAAACAAGGCTTTTTACTTAATTGATTTTGAGTTAATAAGTTAATATACTCATCCAGTGAGGAGTTGTGTTGGGCACAGACTGACTCGATTTCTACTACTTGGATTTCGTTTAACGTGGAGGCCTGACTTGCCTCCACGGAATCCGTATCGTGATTAATTTATTTCAAAAGATAATTTCATCTTCCGCTTGTCGATATAAGGGGATGATTTTCCTTGGTGAGGATGTGCGCTCACTCAGATGCGGTTACCTCGCACGCTCATACTGTGTCCATGCATGCGAACCGTGGATATAATAATTCCATAAAAGGAAATGTTTATCCGATTGTTACTGCGTCAGGGACCCATCCCGATCGGGCGCACGTTGCTGTGTTCCTCTGATGCGACTTGCCATGCACGTGTGTGGGAAAAAATATTTTCTTTCTGTGTGCATGGACAAGTTTGAGGATTCATATCGGTTACGTAATGTCGTAACCGAATTGGATTCTTAGGAATATTCTGCGTTGTATGCAGGCATGCCTCTGGGGGTAATGCTTATAGGATGTTGATGCTTGTCGCTCGGTTTTCCGACCGATGTGCTTGTAGGTCCACAAGAAAGGAAAGAAATATCTCTTGCATGTGTGCAGCGGAATTCGTCCGGAGACATGTGTAATGAAATGGTTCGGGTCATGTTGGTTACTTGGTGATGCAACCAAACTGCTTATAAGGAACTGTTTGGTGCTGATGGATTTTGCATCAGTGAATATTATGGATTTACAGCATTTCAGGTATTTATGGTACAAACTATGTAAAGGTAAGTACATGCTTTCTAGGTTTTGGGGCTTTAGAGAGCAGTTACCTGGATGGTTAATGGGAAGGTAAGCACGGATGTTCAAAGGAACCGCCATAGTACACCTCACGAACGATAATTATAAGTGCGAAGAATAAACACTGTGCACTAGACGATTAAGTAAGAGACAAACGAATTAATAAAACATAAAGGTCAAGGCCAAATAACTCCGTTCCGTGTTTCATTTTTGTGCTGCATTCGCTCCGTTTTCCAGGTTGTTCTTTTTGTGTGTGTGGACAGTGTTCGGTGGAACACTTCAGAGACATCGACTAAAACATCCGCCAAAGTCCCCTCTTCTGTTCTAAACTTGATCTATCGTAAAGTGAAGAAAAGCTTTTATCAATGGAACAAAAGTATAAATAGGAACGAGCATTAATGTCGGCAAGGTCAGGATGGAAAAAATAAAAAATAAAAAAAAAAAAATAAGAAAAATGGGGCCGCAGAAGCCGACTTTAGCGGAACAGATGTGTCATTCATGTTGTCTCTGGGTTCTGATCATCTTACGATAACCAAAATCACCCATATCCGTGAGGATGTTGGGCTCGGTCTCAAGATGTCTGAAAAAGAAAGGAGGGGAGGCATCTACGGATAGTGTGGGTAGGGTTAGTTTAACTGTTCTCTAACTACTTGGATGGTGGGATGGTGGGAAAGAAATCATACAAAACCGGTAGATCTTGAGTGCGGTGGTAAACGCAGATCACGTCTTCGGCGTCTGATAACCTGCGCTTTGGTTGGGGTGTGTGTATATTTGTGCTATCTTGTACTGTGCGTGCGTGTTTGTAGTGTTTCAGCAGTATACCCTATGGGATGGGTCCAGGAATCCCCTATTATAGAGGGGAGTGTTGTTGGGAAAGGTGCTTTCTTCAGTTTTGTACTGAAGAAGAAATTGTGGTGGTCGGATCCGAAGAGATCGAAGGGCCTAGAACGTGGTTGGTGCATCTACTGATGAGTTTCGTGTCGAAAACTTGAAGTCTTTCTATTTGGGCCGATGATATGCAGGACTATATCAGAAAGCCGTACGATATTCCAGATTGGATTCGCTGCATATAGCAAAGAAGATTAACGTTGGTGTTAACTTTGTTGCTCCACTTCAAAATGTTGTGCAGTTGCTTAGACCGAGCGTGTCGCATTTGAAGAATGTGGGTCACATGTTTGATGAAATTCATTTTTGGGGTATAGATGATCTCAAGATATTTCATCCTCTCCTGTGGTCTAATCGTAGTACCTCCTATTTGTATTCGAATATTCTGTGAATATCGAGAAGTAGGTTAGGAGTGTTTACTACTCAGAATTTAGGTACTCCCCTGTCAAGACGGAGGCAGCTTTTCCTAAGCAGCCGCAAGAAATTTGAACACCTTGATTTGGAAATAGAAGGACAAATAATCATATCCAGTCCCTATATTAAATGTCTTGGTGTTATACCCGACAACATGTTGAGCTTGAAGGAACACCTGAGGAAAACGAGTGAAAAAACGGCAAGAGTATGCAAAGTTTTGGCGAGACTGCTACGCAATGGTGGAGAGCCACGGTCCCGAATAAGGGAACTCATAACCAGTGTCAATACCTCCATTATAATGTATGCAGCTCACAAATGGGCAGGAGCCACACAGTATACGTCGTACATGAGGGGAGTGAACTCTGGACATAAGCTAGCATCATTAAGAGTATGCTGGGGGCTTTGTAGAGCACTACAAGGAGATTGCCCCCAAAGGATAAACACAGGTTGTTTAATTCTATGCATCACCCAAAACAGTTCGAATCCCAAAATATACCAGCTCATTTTTACCAACAACTAAGTCAACAATAATGCCGCACAAATATTTTTTTTTCCATAATCGAAGACGTGAGTGGAGCGTCTTCCATATCAAAACGGATCTACACAGACAGAAATGAAAAAGATCTCCACCGGAGCATAGCGCCAATAACTTATAAATCATTCTATATTGATATATTATTGCTTAAAATCGTGGCCCGAAATTAGTTAGCAAATTTAATACAAAATTGATTACCAATAATCGAACCTTATTCCAAACAAGGTTATGGCGATTCACACACCGATGGCCTATACCAGAGCATTCATGTAATAATCACACAGCCTGTAGGGAGGAGAAGTAGGTTGCACCGGCGTACGGCGCTGATTCACTTCTTCCCCATAAGTCTTCACTGTCCGACCAAGGTTTCGTCAAACCGAATCGTCACTTCACTAAAAGGAATCTGTTCACCAATGGTTCTCAAACCTGGAGTAAAACTCCACCACAAGACACACCAGAAAGGAAGGTAAATGAAATGCTTTGTTTTAATGTTATTAATTTGTCTATTTATTTGTTTTTAAATGAAGTGACTAAAACTAATTAAACCTAAAGTGTACACTTGCGAATGCACGATCGGATACAATCTGTTTTCAGTCGACATGATTTTATTTTATTGTTCAAATTTTACTGTTCATCTTTGATGAAATAAGTTCGTTAACTAATGTTAAATCCGCACATTAATATAATCGAACACATAAGAACATAAAGATGACACTTGTGGTGAACAGCTAATAAAGATGGTACTTATCACGAGTAACCTATTGATACTCACGGGGGTGTTAAACTCGCGAATCCGGATATATTCGGGTATGTAATTACGCGTCTCCGCGGTGACAGAGAGCGGGAGCGACGCGTGACCGCGGCGGTCAGCAGATGCTAGAGGACTCAACGAGGCTAGAATTCTGACATGAATTCCATCCTAGGTTAGGGTTAAGAAAACAGGAGAAGAGAGAAAAAAAACTTTTCTCTTAAGGGTGCGACCATCAAGGACATGCACTTTTTCAGTGCTTAAGTAAATGTATCGCCATTAGGAAGAAGTGCTAATGGTTTTTCTATTTACACAATGGGAAATCTGAATCGCCGGTGATGCTAAAGGGATCGAATTGTATACATGATCACATGCGAAGAAATTCGTTTTATGGCACTAGACGCTAGATGCGTGTATTTGCTTTTGTTTGCACATGGTGCGAGTTGGGGAATTTTATTGCTGGGAGAACAAGGTCGCCGGCCAATGTGTACGTAAAGAAATTTATCGTACACATGGCGAAGTTGGAAAATAGACGGCGCAATATTTATGGTCCCTGTCATGACAGCTGCATTGTATGCAAACCGAATCATTTTGTTTACAGGAATTTGTCTGGTACCGAAGGTGCCGAATTGGTTTGAAATTCCAGATAAGCAAAGAAAGATATCTTATGGGAAAATTGTATGCGAAGAGGTGCATGAAAAGGTAAGTTTTCTTTACAGGGACTTTACGATTATAGCTTTGATCTAATTAATGTGTGAAGCATTTTCAGGTGTTTAATGCGATTGCATTAGCAAAAACGTATGCGACTTGGGATGAGGGTATGGGGGTTTTTTAGGAAGGCGAACCGTGGGGTTTGGAGGAACCGCCACAAGCCTGTGCCGCAAGCTGAGTCGCGGCCGTTTTTTGATGTGTTAGCGCTTCATTCAACCAATCCTTATCACAATGTGAGTCCAAACCATGTTCCTTAGTGCAGTGATAAACGCTATAAGGTAAGTAGATTGCTATTATTATTATCCTCCCAATAATTGAACCTGTGAACCTTTGATATGAAATCAGCAGTTGGTGATGACAAACATTGCCGTTATCTCAAAAGCTATTCTATTTTTTCTATTTATTGGCCTGTAGGAACCCGAAAGTTCATGACCTCACTGACTCGACTCCGCCATTGTTCCCTGTCCTGTGCACTCTCCTTGCACGTTCGACCATCCGATCCGATCTCCTAGAGGCTCAACCTAACATTGTCCTCCCGTCTACGTCGCGGCCGTCCTATCAGTCTCTTTCCCGTTGGCTTACCGTTAAGAATTCTATGTACGGTCTTATCGTTGCCCATTCGCGCCACGTGTCCGGTCCATCTTAATCTTCGCGACCTGATTACTCTCACTATGGTAGGTTTGCGGTATAGCTCTTCCAGTTCGTGGTTGTGGAGTTTTCTCCATTGTCCTGCCTCCTCGTCATATTTGCCGCCAAATATCTCAAAAGCATCTCCATAAATTCAGGCAGGAAATCCAATAGTGTACATCTCGACAAAGGCTCTCGGTCAACACTTCAAGAGTAATTTTTGGTCTCAAACTTCGTATTTCGACATGGGTCTAACAGTCCGAGGAGAATTCGTCGCTCAACTTGAAAAACAAACAGATGTACACATTGTGGCATTCAATAGTAGAGAGTACATTCGATTATTCAAGCTTGGCCATTTAGAGAGGAGGTTTGTCTTTAAGTGAAAAGTTACACCACAAGGAATCATCAGGTCAAGATAACCCAATTTGGACACTCACGGTATATGCTCATGCTCTTTCCAACCTTAACGAAATGCACAATTAAATATAAAAATTCCAGGAAGTGTTGATATGATTTTAATTTGCACCATGTTTCAGTTAAAGAATAAGCATTTCTGTGACCTTTCTTCGGCTTCCGCAATTAAATTTGTTTGTTTCCTTGAAAGTTCTTAATAGAATCAACCCATATGCTTTTGTTTTCTAACTTACTGTTTAATAATGTTAAATGAAAAATGGGCAAGATGACTAGTCACGCCGCTCAATGCCTGTAATGTATAGACGCTCATCACTCAGGCAAAAAAATGGAACAAAATATCTCTTTTATGTTAATTTATTTGCGTAGAACTGACTTATCTCTGGAAACCTTGTTGTGCCTGCCTCAATCATACCCCTTGGAGATACATACGAAAAGGTCAAACATTCGAGTGAAACCACAGTAACGTCGAGGTTCTGTCTAAAAGATCATTACTGCATAGAATTTTTATCCCAAAGGATTTTCCCCTTCATTCCAATTTCTACGCCTACTTGACAAGATATAAAGTTGTAATTACAAAACAGCTTCTGTCGTTAAAGTTCAAAACAGCAAACCGACATCCTACTCAGTTTCTCTGCATACTCATTTTGAATCCTTTAATTACAAAAAGACAGAAAAAGGAAGAAAGAAACTTTGGAAGGAACACCAAGGAAGAAATATAAAACCCAGCTTCCCATATCCTGACTGCAAGACTCATATTCCCATTAACAACAAAGTTGAATGCAAGTGCTTGGCGCCGCTCTTGTTCTCTTTGAATATTCAATGCTGCACGTGCACCCAGCACACTCTTGCACCAGAACCAAAGTGTATACATTCATTGTGCCGGCTCCAACAGCCACCTCCGCACATGGGACACCGACGTCAGAATCCCCTTTGTTATTAATCATTGCGTACTCTACTCCGGATATCCTATCCGTCGCACCATGCACATGAAATTAATTGCGTAATCATGAGAGATATGAACTTGAATTTTTATAGCTAACACAATTAACGCGGTTTCATAACGTAGTAGGATTCCTCGTTTCTTGGTCCTCAATCCGCGTCAATGCGCGAGTGAAAAAGAATACGAATTGAAGGAAAAGCAGGAAGCCAAGCAGCTTAGTGTTCGCATACCTGTAGATACTCACACATAAAACTGCTCGTTTTCACAATATTCTTACCTTCAGAGGATGAAAATGATTGTACATGAAGAAATTAAGTTCTCAGCGTGGGCTTACATTCACCCTTTCACAATCTGGCCACAGCGTCACTTCCACCCACTTCATCACTTTACACAGCCGACCAACCGCAAATCGGCCCGTATGAATGGATGCCAACCGGACATTGTTGCGAAGCCGCATGAATAAACAAACCCTCATGCCAACGAGTCAGGATCCTTAAAGGATTGTAACAAAATCCACACAAAATTCGCAGGACAAAGGCTTTAGGATTTTAATCACGACTCACCAAACAAAGAAAGTTACTAATAGATACAACGGTTGGTCATGCGACAAGCAGCAATAGTTTTTAGACAAAGGGTTAGCCTCTAGGTGTACGAGTACACTTCATCATGTAACTCGATGGCCCAAAACACGTAGTGCCAGAGCTTCCCTTCTACGAAACTAGAAAACATATATGTAAAAAAAAAAAAAAAAAAAAAACGGAAACCAAAAAAAGGACGAAAAGGATCCAATCTAGGGACAAGGACTTCCATGCTCTGGGCAAAGCGACAGTCGTACCGTTGATTGCGTGAGCATGTAGCAAATTGCCTCAGCACTGGTTGTCCGGCAGTGTTGGTTATTGGTGTAGGGGAACGTTTTGGTTTTCGCCAGGATATCTGGCTACTACTGATTTTTAATTGCCCTACATGACTGTTTGCAGGCGGTAATCAAGTGACCATGCAGCGAAATTAGCCAAATTGAAATTTCAGATAATGTTACGGTTAATAACGCAAACTGCCTTCGGGTTTAAGGCGGGTAGCTACATGCTGTGGGGTGCTTCATACGTAATTTTATATTGTTATGTATTGTAATTTTTGTTGTTAAATTTTTATTCCATCTCTTTCGGTTGCACGGAAAAAATGCAAAATACGTGGTCCGACAACTATTTGTTCTGTCCTGGAATCGTATGTAAGTTTTATACTTTAAAACTCGTCCCCATGACAGTTGATCGGTTGGTTGCCAACGAAACTTTACCGGATGAATTGTATTACATAATTTGGTAAAATAAACACTTTTAAACATATATATGGTGACAATAAGTTTCAAATTAAAGCTATGCATATTAATTAAGGAATTAAATATTGATAAATTAATTAGTTTATTAGTTATTTAAGTATCTTGAATTGATTAATTATTTAATTCATCCATTTTTGCGGTAATTCTTAACTTCATTCATTTATACGGTTGTTCGTGTATTTATTCATTCGTTCGTTCAATCACCCAACTATGCATTCATCATTCAACCATTCATTAATCAAAGAATTCATTGATTCATTGATTCATCATTCACTTATTCATTAATCAAACATTTCATTGATTCATTGATTCATTGATTCATTGATTCATTGATTCATTGATTCATTGATGCATTGATTCATTGATTCTTTGATTCTTTGATTCATTGATTCATTGATTCATTGATTCATTGATTCATTGAATCATTGATTCATGGATTCATGGATTCATTGTTTCATTGATTCATTGATTCATTGATTCATTGATTCATTGATTCATTGATTCATTGATTCACTGATTCATTGATTCATTGATTCATTGATTCATTGATTCGTTGATTCATTGATTCGTTGATTCATTGATTCATTAATTCATTGATTCATTGATTCATTGATTCATTGATTCATTGATTCATTGATTCATTGATTCATTGATTCATTGATTCATTGATTCATTGATTCATTGATTCATTGATTCCTTGATTCATTGATTCTTTGATTCCTTGATTCATTAATTCATTGATTTATTGATTCGTTGATTCATTGATTCATTGATTCATTGATTCATTGATTCTTTGATTCTTTAATTCATTAAATTATTTTTTGATTTATTGATTCATTGATTTATTGATTCATTGATTCATTGATTCATTGATTCATTGATTCATTGATTCATTGATTCATTGATTCTTTGATTCTTTGATTCATTAATTCATTGATTTATTGATTCGTTGATTCATTGATTCCTTGATTCCTTTATTCGTTTATTCATTTATTCATTTATTCATTTATTCATTTATTTATTGATTCATTGATTCATTGATTCATTCAAAAAGAGGAATGGGATAATAAAAGAATATAACGTTGTACACAGGCGTGGAGAGTGTAATGAATAGGAAAGACGACATAAGCAGAGCATTCCATGGTTTTGTTGTTCGGCTAAAGAATGGTTTGCTGCAATTAATTTTGACGGGTATCCCAAGAAAACATTTGAACAGATGGACTGCATTCACCAAGTGAAATTGAGCAATGCTAATAATATGTATTGATGAAGACGTAGAAAAAAGGTCATTACAGTAGAGAGATAGATAGACAGATAGATAGATGGATCGATATATACACTGAGGAGTAGATTAGAAGCGGGGCGAGGCTGTTGATGCATTATACGTCGATCATATATATTAATGACGGATTTAAAAAACTGGGTCACAATAAAAACTTTAACATAATTTTGGATGTGTTCTAACAAATGTTGGAATTCCCTTTTTGGACAATCACGTGCCTTGTACATAGTGACAGATGTATGTTTTAGAATACAATCATTTCAAAAAGTAATAAACCCTGCGGATTGGGGGAAGCATTATTCCACTCGCGGATGAAACATTTTTTTCAGTCACAATCTCGCTGAGACCGGGAGAAAATCGCGCGTTCGTTATCGAAGCGTTTTTTAAAGGCTAGGTTATCAGTCGTCAACCATTTTGCTCTTTTCTCATATAATTCTCTCAGAAAAGATGAACCTATATCGCTGAGTCGGTCTTCCGAGATCTCATTAAACAATTTTTGCAGACCCTTTTCACAGTTTTAGGTTGTAACCCTCCGGAAACACTCAGGCGGGACGGGAATTCAACAGTTTTCCTGTTTTGTAATGGAATAGGTCCTGATGCATAGATGTGCGTATCCGTCGGGATATGAGCCGCGAATTGGGGGGATAAGTTGGATTATTTTATAGAACGCGATTAGACCGTATTTCCCGGGATAATAGGACAAATCCCTGAGGAACAGTCCCCATAGTAATATCTGTAAAAGAAACAACAATCCGCTATGCATCTTCGATGTGATAGAGACTGCAGTCGCGATGTTACGCCTACATTCCCAATAAGTGGAATTGCCCCTCTCTGTATGCTATCAAGTAAGTCGGGTAGGTTTAGGAGCTGAGCTCCAAACAATGTAACAATATTCGTCTGCGGGTCTGATTTAAGGCTTGTACAGAAGAAGAAGTGGGGCCAAAATAAAATATTTTTTGGTCATAAAAAGATCATTCAATTTTCTGGAGGCACATTTGTCGATATGCGTTCATAAGTTTCCGCAGACTGTGGCGCTGAGCAAATTTATGCTTTTCTGTAATTTAATTGCCCTGCTATTCGCCATCACATGTGTAGCCGACGATACATTTTTCCTTATGATCGCTGTATATTGTATCTTCGTTGTATTGAAGTAAACGATATTGACCTCCCCCATTGTAGGATCCTATCCATATTCGTATTCACAGAGTCGATCTAGCTACATTTCAATTGGTACGACGTTGATGCATCAATTGGTCGATTAGTAGAAAATGACGAAATCAGTGTACTATCAAAAAGTTATTTGTTACACGTTCATTATAAGAAATCATTAATATGAAGCATAAACAAGGTAGGAGTCAACATAGTACCCTGAGGCATCCCAAAATTAACAGAATAGAGATCGGAAGATATTCCGTTTACAACTCGGATCGATCAATCCTCGAGGAAGCTCTTCACCCAGTCACAAAGTTGTTGAGAAAGTCTGCATGAACGCAGCTTACTTATTAACGCTCTTTGCCAGATGCCGTGAAAACTCTTGGGGATTTTCAATGTGATCGCTCTTGATTCGCATTGTTTTATCAATTGCAGTTAGAAACGCAAAAAAATCTCCCGTGGACCGTCCGCTACGGAATCTGTATTGACGACCATTTAATAGTCCGTTGCATTTCAAGTATTTTGTCAACGCAGCATTGATGATTTTTCCATCACCTTGTATAATATAGGCGGTAATACTATTGGCCGATAATTTCCCAAGATACATCTTTCCCATTCTTCGGGATTGGAACTCGAGTAGTTTTCCAGCTGGTACGTAAGGCCATCTGTGCATAAGATAAGCGAAAGAGTTTGTTAAGAACAGGCGACAGTTCTGGAGCATAGTTTTTAAGGACTATTGTTGGTATTCCATACGGGCTGGTTGCTTTTTGCAGTCCAGTCCACGGAAAATACCTTGAAATTCACATTTGTGATTGAAGAATAACCTTGCCCGTAAAAATAAATTATTATAGAAAATTTAACAAGCCTCGAGATTTGCTAAATAAGACCAGGTCCGGATCCCGGTTGTAGTGCCGATGATGATGATGATGAATTGAAGATGGATGGAAGATGGTAGGAGATGATGGTTTATTTATTTATTTATTTATTTATTTACATATTTACTTATTTATTTGTTTATTTATTTAATTACATATTTACTTATTTATTTGTTTATTTATTTATTTGTTTATTTATTTATTTATTTATTTATCTATTTATGTATTTGTTTATGTATTTATTTGTTTATTTATTTATTTATTTATTTATGTATTTGTTTATTTATTTATTTATTTATTTGTTTATTTATTTATTTCTTTCTTTATTTATTTATTTATTTATGTATGTATTCATTTATTTATTTATTTATTTATTTATTTATTTATTTGTTTATTTATTTATTTTCTTATTTATTTATTTATTTATTTATTTATTTATGTATTTGTTTATTTATTAATTTATTTATTTGTTTATTTATTTATTTATTTATTTATTTATTTATTTATTTATTTATTTATTTATTTATTTATTTATTTATTTATGTATTTGTTGCAACTGCTCGAGGTCAGGCGACAAATTTCTCTAATTAAAAAATTAGGGAAGTCTAATCATGATTATCTTTTTGTAAAATCTGCGTATCGTATCACTACAAACACACTCACTACAAACCTGACGTCAACAGTATGAAGCCAATCTACACACCTCAAGAACATCGATGAGATATCTACGGAATGCTAGCGCTAAAAAACTGATCAGTCGCTTTGGCAAACCGGGGGCACCGAGGTCATCGAACTTGACCCCGATACATTTGTATAGGGTTTTCTCAAAGAATAAATATACCAAAACAAACTAGGTATCATCGTGGATCTCCACGGAAATATTCACCAGGAAATGAACAACATTTAAAGAAGTTTACTGCATCGCCTGCCGCAAAAATCGCTGAGTTAAATAGGAACCCGGGATCGCTTGTGTATGAATCCGCGGCAAGGTACAATGAGTTAGAGAAGTCCAATGAAATGTTTGCAGTACCAGCGTAGAAAAGCTACTCGAAGGCCGCCCAAAACCGTTCCCGGGTCAGAAACTGAAATTTGGTTATCGATGACAATCGGTCCGAAATGTCGTCACCCGGTGATGTTGGCGTAAAAAACTATCCCTGGAAGTACCTAGAAGGGTCTTTGCTACAATTATTTCAAATTCAATATGAGACAGATGTTATCCAAAGCTCCCTAAACTGTAACTAGTCTCGCTATTTAATAGACACTATTCATGTTGTTCAATTCTGTCCTCTTATCAGATCAGATTCGAGTCACTTAAGGTTCAATGTAAGGCGCACAGTTAAGAGGATCACGAGCAAGTATGTCATTCAAACTCGCATCAATGAACCGACGTTTACGGATATAGTTTGTGGCACACTTACTTAAGTGAAGGGTATATTCAGTGAATGTGCTATACCCTCACAGACCATCGAGTTAAGAAAACTTTTTCCTCTCTGCAGTTGTTGAAAATCCATGCAGAGGGTGTTACTCTAGTGCTCCAAGAAGCCCTACCTTTTTTCTCCCATATTACATTTGCCTCCCACATTACATTTTCCTCCCACCTATAAGAAAATCCATTTGATATTCCGAACATAACATTGTAACCAAATCGAACTAAACGTTCAAATTCTCATTTATTCATTCAATTTCCTAAAATCAAACAGCATAATGCATTATTTTCCCAGGTATGCTAAAAGCAATTAGCACCTAAAAAACCTACAAGATCCAAGACCTAAAAGTGCATGTCTCCAAACAATGGCATATCTATTCGATACGCCGACACACAATTCTTGCAATAATAAACATCCAAACGTATACCAGATGTTTTATGACTTGCTAATAGACACGGATTCCCAGATCCTAAACTAACAACCAATTTCCATGGATCTTGTGCTACCCATTTGAAATGCACGAAAATTCTTGTTTGCATTGGCCAGATGGCTAACACAAAGAAAAACCCCAACAAAGAATCAAACGATAAGTGGCGATGCGTCTTGACCTTCGAAAGAATATAAAGATATTTAAGAATTAGATTTTTGAAGTGAGAAGGTGAACAGTTGGAAAAGTGACTTGACTGGAGTCGCTTGAGAGAGTCTATGTGTAGCGCGCGTGAGGAGAAGACCTCCTCAAAAATAATATAAGTTGTAATGTAAAAAGTAAACTAGAATCAGTATATTTAAACCAAAAAGTAAAATCAGTTTGTAACAGGAACGTTACAGTGACTGTAATTTTAGTTTTAGTAATTCATAACATCAGTGAAATCGTGCGGCAACATGGTCGTTAGTGCGCGGAAAGTGTAGGTCAGGAGGACAACAAAGGTAGCCCACTCTTCACAGGAAACCGGAAGCACGGTGGTGCACCCAAAAATATTATAACATTACCTCAACGCCAGTTTCCACCTCAGACCCAAGTGACCAGAGGAAACATCGGTTGCTGCCAATAACAACACATATGTTTCTCTTGTATCCATAAATCTCCTTAAGCAGAGTAAGATTCCAACCCACTACATAAATACATTCAACGTAAATCACTGCAGAGCCACTCACATCCTTCGACACCAAAGCCGCACAAACCCAGCACCACCAACATCACAGCACTCTAATGACCACTGGTGAGTGATGAAAATCATAAACAGGAACTAAACTCCCAACATTTCGCTTACTTCGAGATATTGACAGCTGGATGCGACCCTCATCAATTGGTCGCATCATCTTGTAACTATGGCCCAGATGCAGACATTGCAATCATTAATCCGCACCACCAATTTACACATCTTCGACCACAGCACGGTGGATCCCCAGTTTTGATCCTTTGGCCCTTACGTAGGTATTTCTGAAGCCGTCGGTTGCATAACGTTGTGGAGATATGAACTCGATCCTTGGCAGTGAACCGTTGAATAGACCCGTCGTTGTTTTTATAAATTGGCGCCTATTCTTGGTTTGATCGAGATAAAGTAATTATTGGATCTTATTACTTCGTCTTGGGATCGAAGGGTTTTGTGACACGTGTACTTGACCGGATCCCGGTTGTAGTGCCGATGATGATGTACTTGCCCGCGTTCACGGTGTAAACAGCATACGAATGTGAATTAATTCGTAGTGTTTTGACTAGTGGTTTTAAATACTGCTGCTGTAATTGTGAAATGGTGTCCTGTTACATAATTGTGTGCTGTTACTTAATCATTGGGCTGATTCGCGCATTTTTTATCTAAACTAAAACTTTAAATCCCCCATACCGATTTCATCATCATCGGCACTACAACCGGGATCCTGTCTTGGCTTTATTTAGCAAGTCCCGAGGCTTGTTAAATTTTCCATAATAATTATTAGCCTTGCGCCACCATATCGATTTCCCTACCTGAAATCATCAAAATCCATCCATCAAAAAACATGGATAGACGACGCTGTTTCTACTCATACATAGGGAAACAGTATAGTCCATCTTCAAATTCCATTTGCAAATTCGAATGCAAAAGTTTATCCCGAGCCAAAGTTCCCCATTAATGTATATAAAGTACAGGCTATCCGCTTGGGAATAGTTTTCCATACGTTAAAAAGTGTATATGAGTATACTTTTCAAGCTTCTCCATTTCCCCTTCTCGGAGTGCACTTCGTATGTGGGGTTTCTATAGTTCTGTATTGAGATTTCGTGTCTTTTAGTAAGGCGCCACATGGACACGGGTTCACTCAAATTTCCGACGCGTTGTCGAAGCGGAACGGCAACTCCGTCTAACTGCCGTCACGCACCTAGTGTCAAGGGTTCCTACTTTACAAATAAAAGCTCGACTCACTTGGTGATACAAATTTATTTTGATAAATTAAAAGTTCAAATCGCTAGATGGTACAAATTTATTTTGATAAATTAAAGGTTCCAATCAAGAGTTATTGTGATAAATTAAAGTTCCAATCACTAGGTAATACAAATTTATTTGATAAATTAAAGGTGCAAATCAAGAGTTATTGTGACAAATTAAAGTTCCAACCATTGGGTAATACAATTCTATTTGATAAATTAAAAGTTCAATCACTGGGTGATGCAATTCTAAAAAGGCACACAACACAAATTTGGTCCTTAATCCAGTCACCGTTCTATAGCATGAAATTTAGATTTCAATATTCAAAGAGCTCTCCGCTTTTGTCCACAGCTTGCGCACTCGCCAAAAGTTGACATTCGACTCACTGCGGCGTGACCGACTCGATCGGTGGTTGGATCTCGACTAAAATGGTAATAGAGAAAATTGAATTTCTTCCCTCGTCCAGTAACTAATGGGAGAAGATATCCGTCACATTGAGCCCAGCGAGGGTGCGCACACAAGCGCCGTGATCATATCGGCCGCTCATGCTGTGTGTCCATGAGTAGGCGAACCGCAGACATATTAATCCAAAAAAGGGAAATACTAAGAAAAGTGGTTGCAGCTGGGCAAACCATCATGCAGACAGGAATTTGAATGTTTATACGATGGCAGCTGCGTACAGCATCTATGCCGATCGTGCACACATTGAGGGCGTCTCAAAGGATCGAACTCCCGTGTGTATATTTACACTATAGAGAATTCGGTTTCCTTTGGCGGCCAGTCGTGAGCTACGATATTCCCGTCGATAGGGCGACCGGCCGACGTGCATGCAGATAAAAAGGGGAATATGCCATGCACGTGTGCGGCAAAATATATTGGTAGACAGGAGCACCTACATGTTTCGAGTTTTATGTTGCAATGACCGATTTGTTTTTCAGGAACATGATGCGACGCATGCAACCATGCCATTGGGATAAATGTCTGTTTGGTGCTAAGGCAATTGCATTCGTGAATGATAATGATTTTAGGTGCTTTAGGAGGAATTTTGGGGTAATTGAAAAAAGGTAAGTTGTGGCGTTTAGTGGAACCGCCACTGTATTGCCTTAACAAATGGTAACGGGTTTTAATGCTTTAGGAGGAATTTTTTAGGTAATTAATAAAAAGGTAAGTAGTGGCTTCAATGGAACCGCCACGCGTAGCTCTGCATTCCGAGAATTACCTACGCTTCCAAACAAGGTCAAGTGGTCACCTTTTCGTTGCAAGCGAAACCAAATCCACCCCTAACCAAGCTGCTCTCCTTGGCAATTTTCCCATTCGCTCTGGGTTTATTGAGTGCTGAGTAAGTTCATGAGAGTTTATTGGTATTTATTAGGCGGGGAAATATGAAATTGGGGATGCGTGTGCGACCGGGAATGGGTGATCGATATAAAGAGGTAGCGAATGGGCAGAGAACCTGTTGTTCATAAGTGGTTGTTAGTTGTTCGTTTGGAAAAAACGAAAAAAGTCAACTGGTGTGGTTCGCTGTGATTTGTCTGTTATAACCAGGGTATGAAATTAAAAACAACCGTGGCGCTTTGTCTTGTGTGTGTCCAAGTTTAAAACAAAGAAAGTAAAAACTAATCTAAAGAAAAACGATTATATAGAAATAATAACAACTAAAGTGTTTGGAAAAATTAAACTAAATGTGAAATAATATAAATAAAGAAGGAAAACCTTCAACAACCAAAGTAGTTTGTGTCTTATTTCAAAAATCTCCCGTTTAACCGTTTTGGAGAAGGGGCACTCATCGCAATCGCGTCGTCAGATTCCACATTTAAGGGAAAGTCACCGATCAGTCGATAAACTGTGAATACATCTTTCGAATTAGATTTATTTAGTCGTTAAAAAATAAATACAACAGTACCAACTTGGCATCTTATTACAATTCGTTATTCTACTCGCAAAACCATAGTTCTCCACATATGTCATATATCACAGTTCAGCCCTGGTCATAGCAGACAGACATTATCTCGGAGTCGGATCGGCTGGTCAAATAGCTGATGGTGATCGCACTGTTTTGAATGAAGTGCCCCAACGCAATTTCGTGGTGTTGTGTTTTACCTGTTCAGTTCAGTGTCATTCAAGTGTGATAGCAGTTGGTGTTCAACTGTTGCAATTACCTCCTAGCACTATGGAAACAATAGAGCGTATTATTAAATTGGTGAGCTGACATGCGACATCCATTGCAGATAAGTGTAGAGTCGATAATAATGGCGAATTGAAAACTATCCGATTGCTATCTGGGCATGTATTTACCTTAAAGAGTTTGATTTTACTGCTGTTTATATACCGAAGATGGCATGAACGATAAATACACTGTTTAACATATGGAAAACTATTCCCAAGCGTATAGCCTGTACTTTAGAGAATTTTCCTCGAGAGTATAGTGGTTAGTATACCCGCCTGTCAAGCGGGAGACCGGGGTTCGATTCCCCGTAGGGGAGCCTCTGGCGCAAGACTAATGACCGTGCCCGGAAAAAAACAAACATTATGGAAAATTTAACAAGCCTCAGGACTTGCTAAATAAGGCCAAGGCCGGTTCCTGGTTGTAGTGCCGATGATGATGATGATATATACCGAAGATGGCATGAACGATAAATACACTTTTTAACGTATGGAAAACTATTCCCAAGCGGATAGCCTGTACTTTATATATATTAAAGGGGAACTTTGACTGGGGATAAACGTTTGCATTCGAATTTGCAAACGGAATTTGAAGATGGACTAAACTGTTTCCCTATGTCTGAGTAGAAACAGCGTCATCTACCCATGTTTTGCTGTTGTTAAACAGCAGGATGGATTTTGATGATTTCAGTTAGGGAAATCAGTATGGTGGGTGTAATTACTATTACTACTAATCTAATATTTGTAGCTAATTTTTTTTCTTTTTTTTTTGAGAGTGTTATTATTGTGGTTGGTGATTTGGGTTTGGCATTTATGGTCTCCCACTCCCCCTGTTGCTGCGTCTTTCTATCGATGGCTGCCCTTTCCTTCTTACCTTGCTCGTGTTCCATTAGCCCCGGGTAATTGTTGTCCTTCGGGGGTGGTTCGTCACCAGGAGCGGCAACGGCGGCGGTGATATTGTCGGGGGTATCCCTCTTCTAAGAAGGACGCGCACTCCTGTCGGTAGGTGGGGGGGGGGGGGGGGGGTATGTTACGTGATAACCTCCCCCATCCCCGTTATCCCACCGAGCGGGGAGATTAAATTTTACTTAAGTTGATCTACCATTAAGGATGTGCAAAGATAAGGGAAAACTTATAGCCCACGATCCACATTTTGGATTGGCATTCGTTGGAAGCGAATGCACGATCCTACATTCGTTAAATTGTGGATTCCGCGAAAACAGCTGCGGCGCGTTTCTCTTCGGAGAGGTGGCGAGAGGTGGAGAGAGTGAGTACAGGATTCTTGTTCGAGGTGTAGTGGAGAAGTGTCGAAGACCTGGTGTGCGTTGGTCGAGACGGAAAAAGAAATTAAAGGAAACAAAAAACAATACGAGAAGTTTTCCAGTAAAAGTAAAGAAAAAGTAAAGGACTTGGATTAATAAATAAATTTAAAAGAAAACGTGTTTGTAAAAAATAGTAAAATGTGTTAACTCTGTATTGGAGTGATAATCGTTGCATGTTGGGATCGTTACTAATAAATTATGTATATTGGAGGTGTATAATGTATATTGTGGGGCTCCTCGATAGTATAGTGGTTAGTATACCCGCCTGTCACGCGGGAGACCGGGGTTCGATTCCCCGTCGGGGGGCATCTGTCGCAAGACTAATGACCTTGCCCGGAAAAAACAAAATCATTATGGAAAATTTAACAAGCCTCAGGGCTTGGTAAATAAGGCCAAGGCCGGTCCCCGGTTATAGTGCCGTTGATGATGATGATAATGTATATTGGAGGTGTTTTCTCGTTTTACTGTTCATGCTGGAATTACCACAGGATTGGACCCGCACGCTGGTGAATCTTGGCCCGGCAGCATTTTACCGGGCGTTGCAGTTGTACCCAGGTAAACGGTGTCTATCTAACGTTCTATTCACAGGGAATTAAACGGGTAGTCGGTAACTGTTGTGTGTTACTGGTGTAGTGATCCTAAATCACTACTCTCACCCACTTACCTATAATTCCAATCCAATTGAATCATATGCACGATAGATTTAAACCACAACTTCATTTGTTGCGCATTGATTCAATTTCCAAATAATTTATATCCCACTCCAATTGAATCATATGCACGACAAAATTAAACGAAAGTCCATTTGTCGTGCATTGATTCAATTCCCTATAACTATTGAAATTATGAAATGCGTAATACTAAATGCATTTCATGATTTCTCCTTCCGGGAATTAGTTCAAATAGAGTTCGTGTACACTCCCGGGAATCCTATTCCAATTGAAGCACACACAATTTTGTTTGGGCTTCTTGGAATTTTTGAGTAATATTTTTAACAAATCTCTATTGCCACAGAGTATAAAAGGGGAGTGCATTTTGGATTCTAGATGAGTTTGGATCCGGAGGCCAGAACGGTCACAAGGAAACTTTAAAATAAATAAATAAAATAATTAAACAAAATACCAAACTTAAAACTTATTTTCAATCGTGGACTCACCGAAAGGAGGTAAGAAAAACAAATAAATAAATTATAACCCTACATAATTGGCGCAGCCGGTAGGATCAAGGAAGCCAAAGTTAAACACTTGTAAGTGCTTGAAAACCCTTGATCACTACAATAACACAATTCCAAGCGTACTGGGCACAAGACACCTTCAGCCCTGCGTCCGGAGCTGAGTCTGGCTTCGGAGGTACGACTTGGTAATTAAAATCAAAAACCAACAAAAAAAATAATAAGCAAACCAGTAACAAAAGCGTGCCTGGGGCTCAAACACCAGGAAGTATTATAAAAAAATAATAAAAAACAAATAATAATTCAAAGCGTGCCTGGGGCTTAAACACCAGTGTCAAAAACAAAGAAAAAAAAAGACCACATCAAAGCTGACGGGCAGCAACGGCCCCAACAATAACAGAAACAACAACGAAGGCAGAGTACCAACCGCCTCAAAACAAACAATCCAATTTTGAGAGATATCGGCGAGCGGAAGCAGTCAGAAACAGCAGCTCCAACAGCAGCAGGACCAATGGACAGCAGCTTGCTCAACAACTACAACAACAGAGAACAGCTAAGTGACCATTTATTTTTCTTTTTAATCTACTAAAGTCATAGGAATAATTTGCTTTGATTAAGTATAGTTTACCATGTTCCTTATAATTAATCACTTAATGACAACATATATTTATTTGATAATTAAGCTATTCTAAAATAATCCCAAAATTACCGATCAACCTTGTAAAACTTATATCCCTAGTTGTCGGTCTGTCTATATTGTGCACCTACCTATCCTAGGGAAGAATTTCTAAACAAAAATAATATTCTTAACACTCGCCCTTGGGATAGCAAACATCTGAAAACCATATACCTGTACCCCTCTCTCCCGTTTATATTGCTACTACTATTTTTGTCTTTTGATCTATGGAACAGAGAACCACCTCAAACCCTAATATTTCCCGCGACCAAGTACCCCCTTCACCGAAAAAACTTCGCAGCGGAACCATAATCGAAGCAAACCCTCCGATCAAAACTCGCGACCCCAGCCCATCCTTATCGGAAATTCCAGTTCTTCAGCACCAAACGGATCTCGCAACCTTTGAAACAATGGCCATTGATTACACAAAGGTTGCGAAGCTGTCAGCACAGCTAATCCCCATCTTCTCCGGGGAACCAAATCCGCATATAGGTGCAGAATTGGAAACCTTTTTGGATTGCTGCAAGAGGGTTTTAAACTGCCTCAGGACTGAAGAACACGGGGCTTTCTTACAAATATTCCCTACTAGGCTACGGGGTGAAGCTTCTGCCTTATTCGCGTCCACTCCGTTCGCATCTTTTCAGGAAGCCGAGGATGTGCTAAGAAAGGTTTATTTACCAGTAGAAGACTATCAGGACCTGGTAAATAAGCTATTAGCTACTCGGCAAAATCCGGCAGAAGCAATTATCCTGTTCCAGTTACGACTAAAGAAGTCGTTAATGGAATGTAAGAAAGCCGCGGAATTAAAATACGGTCCCATATTGTCTGAGGCCATAAAGATACAATTAGATGACTTTGCAAAAAGCATCTACAAAAAGGGGTTGTTAAATCCGTACCATCGACAATTTTTATTACTGATGGGCGATGTACCAATAGATTCCTTAATGGAAAAAACATTGGAATTGGAAAAAATCCAACAACCTCAGCTGCCATTAATCTCTTCGCAGGTTTCATTTAACTCACCTTCGCCTTATACACCAACAGCACCTTCAGAAGCTTATAAACCGACTTTAGGTACCCAGCTGGGACAAACTATGGCTCAAATAATGCCCAACACTCCAGATGTGGAAATAATACCACACATACAACCTATTACACGGGGGATTCCGCAACTACTGGCGCAAATATCGCCAGCCGACCAAACATACAGGGGAGCCGAAGGGGTAAGGGAATCAGACCCTCGCAATATGTCATTGACACATGATGCCCCTCTCAGCAGGATAACCTGCAGTTACTGCAACAAAAGGGGGCATGTCTATGAGGATTGTGTCAAAAGAAAAAATACTCCCTTTTGCACACACTGCCAGCAATTAAATCACGATATCCGTGATTGCCGGCGGTTAAGGGAGGTAAAAAGAGTTCTGCACATAAGGCAGACTTGCGACTTCTGTGGCCAACAAGGTCACAATCTAGGAACCTGTCAGAAAAAGCTGAAATGGGAGTCGCGAGTTCAATGCCAACCCGCAAAGAATTCCCCCACTTCGAGCCCAAAACGAAGAAGGTCAAAACCCTCGGGGGCAAAAAGGACCTACCATGTAAGGACCCCACTCTCGCCGTTAACCAGCATACCCATCGTCCAACTATCAATAGATGTAGGTGTTAACAAAAACACAACACTAGTAGTAGACACCGGTGCGGAAGTAAGCCTGATTAACAAAAATTGCCTTAGAAAACCAGACGCCAAAATAAATCGGAAGAGGCTTGCACTTTAGAGACACCGTTCGGAAGCATTAGGACCTTGGGAAGCTGCAAGGTCAACTTCCAGTTAAAAGGTAGGTCTAAACTCCCATGCAAGTTCCAAGTAGTGAGCAGTATGCCCGGTCTATCAGAAGACGGTCTGCTTGGAAATGACTTTTTGTCAAAATATTGCAATGTGGAAGGCCCCAAACAACGCGTCACTTTTCCTCGCACGGAAATAAACCACAAAGTATTTAGTGTGCCAATAAAGTTCTCACAGGTCGAGAAAAAGGCACCTGAAAATAAATACGCTAAAGGGAAACAGGAGCAAGCCCAAGGTAAGCACAAAATCTTCAGGTTAAATCTTAACCATAAAAAGAGGAACCCCAAGGAGCTAAGTGGTAACATCAAAAGTACTAATCAAATAACTGACACTTCGTCAGCTAATCCAAAAACTTCGTGCCCCAGCTCCTCTCAAAATACAAACTTTTTCCAAAAGCCCACAACACCCGAAAAAATAATAAACCTCGATGAGATCGCGACGATACTCAGGGTTTATCACAATTCCCCTTCCGATGGATATCAAAGCATCACCAAATCGTATAATAAGATACGACAAAGATACTGGTGGCCGTCCATGCTCTCCGACATTCGGAAATATAGAAAGCAGTGTAATGAATGCCGTTCGTTAAAGGTAACCACCTGCTCCGGTAAGGAACCACAGTCAGGAACGTTTCATGAGGGAAACATGGTGTTGGTAAGATACAAAAACCCCAAGAATAAACAAACACCCATCTGGAAGGGCCCTTTCCTCATTACAGGAATAACTGAGCCGAATAATACAACCATCAAACCTGGTAAAAAATCAATAAAAATAAGCAATAAAAGATTGAAACCGTATTCCAAGGTTGATTAGTTCTGATCTTCACCCCAGTTTCACCTTCCTTTCCACTATCAACCCCAGACATATACTATCCCCAGGGTGTATTATAGTTCAATAATTAATCACTTAAAAATACTAATAGATACACAATATTGACAAAGATGACAGGTGACAAAAAAAAAATTCAAGAGATATATGATAAATAAAAACAATAATAGAAACAAACTAACAAAGGTTATACTAAAAGAAGATATTAAAACAAATGTAATGAAATACGAAAAAAGAAAGCACATACAAATAAAACAAAACACACATTGACCCTCAACGAGGAAGACAATTTATACACACTAAACAAAATTGTAAATAACTATTTCAAAAAATATATGTAAATCTTAATTAAGATCTAACTTAGAAATATGAAAAATATGAGCATTAAGAAAACACTAAATATCAAACTGAAACAAAGAATGAAGATATAAAGAATTCTAAATAATATTATAAAATATATTTACTACTAGTGTAAGGCTCTCTTTAAAAATAAATACACATCTATCTCTATTAATCTAGCATTAAATGAACAACAACAAAAAATAAATATTAATGGCTTAAGTATAGATTAGAAAAATAACGTTATAAAACACGAAGTAAAATAAGAACATTTATTAATTCAAAATGTATTTACTTAGTCTTATAATACATATGTCTATTTTTAAAATTCACTTTCATTAATATACTTAAATGATAAATGTAAACATGACACCAGCCACAATTATTAGATAAATACCATACCATTCTTTATACAAACAAACTTAAGAAGCAGTACCGCAAAAGAGAAAATACAACATGTAGCACACATATTAAACATAACGAATTAATGCATTAAATGTTAAACTAAAACAAAAAATGTAAACTATCGCGAATTCAAAATGCCACTGCCCCTTGCTTTTCACTCATTCTAGAAAATTAACCTCTTCCAGACCAATTTTCTTTTCTAAAAGGGGGAGGAATGTAGTGATCCTAAATCACTACTCTCACCCACTTACCTATAATTCCAATCCAATTGAATCATATGCACGATAGATTTAAACCACAAGTTCATTTGTTGCGCATTGATTCAATTTCCAAATAATTTATATCCCAATCCAATTGAATCATATGCACGACAAAATTAAACGAAAGTCCATTTGTCGTGCATTGATTCAATTCCCTATAACTATTGAAATTATGAAATGCGTAATACTAAATGCATTTCATGATTTCTCCTTCCGGGAATTAGTTCAAATAGAGTTCGTGTACACTTCCGGGAATCCTATTCCAATTGAAGCACACACAATTTTGTTTGGGCTTCTTGGAATTTTTGAGTAATATTTTTAACAAATCTCTATTGCCACAGAGTATAAAAGGGGAGTGCATTTTGGATTCTAGATGAGCACGCCGCTGCAGGCGTACCACAGGGCTCCATTCTAGGCCCCATCTTATTCAATATTTACACCTCCGATATTCCCCGCCCCGCGGACGGGAGAGTAAACCAAATATGCTATGCGGATGACGTCCTGGTGTACACGTCAACCAAAGGCCCTAACCTCGCAACAAATCGACTCAACCGTCACTTGGACGAACTGTATCAGTATTACAGTCGATGGAAAATTCGACTTAATCCATCCAAAGCAGTAGCCATAATTCTGAGTAGTAAACACTCCCAACCTACTTCTCGATATTCACAGAATATTCGAATAAAAATGGGAGATACTACGATTAGACCACAGGACAAGATGAAATATCTCGGGGTCACTTATACCCCAAAAATGAATTTCATCAAACATGTGACCCACATTCTCCAAAGGGGCCATGGTCGGTCTAAGCAACTGCACAACATCCTGAAGTGGAGGAACAAAGTTGACACCAAAGTTAAGCTTCTCTGCTATAAGCAGCTAATCCGATCTGGAATATCGTACGCCTTCCCCATATGGTCCTGCATATCTTCGGCTCAAATGGAAAGACTTCGGGTTTTCGAAAGGAAACTCCTCAGAAGATGCACCAATCATTCTAGAAGGCCTGACGGTCGTCATTACCCCAACTCTCACCTATACGAAGGCGCCTCCATTACCCCTATCGACGAGTACTTGCTTCAATTAGCATATAAGTACCTCGAAAACATTCAGCACAGCGAGAACCTACTTGTACGGGACTCTTGCGTTCTTGACCCTTCTCTCTCTCGATCTCTTCGGATCAAACCCCCACAATTTCTTCTTCAGTACAAAACTGAAGAAAGCACCCTTCCCAACAACATTCCCCTCTATAATAGAGGATTCCTGGACCCATCCCATAGGGTCTACAATTAACAAACCAAACACACGAACGCACAGTACAAGACGGCACAAACACAAACATACACACCGACCAAAGAGCAGATTATCAGACGCCAAAGACGTGATCTGCGTTTACTACCGCACCCAAGACCCACCGGTCTTGTAAGATTTCTTTCCCACCATCCCTCTATAAAAGTAGTTAGAGAACACTTGGACTAACACTGTCCACACTATCCTTGGATACCCCCCCCCCCCCCCTTTTCTTCTCTTTTCAGATGCCGCGAGACCGAGCCCAATATCCTCACGGATGTGGGTGATTCTGGTTATCGCAAGATGACCAGAAGTCAGAGACAAGATGAAGGACACATATGTCCTGTCTCGCCAAATTCGGCCTTCTCGCCACATTTTTTTTTTTTTTTTTTGATTCTAGATGAGTTTGGATCCGGAGGCCAGAACGGTCACAAGGAAACTTTAAAATAAATAAATAAAATAATTAAACAAAATACCAAACTTAAAACTTATTTTCAATCGTGGACTCACCGAAAGGAGGTAAGAAAAACAAATAAATAAATTATAACCCTACACTGGTTAACAAAACGAGAAGGCTACCTTAGCAGAACCAAGTCTGGCGAATGTGTCACAGTGCGATGCGCAAAATATGAAATTCAACTATTGTTGATTGATCGAAAAGAGTAATTGCACATTCACTCGCTGTAATTAGGATATGTTATTCCGTGGCACCGCTTACCAATCACCACTCATATTCAGGTGCATATGTATAAATTAAATTCAACAGGAAAACAAAATACAAACCAGCAGTTGGATTAGAAACGTAGTAAATATATATTATTTATTTAAATAAAGGCGCAAACGTTCCGCGCAGAAAGGAAATAAGGAATAGTAATAGTAATAAATTGGTTCAGATAATATAAACAACATATACAAACAACTTCAACATTTAGTTGAAGATCAATTTTGCGGAGCTGTTATAAATTGCAAACCTGAGGAACATTTCCTTCTTTTGGAAGAATGCACAGAATTAAATTAGCACTAAGTATTACTACACACCGATCGTGATCGAGATTCGACAGTAAATGCTAAATAATTTTGGAGCAAATGACTTGCCCGACAAAAAAAAAAAAAAAAACAAATCATTATGGAAAATTTAACAAGCCTCAGGACTTGCTAAATAAGGCCAAGACCGGTTTCCGGTTGTAGTGCCGATGGTGATGATGATGATGATGTATTTCCTGCCAAAAAAACAATATAACAACTACTGTTCGGATAATTTGCAAATAATCCTGAAATTGTTCATATAGACATATATGTATACCGTCAAAATATTCATACAGTTTTAGAGCACTTTATGCGACGGTCTGCTTTAAAGAATTTTAAGTGAACAATAATATTGTTAAGCAATTCTGTTTGTGCAAATTAAGACTGCTTCGAAAAAATCAACAACATAGAATATACAACAAAGTGTCCTCTGACGGTAACAGCAATGAAAGTAAAATCGATGTTTCGCGACCATCGCATTCTTGGACAACAGAAATTTCTCGACAGCAAACGGTTTCTCGGCGAGATCTTCCTCGGCTTGAGGTCAACGAAACAAATTGTAAACTGGAGGTGGAGTAAGTACCAGCGATACACTATCTCGTTCAATTCAGTTCAGATTGTAGCCTTTTCTATTTAACCAGCAGAACATGTTTGTAATAAATATACTATCTGGAATTATGCGACGCACCATGTATAAGCTATAAAATGATTAATAATCTTCCTATAACTCAGTAATAGATCTTCTAGGGTGCTTGAAAATGTGTCACTTAAAATTCCTGCTGTTTTTTTTTTTTTTCTCCTTCTTCCTTTCTTTTCCCAACCCATAATAAATCATATGTTTAGATTCTATTGTAATATAAGCACTAAAAGTGCTGAAACTTTTTCCATAACTCCATACTAAATCATCTACATAGATGGGTTGCCTTTCAATCATGTAAAAGGTCCAATACCTTTTTCCATAACTCCATAGTGCGTCATCTGCGTTGGATAGATGAAATTTTATTGTGTATCGAGAGGTGTCATGTGGTCAAAAATTGAGGCCACTTGGCTTTCACTTATGATGTGACTCATAATACTGCAAACTTATGTTCTATATGTAAGGCATGTAATGTGAATCGTTGTAGTTGGGAAATGCTGTTCTTTTGCGCAAAATTGTATATAAATTTAACTCTGTAAGCTTTAGTCACAAAATAATAAATAGCTCAAATTATTGCTGGTAAGCCAGAATCTGTAAGACTCAACTATCAGCCAAAATTCCACAGTTTTTGAAAACATCGTAATTTACGAATTCTGGTAACCATCGTCCTAACGTAAATACAGAAGACCATCCAATCAACGAATTCAACCCAAATTTTAATAGTAAAAACTAAAATAAAAGATGGGGGACAAAAATAATCCTTCCAAACTAAAAGGAAACCTATTACGACACACCGCTAATTATGAAACAAAAAACCAAAAAGTATATGACCAACTGTCCGAAAATCAAAAGTCATCAGCACCATTGCTACCATCATGACAGCAATAGACGACATATAAACTCCACCACTTCCATTAGGAGGAAAGAGTACGCACCCCGTCGGCGTTAACCCAGTTCTTCATCAACAAGACTATCGTCCGTCCATTGTGAGGATAATGAGGAGCAGTTAAAATGAATGCTACGCCAAGAGCAACCGTAAGATACTGTCGCACCTATTTAAACAACCAAAGGATTTAACGACAAACTAACGTTCGTCCGCATTGTCGTCCCCCATCAACACGCCGGAAAAGTTTGTGAGCGATATGTCAAGATAAAATCTGATAAACTTTTCAGCTTCTTCGCCAAGGACGAACGCCCTTTCACGTTGAAATTTGACTTTTAAATTCTAGTGCGAGGAAATTCGTTGGGATTTGGTCGCCTTTTATTCGGCGTCTTATTATTTGTACACGAATTGCCAAAACGCTGTTAAGTGCCTCAGCTGGATAAGCCTTTAGAGCTTCGAAGGCGCCAAACCTTTGTCTTGGACGGAATTGATTGAATGATTAAATGCCTGGAGTATTTCGATGGGAGCTAGAGTTTTCAAGGATATGCTTTACAAAATAAACAGATTGCGATTATCCTGGGGAATTCTTGGAAATGCCGATGATTGAATATCTGTTCTGACGAGCAAGCAAATTGATTGTGCATATATTTTGCCTAATGGAAATCCTCAGCAAGGAAATCGAGAAATCTCCTACTCGACAAAGGAAGAACATGGAAAAGGCATTTGTGCTTGTGCTAGCATTACGAAAATCAGTTTGTGGGTGTAAAATAAAAGAAGGTATTTGTGGATGAGGGTCTAAGTGGAGCATCTGTAGACACCAAAAAGCGGCGTATGCTATGACGCACACAATTTTAGGCGGAGCATAATAATTATAAAGAAAAAGGAGGAATTGTAAAAGGAGAATGAGAGTCGAACGACAGTTCATTAATTAATGAAATAGTAAAGTTCAACTTAAGTTATTAATAACTTTTAATCAACACATTTTGTGGTATCGTAAAGTAAGCTCGTCCCTTTATACGTTATAGAAATCTAGAGTGCGTCAAAATTATTTCCAAGTTGGTAAAATTTGGTATAAGAACAAATATGAAATTTATTAACAACATTCGTCAAAGGCAACAACTGTGAATTTAATTTACACTTAAAAGGAGCCACATGTATTCCCTTACGCTTGCCTTATATCTCTTCAGAGGATAATGGGCTTTAAAAAAATATAAAACTGTATACGGTTTTTTAAAACACGACTGGGGGTTATTAACACACACATTTTAAAAAATCGATTTTTTTTTTATTATTACAAATCGTTATCACAGTACTCAAAGTATTACCCGGAACAAATTTGTTTGAAATTCCCGTATATAAAGAAGTTATGAGCCTTGAGGGGAGACTCTCATCAAGAAGTTTTAAGTCTCTGTTTTGAGTTACTTCTATTTGTCCTTTTCAGTCTTTTATCTCGCCGTCTCCCCTTCTACTTCAAGGGAATTGTGGCTGTTACGGACCAACCTTGAGTCCAGGTCCCCCCAACACCCACTAATCCCCTTTCGTTAGTTTCCCCTCTTTACCTCTGACCGAAGAACAACTCGCCAAGTAGTTAATTTGCATAAACTAAATGTGCAAATTCTACTTGGTAGAGAAAATAATAAAAACCGGCGTTGGCGCCGAATAATAAATAAACGTCAACGGCGAAAATGAACAAGATTCATTCGACGTAAAACTGCGACTCGACTCCCTACTGAGAATTGGTTGTGTTTGGGATTTTTCACGATAAAGTAATTTAGTGATTACTAAAGTTGCCTATTAAATTTTGCATTACACAAATAAGTTTTCCTGTGAAGAATTAAGAACCGTAGCTGAAGCTGAACAGGGGAGCACCTCGCTCAACGCCCCCAGCAACTAGTCGCAGACCAACCGCAGCTGCAGCGACCGCTCGACGATCGACTCCACTAAAGTAAGTCCATTTATGCCCACTTACTAATAAAACTTTACTATACAGGTAGTCCCCGCCTTACGACCGTTCGACTTACGACTATTCGCACTTACGACCACTTTTTTTCCAATTTTTTTATAGAAAATGCTTAAAGAAGACAAATATGTAGTTGCGGGGAATCCCTAAAATATATGAGAAAAATTAAAAAAAAAAACAAAGTAAAAAAATTCGATTGACATACATATTTCAGTACAAATAATACATTACATTAGCTAAGTCGGAATTTTTTTTATGTGAAATTCGACTTGCGACTTAATCGACTTACGACCGATGACCAGGAACCTATCTCGGTCGTAAGTCGGGGAATACCTGTAGTACTAAATATTAACTATATATGAATATTAAATATAATTGTTGACTTATTCAAATATATATATAATCAATAATAATATATTACTATAACAAATATATTATTAAATTGTTAATAACTACATAACAGTGTAAAACTATTTGTATTAATTTTAAAACATATAATGAACGTTCACTAAATTAAATTAAGTCTTTGTCGCATTTTACAAGTCAATGTAGATTTATGCTAAGTTAGGTTTAAAACGTTCACGACGTATATACACGATTTCGAATATACTTCCGGAACACGTACGCAACACAAAGAGGGCACTCCTTCGGTGGTTGAGAATAAACTCTGGGACTGATCCGTCCCCGCGGCGCCACGGGGAGCAGGAGAAAAACCGACCAGCGTGGCTGGATGTTAAAATACGACTCGATTGAGGGTTGGAATCTGGCTCTTGATTCACCCTCGGATCGGTGGTGGTGGATATCCTCTTCGCTAAGAATATGTTTTTACTTACCACAAGAAAGACGTAAAGTCTCTCTCTGTGGAACAGAAAACCAGATCTCGTAATAAAGATCATGGTGGTACACATGTATGTGTGTACATTGGTTCAGTCATGGGACAAAGCCATTAGAACGAAACTGAAATAAAGAAAGGGCATAATGTTATAGCGTTTGAAATAATAGTGAAGAAGAACGTGTGATTCGAACTTACGCTATGACAGTTTAAATCACCAAACATTTTTACCTAAGCGTTAACCATCAGGCTACTGGCCGTGTTTAGAATTTGATTTTTAAACTCCACTATACTCCACTGATGTGAATTATTTTTGTTATCGCTATGGTATACGGCTCTGATGTATTTTCTTGTTCGATTTTTCGTTCGGTGCTCTTCACTATTTTGCTTGTGAATTGTGTTTGTATCCATGAGATGTGAGTTCGGCTAAGCAAACAAGCCGAATCTCATTGGATGCTAATTGGGTTTGTGTTTGCATATGTGAGAAGGTCAATGGTAAACGGATCCAGGAATATGTAGGACAAAGGGAATTTATAATCTGAGAGTTCAACTGAGTAAACAAGTTGCAACTCATTAGTGGGTAGATGCATACTTGAATGGTTTGAATTATTTGCCGTATCGCCAGAATGCCTGCCGAAGGACAGCATGTACATGGTACATGCTAGGGAATTAGTTTCAGCGTCTATTGTGTTAATTATATGCAGCTGCGTTGGACTGTTTATCGTTGGGTAAAAAGATCGCCAGCCAATGTGTATGTAGGTAAATTTATTGTACACATGTTGAGGCTGGGAATAGCCAACTCAAGGTTAAGATTCCCTGATTATGCGGTTGCATTATATGCGAACCGATGAGTTTTCTTTCACGGAATTTATGATAAGTTTGGAGAGAATTCTTATAGCGAATTTTTAATTCGAATTAATGAATGAAGGTAAGAATCCTTTTCCAGAAGCTTTTAGCTAAATACATTTGGTCTTTACAGGTGCTTAATGCGAATGCATTAGCAGGAAGTTATGATGGCTGGGTTGTAGTTATGGGGGTTCTTCGGGTAAGTGTACAGTGGGGTTTGGCGGAACCGCCACAAATCACTTACACCTTCTGTATAAAAATCATTCAAATGAAATACTTAGGGGGAGGTTCTCATAAAGAAGTCTTAAGAAATCGATTTCGTTTTCATTTTTTGATAGCTTATAGTGTGTAAAATAAATCCCCAATACCGTTTTTGCGAAAAAAATTTTATAAAAAAGTTATAGCATAACGAGTTCAAGTGAAGTCGTTTATTCTCATTTCGATGCGTCTTGTTCAGTAGGCTCTCATTTGTGTACTAACATCATCATCACCGGCACTACAACCTGGAACCGGTCTTGGCCTTATTTAGCAAGTCCTGAGGCTTGTTAAACTTTCCATAATGATTTGTTTTTTCCGGCCAAGGTCATTAGTCTTGCGCCAGAGGCTCCCCGACGGGGAATCGAGCCCCGGTTTCCCGCGTGACAGGCGGGTATACTAACCAGTATACTATTGAGGAGCTTTTGTGTACTAACAGTCGACCTAAAAATATATCAATTTTCTATCTATCAATTTATTGGCCTGTAGCAACCCGGAAGTTCATGACCTGAAAAACTGAAATCACAAAACTCACAGGACATGTTTAGAAATAATCTGAACGTTATATAAAGGCAATGAAGCACAACAGATCAAGATTTCAAAGCCGATGAAACTGGGCTTCGGTGGAAAAAAAAGTCCTGTTCAACACTTACGAGGGTAGGCTGAAATTTAGTGCACACGTGGTTTCAAAACGTGAATAAAACGACATTCAGCAGCGAGTAGCGGAAAATGGAAGTAACGTTCCTTCTTAATACGCATGCGGAGGCCCGAGGCAGAGGTTTCGTCATCATCATCATCATCGGCACTAGAACCGGGATCCAGTCTTGGCCTTATTTTGCAAGTCTCTCCACCGGCATCCGGTCCTTATCCGAGACTTGTTAAATTGTCCATAATAATTTGTTTTTCCGGGGAAGGTTATTAGCCTTGTTCCATGAGATAGAGGCTTCATCCAGTGTTATTCCAGAGCGGTAAGTATCTCGACTTGTTGTGTCTAGTACAGTGGCAACGCGACTCGAATTTGTAACTCCTGAAAAAGTAATACCTACTGAAATTCATCATCGCTTAAAAGCTGTTTATGGTGACAAGGCTGTTGACAAGTCTACTGTTAATCTATGGGCTATAATATTTCGTGGTTACGAGCCTGGAAAAGCCATAATTCTTGATGAAAAACGCAGCGGACGTCCGATTGCTGTCATAGACGATAATCATAGCAAATTCATCAACGATTTGGTCTGATACGATTGGCGAATCACGCAAAACGGTATCGCAAACTATAAACATAGAGAGTCATTATTTAGCCCAACCAGATGAATGTGGAACGTTCTATCTGATCATGTGTTTCCTCATCGTTGTAATGTCCAGGCATTTTAGATCAATAGACATCGACACCTCTTTTCCTTATCCACTTCCTCTCTGTCCGCTCGCACTGTGCTCTGCCATTTAAGGGTACTTCAACATCCCCTTTTGTGCGCGTGTTAGTGTAAAAAAAAGTATATATACATATACAAGGGTGGTTGAAAAGTTTCCGGCTTAACTTGAAGATGCCAGCACTCGTCAATAAAAGCTAGTGGATATCGTTGTGCATCTGTTAACAGTTACTCACCAACATTTCAGCCATTTTGGACGCGTCGTTTTTATTTGACATTCGTTTGAGTGTGTCGATGTGAGTGTTTTTGTGAAAATGGACAAAATTGAGTATCGAGCTGTGATTAACTTTTTTGTTTTTAAAAGGTCATCATCATCATCATCGGCACTACAACCGGGATCCGGTCTTGGCCTTATTTAGCAAGTCCTGAGGCTTGTTACATTTTCCATAATGATTTGTTTTTTCCGGGCAAGGTCATTAGTCTTGCGCCAGTGTGAAAGGCCATACACCTACCCAAATCAAAGATGAGTTGGACTCTGTGTATGGGGACTCTGCACCATCATTTACTGCTGTGAAATTTTGGGCAGGTGAATTTAAACATGGCCATGAGAGCTTGGGAGATGATGAACGTTCGGGACGTCCAAAAACTGCAACAACTGACGATAACATCGCTAAAGTTCATCAAATGGTGCTGGATGACCGCCGAATTAAAGTGAGAGAGATAGCAGTGGCTATGAAGATGTCCAAAGAACGTGTTTGTTACATATTAAATCAAGATTTAGGCATGAAAAATCTGTCCACGCGTTTGATGCCGCGTTTGCTCACGTGTTCGAGTGAACATTTCCAACGCGCTCTGTTGGCGCAGTTTAGACCCAATAAAATCGAATTTTGGCGCCAATTAATTACTGTCGATGAAACTTGGATACATCATTATACTCCCGAAACAAAAATACAGTCAAAACAGTGGACTATGAAAATGATGGGGACTGTTTTTTGGGATAGCGGTGGAGTTATCTTAATCGATTATCTCCAAAACCATTACAGGAGCATACTCCGCATCATTACTTGGCCAACTGAAGGCAGAAAATGCGGAAAAACGGCCACATTTGCAGAAAAAGATAATCTTGTTTCACCAAGATGACGCGGTTTGAACTGCTCGACCATCCGCCTTACTCACCAGATCTAGCCCCAAGCGACTTCTTTTTGTTCCGTAATCTAAAAATTGCGCTCGGACGACAGAGATTTTCGTCAAATGAGGAGGTAATCATCTTCGTGTACAGTTATTTTGTAGAGAAAAACGCCGAGTACTATTTGGATGGGTTAGAGGAGTGGGAGCAACGATGGGAGAACTGTGTAGAGTTACAAGGAGACTATGTAGAAAAATAAAAATAAATTTTAAGCAAGAACGTCTTGTATCTTTGTTAGGTCGGAAGCTTTTAAGCCCACCCTCGTTTATATATACGAGATATATATATATATATATATACGAGGTATGGTGCTCCTCGATAGTATAGTGGTTAGTATACCCGCTTGTCACGCGGTAGACCGGGGTCCGATTCCCCGTCGGGGTGCCTCCGGCGCAAGACTAATGACCTTGGCCGGAAAAAACAAATCATTATGGAAAATTTAACAAGCCTCAGGACTTGCTAAATAAGGCCAAGACCGGTTCCCGGTTGTAGTGCCGATGATAATGATGATATATATATACACGAGGTATATATATATATATATATATATATATATATATATATATATATCATCATCATCATCATCGGCACTACAACCGGGATCCGGTCTTGGCCTTATTTAGCAAGTCCTGAGGCTTGTTAAATTTTCCATAATGATTTATTTTGTCTGAGCAAGGTCATTAGTCTTGCGCCAGGGGCTCCCCGACGGGGAATCGAACCCCGGTCTCCCGGGTGACAGGCGGGTATACTAACCACTATACTATCGAGGAGCCCATATATATATATATATATATATATATATATATATATTGTTATGGATGCTGCGAATCCATCAGCGAAAATTCTTTTTTGAAACTTTAACCCTATATCCATCCATAAGAAATATTTGCATAATTCACAAAATATTCCAAGTCCTATATTATGATATCCATCCATAAAGAAACAATTTTGCCTAGCTCACATAATGTTGCAAGTCCCATAGTATAAAGAAACAATTTTGCTTGGCACACAGAATACTTCAAGTCCCTTAGTATAAACATGATCCCAAAGAAAACATTTGCCTGATTCACAAAAACGAAAAGCCCCATAGTTTACACGATCGGTTGGTGAAACCCGAATCCCAGGGAGCCGGGTGGCGGTTCTCCGTTTCTGCATGCTAAGCATACTTGGGTAGCGCTGAGATAGTCAGCCAAGAAAGGAGGCAGGAGGCGAAAGAGAATTTGAATTACGAACAGAACACGATCAGCCACTGACCGATGCGGATCCTCCCGTGTGCGTAGTCCCGAAAATTAAATAAGTAGATCGAAAGTAAAAGAAAAGAAAGATTAAATAAAGTATATCGAACTTAATATAGGAGATTAAATAAGTGTATAAAATATCGAATTTAATATAGAACATTAAATAAGTGTATGAAATCGTAACAATACAGAACCTTAACATAAGTGTATAAAGTATCCAACTTAATATAGAAACTTGAATAAGTGTAAAAAATAGTATATGAAAGAACAATTAATAAAATATCCAGCTGAAGTATCGGAACTCTAAGCCCGTTGTTTTGGGAAATATATCTCTTTGGAAAAATTGTTATCACTCTCTCTATAAACCTCCGTATAACTGGTCCGAGGGTAACGCCGGAGGTTTTACCCACAAACCACATCTGGCCCAACGACCCAGCAGTGCCCAAAAAAAAAAAAGGGGTGTGCATAGCCGGCCAAGGCACAAGGTCCAGGCATAACAATATATAGATATATATATATATATATATATATATATATATATATATATATATATATATATATATATATTTATCTATATACGAGGCATATATATATATATCTATACGAGAAATCCCTTTTAATCCTAACATCACAACGCATATCTCGTTATGCATTGTATGTCCATTTATCAAACATGCAGACAAAGTATCCATAACCCAACCAAATCAAACACATGTCGAACGATCCAAATGTTCATTTGGTTCGCATACACACAATTTCTTTCTTTCTATAAATATATCAAAATGTCTACAAATTCGTACGTCCATATGCATCATAACCAGATGCGTATGTTCTAAAAATAAATTCAAATTCCCACTCTTTTCGCCAGTTTGTCACATACAAATCTCAATGACGATTTGTATAAAAGGGCGGTGGATATTAGACTCGAGGATCTGTCTCGATTGGCGTCCGACGTGTAAGGACGCCAATAAACCAATTAAATTATTAAATTAAAATAATAAAATAAATACAAACATTTAAATCAACTGTTTCATTTCATCATCATCATCATCATCATCGGCACTACAACCGGGGACCGGTCTTGGCCTTATTTAGCAAGTCCTAAGGCTTGTTAAATCTTCCATAATGATTTATTTTTTCTGGGCAAGGTCATTAGTCTTGCGACAGAGGCTCCCTGACGGGGAATCGAACCCCGGTCTCCCGGGTGACAGGCGGGTATACTAACCACTATACTATCGAGGAGCCCAACTGTTTCATTTAGCCTTTCAGAATCCCAGGCCCCTCTTCAACAATCGGTCATCACACTTCGCGGTGGCCCCGGAGGCACGGTGGCGACAGCAACGACCGTCCTCAGGAGCGATATTAAGAGATACCTCGTCCTTTTAAGGAGAAGGAAACATGCTCCCTGAGAGAAAGGCAACGACAACCTATGTATTGAGTTTATTTATAAAGCTACGTAGTTATGTTCCTCTTAGCTTCCTACTAATGAATTTGTTACTTAGAAATTGAATTTATTTATGCCATTTAAGCCTTGAAGACAGCTTTATATTTTAAAGCTTGAAATTAGAAAAGAAGCCAACCGTTTTAAACGTTCGAAAGTCGTGTTATGGGCGAAAGTTTATATGTTCGAAAGAATAGTTTTAAGTTAAATAATTTATATGTTCGGTCTATCGATTTGTCACTCTAAGGTTTTCCTAGGAGAACAGGTCCGGTTAGCTTTGGTGTTACATGTTAACTTTGGGACAGGGTCTTGAGTGCCCCAGGGCTTGTCCCTGGACTAACCCTTCGGTGCTACGATCTCCAACCAACCAAGCACCTGTACCCTCTCCACGAAGTCATGTGACCCCTAATTTGAATGAAGAATGGAAGACTGGTTTCCCGCATTTCTTCCAAAACTACTCCAGGAATCAAATATAAACGGTGATCTTCCTTTTTTGCTTAGCAGCAGCTAGATAATCTTATGCGTGACTGTTGTTTTGCTTATGAAGAGTAGGGGAACCGGCTAGCGGTCGCACTCTACTTTGTAGTCAGTACAGACATGAGTGAGCAAGAGTTAGAGACGTCTGTTGCGCAACGGATTATTATACAATTTTTAACAAATAAAGGCGTTAAGGCCTCGGAATTTTTTTTTCGATTACAGGCATAGTTTGCTGATGATACACCATCTCAGAATCGTTTGTATACGTGGGCCAGAGAATTTAAAAAGTGGACGAGAACGTATCGAAAACGAAACGTCTCTCAGTCGGAAAAGTTCTTGCAACGATTTTTTTTCGACTCAAAGGGAGTTTTAATAATTGCTTTTCTTCACGAATGAAGAACAGTGTATGCAACTTAGTACTGTGGGGAAGAAGCGTTGTGCCCCGGCGTACGGCGCTAATTCTCTTCTTCCTCCATCATGAGTTCTTTAAACGCCACCGATAATTTCCGCGCAAAATTGTTCGTCAAGAGCAAAAGTTACACACGGGAGGAATTGATTGAAACACAATCCGTAAGAGCGAAACAAAACAAAACCTCCGCAACACAATGTCCACAGATAGCAATGAAAACACACGTTTGTAGAGATATATGGACCTTTTGTTTTTATTTATCTTAACACTGATTGAAGAGGAGACAACAATATATAATTTGAAATACATTTTGTACAACGTTCCTATATAGTTTATATAAACTTAATTTAATGGTGATTAGTTCGGTTAATTTAAAGGCACACGAAAACTTAAGGCTCACGACCGCGGTTACTCAACTATATTCAACGGTGTATTCGCGTCCTCGGCGCACGCCGAGGAGCGGGAGTGGACAACGTGACCATAGCGGTCAGTGGATGGAAGACGACTCATATCTCGTGCAGAGATGATTCGCTTATGGGGTGACTTTTTGGTGTCGTGGTCGATATCCTCTCCACTAAGGATATGTTTTACCTACTACAAGAGAGACGTAAAGTCTCTCTTTGTGGAACAGAGAGTCAGATCTCGTAATGCAGATCATGGTGGTATGTGTGTGATCGTACCCAACACCGTGTTTATTGTTGCATTTAGCATAGGATAAACGAAACCTGAAACGAGAAAAAAGAGAACAAAGGGAGAAGCGACCAAATGCTTCGGCCGGTAATGAGGGTCATGTTTACGCTGTGTATCGTCGCTATAATAGACGTTGGGAAGAAAAAAGGTGTTAATGGGATTGGTGGCAGAAACGAATCCCTTGCCTGCATTTGTATATGCAGGGAAATTAGTTTGTGGCGACGTACGAAATTGATGATTGTTTGTCTATTGATGGTGAATCGCCGGTCGGCTTGTTGCAGCTGTAAAAACAAGCCGCCCGACGTTGCATTCCAATTGATAACAATGGGTGCCGAATGTTTTGTATTTATGGTGCATATGCACATTAAGGAGCTATTTTTAGGAATATTATCTAACGCGTTGTATGCATTAAATGTCCTTGTAAAAGGAAATGTTTCAGGTATGCTGGGTGGAGATTGCGGTGAAGGTGTGGGAAATTGATATTTGCCTGGGGTTCTTGAAAAGGTAGAAAGAAATCTTACAGGAAATTGTATGCGAAGTGATGCATGAAAAGCTAAGTTTTCTTTACAGGGACTTTAAGATTATAGATTTGATCTATATAATGCGTGAAGCATTTACAGGTGCTAATGCTGTTACATTAGCGAAAACTTATGCGACTTGGAATGAGGTTATGGGGGCTTTTAAGGTAAGTGTACCGTGGGGTTTGGCGGAACCGCCACAGTACTATCAGTTGTTACAGTTGGCAAAAGCCGCATATCGAAACAAAAGACGAGGTATACCCATTCGAGATATCATCCTTCTTCATGGCAACGCCAGACCTCTCACCGTGTCCTTGACAAGGAATACATTGAAAGAGATTGGCTGGGAAAATCTCGAACAGCCTCCTTATACCACAGACTTGTCTCCCGGTTGCTATTTTTTGTTCGCACCCTTAACGGAATCACTTGGAGGAAAAAAGCCAAAAGTAATGATGAAGTCGAGGAGCGCGAGCCCTGAATCTTTCTACGAACAAGAGATATTAAGGCTTCCAAATCGGTGACAAAAATGTGTAGATCACACAGGGGACTATATTGAAAAATGTTGATAGTTTAATCGGTTTGTAACATTCAATTCAATTCAATTTTTATTAGGTCGATAATACATTTATATTCTACAACTAGTAATTACGAGAAGTGTGTAATATATTCAATAAATGTATAAAAAGAAATTACTGTATATAATTGTTTCACCCTGTATAGCGAGTCCCGATTCTGAGTTACAGCTGAAGTCGTTGTACATTGGGCTCTAAACTCAGGGCAATTCACCCTACAATTGGCGCACTAGGTGGGGCCAAACGTATTACAATTGGCATCAGTCTATGAGGGTGATGCCAATTGTAATGATGCCCAACAAGGGGCCACCAAACTACATTTGACAGCAATCTCACTACAATTGGCGACCAAAGTGGGGTCACCAAACTATATTTGACATAATTACAAAATAAAAAAAAAAATTCCAAATGTTTAAATGTCAAATATTTTGGTAAAACAATTTATCACGATAAATAATAAAGGTTTTGAGAAGAAAATGTATACTAAAAAACGGCTTTGTAATGTGTACTAGTACCTTAAGTACGGAGTAATGTTTTTAATCAACGAATCATTTTCATTAAGGGGCTACTTTTGCTGGCCCTGATTCAGTGGATTTTCTAGACAAGTTTTGCGAGCAATGAAAAAAGAAGAAAAAACAGCATAAGAAAAATTTCATACAATCAGACGTCCCAAGCAGTAATTATAAAGCCTGGCTGTGATTAACAATGACACGTAGGACTGTCACTTCGTAATTTCAATGCGCCAATCTGCTCCTGTTTGCAACAAGTCTTACTGCAAGATATTTTTCAGAGAACTTTCTGGTACGTTGCCTGTAGAGTGATATTTAATTCATCGTAATTAAAAGAATACTTCAATGAGAGAATAGATCAGAAAAGACATGGACAGTTACAATAAGTGTACAATAAGTTCCTTCTAAACTCTTAATATTCACAACCGGACGCATCTAGTTATTTCCAGTCACGGGAGAGCTATTATCTATTGATATCTTTCTTTTCTATCATCCCTCATTCAAACTTGCACGTATAGTCCATAAAAGTTGCTACGCGAAAGACAGAACACGTTCTTCTAGACAATTGAAAACCCACTTAAACAAGATCCTCTTTCACATGGCCATTTTAGTCTGATATGCTTTTCCTTCCTCTCAATCGTGTTGCAACATACATCTTCCACCTGTTGAACTTATAATCAAACCTATTACGTAGCCTAACTACGGCCATAAAACTGCCTTCCGTGCTTAACAGCTCAATTACATATACAAAAAAAGTACATAGATACTACAGTTCCGCCCAGAACAGCCTTTCTGGCCGACGCGGTGGGCAATTGGACAAATTGCCAGTTCTTAAATGAAGACGTATAACGAGATATTACGGACAGTGCCGGTTTAATTTGTTAACCAATTCAGGTCGGGAACTTTGCCAAACAATACTCAATGCCGTTTTTCCCAACATTTAGGCCCTCCGTACAACCCCTTCATTCAACCTCCCTCGCCAGCTACTGCATGCAGTACGAAGTCAAACACTGCAGACTGAAAGTTGTGGGCGTCAAAGCGGAAAAACAACATTTTGAATACACGCCCCTCCCAGGATGTGCATCGAAAGGATGCGCCAACTACAAATAACATATTACTCTGTCTCTGGCTCCGGCTCCTGCTCTGGGGTTCTATCAGTGATTCAGTCTCGCTGTTGTTTTGATTACATTTCCCTTTATACTTTATACATGTCATTCGCATTTCTCGGTTGTTTTCCCAGCTTACAGGATACAGGAGTTAGGACAAGCGGTCGCGTTAATATTCAAATTCAAAAACCCGGAGATTTAGATATTTCAATTTGTTTAATGCCAACGTATTGCCTGAGTGGGATATTCTAATGAGTCCTCGCTACACGACACGAATCCATTAACTGAAGAGAAATGTAGTTTCTTGTTCCCTTTGGTGAATTGCAAATAGCAGCAATATCGTCCATGGCTTTGGGTAGTGAGATATGCAGCTATAGATGTGGCAAAGAGACAAGACGACAAGACGACAAGACGAAAAGACGACAAGACGAAGAGACGTCAAGAGGGCAAGACGCCAAGGCGACAAGGCGACAAGACGCCAAGACGACAAGACGACAAGACGACAAGACGACAAGACGACAAGACGACAAGACGACAAGACGACAAGACGACAAGACGACAAGACGACAAGACGACAAGACGACAAGACGACAAGACGACAAGACGACAAGACGACCAGACGACAAGACGACAAGGCGACAAGGCGACACGACGACAAGGCAACAAGACCAGAAGAAGACAAAACAACATTGATGACTACGTCCTTGCAGAAGGATGAGGTTTCCAATTTTGCAATTTTGTGATTTCTCAAAATTGGTTTAGTTTAAACGCAGTCATTGCGGTTTGATTAAAACCTCTGGATAACTTGGGGAACTAACTAAATTTTCATGGCTCCTAAAAAGTAAGCAATGTGTCTTACTTCATCAGGGGTTGGTTGCTTAGAATCACCACAAATTGCTATTGGAATGACTATAGGGGAGAACAAGATAAAAATAATCCATTTCATATTCTAAGGAAGAGATTCTCTTTGAAAATTCAAGACCTTCACCCCGAAAGGCCTGAAGTAAAAAGGATTTTAGGTTGATTGTGGTTTAAGCCGGCAGTTTTCCCACATTCGTTATGAAAGGAAATTCGCTTTTATTGCGAAGAGAGAGCCCAAATGGAGAACCCAAATAGTAAATAGTGACCTTAGTAGATCGGAGAGATAGGCATTTGGGGTTTTAGAATACTGCGAGTGGCGTTCACGATGCGAAAGAGATCATCTGTGCACGTACTTTCCATGATAGTTGGGGAAAAGTGCCTTAAGAATAAATGTGACGTAGTTCAAATACTTGTTATTTTTATGTCATGTACAAGGTGCGTCACGGCAACTTCCTTTTTTAGAAGACTCGTAAAATAAAAAGTATTGGGGAGATTATTTGAATTCTTTTTCCCTTACCTAGAAGTGTGTTTATAGTTTTCTTTTAAATTACTTCTTGCAAATGATATCTAAAGGCGACCCTCGTTCTGCCCAATACATACGGATAGTCGAAATCAGAAGTTTCGGTCCGCTGTGCTCAGCATGTCTGGGTCTATGTTGGCAATGGCAATTTAGTAGCTAAACACTAATAAATTAGTTGTTTCTGACAACATTTTCTACTTTCATACTAAATATTGTTATCCCTATTTTATTGTGCACAATTTATGAATATTTTCTGTCTATAGTTGTAGTATAAAAATTCGAATGGTTTCACTATTTTTAGTCTTCAGAAGAGCGTCGATATTTGTTCCCGACAGGCAGATTGTGTCACAGAACCATAGTGTATTATATATAGCAATTAGCACCTAAATCCCTCGCATGACCCTAACACAAAAGGCACACGTGTGCAAACAAAGCATATCGTTTCGCTGCCGACCAATAGTCATGCAACCATAAACATCTTAACACTACCCGCGATAGATCTTTATAAGTTGGAAATGCAAACAAAGCATTACCGATCGCATAGTCCTTTGTATCCATCTGAATAGCATGAGAACCCTTGTTTCTCAGGCCAGATGGGAAAGACAAACAACCCTAAGAAAAAGATCGGGGAATAAGCGGCGACCCACCGAACATAAGACAAAGGAACAAGAATCCGATAATCATCAGATAATGATAATGATGATCACGAGAAAAAAGTCTCTCCTCTTACAGATGCGATGGGAAATTCTATAGGAAATTCTGTTTAGCAGATACTATGGAAATTCTGTTCCAGAGATGCGTTGGAAAATTTCCAGATGCGAAGGGAAATTCTGTTTAACAGATACTATAGGAAATTCTGTTTAGCAGATACTATGGGAAATTCTGTTGCAGAGATGCGTTGGAAAAATGTCCCTTACGATGCGGATGCGAATACGGTCAGTCTATATCGAATAGTCGAAACGAGGAGTGACAGTTACAGAATCCCTTAGAGGAAGTCCGTCCGCGCGTGTGTCAGTAGTAACGGTTGTAAAATTAAGTTAAATGAAATGTGTAAGACAGTAACGTAAGAACAAAAAAAAAAAAATAAACCTGAAAAAAAAGGAAAACAATAAACAATTCGTGAAAACACAGTTCTCCGTGTTTGATTTTTTTGGCAGTGTCTCCGGGTTCCAGGTTGTTCTTCTGTGTGTGGACAGTGTTCGGCGGGACACTTACGACCTAATAGACCAAAAAACCGCCAAAACTTCCGTATCCGATATTGTTTTGATGAGTTAGTGGATCTGTGGTAGTGTTTAACTAGTGGGTGTCAACGTATGACACTGAGTTGGCTAAACACTCCGACGTTGTTCCGACGTAATTGTTTTATTAGGACTGCTCACCACAAAACACGAAGATCAAACACCGTGGAAACGTATCCGGAAACTCACTTATTGTTCGTTAATGAGATGCACAATCACCAACTCCCGTGAAATGAAACGCTTGAACTGTTTTCTGGTTATATGTTACTTTATTGTTTAATTGTATGCTGTGTCGCTTCACTTAACTACTCATATTCTCTTAATCAACAGATATATCACACTGTAACTGAACATTATTCCATGTGGCTTTGATATTAATTAGTTTTATATTGGTGAGGCCAAAATACAATAGGGTGACAATTATAAGTTGAATGAATAGAAATTTAAAACGGCTAAGATATCTTGCTAAACAACTTGGTAGCGACGACTTTCCTTCTACTCACTGACCGCGCACAACTCGTGATGAAATCTGACTGGATTACATTCGCAGTCACCAGACCGCCATGGCAGCGAATAGCTTCAAAAAAAACGACACGATCAACCAGAGGCAGCCAATCGTGATTGGGTATAGTGGCATGCGGTGGATTTTCCATGTATGGGTATCCGCTACTGAAGGCCAGCAGCGAACGAACATAAGAGGATGCGGGCGTTGTTGTTGTAACCCATCGCAATGATCATTAGAGAAAAAAAGTAGTTCTCTGCAATCTTGTGTCAACAGAACCGCTATTTCCATGATCGAACGATGGGATATGCATTGTTTGTGTTCGGCAACATTGCATGGGGTCGGCGCTGTGTACACAATTGATTTGTGTAACGCTTGCCGGAGGCAGACCTTTCTGGTGTGAAAAACACACCGAATATCCGCTTGCCCTAGGAGAGGTCATAAATCAACATTTAGTTGAAACATGGTGTGTTCTAGGTCCGCGGACGGTTGGCGGCCGTTAATAGAAAATTTCGATGTAGGTAAACAATCCGGAAGATATGGATGCAACGTTTGGTTCTGCAAACGAATATAGGATGCAACCGTTGCCAGTTGTTTAAAATAAACACTTGACGGCCAGATACAATTTGAAGCATGGGTGCATGTTGTTTTAGAGTATATTAATCCCGTTGGTGGTACCGTCAGGCGAAAGTATCCGCTTGGGTGTTTACTTTGTGTAAACGAAAGCAGCTTCGATAGCCAGCGTGAGAAATGTGGCTACTCGTTGCTTAAGTAAATATTCCTGGTCATAACCGATGCTGGTGATCGTTCCCAGATACGGCAACGGATCATAAAACCGGTCATGCGGATAACCAAACGAATATGGGCGCCCGAAAGGCCAATGTTTAATTTGATCATCTCCTCCTTTGGAAAGATAGATCATAGAACATGCCGTTGAAAATCGGTTGATGCCGGATTGATGTCATGGCAAGATGATAATCTTGTCATGAATTATGTTTCCAGGTATGACCGCTCGAAGAGGGCTTGGAACAGCCCTTAAAAAGGTAAGCTGCCTATGGTGTATTTATGTCGGTTATCCGTGGGGATAACCGAATTGATTCCAGCAAATTGGTTGGCAGTTAATGCCATAGCAAGGTTGTGTAATCTTGCCGAAGATTCAACTTTAAGGTAAGTCGTATTTGCTGATAAAAGGTGGGGATAAGGCGATGCGTGGCTCTTCGGGCCCTGAAAAGCCCCACAGATCTTTCGAGTGGTTGCTTCGCCTCTTTGCTTCACAAGCTCTGCCGGTATGCAGTCAACTCCGGAAGCCTTGTTGTTTTTCAATCGATTTATTGTGTCTACAATTACGTTGAAAGAGGGCTCTGGGATCTGAGGCTCGGCTGTATGCACGTCTGTGGGTTTATTTGTGGTTGATGGGTGCGCACATTGAGCAGGTTTTCAAAGTACTGCTTTCATCTTCCCGGGGTATTGTGTGTTTCTGTGACCAGACAGCCGTTTGCGTCTCGGATTATTTTGGCTCTCCCTCGGTAGCCATTTCTAATTGAATTTATGCCGGCATACCTACCTCTGATGTTCTTTGCTCTGGCATTTTCTAGAATTTTTTCGATCCTAGTCTTCTCCCATTTTTGTTTTTTTTTTTTTTTGCGTTTGAAAAGTCTCTTTGTCTGTTTCCGAATTGTCGCGTATCTTTCTGCGTTGACTTCATCATATCTTTGTAAGTGGATCACTCTGAGGCGTTTACGTTGTTCGGCCTTAGCTCTGCTCTCATCGTCAGATGATGGTTTGGACTTAATTGTTTTCTTAAATTCGAATACCTTTTGGAATGTTTGTATGATTGTGTATCTGAACAAAGTAAACCTTCTCCAATTAGTTACGAAAATGCCCGAGAGTGGCAACCCAGCAAAGATTACAAGATCCTGAATGGAGTTACAATGTTCGATCGATACCGATTGGTGTAACTGCACGAATTTCCTTAGGATTCGCAGATCTGCATCCTCTTCATGACAGTCGAGATCGCCACAGCCTAAATTATTGATCTATTTGATCGTTATTTATCTATTCTAGAAAATAAATTTTCTCCGGGTAACAAAAAACTTCTTAATCTAACATAGGACAAATTTGGAGGAAGGCATTATTGAGACATTTGTCATACACTTTGTGTCAACTAACTCTGAAACAGTCTACGATAGTGTGAAAACAATGGGAACTGATGACTTATCTAGGAACGAAATAGGGAACCATTGCAACCTTTATGAACTAACTGGAGTTTAGTTTGTAAGTCTTAAAAAAGTGCCCGGTCCATGTGATACGCTCTCGTGAGTCATATATGACTGGTTGGACAGGGAACTTGTTGGAGTTGGAATCAGGTTTATTAAAAATGAAATAAGAATGACCTTTTTAAAAAAAGGCATTAAGCCAAAAGGTAGCCACACTACAGCCAGAGGGTTGACAAGCAATAGTTCGCAGGGAGCATAACCCTTTAATTTTATGAAATAAAATATTGTTGAAATAAATTTGCCATCGGTTTTATTGTGCAGACTAACCTACAATTAGGAGATCTACGAAAGGGAAGACACAAACCACGAGGCAGCCCACCATCCTATTGTTCCACATGCCATTTGATGAAAATGGGCAAAAATCGTCGAAGATATTATACGTGGCCAATTTTCTATCCGCTATAGAACAATATAAATACTACTTGCCCCTTGTCGGAATATTTAATATACAATACGTTCCGAAGAAAACACCCAAAACCAGTTTTAGGCCTCTTGTTGGGTGACGATGATTTCCACATCGACCCAGATACCGCAGTAGTTGAACGATTTCGTGAAGTCTATGAAAAGCTACCGAAATGGATGAGAATGCGTATAAATTGCTTCACCAAGTATCTTAATGATTCATAGACGCAGTTAACGCATCTGACAAGACTGATATCCACAAAGCATCGATTTCGGAACTCTGGTTGTTATTACAACTGTAACGCTGTAATCCTGATTTATATCTCGTATGGGTTCGCCATTATTTTCTTGTATCTTTCTATGGCAACGGATCTATTTTCGAGCATTCGAAAACCGTAAGTAACACACAACTGGAAAAAAAAACAATACACACAACACGAAAAGGAATCCCAAAAAGGCCCGAAAAGGATAGGCGGATCAAAATACGTGGCATCCGTGTTCCAAATAACTTGCTTGGATAGCAACTTTTGATGCCGACCGTAATTTTTAGAAAAGGAAACGTTTCCGATCAATGGGGAGCTTCTCAATAGAATTAATTAACTTCGTATGTTACCTGAGCATTTCGTGTAGTTTGATAGACAGCAACTTTTCCAAATTTGTCAGGATTCAAATGAAACCAATGTAGCTCACTTACAAGGAAGGGTCGATGTAAGGTGTATTTACGTTCCCTAAGGATTACGTTTACGGAAGGAAGCCAAGAAAAATACAGATACATCAATTTCTGAAAATTTATGTGTAGCCTGAATAAATTGGAGTGCAATCCTTGCCACATAAATTTTGAAATAAATCTTGCGATATTTATTCAACGTTCCGGATGGCCACGTACTCCAATTGCAATCCTTCAGGGGAATATATTATATTCGAAAGAACATTTAAGGATGATGGGGAGGACGGAAATCTCACCATGCCAAGGTTCAATTTATCAAATTTTCTGCCGATTTGAAATACTGTTTGTTTTTCCCACGCGATTGTATTCAAATAAGTACAACATTATGAATTGTGAGCCCCGGGTGGAATAGAGGGACAGACAGAAAGATAATGGATTGAATATTTAATTCCTTAAGAAAAATTTGGTCGTGTATTCGAAAGATGCGCGAGTATTCGTAGAGAGTTTTGCGTAAGTTGAATGTGAGGCAAGAAATACATCGTTACCATGAGATTTTTTGCGAATACAAATTGTCCCTTATAAGTAGAAGGAGGTTGCGAAGTATGCACAACGATATCGAAGAAACTATGAGGATGGTAAGCCTAGAAAATAGATACATAAGAAGCAAGTGAAGACTGAGTGGTAATACAATAGCTGGGTGTTGTAGAGCACAAGTATTTGTTTTCTTCTTTTTTTACACAAAACATTCAAAAGGCGTTTGAAGAACGTTTTCTTGTGATCCGTGGTGTGAAGCAAGTAAAAATAAAACGAAAACACAAAGTATAAAAAAAAACCAAGTACCTTATAAAAAAAGTGTCCTTTTATTTAACCGCCAAATTGATGACCCGAGCATGAGCTTATAGCGTTTGAAATAATAATGAAGAAGAACGTGTGATTCGAACTGGCGCTATGACAGTTTGAATCACCAAAAATTGAACCTAAGCGTTACCCATCAGGCTACTGGCCGTTTTTTGAATTTGATTTTTAAACTCGACTATACTCCACTGATGTGAATTGTTATGTTATCGCTATGGTATACGGCTCTGATGTATTTTCTCATTCGATTTTCGTTCGGTGTCCATCACTATTTTGCTTGTGAATTGTGTGTGTGTATCTGTTAGAGCCGCCACAAGCTCTACACACAATACACACTTTCCCTTACGTAAACAGGACTTTATTACTAATAGGTGTGCAAGTAGAAACTCACCTTTTTTCTCAATTTCAACTTTATTAGAAATTATACTTATAGCAATTGAAGTAATATTGATTGGTGAGAAATTCCTAACTTTAAGATCTTCTTGAGTTTGATATGGATTTACATCCGGTATAACTTGAATTGATTGATTGATTGAAGGGGGAACCCCGCATTTTTATTTAGCTTCAAATTAACAACATAAAAACCTTACAGACCATCTTAAAATCTATAGTAGTGGTTAAGACGTTATTCAATTATTCAATCGAAAAAAAAGGAGAAGAAAACCAGGAAGTTGAAGATTACTGGGCGATAGGGGAGGCAGGAAGCTAGGGAAGAGCGAGTGTATGTGGTGGTGAGGAACGCGGCCTTTGTGGGACAGTGGAGGGCATGTGTACGGACTGATAGAGGAGGGGGGGGGGGGGGGGTGGGTGCGGTTGGAAGAGTGTCGGGGAGATCTAGTTTGAGGGAGGGTGAGGAGAGGATTGCAGAGTATAGGGGTTATTGAAGGGGCGGGGGCGGATTTATGACGGGGTTATTCTGAGACGTCGTCCACTACCGAGTGGAGATGTTGAAATCGAAGGAGGCGGGGAAAGAGTTGGCCTGTCGTAGCATACGCTAGATGGGTTCGTTAGCGCCGTAAGAAGTGTGATGAGCGGGCACGTAAAACAGTCGAGGGTTACGTACGTTACGGGGGTTTGTGTGCAATGTTAAAGTGGAGAGCAAGCTTGGGCGATTGATTGAGCCAGACAGAAGGCGATGGACAAAGATGATATCGGCATGGATTCTGCGCTCTTCAAGTGTGTTTAGATTGATTAGACGGAGCCGGCTTGTGTATGGTGGTAGAATCAGCCGATTTTCCCAGTTTAGTCCGCGGAGGGCGAAGCGCAAGAAACGACGTTGAACTCCCTCAATCCTGCCAATGTGAGTCACTTGATACAGGGACCAGACCTGACTAGCGTATTCGAGTAGTGGTCGGACAAAAGTTGTGTAGAGTGATCGCGTGACATAGGGGTTAAGGAATTCCTTCGACCAGCGTTTGACAAACCCAAAGGCGGCGTTAGCCTTGAGGATTATGTAATCAACATGTGCGGTAAATTTGAGCTCCTTGTCGCATAGGACGCCCAGATCTCGAATCAATTCAACCGATGTTATCGGTTGGTTCAGTAAGAGATATGAGCGTGGGTGAGTGGGGGAACTCTTCCGAGAGAAGGTGATTGTGTGACATTTGGCGATATTCATTTCTAGACAATTATTTTGGCACCAAGTCGAGAAGCTGTCAAGATCTGCTTGGAGGAGTGAGGAGTCCAGGGGAGAGCGGATTGTCTTTAAAATTTTGGAATCATCCGCGTAAAGCGAGATGAAAGAGTGATTAATGCAGGAGACTATGTCGTTTGTGGTTAGGATAAATAGAAGTGGGCCGAGATGACTGCCCCGGGGGACACCTGAGGTTGGGAAAAAAGGATCGGGAGGGTGGATCTAAATCGCACGCGGCAGGTTCGATAATTAAGATACGATGAGACCCACTTAATCAACAGGGGTTGAAGCTTGAAGAGAATGAGGTTATGGGAGCATTTGTCGAAGGCCTTGCTAAAGTCGGTAGCAACTACGTCGACCTCATCGCCGTTTTCTGGGGCAAGGAGTGTGTGGGATGTGAATTCGACAAGGTTAATAGTAATGGACCTGTGGGGAGAAAGTAGTGGTGCGCCGGCGTACGACGCTGGTTATCTTCCTCCTCCATCATCAATTGTTAGCCGGGTAAAACACTGGCTGAAAGACCTCACTACGAAAGGAACGAACGCCGCGGCAAACTGTTCACCAAGGTGTAGCGATTCTAACAGATACACACAATTCACAAGCAAAAATAGTGAAGAACACCGAACGAAAAAAAAATCGAATAAGAAAAATACATCAGAACCGTATACCAAGCGATAAAATAAAAATAATTCATACCAGTGGAATATAGCCGAGTTTGGAAATCAAATTCTAAACTCGGTCAGTAGCCTGGTGTGTAACGCTTAGGTCAAATTTTTTTCGTGATTCGAGCTGTCATAGCGTCAGTTCGAATCACACGATCTTCTTCACTATTATTTAAAACGCTATAAAGGATATCCAAAGGATTGGTAGAATTAAAACACAGATTTAATTGGTGATCACCGCTCTTTTAATTTAATTTATTTTTATGTGAAAATACTAGCTATTTACTTAATCGACTGCAGATAGACTTTTTACAATTAAAAACACTAAACGTCACGAAACTCGACTCACGTAAGGGACACGACCCGCAGGGGTACAGACTCCGGTGCACACCCTACGGGGGATGATAAAAATAATCCATGCTCACGCGCTGAAGGATGGAAAACGACTCAAACGATATCCTCTCCAATAAGGACATCGTTTTTTACCTACCACCAGGGAAACGTAAAAAACTCTTGGTGGTATAGGAAACCAGATCTTGTAATAAAGGTCATGGTGGTATGTGTGGGATCGTTGAGATCAATGCTATTCACACGTGCAGTGGAACAACGAAACAGGCAGGCGGCAAGGACAAAAGAAAAGGCGACCAAATGGTTCGCTCTTTAATGAGGGTCATGTTTACACGATACCTCGTCGCTATTTTCGACGTTAGGAGAAAAAGGTGCTAAAAGCAAATTGGATGTTTATGGCATCTCTGGCTGCAATAGAAACCGGGTTCATATTTGCATTAGGAAATGCTGGAGAATTTGGTTTCAGCGTCTATTGCGCTAATTATATGCAGCTGCTTGGGTTGTTTGTTGGTAAGACAAACAAAAAAGGTTGCCAGGCAATGTGTATGAAAAGGTATATGACGCGGCTGGGAAAATAGACGGCGCGATATTTATGGTCCCTGTCATGACGGTTACATTGAATGCAATCCGAATTATTTTGTTTACTGGAATTTGTCTGGTACCGAATTGGTTCAGAATACCAAATAAGCAAACAAAGAAATCTTACGGAAAATTGTATGCGAAGGGATGCATGAAGGTAAGTTTTCTTTATAGGGATTTTATGATTACAGATGGTGATCTATATAATGCGTGAAGCATTTACAGGTACTAATACCGTTGCATTAGCAAACTTAAGGGAGTTGGGTAGTAGTTATGGGGGTTTTTCAGGTAAGTAGACCGTAGGGTTTGGCGGAAACGCTACAGACCTGCCTGAGAGGAAGCCGTGCTGGTTCGGAGAGTTGATGGGTGCGCAGCGAAAACTTAACGCCTCATTAGTAAGCCTTCGAACAGTTTAGAAATGTGTGAAAGCTTAGCATAGTTGGATATATCGTTTTTTTTTTCCTTTTCATGTACGGGGGAATATGAATAGACCTTGAGCAAGGGATAGATTGAAAATTGACGCGAGCGGGAGAGAGAGAGAAGAGGAACATTTTTTTAAGAGGATAGCAGGGAGTCCGTCTGGGCCGGGACTGAAATCATCTTTCAGTTCTTCAAGTTCCTTTGTGACTTGGTGTTGTTGTATGTGTAGAGGGATGAGAGGGCCGAGGGAGACTTCAGACATGCCAGTAAAGTGGGAGGGGTTAGGGTCGAACGAGTCGTCCGTGAAGGATAGTTTAAAGAAGGACGCGAAAAGATTGGATATGGTTTTGGAGTCCGTTGTAGTAGTTGAGCCGTAGAAAAGGGATGTGGGATAGGCATCAGATTTCCGTTTGTGGTTGATGAAGTGGAAGAAAGATTTGGGGTCGTTGATTAGGTTGAATTGAGCTTTGGCAAGGCGAATGTGGTAGAGAGCACTGTAAAGCTCGGTGAATTGGTAAAAGTAACCCAGATAGTTGGAGTAGTCAAGGGGAGAACGCGTGTTTAGGAAAGTGTTCCACAACTTATTCCTTTTGTTACGAAGGGTGCGTAGTTTGTGGTTATACCATGGGGCGATGAGCATGATAACCTGTGTCGGGAGTATGGGACATATAGGGATATGGCGTTGTGGATTTCTGTGTAGAGTGATGCTGTAGCGTCCTCTACACTTATTTCATTTACGCAGAGTGTGATATTGCTGATGTGCTCGTTTATCAGGCGGAAATTGAAAGAAAATTGATAGGGTGGCGGAGTGCTGTGGGGTGAGTAGTCGTGGTATAAGGATACGAGAAGCGGGGGGTGGTGGTTGTCAATAGTTGAGAGGGTGTGGGGACTAGAGACAACTGAGGAATTTAGGGGGTCTGTCGTGAACACAAAGTCAAGTTGTCTGCCCAGATGGTTTAGGACATTGCTTACTTGGCAAAGGCCAGAGTCGGTGAGGCTGTCTATAAAGAGACATTCCTTGGTAGTAGTGGGGTTTGAGATGTAGTGGGAGTGGTCGTCAGACAGCATCCATTGGAGATTGGGGAGATTAAAATCGCCAAGGACTACAATGTCGTCTTGGGAAGAACTAGCCTCGGTTATGCGGTCGATTGCCGCAATAGCGAGTGAGTATGACTAGATAGCTTGCGATGGAGGTATGTAAAAGCATATGTTGAACACGGACTTTGAGCGGTGTTCAATTTTTATTGCGACATAGTCGAGGTTGGGAGAAGAAAAGATGGTAATAAGAGAAGATGTAAGTCCGTTTTGGATGGTAAGCAGCACGCCCCGGCAGGGGGTGTCAGAACCGGAATGATGGACCTCGTCGTCCCGAAAAACTGTGAAGGAGGGGGGAACAGTTCCAGGCTGTTGATACTGGGGGTCAGGTTACTTTCGGTCAGTGCGTATATATCAAAGGGAAAGGGGTGAGTATTTTGTAAGATCGAATGCGTTTTGGACCGTAGTCCTCTGACATTCTGGTAGTAAATGGTTTGGGGCAGAGTATTGGGAAACCCTGTTGATGAGCCATATGGAGACATTAGGTGTTGGTAATGAATTATAGAGTAACGAACATTAAGTTTTACCTAGAAAAACTCAAATTTCGATGAAATCAAGACCATATTGTGTCAGAACCGGATAAGCAATAATTGTTTGTATGTATGCGGCTCTTTCACCATGTGGAGATAAGGCAAGAACTGTATATAGGTTGCAATCAGAAGTATTGAATGCCGAAATCGCACGCAGGGCAAGAATGATTTTTAGTTAGATATAAGAACAAGCTCTAAGTTCTACATTAATATGTTGCACTAATCGACGGGCAACTCTTGTATCATTGCAACAACTTTGCACAAAACTGTGATACAGCATTGGGTTTGGATATTAGTCGGAGTCTACAATGAAAGATATGAAATCAGGAAGGAACTTAATCGATAGTCCACTTAATACGAATCTACTCCAACATCACAGCCTCACTCAAAAGAAAAATAATGAATACTCGTATTTTAGAGCACTCAACGGTTGCCCGAGAAGAAAACAACGACTGGATTTTCTTTTTTTGAGCACATTTCGTTTCATCAACGAAAAAATCGTATGGTTTAGTTTAGATTCTACACTGAGCCTACCGCCCAAGCCAAAACGTACAAGTTTGATGTTTACTTAGGTGTTTACTTAGGGTACCATTACACTAATGAATTCAGAACGTTTATTTTAAGAGTCAAGAGCGCACTTTATTCCTTGTAAAAAGATTAACTCAAGCTAACACTCCTGAAAGGAGATGATATCCCACCAATAAATGGCATGAAATTCACATATCCTGTACAATATATCAAAAATTCATAACACTTCCCAATAATTAAATAAACAAACAAAATTCCTCCATAAACGGACCAACATCTTGTCCGATTCTTTTTTCTATTTATTTGTTGGCCTCCTTATTTGCTACCAACTTTTCAATTGCCGTCATAGAAAACTTTCTACTTATGTTCTCAACATCGTTATGATTGGAGTGCACAGCCACAATCTGAACCGAATGTCCAAAATCAACACATCTGATGCTCTTAACAAAACTCTCCTTTGGCAAAACATTAAGCCATCATCATATAGTCATCTAAAATCACCCCAGGACATCAGATTCACAATCACAAGTAGTTGTATCCTTTCAAACACTTTCACCATTCGCTGACAACACTGATTTCCATCCGGTGCGCCGGATCTCGGTGTTCACTAAATGCAAAACATTTCCTCGGCACTAGTCATCTGCATCCGAGATGCAATACTAATATGGTCTATTATCCTTTTGTGTGTAAATTTGAATATGCTGGATGATTGAATTGCTGGAGGATTTGCTGTTGAGGGGTTTAAAAAAAAAGGACAAAAAACAGCAACAAAAAAAAAAAGAAACTTCATACACAGGCAAAGAGGTTTTTGGTAAATCGTCGCCCTACGACGGAAGTTGCCATTCTTCAAAACAATAAAAGTGGAGCATTGGAGAGGCGACAAGGACTGCACTTTCTCAGTCGTGCCAAAGATATATTTGCACGTGCATTTTCTTGCTCCTGATTTTGTCCCTATAAAGGATAATCCACTTTATGTCACTGTCCCGAATGTAGTGTCGGTTTGTTTGTCCGTCAGATCGTACTGCTCTGAAGGAGCACTTCAGCGACTGTAAACCTGGTTTAAAATATTTCCAAAATATGTCTTCGATGTTTCAAATTCTAACTTCCTTATCCTGTCGTCCACAAGAGCTGCACTCGTGACGTCGACAAAGTATAACAGCTTACATAAGTCAACATACTCAACCTGGCTGCTATCCTACGGACAGCAAAATGTTTTTATATAATTCAAGTCCTGCTTTCGGAATTCCATTGAGAAGAAGAAGAAGATTTGTTACGCTTTAAAATCTGGGCAAACAAATCTTGTATACACGGTATTACGAAAAGCTTATTGGTGCATCAACGTTTACTCGGGTAATAGATGACAAATATGAAATCCTTACCCAAATAAAAATGTCAATAGAAGAAGGAAGAATAATAAATGCATTGGTATTATTGGCTTCATTGACGACGAACGCTAATCGGAAAATATGGAGCTCTCGAGATCAAGTGGGCAATTTGTATGCGAGACAAGGTACACAATCCGAAGAATGAAAAAAGGATTTGATAATGTGTCTTGTTCATGACAGAACACTCAAAGAATTGGGATGGGGAATGTTGTCCTTGATTGAATCCATTTTATAAATGAAACTACGATCGATGATGCATAATAAGGTACACGATTGCACACAAATATAAGTGCATTCGAAACTTGTCATTCAAATCTGTTTATAATTTCAACTATGCAGATACAGAATTTCAACTATGCAATTCTCGATTATTCTTCTCATTCTTTGATATATTTCTCGATTTAAATGAATGATATGAATGGAATCCCGTGAAATGTGAGATTATGTAATACTCTATAATGATGATCAACGAGGCAATAAGTTGACTACGTCTGAAATGTTAAATATTTGCCCTTCGTAGTGCATTATGTCGTGGATACCTTAATCGACCACAGGGCGCCCATTTGCACCTATCATATGCATTTGACTAATTTTTTATGTAATTCAAATGAATCCTTAAAGAAGTGAGTTGCGTCGTTACATTCACGCCCATTCCACTTTTCGACATTGGACCCTCACCTTGGCATAATGCGAACACAATTCAGCACTAATCAAACCCCGCAAAATAGCTCCTTTACTGATCTTATTAATATGTTATTTTTAATTTAAAGAATTCAATAATTAAACCTATGGGTGTTGAACTTTGCTTATCTATTTGGAATCTCAGTTTACATCACATTCCGAGGCGATTTTGATCTTTTGTTACGAAATGTTGCGGTGATATAAGAGTTTCGAATAGTGCAACATTTATAGCGTTTGCGAAGAACGTGTGATTCGAACTGACGCTATGCCAGTTAGAATCATTTAAAATTGAACCCATGCGCAACACATCAGGCCACTGCCGCGTGTACGAATTCGATTTCTAAACTCCAGTACATTGAACTGATGTGGAATTGCTGTTATTGCTTGGTATATGCTTATTCGATTTTCTTATGGTGTTCTTCACTATTTGCTTGTATATTGTGTGTGTATCTGTTAGAAATGCCACACTACTGGCCCCTCAGTAACTTTGTTACGATCAACTTCGTGTACGAACGACGGTTCGAGGACCGGGCCAGCGAGAGGAGGTCGGAGCAGGCGAGTGAGCCGGTGCTCTATGCAGAAATCGGGATCGTAGTGTTAAAGTTCTGTTTACCTATGGGAAAGTGTGTGCTGTGTGTGTACAGATAACGTCACCAATTATAGCGTATTGCTACGATAGTGAAAAATGTGTGATTCGAACTGACGCTATGACGGTCACTAAAAATTGAACCAATGCTCAACACACCAGGCCACTGCCCCGTGTACGAATTCGATTTCTTAACTCAAGTACATTCAACTGATGTGGAATTGCTATCTTATTGCTTGGTATACGGCTGAAGCATTTGCCCAATCGATTGTCTCTCGGTGTTCTTCACTATTTGCTTGTATATTGTCTGTGTATCTGTTAGAAACGCCACACATTCACTTAAGGTGTAACTTCTCTGCTGAATCTAACCAAATATATACATACGGACCAGTGATTCTTGCCCTAAGCTAAATCCAGATAATAAATGAAACCGATATATCTGATTCCAAGTACCAAGTTATACTTAGTGCTTCTATTCTTTGCATATTGATATTTGCAATCAGTTTTCGATCCAATACAGCACTCAACTTCTCGCGACTAAAGTTAACATTCGTAAACATGTCATTTAGGTTTCCTAACCTTGTATATAAGTGTATCTACGATTAAATTCGACATTCGGCATTTGATGGACGCAGAGAACTGTCGATAGTGATGAAACGTGTCTGTTTTTTTTTTTTTAAAGCGTACACTTTAGTGAATCAGTGTGTGTTCCAGTACACAAGTGTTACAATGAATTCAGTGGTGATCGTATGCAAGAAGGGAATATATATAATAAGTGATTGAGCGGACCTGTGTGCGTGCACAGATGTGCACTTCCGTGACATCATTCGCCGAAGAAATAGAAATCTAATAACACAAACAAACAAAATACGAGGGTTGCCTCTTATGTTTCGGGATTTGGCAACCCTAGCGTTGCAATCCGGCAATTGACAGCTCTGTCGTAAAGTTGGACATTTTTGAGGTTATACGCACTCAGAACGTTTTGACATACGAGCGCTATTTGTGTTGTTTACAGTAACTTAAAAGATTCATCTCGGCCCAAAAATCGAATTAAATCGTCAACATTTTCGTGCCATTATTTTTTACAACTTTCGGCGTGGATTAACTCAGCAACAGTGCATGGATGAACTTAATTCAATTTTTGGCGATGAAGCTCCATCAAGGACCAGTGTTTATCGATGGTATGGTGAATTCAATCGTGGTCGTAGTTCACTCCAAGATGAATTTCGTGAAGGTCGTCCAAAATCAGTTGTTGTCCCGAAAACCATTGATGCTGTGCGCGAACTGATATTGGAAGATCGTCATGTGACCTATCGTGAGATTGAGACAACCTTAGGCGTTAGTGGGACCAGCATACATTCAATATTGGATAAACACTTGACTGTCAAAAAAATTGGTACGCGTTGGATCCCACACAATTTGTCAATCGCCCAAAAAAAGGCTCGTGTCAATTGGTCGAAAGAAATGCTCAAAAAATACGGTCGCGGTGCTTCGAAACACGTCTATGACATCGTGACAGGTGATGAATCGTGGATTTACGTGTGTGAGTCCGAAAGTAAACAGCAGTCGACTGTCTGGGTGTTTCAAGATGAGCAAATCCAACAAAAGCTGTTCGCGCACGAAGCACTTCCAAGCAAATGGTCGCCTGTTTTTTCGGAAAAACTGGACATGTCGCAACCGTACCACTAGTACAACGCGGAACAGTCAATTCTGAGTGGTACGCAACCAATTGTTTGCCAGTTGTCTTCCAAGAAATCAGGAAAACCAACCGCCGAAGACGGATCACTCTTCACCACGACAATGCGAGCTCTCACACATCGGCTGCGACAACTGCATTTTTGAGCACCCAAAACATCGATTTGATGGGTCATCCGCCGTATAGTCCTGACTTGGCACCGAATGACTTCTTTTTATTCCGGTAACGAAAAAAACCACCTGAGAGGTCAACGTTTTTCGACACCTGAAGAAGCGGTTGCTGCATTCAGAATGCATGTGTTGGAGATACCTCAATCAGAGTGGCAAAAGTGCTTCGACAATTGGTTCAAACGCATGCAAAAGTGTATAGATCTTCATGAGGAATATTTTGAAAAACAATAAAGTGATTTTCGATGATCAATATTTGTTTTTGTTCTCTAATCCCGAAATATAAGAGGCAACCCTCGTAATAATACAAGAATGACGGAAGCAAATGTGTACCAGTAATATTATCGATTAAAAAATAAATAATTAGAGAAACCGCGCCCAATTTATCATCACTTGGATATAGTATACCCGCCTGTCACATGGGAGACCGGGGTTCGATTCCCCGTCGGGGAGCCTCTGGCGCAAGACTAATGACCTCGCCCGGAAAAAAAAACAAATCATTATGGAAAATTTAACAAGCCTCAGGACTTGCTAAATAAGGCCAAGACCGGCTCCCGGTTGTAGTGCCGATGATGATGATGGATACAGGAAAGCAGATTACTATAATAACCCACACTAAAAAAGTATCTAAAATGATCCGGGAATTCGGCGCAATTTTGCTTAAGTAAATTGGAAGTTGATTGCCCAAGTACGGTATCGACTACGCTATTGCGGTGAGTTAACCAGCTGTGTAATAGAAACCTGGATAAAGTTGTACTGAGTTGTGAATTTCAAATCAAGAATGAATCACCCTACGTCAAAAGTTCTAGTTATAAAAAACTTCTATCATAAATATAAATGTCGGGTTTTCTCACTCATCCTTATGAATCGTGGTAAGAAACCCAATTTATCGAATAAGATACATTACTCCATAACTTCCTTAGACACACAACCCAACCAAGCAAGTAGTTCCTACATTACATTATGACCACATAACTGAGTTCATCCTTACTCTCACATCAAATGTGCAGCATTCACTCTTTCTGTTTCTTCTGGGCGCAACTAGGACAAATTTCAAGAACCATACACTCTCGCTGGTAACATGAGAAGGCACTTTAGTTTAATTGATCTCTCCATATCGATTAAATGTGTATATCGAGAGGATGTCAATATACGGCTGAAGCAGCACAACAAAATAACTCTATCACTTGATGCAGGATTACATTTATTTTCAGTAGCCACAACGATAGGCAAAAGGATTTCGAGAATGGTTATGGTTTGTCGTTGAACAGATGCCCCATATGTTCTCAGCCTCGGTTTCATTAAAGTTAAGTGTCGTTTATAATTGCGCTGCAAAAGTTGGGGTTGTCTCGTGAATTTTTCCCCAACCCTGGGGAATAGATTAATTTAATGCTGTAGGGTGATGAGTTCTGGAATTTTACCAGGTGGGCTGAATACCAACTTAACTGTAAATTTACATGATGTACTCAGAGTGTCGGGATTGCTAAGAAAATCCAATTCACCAGACACCATGCAAATTCCATCAAGAGAAGCACGGGCTATGTGGGAGTGATGTGTGACGGACGAGTTATTGGGTCACCTCTTCTAGTTGATGTAGACCGACATGAAGAGTTGATGGAGTTCACTTCATTGAAATTGCAGTGGATGGATCCAAGTGATTGGGGGAAGTTTGTATTTGAGTAAGGTGCTCATTGAGCTGTTAACCCAGGGAACGCAATTAATATCAATGTCTTGCTTTTTTAAATACTTCTCTCGGAACAGACGAACCTATGAGGCTAGGGCAGAGCCCTCAGTTGCGAAAAGTGATTCCGGTATTTTTGTTTCTCTGTCCAACAGTAGTCCTGTGGGGGTTCTTAAAGCTTGTGGGGGTTCTCTATATTACATGGAGAGCCAACCCACAATTCCAACCACAATTTCCGCCTTATTTCGACCGCTTTCAGTGTGTCATATTATCCCCTATTCCACCGTTCATGCTATTCACCTGTAATATCATGTATTCCCAAAGGACGCATAGCTAAACTCATTATCCTATGCAGATAATGCATACTTGAGTTTAGCTACCCTTTTTGCCATACGGCAACTCTATTCCTCTAACCATGAGATTTACACCTTAAATTCCATCCATGTTGGTTAGCAACAACCAAGTCGAATCAAACGACGCGGTTGCATCATCATTCAATGGCTTGGGTAATTACCGCATTCCTTAGCGTTTTTCCCACGGTATTATTTCCCTAGCCGATGTAGCGTCCTATCGATTTTCCACAGATCATCCATTCGCTTGGGATCAATGATCTCTTTTCGCAGGTGAATAGCACCGGCTACATTTCCTCTCCTCCATAATTCTGTTTCCATACGGTTCAACGCACTCTGAGATCACCACAGCCGTAACACTAGGGCAGTATGTCATACTCCGAAACTGAATTTGATACCAGCACACACAACCAAAACCACTCCGAGATCATCGTACATCGTGTGTCTGTTTTCTCATTAGCCCATGTTCGTCGATTATCAATTAACCGATTTTCTACTACACTTCGACGGGCGTGAAAATGAGAGAGCAGAGGCGTGATCTCTTTTGGTTGTTCTGTGTGCCAAAATAGAATACAGAATTTCACCCCTAATTAGACCAGTCAATTATCAACCTTTGAAGTGCCCTGCTCCTCGATAGTATAGTGGTTAGTATACCCGCTTGTCACGCGGGAGACCGGGGTTCGATTCCCCGTCGGTGAGCCTCTGGCGCAAGACTGATGACCTTGCCCGGAAAAAACAAATCATTATGGAAAATTTAACAAGCCTCAGGACTTGCTAAATAAGGCCAAGAGGGGTTCCCGGTTTAGTTCTATTGATGATGATGAAGTGCCCATACGTACTAGAGTCGCCGCAGTCACATATTTTTCATTTAACCTTGTTGTTGATACGTAAAGGTCGAGAGTGTCCGTACAGTCATAGAGTGTCGTCATTGCATTATCGCGCAACTGTTTTAATCGGTTTTAATGTAGTTATCCTGTATTTTTAATCGAGGGCTTACTCTGGATTTTAAATCAAATGTCACCAAACCAAAGAAACAGTGTAATAAAAAGTAATTAAGAAGAACTTAATATTGAAAGTGCCCTATTTATAATAATCAAAAACAGAAGACATTAAATACCAATATCACCCAAAGTGTTTTATTCGTTTTGTTTTCTTGGGCATACGTGTTGCAGTGGAACCATTGCTGGAAGGTCGGAGTAATTAGTGTCGGGGGATTTAAGTATAGCGAGTACCCGTGTCTTGGCACAACAACTTTACCCCCACAAGCTCACCTGAAGAACACCCCATATTCGCAACCTATATTCGCAACCCATATTTGCATCTCAATCACCAGCATACCTGAAACATTTCATTTCTCAAGGACATTTGATGCATTCAACGCATTATCTGAAATCCCTAAAAAGAATTCTCACAGCATTCACGCTTTTAATGCGTTATTCAAATTCCCTGTAAAGAATTCTTCACATCATACGGCGTCATAAATCCCAAACCATTCGGCACCCTTGTCATTGTTAGAAGGCTATGTCGGACAGCTTGTTTCTACAGCTGCAATAAACCGACCCGCTATTCGTTTGTCCAATCGACAAACAATTACCGCATCCCAAGCATTATCATCGAAACTGAGTCCTCTAGCATTTCCTAGTACAAACAAGAACTCGGTTCCTACTGCAGTCAGAGATGCCATAAACATTTAAAACCCGTTACCACCTTTTCCTAATGGCGATACATCTATTAACGCATCTGCACCACTCATCCACGACTGCAATGATGCCCTTATTTGCTTTTAGCACTATTTCTCCGATGAATTGCCGTCTATTATACCTATAATGGATATCGTAAACAATGATCTATACGATCCCTTTGTCTTTCGATATTTCAGCTTCGTTCCCATGGCCTTGTGCATGAAAAAACCAATGTGATCTTCACCATCACACATACACTCATACCACCATGATCTTCATTATGAGATCTGGTTTTCTATTCCACAAAGAGAGACTTTACGTTTCTCTTGTGGTAAGTAAGACATATCCTTAGCCGAGAGGATATTCACCACCACCCCAAATTATGGCATTGGCGAATGTATATCGCTGAGTCGTATCCCAACCATCGCGCGAGCAGCCTTTCTTCGCCGCTGCAGAGTGCATATGCGAGTGTGCACTCCACTGAGTGTGTCATCATTAACGTAAATTTACAATCCCCGAGTGTTAGTACGAATGGTGTGAGTCGACCGCGTGAACGAATTAAAGCGGAAATTAAAAATAACTTCTTTTAAATAAAGTTCCCAAATAAACAAAGAAACGTATTTATGCTAATCAAAAATAAAGAAAGAAATTAACAACTAAAACCCTGTGTTTTTATTTATGCTGTGTTGCTTATTTGGTGAACGCAACTCGGCGATCGTTGCTTGGTTATATTAGTGACTCAATTTGTGTCTCCTTTCCATCGTGAGCTGCTTCAGATGTCATCGTTCGGTGAGAACAATCTACGGAAGTGTTTTGATGGAGAATATTCGTAGAACCTGTGCCAATGCCGGCACAAAGACGAAGATTTATGCCACAGTACTCATATGCATCGACCAGAAGTGTAAAATCAGTTCACTCCAGATTTATGAATGCATAACGTAGTAAAGTCCTTCATATATGTATATGAACTAACAATATCATGTGGGTTGCAAAAGAGATGAAAATTAAAGGATTTGTTCCAATATACTTTCGGTTGGTAATATTTGGTTGTCTGAATAATCTGACTGCAACAATTATTTACGATGATCTACACAAGATTATTTTACAGCTTCATTTCATTGTGGATGACTTAAATTATCTAATCAACCACTTGGCAGCAGTGATGGTAAGAAATCAAAACCAGTTCCCACAACCATCCTGCTAATAGACATAATTCATGCAAATTATCGCACCTCAGCCCATAAATGTTTCCCCTAAATCCCAAACCCGGATGTCTCCTTGCATAGAGCCATTAACCAAAAGTATTACTCCCATTACAAAACAGATACTCGCCCCAAACTGAACATTCTGGTACGAATTTCATTTCGGATTAGACCAGAAAACAATCCCCATTGCTTCCACTACCCGAGTATCTTGAATTATTAATCTTAAATACGAAACGAAACTCAGGAAGCAAGTGTGGTAACAAGGCGATTTTCGTTTCGTCGCTTTTCCGTTAACGTTCCCTTAAGAGAATTAGTTGTCCCTTCAAAGCAGTAGAGAGCTCATTGGTTTTCTGTACCTTCTGTAGCGTCTTATCTTGAGCTCCCTACACACCTGGTTAAGTCGGTCGATGAAACACTTTAAATGCACTAAAACGCATAACTTTAGTGGTCATGCATTGTCAGCAAGGGATGGTTGATAGGGTGGTAAAGTTGACAGTGTTAGAATGATATCCCTCTCATATATTACCACAATATCTATGTGCATACATTATACTAGATAGATGCAAATTTTAAGTAGCACTTTAGAATAATCAGATGCCATCCTGAAAATCATGAGAACAACGACGATAGAGGGGAAAAGTTAATTAGTTAGGGCACGTTTGAGGATAGATGACTTAATGGAGATCTTTTAAAGTGGACCTTTAGATTGATACTTGACATTTAAATTGTTTGTCAATATAAGTGATATATGTTCACTTTATTTTCATTTTTAAACTGTGTCGATACTAAAATCCAAGTGGTGATTCTGAATAAGCAAACTAAGTGTAGGTCAATTGGACTTGTGAATGATTATCTCATCACTGGTTGTAATTATCTCGGAAGATGTCGACAGGACCCTGACCGAAAAATAAACAGAGGCAAACAAAATTTCAACGAACATAATGAGTCCTGACCCACTTTAAACACCAACAGATGGCACCGATTTTGAATGGATGAGGGTGCGAAACTGGTGACAGTTTCGGTTAGAGAATATTCTCCTAGTTTAGCCTCTAGAAAAGTGCAAGTTTCATGGAAAGTGAGTGTTCCCTGTTTTCTGTCCATGAGAATCAGATGTATTAATTATTTCAGAAGAATGTGCACAAGAGAGGGTCAACATATTCTTGGGTCCTACTATTTTTTTCGTTTTTGTTGTGCTTTTGATTTAATTTGTTCCAAATTTACTTTAAGGTAATAATGGAAGCACGAATCACTTAACAACATTTTTCAAAAATTATAATTCAAGAAGCTCGTCTGTGACGGATAAATAGCAACTAACTTTCTTATCATTGAAAGGATTAGCTGCAGAAATAAAGTAATCGAATGGAAATGACTTTCCAATATTTGTTCTGCAAAACAATTTTTTATACAGACCATTTTTTTTTATCGTTTAAAGAACGGTTTTATTTTACAAAAAACATAATAACAGTTTTTACTTAAGACTAAATACAAAGCCTATTTACATTTATTATTCTTGTAGTAACTTACTGGCTCCTCGCAAGGACTATAAATTGTACATTGTCATTTTCTTGTGTTTTGCTTTTCGGCGTACAATAATTTCTCGAATATAAAATATTATATAAATATATATATACACACACACACACACACACACATATATATACATATATATATATATATATATATATATATATATATATATATATATATATATATATATATTTATATTTATTGTTTTTCTGCTTTTCTTTAGTGAAACAACGGTAAGCGTTGGGGAGTATCTGTGAATCCATGTCGTACGTCGGCATATATACATTTACCTCCACAGACCCACAGATGGCAATCCCCCCCCACTGTATGTGTGAGCGCGATCTTCCCTGGTGGAGAGATTCTCGATTGAGAGAAGGTCACCACCCAGGGAAAACAAAAAGAGAAAGACACCATCAGTGAAAGGGAAAAGAAAACTATGGAGTGAAAAGAATCATCCCCAGAGAAAAGTAACGTCAGTCGAAATCGAGAATCCAGACGAATAAGATTAATTGCACGTACGGTGGTGTCAAGACCTTGTCCCGAAAGGTCACGATATAGTCTCGTTGGATTTTTATTTGGTGTCGTTTCTAAAAGTAACGTCGAGTGTCGAACAACTTGTTTTCAATCGAAGTGATCCGAAGAGTAACCAATAAGTAAAGACATTGAAAGAGTTTAACTGTGTTTCCTTTTGTTTTACAAGTAATTGACATAGAAAAACTTTGTAGAGTAGCGAAGGATGTTCAAGGGTATCAAATCCCGTTCTAAGAAAAACAAGGAAGAGAAAATAAAAAAAACAATAAAACAGCTTATTAAAACAAAACATTTCGCAGCTTTTTATTTGTGGCTTTGTCTCCGTGTTCCAGGCTGTTTCTTTCCTCTGTGAACAGTGTTTGGTTATATATATATAGGGTGAGGGAACATTTGATTTCTTTAAAACCGTTAGAGGGAGCGGGGGACGAATGCCGGGGAATTGTTTACTAACTTGATGTTGGAATTGTTTATTACGACCCGCCACTCGCGCCCCCCCCCCCCCCCCTCTAGCGGTTTGTATCGTGATGGATTTCCATCGATATGGGAGGATACGATCTTTTCCTTGGTGACGACCAATGAGCGATCGATTGGGGTTTAATGGGAGAATTTCCCATGTGACCGTACAGGTCAGGTACAATGCCCTTTCCCTGGAAGTGCGGACAGCGATCGATCCTGCAGCTGTTCAAACAAAAGAACAAGCGTAAGAGGTTGCGGGTATCGTTGTTGTAAACGATCGTGTCGATCGCCGAAGGAAGAAATAGGTTTCTATATCTTATGTAAATAAAAACGCTATTTCGGGGGTCATACGCTGAGAGGCGCATTTGTTTGGTTTAACCAATGCAACATGGGAACATCGGCTGTTTACATGATCGCTCAAAATCATGCCGTTGCAGGCGACAGATTTTTCTGTGATGATAAGTAAACAAAAGATTTGTTCGCCATAACAACGGCTAGGGTGGCTTTTGTTTAGGTTAATAAAACGTGGGACACGATCATTGGTACGATTGTTTGAATAACAATCATGACCGTGTCCGATTCAATGGTGTTTATCGCTTATGCCAGCGGTAAGAGTTAGTGTGGAGGTTTGTGTAATTTAAAAAAAAAAATGCATCATAGGGCATGATCATTAGAATGATTGTTTGAACAATAATCGCGGTCATGTCCTATTCGATGATCGATGCCACTTGGGCGATCAATCGTCGGAAATTCGGCTGCAGTTGTGCAAGCAAGCACATTGCCCGACGTGTCTTTTTTGGACCAACGGATTGTTGGAACAAGAAAACACAGAAAGATTGGTGTGTGTTTACTAATCATGATTGCAGGCGAGCTGAGCCGATCGGTTCCTATATGGTTCATGTATTATGACCGGAATGATTTGGTTGATATGCATGCTGTTGCTGAGGGTTTGCTTTTCAGGTGAAAGATATTGAAGGGTAGCTTAACGTTGCTCGGTTACAGGTAAGTGAAATGGCTTTGTTGAGTGAGAGGAAGGCAGGTTGATTTCAAGGGAGTGGGTGGTTCTTTAGGAATGTTTAAACACCCCCCCCCCCCCCATTAATAATAAACCCATTCCCAAAGAACCACCCATTCCCTTGAAATCAACCTGCCTTCCTCTCACTCAACAAAGCCATTTCACCTACCTGTAACCGAGCAGCGTTAAGCTACCCTTCAATATCTTTCACCTGAAAAGCAAACCCTCAGCAACAGCATGCATATCACTGAACTGGCGCTATGGCAGTTAGAATCACCAAAACTTGAACCAAAGCGCAACCCATCAGGCCACCGCCGTGTGTATGAATTCGATTTCTAAACTCAAGTACATTCGACTGATGTGGATTTGTTATGTTATCGCTAGGGTATACGTCTCTGGTGCATTTTCTTATTCGATTTTCGTTCGGTGTTCTTCACTATTTGCTTGTGTATTGTGTGTGTATCTGTTAGAAACGCCACAACGTAGTCACGAAACAGGTGAAGAAATTTGAGAGGGGGGGTAGCTGCCTCTGGGCGCGCGCACGGACGCGAGTACGGGGAGGCTGCGCAGGCTGGGTAGTAGCTGCGTCAGGTAAAGGGGACTGTTCTGGAGCGGAAGCTTCCAGAAAGCAGGTAAGTGAAACGGCTTTCTTGAGTGAGAGGAAGTCAGGTTGATTTCAAGGGAATGGGTGGTTCTTTGGGAATGCTTAAAGAACCCCCACCGGTCCACCCGAATTTTCTCCCTTCTGTTGCATTGATTATGCAAACAATCGGATGTGTGGTTTACTTTGGTCGATCGTGGGATCTCGTTTACTTTACCTTATGGGAACAGCGTTTTCGTTTATTGCTGTTGCTCCACAACGGGCTTTGTTTAGGCGAAGTGCATTGCGGCAGGGACAAAGGTTTTGTCGACGGATTGGTGTTCCGAATATTCGCTTGTTTGTCGACATCTGGCGCAGCTGTGGCAGCCGCTTGTGTATATCCATTTGATAGATCGATACACAATTTCTGTGCTGGGTCATGCCCTTCGATCGCCGGCAGGCATAGGAAAATAGTTCGGGACTTGTGACCCATGTATCTGTGGATATGTGGGGTTGTTGACTCCAGGATGAATGTCACCTTTCGTTAGGTGAGCAGGTGAACTTCGGGGACACGTGGCTGTGGGCACGTGGAGTTGGGTTATAGGTGAGTATGTTCCTTGGTGGAACGACGACATCTCGACCTATAGCGGTTAATGCGGCTCGTAGAACCGCCACAGACTCAAACGTAAATGTTCAGTTTACTCGGAATAAGTAATAAAATTCTATGACCAGGTTTGTGTCAAAATATTGTCAACCGACTCCAACTCAGGGAAAACTCTTTAAGGGGTAACGCTACTCTGGCTCAAAATTGAGCCTTTCTCGTAATTTTTTGTGGAGAAGTGAGTAGGTTGGGAGGAAAACTGTTAATAAGGGCTTATAAATGCACATTTATAGAATATAAAAAAAATGTTATTGGTATTCTCATACAAAATAGCGGCTGTACTCATAATAATCCAAACAAATACTTTTTCGAGGAGGCAACGCCACTATCGGGAAGGGTAACTGGAACAATTTTTGACACGGAAACAAAACCCAAAGTTTTTTCTAAGCTTAAGATGAAAATACATAAGATGACGTAGGATTTCTCCAAAACATTGATTTCTAACAAAATGGCGGTGTTTCGGAAAAAAAAATTCTTTTTGACCAAAAGTTCATCGACAAATAGTTTATTAAAAAAAAACGAATCTGTTGAGATAATTCATTGTAAAACGATTCCGTTGTAAGCTTCATTGTATTCGAGATCTTGACTTAATAAAGTATGGAACAAGACTAAACTATCTTATACAAAAAGTGGCACATAAGCTGCTTACTGTCTAATCTCACGTATGTACAGTGAGTCAATCACAAACTGTTGGTTTATATAATTCAACAGAATCAACATTTCAAAATCCCCTACGTCATGTTATGATTTGATCTTAAGCTTAGAAAGAACTTTGGGTTTTTTTTCCGTGTCAAAAATTGTTGTTAGAATGTTACAGTTAGAATTTCAAGTCAATCGAATGAAAAATGAGGACGAAATGTTTCCCGAGGTTTGGAAAAAAGTTGTTTCGAGATAAACGCCTTTAAAGTTTTGAAAGCGATAAAAGTATGGACATTTTTACTGTACGTTAATCAGCAATGACAGCTACATACATTCCATCTTCAATACTAAAACCCGTCTCCTCTGATTCTTTCCGGAATGATCTGTTGAACATTCTGGTCTCTCGAGCTGACAATAATTTCAGCAGTAAGTTACGAGAAATGGGAGGAGCACTCGACCGAATTATCGCACGAGCGGCCTTCAGCAGACTTGATTGTAGGGTACTTACAATTTTTTTTGGGACCTGGGACCAAGTGTACATCAATTTTAAGACCCTAAAGTATAATTTAAAGCTACTCCATAGTATATTGGTTAGTATACCCGCCTGTCACGCTGGAGACCGGGGTTCGATTCCCCGTCGGGGAGCCTCTGGCGCAAGACTAATGACCTTGCCCGGAAAAAAACAAATCACTATGGAAAATTTAACAGGCCCCAGGACTTGGTAAATAAGGCCAAGACCGGATCCCGGTTGTAGTGCCGATGATGATGATGATGATAAAGGTATCATTTAAGCAACAACAAAAAAATTTTTTAAAAAGCCAGAGCGGCGTTACCCCTTAGTAGTTTAATGGCTTGTTTACCAGTGTTGCGCATAAAACCCTCCACCCCTTAATACCTATCCCATTGGAACTAGTCTCCACCATTAATCGCGCATACATTAAATATCGGGATATCAATTCAATATGAAACAAATTGAACTAAACGTTCAATTTGTTTGATATTCGCCTCTCCCGAGAGAAGTCTAATAAAAAAAAGAAATCCTCATATTGAATTTAACTTAAATCCAAGACGTGATAAAGCACGCAAAATCCCATGGATCCAAATCTGTTGTCCAGATGACCAACTTTCAAGTTAAGTTGTTGAGAATCATAAAATGCACGTCTGCAATTTTATGATCCTTTAAAGGTTTGTTTACCCAAACTATTTCTCAGAGGAAACATCCTTCTTCCATTCTCCGTACCCAAAGTAAAACAAACAACTTGGGCCATAAAACCGTAAATGTGCATTAGCAAGATCCTCTGTTTATTGTTCTTTTGTGCTTCCTCTTTTGATCCTAAGCCAGGAAAGATAAAGAACGGAAATGGCGGCTGGCAAAAGGGCCATGCGGACAAAAGGATAAATCCTTCGATCAGCACGAAAAGAGTCTTCGTTCCGAGAGACGAAGGAAAAAAGGATGGAGTTGGTTATCAGTGATCGACCGAGACGATCCAATGTAGCAAAAACTGTTCTGCTGTTTCGTATCTAAACGGCGATGACATAAATTGTAACGATCCAAACTCGGTGACTATCTAAATGGTGATGATATAAAATGTAACGATCCAAACTCTGTAACTATCTAAAGTAAAATAAAACAGACCTATTCCTAAGAACGACGAGTGGCTTTTAATTCAAGTGGTGTTTAGGATTATACGTTCCTCTCTGTTACCAACCGACTAAGTGGGATTGAATAGATCCGCTTTCGCCTGTGGGGATAATCATCTGTAGCCAACAACCAGAGTAGACCGCCCCATACCGTTCCTCAGGTAATACGTGCTATTAAATATTTAATAAAGAAAAAGGATATCTTATCCATTATCAAAATATAACACTACACCAGGAATGGTAATTAATTTTTGAAAAAAAAAAACCCAAATTTCGCCTGTGATAAAGTATAATGTATAGAAAAGGCCGTCCTCTTTCACATCTCTTAATTTTTTTGTACACTTTATAATCAAACATTTAATTTTTTTAATTTTTTTAATAACTTTTCTGTAATTTTTTTTTTGTCTGAAGACAAAAATTTTGGAGCTGTATGAAACATCATTAGCTATTAAAACAAAACTGAATGGACGGATATAATTCGAAAACTAAAACTACACCTCGAGAAGGGAAATGAGGGCGCGGCGCCTCAGAGAGATGCTAAATTTGGTGACGTAAAAACGTCTCTTCGTCACAAACTCACCACCAGTTGGGATGGGATCGGTCTCTTTTAAATTTATTTCTCTCACTGATCATCATACTGAAACGAAGGCGGAATGAAACATTAAAGATATCGCTATCATGGATAATTCCATCATCCCTGGCACCATGAAAAGCATGGTAAATAATAAGGACGCCATGCTTGTCTTGGATAAACTCCTTTCTATTGTTACGTACCAAGACCACCCACCCGAACATTCATACCGGGCCAAGCCCCATTCAATTACGGATCACATAAGGTGCATCCCCTTCGGATTGATTAATGTATCAATCCGCTAAGAAAAACGTTTTACCGCCATCGCTAGTGTATAAAACCATAAAGTCCAGACGTACGTCTGAGAACAAAACTCGATGGCGGCGCCGTTTCTCTTAATCCTTGTAAGGATAAATTTCCTAAATGGAACAAAGGACAGTGCCTGTGAATTAAATTGAAATTCGCTGGACAAGAATACCATTAAGATATACAAAATATCTTTGTCACCGTTGTCCATTAAAATACAAAAACCAATCCTACACATTACTGATCCAAGGTAAATTACCGAAGGATCAAACAAAAGATTGCCGAGTTATAAAATAGATTCAAATACAAAGGATTTTATGTGAGGTCAGAACAAAAAGAAATAACATGTTGCCTGGAGAAAACATGAAAAGATTTTCCTTCGATCGACATATCGAAAGGAGTTGTTTCGGGACTTTTGACCGAGACGGTTTTCAGGTGGTGTGCGGTGTGAGTGTTAAAAAGATAATTTGTTCAGATACTGTGAAGAGCGTTTTGCTGTGAAAAGCCAAGTGCAATTTATTTAATAAAATTTAGTTTTAGTAATTAATAAAAATAAAACAAAGAGTATTTTTGTTCAAATGTTTGTGTGGTGTTCCAAAACATAACACTATCCAAGAAGGGGAACCCTTCTGGGAGATTAAACCCATTCTGGAGAGTAATCTCCAGATGGATATCATTGGGATAGAATGCTTCCGAAGTAAAATCATTTTCACTGCAAAGTGGGAATCGGCTCCAAAAAAAAGGCAAAAACTGTTTTTTCGGCTCTGACAGTGATGACGACTGTTTTTTGGGAAAACGTGGAGTTATCTTAATCGATTATCTTTAAAAAAGGAAATATCATTACAGGAGCATATTACGCATCATTACTGGACCAACTGAAGACAGACAACTGGACCCCCCACCTCGCCCGCCCGTAATAATAGCAAACCTGCTCGCCCCGCACCACCCCCCGCCCCTACCGCCAATTCCATCCCCCTCTTCGACATCAAAACAGCCGCGAAGTATTCCAACTTCCACAGGTCACACGCTCTCAATCCTCCGTCCTCCCATCTGGACGCGTCTCACTCATCCACAGAACCTAACTCCAGGCCGACCCTGGCACCTCTCCCTCCCACACCCAGTTTTAGCCCCCGTACATCGCCCCCCCCCCCCCTCTAGACCTTTAATCGACCCACTAATTCACCCATTTGTCAACACATTCAGCAAACCATTCATTCTTCTGACAACCGGTATGCCTTGTCTAAATTTAGGAACAAAACGACCTACGAGAATGTCCGCTTCTATCTTTCATACCCCCACGACAAATTTGACTCTGTCCGTTATGAAGGTAAAACGAAAACCAGCGTAACGGCCTCCACCCAACAGGAAGGTGTACCCACCAACGTTCCTAGCCTCCGCAGCCTGTTCGTTAAGTTCCATAAAAATCTCGATAAGCTCCCTAATAAGGTGCTAAAAGATCTCTCGGCATTTCGCCAATATATCGACAACAAAATGACCTATCCCAATAATGGCAAGCACCTTTGACCCCAATCAGTCGCCCCCCCCCCCCTATCATCTTAATACCCCCAATGCGCTGTCCCTAACCGTCTACTATCAGAATGTTAGAGGTCTCCGCTCCAAAACACATTCGACTCTGGAAAAGGCACATTCCCTCCCCTTCGACATATACGCTCTGACTGAGACCAACCTTATCCCTAGTGTTAATAGTCTTGAACCATTGCCCCACCCCCCCCGCCCCACCGCCCATTCAATGTTTTTAGCGATGATAACTCTCGTCGATAAGATCCCAATTCCCCATGCCATGGCGTGCTGCTTGCCACTCATAAAAAACTCGCTTCGTCTCTAATTGCCATCTCTTCTTCTCCGGATCTTGACTAAGTCGCAATCAAAATCGACAAGCGCCCTAAGTCTCTTTTCATTATCTGCTTCTATATATCTCCTTCGCGACCCAGCGTGTTATACGAACTCGCAATAGAAGCGGTAGATAACCTAACTGAGTTAAGCACCTCAATAAACGATATCGTCGTTCTTGGCGATTTTAACCTCCACCATCTCCAATGGACATTGGCTGACGAACAAGCCGTCTACGTCTCAAACCAACCTAGCTCCAAGGAACGTATTTTTATAAACGGTCTCACCGACTCATGCCTCCATCAAGTAAGCAATGTCCCAAATCATATGGGGAGACAACTGGACCTCGTGTTCACAACGGACCCACACAAGTCCTCAGTTGCCCCTAGTCCACACGCCCTCTCCACCATTGATAATTACCATCCACCGCTGCTCTTATCCATATATCTTGATCATGAAACCCAGCCTTCTCTACCTCATGACAGCTTTTCCTACAACTTCCACAAAGCTAACTTCCGCCTTTTAAATGAGCATCTTAGCAAAACAGCGTTTCGCTTTGATCATTTGGGGGTAGAAGAAGCTACTTCTCGTCACAAGTCATCGGTTTCATCGCCGCCATGGTACAACCGCACAAGGAACAAGAGAAATAACTTGTGGAACATTTTCTTCAAAACGCGTTCCTTCCAAAACTACTCCAACTACCTCGGTTCCTTTTCTAAATTTTCCGAGCTCTACAACTCCCCCTACACCAACTACCTCACAAAAACACAATCTAATTTGTACAATGACCCCAAATCTTATTTACACTTTATAAATTACAAACGTAAATCCGACGCCTATCCCAACTCCCTTTCTTATGTCGCGACTACTTCAACCGACCCCCTAACTATTGACAATCTATTCGCTTCGTTCTTCAATAAGTCCTTCACAGCCATCTCCTTTGAACCCAATCCGTCTCACTTCAAAGACTTGCCCGAATTCTCCCTCGGCCCCTTCACCCCTCAAATTATTCAGCGTCACGTAGTCGAGGAGAAATTAAACTTACTCAAAGACGAGTTCAGCCCTGGGCCTGCTGGACTCCCGGCTGTACTTTTAAAGAAATGTTCCGCTTCTCTTTCTCTCCCGATATCAGAGATATTCAACCTATCCCTTTCACAAGGGATCTTCTCTAGTATTTGGAAATCCTCCCATGTCACCCGCATATTTAAAAAGGGACCAAAAAACGATATAGGCAACTACCCTCCCATCGCCAAACTGTCTCATATCTCTAAACTATTCGAAGGAATTTTTTACATTGCGTTATCTTTCCATTGTAAATCCATCATCTCATCCAACCAGCATGGTTTCCTTTCGGGTAGGTCGACCACAACGAATCTGATCGAGTTCTCATCCCATACTCTCCGTGCCTTAGAGAATGGGAACGAAGTCGATGTAATCACCACCTATTTCAGCAAGGCTTTTGATAAAATCTCCCATAATCTCATTCTTTTTAAGCTGTCCTCCCTAAGTTTCGAATCCCTATTGATCAAGTGGTTATCTTCTTATCTGAAAGATCGATCCTACCGTGTAAAATTCAGATCCTCCCTACCCAATCCTTTTCTTCCCCCGCCAGGGGTTCCGCAAAGCAGCCATCTAGGTCCCTCCCACTTATCCTTAGCATCAATGATGTTGACTTCATTATTAAATACTCATCCATCTCCCTCTATGCGGACGACGCCAAACTCTATAAAACGATCATCTCGACTCCTCACTTCTCCAAACGGACCTCGACAGCTTCTCAACTAGGTGCCGTAATAACTGCCTTGAACTCAACGTTGTCAAATCTCACTCCATCACCTTCTCCCGCAAACGCCCCTCTGCGCCCCCCCCCCCCCCCCCCCCCAACATTCCTACTTCCTACTAAACCAACAGATATTATCTGTACTGTGGGGAGGAGAAGTATTATGCCAGACATGGGCACACGGTTCACTTCTTCCCCCATCATCGCTATTGTTCACTAAGTAATGTTCCACCGAGCGCCAAAACAAAACTTCCCAACACCCGGAGCAAGTCAAAGAAAACACACTGATTTGGCGTAAAATATTTTATTGTTTCCACTGGTTATTATCTTTAAAATTGAGAAGAATAATTGAAAGGTTGAAATCGTAACTTAATTTAATTAGAAACTGAAACTACGCGTACACGTCCCCTGTAATGAACCGACGACTTGTATATTAAAACTTTACTCACACAACTCGCGATTGAATTTCGCGTCCCGGTGTGCACCGGGGAGCGGGAGTGCCATGGCCACGACTTGCTCGATCGGCGGATGTAAAAGGACTCAGCGATAATCATCTCGTGCAGAGATGATTCGCCTATTGGGGTCAGTTTATGTGTGCGAACGTTCATATCTGTGTGGTTTACATGTGCTCGAGGGCAATGGGTAAACGAAGCAGACAGGCGGTAGAGACAAAAGGATCTAAAAGATCGTCGTATATGTAGTGCATCGCGTCTAAATAAATAGACGACGATACAGCAAAGAAATGTGGTAAAAGAAAAGACGAGAGGAGGGCATCATAAAAGTCTTAGATGAGTGATCATCATCATCATCGGCACTACAACCGGGAACTGGTCTTGGCCTTATTTAGTAAGTCCTGAGGCTTGTTAAATTTTCCATAATGATTTGTTTTTTTTTTTCGGGCAAGCCAGAGGCTGTGGCGATTCCGCCAGATCCCACGGCTCGCCTTCCTGAAAAAACCCCCATAACCATAACCCGGGTCTGCACCAGCTTTCGCTAATGCAATTCGCATTAGCATCTTAGATGCTTCACGCATCAAACAGACCCAATTATTTTAACCCTAAAATCCCTATAAAGAAAACTTACCTTCATGCATCCCTTCGCATACAATTTTTCATAAGATTTCTTTGTTTGCTTATTTGGTATTCTGAACCAATTCGGTACCAGACAAATACCATAAATATCGCGCCGTCTATTTTTCCAGCCGCGTCATATACCATTCATATACATTGCCTGGCAACCTTTTTTGTTTGTCTTACCAACAAACAACCCAAGCAGCTGCATATAATTAGCGCAATAGACGCTGAAACCAAATTCTCCAGCATTTCCTAATGCAAATATGAACCCGGTTTCTATTGCAGCCAGAGATGCCATAAACATTCAATTTGCTTTTAGCACCTTTTTCTCCTAACGTCGAAAATAGCGACGAGGCATCGTGTAAACAATGACCCGCATTACCAGCGGCGCATGTGGTCATTTTTCCCTATTGTCCTTGTTTTCGAACACATGCAACAACTTTGAATCTGCTCGATCGCGCACATATACCACTGCGCCACTAGTTACACCCTTAAGAGAAACGTTTTTCTCTCTCTTCCTTTTTCTTCCTTAGCGAAATCATCTCTGCATGAGATGACGATCGAGGAGTCAAATTCCATCCTTCGACCGGAGCAGGTCGTGTCTCCTATCGCTTCCCTGGTGCGCACAGGGAAGCGATAATCAGCGATAAACCTCGGTGTCAAGTGCGCGCTAAGGTTTTAACATCTCATTTTTAATCGGTTGTGTTGCAGTGCGTGATAGTTTCATTAAAATTAAATAGTAGAAAAACAATAAAAACGATCATCATCAACAATCCCTTGCGTTTTATTTTTTTTACTCTCCTGTGCTGCAGTTTCCGGGATGTTTTCGTTCATCCTTCCGCGTTTGTGAACAGTGTTCTTTCAGTGTTTGGCGGAACATTTTTGTAACCTTAGTGACAATTGGATGGAGGAGGAAGTGAACCGTGTGCCCGTGTCAGGTACAATACTTCCTCCCCACATTGGTGACCCGCGACGGTTTTTTTTTATTAATATTAAAAAACTTGAACACGCGATCTCTGACAAAAGTTGACTCGATGTAGTAAATAAGCACGTAACCTGTTGTGCAGTGACTTTTCTAGTGAGCAATTGTGGCGGCAATTGCCTAAAAGCAATCTATGGGCAAAAACATCGCCCCAACACCAGCACCAGTTTCCATCACCGGAGCAGCCAACAACACCAAGGCAAGTAATAATTAATAATCATAGCCTGGTTAATTTCAGCTAAGGTATCGCTAAGTAACAAGCGCTCTAACAAATAACACAACGCCCACCACCGATGCGATCGAATTTTTCCAGCGACCGCCTGCAGAAACTTTATCCTTTCTATTTTAATTTATGGAAGGATTCAAGGCTCAATACCTCACCGCTTAATCACAAAAAACCAAGGAAAGAACTACACCAAGTGATAAAGATCCTTCACCTGTTGTGAATTTTCTTAAAAGAATATATTATTATCAACCAAACAGCGATTCAGACAACACCACCAAATTATATCCGGAATTCTATCCAGCTTTCACACAATGGCTACCCCACGAGAAAGCAATCAAAAATGTGACATTGCGAGGAAATGTGCCAAAATCATCGAAAACAAAGGAGAACCAGTATCCTGTTGGTCCGTGGCTCTTGGCATGGTTTATCTTCGTCGTTGTGGGTCGGCTATTTTCCAGATAATCCAGTCAATTTGTGTAGCGTAAAACCACCCTTCCTTCCAGTTGTTTATCTATTACCAATAATTAATAACGTCGTTAAAACTCAAAATCCTTTACAGTTATGTATGATGTATCAATATTAAAGTCCTCTATTTTCTTTTACACTATTCGGTGTTTGTGAAACTGTCAAAAAAAAAAGCAAAAAAAGCAAATGTCATTTTCATTTTGATTAGTATATTAATAGCAATTTTGTAAGAAGGAATTAAAATATTCCGTCAGGGCAATTAAATATTACGAACAGCACAATGTACGAAAATGGTCCAAAATCAAAGAACCAAAGGGTAAACAAACCCAACAGCAAAATTTTGTCAAAAGTAAAATTTTCAATACTATTTCGAGAAACTTCAAGTAGGCTAATCATTAAGCTTGTGTTTTGTGTAAAATTAATTAGTGATTTGAAGTGCAAATTTCCTCGCACAGTTCTAATTTGGGAAAATGATTTTCTATTGTAAATGTAGACAACTGGTTCGAAACAGTTGTCCTGCCAGTCTAGGAAAGTCGTTTAATAAGCTTGACTGTTAAAGGCTATAAAGGATATCGATATTTATATGAATGAGCGTATGTCCGGAAATATGTTCATTTGTATGAATGCGTTTCTTTTATTTTCTTTTAAAACAAACAAACATTAATCCGAATATTAAAAATATTTTTATATTCTCCTCTTTGTTCTCCTAAATGTCTGCCTTTCTTCTGTCTTACTTAACACCTTGTATATTAAGCAAACTTCAGTTATTTAAAGAAAACATGACCTTCATTAAAGAGCGAACCATTTGGTCGCCTTTCCTTTTGTCTTTGCCGCCTCCCTGTTTTGCTGTTCCACTGCACGTGTGAATAGTGATCTCAACGATCCCACACATACCACCATGACCTGTATTACAAGATCTGGTTTCCTATACCACCGAGAGACTTTACGTTTCCCTGGTGGTAGGTAAAAAACGATATCCTTATTGGTGAGGATATCGTTTTAGTCGTAATTCAATCTCCGTGGCGGTCGGGTCGCTCGCCATTCACCGTACCTCCGCCGGTACGGTGTGGATTGGAAAGTTAGTCGAGTAGAGTGCGTTTAAAAATAAAACAATAACTATTCTTGTGCCGTTAAGAATCATAATGTCCTCCTCAAGGCTCCTTGCAAAGTGTGTACTTGCCAATTAACGTGCCTAATCTACATTAAAATAAAAGAATGTAACCATGTATAAACATAACGTAAATGTATTTCAATCCGTGTACTTTTGTCTCCTCAATAAACAGTTGTTAAAGTTAAAATAAAATAACATGGACTAAATAAAATTAAAGAACTTACTTCGATCAACACAACCCAGTGTGTTTTAATTAATTACCTCTTGTGGACGGTTGTTGGCGGAGTTTGGCTGTTTCTTTTCGTGATCTATTCTTCCCGGCGTATTATTATTGATGGTGCTTCCGTTGAATCAGCGTCCGTGTTGGCGCACTAGCGGAAACTACCACATTGGTGACCTCGCGAAAGAACTCGCAAACTCCCGAAAAGGAGTCGGAATACGTTCGTATTGTTGATCATATCATCGATCAAATATCTCGAAGGTTTTGTGACAAAACTATATTCGAAATACCGTAATATGCATTCAGTGGGCGATTGTGGCGGCAATCGCTAAAAGAACATTAAATAGTCCTTGGTGACATCGGACGTAGCATCCGTACGGAATATCACACCAACAAGACGACAACGAACGGGAAAGCAGCGCACCAAGATCGATCAACAACGCCGCAACAACACCAACCAGGTTTTCCTTTGCTTTTATTTATTTTTTACTTTTTATTTTTCCAAATTTTTGGCAGTTTTGTGCTCTTCTTTTCTTGTGTAAGCTCCTTCCGAGCGAAATTTAAATTCAAAATCTATATACTGAAGTTTCTTTTTAAATACGAAAAATAAAACAGCTTGTGTTTTAAACAGGAATTTATTAGTGATTTGAAGTGCAAATTCCCACACACAGACCTAATTTGATAAAACGATCTTCATTGTTAACTTAGCCAACTGTTTCGAGACAGTTATTCTACCAGGGTAAGGAAATTGTATAACTAAATTAACGACAAATAAGCAACATGCATTTCTCCTTTTTCCTGCCCAACTTCATACAAAGGAGAGTTAAATCTTGACTTTAATTGTCATTGCATCGCACCGCCTTAAAATCTTTTAAGTTTGCTACAAATTTATAACGCATTTATAAAAGAAATTGATAGTTATACAGATGCATATATGTCCGGAAATATATGCATTTGTGTAGGTGCTTTTCTTTGTTTTTACTTTTTGCTTTTCCTTTTTTTTTTGTTTAATCTATAAACGACGAAAAACATTCGTCAGCCTTCCAAATATATTTTTATTATTATACTTCGATATTCTAAGGTGGTGCTTGTGCAAAAGTAAATCCTTTTTATTTTTTTATTTTTTTTATTAACATATAAATATGGAACATTAAAAGGATTCTAAACATAAGGTAACATAGTCAATCGAACAAGAACGCAACATAAAACTGTTTATCCACATTTCCCATGGAAAATTATGCTTAAGCTGTTATTGACCTTCTTTTTTTTATACACAACTATCAGTATTCATGCCTCTTAATTGGTAAATTACGCGTTGCCATGAGTCGTCAGTGCATGGCATCGTTTTAAAGTCCCTTAATTTTTTTTCTCTTTACATACATATTAATAAATAAAACGACAGTAAACAATTTAAATTAACTTAAAGGCAACCAACAACAAAAATAAGTTAAACAACTACCTAAAAGTAAAGAATAAGAAATATCATGTGAACTTTTTTTTTTTTAAGGTTATTTCATGTATTCTCACAAATCCATCCGTTACGTAAAGGCAATAAATCTGATTAACCAAGGAAATGCCCAATTATTAAGAAACACAGAAAAATGAAAATGAATAGGTGTAAACTCCTTCAGAGTCGCGTTGAATTTACCTTATAGCAATAAAATAGCCAGGATAAATTCCTAATTTTACATGGGCATTGTCATTCGTTTACATTTTTTGTAACCCGAGACTTACCTCATTTATCTTTTCATTTTTCTGTTAAATACGAAATATGTACACGGCCATTTACAAAAACAAATGAAGCGAGATTGTTTCTATTCGAAAGCACATATAAAGATTTTCATAAGAAAATTATACAAATTGCAAAATCTTTACTCACTTTCTATATTTGTACAATATGGTTATTGTTATGGATTGTTAAGTGAAAATTATTGTATTGTAATAACATCCAAACAAACACATACTTGATAAAGTTTTGTAAATTTGACAAACTTATACAGTATAATCTTAAAAGCAAATTGTTAAAAATCAGCTAACCATGTTATTGCAATGTCAAACTAACAATCACGGGATGTATATTTTACCACAGTTTGGGTTAGCAAATTAAAACCGTATGCAAATTGAATCGTTACACACACTATTAATCACCAGCCCAATGCAAAAACCGTATTAATTTTGTTAGAAGCTAGAACCATTTAAAATTAAAATAAGAAATACCCTTTTAATAATTTTTTTTTTTTTTCCTTTTTAAAAATAACAAACATTGTAAACCCCTTCTGGGTACAGATCACCACTGCAAGAATTCTTCTTCGTGAAAAAAATCATAGTACACGTACATATTGATTATATACATCTATATGTCCTTAAGTGTCCAAAACTCATCACATACTCATGAAAAACCATCCATTGTTGCCTGCAGTAGTGCTGATTAACCATGGCTAATTTAAAAAAAACGATATCATTGTTCCTTTTTTTTTTTTTTTTTTCTTTCCAATTATGTTATATCAACAAAGAATTTGTAAAAAGAGTAAAATGATATATTAATCCTAGAAAAGAGACATACTAAATATATTAAAAATACGTAACACAAATTACACAGACCGACAAGTCACACTGATTAAACACGCACAACCTTTTCGCTAATATACACGACTCCTCCCGACTCTCTTCCACTCCACCCAACTTCATTGCGACTCCTTTTAACTCCACTCGACCACCTTAGACTCCATACAACTGTTTCGACATTTTTCACTCAACCGACCCCATTGGCATCATGTTCAACCCTTTTGACTTCACTCGACACCTCCTATTCGACGTCATCAAACTCCTTCGGCTCCCTTTGCCCCCTTAGTCTCGTTTCGTCCCTTTACTCCATCCAACCTCACTCGACCCATTTCAACACCCGTCTGGCTTTTCTCTTACTATTGGCATACAATGCCCACTATTTCAACATCTTCTTTTTCGGTCCCTTCCTAAATATTGGCGCACATGCTCGCCATTGCTCAACGCCCATTTTTTGCAAACCGGCCCCTTAGCTAACAACAGCTACTACGCGTAGCATATAATCAATAGGACGCCCGGTTTTGTCTCGCGTGAAACACCTCACCCTTTTCTGTCTCTTTTCTGAAGGTTGGCGCTCACGCTCACCAACCATAGCCTTCACGCAACCCCAAACAACCCTTCTCGACTCTGCGTGACCTCTAACACCTTTTTCTGTCTCTGTTCATATATTGGCGCCCATCTACGCCAAAAACAGTTATCACGCGAAACCGTTCACCATGCTCGACCTTCTACCCGATTTCAGCAAGCCAGCTTCCCTCGTTACCACAGCTACTACGCGTAGCACCCATCAGGGCACCTGGTTTTGCCCCCTTATTTAAATTTCAGGACATTCGTCCTTAGATCTCCTACGTCTCTCAAATGTCTCAGCAACACCGGTCCACAAATCAAACCGATACCACCGGACTGAGACATTATACCTGGTTCCCCAATCCTTTAGCCACCATGGTTCCCCTTTAGCGGCAACTAAAGGCTATACACGCCCCTCTACGCCGCCTCAAATACCTAGGTGCATAATACTTCGGAGAGTGCAGCAGTTACTCTAGGCCGCCTTGTGGTTAGACACAACCAACCATACCCCAGGAGCCCCGTAATCTAAGTCGCCCAACTTAAACGAGCGCGATTGGCCGGCCCTCCCAACAAAGCGCCGCTTGGTCGAGGTCGCGGTCGCCGTTTATCAAGCTCCGGGGTCGACACCGGAGCCGATATATCGGACCTCCCTCGATCGGTAAGCCGCGCAACTGGAGCGCCCGCCCCCTTTTTACCAGTCACAGCGGCAAACAATTTGCCATACAAACGTATGGACAAAAGACACCCGCTCTGGACTTGGTCCCTTTCCATTCCGCACACGGCAACCCGTCACTGCGGATGGGAATTACCCTGGGATAAGTTCCCCTCCTTCTCGCACACACTATTTCGTCACTGCGGATGTGAGCGGATTTCCGATAGGTTCCGACCTATTCGGGCGATAAGCCTGTTGGTCCACGAGACCCATAACAGGCCGATGGACCACGCCGCACACATTTGCCCTTGATGGCATCAAGCGGTAACAACTGTGTCCATCTTATCGATAAAGGCCCAAACAATAACCAGGAACTGGTCACAACGATAGTCCTGTAACATTACCACAGCGCATTCCGAAGCAACCCCCCTATCATCACAGCACCCACCATCGAGCATTCCCTCGCCCCTACCTTTTTTTTCGTGACTACGTCACTGGGAGGGGAGTACTGTGGCGATTCCGCCAGATCCCACGGCTCGCCTTCCTGAAAAAACCCCCATAACCATAACCCGGGTCTGCACCAGCTTTCGCTAATGCAATTCGCATTAGCATCTTAGATGCTTCACGCATCAAACAGACCCAATTATTTTAACCCTAAAATCCCTATAAAGAAAACTTACCTTCATGCATCCCTTCGCATACAATTTTTCATAAGATTTCTTTGTTTGCTTATTTGGTATTCTGAACCAATTCGGTACCAGACAAATACCATAAATATCGCGCCGTCTATTTTTCCAGCCGCGTCATATACCATTCATATACATTGCCTGGCAACCTTTTTTGTTTGTCTTACCAACAAACAACCCAAGCAGCTGCATATAATTAGCGCAATAGACGCTGAAACCAAATTCTCCAGCATTTCCTAATGCAAATATGAACCCGGTTTCTATTGCAGCCAGAGATGCCATAAACATTCAATTTGCTTTTAGCACCTTTTTCTCCTAACGTCGAAAATAGCGACGAGGCATCGTGTAAACAATGACCCGCATTACCAGCGGCGCATGTGGTCATTTTTCCCTATTGTCCTTGTTTTCGAACACATGCAACAACTTTGAATCTGCTCGATCGCGCACATATACCACTGCGCCACTAGTTACACCCTTAAGAGAAACGTTTTTCTCTCTCTTCCTTTTTCTTCCTTAGCGAAATCATCTCTGCATGAGATGACGATCGAGGAGTCAAATTCCATCCTTCGACCGGAGCAGGTCGTGTCTCCTATCGCTTCCCTGGTGCGCACAGGGAAGCGATAATCAGCGATAAACCTCGGTGTCAAGTGCGCGCTAAGGTTTTAACATCTCATTTTTAATCGGTTGTGTTGCAGTGCGTGATAGTTTCATTAAAATTAAATAGTAGAAAAACAATAAAAACGATCATCATCAACAATCCCTTGCGTTTTATTTTTTTTACTCTCCTGTGCTGCAGTTTCCGGGATGTTTTCGTTCATCCTTCCGCGTTTGTGAACAGTGTTCTTTCAGTGTTTGGCGGAACATTTTTGTAACCTTAGTGACAATTGGATGGAGGAGGAAGTGAACCGTGTGCCCGTGTCAGGTACAATACTTCCTCCCCACAAGGCTCCCCGGCGGGGAATCGAACCCAGGTCTCCCGCGTGACAGGAGTTCGCCCTAGATGAATGATGCCCTGGTGTATATATACGAATAGACATTGGGAAAGGTGCTAATGGGTTGGTGGACGAAACAAATCCCTTGCTATCATTTGTATATGCAGGAAAATCCGTTTGTGGGAAACGGATTCTATATTTGCATTGTTTATGCTTTGAATTCAGTTGCTGCCAAGAGACGCGGAATGCGTATTTGCTTTGGTTTGCATATTGCGCGAGTCAGATAATTTCATTGCTGGGAGAAAAGCGTCGCCGGCCAATGTGTACGTAAAGAAATGTATCGTGTACATGGCGAAGTTGGAAAATAGACGGCGCAATATTTATGATCCCTGGTTAAGGTTACAAAGTATGTAATTCAAATCATTTGTTTACAGCAACCCGTTTAGGGGAATTTGTCTGGCAACGTAGATGCCGAAATTGGTTTGGAATTCCTCATAAGCCAATAAAGAAATCTTACAGAGGAATGGTATGGAAAGAGAATGCATGTGTGGGGCTTTTCAGGGCCCGAAGAGCCATACATCATTCGATCCCCACTATTCCAGGCGAACCGATTCACCTCTAAGTCGAACTTCAGCAAGGTTGCGTAACCTTGCTACGGCATTTACCCCCAGCCAAATCGCTGGAATTAATACAGTTACCCAATCGGATAACTGTTATGAATATCCGTTAGGCAGCTTACCTATTCTGTGGGAAGTTTTCCTTCCAAACCCCTTTTTCTCCATCACCATCCCTGAAAAACATTAAGTCCACGGCAAAGCTTATCACTTAGCCGTGGCATCGAAAATTTATCCTCGGGCAGGCATTGATATCTGAAAAACATTAAGTCCACGGCAAAGATTATCACATAGCCGTGGCATTTGAAATCTCACCCTCAGGCATGCATTCTACCCAGGGCATCTCGTTTCCATAGCCTTATGCTATGGAAACAACATCAACATCAACAAAGAGTTCTTTGATTACTCGTTTTCTTGTTTGCCCATGGCACCCCTAGCATGCGGCTATTAGGTCCCATTGGTTTGCCACCGCCGACAAGGTTTCGGCTGAGGCAAACCAAACATTTCCCTAATTACCAGCAATAGCTGGTTTCCTATTATCGGTCCCCACCGATCAGGGACCGCAAACAAGCAACGAATTGGATGCAGCCAGCAAGTGTTTACTTTTAACATCTGGCAATGGCTGCACCCTATATTCGTTGCAATATCTAAACATCGCATTTGAACCACAGAGTGTTATGAATACACAATTCCCTATTAACGGCCGACACCCGTCGGTGGACCAAAGGAAATTCACACCATCAACCTAAATGTTGATTTATGGCCTCCCATAGGATGACCAGATCTTCGGTTCGTGTCATTTTCACCCCAGATATTCATTGTTTGCATTCGTGGAAGATGCAGTTGCGATGCTGGCATCCATCCTCGGTCGCCGGACGATCGTATGCGAGGCATACACACACATGCATAATGTATGCCTATTCCCCGGTCCAATCACGATTAACTACCTCGAGTTAATCGTGTGGCTCCTCCCCTTTTGCGGTTTTCTTTTGGTGTCCCTTTTCTTTTGTGAGCGTTAAATAGTCAGTCAGATTTCAACATTCGTGGAGTGCGATTCGGTGTCGAAGCTCCGAGCTGTGCCTTATCTTTCTTTGCACCATAGTTCATTCTAAAAAATAATAAGAGAGCCGGTGGTGTATTTTAATCAAAACGTTCGATCGTACGAATTGGCCATGAGTATAAGTAAAAAACATTATCATTTCAATTAAAATAAATATATAAAGGGAGTGAATCGAAGTTGTCGTAATAAAGAAAACTTTATTTGAACCTTAAAAATAAATATATAAAGGAAGTGAATCGAAGTTGTCGAAATAAAGAAAACTTTATGTGAACAAAAACATCCTAGAGTTCTTTTATTTTTTTTTTATCCTTCGTCGGAGAATTGTTTGTAGTGCGAGACAGTGGGAGTGTGGTAACCAGCGCCCATGGCGGTGCACAAGCCAACGCCACCCCACACATGAAAGGTAAGTTTTCTATACGGGGACTTAAAGATCATAGATTTGATCTCTTTAATGCGTAAAGCATTTTCAGGTGCCTAATGCGATTGCATTGGCGAAAACGTATGCGTCTTGGGATGAGGTAATGTGGGTTTTCAGGTAAGTGTACCGTGGGGTTTGGCGGCACCGCCAAGTAGCCTCGATACGCGACATCGGGATCTTATTTGACAGGGAGCTTAGCTTCATCCCGCATATTAATGATATTATTCTTAAGGCCAACTCTGTCTTTGGGTTTGTGAAACGCTGGTCTAAAGAATTCTCTAATCTCTACGCTTCCCGTTCTCTCTATATAGCCTTCGTCCCCCCGCCCCCTTCTTGAATACGCCAGTCAGGTCTGGTCTCCACACTACTCGTCCCATGTACGCAGAATCGAAAGCGTGGAACGTTGTTTTCTGCGTTTTGCCCTCCGCGGGCTGAACTGGGCGAATCCTCGGATTCTCCCCCCATACACAAGCCGGCTCCACCTGATCAACTTCAACACACTTGAGGAGCGCAGAACCCATGCCGATATTCTTTTCATCCACCGTCTCCTTTCAGGCACAATCAACTGTCCAAGCTTGCTCTCCATCATTGCACTTCACACTAACCGCCGTAACCAGCGAAACCCTCATCTCTTCTATCAGCCCACCCACCACTCTTCTTACGGCTCTAATGAACCTATTTCGCGAATGCTGCGGCGGACAAACTCCTACCCTACCTCCGTCGATTTCAACTTTACCTCTACTGGTCTCAAACTTGATCTCCTCTCTTTCCCCCCCTGACCAGCCCACTCCCCGTCTACACTCTTACATTCTGTACTAAGCGAAATGAATGAATGAGTGATAATTGATGGATAAACATAGTAACCAACCCGCCAAACCCTTCTTCTTCTTTTTTTTTAACCATAGTTTATATTCTTATATATAGTTTTAAGATAGTTGTTAAGTTTTATCACTTGTACTAAGCTGAATGTATGAGGGTTCTGCCCTCACTAAACTAAAAAACTAAAAATTGCGGGGAATTACGGTTTGAATTGCTTGCCCATCCGCCTTTCTCACCAGATCTAGCCCCAAGCGACTTCTTCTTGTTACCTAATCTAAGAATTGCGCTCGGAGGGCAGAGATTTTCGTCAAATGAGGAGGCAACCACCTTCGAGAACAGTTATTTTGCAGAGAAAAACGCCGAGTACTATGTGGACGGGTTAGAAAAATGGGGGTATCACTGGAAGAAGTGTGTAGATTTACAAGGAGGCTATGTAGAAATATAAAAATAAATTTTAAGAAAAAATGTCTTGTATCGTTGTTAGGTCGGGAACTTTTCAGAACACCCTCGTATATACGTCCTGTCCCATCATCATCACGAAATTGTATAGGCGAAATTAAATTTATTATTTCGCGTTATTCTACAGTGAACGAGAGACTATTCGTGGCCTGTTTATCAAACGTGGTATGTTTCCCTATTTCAGGGGCATATCATGGGATAGTCATGGGATGGCACGTATTCGCTTACAACGACAAGAAGATCTTTGTTGAACATCCGTCTCAGATAAGCGCTGAAGTTGTTTTTGTAGATTGTAATGCTTCGGAATTATATGCGCCGGGAGGAAGTGCCATTGTTTTCCCGTTTTACAAACAAAAAATGAAGTTGGCACACAGTTGTGGGTACCACTGAAAGTGAATCACAAAATGGTGGGATTCATCCGACTTTCTTGTAGGGCGCAAACAAACCGATTACTCCCAAATGATATCACGAATCACCGAGGAATATACTGTCAACTTAGTCGTCGAAAAGGCAACACTTTCATTCCTATCCCGGGATCATTGTATCCATTATTGTATAAATTGCATTGTTGTGCAGTTACTTGGCAGACACATGTATAAACAGTGAAGTATTGTGCTATTATCGAGGTACAGATCTAATTAAAAATATCAAAACTTAATATACAATTTTCAAGGTGCGTAACTCGAAAAGATTTAATAGAGTTTAATACGTTTGCTCTAAACTCTTCCCAACTATTTAACTGTACAAAATGGAAAACGAGTGAATCTTGCCTCTTTAGTTAACAATTAAATAGTGAAACAAGACAATATAGCACAACAACAAAAAAACAATCTGAAAACAAAAGCACTTGTGCAAGTGTGAGAAAAATATACGAGTGTTTAACATCGGATATTCGAATGTTCGATGGAGTGTCGATCGAAGGATATCGGGTGCACTAAGTGTAACTTGTCCTCTTGTTGTTTTAACGGGTATGTAGTGTGTACCAGGTGCTCCGATATGAGCAATGAAGAAGGAAATAAAACTAACCAAAATAAGCATAATATTAAAAGGCAAACTAAGTCTCATAAAACGCTCTTCGTGTGAGCGAAATAAGTAATAAAGTTGCAGAGCTAATGTTAGAGCAACAATAAATGGAGGCGGAGGATACATTCCCTTCTACCTCCAACTAGAGCAGGAATTTCGCTAACAACGCAATCACTTAAGAATGAAGAAGCAGAAATAAATGACCTAGTAGCGAAACTAGCTATAGCAAGAGCAGGACAAGAGGAAAGAAGGAGAAAGGAATAAATCGAATGACTGGAATAACAACAAAAACAAAAACAACAACAACAACAAATAAAAGCCGAAGCCACAAGGAAGCCAACAACGGCAACAAAACTCAAAACCAACTCCAAATGAACAGAATGGAGCAAAACCATCAACAAAACTAAAATACCAACAATATGTTGTCCGGTCTTGACGGAGAGTCCCCTTGTTCTGAAATGAACAAGTCCCTTTTCGAGATTTCTTGACTACCATTGCGGTCGCCACCGTGCTTCCTCTGAATCGAGGGAAGAGTGGCTACCATTGCTAATGATTGAAAGAAAACGATTAAGTTGGTTCCGTATTGTACTTTTATTATTTAAATTTGTAAATGAATTGATTAGAGCGTAACATTAAAATGTCCCCCCCAATGTTAACATTTAATATTCAGTTATCGGTCAGCTAAGTGGCCAAGATATTGTACTAGTTATAAGTATTTTACTATTATTACAATGTAATACCTGAGCGTAACCCCAGATATTAACATTTATTATTTAATTATCTAAGAGTGCGTTTGTTTATATTATTTATCTTTTGTTAGAACCCACGTTGGGCGCCAAAATGTTGTATTTTATTTGTACAACAATTAATATTTAATTATCGCGATTTGATTTGATTGGACATTTATTTATCCTTATATTTGTGGCTGTTTTGTTTTTAAGATTTTGGCAGGTTCCTGCGGCTTACCGTTAACGGGAATGTTACTCACCCAGTGTGGCTTAATTTTACCAGGGCACGGTTTCTCCTCGGCGACAGGTTTCTCTGGTGGTCGGGGTTCCGAGATTGAAAGAACATTTGGCGGTATTAAATTATATAACTTTGGCGAAGTTGGGTATTATCGCCGGAGGAAGTGTTCCGCCGACACTGTCCAATACTTAACACACGGCGAATGACGTGCTCTACCAGCTCTGTCCAGAAAAACCAAAAGACCGGAGCGGATGCCGTCATCAATTAAACACAACACATTTTAGTTTCAAGACTCGTTTATTGTACACTGGTGTTATACATGTTCTTAACAATACGAACGCAGGTAGCCACCGAACGAAACACACGCTAACTCGACTTCCTCGAATAATTTCCTTCACGACCTCATTCGGTTAACTTTAATAGAATCTCTTCGATAGAGATCCTCGCAGTTCGAATGATCTACGTTGACCCTCAATCCTTCGACTTATCTCCGCGACTCCTCAGTATAGACTCCCCTGGTCCTTCGAAAGAGACTTCTCGTCCCAATGGCTATCAAAATCAGACTGTCTGTCTGCCCACACAGATATCGAGATTCCAAACCGGTATCCGTATCTGTACGGACAAATTTTTCTATTCGATCTGCTAACAGAATTCCGGAAATCTCTGTTAGCAGCATGCTATTTCATCCCAGGGGTAATTTCCTATTTTCCTGAAAGGAGAAAGTCATTCCTTGCATACATCATTATCATTGGTGATAGAATTTCATTTCCACGGCCTTCTGTTTGCACAGAACATCTGGCGCCCAGACCAGAGATATTCGGCGATTGTTTTGACGTGCAGTCCGTGGGTCTTATTTGAACTTGGTACCCGGAATCGAAATCCATTAGATCTTTATAATGGTGCGAAATTCTAGCGTGGCCGTGGGACCGGAGTATTGCCTTTGTTGGCTTAACTCCTCATAAATTATCGGATATCTCGTTGAGATATATTCGATTGCGATAGGTCGTGGCTGCCTTCTGTTGTTCAACGGATTTGGGTGGTCTTTACGTTAGATTACCCGCACGTGCATCCGTTGATCGGCTCATTCTTTGATAATAGCAATTCTTTTGTATCGAATTTCGGAATTGCCGGTTCGATGAGATGTTCCTAGGCGCAGGCAGCATGTATGGCATTTTGGGAATTGTTTTTTTAGGAATAGAACGCATGGATGTTTATACCTTTGTTCCAGGCATGATGAATTATAATTGTTGAGCTTGACCTAAAAAGCTTTGGGGACGTTCAGTTCCTTGCTTTTTGGTGTCGGTCTCAACGTTGGCTGCGAGTTGCAGGCCCTATGGTGGGACTTTGGGGCACGCGTCTGTGGGCGCGTGCAACGCTCTCAGGTAAGTAAGTTGTTTGAAGGTAGGAACCTTACCTGCGCAGAATTGTGTGTTCGTAGAACGCTACAAACACACTTTACTTTACTTGATTTTTCGCAACTTTATTTACTAAACAATCGGGAATGTCGATCCTTTAATTTATGACTTTCACTACTAACTAACAAGAAGACCCGCTGTACAATTTCGATGGCTGCAGTCTTCTTGTTATATTATTACACTGCCAAGAAAACTCACTTGCACTACCCTTAAAATACCATTTTAATTGGGGAATTAATGCAGATGGAGCATTTTTCTCAACCAGCGCGTGTAGCCTATTTGGGGGTTATTTGCCTGTCACTCGCAATTAGCAATTTTTGAAAATCGTATAACTTGCCCTGCTAAAACTGCAACGGCAATGAATTGCGCAATTACTTAATTGCTTTCAATGCGGGGAACCAATTATAGGACATTGCCCGCATGTGCCAATCGTATCATACGATTTATTGCGCCTCACTGCTCTGTTCGCTACTTCGCCGAACTCAGCATTTCACTGACGTTCAACTACTTCATAGTCGGTGGCCTTTGATAATGCCGCTTGTGCTCGTATTTCGTGTATCACACTTGTAAATATGTGTACTCGTAAACTGAGACCGTGCAGGATCTTCGTAATACGAAGCCGACTGAAGTGGCCTTGGGAAATGGCTCAAGTGTATGGCTTTGGCAACGTATGCGACATGAATTAATTGCCCGTGCGGGAGGCTTTACTTCCGAATGAATGAGAATTTGTATTGTTAGCATAATATGCAAAATACGAATTTCAATTGCTGGAAAGACGAGTATTGCATTATATGCAGAATACTTTGATATAGATGAAATCATAGGAATATATGATGGAATCTTAATTGTTTGAGGGGGGGTGTAAAGCGGGGTGTAACAAGAGACTGGCCGATACTTTATTCCATTTATTAAGAAGCGATTTATTTAATTTACTTTAAATATAAAAGCCAGGAAGCATCGCCCTTTCATATTAAATCTCCTCGAAATTTGTCTATGAAATATACTAAAATTCCAGGAAGAGCAGACAAGATTTGTGGTGCACTTCGGTTGGAATAAAGTTCTAAGGGCTTGCATGGGAATTTGGTTAAACAAATTCCTAGAAGGTATGATCGTGAATTGCAGTTGAAGAGTTGCATTATGCTGTTAGGATTTTTGGGAATTTTTGCTTTTGCATGATAAATAAACGTGTGGCTCAATTTATCATCATCATCATCATCGGCACTGCATCCGGGAACCGGTCTTGGCCTTATTTAGCAAGTCCTGAGGCTTGTTAAATTTCCCATAATGATTTTTTTTTCCGGGCAAGGTCATTAGTCTTGCGCCCTCAATTTATCATGCATTTGGATTATTTGGGATTTTTTAGGTATTAAATCAACGTACGGTTAATAAACATTTGATTCAATTGGGGATATTAATTGGGGTTGTTTGATATTGTTTAACTTTACGTATTATTCTTTTCTTCGCTCGACTATCAGCTCCTAAATTTTCTTCAAAACACCTAAATGCAACGCTTTGCTGTTCCATGTAGCTGTAGGCAGATGATGCCTACCAACATAAGTCACGTACCCTCACACACGTCGAGCAATTTCGTTCCAAATCATTGACGTTTCTGAGAAAGTTCAATTGAAATTTTCCCCCTCGATTGGTCTTGGAAAGTTCATTTTAATTTCAAAATGTCTTTCTATCCAAACGTGTTCGTCCATTCCACGTTTTTGCCTATCCTCACCGGCGACAATCTAAAATCCAACGCAGAGGATGCCATCCGCCATATCCGTCGACAATAATACTTTTTAGTTTGTCTTTCATCGAGTTCTTGTAGTTCCGTGCTGTTCAAAACTTTGGGAAACTTTTTAAAACGAAACACAAACTCTGTGACTTCTCAACAGGCCGACACATAAGAAGTCGCCTTTAGAAAGTTGTTCTACTTTGATCCGAGCCGGGTAAGATTCAGTTGTGATACACTTGGCCAGAGCATGAAGCACAAACACAAATGTCCTGCGAAAGTTTATCAAATAATAACAACAACGGCAGCGACAATAGAAGCAAAACTGGGAAGTCTCCTTCATAGATTGGTTCATCTAATAAATTGTAAACTGTTGGTATCAAGTAGAAAACAACGAAAAGTATCCTTTTCTTCCTCCACGACATTCCCAAACAGCAGTTCGATCTGTCTATGATTTGGGTATTTGCATCTGCACCCTGTTCACACCTGGACTTATGGACTATTCAATACGAACAAAAGCCAAGAAGAAGTTTGCATACTTTGTTTTATCCTGCTGTGCGCCAACCGATCACAGAATGTTCGGGTTCATGGACAATAACAATAACTCGGGTTGAAACTGAAACCAAAGGCTGAACATTAATTTTGCCGACCATGAATGGTGTCTCCGTCGAGTTGGTTCATTATTTCAGAAGCAATCTCTCAGATAGTTTGCGGATTCCACCGACCAGCTTGTCATGTGCAGCATTCTGAACACTTGACAGCGATTCCTTTCAGAAGTCCTTCGGAACGAATTGGCTGGCATAACCCTAGGTGAGCGAGGATGGGGCGCTGGCAAGACTCATAAATTCACAAATTCAACTAAACGTTGAATAGCAGGAATATCCAGGACATCAAGCACATTGTTGCAGTCATTTCATTGAAAATATAATTTGTATTGTAAAAGGGGATAAGGGTGTTTTCTGAATATGGCGTATCACACATCTCCAAAACCAACCGCAGGGGCAATATATCCCCTAAGAAAATGCATGCAAGTCCTCGTTGAAAGGACTTCCCCAGATGCATACTTAACTGCAATATGAATTAGCCCGTTCACCTCACTGAGCAAGGACATCCTTTCCACGTGAATAAGTCTGTTTTAGGATGAGCGATACTACAGTCCTTGTAAAAATGAATTTCCTCAGAAAAATATCGAATAAAACTGTCAGTACCCGTACAAAAAGATAATCTTTGACAACATCGTTTGCCCCAAGGGTAATCGCCAGGCTACTGGGGTCAAAATACGACAATCCCATGCCAGCAGGACCGACAGGTCGTCTGTGACATCCTCCCTGAATGTTATTCGAAGGGTGTATCACCAAAAAAGGCAAATCACGGACTCTAGCATGACTCACCAATCCGTGTGGTACATTTGTTATAGAGACGCCTCCGAACGACGTCGGTTTTATTAAATGAATCTTAAGGATTGACGATAACATCATCTGTCAGTCGTATAATTAAGACGATAGCGTGCGATGGTTGCAGGAGAGCTCACATCAAACTGTAGGGGTGAAAATTAAGCTTTTAATCATACTGCCCGTTTTTCTGACAAGAATGCTGGTAAATTCTCTTTACTTTCAGTGCTGTTAGTTTTTTGATGAACATGTTTTCGGGGCGTCTGTCTATTGGGTGGAAATCAATTTAACGTTTCTGTCGTTCGTTTGTACACAATTAATTAAGGGATTTCGTTTTATTTAGCTGTCGTGCCACCAAATCTGGAGCGTGAGAAGAGTCTTTGAGTTGGAGACATGAGATGAGGATTCGCATCATTTCAAGACGCTTTTTCCAGTCGTATCGCGTATCGGTTTTTTTTTTATAACGAGGTTCTTGCATAAACTTTCTTTTCCAAGGATCAAATTAAAATTTTAATTAAAATTGCTTGAGAAAGGAATTGCTACTGACACAAGTCGCTGCTTTTAGTGCTGCCAACGGTCGATTTACCACCCGAATCAGCTCTCAGTAAGTTCAACAGACTCGATCTGCAAAGGGCAAAGTGTCAATTCAAAACTGAGCGGTCAATCTCCGCTGCCCGGTCATGGGTGGCCATTTGATAACTGCGAGAATGAGTTTTTGTATTGCTCTTTTTCCCGGTTCAGGATAGAGCCACACTGTGCGCGCAAAATTTAATCACACCATTATTACTTTTGCCGATGGGTGGGCGGTGATTCAACTGCGTGAAATTCGTCGGTACCGAGAGTGAGGATGTTCAGCTTCATAAAGTACCAGAATTGAATGTTAGAAAGCTACCGCCACGCTAGGTATGTGGAAATGGAAAATTAATTAAATCCATACAGCACAATGTGTCGGTGATATTAAGGGAACGTTTTTCTAGTTGTTTGCCACACAGGTTACCCCGTCGTATTAGAAAAATTTAACTTAGGAGGTCTTATGTAGAGATCGGATAAGTTTTCAGCATTGTAACGTTGTCGGCGCCATTTCTTTTTCTCTTTCTTCTTTGTAGAAAAATAAAGGAATACAAAAATAAAATAAAATCATGTACATCCTTAGATTGGTTACCGCCATCTGTTATTTTGTATTAAGTCTACTGGCTTTGCACAATCACGACGATACTTAAAACTTCTTTTAAAAGTTAAACATTTCAAAAGCTGTTCGGAAAATATCTTTTTCGATCTTAGAAAGCAGCCGCTTTGGAGAAGGGAAGCCTAGAAAACATAAGCTCAACTACTGCCGGCACTGCGTCTTAACGAAACCGATGTACGAGAAAAATGTGGAACATCTAAATGAAGAAAAACAACAGATAATGTGCTGTGGTATTGTGGCGGTTCCGCCAAACCCCACGGTACACTTACCTTAAAAACCCCCATAACCACAACCCAGTCTGCATAAGCTTTCGCTAATGCAATCGCATTAGCATCTTCAATGCTTCACGCATTATATAGATCAAATCTATAATCTAAAAATTCCCTGTGAAAGAAAACTTACCTTCATGCATCTCTTCGCATACAATTTCCTGTAAGAATTTCTTTCTACCTTTTCAAGAATCCCAGGCAAATTTCAGTTTCCCATACCTGCACCGCAATCTCCGCCCAGCATACCTGAAATATTTCCTTCTCCAAGGACATTTAATGCATACAACGCGTTAGACATAATTCTTAAAAATAGCTCCTTAATGTGAATATGCACCATAAATACAAAACATTCGGCACCCATCGTTATCAATTGAAATGCAACGTCGGGTGGCTTATTTTTACAGCTACAACAAGCCGACCGGCGATTCACCATCAATAGACAAACAATCATCAATTTCGTACGTCGCCACAAACTATTTTCCCTGCATATACAAATGCAGGCAAGGGATTCGTTTCTGGCACCAATCCCATTAGCACCTTTTTTCATCCCAACGTCTATTATAGCGACGATGCACAGCGTAAACATGACCCTCGTTACCGGACGAAGTGTTTGGTCGCTTCTCCCTTTGTTCCTTTTTTTCTCGTTTCAGGGTTCGTTTATCCCTTGCTAAATGCAACGATAAACACGGTGATGGATGCGATCACACACATACCACCATGATCTGCATTACGAGATCTGATTCTCTTTTTTGGTAGGTAAAACATACCCTTAGTGGAGAGGATACCTACCACGACACCACAAACTCACCCCATAAGCGAATCATCTCTGCACGAGATGATTATCGCTGAGTCGTATTTCAACCGCCGTTCCTGACGGTTCGCCTTCCGCTCCCCGTATCGCCGGGGATGCGTAAATGCCGTGGAGTCTCCGTCAAATGTTGAAACGAACAATTTATAAAAATAAATGTATTCAGTGTCAGTCGGGTGTTACGTATAGAACAATTGAATAAAAAAAAACAAATAATGTGCAACAGACCGCATCACAAGTTCGAGCCTTCATCTTAATTGTCAATTGTGTTAAATGATAACTCTTGTTTATTTTCGCCGCACCATTAAAATAAATTAACATTAAGAGAAACAATAAAAACGACTTCCACAAACAACTTCCTGGTGTTTCCTTTCTTTACGTAAACGGTTAGTGGCGGAGTTTTGCTGATTCTGTTTGATAACAATTCTGGTGAAGAAATTTCTTTCGAAGTTCGGCGGAACTTTCGATTAGTGATGGGGAGTGAAGTGAACCGTGTGCCCTTGTCCAGCATAATACTTCACCTCCCCACAGTATCTATATGAGATCCACACAAGGTCAGTTTGTTATCAAACAAACCCCAGAAACAAATAAATAAAAACAAACTAAATATAAACAATACGCTATTTATATTGTTCCCTGGACCAACGCCTACTAAAATCCAAACGTTAAGAGCGAAAACCATTCACACTCTATATCGTTGGATTGATAGCGGGCCGTCTGGGTCCTTTCTTCCGAAACCATGAGCATAAGAATACAATCAAATCCATACGATATATCAATATGTAGCGTTCTATGAACGCACAATTCTGCGCAGGTAAGGTTCCTAAGTCGAGCATATACTCGAATTCTGCACGGGCCTCGCGCAATTTTTCGGGAGCCAATCGGCGCGGGCGTTGGCTCACTGAGGGGCCGCGAGTTTCAGTGTGATGAAAAACGCCGGCTTTTGCGCGTCGGGGATTGCTAAGCGGAACTGTTATATCCGCCAAAAGTACATTGTGATCGCGCCGTCTAATTTCGTCCCCCCTAGGCAGACCTGTTGGTGGGTGATATCTACTGAACGCTCTATGACTAGGAAAATCTTTAACAAAAACAGTGCATATAATCATGTATAAGTTGTCGAGAAACACGAATGAAAAGAGGAACAAAGAATTAGCAAGCAGTATCAGTTCTTGTCTTACTCAATTACAACGACTCGAAATATTTGATTAAGACTGAATCAAAATACCTCAATTATCGGTGGCACAACTCATATTCCTCAAAAGAAAGTGATTTTCGACGATTTATTTAAAGAACATTTTTGCACCGCCGAAGGTTTTAATATTTTAATAATATATTTGTGTCTAAACGATTCATGCTCAATCATTTTTGTTATTGAAAATAATCATTCCTGAACGAATTTTGTTAGAATTAGAAGCCAGTTACAATCCAGCGATGGAAACCGTGAAGAAGGTTTACAACGACAGAGTGACCAATAAACTCCTTGGGTGCCCAACTGGTTCGCATCCCTTCTGCTCAATGGCAATGCTATCAGCAATAACTTCGCTTCGTCTTCTTTTCCTCCATTAGTGACGTGCATCGAGACACTAGTCACAAATTCAAATGGTAAAGCAAATGTGTTCGCGAATTTATTTTCCGCGAATTCAAACCTCGATGCCGGTCTGTTGGAGCCATTTGTTGGATGCGGGATGTAACGTTCCGCCAGAATACTATTCAACCTATTCTACGTAGGCTGAACTGTAAGAAGGCACCCGGTCCGGATGGAATATCAGCAGTAGTCCTTAAGAAATGTGCCTCAGAACTGTCACCGATTCTTGGCAAACTCTTTCAGTTATCTTATGCTAGAAGGACATTTCCTACCTGCTGTAAAATAGCTCGAGTTCACCCAACCCCAAAGAAGGGAAAAAAGTGTCTCCCACAAAATTATCGGATAGCATTGCTGTCTGCGTTATCTAAGGTGATGGAAAAGGTCACCAATGGCGAGTTAATTAAGTATTTGGAGTGCAACGGATTTCTGAATGACCGTCAATTCGGATACCATGGCAGGCATTCTATGGGTGATCTGTTGACCCTTATAACCGATGTATGGACATCTGCGATTGAGTGACATGGTGAGTCAAGGGCGGTCGCATAGGATATCTCAATAGCTTTTGACCACGTCTGGTACGGAGCATTGCTGAGCAAGCTTCGTTCATACGGACTTGTGGGGGGATAAGTTTGGCACCAAGACACGGGCACTATTTCACGTAATCCCCAGCGACGTTGTTCCGATGGAAATGATAGACCCTGCCGAAGGTGGTTCGTCGGGAGGTGCGGAATGGTGGAGAGGACACAGAACCACTGAATTAAACCGAACGGATATAAAACTCTTGCCTGACTATTGTAACGAATGTTCTTTGTTTATTTTCAGAACCTAACGCTATTGTATCACACTTGGTTTTTTTGTTTTTCTTACAAATTCACGCTTCGTAATTTATAAAAGTTTCAAAACAAAATTTCACATTGCTTGCAGGCTCGTGGGCCTTGCCGATAAAACCCCTCCAGAAGGGTATATTTCCAAGCTCGCAATACTAAATACGGCCGATAGTTTGCCTTTGAAATGCTCGCACTTAGGTCAACATTCGTGCTTTCTGAGTTCATTCGGAAGTTGGATTCGCGACTCTAAGTAGGCTCAACTTTAAGACACGCACATTAACTCTCCGACTCACGACTCTCAAAATCCTCGACTTTAAGACACGCGTGTTAACTCTTCTTTCCGGCCGGCGACGTGTGCCTCCTTTAGGAGTGTAAACTGAGTAAAATGTATGCGTGCACCTTGGCGGTTATGATTCGACTTTTTGCGACGTGACTGTAAAACGACTGACTGTAAAAGGGCAAGAATTCATTCATCGTGTCGTGGCTGTTGAGTCATAGCGAATTAAGCTCACTGCCGCTTACTGGGAACTTGAAAAGGGTTGCTATGCGTGCATAGAGTATTTGGTTACAGCGAATTACTGCCGTCCATGCTGGGTTAGATTCCTCGGTTGCTATGTGTACTGGGAAATCGGTTTTGGGGAACACAACCAAGTATGGGCATGAGTTGTCGGTAAGACAAGGGAATGTGGGTCTTGGTCGTTGCGATGGTTGTTTCGCGGAAATGCAACACCTCGTGCTGGTGACTTGCCAGTAAGGAGAATTGCTATTGGGTAGGATGGGAGCCGAAATGATTTTCGGGGAAACTAAATGTTGCTTGGTTACAAGGGAGGAAATCGTTTAAGCAGGAAGTGAGCCGGAATGATTTTCGGGGGAAATTAGAACTGCTTGGTTGGAAGTGAGAAATATAATTTAAGTAGGAAATTGACCGAAGCCGTTTTTGGGAAAAAAGTATGCGGTTTGATGTAGTTGAGGGAGATGATTAATAATCCGTTGTAAGTTTGAATATGCATTTTATTACAGCTCGGAAAATGGGTTCTTGGTAAGTTTGGGGATGTATGCGATTGCAGATTTGGGGACGGATGCTGTTGCATATTGGGAAATGTGTGCTATTGCAGATTTGGGTGTGATATAGAGAACCCCCACAGACTTTCTCAGCAGCTTTGCGACTGGACTAAGAGATTCCTCGAAAATCGATCGATCCGCGTTGTTATAGACGGCGAGACATCGCATCTGTATCGTGTTAATTCTCCAATGTGCCTTTTGGCTCCAACCTTGTTTTTGCTTCTCATAAATGATTTGTTGAAGTCAATGGATAATCGAGTGTTCAGTTTTGTCGATGATAGTTCGCTTGTTTCGTTTTTTTCGACTGATCGCCGGATTAGTGCAAGAACGTCCCATCAGCTGAGATGTAGCCAGATCGACTCTCTGAGTCAAGATCTGGAGAAGATCCTGCAGTGAGGAAAGGCCAAGCTCGTAGACTTCAATACAACGAATGCACCGTATACAACATTCACAAAGAAAAGTTGATCATCGGTTCCACCGCTGATGATGAATGGCCAGACCCTCTAGGGAAAATGTAAAATCGTTTACGGTCTGTGAGAATGCAACGCGGCATAAACCCATGTCGAACATCGCCAAGTCCGCCTCAGGAAATTCAGCTATCTTTTTAGAGCCAAGAATATTTTACTCCGACCCAAATTATTCTCCTGTATAAATCGCAAATTAGACCCACGCTCGAACATTGCTCTCAAGCTTGGAGCTCGGCTCCTAAACATACCAACTTCGGTGACTCGTGGTATTATTCCGCGCAATTCAGTTTATATGCCCTTCACAAAACAATCCAACGGATCGCACCAATTTGCGGTTCATCTTCCGACGGCCTGAACATGCCTGCATCAGAACTCGGTCCGTCACACAACGGGAAAGCTGTGGTCTTCCCTCCCGCGTGTGTGTTTCCGGAACGTTGCAACCTGCAACTGTTCAAGAAGAACTTCAACAGTTATTTGGTCCCATCGCGGGCGCCGTGTCGCGTAAAAAAAGTAGTTTGCTTCGTACGCGTTCTTATTAAGAGTTAATTATTGTTCTTTTGTGCTGGCTTTATTGTAATAAAGTAATTGTGAAACTAAACGCATTCATTTACTGAAACGATACACGAATGCATGACTAATTGGTAACCCACCTCTCATCTCTATGAAGAAGCTTCCAATCCACATATTAATGATTATTAATCGTAAAAAGTATCCAAAAATAGCAAGAACCTATTTAAGGGAGCATACTGTACTTCAGATTTTTGTTTCCTTCGCTCCCTTGAATCCGACCCTCTTCGGAACAAAACGATAAAAAGTATCCTTCTCGTGGTGTGATGGTCGTTGAAGTTTCAGCAACAAGTGGGTAGATGCTCAAGATGCTACCATCTTACCAGCATTCGCTCTGTCCAAATTTTAATACTATGTGTCTGGCACTAGTCAGACAAAGATGACAAGCATAGTAGAGCCGGACATTACAAAGACTTGTTAAGGGCAGATTCTAGCTGGCGTCGAATATGGTATTTTCAACACATTCCCTTACAAATTGTCGCAGCACATTGTTGAATTCACGGAAAGAAACCAAAGAAAATGCGCTTGCAGAAAAATTGTAAACAGCTTTCTGAGAATTATTCGCAGGGATTTTGAACGAATTAAATTCCCATCACCTTGAGAAGCATGCATTTCCCATTCTCATACCTGAAATTCAATTCAATTCAATTCTGCAATTACCACATCCCAGCCTTGCCAATGCCCATGTTCTAGCAAGAAAATTGCAGCAACGCAACTCCTAAAATTCTAATAACCTTGATGATCACCTAAGATCATCACCTTCAAGGTAATTTCACCCAGCATGCTATAAGCTATGGGTAAATCATTTTCGCATCATCTTGAAACGCAATTTTCCGATGGCCTTGGGGTGGAACTACAGCCAGAGTAGGCGTAAGGTTGCCGCCTTAGGATGACTGGCGGCAAAATTGCGACGTTGCCGGTCCCATCGTCGTTGGCATGGCCTTCGACTGGGACTGGCATCAGGTGGCTGTCTGGAAGTCAGCAATGAACCGTGGAAAGGTATGAAATTTTTGATTTGGATTTTGGGTATAAATAGGGACTTCCAAGTAACCTACAGTTAGAGTTAGAAATATAATCCACCAGCACTACTACGGTAGTCTGCTGAAATTTAACTTGGACTTTAAACGGAAAGAATTAAATAAATGGTCACTGCGCGCTTCAAAAATTACAACCAGTGTTTCACTCGGCAACCAAATTAGCAGAAAATCTTAACCAAGCCGGAAGCCACAATAGGACTCGAACCTGCAATCTTCGGCCGACCAGGGGCTACAACAGGAAACCACCTTACGGGCTCTACTACTCGGAAGTCACCTAATCGCGGGCTTAACCAAGCCAGAAGCCACAGTAGTAGGTAAGTGTTGTATAAAAACAATATAAATATAACACTATTTACTATTTATAGGCCTATAGGAACCCCGAGGTTCATGAACTTGTGGGGAAGATGTCGCGCCACCGGCATGGATGCGAGTTCTACTTCCTCCTCCATCATAATTAATTGTTCCGACGGACACAAAAAGAAAAGCACAAATAGGAGAAATTGATTACACATAGTTATTTATGAATAATTTTATTGGATTTTTTTTTAACTTCACGTACGCTTAGCACCGATTTACATTTGGTTGTTTCTATAGGTAAGATTTTATTGTTTCTCAACTTCACGTTGCTTAACACTGGTTTACATTTGGTTGGGATAAATACGGAGACGCACCGTACCGGCGCCGGTACGGTGGACGGCAGACGACCCGACCGCCTCAATGGTTGAATTACGACTTAACGATATTCAATCGTTTGGGGTGAAGATCGTTGGAAGTACGCATGTATATGTGTACATGGGTTCTTCCACGGACACACCATGCCAACGAATCTGAAACACTAAAAAGGGGTATAATGTGCATCCATGAGAAGTGAATTCGTCTAAGCAAACAAGCCGAATGTCATTGGTTGTGTTTGCTTATACTGCTGCTGATGAGAAGCAGATCCCGGAATATGAAAAGACAAAGGAAACGTTTGGGTCTTTGTCTGAGATGTGCATTGCGGCTAAATAAATACGCGGCAATGCAATGTGGAAATGTGCTAATGGGAATTGGTGTTCATAGCATCGCTGCCAAGGGTAAGCACACCATACTTATTTGCATTTGCCCATGCTGTATGATTTAATTTATGGTTTAAGACGGGAGATGCATATATTTTCTTTGGTCCCTTGGGTGTAGGTCGCCAGCCAACTTGTATGAAAAGGGATTTGTTGTACACATGAATGAGGCTGGGAATAGGCGACGCAATGATAATTATCCCTGGCTGGGATAGTTACACGATATGTGATCCGAGGTTTTCTTTTCAGGTAATTTATGATAAGGTTATAAAGAACTCTTACAGGAATTGTATGCGAAGAGATGCAAGAAAAGGTAAGAATTCTTTTACAGGGGCTTTTTAGATTATAACTTAGATAATCCAAGATGCGTAAAGCATTTAAGGTGCTAATGCGATTGCATTAGCGAAGTTAGGAAATTGGCTGAATGTGAGGGGGGTATACCCACCTGTCACGCGGGAGACCGGGGTTCGATTCCCCGTCGGGGAGCCTCTGGCGCAAGACTAATGACCTTGCCCGGAAAAAAGAACAAATCATTATGGAAAATTTAACAACCCTCTGGATTTGCTAAATAAGGCCAAGGCCGGTTCCCGGTTGTAGTGCCGATGATGATGATGATGGGGGTTTTACGGTAAGTAGGCTGTGGGGTTTGGCGGAATCGCCACGGTACCCCCCCCCCCCTCGTCCCGAAAAAAGGGGTAGGGCTGATGGGGTGCTCGAATGGGTGGTGCGTGGTGAGAGGAGGGCCGAGCGCTTGGAGAACAAGGTGGCCCCGCGTATTTCGGGAAGCGCTGTTGTTAAGTTAGTGGGAACTGTCGCGTTGACGACTTCCTGGGTCCTAATATGGCCTGGGTCGATAATCATGTGGACGCGGATGTTACGGCGTTGATGCGGCAGGGGCAAGGGGGTTTGCGGCGTGGTCCACTGGCCTGTTGTGGGTCGCTTGGACCAACAGGTTTATCGTGCGAGTAGGTCGGAACCTATCGGAAATTCGCTCGCATCCGCAGTGACGCAATGGCGTGTGCAAGATGGAGGCGACTTATCCCAGGATTAATCGCATCCGCAGCGACGGGTTGCCGTGTGCGGGATGGAAAGGAGACCCGAGTCCGGAGTCGGTGTCTTTCGCTCAAACGTTTGTACGGCGAATTGTTTGACGCTGGGACTGGTAAAGGGGCATGCCCTCAGTTACGCGGCTTACCGTTCGAGGGAGGACCGGTACATTGGTGCCAATGTAGCGGTAGCTGCGACCTCGGCCGAACGGCAACTTGTGGTGACGTGCCGCCCGGTCGCGCTTGGTAGGCGACTTAGCTTAGGGGGCTCCTGGTATGTGGTTGGTTCTGTCCAACCGCAGGGGGCCCTAGGGTTAATAGATGCGCGCCCCGAAGGTATTAATGCGCCTGGTGTGTGAGGCGGCGTAGAGGGGCGTGTATTGCCTTGAGTTGCCACTAATATCGGCCTTTGGGGGGGCCTACTGAATGGAATACCTATATGAGGTGTTCCAGGGTGGAGCTAGGTAGAGACACCTGTGTAAGGTGTTCTAGGGTAGGGTCTCAGGCCGGTGGTATCGATTTGATTGGTCGACCGGTGTTGCTGAGGCATTTGGGAGACTTTCAAAGACCTAAGGACGGAGGTCCTGAAGTTAATGTAAGGAGGTAGAACCGGGCATCCTACTACATGATTGCCACTCGGGGTAGCTGGCGGGTTAGTAAGGAGCCGGCCTGGCAGTCGGGCGTCCTACTGGTTAAATTTGCTACGCGCAGTAGCTGTGGTTCAGTGAGGAGCCAGGGCCGTGGAAGGAGGATGTCGAGCAGAGGCAGACAGAGTCGCATAAAACTGCGTTTGGGGGAACCGCCACAAACTCACCGACTCGACTCCGCCGTCGTTCCTTGTCCTGTCCACTCTCCGTCCACGCTTAACCATCCGATCCGATTTGCTCAAGGTTAAACCTAACATTGTCCTCCCATCTCCGTTCCGGCCGTCCTACCGGTCTCTTTCTCGTTGATCTACCGCCCAGAATTCTATGCACGGTTCTATCATTGCCCATTCTCACCACATATCCAGTCTATCTTAATCCTCGCGACCTGATTACTCTCACTATTCTAGGCTTGCGGCACACCTCTTCCATTTCATGTGAAAGACAATGAATTAATCTCAGGATTTTTCTATCCTAACCCCGAGTATTTTAGAAATTCATTGGAAAGTGGATACATCCCACCTGAAGCATTTTTATACTTGGTTGCACATAGCTACCTATCAGATCCCACAAACGTACCAATTATCTATCATGCGGTAAGACGACCAACTGATAAAACAATGAAGTATGTGCCAACGAGCATAGAAGATGGAAATACTATCCTAAGATACTGCGTAAGCATACCTAAAAAAGACAAAACCAATTTCGAAAGACTCAATAGAAACAAATTTTGGTGACGCGACTGGGCTGAGACTGGCTGATAAACGGCGGCGGGTCCTCCTGCATGGAACCTGTTCTGTCGACTGGCAATCAAAGGACTGGTGATCGGCGAAGCGGATTATGTGTGGCAGAACCTGATCCACAGGTCCACAATCCCAATTAGTATTAGGTAGACTTAAGCTAGCCCTAGTTAGAGTTAATTTAGTCTTAGTTAGATTTAAGTTGTAGTAGGTTTAAGTAGTGTTATTATAGGTATAAAAAAAAATAAGTATACGACAACTAATAGGTTTTTGGTTACTTTTCCCTCAAATAATATTTAAAAAAAAAAAAAACATCATACAATACATGTAGATATAATTTGTAAGGATAAGGGAAAAAAAATGATATGAAAAGTATTGCGTGCCACTACGGCCTTATACATTAAAACAACAAGGCATTATAGTTTTATGTTTATTTAGACTAAGAAACAAAAAAAAAAAGTAGTAATATTTAAGTAAAATAAATAACCGTTTAAAAAAAAATACAAGTTGCCAATCACTGTTTGTTTACGTTTCTATGGCATTTGCTCGCTTTATTTATTTGGATTATTTTTACCCAGATGACAACTGCGCAACACTTCCCCACCAAGTGTCCCGCGGGATCACAAACTTCTCTTTACTGACACATTGTTTATTTTCTGAGCTTGTGGGGTAACTCGTCGAGTCGCTACAGGAGGACTCGGATTTACCAAGTTTCAAAGGGGATTTTGAAATTGGCCTGAAGGAAGTTGGGCACCTAAATTAAATCTGACTGTCTGGGCGCACGATAAATAATTACTGTAGATATTACCTCGTCGGTCTATTCCAGCTTCTCGGGGTGTTTGGTTCAGTCTTCGTACGTCGACTGCCTTACATGAAAATATCTTTTGGATTTTTTAACGTGACAAATTAAAAGCAGTGAATCCAACACTGACTGTCTGTATCATCAGGAGTATAAACATTCAAATGGCTATAAACGTAACAAGAGTAAATAAAACGTTAATGCCATGGGAAGTGTAACACACCACAAAATGCTCGGATCTTGGTTGTGGATATTAAATGTAGACAATTGGCGTCATGTGAATAACTTGTAGTAAAGTGAGAAATCAAAAACACGTTCGCCGGAATGTTAATGACTTATTCTATTACTCAACTTCTTCCCCGTTTGCATCTACCAATTTGATTGGCGGAGCAATAAATCGCACTTTCAGTTGATTTATTGGCTTTGAATGTGGGTTCTATTGTTTGAGTTTAACGAGGATTTGTGTGCAGACAACTTCGTTCGCAGAGGAAACTATTTTGCGGTGTTCTCTTTAACTAATGACAAAAATCAATAAAAATATTTTTAATGGTTCTCAACGGAAACTTTAGGATGGATGTATGTCATTAAAGCATTCGTCAAGTTTATTGGCAATACAACTATTAAAATTCTTCTGCCCTCGCATCAATTATTTTGCCATGGTAACAGCGTGGCAATGATGGGTGATCTGTTGGATATGAAAGTCACTCTTGGCATGACCTTTATTATTGGCAATGAACCATAAATTGGTTTCATTAATGGTTCAGTAATGAATCATTAGTAATGATTACACATTCGTGCCTGCAAGAAATATAACGGCAATTAATTATGTGGATGGTTAATTAAATGATTTAGGACAGTGCCAACATTCCAGTTCTATGTCGCATAGCATTCTAGTATCATCATTCTTAGCCCCAGGACAGGGATGTCAAAGAAAGATAAATAAGGAAGTTGTGATATTTGTGCAAAATATTCTAGTGAAAAATAAGTAGTGCTGAATGTCTTAATATGTAGACTTAGTTCCAATGTAGGCTTGACTTGTTCAAAGCTTCTTGTCTTGACATTTTGTATTCTCAAGAATTATAATTTATTAGCTGATTTTTATATCACATATTCTTTAAGTTCTAATCGTTAACTTTTTTAAAATGTATTAGCTGATTTTTATGTTGCATATTGTTAAAGTTTTAATCGTTAACTTTTTTTTTTATTTATTAGCTGATTTTTATGTTGCATATTGTTTAAGTTTTTATCGTTAACTTTTTTTTATAACCACCACCTGATTACGTGCACACGCACAATACAAGTCGGAGAAATATCTTCTAATAACCCGCCATCATACAACCGAACTCCTTGGCACTGAATAATTGTCGGCCCTTTTGCTATGCAATTAAAGAAGACCTTGTTGGTCGACGGTTTAATTCAGACTCTTGTTTAATTATGGGTTCTTTGGGTAATTGGTGAAGGATTCCCTTTTATGCCCGACGGTGTGGGTCGATAAATAATTTTAATTTTTCTTTATCCTTGATTTATGCAATCAAAGTTCACTAAATACGGATAGGCTATTAACGTCCTTTAAGAAGCATTTATCGCAGTGCATTCTTTGTTTACCCAATGATACACCTAGCACTTCATCGACAGCAGGAATTACCCATCCGGAGCCGGCGGGGCAAGTTCGCTCGTAAACGATATTTAACAACAAACAAGTATAATTTCGTTACCTATTGTTGTGCCCGCAACGTTCCGGAAAATTTTTAATTGTGCCCTTGCTTCCAAAAAGGTTCACCTTCCCTAGTCTACAACTGCCGTTTCTAGCGTTAGCCAAAATGGGTGTAGAAACAAGTGGAGAAAAGAAACTGATAGGGGAGCGTAAGTTTACCCGACATATAATCAAGTAATTACAGCAATGGAGCAAACAAAGGACGAGTAAAATTGGTTATGGTGGGCACTAAAGACGTTAATAGAAGATTTGTAAAGAAGCACAACTCACTGTTTTGAAAGTCTTCAAAAATATTTGTTTCTGTTAGCGGAAAAAAGCCAACAAGAAGTGCGTGCAACTGGAAAAATACATCTTAGGGTGAACTCTTTTACGTTCTGGTTATATAATGAAATAGCGTGGAGTTTGAAGAGAGATATCCCGGAACAGTGTTAACAGCAATATCAATTTTCAGAGTGGAATCTGAGCTTTTGCAGGTACGGAATTCTTTTTGATTGGATATAGCAGAAAAACCGGAGAGCAAGGGTAATTCTACTTATGGCCAGCATCGGCCTTCCTCTGATTTAAGGAAAGAGTATCCGATGTTTAATGTATTTTGATGAATAATAACTTTGGAAAATAAAACATAAACAAATTTAAACGAATTTTATTTTTATTTTTATTTTTTTTTTTTAAAGGCGCCCTTAATTGGGTTTGTGGTTTAATTCGTATGTTCTAAAAAACACAGTGCCACAGAAGCCCTAGTATTGTCATTTCACGCGCCACTCCGTGAAATTTTTAGTCGTTATGCGACCGTTTCTCGAGAGCAGCATATACTTTGTGTTCGTGTGTATTACGTAAACAATTTTTCTGTGACATTTTCAAGACGAATGTTCCACGCTACCTTTGATTTATTATACATTAGTTATACAAGGCGCTCAAGATCTATTCGTAAATGGATCATCACGAACCATTTGGGGTGAAGAAGCTCCCGTTGTGGAATTTCACGTAGAACGGCTCCTTTTACCATCGACGACAATTTTGTTGGTCACCCAGATCGCTTATTTCTTCCGTAATTTTCCATACCGGCTTGAAGAAAATTCTTCACTACACCTTGAGAGCGGTTTATTCATTGTCGCTGAGTTCATAAGGCGGTTGTGTCTTCCGTTCGATCGTGCAAACGTAGGTTCAAATGACGGCTCTTGCTATTGTGCAGTTCGGCACAATTATTATGTGGTAAGTATGGTCCTTGTTGGTACAGTTTTCCGAGCGCAGATTGCCTTACGGCGACGTATTGCATCCGCGGATCAGGTTCGAATCAACACGGCTTGCTTACGCAATGAGAGTACCAGAAACACATTTGGTCATGCGTTAAGACTCGCGCTCGAAGAGCTCGACGGAGGGAGAGTAAGTCCTGAATGCCGGGCGTAGAAGAGAAATGGACACGCCTTCAGAATACTGTCATTATTACTGCCAAATAATCCGCAGTATGACGCGGTACACACCACGCTGCACTTACTGCAAGGATAAAGAGGGTAATCTGATCACCGATCCTGAAGGCATTCTGGAGCGATGGGAAGTGCACTTCAATGAATTGCTAAATGGTCAGCTCACAGAAGAATTGGAGGCTCCACCAATCCAAAATCAAGACCAAATTCTGCTGCCACCAAGCATTGAGGAAACATTAAAAGCCGTTAGACAGCTAAAATCAAATAAAGCCCTTGGAGCTGATGGCATACCAGCTGAGCTGATCAAACAAGGAAGGACAGCGTTACATCACGCAATTCATGAGATCGTGGTGCACGTATGGGAGCAAGAGGAAATGCCGGAAGATTGGTATAATTTGCCCCATACATAAGAAAGGAGATATCACACTGTGGAGCAACTATAGGGGTATAACATTGCTGAGTACCGCCTATAAGATACTCTCCACTATCCTACAAGACCGGATATCCCCATACGCTAAAGCCATTGTGGGTAGTGTTGGACTTAGCACCAAGCACGGGTGCGGATTCAGTCAACACCCACTTATAGTTCTTCAAAAAAAGGAAAATTCTAACACCGGAACAATTAAAACACACACAAGTTCTTACTTTATTTTTGATACAAGGTCACTTTTATTTTTGCCGTAATGGATACTACACAGTTATGTACATTTGTCTGTCTATTTAATTCACATCGATTTAGCTAAGGCTTGAGAAGAGATTAAACGGTGTTCTCTTAGGAAATTTAATTAAAAGGATTTTGGAGCATTATTTTATACTACACATGTATATGCTTCGACGGCGACGCGGGTGACTCGTAATTAGAAATAATAGAAAACTTGTCGCAACGACAGTGACGCGGGTGACTCCTTCTCGACTCGTGACTAAAATCTGACTAATTCCATTGGAAGTCATCAAAAGGAAAGGAACCCTGAAAGAAACTGGAAAGGAGGCGGAGTTACACGATTAACTTGAAGTAGTTAATCGTGATTGGACCGGACGGAATAGGCATACATTACGCATGTGTGCGTATGCCATGCATACGATCGTTCAGCGACCGTGGATGGCGGGCAACATCGCTAGTGCATTTTCTAGGAATGTAAATACTAGCATCTGGGGTGTGAAAAACCGAAACCGATGATTTGGTCATCCTAATGGAAGGCCATAAATCATCATTTCTGTTGCCGATGATTAAACATTGCAACGAACATAGGGTGCAGCCATTGCCAGATGTTGTAAGTAAACATTTTCTGGCTGCTGGTGATCGTTGTTTGAATGCTATCTCTGAACATGGGGAACGCTAATTGTGGTGCCAGCGATTGCTTGTAAACAGGGACATGTTTGATTTGCGTCAACAGAAACCTTGTCGGCGGTAGTAAATCAATAGGGGCAATAGCCGTATGCATGTTATGCCGGGGGTAAACAAATACAACGAGTCACAAGGAACTCTTGTTGATTGTTGTTTCCATAGCTTAAGGCTATGGAAACGAGATGCCCTGGCAGAATGTATGCCTAAAGATAAGATTTCAGATGCCATGGCAATGTGATGATTTTGCCATGGACTTATGTTCTTTTCAGGAAATGATGTACGCCTCGGGGGTAAATTTTGGATGCCACGGCAAGGTGATAAGCTTTGCCGTGGGCTCAATGTTTTTTTAGGGAATATGGTCTGGCCGAGGGTGAGTTTTCGATGCCACGGCAAGGTGATAAGCTTTGCCGTGGGCTTAATGTTTTTTAGGGAATATGGTCTGGCCGAGGGTGAGTTTTCGATGCCACGGCAAGGTGATAAGCTTTGCCGTGGATTTAATGTTTTCAGTGGTGATGCTGGAGAAAAAGGGGTTTGGAAGGAAATCCCCTACAGAATAGGTAAGCTGCCTAACATAAATTCAAAACGGTTATCCGATTGGGTAACCGTATTAATTCCGGCGATTTGGCTGAGGGTAAATGCCGTAGCAAGGTTACGCAACCTTGCTGAAGTTCGACCGAGAGGTAAGTCGTTCGCCTGGAAAGGTGGGGATCGAGCGATGTATGGCTCTTCGGGCCCAGAAAAGCCCCACATCACTCCCTCCCCAGTGACGTAGTCACGAAACAGGTAAGGCAGGTTAGGGGGTGGTTAGTTGGTTATGGGCGCGCGTATGAGCGCGAGTACGGGGAGGTTGTGCCGGTGGAGTAGGAGTGGTATTTGAAGACGGAGGTGATTCTGGAGCGGAAGCTTCCAGAAAACAGGGCTTAAGCCTTTCGACGCTGACCGTGGATCGCTTGCCTCTAATGTCGATCTCGAAGACGCGGTCACTGATGCGGCGGAAGACTTTGAATGGGCCATCATAAGGTGGGTCGAGGGGTTTTTTGACCTTATCCACCCTGACAAAGACGTGCGTGCAGCTGTGCAGTTCAGGGTGGACGAAAAGTTTTTTGGAGCCGTGCCTGGTTACAGGGGTTGCCCTAACCTTACGTAGCAGGTCACGGAGATGTCCCAATTCGCGAAGTTGGTCACGCGGTGTTTCGCCATCCAGGAAAAGTTCTCCTGGAAGAAGGAGGTTGGTACCGTAGGTAAGCTCTGCTGCCGAAGCACCTAGGACCTCCTTAATACTTGTCCTCAGGCCGAGGAGGACGGTTGGTAGGGCGTCAAACCATTGTGTGTCATTATGACACATGAGTGAGGCTTTTAGAGATCTGTGCCAGCGCTCTATCATCCCATTTGATTGCGGGTGGTAGGCGGTGGTACGACTTCTTTGGCAGCCGAGAAGATTTGTTAGCTGCCTAAAAATTGTCGCCTCAAATTGTGGACCTCGGTCCGAAGTTATGGTGGTTGGTACACCGAAGCGTGTGACCCAAGTTGAATAAAAGGCCTTGGCGACTGATTCGGCAGTAACTGCCCGGAGAGGTGTCGCTTCTGGCCATCGCGTGCAGCGATCCATCATAGTGAGGATATAAGAAAATCCTCTTGATGGAGTAAGCGGTCCCACTATGTCTATGTGGACATGGGCGAAGCGTGCCGTGGGAAGCTTGAATTGCGCTGGCTCCAGTACATTATGTCGCGCTACTTTGCAGCGCTGGCACTGGAGACAAGCACGGGCCCAACCGGTGAGGTCTTTGTTCATCCGGGGCCAAATAAATTTGCGACGGACAGCAGCGGCTGTTGCTCGGCCGCTGGGGTGGGCAGGGTTGTGGTAAACCTGGAACACGCCCTTACGAAGTTTTTCGGGAATGTAAGGTCTAGCGGTTCCAGTGGAGACATCACACCAGATTTCGCCCAAGGGGTCGCGAAGGGTAATTTTCTTAAGCTCTAGTGCCGTATCGGCAGTTAGGAGGGACTTGAGCTGTTCATCCTCCTCTTGAGCTAGGGCAAGATCAGCGTTATTCAAGGCGGTACGCAAATGAATCGTATCGATTCGAGAAAGGGCGTCCGCCGTGACATTCTGTTTACCGGAGATATGCCTTATCTCCGTGGAATATTGCCCAATGAGGTCTAATTGACGCTCTTGTCGGGGGGAGGCATTTCCCGACTTCTTCCGGAACGCATAGACCAATGGCTTATGGTCTGTTAAGATGGAGAGTGAGCGACCTTCTATCATATGACGGAAGTACTTAACAGCGCTGTAGATCGCGAGCAATTCACGGTCGTAGGCGCTGTAACGTCGCTCAGTGGGACTCAGCTTCCTTGAAAAGAAGCCAAGTGGTTCCGGTCGGCCTTCAATGTCCTGTTCAAGGACGGCTCCGATTGCGGTATCCGATGCGTCGCATTGGATAGAAAGTGCCGCTCCCTCGAGAGGGTATCGGAGTAAGGTGGCATTTGCCAATTGTTCTTTGGACAGTTGGAATGCTCGATCTGAGACTTCTGTCCAATTAATGGGGCGCTTATCATTGCGCTTAGCTCCTTTCAAAAATTCATTTAGGGGAGCTTGAATCTGAGCGGCATTCTTCAGGGTTGGGCGGTAAAAGTTAAGCATGCCCAAAAATCGACGCAGCTCACTCACGTTAGTAGGCCGGGGGTACTTCATGAGGGCCTCCACACGGTCTGGTAGTGGGCGAATGCCCTGGTTGTCAACGACATAACCCAGATAGGTGATTTGCTCTTTGGCGTATTGACACTTTTCTGGGTTGATGACAAGACCGAATTCGCGGAGGCGCTCTAGGACCTGACGTAAGTGGTGTTTATGTTCGGCGAGGTCTTTGGAGGCGACGAGAATGTCATCAAGGTATGCATGGCAGCAATTAAGACCTCGTAAAGCCGTGTCGATATACCGCTGGAATGTCTGTGCGGCATTCCTGAGGCCGAAAGTCATCACTTTGAACTCGAAGAGTCCGAAAGGTGTAATGACTGCGGTCTTGGGGATGTCTTCAGGTGCCACCGGAATTTGGTGGTATGCCCTGGTGAGATCCAGGGTAGTGAAGACATTGCACCCTCGTAACTTGTACGAAAAATCGTAGAGGTGTGCAATTGGGTATCTGTCCGGGACAGTTGCTGCGTTCAACAGCCTATAATCGCCACATGGGCGCCACTCACCAGAACGTTTCTTCACTAAGTGGAGTGGGCTTGCCCAGGGACTGTCCGACGGTTGGCAGATACCTAGTTCGATCATATGCTCGAACTCCGCGCGCGCCGCACGTAATTTTTCCGGAGCCAGTCGACGTGGACGCTGGCTCACAGGGGGACCACGTGTTTCTATATGATGAAACACCGTGGCTTTATGTCGGCGCTGGTTAGGCAGAGGAATTGTTGTACTCACAAATTCCTGTACCATAACCTGGAATGGGTCTATGCACTCTGTGGCCCCTGAAGTTGCCGCTGGTGATGCCGTCATGGGCAAGGGGGGTGCGGTTGGAGCCACAAGTCTGTTATGGGTCGAATCGACCAACAGATTATGTGCACCTAACAGGTCGGAACCTATCAGGGGTTCGTTTACGTCCGCAATGACGAAACGCCAAGTGATCGGACGACAAAGACCCAATTGAAGTGTCAGCTTTTTACGTCCGTACGTAAGTATCGGCGTATTATTTGCTGCTGACAATTTGAGTGCGGCTGGCACGCGGTTACGCGGAGCAAACGATCGCGGGAGGACTGAAATATCGGCGCCGGTATCGACAGTAAAAGCGATATTCAGTTTCGAATCCCGGATGGTTAAGCGACTTATCGTAGGGGTGCCGGCCGATTGCGCGAGGGTGTCGGTCGGCAAAATTAGTTTAAAGAGCGCCTCTGGTTGGTGGAAGGTTGCGTCCAACCACAAGGCGCTTTGCAATTGAATGCGCGATCACCATATCGCTGGTGATTGGCGCACCAAGGCAGAGTAACGGCATTATCAGGTATGTTCTGCCTATTAGTATTGCCGTTACGGGGAGGTCGAGCCGGAGCTCGCTGGGGATTGGCCCGGTGAGGGCCGTTTTGGGTGGGATTGGCCCTCTGTGGGGCATTTTGGGGAATATAGGCCCTCTGAGGGGCATTTTGGGAGAAATTCTGCCGATTGAGAGGACGGCTCGGCATGGCTCGATTCTGGGCGCTTCGCGGATTGTTCCTCACCTCCGCACGCAATTGAGTTATCTCGCGGAGGAGTGAGGTTTGGAGCGCCCGGAGGTCAGCAGGAGTTAGTTGTGTGGGCGAATTTCTTTGGTTAGGGTTGGGGCCTGCCACTGGATTCCCCTGAGGGAAATTGGTTGAGGCGGGCCCTCTAAAAGGTAATTGGGTTTGAGGAGGATGGGGAGTTGAGACCAATTCATGGGCTGAGAAAGGCAGACGAGGGTGCCGTGCAGGCTGGGCGGCGTGTTGAGAAACCGCCGCTACCTGGTACGCTGGAGGCTCAGAATACTGATCTGAGCTTTCCATAATTGCGTCCGCAATTTTGGATAAATAGCCCAAACTCTGATTGGGTTGGGCTATTAGTGCCGAACGGGCATGCTGGGGAAGACACCTCAAAAAGTGAGGCTTTATTAGGTCGTCCCCAATCCTGGTCCCCGCTATAGAGCGTAAATGGGTCAGGAAAAGAGATGGTCTCATCCCAGAAAGGTTGGATACAGCGGCTAAACGTTGTTGCCGCACACTTCCTGGCTCGTCCAATGCGTCGAGCAGAGCTTCACGCATGTTGCTATATGGGTTGCGGCCGGCCGACCTTATTATGTGTGCAACATGCGGTCGTTGAGTGCGGTCAAGCACTTTCAACAGCTCAACTGCACGAAGTTGTTCGTCGTGCAAGGCTGAGGCCTGGAAGATGCGGTCTGCCACTGCAAACCACAGGTCTGGGTCCTCCTCATCGAAGGGGGGAAGTCCTATATTAGGGTGACGAGTCCCATTCCCGAGGCTGGAAGCATCGTGGAATTCTTGGGACTCTGAAGGTCTTTGGGGTTGTTGTGAGGTGCTGGCACCAGTTGTGGGCATTAAAATGCCGGAATTTGCCAAAGGGCAGATACCAGGGGCGTTGGAAGAGGTTGGGAGAGCGTTTGGGGAAGTAGGTTGGGGTCGGTTCACGACGCTGGGGGCTACGGGTGGTGCCAGAGGAGTAGCTTGTCCGGGCAAGTCTAGGTCAGCATCGACTTGCTCGGTGGGGAAATCGACGCTGGAGGCGTCGTGAAATTCTAGGGACTCGGGGTGTTCCTGGGCCTTTCTGGCCATGGTGTTTCGCGTGTTAACCATTATGGGTTGTATGACGCGAAACAGGAATTAAAGGCGTAAGAGGACGCGAAGAAGGGTGAAAGGAGGCCAATGGGTCAAAAGAAGTCGCAGGGAGGTGAGAGAATCACGGATGTCCTAAAACAATGGTTTTCCCTAGCCGAAATAAGCCGAGCGAAGGTCGGAAGTGGAGTCAAGAGGAGCCAAAAGGGAATCGAGCCGTGGGCTTACTTCGAGTCGCGAATAAGTGGTCGTGTGGAGTCGTGATATGAGTGTGAGGAGTCTTGTGCGTTCAAATGTGCCCAGAAGGGGCTTACAAATGGTTTTAGTTAAATTTTGTTTTTATACCTTATAGAATTTGGCAACATTCGTCTCTATTCAAGTTGGTTTGGAGTTAAAAATTTATTTGGTCGAGTACATTCGGAACAATCCTAATGTGATTATGACTTAGTGTATGAGGTGCAAACGTTTGCTTTGTTTTAAAGGGAATGTTATGTACTATTTTTGGAATGTTAATTGCATATGTTTGTTGGGCGATAATTTCCGGTTAAATATGTAAATTTTGTAATTTGGTGTTTATGCATAACTTGTACATGATCGTAAGTGTAGTTCTTTAGAATTAATAGTAGTTCCGTGTTGTTTTACATTGAACCGCGAATTGCGATCTGATTCGGGTTCTTAACATTCTATGCCTGCCAAATTGGATGTGTTACTATTAGGTGCTAAGTGAAGGAGTATATCTATTTTGTTTTAGCTTTACTTAATAATTAATTGACCTTGTTCTGTCAGTTGTCTATTAACTATGGGTCTTGTTGTTTTAGGTGTTATTTGTTAATTATTTTGAATATTTAATTTTGCCTTACGGTACTTAAAACTGTTTATGTAATTGTAAAAATAGTAAACGTGAATAATAAAGGAAAACGAGTGTTTGTTTTTAAATTTATATATGGTGGCTCAGAAGGAGCTCGCCGAAAAGGAATTAACAAATTTTGAAAAATATTAAAAGAACATAAAGTAAAGAAAGAAGAAAATAAACCTTGTCCTCGTATGGGGTGCCTGGTGATGTGGTGTTGGGGCTGTTGCTCCTAGCCCAGGTGTTGTTAGATACAGCTGTGTTGTTCCGGTCTCGGTAGTCCTCGACTGCTTCCGGTGATGTTATGCCAGGTGCTGTTGTTGGGCTGGCGTTGGGGCGTACCCTTTTAATTGTCTTTTTCTTTATTTTATTTAATTTTGTTGTTAGTTGTTTTCACTTTTGTGAGTCAGAAAGGTGTTCTATTTGTTGCCTGGTGTTTAGCATCGGTTGGTTGTAAATTTTTAACCTCATCCAATACGCTCGGCTAAAGTGTTTCAATCGTTGGAGGTTTTTTTACGCAGGACTCCTTTCATAAATTTATGTCGATCAGTGCTAGACTAAGAAAGTGATGGTTCTACAGGTTCAGGTACTTCGACTTTAATTGGTGTGACGATGATTGTATTGTCCACTTGATTTATTTACGATGTCCTGGTGTTGAAAATACTTCAATTTCGGCTTGAAATTTCGTGATTGGCGATAAGTGTTTAAACGGTGTTGATTACTGTTGGGCAAGTGAAACCATTTCATAGATATATGCCATAAGAAAACGTAGGTTGTGGCGTTTTGTAGTCTCTCCTGTGTATAATTTCATTTATTTTAACATAGAATTTGTTGCACTTACATTGGGTTGATGTGCATTGAAACAATTATGTGCACGTGCTGTTTGTTGGCGGCAGTCGGAGTGTCCTGATGGTTAAGGGGGCTTTGCTGGGAATCGCGAATGGTGTTGACTCTCATGTGACGTTGATAAACACAGCTGCGTTGGGGTTACTGCACTCTTTACTGGTTTCTTAGCGCAGGTCACTTTCACTGTTTGCTGGCACTCGAACTGTCTTTTGGTTTAATGGATTAGGTTTTGTTAATGTGACAAAAAAAAAGGGGGTTAACACGGTAGCGCAAAAGTTCGAGAATTGCGTGTTCACGTTTTTATATAAAAGATATATAAAAAAAAACGTCGCGTGTCACCAATGTGGGTAGTGTTGGACTTAGCACCAAGCACGGGTGCGGATTCAGTCAACACCCACTTATAGTTCTTCAAAAAAAGGAAAATTCTAACACCGGAACAATTAAAACACACACAAGTTCTTACTTTATTTTTGATACAAGGTCACTTTTATTTTTGCCGTAATGGATACTACACAGTTATGTACATTTGTCTGTCTATTTAATTCACATCGATTTAGCTAAGGCTTGAGAAGAGATTAAACGGTGTTCTCTTAGGAAATTTAATTAAAAGGATTTTGGAGCATTATTTTATACTACACATGTATATGCTCCGACGGCGACGCGGGTGACTCGTAATTAGAAATAATAGAAAACTTGTCGCAACGACAGTGACGCGGGTGACTCCTTCTCGACTCGTGACTAAAATCTGACTAATTCCATTGGAAGTCATCAAAAGGAAAGGAACCCTGAAAGAAACTGGAAAGGAGGCGGAGTTACACGATTAACTTGAAGTAGTTAATCGTGATTGGACCGGACGGAATAGGCATACATTACGCATGTGTGCGTATGCCATGCATACGATCGTTCAGCGACCGTGGATGGCGGGCAACATCGCTAGTGCATTTTCTAGGAATGTAAATACTAGCATCTGGGGTGTGAAAAACCGAAACCGATGATTTGGTCATCCTAATGGAAGGCCATAAATCATCATTTCTGTTGCCGATGATTAAACATTGCAACGAACATAGGGTGCAGCCATTGCCAGATGTTGTAAGTAAACATTTTCTGGCTGCTGGTGATCGTTGTTTGAATGCTATCTCTGAACATGGGGAACGCTAATTGTGGTGCCAGCGATTGCTGGTAAACAGGGACATGTTTGATTTGCGTCAACAGAAACCTTGTCGGCGGTAGTAAATCAATAGGGGCAATAGCCGTATGCATGTTATGCCGGGGGTAAACAAATACAACGAGTCACAAGGAACTCTTGTTGATTGTTGTTTCCATAGCTTAAGGCTATGGAAACGAGATGCCCTGGCAGAATGTATGCCTAAAGATAAGATTTCAGATGCCATGGCAATGTGATGATTTTGCCATGGACTTATGTTCTTTTCAGGAAATGATGTACGCCTCGGGGGTAAATTTTGGATGCCACGGCAAGGTGATAAGCTTTGCCGTGGGCTCAATGTTTTTTTAGGGAATATGGTCTGGCCGAGGGTGAGTTTTCGATGCCACGGCAAGGTGATAAGCTTTGCCGTGGGCTTAATGTTTTTTAGGGAATATGGTCTGGCCGAGGGTGAGTTTTCGATGCCACGGCAAGGTGATAAGCTTTGCCGTGGATTTAATGTTTTCAGTGGTGATGCTGGAGAAAAAGGGGTTTGGAAGGAAATCCCCTACAGAATAGGTAAGCTGCCTAACATAAATTCAAAACGGTTATCCGATTGGGTAACCGTATTAATTCCGGCGATTTGGCTGAGGGTAAATGCCGTAGCAAGGTTACGCAACCTTGCTGAAGTTCGACCGAGAGGTAAGTCGTTCGCCTGGAAATGTGGGGATCGAGCGATGTATGGCTCTTCGGGCCCAGAAAAGCCCCACACCATCATTGGTCAATATCAGTGTGGCTTCATCCTAGGCAAATCAGCAATTGATCAGATATTCGCACTTAGGCAGGCGATGAAAAAATATCTGGAATTTAAGATTCCAATATATCATCTGTTTATAGACGTTAAGGCCGCCTGCGACAGCATGACCAGGGTAGAACTATATAATGCCACGAGAGAGTTCGGCATTCCAAACAAATTGATACGACTTTGAAGGTTGACCATGACCAACGTAACTAGTCAAGTAAAAATAGCGGGATTGCTGTCCAAACCAATAACATCTTTAACGGGCTCCGACAAGGGGACGGTCTGTCCTGCCTCCTCTTCAACCTGGCGTTGGAGAAATCAGTCCGTGACTCTGGCGTTACAACAAGGGCTATTGTTACCAATTCCAGCCAGATACTTGCCTACGCAGATGACATCGACATCATCGGTAGAACCAAATCGGTGGTACAGAAATCCCTCAACCAGATCGAGCAGGCGGCACAAAAACTGGGACTGCACATTAATGAGGGAGAAACTAACTAGATGGTGGCAACTTCTGCGAAGAGAAGACCTAACGTTGGTCAAACTATCAGGGTAGTGGAGCACGAATTTGAAGTAGTGCAATCCTTTAACTACCTTGGGTCAATAGTATCAGCCGATAACAATATGGAAGAACAAATACGTGAACGCCTGGTCAAATCCAACAAAGCCTAGTATGGTCTATCAAGGCTCTTTAAATACCGAAATTTATCCAGAACATCCAAGCTACTAGTGTACAACACCATGTTCTTGCCAGTACTCATGTATGGATCCGAGACCTGGGTGCTCAATAAAAGGCACTCTGAACTCTAGCCGCGTTCGAGAGAAATGTCTTAAGGTGAATTGTTGGCCCCGTATGTGAGGGGGGACGATTCCGGAGACGCTACAACCATGAGTTGTACGCAATCTACCTTGAAGTTAATATTGTAAGAAAAATCGACCTCGGTAGGCGGGACACCTAGCTCGAATGAGCGAAGAGGAGCCTGCCCCGAAAGTCCTGTGTGGCAGGATGTATGGAAGAAGGCAGCGGGGCAGATCTTGTCTGTGATGGAGGGATGCTGTAGACCAGGACGCCCGAGCCTATAAATGCCTGGTTGGATGATATCGGCTCGAAATCGGGACCAGTGGAACGACTGGCTAAGGGAGGCTGGGACCGGATCCCGGTTGTAGTGCCGATTATGATGAAGAATGGTCCCAAAGCCCAGCCGCCCGATGAAATACTACCCCAGCTATAGGCTTCGTGAAATGGTTGGGAGAAATACGTGAGCATCTTTCGGAGCTTGGCTGAGGGACCCAATAGAGAAAAAAAAAAAAAAACATCTCAGGACGCTGACTCAGTGTTATAGGTTCGTCATTCCCGGGAGAAGTAAAACAAAGCTATTGGGCGGTTATTACGGAACTGACATTTTGGAATCGATTGAATGCGACGAAATTTTTTGCGCAAACTTTGTTTGCAAAAAGTGGTCGACGATTCTGGGATGCAATTTTTAAGAACTGCATCAGTTACTCCATCCGATTCAGTTGCTTACTTGAACTTGAATCAATTGAGGATATCCTGAACCACAAGCGTGCAAAATATTACTGCATTACAGAGAATGTATGGGAAATATCGCTTTGTACAAGCATGGTGCAAAATATTACTGCATTACAGAGATTGTATGGGAAATATCGCTTTGTACAAGCATGGGAAACCAGTGTACAGGATTGCCCTTTTTAGGTGAGCACAATTGTTTTTGAAGTCAATTATTTAAAAAAAAAATAATTTTGTTGTTATTATATTTAAGAAGGGATGATGCCGATGCCGATGTTGATGATGATGATATTTAAGAAGATTTTATTACATTTATATATATTATATTTATTATATTTATATATCATCATCATCATCGGCACTACAACCGGGACCTGGTCTTGGCCTTATTTAGCAAGTCCTGAGGCTTGTTAAATTTTCCATAATGATTTGTTTTTTCCGGGCAAGGTCATTACTCTAGCGCCAGATATATATATATATATATATATATATATATATATATATATATATATATATATATATATCATCATCATCATCATCATCGGCACTACAACCGGGATCCAGTCTTGGCCTTATTTAACAAATCTCTCCACCGGTCCCGATTTCGAGCCGATGTCATCCAGTTTAGCACTCCCAGGCTCTGGACGTCCTGGTCTACGCCATCCCTCCATCGCAGACAAGGTGTGCCGCGCTGTCTCCCTCCATACATCCTGCCACAAAGGACTTTCCGGGCAGGCTCCTCTTCGCTCATTCGAGCTAGGTGTCCCGCCCACCGGAGTCTACCGACCTTGATTTTTCTTACAATATGAGCTTCAAGGTAGATTGCGTACAACTCAACTATATATATATGTATATGGTATATATAGTATATTTACGAAGATATCTTCCAGATAGTCACCCTGAGGTCGAATACGTTTTGTAGATCAAAGATGTCAACGTTATAGTGTTATGCATTGCGCTGGCCTGAGTTGAGATAACTTCTGTATTGTTGTATACCATACATTAGCCCTATTGAACAATCAATTAACTACGTAAACCCCATTTCACAATCTATTTACTACATAAGCCCCACTCCACAATAAATTAACTACATACACCCCATTCCACAATCTATTAACTACGTAAACAGCCTTCCACAATCTGTTAACTACATAAACCCCATTCCCCAACCAATTACCACAATTCACTTCAATACAATTAACATAATATCGCGCACGATGCGATTCCTGGTTAATTGTGCATCTAATGACGCACAGTCACCCGCCAAGCTACACGCTATCCAAATGCAAGTACATATATTGAGTCGTATCGCATATCCAAAAACAAGCGCCACGCCTGGCATGGGACACCGCCGGCGTCTACAAAGACGGTGGATAACGACAATTTCTATACGCCAGGTGTCATGATACGGTTTAACGGAGTTTCAATCAAAATGCTGAGGCCCACGAAAGGCAGGTATATGCATAACAACGAAACGCCACTAGCAATATAAAGTGCGCGATACGAATTACTTGAACGAGGGCTACTGAACTTTAAGTGGGTAGATCACGTGGAAAAATCGATTTAAGTAACGAATGATTCGTATCCGGGCATAGGCACTACCTGAGAGTTAAAGCCGACTGAGCAGAACTGCGGGTAAATGACCTCCGCTTGGGGAGCTACATCGTTTGCGATTCTGCCCCAATAATTTGGGTATAAAAGGAGTGGCTGCAAAGGGATTAGATTGAGGACCTAGCAAAAGCAGCAGGATCCGCATAAGTATAGGGGGTTTTTGCTTTTTAAAATATAGTAAAATATGTAGTAAAACAAAATAGAAAGCAAAAGATAAAATAAAAATGTTTTTAGTGTTTAACTCTGCACAGCGAGCGGGTGGAAACCTCCTCCTCGCATCACAAATCGGTAGAAACTTGCTCCTCACATCCCCCACCGATAGGATTTTTCCGGTGGCTAATCCTGGACAGAGGTAAATAATCTTAATAGTGTTGTCACCCTTTTTTTGATATCCTCTCATAAATATCCCTTTCAACTCCTTTCTTTATCGTTTGAAATGCGATGTCAAATGTTCTCTTTAACACGTCCAAATCAACTTTCCGTCAAATTGACCAATGTTTCGGCCGATATGGTGGGTTTTATTTTAGCCTTAAGTTCGTGAAAGATCCTTGGGTTGTTATATAAAGCCTTTGAATTCAAATGTCACCACAAAGTACAACTTCAAATCGGGTCGACCCGAAGGTAGGTAAAAATCACCGCACTTTTAATAATGTTTTCAAAAAATGGATAGTGGCTTTAGATGTGTGGGATGGAGTCGCAGCGATCCATAACTCCTCGGCATCAAAAACTCAGTTATCAGACTTCGATAGGAGCATTGAAGAGCGATTTCTGTTTGGATTACTTTTATCTAAGAAGAAAATCGACCAGATGACCATACGAGCACGAACACCACATCAAACAATAACATTTTGGTCGCCAAGGGTTAACTCCACATTTATTTGAAGAGTTCTGATACCAGAAAATTGACAATTTTGTTTCTTAATGGCTGCCTGTTTATTGTGAATTGTGCCCTATCACGCATGATGATTTTTGTCCAAAAATCTTTCTCAGTTACTTTTATCTAAGCACCGAAATTCGTATATGCCAAGTGTCGAACGCCAATAATCGTTGAGTCAATAGAATTTTGAACGGGAATGCCTTCAAATCAGCACGAATGATGCGGTGGGGAGTGGTTCCTCTGATGCTCAACTGGACAGAACGACGTCGATGTGACGTTGTCCGAGAATTCTCAAAACTGGCCTAGAGGGCTGCAATATTTTTATCAGATCGGGGCGATCGACGGATGCCGTTCGTGCAGACATTTTATTGTGTCTTTTGAAGGCGCATTTTACACCTCTTTGGTTGCACGTTGAATTTTCACCATGAAACGATACTTTAAATAACCAGCTGAACAATTACGGCTCGTTTGATTGGCGTGTACTGCTCCTCACCAAGAATATGCTAAGACTGAGATTTCAAATTCATGCTCTATGTCAGCTTTCAGGCAAAAAATGTCGAAATTATTATACTCTCCCATGCGCTCGGGTAAGTTGGGCCACCTTGTATATTATCATCGCTTTTTTTATCCTTTTTTCCCCTGTTCTTTATCGGTTAATATCTTATACCAAAGTTCTCTTTGATGCGTGAGTTAACGCATGAAACGCTCAGATAACGAAACTGCACACTAAAGGAGATATAATCTGGAAACTGCATATCAATCGGAATATGTCTCATGAACTTTATGTGAATCACTCAGATAACACTAAAGCAAAGATCATCTAGACACTGCATATCAGTTGATATATGACTCATAAGATAAGAATAGACACACAAACCCTTGTTGTTATTTTTGATGACTACTAATAAATCTGTAATATAAACGAAGGCAACAAGGGAAACGCAGAGACAAGTAATTGTGACGTAGATTTAAGAGTACAGCACATACGAGGCCACTCGAACATCCTAAACAATTCTCCTTAAATGTGAATTCAGGCCTAGTGTTTAAATGGTTAATAAAGTGGATTCGTGGAAGACAAGAGGCCGACACAATTCATTAAATTTAACACGAGCACTTCCAAGGATTAACTCGTGCAAGTTAATAGAAGTATACATTGTCCAAAGTTATGGCATTTTCAAACTTGTTTTCTGCATAAATGGCTCCTCTCCCTCACACCGTCTCTTTTATGCAATATAAAAAATGTATTTCTTGAACACAACTAGATATTTATTATATTTAATTACCGGTTTATGGTTTCTGACTACATGGTATGTGTTTTATAAGAGCCAATAGAATGTGGCCGTAAATGGGGAATCATGTTCCTAATGGAAGTCCTTAATAACCATTCAATATTTTCTGCCAGTATCCATCGCAAACCAAGCATCTCAGTATCCTTGCCATTAATTGGTTCAGCGTAAAGACTATGATTGCCTTGTATTTGCCATGATGTCGGTCTAACATCTGCTATAATATTCACAATTATATACTCGTAATATGTAACAAGTATATGAACATGTAATCTGCTTTTTCCGTCTATAATGACTAATATCATCGAGGACTCCACATTTATTACACGGAGCTAGAGATTAATGGGTGCAAATAGTATAATTTACGAATGTAGGCGTTTAGAAAACTGCTTTATGACCAATTGAAGTGTCATGCTACCTCTTAACACAATAAAGGGTTATAGCATAGCTATCGAGGAGAGGACAGAGAGCAAGCTTGAAGATGTGTTTGTTCTTTTACAGGCAGTGACGGGACAGACAATCCACCATTTCATCTTAGCGTAGAAAGTGTAAATCAGATGAGAAAGCATTTTTTTATAACTACTTTTGGAAAAATAATCCTGTGGTGGGAAATTTTAATTTATATGATTTCGTTTTTAATAATACTATTTAAGAGTTTAACATTAACTAGAAAGCAATCGATTCTATAACGAAGCCATTTTTTTTCAGAGTTTCGTAGCGTAATCAGATGTAAGATATTTTCAGGAAGCGGTGCATTATCAACTGGAGCTGTGGAACATTCAGGTATCCCAAGATCGTCCGCTCTGTTGATAACGGAAACAAAATTGTTACATAGGATATCAATGTGCTCGCTGCAGGTTATAGCATTTAGGCTGGTATGGCCTAGAACCAAGTTCGTGTTTATATATGATTTATAACAATTGAGATGAGAAGTAGAAGAGAAGGAAAGAGGGAAAAGCTGTCACCAGAAGAAGAAAGGTATAAAATGCAGTTCTGCCGCACGCATCAGAAACAGGCTGATCGAAAATATATGGTCCACGTTCCAATCAAGGTGGGAACAACTCCCTCGTTGGGGTTATCCCAGAACTCTGAATTAATCAGATTTTTGCAATTGACAAGAAAATCCTATCCAGCATTTTATGAAAACTAGAGAGGGGTGTTGGAGGAATACAAGGAGCTAGGGCATATGGCAGAGGTAAACCTCAGGTCCCACCCAAGGTCACACTATTTCGTTCTATACCACTCTGTGATAAAAGAAGTATGTTCTACCACAAAATTTCGCAATGTTTTTTTATGCTTCATGTAAAACTTCAGACGGAACGTCTCTGAATCATCACTTGTTGGTGGGAACGATGTTACCGGATGATATCGTTGAACACATCCCTCGGTTTCGAAAATATAACATAGGATTTGTAGCCGACATCAATAAAATGTATCGTCAAATATGGACTACTCCCCAGGGCGGTGTGTATAAACTTGTCTTGTGGAAGGAGAACTGGCGCAAGGCTAATAACCTTACCAGGAAAAACAAATTATTATGAACAATTTAACAAGTCTCGGATAAGTACCGGCTACCGGCGGAGAGACTTGCCAAATAAGGCCACGACCGGATCCCGGTCGTAATGCCGATGATTATGATGATGATGTGGAGGGAGAAAGATGGAGATTAAGTCAGGGCACTGTATCTTAACACTGTAACCTTTGGTACCGCCTCGACGCCATACCTAGCGGTTCGGACCGAGAGGACTATCCCATTGCATCGTATAGTACTGCCTCGGTGCTATACCTAACGGTTCCCACCATTCAGCAAATGGCGATGGACGAACGACAGGACTATCCCATTGCATAAAAGATCGCGTTAAATAACTTTTACGTGGACGACGTAATTCATGTAGCAGACTCAATAGAGGAAGCGATGGAAATGCAATATCAGCTTTCTAAAAAGTTGAGTAGCGGTGGCTTCGCTCTTAGGAAGTGGGCAAGCCAAATCGAAACTCTGTTAGCGCAGACAGAGGGAGACAATTGCTCCTTTCAATCGAAGAAAGAAATTCCAAATAAATGTTCCAGATCAAAGGAGGACTACGAAACGGACAATCCATTCCAACATCGCTCGTCTGTATGACCCCATGAGATGAATGTCTCTATGTGTTATTGTGGCGACTCTAACAGATATACACAATTCACAAGCAAAATAGTGAAGAGCACCGAACGAAAAATCGAATAAGAAAGTACATCAGAGCCTTATACCTTAGCGATAACATAACAATTCACATCAGTGGAATATAGTGGAATTCTAAAATCGGCCAGTAGCCTGATGGGTAACGCTTAGGTACAATTTTTGGTGATTCAAACTGTCATAGCGTCAGTACGAATCACACGTTCTTCTTCACTATTATTTAACACGCTATATCATAACCAACAAGATACTGATGCAAGAGATTTGAAAACAGAAACAAGGCTGGGGCAGTGAACTTCCGGAATGTATTACATCAACATACACTTAAGACTGGATTGAATCCATGCGCTATAGGTTACCGGATGATTGAATGTCAACACGCAGCCCGAACGACATTGGTTCTATGATACCTCCGAAAGGACAGGCGTTGCATCAGTGTATATTCGCTCCATTAACACAACTTTAGTTGCTTTTAAAACAAGAGTCGCACCGTTAAAAAATAAATCATTTGCACGCTTGGAGTTGTGTGGAGCGGTATTGCTGACACAATTTTTGGTGTACATGGTGGAACCGATAGACCTTAAAAAGGCAGGGGTATGTGCCTGGTGCGATTGGAAGATATCACTGTCATGGATTGGACCAGCATCGTAAGCGCGGATTACATTTGTGGCTAATAGAGTAGCCGAGATTCAGGAGCGGTTGAATCCCAACCACTGGAACTACATTGCTTCCCGCAACAATTCAGCAGATGCGGGTGTAGCGTTCTACGAACGCACAAGTCTACTCAGGTAAGGTTCCTATCTTCAAAGAACGTACTTACCTGAGAGCGTTGCACGCGCCCACAGACGCGTGCCCCAAAGCCCGCGATAGGGCCTGCAACTCGCAGCCAACGTTGAGACCGACACCAAAAAAAGCAAGGAACTGAACGTTCCCAAAGCTTTTTAGGTCAAGCTCAACAATTATAACTCTTCATGCCTGAAACAAAGGCATAAACATCCATGCGTTCTAATCCTAAGAAAAAAACCAATTCCCAAAATGCCATACATGCTGCCTGCGCCCAGGAACATCTCATCGAACCGGCAATTCCGAAATTCGATACAAAAGAATTGCTACATCAAAGAATGAGCCGATCAACGGATGCACGTGCGGGTAATCTAACGCGAGGACCACCCAAATCCGTTGAACAACAGAAGGCAGCCACGACCTATCGCAATCGAATATATCTCAACGAGATATCCGATGATTTATGAGGAGTTAAGCCAACAAAGGCAATACTCCGGTCCCACGGCCACGCTAGAATTTCGCGCCATTATAAAGATCTAATGGATTTCGATTCCGGGTACAAGTTCAAATAACACCCACCGACTGCACGTCAAAACAATCGCCGAATATCTCTGGTCTGGGCGCCAGATGTTCTGTGCAAACAGAAGGCTGTGGAAATGAAACTCTCTCAGCGATAATGATGATGTATGCAAGATGACCTTCCCCTTCCAGGAAACAAAAAAATATCCCGTGGGAGGTGATAACATGCTGCTGACAGAAATTCGGAAGTTCTGTTAGCAGAGCAAATAGGGAATATTGTTTTTGGATAGATACAGATACCAGTTTTGAATCTGGGTATCGTGTGAGCAGGATATGGTTGAGGGCGGCAGAGAGATTTAGATCGTCAAGGCGAGTACAGTTAGAGAACTCCGACGAGGAGGTAGCCGCGTAGCGAAGTTAAATAACCGAAAAGGAAATCGCCGGCCCGATGTCTCGTAACGTTTAAATACTCGAATTAACAAAAGTCGACATTAAGAATCCCAACGGGGGAGTTGGATCGGCAGAGGCATCGACGAACTTCGCGCGTGTGTACAGTGACAATAAAAAAAAGAATTGAGTGTAATTAATTAGTAACTACCTTGTGCTACGGATTAGTTAAGTTAAGTGACAGTCTACGTATATGTTAACCGCCTACATGTACGTTAAAACGCAAGACAATAAAAATTAAAATTATAATAAAAAGGAAATGTTCGCAGTGTTTTTTTTGTGTGGTTGTGTTCTTTCCGTGTCGGTTGGTGAACAGGTTGTTCCTTTTGTTTGTGAACAGTGTTCGGTGGAACACTTCGACTAAGGCTAAAACCGCCAAAGTGGTGACCGCGAACGTGAATTAAATCGTGAACACGCACGTACAATTTAAAACAGTAAACCGCGTAATAACAATTATATAAAAAGTGAATACGACCGAAAACGAACGCGACTTAAAACGCAGACAGTGCCGAAAAATCACAAAAATAAAACAGTTCCGGAAACAACACAAAGTGCCGAAAAACAACACAGACAGTACCAGTAGAGGAAGAGTTCCAGTACCAGTGCCAGTGCGAAGTGACCCAAAAACCACCGAATAGCAGCCATCCTCGCCACGAAGCAGGACCCACCTCGACGCCCACGGACGCAGATTCAAGCAGGACAAACCGCAAGTTTTTGAAAAAAATTTTCTTTTCTTTTAAAATATATCTATTCCTTTTTTTTCCCTCTCCCTTGAGCTCCCTCTGAGCCAAGAAACGTAACGTACATAGAGCTCCTTCTGAGCCGAAAAGTGAAAAGCCAATTTTGAAATTTACAAAGCTCCTTCTGAGGCAAGGCAAAAATCAGTGTAAATTTATAAAACTCCTTCCGAGCAAATACAAAACGTAGAACGAATTATGTTTATGAATGTAAGGCAGACCTTTTTACAGCCATAATAGTAATAAGAAAACGGTCTACTATAGAAATATTTCGAAATATAGAATAAATTAATAACGACTGGTTAACTTTAAGCATACGCTCCAAAAACAAAACGTTTTTTGTACTCCCTATTTCAATTATTGCGATGAGTAGAAATTAAGCAAGAATCCAAGTGTTGTCCGGTGCGAGAATTAAAGAAATTGTAAGTGCAATTTTAAACGGCAGTTGAAATTGCTACGAAAACGTGAAAAAGGATTGTATCGTTTGGATTTCGTTTCTCGTCGATACTTTTAAACCTGTTACTAGCCAATCAAAATTAAATGTTTCACTTTTCCTATATTAAAACCTCGTATTGATTTTGTTTACTGAGATTATCGAGCAGACTCGAAAAGATTAAGAGGAAAAGAATTAAAGTAAATCTATTTTTTGTTAGTAATAATAAGTAAAGTATAAGGTGACACCTTAACTAAAATTCCGTGACACTTGTGATCATTGTAAGCTCCTTCAGAGTCCGAAACACAGCGAACTAACAACACACGCTCGACGTTTTCGTTCCTTCCATCGATTGAATTAAGACGCACGATTAAATTAAGACAATTCACGGCCGGAACAACGCAAAAACAGCGCGTATAGAAAAAAGAAAAAAAAAAACCTCGATCGCTCTCACTTCCGCGTACTTCTTGTCCTCCTCCGAACGGAAAAGTTTCTCTCTGTCCGCTGCCAGCACAGTCGAACAACACGTAGGATCCTCTGGTGTAGGCCCACCCTTTTTACTATCTTTGGAAAATAGATAGAATCCTTTTGTGCTAGGCCTTTTCCCTGTAAATCTTCGGAATCAGCAGGTCGTTTTACCGCGTTCCACTCGAAAGACTTTTCGAAAAAAGTAAACGCGAACCTCTCTTTAACAGGCGATCCGCGCACCGAGCGACGGTAGTAGATGCCAACCACAAGATCGCAAGCTTCGATACAGAAAGCGAAAACGTTGAGAGGAAATATAATCGCTCTCCCACAAAGAAAATTAACGCGAAACCTCCCCAAGTCGACAGTAACCGCTAGATCGAAACCAGCTGCCGAAAAATTGAAAATGGCAAACGACGCCGGACCTTCGCCAACGACATCACAGGCTCCTGCCCTCCGTCAAGAAGCCGACATCCCATTCCAGGCGGACCACCGCCCACAACTGCGTAACGCAATATTACCGGACTTCACGTCCGACGACCCAGATTACTGGTTCGGTTACGCCGAAAGGGTTTTCAGAGTGGAAGGAATCACCGACGAGGAAGTGAAATTCCTCGTGGTAACACGGGTACAAGACCCAAAATTAATTCCATATGCGAAGTGTCTGATAAAAACCCCATCTCCGCAACCGTACACGGCGTTTAAAGAGATGGTGACTAACGCCTATAGCGAAACGCCGCAAAATCGCTTGCGACGTTTATTACGGTCGACCGACACCTCTGGGATGCGACCATCCCAGCGCGCCGCCTATTTCCGTGCGCTGGCCGGAACGGACATGTCCGAGACAGCCTTAACGGCTATATTTCGAGAATCTTTACCAGAATACGTTCAGGCAATCGTCGCGCCTCTAGCCGAATCTGGTCTTGATGAGCTAGCGCGACACGCCGAGGCAGTAATGGCCACGGATAGATCCCGAACGGATCTCCAATTCCTTCCGGCAACGAACCCCGCGCAAAATCCACCTCTGCCCCAACCACGAACCTCCACGGTAACGTGCACTCATTCAACACAGACGAGCGATGAGATAGAACGCTTAGGCAGGCAGGTCCAGCAGTTGCAAGCGCAACTGAATAACCTCAGCGTGGGGAACAATTCATGGCCTGGCCGTGACAGATCACGGCGACGAAGCAGGTCGCGTGAAAACTTTAGACGCGGGCGCGGTAGATCGCGCACCCCAACCAACGAAAACACCTTGGGCAGGTGTTACTTCCACCATCGTTTCGGGGCACAAGCCAGGAAGTGCAGGCAACCCTGCAACTGGTCACATGTGCCAGCAATACAGGCTAGTTCTTTAAACTAGAACTGCCGACCGTAGAAAAAGCGCAAACGGCCGGCAACCCCCAATTAAGTCGCTTGTCAATATACGATTCGAAGTTAAATATGGACTTCATTATTGACACAGGTGCGGATATTTCCGTTCTTCCGCGCTCATACGCACCTGCAAATCGGTTGCCGGGTAAATTGAGATTGTTCGCCGCGAACAATAGTCCAATTGAAACCTACGGACGGAAATTAATAACACTAAAAATAGGCCTACGTCGACCAATTCGATGGTACTTCGTAGTGGCCGATGTGACCGAACCCCTAATAGGTTCGGACCTGCTGCGACACTACAAACTAGTAGTGGACGTAGCCAGCAACAGACTGATGGACCCGTTAACGTCTCTCTCTCAGCCAGTAAACGCAAAGGCGGGAGAGGCATTGACGTTAACGTGCACTGTCGCAAACGGACCATTCAGCGATCTGTTGCGAGAATTTGCGGATATAACAGTTCCGCTTAGCAATCCCCGACGTGCAAAGGCCGGCGTTTTTCATCACATTGAAACGCGCGGCCCCCCAGTGAGCCAACGCCCGCGCCGATTGGCTCCCGAAAAATTGCGCGAGGCTCGTGCAGAATTCGAGTATATGCTCGACTTAGGAATCTGCCAGCCGTCCGACAGCCCATGGGCGAGCCCACTTCATCTCGTCAAAAAGAGTAACGGCGAGTGGCGCCCATGTGGTGATTATCGAATGCTGAACGCAGTAACGACACCCGACCGATATCCGATAGCAAACCTGCAGGACTTTTCTTATAAGCTGCAGGGGTGCGAAGTTTTCTCGACCCTCGACCTCACGAGGGCGTACCACCAAATCCCGGTGGCACCCGAAGATATACCGAAAACCGCGGTAACCACACCTTTTGGACTATTCGAGTTCAAGGTGATGACATTCGGTCTCCGAAATGCAGCGCAAACGTTCCAGCGCTACATAGACTCAGCTCTCCGCGGACTTGACTTCTGCTACGCGTATATCGATGATATACTCATAGCATCGAAAAACATGAGCGAACATCGCTCCCATTTGAAGCAAGTGTTCGAGCGCCTCCGAGAATTCGGCCTGGTAATCAATCCAGACAAGTGCCACCTCGGAGAATCGGAAGTCAAGTACCTTGGCTATTGTATAAATGGCCAAGGCGTCCGCCCATTACAAGACAGGGTGGAAGCACTAATGCAGTTTCCTCGCCCCAAGAATGTGCGAGAACTTAGGCGTTACTTGGGAATGTTAAACTTTTATCGCCCAACGCTTCGAAACGCCGCACAGGTCCAGGCTCCTCTGAACGAATACCTAGTAGGAGCCAAACGAAACGACAAACGACCGATTCAATGGACCGAGTCAGCTGACCAAGCTTTTCGCTTATCGAAAGAGCAGCTGGCGAACGCAACTTTGCTTCGACACCCCATCGAAGGAGCCCCATTGTCCATACAGTGTGACGCTTCCGACACTGCAATTGGGGCCGTACTCGAACAAGAGTGCGATGGTAAATGGGAACCGCTGGGCTTCTTCTCAAAAAAATTGAACCCGACCCAGCGACGATACAGTGCCTACGACAGGGAGTTACTAGCGATTTACTCCGCAGTAAAGTACTTCCGGCACATGGTCGAAGGACGCCAGTTGACGATCAAAACTGATCACAAACCACTGGTGTACGCTTTCCGAAAGAAAGCGGAAAGTTCAACTCCACGACAGGAACGGCACCTGGATTTCATCGGGCAATTTAGCACCCGAATCGAATATGTTCCAGGTGCAGACAACGTAATTGCAGACGCTTTTTCGCGTATCGATGCGATTAAACTCCGAGCGCAAATCGATGATGCCGACTTGGCACAAGCGCAAGGAGAGGACCATCAACTCGAGTCCCTATTGAAAGCGGAGACAGCACTAGTTATGCGTAAACTTCCTTTCAACGACTCAAACGATGAAGTCTGGTGTGATGTATCGACGGGGACAGCTCGCCCCTACATCCCAGAAAAGTTTCGAAGGAATGTGTACGAAACATTCCATAACCCAGCCCACCCAAGCGGACGCGCAACCGCTGCGGCCGTCCGACGTAAATTCGTCTGGCCACATATGGCCAAAGACATCACAAATTGGGCACGTAATTGTTTGCAATGTCAACGTTGCAAAGTCGATCGACACAACGTGCTACAACCAGCACAGTTTAAGCTCCCCGAGGCACGATTCGCCCATGTACACATCGACATTGTGGGACCGCTTACGCCGTCGAGAGGTTACATGTACCTCCTGACGATGATCGATCGCTTCACTCGGTGGCCAGAAGCAGTGCCACTACGAACAGTGACCGCGGAGAATGTAGCCAAAGCATTCTATTCGACTTGGGTCACACGTTTCGGCGTCCCAGCCACTCTCACAGCTGATCGAGGACCACAGTTCGAGGCAGCGATTTTCAGGCAGCTGACCGATCTACTCGGCTGCCAACAAAGCCACACGACAGCTTATCACCCCCAGTCCAATGGGATGATTGAACGATGGCATCGCTCACTGAAAGCCTCACTGATGTGTCACGACGATAATCAATGGCTGGACGTACTACCGACAGTTCTTTTAGGCTTGCGCACAAGCATAAAAGAAGACCTGGGAGCCTCAGCAGCAGATCTGACTTACGGAACCAATCTGCGCCTCCCAGGAGAGTTCTTCGCCGATGGAGAACCACCGCTCGAACAGTTGCCAAATTTGGAAAACCTACGCAAACTCATGCGAAAGGTCAGGGCAACACCTGTCGCCAGACACGGTTCCAAGAGGATATTTGTTCACCCAGAGATGGACAGCTGCACGCACGTCTTCATCAGGGTGGACAAAGTTAGGAAACCTCTAGAACCGCCCTACGAAGGGCCATACAGGGTGCTGGATCGGATAAACAACCGTGTTTTCTCTGTAGACATCGACGGCAAGCCGTACACCGTCAGTGTCGAAAGATTGAAACCGTGCCACCTGGAACTACCACCAGATACCGTACTGGGAGAAGTGCATCAACAACCAGCGGCGGTAGCCGAAACCTGCCCCGTACGCCACCCAGCAGACTCCCACGAAACGCCAGGCACGTCAAATGTTGAGAATCAACCGAACCCCCGCGAAATGGTCGCGCGCGGGGCGTCGGACATCCTACACGGACCGATAACGCGGCAGCGCGCCCGAGATCTGCGCGCACAAGAAGACGCTGCGAAGATTCTCAATGTACGGCAACCTGAAACCCCAACTTCTGACAAGCGAAAAAGAACGACGAACGCGCTAACTTTCGCTCCTCTACCACCCAAACACCGCCCAATACGGAAGGGAGCACGCTCGTAAAACTCAACTACACCCCCCAAGCAACTAACTACCTCATATCGTGACTACGTCACTAGGGGGGGGGTGATGTAGCGTTCTACGAACGCACAAGTCTACTCAGGTAAGGTTCCTATCTTCAAAGAACGTACTTACCTGAGAGCGTTGCACGCGCTCACAGACGCGTGCCCCAAAGCCCGCGATAGGGCCTGCAACTCGCAGCCAACGTTGAGACCGACACCAAAAAAAGCAAGGAACTGAACGTTCCCAAAGCTTTTTAGGTCAAGCTCAACAATTATAACTCTTCATGCCTGAAACAAAGGCATAAACATCCATGCGTTCTAATCCTAAGAAAAAAACCAATTCCCAAAATGCCATACATGCTGCCTGCGCCCAGGAACATCTCATCGAACCGGCAATTCCGAAATTCGATACAAAAGAATTGCTACATCAAAGAATGAGCCGATCAACGGATGCACGTGCGGGTAATCTAACGCGAGGACCACCCAAATCCGTTGAACAACAGAAGGCAGCCACGACCTATCGCAATCGAATATATCTCAACGAGATATCCGATGATTTATGAGGAGTTAAGCCAACAAAGGCAATACTCCGGTCCCACGGCCACGCTAGAATTTCGCACCATTATAAAGATCTAATGGATTTCGATTCCGGGTACAAGTTCAAATAACACCCACCGACTGCACGTCAAAACAATCGCCGAATATCTCTGGTCTGGGCGCCAGATGTTCTGTGCAAACAGAAGGCTGTGGAAATGAAACTCTCTCAGCGATAATGATGATGTATGCAAGATGACCTTCCCCTTCCAGGAAACAAAAAAATATCCCGTGGGAGGTGATAACATGCTGCTGACAGAAATTCGGAAGTTCTGTTAGCAGAGCAAATAGGGAATATTGTTTTTGGATAGATACAGATACCAGTTTTGAATCTGGGTATCGTGTGAGCAGGATATGGTTGAGGGCGGCAGAGAGATTTAGATCGTCAAGGCGAGTACAGTTAGAGAACTCCGACGAGGAGGTAGCCGCGTAGCGAAGTTAAATAACCGAAAAGGAAATCGCCGGCCCGATGTCTCGTAACGTTTAAATACTCGAATTAACAAAAGTCGACATTAAGAATCCCAACGGGGGAGTTGGATCGGCAGAGGCATCGACGAACTTCGCGCGTGTGTACAGTGACAATAAAAAAAAGAATTGAGTGTAATTAATTAGTAACTACCTTGTGCTACGGATTAGTTAAGTTAAGTGACAGTCTACGTATATGTTAACCGCCTACATGTACGTTAAAACGCAAGACAATAAAAATTAAAATTATAATAAAAAGGAAATGTTCGCAGTGTTTTTTTTGTGTGGTTGTGTTCTTTCCGTGTCGGTTGGTGAACAGGTTGTTCCTTTTGTTTGTGAACAGTGTTCGGTGGAACACTTCGACTAAGGCTAAAACCGCCAAACGGGCTTTAAGGGAATCTCCCCAAAGGATTAACTCGCGCAGCACCAGTGGTGGCACGGATCAGATATTTATTGGGTACTATTATTTCGGGAGTATTCTATCCCAATGACATGTATCTGGACAGTTCTCTCCATAATGGCTTTATTCCCCTAGAAACGTTCCCGTTTTTGGATAGAAAAGAACTTAACCAAGACAAGGATGGAGTCCCTATTACTAACAACGCTTTTCATGGTGCGAAGTATAAATGAATTCTCCATGACAGCGATATTTCTAATAGTCCAGATCGCCTGCATTTCAGTATGTTGATAAGTAAAAGAGATAAATCTAAAAGATACCGATCTTATCCCAACTGGTGGTGGATTAGTGACGAAGAGAGGACTGCACGTCTCTAAAAACCGTGTGCCTTTTAACTGCAACGCTCTCCCTTTCTCCTCCTACATATTCAGCATAGTATGATTAATCGAGTTATTTTAGTTTTAATCGTTTTGTTTTTAAATGTTTACTTGCTACAAAAAAACAAAACAAATATATATATATATATATATATATATATATATTTATTTATTTTTTTAATTTATTGATATATATATATATATATATATATATATATAGAGTAGCTTCGGGTATTGTGATATGGTTGGGAAATGTGATTTACTATCATACGAGTATATTCCGAAATAATCAATTCTCGACAAGAATTTTCTTGTCAACATGACGGCAATGGAAAAGAACACGTGCTGCAGTTTTAGGCGCACTCGCGCTCATTGCGTTGTATGCCAGTGCATTGAAATTGTGTAAGGTGTACAGTCGACAGTTTTTTTGTGTGAGCTTTCTGTTATATTTCAGCAAAAATTGGAGAAAAATTACAAACTGTAGTAATACATTTTGTTTGTGTGTGAATAGAGCTGACAGTATATTGGGTGAGTTTTTAATTCAGTGAAGTGCATTTTTAAAAAAATCTCTTGATTGTTTTAAAAGCCAAATGCGGCTAATGTGATATAGTTGATACCATATCACATTACCCACCAAATTATCAATCACTAAATATTATTATAATTTATTTCAGATCAGATCTCATTCAGAGATCCGCTCGCAGTGAAAAATCTATTAGCGATCTTTTAGCCACGCCTTTGGGACGTAAGCCTGTTTTTAGCCTGGAAATGGAATTGGAGCTGGTAAGATACATCCGAGAAAGGGAATCACGCTTTTGGGGTCTAACTCGCGGTGACATTCGATCACTAACATTCCAAGTGGCAAAAAGAAACAACATAGCTTGCCCATTTTCAGTAATGAAAGAATGCGCAGGAAAAGATTGGTTGTATGCATTTCTTAAAAGGCACAAATCAGAGATTAGTATCAGGACTCCAACCGGAACCTCAATCGATAGGGCAAAAGGCTTTAATGCTGAAAATGTGAGCACATTTTATAGCTTACTCGAGCAAGAGTACGAAAAACATAAATTTTCCCCAACTAGTATTTGGAACGTAGATGAGACAGGAGTGTCCATTGCACAAAGTAGGCAACCCAAAATTTTAGCAGCGAAAGGAAAAAGGCAAATAGGTTGTATGACGTCTGCAGAGAGAGGCTCTCTTATAACGGTTGTCAGCTGCATGAGAGCAGGCGGTTCATTTGTTCCGCCGTACTTTATTTTTCCCAGAAAGAACCATTCTCCGGTTTTAATGAAACATGCTCCTCCTGGCTCGGATTCTGCCTGCCACATTTCGGGTTGGATACATCATCATCATCGGCACTACATCCGGGAATCGGTCTTGGCCTTATTTAGCAAGTCCTGAGGCTTGTTAAATTTTCCATAATGATTTATATTGTCTGGGCAAGGTTATTAGTCTTGCGCCAGGGGCTCCCCGACGGGGAATCGAACCCCGGTCTCCCGGGTGACAGGCGGGTATACTAACCACTATACTATCGGGTTGGATACAAATCCCGATATTTACGAAGTGGTTTGACCATTTCTTGCGGTTGACAAACCCTTCAAAGGGGAACCCTTCGCTACTCATTTTAGACGGTCATTACAGTCATACCCGAAATATTGAGGTTCTGGAAAAGGCTCGCAAAAATGGTGTTATTATTATATCTTTGCCACCGCACTGTACTCACAAAATGCAACCGCTCGATAGAACATTTATGGGACCTCTGAAGACGTATTATAACGATGAAATTAGGCGATTTATGCGAGACCATGGCCGAAAAATAACACAGTTTGATGTTATTGAACCTTTTTCGAAGGCCTACCTTAAAGTCCAAACAGCACAAATCGCAATAAATGGATTCAAATGCACTGGCATTTATCCATTCGACAAAAATATGTTTCAGGAGGTTGATTTTATCGCTCAAACATTTGAAAATCATCCAGATGAAGAATCTGCTCTTTCCGGACGAAAAGTAGAAGAACCAGTTGCCCGCACAAGTAGTGCAGCTGAAGAACCGGTTGCTAGTACTAGCAGGCCAGCTTTGGAAAAGATCGTAACTCCTTGGGATATCTCACCACCGCCCAAACTTAAACGGGTTATCAGCTCCAGAGGTAAAAGATCAGTTGCAACTGTACTAACAACATCACCGTACAAAACATCTTTGGAAGAGAGCATTAAGAACATTGAAAGACGCAAGAATAAGCCGCAAAGACCTATGGTAGTAAAAAGCAAACGGGCAAAGAAAACAAAAGAAAGTTCTTCGAGCGATTCAGATGAAAGTTTGCATTTACCGAGCTCAGACGGAGATCCTTGGGCCGAAACTCCACCTAACAAGGACAGTGTCTGTGTCTTTTGTAACACATCTTTCCAAATGGATAATAAGGCAAAGATATGGGTACCATGCTTGCAGTGCGATTTAGTTTGGGCTCACAATGAATGTCTTCCAACGCGGCAAGCAGTTTTTGTATGTGAGTCATGTAAATCGCTTTAAATAGAACGTAGAGAAAGTACTATTTTTCTGCTAAATATTGGAGTTGTTAATTTAATTTTAATTCTAATTTAAGTTTTCTCTTGTTTTTCTTATGTACTATGTAGTGGCTAATGTTCCTGCTTTTGTTAAATTAATAAATGAATTCATAATCTATCGGCTTACAAGTATTTTTATTCGGTTGGAAACTATTCGGGAAAAATGATGTGGTATATCACATTATCCGCCAATTTTAATAAGGGGGGTTACAGAGATTTTTTTATTTTGTTGTAAATAGCTGCAGATTGGCTTACGCTGCAGGGTTCTGAAAACGAAATATAATTCGCAATGTATCAAAGAGCTATAATGAATAGTGCGGCAAAAGCTATGTAATAAAAATTACGAATAATTGTTAGAAAACAAATACTTATATCACATTACCCGAAGTTACTCTATATATGTATATATATATATATATATATATATATATATATATATATATATATATATATATATATATATATATTAATCCGATTCATCCTCATATGAAGCTCAATATGGTGATTAACCGTAATCAACTCAATAAATACATTAATGGGTACATATTAAAGTGCATGAAAATTCAAATCAATATGCAGGCGGATCATAGAATCCAGATACTACATCTGGGAACTCTCTATGACGGCACAAAAGCAAAGTTAATGCAGATTGTGATACCCAAACAATAGTAACCAAGTCTATGGTAACGATACTTAGTTAACGTTGACCACAAAGGAACACTTGTGTAAATACAAGGTATAGGTATATATATGTATAAGTATATATATGTATATACATATACGTATATTGCGTTAGCAAAATTGTAAAAGAGGAAGACCTCTTATGTACTGATTACATCACCATCATCGGCACTACAACCGGGATTCGGTCTTGGCCTTATTTAGCAAGTCTCTCCACCAGTCCCGATATCGAGCCGATATCATCCAGTTTGCCACTCCCAGGCTCTGGGCGTTCTGGTCTACGCCATCCTTCTATCGCCGACAAGGCCTGCCGCCCTGTCGCCTTCCATACATCCTGTCCCAAAGGACCTTCCGGGAGAGCTGCTCTTCGCTCATTGGAGTTAGGTGTCCCACCCACCGAATTTGATTTTTATTATAACGTTAACTTCAATGTAGATCTCGCACAACTTATGGTTGAAGCATCTCCGGAATCATCCTCCCTTACATATGGGGCCAACAATTCTTCTTAAGACCTTGCGGGGAGGTAGTATGTACTACCATGAGTACTTGGTTCGCTTCCTCCTCCATCCTAAATTGTTCACGCGCCAAGATTCACCCGTTGTTCTGCCGACACAAAAGGAAAAGCCAAACACCAACACAGTACAAGTAAAAATATGACACACACTTTTCTTCTATTATCAAGGGTTCTTTTATTGGTGTTTTATTTTCTTATTGGATACTAACATTTTACGGTAGCACTGCGTGAAATTACATTATGAAGTCAATAAAGAAAACACAATCTTCGAAGACTGCAGGGAATATAATATTCGACACGGCGGTTGCAAACACTCAAATAGACGCGCTCGCGAAAAAGACAATTAAGAGGGACTGGTGAACTAAACTTTCGACTCACACTCGACTTTGTATGTACGCACCGTACCGACGGACGGTATGGTGGGCGGCAATGTGACCGTCTCGGTCAATGGATGCAATACGACTCAACGATATCTTGCTCGTGCAGAGCTCACTCGCTAATCGTGATCATGGTGGTATGTGTGGATGGTTCTTTCATGGATGAGAACGAACCTAGAACAAAGAAAGGGCATAAAGTGCATTCATGGGATACGATTTTGGTAAAGCAAATAAAACCGAACTCGTCTTTGTTGGAAATGTGCGTCGCGGCTAAACAAAGAGACGACGATGCGATGTGGAAATGTGCTAATGGGTTTTGGCTAGGTTACTGGGATATCGTGTTTATGGCATCGCTAGTAAGGGTAGGTATTGAATTCCTATTTGCATTTGTTTCTGCTGTAGGATTCAATTGATGCCAAGAGACGCGGAATGCGTATTTGCTTTGGCCCTTGGGTGCAGGTCGCCAGCCAATGTGTATGTAGGGAACATTGTTGTACACATAGCGCGGCTGGGTAAATAGACGGCGCAATATTTTTGGTCCCTGTCATGACGGTTACATTGTATGCAAACCGAATCATTTTGTTTACAGGAATTTGTCTGGTACCAAAGGTGCCGAATTGGTTTCGAATTCCAGATAAGCAAAGCAAGAAATCTTACGAAAATTGTATGCGAAGAGATGCATGAAATGGTAAGTTTTCTTTACAGGGACTTTTTAAGATCATAGATGTGATCTATATAATGTGTGAAGCATTTTCAGGTAGTAATGCGATTGCATTAGTGAAGTTAGGAAATTGGCTGAATGTTATGGGGATTATACGGTAACAGACAGCGGGGTTTGGCCGAACCGCCACAACCTTCCTTCAGAATCTCTTTTTGAGCACCAATGTCTCGGACCCATACATGAGTCTTGGCAATACCTTGGTCTTATACAGTAGTAACTTAGATGTTCTGGATAAATTTCAGGATTTAAAGAGCCTTGATAGACCATAGTAGGCTATGTTGGATTTGATTAGCCGTCCGCCTATTTCTTTTTCCATATTGTTGTCGGCTGCGCCTATTGACCGAAGGTAGTTAAAAGATTGACCTACTTCAAATTCGTGCTTCGCTGCCCTCACAGTTTTACCAACGTTAGGTCTGCTCTTCACAGAAGTTGCCACCATGTACTTAGTTTGGTGTAATGGTGAATAGCATCAAGATCCTATTACTAGAGTCGGCTGGCTCATCGAATTCGTTAAGTGGCACAATTGTTGTTATTACTAGAAGACAAAAGTGATTTTCGGGAATTTGTTAAAAGAAAAAGGTGTATCGGATATGTCGAAATTCCGAAGATATATTTGTATCAAAAGTCTATGTGCAGTAATTTTATTGTAGAAATGCGATCAATTTTTGACGTCGAATACACCATCTTTTCCTCGTCATCTGCCCGCAGTTCTTTAAAAGGCTTCCGTTCAAAAAGTATTTGAAATTAATCCTCGAAATTTAGAAGGTATATACTATCGAAATATACAGAAACTGTTACGGTTAAAACGGATGGTTGGATCTCAACGAGTCTCAACGAGTAAACTTTCGACGATATAGTGGACGGTATGAAGTTAGGCTAACCGGTGGAGGACATCTAAAATAGAGAAACCCACTAAAACCCAATATTGTGAAACGTTTTTCACGTTATACCCTATCTAGCTCCACACCCTGTCGCGGTCTAGGCCTTCTACCAATACCCTTCTTCGCCCGCGAGGTGTACCTCACTACCGAGGGATAGGAGTTAGGATGAGGGCATATGTTTCTGATGTATTGAAGAAAGACCAATGAAGAGCACTGCTTACCACTGACGGAGAAGGATGTTCTGGAGTACCTAAGAGAAAAGAACGGATTGAAACAACTTGCCTCTTAACAATAAAAAATGTTTTTCTTATATTAAAAACCTACAATAGTGAGAGTAGTCAAGTCGCGAAAATTAAGATGGGCTGGAATGGGCAACGATAGGACCATGCGTATAATTCTTGATCTTAGACCAACGGGAAAGAGACCGGTAGGACGGGCGCGACAGAGATGGGAGGACAATGTTAGGTTTGACCTTGAGGAGATCGGATCAGATGGTCAAGCGTGGAAGGAGTGTGCACAGGACAGGGGACGATGGCGGAGTCGAGTCGGTGAGGTCATGAACTCCGGGTTCCTACAGGCCAATATATAATAATAATAATGATAATAATGATAATAATGATAATAATAATAATAATAATAATAACAATAATAATAATAATAATAATAATAATAATAATAATAATAATTATTATTATTATTATTATTATTATTATTATTATTATTATCATTTCTATTATTATTATTATTATTATTATTATTATTATTATTATTATTATTATTATTATAATTATTATTATTATTATTATTATTATTATTATTATTATTATTATCATTATTATTATTATTATTATTATTATTATTATTATTATTATTATTATTATTATTATTATTATTATTATTATTATTATTATTAATATTATTATTATTATTATATTGTAACGGTTTCTTTGGACCTACGCGATCCTTGAGCTCCAAAAGAGAAATTGTTTTGTCGTTTATAACTCCTTTTGTTTTGTTTTTTCTTTTTATGTTTAATTTTCCCAGGAAAGGCGAACCTGAATCAGCGCCATGAGATGCCATTTTTTCTCGACCGGGGCCATCAACCAAGTTCCAAAAAATGCTCAAAACTTTCGCCACACCATTTCACGGAGCCGATAGCTTAATGGGGTGGTATTTCACCGGGCGACTGGACTTTGAGACCCAAACTTCCATTCAGTAATTGTGGCGAACTACACAATAGCAAGAGCCGTCAGTTGAACTTATTTTGCACAATCAAACGCCAGACAGAATTCCTTACCAACTCAGCCATTGCTGGCGCTGCTGTCGTGTGTGCAGCTGTTGTAATTGAGGATTCTTCTCAAGAACAGAATGATTCGCTGTTAGTTGCGTCGTCTTCTTGTGAACCAGTTTGTTATTGCCTGATGGCGTCTTCTGTCGAACTATTTTCACTGCTTCTTCTTGTGTATTTTGAGATCTGTGTTCTGTGACGAAGTGGTATCTCTCTAATATCTTAATGACCCCCTGCCAAGATAGACCATAAACCATACTCTGGCTGAAGCTGATAGGCAATATCACTTTGTATGTCACGACACATGGCATAATCAAGCAGCTGCACATTAAGCCTCGGATGTTGCACTGGTTGAAGAGGTGCTCTTGTGTTTTGTTATATCCCATGATGTGGGAAAACGATAAATTTTAACCCATTAGTGGAAAATAAGAAATATTTAAATCAATTGTTACGTAGATTTTGGTTGCGCTATTAATTGCTGGTTTACGATTATACATTATATAAGGTCATACGACACAGAATAATTTTTAATATTGCACTGGTCGGAGAGGTACTCTCTCCCTTTCTCTCTCTCATCTGTTTGAAATGAACTCACATAGGCAATTAACACTACAAAAAATCAATTAAGGTAGAAGAGAATTTTACTAACACTTTGAAAAAAAAGCGCGCGATGGTTATTCCTTTATTTAATATATGATATATAGTGAGAGTAAATTGTTAGTTATGAAGAACATATTTCGGTCGACTATATTACCAGAAGCACTAGAACTGTCAGAACACAACAAAGTCTTCAATGATTACGATAATGACCTTAAAGGTATCGCTTTACTTAAGATGTAAACGAAAGTTGTTTGCATTTTGATTGAAATGGAAGAGTTCAGATGAATATATAAAATGTCATAGAAAATCTAGTTGGAAAAAAAATTTGGTCAAACGGACCGGAAAATGGATTCCTTATTTTAGGGATGATATTTAGTGATCGAAATTGGTCGTTGTACAACACCCAAAATAATATGTAGTCTAGTGGAGCGTATTTTGAGAAAATCACCAGCATCGTCCGAAAACATAAGGGACGGAAGTCAAAAATCATATATCAAGTAATGACCGAATTTTCATCCAACTGATGAGCAGCATAACTCTAATCGTGCTATTGTTAAGGCGATTTATGTTCGCCATCAGTTAACTATACTAGTTTTATTTTGCTAGGTCAAGAAATGTGGTATATGAGATTTATTGAGCACAGACATGTTGGACACTATCATTCATTGAAACTTCACGTCTGAAAGGCATATTTCTTCAACCATCGTTTAGTACTCTTGTTGGTTCTTTAATTCATGTGACATACTAATTGTATCATTTTCCCTTTGAACTTATACTGTATTGTCGTCCACAATGGAAGATGGATATCCTTGCGTCTAATAAACTTTTACTATTTGACTTTTGAATTCTTAATACTTTTCAAATACAAGCTAGTACTTACACTGTTTGATATGCTGTTTGACTGACGATTGAGCAACTTTAGTAACTTGATAAATAACTTATGCAGAACCATCTGAGAATAATGTTAGACTTTCCTTGAACTCTCAATGGCAAACTCATTAAAAATCGCTGTGGAAGGTTGCTTAAATTTTGCTAACAGACTCCTGAGCCCCCTTCAACACTATAAACAGGTTGAATATATGTAATGAAGCCTTTTACTTACCAAAAACTTGTTGTTCGTTGAAATTTCCTCAACAGATCAGCGTACAAATTCCACGGGATGCTTTATTCTGCTTCTATTAGTACTTCACACAATAGCTTGTTGAAACATCACTCGACACAAGATTTAAATCTCTTCAAATCTCCAAACTTGATTACCTCAAGTGTAGATTTAATTAGTGCTTTTAATTATATTTCTGTTACTACCTAATTAACAAGTATAAGTTATGTATATCGTAAAATATTTAGATAAGTTCGAGCTACAATTATGAGAAACTTTACATGGATCACTCTAGACTACACTTAGTACTTGGGTTACAACGATAATTATTTAACAAATTAGATTTAGTAGATCAACAATTAAATACTCGTATATAAATTTTATTGTAAGAACGTTTATAACGGTTATATGATTAAATATCGTAGGTTTACTGTTTGTGTGCGTATCGGTTATCTTTTGGCATGTTATCACATTAGGTGCTGCTTTTGTATGCAGTTCAAAATTTACGTATTCTAGTCGAGGATGTAAACAAATGTAAGGCCGTCCGTTGAAAGGATACTCGAATAGCACGTGAGTTGTGCGAAATGATTTTATTCTTCGGACCCTGGTTTTTATAGTTAAATTACCGAGTAGAAATTATTAGCTTCCGTTTTTATTTTACTTTATTCGTTTTTACAGTCGTTGAAGTAAAATTGAGTGATCGTCTTAAACAAGGATAACGGATAACGATTATCAATCAAAAGAGCGTGATATGAATCACTATAGCGTCGGCTCAGCACTCACAATGAATATTTAGAGAACGTAATGTGAATAATTCAACAACAGTAACAACAACAACACTGATGTATAGACAACAACACGATGCGGAAGTTATGGGATAGCCAGGATACGGATTTCTTAGGCGATGGTTGAAAATTTTTTGGGCAAAACTACTCGGATGCACTTGGTATTTATAGGATGAAGTTATCGCTTTGCTGAGCCCGCTGGATAAACTAACGAAACAAACGTTGGAATATCTTTAGTTATGTGAAGGAATAAGTTGTTGGTGTAGGCGCTACACTGTGTAATTCTAAAGGCATTGGTGTAGGTTAAAAAAGGACGAACATATTTATGACCGGGCAGTTTTGGTCACATGCGCTGTAGTCGTGGGAGAGTTATGTTTCCAGGGATTCCAATGTAAAGTTCAGCTGTATTCAAATGAGTTACATTGACAGTAATGTCCTTAGGAAAGGATGCTCCATTGAAATGTTGGGAGAGTGAGACATGGTCAACAAATGGTTTAAATAGGCCAATGGAAGAACTTGAGAGGACGAAGTGTGAGACAAAAAAAAAAAAAACCTTTCTTTAACTGCATGTGTACGAGTATCCTACAAAATGGATATGTTTGATTGAAAGCTTATACGCACTGAACTTTTCGTAAATGCGACTGCACAGGGATATAATATACTTACTAATGTAATCAGAATGTTTTGCATTTATATGCGTTGTGTAGTGGAACATGTTCCAGGATAACACAACAAGATGTAAACGAGCAAGATTCCCAAAATCTGGTTGGCCACTTGTTGATCGAAAGTTCATGTTTACTAATTCTACAGCTTACAATGGATTTGCTATGAAAGTTTATGTCCTTCGTCAAAAGCACCAAAAAGCCTTTGCCCGAGGACGAAAATCAAAGTTTTCATTCTCAAAGTTTAAGCGATATTCCTTTTGTTTCGCTTTAGAACATTAAGAGCTTTTAACTTATAAAAAGTTGCTCTCATTCAAACTTTCCTTCCCAATTGGAACAAAACTCTCCACTCCGAGTACGTAATGTATAACCGACGAGCTTTTTTTAGAACACGCGTACAAAAAATAATTGTTTGATACCTTCAAATATCGAAGGGTGGAACTGTGGGGTTTCGCTAACACTAAGTGAAGATTGAGAAAAGTTATGTCGGAAACCGTTCCTCGGACTCGTCTACGATGCTTGAATCATATGAAATTATAAAAATACTTTTTATATAACATCATTTCATAAGATTTCCGTCGCAAAATCAATGCTTGCACTATGTCAATTAGATCCCAATGCAGGAATTTCCTCTTCCATGGAAGAAACGGCGCTGTCCATGAATAAACAAGCTTGGGGTAGCGAGGCTACTAAGTAAACCATACAAACATGTATTTGACACCCTAGTCTAGCAGTAAAAATAATTCAAAACTCTGTTCAAGCCTTTCACTCAGAGAGCGTGTCTCCTTGTCTTTAAAAGAACGAGGGATCTGTGGGGGGCTGTAGTATTGTGCCAAGACACGGGCACTCGTTTCACTAAACTCCCACTCAATCTAAATGTTTCGCCGAAAGAAAATAATAACCAAGAATATCAAGAAGGTAAAGAAATGAAAAGCACTGCTTTCGTATTAAATGCTTTATTTTTGTCTTTACAGGGTGATTTGGTCTTAAATTTAATGTTTAAGACGAACTGATAGTGTATATAGTTTTGTGATTGACATGAACCGGAGATGTTTCTTTAGTTTGGGTATTTAACACTAACTGTGTACGATTTAGCTTCGAATTTAACAACAACTGTGTACAATTTAGTTTCGAATTCAACGACAACTGTGTACGATTTAGCTTCGAATTTAACAACAACTGCGTACGATCCCGATCGACTCTATGGCACTTGTGCACTCGTTGGATGACGAAATTTGACTATCTGAGTGGCTGTTGCACTCAACATCCCCTAGCTGCGCTGGTGGTGAATTCCCATCGATATGGTAGGAGTCGAATCGGATCGTTTCTTTGGTGATGACCAATGAACGATCAATTGGGGTTTTTTTGGAAGAATTTCCCTGTGGTGACGTACAGGTCAAGTACAATGCCCTTTCGCTGAAAGTGAGGCAACGATCGACCCGGCAACTGTACAAACAGAGGAACTGGTGTTAGGGGCTGCAGGCATCGTTGAGATAAGAGATAGCGAAGTTCGCCGAAGGAAGAAATAGGTTTCTGTGTGTTCTGTAAATAGAAACGCTATTTCGGAGGGTCATACGCTGAGATGCGCATTTGTTTGGTTTAACCAATGCAACATGGGAACGTCGGCTGTTTACATAATCGCCCAGAATCATGCCTTTGCAATAGATTTTTCTGTGACGATAAGCCAACCGAAGATTTGTTCGCCTATGGCAAAGTATTATGTATTATGAACGGAATAATTTAATTGATATGCACGCCTTGCTGGGGGTTTACTTTCCAGGCCTCTGGCTTGTTAAATAAGGGCAAGACCGGATCCCGGTTGTAGTGCCGATGATGATGATGGTAACTAATTTAAGCGCGGCCTTAAAGTCTATAAACAGATGAAACAATGAATCCCAACTTCTTCTCCTATATAAATCCCAAATTAGACCCGCGCTCGAATATTGTTCTCATGTTTGGAGCTCGGCTCCTACACATACCCTCGACCTACTTGAGAGTGTACAGAGACGACCGATCCGCCTGATCCGGGACTCGGCGCTGACGTCGGGACTACAGTCGCTTTCACATCGAAGGCGCGTAGCCGACCTGTGTCTGTTTTACAGATATTATCACGGGGGCTGTTCTTCGGAGATTCTTGGCATTGTTCCACGCAATTCGGTTTATATTCGCTCCACAAGACAATCCGACGGATCGCCCCGTTTGTGGTTCATCTCCCAACGGCGCGAACATCCCACGCGAGTGTTCCCGGAGCGTTACAACCTGCAACTGTTCAAAAAGAACTGCAACAGTTATTTGATGGCATCTCGGGGCGCCCACTCGGCGCTATAGGTTCGCCTCTCCCGAGAGAAGTCTAATAAAAAAAAAATAAATAAATAAATTCCTGCATTTTTCCATCGCCTGCCTGAGGGTGAATATCTGATCAACCGCTGATTTGCCTGGGATGAAGCCACAGTGATATTGACGAATGATGACTTTAGCGTATGTGGCTATCCGGTCTTATAGGATAGAGGAGAATATCTTATAGGCGGTATTCAGCAATGTTATACCCCTATAGTTGATGCACAGTGTGATATCTCCCTTTTTATGTATGGGGCAAATTATTCGCAAACGCCAATCTTCTGGTATCTCCTCTTGGTCCCTTACGTGCATCACGATCTCATGAATTGCATGATGTAACGCTGTCCCTCCTTGTTTGATCAGCTCAGCTGGTATTCCATCAGCTCCGGGGGCTTTATTTGATTTGAGCTGTCTTATGACTGTTGGAAAGAAAGCCCGGCATTCTGGTCCCAGGACTTACTCTCTCTCCGTCGAGTTTTTCGAGGGCGAGTCCTGGCGCATGACCTCTTTGATCCGAACGACCCCCGTATGCAATAGGTCTCTGTAAGGTAATCCGCGCTCGGAAAACTGTACCAACAAGATACTGATCCGAGTCGACGTTGGCACCTCGGTACGTTCGTACCGCCATCAGGCTCGAGGAGTGGCGGCGATCTATCAACACGTGGTCAATTTGGTTGCGAATGGCTCCATCAGGTGACACCCAGGTGGCTTTGTGGATGTCTTTACGCGGAAACCTGGTACGCCCAACGACCAAGTTCTTTAAGGCTTCCTACGACAGCATAGCCAGGGTAGTACTATATAATACCATGAGAGAGTTCCACAAGGGATGGCTGTCCGAGCCAATAAACATTTTTAATGGACTCTGACAAGGAGACGGTCTGGCCTGCCTCTTCTTCAACCTGGCGTTGGAGAAAGCTATCCGCGACTCTGGAATTACAACTAGAAGGACTATTGTCACTAAGTCCTGCCAGATACCTGCCTACGCAGATGACATCGACATCATCGGTAGATCCGATTCGACTGTACAGGTCTCGTTCACACAGATTGAGCAGGCGGCACAAACACTGCACATTAATGAGGGAAAACCTAAGTACATGGCGGCAACTTTTGCGAAGAGAAGTTCTAACGTTGGTCAAACTATCAGGGTAGTGGAGCACGAATTTGAACTAGTGCAATGCTGTAACTACCTTGGGTCAATAGTATCAGCCGATAACAATATGGAAGAAGAAATACGCTATCAAAGCTCTTTAAATCCCAAAATATATCCATAATATCGAAGCTACTAGCGCACAAGACCATGGCTTTCCAGTACTCATGTATGGAGCCGAAACCTTGGTGCTCAATAAAAGGCATTCTGAACTCTTAGCCGCATTCCAGTGCCGCATTCACGCTGTACGCGAACTACCTTGAAACTAACGTTATAAGAAAAATCAAGCTCGGTAGACTCCGTTGGACACCTAGCTCGAGTGGCAGGATAGCGTAGACCAGGCCGCCCATAGGCTGGGAGTGCCAAATTGGATGACATCGGGTCGAAATCGGGACCGGTGGATAACTTGCTAAATAAGGACAAAACCGAATCCCGGTTGTAATGCCGATGATGATGATGATACAACTGTTGTATTCCAGAATACTACCCTTATTCGCTTTAACACTAACTCATGTCCTTTCAAACACAACCCTTAAAACTACATCCTCACATATCTTACATTCTCAGTTAATACAGCACATTTCATAAATAAACAGACACTATATTCTATATCCAGTCACTTACAGCACATTTCATAAATATGCCCCTTTTCATAACAAGCACATTTTTCATTTCAAAACATGGCCACTTTGATTTTCGTTCAAAGTTTATTCAAAATTCTAAGTCACAGAGACTTCTAGATTGTTTTGTTCAGTTTATACGCCACAGTCAGTTAGAACAAAATGTTCTATATAAACAAGTAAATTTATATGAAAAAAATAGAAAGAAGAGAGCTCAGCTTGAGATAGCTGAGTTCGATAAAATAAAAATAAAACAAAATATTTAAATAAAGAAAAGTTTAATTATTTAATAACCCCTTAATTATTAATAATTATAATAACCTCCACGCTCTTCCCTCGAAAGAGGAAGCACGGCGTTGGAGCCGTAACACAACATATGTCGGGCAATTTTTATTCAATCGACTAGAAATTTCAACTGTGCCTTCTCATATAAGCTATCTAGGGTGATATACACGGATTTAATGATTAATTAACAATTAAATTTTTTATAAACAATTTAAAGTCAATTTTTGCCTCGTCCCGTCAAAGGCGAATCACAAAGTAAATAATTGACGATGAACGGCACCTCCATCGACGAAGCCAAGGAATTATCAATCCTCGGCACACAAATTAATTCGACTCTTAATTGGAGCGACGTATTTGAACCTGCGAAAAGCTCTGCCGAATGTATGGGGCTCTGTAAGAGATGCAAAAGATACTTCACTCCATCCAACCTGGCCACTATTTACAAGGCGTATATTCGTCCCAAAAAGGAGTTCAACTCCCACATTTGGTCAGGCGCATCCAACACTGCACTACTCGTGCTCGATAGGATGCAAAAACGAGCAGTGAAACTTATTGGCAACCGTTGTCGTTATGGGGACCCGGCCGTAAGTCAATCAATTTCGTCATTAGAACATAGGCGCAACGTATAATGCCCATCTCTTTTCTATAGCTTTTATCACGGTCGTTGTTTAAGTGAATTTGCTGAATGTGTTCCGCCTCGTCAGATATTTTACGGCGATAGCCGTCAATCTAAGAATTTGCATCAATTCACGTCGAGAGTCAACTTCAGGCGCACAAATAACCATAGAGAGTCATTCTTTAACCGACTCACACGAATGTGGAATGCTCTACTCGATCATGTGTTTCCTCGTCGTTGTAATGTCCAGGCATTTAAGACCAATCTACATCGATATCTTCTTTCCTTATCCACTTCCTCTCCTTCCGCTGGCACTGTGCTCTGACATATAAGGGTACTCGAAAATACCTTTTTGTGCACGCATTTGTGTAGAAAAGAAAATATAACGTGTTCCTTGTCATTGTAATATCCAGGCATTCAAAATTAATGTACGTCGATACTTTCTTATTCTCTCTCTATCTTCTTGCGCTCACGCAGTGTTATAACCACAGACTTCTGGACATGGTCGTAAAAAAGCCTTCTATTATGTTTTAATGTTTAACGTACAGTCCGCTCTAAGGTTGAAGAAATGATTGACGGTACCATGGTGTCAAGTGTCTTCAACTTTTTAGGGACGATAGTGAAAGGAATGTGATTCGAACCTAAGCTATTCCGGTTCGAATCACAACCAAAGTTAGGACCAAAACCTCAATCAGACAATTGTCTAAGGAGGAGATGATACATCTTTTTCATCTACTATTTCTATCAGAAGAACCCCGATTGCATTGAAATAAAGGAAGGGTAAATAGAAATTCAATTATTACCCATCGACCTGCACAATCACATTTTTAATTATCAGAAAGATACCAGCGTTTGACAAAATTAAAATAATGAAGTCAAGATTTTGTCGTCAGCGAAGACGGTCGTGTTTTGCTAAATATAAAAAATGAATCGTGTGATGAGTGATCAAGGACATTATTGAAAGTAATCGCTTTGAACAAATACAACCTGCTTAAACCTAATTCAGAAGTGATTTTAATATTCGTCCGAGTACCGGCATATTCTCTAAAACTCTCACACCTGGTCTTAAATAATTTTCCAATGAGAAGATAAAGTTTCCATATTACGGTCCTGCATAAGGACAACAGTAAGAACCAACTAGCTTGAATGGCCGAAATCAGCTGTCTGATACTTTCTATTGCGAAAAGATATCTCAAGAATATTAAACTCTTGGCGTGACTTTGCTCTCGTTGGCATCGTTCAGGAACTGAATGCCGCAATTTTATGGTGTTGTAAAATTACAACAACACTTTGCATTCTAAAAGACGTAATCCAAAACCACTACAGTATAAGGAAGACAATATATGTACAATAAAGAACACAATTAATGAAAGTGTGTAATTATTTTGTAGGAATCAGAGGGGGTAAGTATTATTATTTCAAAAAAATCGAATATGATTTGGTGTTATGCTTATAACATATCTGTAGAAGTCTGGCAATGATAAAGGAAATGATAATCGCTTGGTTGTAGGTCTGGACTTTAAGGCAGATGCGTCGAAACTTTTCAACCAAGCCCCAATTTCTCGCCAGATTTTATAAAGGTGGTAGTATATGGTCCGGCACAACTTCTTCCCGTTGGCCAAATCTGGTCATTCATTATCAATTTCTGCTTTCATACGGTGAAATTGTTAACAGCAGAGGTCCACATTTAGTACATGCGCATATAAAAGTAGCTCAGAATAAATGATTCTTTTCCAATCCCACCAAATGCAGGGTAAACCTTACTGGTCGTCAGTCCTGGTTTGGCCCCGAACTGAACCGCTTCACCGCGCTTTAGCAAAACAACATTGGGAGGAAAAACGAATTTCCTTTTTGTTAATTCTCACGTTTTGTGACCGATAACTGTCAATTGAATCGAGCAATCGCAAAAATGTCAAGGAATTTTGAGTAGGTTAAAATGTTACCCTTCCAGCAGCACACGTTTGAATTTGTTTGATCAACTTTTTTGGAAATGTACACGTTGTAATTTTTTTTTTTACAATAACGCGCGCACAAACGGGGATTTTGAAGTACCATTAAATGTCAGAGCCCAGTGCGAGCGGATGGAGAGAAAGTGTATAAGTAAAGGAGGTGTCGATGTATATTTGTCTTGAATGTCTGGATATCACAACGACCAGGAAACACATGATCAGGCAGAACATTCCACATTCGTGTGGTTCTGCTAAAGAATGTCTCTCTATGTTTATTTGTGCGCCTAAAGTCCACTTTCAACGTGAACTTGTGGGGAGGAAGTATTGCGCCTAACACGGACACTACGTTCACTTCCTCCTCCATCATAAATTAATTGTTCCGACGAGCACTACACGATTCCGCCGAAGCAAAGGAAACACCAACACAGGAAGTAGGCCGAGAGAAATAAAACACTAGTGTTGGTTGGTGAGCACCACTTTAAATTAATTTTATTGTTTGTTTCTTTATTTAACGATAAAAGGATCTTATATTTCACTTAGGACTTGTAGGCATTATTCTTTTAGTTTTGAATGTATATCAAAATCGAACAACACATAAAATGACAGATTTTAATCAATACTTTCACCAACTTTAACAAAAGTTACTTGTACAACGCGAACACGACACCGGTATATATTTCCGCTTCTCTGCAGTGACGGAGAGCAGGAGCGGCATGACCATTGTGGTCAGTGGATGGAAAACGACTCCACGATATTCAATCGTTTTGGGGTGAGTTTTCCCGAGAGGGAAGGTGTTTCCCTCGTAGTCAAAACAAGGAAGAAAGACTTGGCAATGTGTATGTGTGAGTGAAGATCACATTAGTTTTTTTTCATACACAAGGCCATGGGAATGAACCTGAAACAAAGAAAAGAAAAAGGGATCGTGGAGGTCTTTGTTTATGTGAGAGGTTACTGGGAAACGAATTCAGAACTATGTAGAATAAAAGGAATTTATGACTTGAGAGTTCAACTGAGTGAACAAGTTGCAACTCATTAGATGGTAGGTGTATTTGGGATACTAGGATGATTGAATTGTTTGGGTATCGCCAGAATGCCCGCTGAAGCACAGCGGTCTTTTGTTTACTTATGGTGTGAGTTAGGGAAATAGTCTCAACGTGCAAATTACATGCAGCTGGTGTTGGACTATTTATCGCTGGCTAAAACGATCGACAGCCGATGTGTGCATATATAGTTTTTATGTACACATATTGAGGCTGGGATTAGCCAACTCAAGGTTAAGATTCCCTGATATGCGGTCGTATGATATGCGAACCGAGGCTCCTCGATAGTATAGTGGTTAGTATACCCGCCTGTCACCCGGGAGACCGGGGTTCGATTCCCCATCGGGGAGCCTCTGGCGCAAGACTAATGACCTTGCCCAAAAAAAAAATAAAATTTAACAAGCCTAAGAACTTGCTAAATAAGGCCAAGACCGGTCCCCGGTTGTAGTGCCGATGATGATGATGATGATGATATGCGAACCGATGAATTTTATTACAGGGAGGTTATGATAAGGTAAGAAAGAACTCTTACAGGAATTTGTATGCGAGGGGAATGCAAGAAAAGGTAAGAATTCTTTTACTGAAGCTTTTTAGATTATACTTAGATGGTCCTAGATGTGTAAAGAATTTAAGAAATTATGTGATTGGATGGGAGTTATGGGGTTTTTTTTTAGGTAAGTGAACCGTGGGGTTTGGCGGAACCGCCACAAACTGATGCGCATTCACAGATTTACGGGTATTGCGGGAAAATGTCTGAAGAGGCGAACACATTCAGCAAGTTCAGTTGACCAACGACCGTGGTAATACCTATAGAAAAGAGATAGACATGATACGTTGCACTTGTATTCTGACGACGGAATTGATCGACTTACGGCTGAGTCCCCAATAAGTTTCACTGCTCGTTTTTGCATCCTGTCGAGCACGTGTAACACAGTTTTGGATGCACCTGACCAAATATCGGAGTTGAACTCCATTTTGGGACAAATATACGCCTTGTAAATAGTGGCCAGGTTGGATGGAGTGAAGTATCTTTTGCATCTCTTAAGGAACCACATACATTTGGCTGCATTTTTTGCAGTTTCAAATATGTGGTCATACCAGTTAAGAGCCAAATTAATTCGATTGCCGAGGGTTGATAGTTTCTTGGCTTCGTCGATGAAAGTGCTGTTCATAGACAGTATATTTACTTTGGGGCCCGCCTTTGACGACAAGAGACAGCAGTGAGCTTTTTGTGCATTGAATTCTACTCGGTTAGAGCATCCCCATTGATATATCTTGTTGAGGTCTGAATTCAATGTATCAAGCCTAAGTTGCTGGTGGGTAGTGATGTGGCGTTTCCACTAGTGCCACTACTTACCTTTCCACGATTTATGAAGAGACTGCTTCCTGGAGCACTAAAACCCTGGGAAACATTTACTTACCGTTTTGTCATCCACCTAAAATGTCTCCTAACCACCTAAGGCATAGTTCTGCGCTAAGGCAAAAAGCATTGCACCAAACCGACATTTTCCACAAGTGCATAATCACACCAAATGCACCATGATCCGAAAAAGCAATTCGGTTGCATTACTAAGCAACCGATTTAAACTTAAATCATTTTTTCCCATATCTCCTGTCGGATGCCGCCGCACACATGCAGAAGATATTCTTTCCTTTCCTTTTCGGTGCGAGTATGTCGGTCACTAAACCGATCGACAAGCAAATTAATAAATCATGCCTGGCCGCTTAAAAAGGGTAAATCAGGATAGCACCAGCGGAAATGCTGCACCAATTACCAAACGAAGGATGTACGATCGGTGTAGATGCGCGCACAGTCGCCGATCGTATAAACATCAAATATTCCCTTGTACCAAGTATTGCACAGCTGCAACCCTTTCGGTTGGTATTATCTGTGTTTGATTTTCCCCTAGGGAATCCAATGGTCCTCGGTTCGCAGACACAGGGACACACATCATGAGCGACCAAAAAGGGTAATCGTGTGTGTGTTTCGCGCCCTTCACCGCGACCAATGTGTGGAGAATCACCCACCATTGGTCAATGCTACGAAAGCCATATTGGCGATCATTGAGGAGGTCATTTGATTCCAGATATTTCGAAAGTTGACGCTTGATAAGAGATTCCATTACTTTGGAGAGAATAGAAGTCAGTGCTATGGGTCGATAAGAAGAAAGGAACGATTTGTCACCCTTTTTGGGAATTGGTCGAGTGTTCGCTGACTTCCATCTATTTGGGAAACGGTCAGTAGAATAAGACAAATGGAAGAGTTTCCGCACTCGCTGGTCATGCAAGAAATTGGCGCGTTGAATATACGCATTGCAGTCATTTCTAGCGCTATTAAATCTTTTCCGGTTTTCCTCAGTATTGTTTGATTTATACAACCGGAAGCTCAACTCTTTAACATTAATGGCTTCTCTGCACCCGGAATCGAACTGTTGATTAGAAGAAATTTAGCTGACACGTCACAGTGGTCTGAAATGCCCATGGGCGAAGAAACTTCAATTTTGTATTTGTTTGGGGGAGAGGTGAGAAACAGGTCCAGTGTGTTGGCGAAATGACCATATATATCTGGTACCCGTGTTGGCTCATTGACAAGTTGAGTTAACCTATTTGAATCAGCAAAAAGTTGGACATATTGACCTTCAGGTGTTGTGTGTCCGGAGTGACAAACTGTGGCGAGCGATGTAGATGTGCCAACGTATGGCACTGGTTCACTAAGGTTCCACCATACGTTCCTACGAACACACGTTCACAAACAAGTATCCATTAATCAACGTCAGCAAAACGGGCACCAGAGTGTTGTCCACACCGAACGATCGGCACCATAAGAAATGAAACAATAAGTAGATTTATTAATTTGCTTTAGTTCCACTGATTTATTTTCAGAGACTGTTTGCGATCAGATTTTATTCTAATATATGTACATATCTATATTTTTACAGTTAGTCACTACTTAGTCTTATTATTCATGTTTGACCGTATTTTAGTCTCAAGAATGATTGCAAATTTACTGCACTGTATTTGATTGGAATTTAGACCGTCTTTTTGTTTACTCCGAGCCGAATAAAATTAAGTTGGCCAACCGGCATTTACTTTACATAATCAAGTAGCACAGCACAAGCAGTTGTAATGCACCAAGAAAGGAAACAATCGACCCGAATGGCGAAATTTATGATTATTGTTCACTCGACTCGCGTGACGTGTGCGCTCTCAACATGGGATGGGAATTCACTCGCTGTGTCCGCATACCACGGTGGTTAATAAACGACTCGGTGCGTGTGGACCGGGTGGTGGTTGTGACTCGACTGACTAATGAATGGAAAGAGTCTATTCATCGCGTCGTGGCGGTTGAGTCATAGCTGAAATAAACTCACTTCCACTTACTAGGAATTTCGAGAAGGGTTGCTATGCCTGTATAGGGGATTGGGTTTCGGAAAATCGTTGCCGTATAAGCTAAGTTAAATTCCTCTGGCGCTATGTATACGAGGAATTTGTATTGGGTAGGATGGGAGCGGAAATGATTTTCGGGGAACTAACTGTTGCTTGGTTGCAAGCCAGGAAATAGTTCAGGCAGGAAGTGAGCCGGAATGATTTTCGGGGGAAATTAGAATTGCTTGATTGCAAGCAAGGAATATCATTGAGATAAGATATTAACCGAAGCAATTTCGGGGAACTGTATGCGGCTCGGTATAGTTGGTGGTGATGATTAATGTTCGGTTGTAGGTTTGAATATGGGTTTTATTACATCATATGCATTTCCGGGGAAATTAAGATTGCTTGGTCGCAAGGATGGAATATGACTTAAGTAAGGAATTGACCAAAGCAATTTTGGGAAAATATTTGCGGGGATGATTTAGATGGTATTCTGTGGCGGGTTTTGGAGTATGTTTTATTGCAAGGTTTGGAATGTATGCTATTGCGGATTTTGCATGGGGAGTTGGGTTAAGGTGGTGCGCTGTTAGCGGTCAAGGTTGATTATAATAGTGGGTTGGTTCTCCGTATGATGTAGAGAACCCCCACAAAGCCACTGAGAGTTATGCACATTAAAATGACTCACAATAACGATTTCAGTGTGCGGATATAGCGTCAAGATGCTATCGACAGAATCAGACAGAGCATCAAATTCGTTAAAGGGTGCGTCTCTATCCAAGTTTGGGCTTCTGTAAAGAAAGCAGTAATGTATGATATGGTTCCGAACGTGAAGTTCTAGCCAAGAGAAATTAAATTCTGGGTTGGAACAGAGCCCATACTGTGGCAGAAGGTAATAAGCAATATCATTGCGTATGTATGTGGCTATACCACGATGTGGAAAGAACAGAGGCACTAAGTTATATCCAAGTATATTAAATTGGAAATATCTGTATTAGTAATTACTTGGGTTTCGCTAAGTGCAAGGATAGTTGGTTTTTAGTTAGAGACGTAGGCAGACCCAGAAGAGAAATTGCATCTCAAGCCGCGAATGTTACACAAATCAACGCGAAATTCCCGCTCCATTGAAATGCCCCTACACAGAAAACCAGTACCACCTCGGGAAAGGATGCAAGTCGGGACCAGCAATATATAAGCGAAAGAAACCACTACAGGTGTTATGCCTTGTAGTAGGTGCCCCACTAGATCCGTGCCGAAATCCAGTTCACATACCTTCCATGACGAACATTATGCCATTCAGACACCAAAAATCTCCAAAGATTATAAATCAATCGAGAGTATCGACCAAAGCCTCAACACATATACATGAGGATATGTAATTCGTTGGGATTGTTAATGCTCTGATATAGGACCCTGATGATTATTTTTTTATCCACTTTTGGTCCGGCGTTGTTCACATGGGCTGTCTGTGGTTAATATATTACGTTCACCGCAGCACCAGAAACTTTACCACCAATTTTCTTTTTGTTAATTCCCATGTTCTCCCCCGCTTGGTAGAAACCTTGACGTGGTGCGGGGGCTTAAAGTACAATGAATCACTCAGGCTATGCTGACGGAAGCATATGCTTCCAGTAGGGTCACCCATGTCAGACAGGCTAGCGAGAAGTAACACACAAAGATCTACCATCCCTTATCCAGAGTGTTACGCGTCACCGTGCCCATTGGATGGTTTGCAGCCAGGGGTATACCGGCTGTATTATAACGGCGCCTCTCTGACACCGGGTCGAATCAGAGCTAAGCAGACCTTACCACATCAACACGGGGCTCTGATGTGACGGACTATTTGTAACCCCAAGTCTCGTGGGATCAAAAATGAATAATCAATATGCATAAAACAATCCCACGAGAAATCCGGTGGGCGTAGGTGTGATAAGCCGACACTACCATAAGGGAACAAATCATGAAGAAAACACCGACTCGGCAAAAAGAAGATGTCGGGAAAAACGGAAAAAGCGGGATATACGCGTCGGCACGTGGAATGTTCGAACGTTATATAAACCAGGCGCGATACAGACGGTCGTAGAAAACGCGAAACAATATAAAATGGACATCGTCGCGCTTCGGGAAGTTCGACTTCCACAACAAGTAATCGAAACCAACGGGTTTACACTGGTGTGCGGAGGTACCGATACACATAACCCCCGAACTGGCTTCATAATAAGCAAGAAGATTACGCCCCAAGTAACAGATATGCAATTTATTAATGACCGAATGTCGGTGCCAAAAATACAGGGCCCATGGTACAATAATGTATTTATAAACGTACACGCACCAACAGAATCTACCGACGAAGAAACGAAGGACACATTCTACGAGACCCTAGAGGAAGTATTTGATGGGATCTCATCATTCGATGTTAAAATCCTCCTCGGCGACCACAATGCGAAAATTGGAAAGGAAGATATCTTCCAACCAACAATAGGTAAAGACAGCCTACATGACGTTTCAAATGATAATGGTATTCGAATTATCACGTTCGCAGCGTCAAAAGATCTGGTAGTGAAGAGCACGATGTTCAAGCACAACCAAATCCATAAAGCCACATGGATATCACCCGACGGCGTAACGCGTAACCAAATAGACCACTTCCTCATAGACAAAAGGCACCACTCGAATATCCTTGACGTAAGATCATATAGAGGAGCAGATTGCGACTCCGATCACCTTCTAGTGATGGGCTAAATTAGAAGTCGGCTTGCAGCAAACCCACATGGACAGTCTCGGGAGATGAGAAAAAAGTTCGAGATTGATAAACTAAAAGACCTACGTAAAAGGGCGGAATATCAAGACGAACTAACGAATAGATTTAGCATCCTAGAGAATGACAGTAGTGAGGAAGAGGAAGCCAATAGTGTGGACACTAAATGGTCATCGATCAGAGACACAATCAAACAAACAGCCCAAGAGGTATTAGGATTTAAGAAAACAACTAAGTCCAAACCTTGGTTTGACGATGAGTGCAGGGCAAAGATCGAAGAACGTAAACGCCTCAGGATGATCCACTTAGAAGCATATGATGAAGTCAACGCAGTAAGATACGCGACAATTCGGAAAGAAACAACTAGACTTTTCAAACGCAAAAAAACGCGAATATGAGAAGACTCGGATCGAGAAAATCATAGAAAATGCCAGAGCAAAGAACAGCAGAGGTATGTATGCCGGCATAAATCCAATTATAAATGGCTATCGAGGGAAAGCCAAAATAATCCGAGATTCAAATGGCTGTCTGGTGACAGAAACTAAAAATATCGTGACAAGATGGAAACAGTACTTTGAAAACCTGCTCAATGTGCTCACCCATCAACCACAAATAAACGCACCAGACGTACATACAGCCGAGCCCCAGATCCCAGAGCCCTCTTTCGACGAAGTTGTAGATGCGATAAATCGGCTGAAAAACAACAAGGCCCCCGGAATCGATTGCATACCGGCAGAGCTTGTGAAGTATGGAGGATGGGCAACCGCTCGAAAGATCCACCAACTGGTTGAAATAATATGGGACAAGGAAGTCATTCCGGAAGAATGGAAAACCTCAATAGTCATCCCCATTTTCAAAAAAGGCGACAGATATTACTGCGAAAATTACAGAGGAATATCATTGCTCCCAATCACATACAAAATATTAACAAATATCATACTGGCTGAAATCACACCGTACGCAGAAGAAATATTGGGAGACTACCAATGCGGATTCCGTCGGAACCGGTCAACAAGCGACCAGATGCTCCCAATAAGGCAACTGCTGGAAAAGAAGTGGGAATACGGAGAGACGGTTCACCAACTGTTCGCGGACTTCAAAAAAGCCTACGACTCAGTCGCAAGTAAAAATTCTACCATATTGCGGTTGAGCTGGGGATCCCGAAAAAATATGCCGCCCTCATTCAAATTTGCATGAACGAAAACAAAAGGCGAGTTAGAATAGAAAACCACCTCTCAGAACCATTTGAAATCCGGGACGGACTAAAACAAGGGGATGACCTCTCACCATGCCTTTTTAACCTTGTCCTCGAGTATGTTATCAGAAAGGTACAAGACGACAACACGCCCGGATCATCCCTGAACGGGGTCACACAACCGCTCGCGTATGCGGATGACATCGCCGTTCTGGGCGATAATCTCGAAACTATAAGTAAAAACTGTGAAATCATCATGCAAGCAGCAGAAGAGGTGGGCCTAGAAATAAATGAAGACAAAACGAAATACATGATTACGACGAGAGCAGGTGGACCTCGGAGAACACATATAAACGTCAGGGGCAAGATATTTGAAAATGTCAAAGAATTTAAATATCTGGGAACGATACTGACGACCAGAAATGAAACGTCAAAGGAAATTAACAAGAGACTACATTCCGGCAACGCTAGTTGGCATGCAGCCAGTAAACTATTAAAATCCAAACTGCTATCACGTAATATAAAGCTCCGTGTCTATAGAACCATAATCATGCCGATTGCTCTATACGGATGCGAAACATGGGCTCTCACAAAACGGGAAGAGAACAAATTCCGCGTATTCGAGAATAAAGTTTTAAGAGGTATATTTGGCGGTAAATATGACGAGGAGTCAGGACAATGGAGGAAACTCCACAACCACGAATTGGATGAGCTATACCGCAAACCTACAATAGTGAGAGTGATCAAGTCGCGAAGATTAAGATGGGCCGGACACGTAGCGCGAATGGGCGATGATAGGACCGTGCATAGAATTCTTGACGGTAAACTAACGGGGAAGAGACCGACAGGACGGCCGCGACGGAGATGGGAGGACAATGTTAGAATGGACCTCGAGGAGATCGGATCGGATGATCGAACGTGGAAGGAGAGCGCACAGGACAGGAAACAGTGGCGGAGCCGAGTCGGTGAGGTCATGAACTTCCGGGTTCTTACAGGCCAGTAAATAATAATAATAATATTAATTCCCATGTTTTACGCCTTATAACTGACAACTGAATCGACCAATCGCAAAAATGTCAAGGAATTTTTAGTAGGCTAAAATGTTACCTTTCCAACGAGCACAAGTTTGAATTTGTTTTATAATTTTTTTTGGAAATTTATACGTTGCTATGGCAATCCAGCAAAAAAAAAAAAGAAGTGCATATTTTTTCTCCAAATTAATATTACCACACAGACTTATAGCGTTTGGACCATAGTGAGACTGATATATTCTCTGAAGATGTGTGATATTATTTTAAGAAATTGGAGCTGCTTGCACCCCACTAGACAATGTGATGTTATTCATCGCTTAACGTCAATTACATCTCTGAGCCGAACTTCTTTTTGCTACAGAATGGGAACATTTTGGAACTCCCTTCCGACCAGAGTGTTTCCATAGCGCTACAAATTGTAACTCCAGCAGGTATCCAGCTGCGGTTCAGGGCGTATTAATGTGTATGCTCGCCTTTCTTGAGCGAAGCATTAAATACGCTCGTAACGAGAGTTTCAAAAATATCTTCGAAATCATTCGCCCATAATAAATCAAACAATCCTCATCAACGTTAACTCGAAATACAAAAGTGTGCAATAATAACTTGGTATAGCAAATACTAACATCTGCAGGTTATGAGAAGAGGTGTCCGGGCACGAGTTGTTGTCTACCTGTTTACGAAGTCGAAAGTTTTTCAGAAATATTTACATGAAAAGAGGGAGACTCTACACTCGTAATTCGAGCGATGGAAAATTAAGCGAAATGCCGCGACGTTCGAAATATGTAACACGATTTTAAATAAATTCAAATAAGGAGTAAAGTAGTTAATAGGTTGGAAGGGAATAAAACATTCTTAGGGCAGTGCATTGAACAATAACTTGTTATTTTGAGTTCGCGCAAGCAAATAACAGAATATCAAAGTAAATAATGGATACACACAAGGAGAGCCAAAGAGGTAAGACCATCTCTTAGTCTTCACCAACAGTTGCAACCCAATAAATACTTCAAAAGTTGGCGCTGGATTCCTCAGGATTACGGCTCCGGGTGTTCTTTTCTATAGTTATAAATTAATGCATAATAATGTTAAGCAAGGACTATAAAAGTTATTTAGTATCTAATTTCTCTCTAATGGTCGACCAATTTGTCCTTGTTTCACATAATCCATTTGCTCCATTTGTATAAAGTTCTCAATCGTTCGCCGCCGTCTTTTCTGTAAGAAGGCCAGAATGGCGAAGACAACGCCATACGCTCGTCTCTCTATAATGAAACAATTTGTTTCCTAGGTGGGACAAATCAGGATCATAGGGAGAAGTGAACTACAACTGAAACCTCGCGTTAGACATCCTAAGAATTTCGGTACCCAGCAGAACTCGGTCGACACTGTCGACCATCACTCTTATATCTCTATCATAGACCTAATTTAAATATTTAACCACATTCCGCACAAGAACAAGAAATCCTTCCAGGAATCTGAATAACTAATCACAACTTCAACCGCATTACCACCAACAACACCTTGAATTTGGGTCTATTGAATTATTTATGAGAGCTGAGTTTGAAGACACCTTGACTTGCCACAACGAAAACCAGCCCAGCTAGTCCTTTTCAGTCCCCGTACAGGGCAAGTTATTGTATTAAAAAAGAACACATGTCCTGCTTTGTGACAGCCAGGACAATTTTCATGCGAATACATAGTTACAACCGGTGTGGTTAATCGATTAGCAATTAAGTGGAAAGTAAAGCTACCGAGATTGTGTATAACTACAATTGGGTATATCTCGCAGATTACCGGAGACTCGACTTTAAGCCCTGAGAATGATATCTGTCTGTTTGACAAACAGGACTGATTACCTATCTATATAATTTCGTGATACTAATCGGGACACCGAATGTGATAAGGGGTACATACGGGGGTTTTTTCTAAGCAGCTCTTCTCGTATGGATTTACGGATATGTATCGACTTCACCTTCACTCTAGATAATTATAGTCGTTAAAGTTCGATTAGTATTAACAAACCTGAAGGGATTGGGGTTGAGTATGTATCCGTCGCTTAGGTGTGATGTGTATTTTAGGGAAAAAAAGAAACCCGTAAGCGCTTATGGTTAATGATTCATTCATAGGGTTTTGTGAAGTAAGGTATAACCAGCACAATAAAAAATGACCACCAAAAGCCGACGAAAGAGACGACGACGTGTTAACTATGGTACTTGAGCTGCGTGGTTTCTACATGAATGCTCTGGTATACCGAAGCATTTTTATTTTAATTCTCTGTGTCCTTCATTACGATGTGTGGTATGTGTGTAGTCTCTCTAAAATATTATTGAGCCATCATTTGTTTGAATCCCACAGATCAACGTGTTAAGGTATATCAGTATACTGAACACAATGAACAAAAAAGTTCCGAACATATGAACATCGTTATGCCTAAACTGTTTCCAAACTCAGTACCAAATTGGCCACCAACCGTTATAAATGAGTACTCACATCGACTCACTTAAACGACTGTCAAGTAAAAACTACCCGTCCAAAATGGCTGACATTTTGGTGAGTAACTGTCAAAAGATACACATCTACATTCACTAGGTTTTATTGACGAGTTCGGCTATATTCTCTTGGGGCCGGAAACTTTTCAGCCCACCCTCGTAAGTAACAAACTAGAGAGCTTTAGAACTATCTTAACTACGCTTAAGCTAAGGTAACCAGGACAAATTAAGAAGACAGGAGTAGGGGCGAGATATGGGGGTTAGTTATTGTAAAGTGTAGAAACGACGCTTAAGATTAGTGGTGAGACTAAAGGGGTGGATATCATGGACCTGAACCGAGCCGAATAAATATAGGAAGGAATCCATTTCAGCAATCCAGGTTCGAAAACGAGGGCGGATAATAAAGATAGGACGAAATCCATTTCAGCAATCCAGTTTCGAAGCCAATGGCGGATAATTTGAAAAGGATTAGATTGTGACAGATTTTGTCAAATACTTTACTGAGGTCGGTCGAGACCATATCGACCTCGTAACCTCTAGTGCTGAGAATGTAAAGGAAGTAAACCCAAAAAGGTTGGTTGTAGTTGATCGGCCATTCAAGAAACCATGTTGCCTTGGTGAAATAAAAACTTTGCGCCGAAAACTAAGAGATTCGTATAGAATGCTTTCGACAATCTTCGTTAAGAGGCACAGTTTGGCGATGGGGCGGTCGTTCACGACATCGTTTTTAGGACCCTTCTTGTCTAAAGGAAGTTGTGGGGATAAAGGGTTAATATGTCAACATGGACACTAGTTCTGTCCTAACCCCGACAAATATCGATGTTAATCCGATGCACAATTGTCCGACTAATGAAAGGCACATGAAAATTCTTGTGTACTAGTTTTCTTTATTTATTGTATAAAATCGACGGATATTACACTAGCAGCTACTCGATAATACAACACTAAACAGATGATTACTTCCGTACAATGCTAGGTACATATAAAACTGTCCACAACAGCGACACTCAATCGTTAAGAAATTAATAAACTGCACAATGACATCCGCGACTCTATTATATTTTAAATAATCACTCACGACTCTTGCACACTCTACCGGTGGTTAAATTTGGTTCTTAACGCCTGGTGCATGTGCACACTTGGAATAAGAAATCGGACTCTCTGTAGCGTTTGTTTTCGCGATTAATATCTGACTGCCCGGAGCAATCGTCCTCCACATTCCTTGTAAAATCGAGGATCAGATGGTATGCCATCGAAGAACCAATCGGATCGTTGGATTAGGGATACAATGGCGATTGCCCTGGAAAATTCCAACTGAAAAATTCCTATAGAAACCATACCGGCTAGGAGGACACTCCCGCACCCTGGAAGTGGTGACGATGCCAATAATTACAGATGCGCACGGAACATACCAATGCACATCTGGTCGACTAGAAGTACGAGGTTGCGGCTGGCCGTAATGGCGGTCATAAATCATAGAAATAGTTTCCTATGATATTAACAGACACTCGAGGGTACTCTATTGTGTTTTTGTCTTTTCGGCCACCTAATTTGGATAGAAATTGCCGCCCGGACGAAAATCATATCTTCTGTCTACATTACTGGACAGAAACGTTTTATGGGTGGTGTGTAAGGGATAATAAGGCGACGGTGTTAGATTTTTCTGTGATGTTAAATTGGCAGAAGATCGCCCGCCATCGAGACTGATCTTTTATTATCCCACTCGTTATGTCCCATTACAGGCTATTCGACACCTGGTTTGCAGATGTGCAAGCCGGCCAATAGCCCAGCCAGTGTTTTGGGAGATAATGGGCATTGAAACAGTGTCTGGGTACACATTGTTCCGATCATCAGAACATCCTATCGGTCGATGTGGTGACATGTGTGTTGTTTAAAATAACACAAGGCTATTTGCAGGAAACCCACCATGGCTACACTGCATTAGAAGATAGTAAGATCGGCTGATGGATCTATGGCCAAAAAGGTAAACACATCCTGTCGAATCTAGGGAAAAGCTCCTCAGCTATTACGGGTATTTATGTCAGTTGTCCTGGGGGACAACCGAATTGTTCTCAGGTTTTTAGGGCGGTGATGAATGCTGTGGCGAGGTATTTTAATTTTGCCAAGGATTCGAATTAAGGGTAGCTAAGGAGTTTATAGGATTTTTATGGGGGTTAAGAATGGTGCGATGTTCTTCGGGCCCTGAAAAGCCCCACAAGGTTTTCCAAATGTGGGGGAATACGCCTTGAAAGAGTGAGAGATTAAATATCAGTGAGAGGGGAGCAGAGAGAATGGTTGAGCATTTCTTGAGGAGGATTGCAGGGTTTCCATCAAGGCCCGGTGTAAACTCGTCTTTGAGTTGCAGTAGCTTGGATTCAATTAAGGTCAGATCAAAGGAGTTATGGAGAAGGGGCCCGAGGGAAAAGTTAGGTAGATAGTTGAAGTATGACGGGTCAGTGGCAACGGAGTTATAAGTGAATGACTGATTGACGTGAGTGGCGAAGAAGTTAGCACTAGTAACAGGATCAGATGAGGTATGAGAGTTTAAGGTAAGCGATACGGGGTAACCACCGAAACTATTATTGATGAACTGGAAAAAGGTTTTGGGGTAATTTTTGAGATTGGTCTGCGTTTTGGTAAAGTAGTTGCGATAAAGGGTGTTGAAAAGTTCCGTGAATTGGAGGTAAAATCCTAGAAAGTTGGAGTAGTCGGGTATAGTTCGATTCCGAGAGAAAATGATCTATAACTTACTTCTTTTGTTACATAAGTTGTGATTGTACCATGTATAGGAAGAAGTTGATGTTCTTTGTCTAGAGTAGTGAACGAACAGGTAAATATAGTAAGTCGGGGCGATGAGCCGCTAGAATTATATGGACGAGTAGCTAGTTGGGTAGAGCTGAGATAGTAAAAGGACTTGGAAAATGACTGGTGTCATGGGTTAATGGAATGAATGGGCTTTGATGAAATTGGGCGATTTGTTTGATATTGTTGTGGCGAGGGGTGGTATGGGATGAGCAGGAAGAGTGCGGCTTTAGGGTTTTGAGGCGTTGAGAAGAGTGGGATTCGGTTTAAAAGAGAGTTTATTAGGGAGAAGTTTGAAGGAAAACTTCTTTTTACGAGAGAAGTTGTTGTTACCGGTTTTCCGTTTATTGGGGGAATCAGAGTTCTGTTGCTTAGGCCTGAAAGGGGTTAGTGTGGGTTTTAGGCGGCCAGTACGAAGGGTGCCGTCGAGACCGGGAGTATGCATTGGCAGGTTGATAGACTTAATGGTGGGAGTGGGATGGTAGTGGGGCGGGGCGTGATAGCGGGTTTGTAGAACCGGGTGTGTCGTGCTAAAAAGCTATGTCGTTGAGAAGTGTTGGGTGGGCATATTGTTGAATTACAGCTGTGGGAGAGGGGGGGGGGGGGGTGGGGGGCGTTTACAACTGGGGCTACTTTTATGAATGAGAGAAGTGTTGGTGTTAGTATCCTTTTTGAAAATGGAAAATTTACCCAGTTTAAGAGCGTCACCTGTCGGGTGATGGAATAGCTATTCATAGGGAAAGGGGATGTTAAAACAAATGAGTTGGAGGCCTGGCGTGGGATCTTATTCACGTTAATGATACTGATTGCGTAATTCTTTACGAAGAAGTTGGATACCCAGGAAGCAACAGCGTTTGTGGGAATGCCGGTGATAGTAAAAACAGAGAAGTTGTTTTTATATAATTTAGTGATCCTCCCATTCCACTCTTCAAGGGACCAAGTTGATCGAAGGCGATAAATAGAGGCGGCGGGGGTGGTCGGGGGAACAATGTTCGCAGGCGTAGTTTCAACCAAGGGGGGATACCCATCAGCCGTTAGACGAAAATTGAGGATCGGTGTATCGGTAAACATAAGATTTATATAAACAAATTTATACAAACAAGGATACTTAGTGTACTGCCGACCATGGATGGTGAGGTTAAATTTAGAATGGTGTTACGAAGAAGGTCCGAATCAAGCCAAGCGCTTAAAGTTCGATGCGAACGAGGAAGAATTAATTATTCCCCATAATGCTCATTATACTGGAACTGGAAACAAATTTTTAAAAAAAAATGGCACAAGAAACGAACTTTTCTAACATCGAAGACAGCATCAACAAAAACATTGTGCAAATCTCTCATCCCTCACAGAAGACCGTACTGGCCCGATCACAGGTGGCTCCAAAAGACCGGGATCGAGGTTTGAATTGGCGGCAAATAAATTCGTGAACACATCAGTTTTATCCTTTGAATTCGTTACTAACGTTCCACTGTCTGTCACCAACCGAGGGAAAGAGGAGGATGCGAATTTACCGCTGACAGTTTTTGCCATTGACCAGAAAGAGCGCGAACCAGTCGGGCACCGAGGAGATTATTGATCACCCTGTCGTTGTGAGCTTTCTTTGCGGGATCAATCGCCCGGTTGCACGCGTTTCTGATTCTAAGAAAACTCATTCTGTTAACATTGGTGGGATTGGAGCGCCATTGCTTAAAAGCTCTATTTTTTGCCGCTGTAATCTGCTCGCATTTTTTGTCAAACCACCGGTTATCAGATGAACTTCGTTCGTTAGAATGTGGAATATACATCTCCACCCCAGAAGAATAATCTCTGATACCGACTCCGCGCAAGCGTTAACATCGGACTCTCCAAAGCACACCTCCGACCATGGAAAGGATGTGAAGAAATCTCTCAAATCGTCCCAGTTAGCAGCCCCATACTTCTTTTCATGGCGAAGCAGTATAAGCCGGTTATTCGTTTGATATGCAAGTGCTTGCCCGACAGATACCAACCAGTGATCTGAGTTTCCCAGTGGCGCAGAAACCTCCACGGTATAAATACTCGGTTCGGATGTCAAAAACAAATCCAGGGTGTTCGCATAATCGCCTCGGGCATCCGGCACTCACGTTGGTTACCCCACGAGTTGAGTCAAGTTGTGGCTAACAGCAAACATCTCCGCCAGCCTCCCAGCCTCGTCGGTTCTGTTAGGATGTAACAACCAGCCGAAATGGTGCACATTAAAATCGCCAAGGACAACAATTTCAGAAGCTGGGTGGTTGACCTGTATCCAGTCGACGGAATGTGAAAGATGTTCGAAAAGTGTCGCCAGTTGTTCGTCATTCTGGGAGCGGTAAAGACAACAAAGAAATTTAACAGAATTCCTCAGTACGACCCTCAACCATATGATGTCCATATTATTGGGTTCCTCCATCCTCTGGCAAGCCAGGTCGGACCGCGCGAAAACGCAGACTCCGCCCTTAAAACGGAATCTCGAATGTAAGCCGTATCATGAGCAACGAAGATATGTCGAAACAGTTGACGAATCGATCTGGGTCTCAGTTAGGGAAAGCATATCATGTTTCTTTGTATGCAAATATTGGTGGACGGCGTTTACATTCGTATTGGTGAAACCGATACCCCTGATGTTACAAAATGCCGTCACCAGTCGAGCGTGGGCAGAGTCTCGAAAGCGAGCCCGGGTATGCGATGACAAACCTCTTAAAGTTCGATTATTTATCATGATATCTGCATGATGTTCCCCCTGACATAGTCTCCCCCGGAGCTCCGAATGGGAGACTAGTTTACCACCGGAATTCTTTATATCAGAAGGTACCATCATGAGTTATCTCCGTGTCAGTTCGGGCCATCAGTCACACATCCGAAACACCGTCGAATATTTCTCTCGACGATATCGCGGAATGTACAGCGTGACGGGGTAGTGTCTCACCTTGGGATCGACTACCACTTAAACCAACCTTTTCTCGAGCCGGTTCATCAGCCAAGCTCCGAAAAATTGCCAGGGATTTCTCCCGAACATTTCACGGAGCCTAAAGCTTGAGGGGGTGGTATTTCACGGGGCGACAGGGCGTTGGGACCCCGGCTACCACTCGGCCTTTAGTCACCTCTTACGACAAGCCGGCATAGCTGTGAGTATATTCTAACGGCCTACTCACAGGGCAAAATCCTAAGTGCAATTAAATAAAAGTTAGAACTGAAATAAGACAGGTGCGTTTTATTTTTAATGTGTCTTAAGTGTGGGATGAATATACAAGTGCTACATATGCATTTGAATAACATGACGCTCGGCTATATAATTTAAGGGATTCGCTGTACGAAGGATGTTTGGGGCCAATTGCAAGGCTATTTGCGGTTTCTGTCATTAAGCAGATGCTCTACTAAAAACACGCGAATTCCTGCGTCGTCAGTTTGAGGGACCACGAAAGGTTCTCCCATGATACAGACGACTATTAACTGAAACCTACTGATCTGTAATCGAAGTTGTTCAAGCTCAGTTTGCATCTCAGTGATTGCCTTGTTTAGAGAAGGTTCCTGTCACACCAGATGGATACGAACCGTAGCGATTTGCTCAGAATGGTGTAATGTTGTCATCCGTTGATTATTGTGAACCGTTGCGGTCTGTGTCATAGAACTTTGTCCTGCGCCTATAATCTCGTCTCCAGTAAGAGGGTGTTGGTTAAGCGACAACTCCGTTCGAAACATGAAAATATCTCGAACGTTCTGTGGGATATTCTTAAAGAAATAATTCAAAAAATATTAAAGTTTCAGTCCCTAAACCCTTCTTTCCTATAGTAGTCACCATATTTAACCATGTCTTGAGTCAGACAATGGTCTACTAACGATTTCTTTAAATTCTGAAAAGGAGTTAATCAAAGGTGGAGATATTACTAAATGTTCGACGTGAGTGAATCGTTGTTGAAAAGAATTTGGTTCCCTCATCACTGGAACCTTCATATCTGAAAGTATTCTCTAACTATGAAGACCTAAATTTTGAATTCTGACAATCGCATTATATTTTCAACTTTGTGTTCAAGTATACTTCAAAAATCCTGTTATTACCCTTAATTACTAATTTGCTAAATTACTACATTGAATTCTATTAGGTAGTGACTTCAATACATGAAATGGAGTTGGGGTGACTTTCAAACTGGGTTTATAAAACAGATCAAAAACTTACGAAGCGACATTTGATTGATTTTTTAGATTAATACATTCGGCGTCTTTTAAAAGTCCGCCGAATTTCCTAAACGAATTATTGAATAACGAAGGGAGGAGGTCAAACTGTGATATACTTCAACTGTCATGAAATATGTATCTACATAAAAGAACACCCGACAGATTGACGACAGGATAAATTTTTCATCCACGCTTCGTTTGATGCAAAGGTTTTCCAGCAACATCCGAGAAGCTTTCAGCTTATTTGTTTATTATTCATCTGGTCAAACTGAAAATGGAGCACACATAATCCACGATGGCGCATATAAAGGACGAGTATGACTTTACGATGGCACATCAACTATTGGTATGTTTCGATTAGTATTCAAGTCAAATTCTTCTCTCAGAATTCAAATTTATTACCCCGACTAAAGCTTCACACAACCCTCACCCTGTATTAACATTGTACACACTGACCGAATAAAGAGGCATTAGAAATAAAAGACGCTTTATTTAAACGCACGAGTACCAACAGATTCATCTCATATTTTACCAGCCAAACAGAAACATCGGAATCTATTAAGTTCTCTAACAACTCCGTTAAACAGAGAGTAGACAAACCAACAGGAGTGGCTCACAATATACCTCACAGGACAAACAGCTCCGGGACAGACATGACTTCAAATTATAATTACTAAAGAACATGTTTCCCAAGGTAAGATATGACAGTATCAATTATACGACGTAACACATACGTAGACATATCAGGCAGCTAGGACAGCAAAACATCATGGTTGGCCAGGAAACGATAACAAGTCCTGGAATTAACTTTGAAAGTAGTACTACCAAAGGTTGTCAGGTTGTCTCTCAACTGGTCAACAGCTGTCGGGTTTGAGGATACTATGCATAAGCTTGGTTCAAAGTACGTATGTAGGCCAAAGTAATTTGTTACCCAGAATGTGATAAGGGACGCAGTTTTCATATGACGATGGTGTGTCAATGGAACACCACTGGGATAAGCTCGGTTTTGGCTTGACCGAAAAGTCATTTAATTCAGTTTGTTTTAAATGTAATTAATGTAAGTTGGCAACTAGCGAAGGGATTGGGATCTCCTGGTGAAATGCCAGCTCTTGGCCAGCTGTGGTTACGTTTGACGAATTAATAACTGTGCTAGCTGTAGGTAATTTGGTTAAAATGATTTATTAGCTTCTGAAAAGCTGCATACGTGTTTAGCAACGCAGCAGTGTTTTGTTATCACTCAAACTGTCCTTGAGTTGATGATAGATATTTAATTGTCAATATTACGTGCTCAATCAAATATAATCGGGCAAGTTATATTTTGAACGAAACCTCAAATGTGTTTATGTAAACGGCGCAGGTTATGAAAGCTTTCAGAGTAATGCCACAAACTTACTTTATTCTCGAGTCATGATTAACCTGTTTCAGAGATAAGTATTTACTAAACTTTGTAAAAATGATAAGGATTCATTATATATTAATACATTTACCACAATCTTTTGCATATTACATCGATCTTGTTTTTAGTCTGACATCTCATGTAGAATAGTTATTAAGAAGTAAGGATCAAAAGTGATTATAGTGCATAAAGGTGATCATTTTCAAAAACGTTTTTTGGTGGTGATGGAAATCAAATATTTCCATTGAATCCTCACTTTTTTGCATTTGAGATACCTGCACATTGATGCTGAAATTGATTGAGGTGAGAAAAAGTTTGCGATTACCAAGGTTGAGGTGGTACAGTGCAACAGTGAAACTGTTGAAACTGCTGACGGCCTATTTAAACGGCTTATTGATTTCCAAGAAACTACCGGAGTCTTTAAGAGAAACCACGCAGCGAATCTAAGGCAACATCGGAAATAATAAATAACACAGCCAAGATGATCTTCGACGAGTTCACGATAAGTGACATTGTACAACATATCTAGTCAATAAATCCCTCTACGGCTTACTCCGAGCTGCACGGAGGTGGAATAATTACATATGCAAAGCGCTTAAAAAAGACGGATAGATCTCAATTAAGGCCGGATCGTGCATCTTCGTATAAGCCGCAGGGTTACTGTAACAGTCGTTGAACGGACTACATCGATCGTCGCTCATCAACAAAAAAATATTAAAAGTATTGTTCGCGTGTGTGTCTGTGCGCGTGTATGTATATATATATGTATGTATGTATATATATATATATATATATATATATATAAATATATATATATTTATATATATATATATTTATATATATATATTTATATATATATATATATATATATATATATATATATATATATTTATTTATATATTTATATATTTATATATATATGTATGCATGTATGTATATATATACATATATATATATATATATATATATATATATATATATATATATATATATATATATATATATATATATATATATACGAGAGTGGGCTGAAAAGTTTCCGACCCCAACGTGAAGATAGCAGCACTCGTCAATAAAACCTAGTGAATGTAGTTGTGCATCTTTTGACAGTTACTCCCCAAAAGTTCAGCCGTTCATTTTTCATTTTTAAAACATTTTTTTTTTTATTTTTATATTCTTAGTTTCTAAATTATATGCTAGACACAAAATGCTTAAATTCTAGCTTAATTATCTTATATAATAACTTACTGGTCCTTCGCAGACGCTCTAAGCTAAACATTACTTAACATTTGTATAATTTGCCTTTCGGCGACAGAACTTTGTGACAGTACTTATAATTATTTGAAAGACAAAGAAAAATTTGAAAAACTTTGACAATTTTTTTTGTTTTTTTTTTCTTAAAATATAACTTACCTAACTTACATTTTTTTTTTTTTTTTTTAAATTAATTTTATGTAAAAGCACTTAACCTAACTTACCTTAAATCTTATACTACCCTAATTCTAGAAAAGCTAAGTCTATGTAAGCTAGCTGATGATAGTATGATTCTATACCGACTTTGGTATCCAGGTCTTTATATGCCATTCAACCACCAGAACTGTTGACGCTGTTTAATACTATCGTCCCGGTCTCTGTGGGAGATAGCCCTACTGATGCGCAGGAGCTCTTCTTCGGTGCGCATCACTTCCCGGTTGTACCACAATCGCCCGTCTACAGATGATCTACTTACATGATAGATCAGCGGAATTCCGGATCTATCCTGTATAAGCCCTTTCATGTCCAAGTCAAGGAACGCCTCTGGAGGAATAAAGCCGTTGCGACGCACGCTCTCATAGTACAGAGTGTTTGGATAATAGGCCCCGAAAATTAGGTCATTGGACGAGCTTATTGCTCTCGCAATATGTCCTCTGATTAATTTAATCATAAAGTTATCCACCCTATTTATGTACGCTTCATTATATAAAGTCTCATTTGAATAATACTTTTTATAGTCCGATTCCGGTGTCCGATATAATCTGAGACAACTTCTGAGACACTTACTTTCGAACACCCGAATCTTTTCCATCAAATTTGGACCTATGTTAAACCATACTGGACAACCATATATGAGCATTGGCCTGATTAGCGTCATGTAGCATATGACTTTTACCCTGCTGTCGAGTTGGCTACTGTGAAATAGCCTCCTTGTCATAGCAAAAGTTTTCCTCGCTTTGATCAAAGCAGCCTCTACATGTCTCTTGAAATACAGATATTGATCTAGCCAGATGCCCAGGTATTTAACTAAACTCTTGGTTTCCAGTTTATCTCCATGCGGTCCCACGATAACTAGCTTTCGCCAGTTTTTCCTTGTGTCGTACGTGGCTTTATATAATGGAGTTCTGAATAGGATGGCTTCACATATCTGGAAGTTGATCTTAAGTTTCCAGTAGTCGCAATAGCGCTGCACGTTGTTGAAATCTCGCTGTATTAAACTATTTATGATCTCAACTTTCGGAGAAAATTTCAGCCGTTTTGGATGCGATGTGAGCCGATGTGTGTTTTTGTGAAAATGGACGAAATTGAGTATCGATTGTTTTTGAAAGGCAATACACCTACGCAAATCAAAGATCAGTTGGACTCTTTGTATGTGGATGCAACCAGCGAATTCGCAGTGAACGCAACAATGTCAGCAACTAGCTGACATTATTTTATTTCTGGTTGTCAAGGTGACAAAGTAAACAAAGTTTGTGTAATTTTGTCCTTCTTGGTTAACTGTTTGGCGACTCCAGTTCGCATTTTTAATTCAATCCAAAGAATTCAAAACCATCAAATAAATAAAGGCGAGTTTAACTATTGCAACCAACCCCAAATTATTGTTTCTTCTTTTTGGGAATATTATTTAAGGAGAGTTGCTGCTACAATTGAGGATTGGAGTTGGAATTCGAGGTATTCGGTTCACTTTTCCTTGTAATAATTCAATTGGTTTCAGACATCATTGTTGCGGACGCCATTGCTTTGGGACATGCAGCCCCTCTGGTTTGTGACCACATCTGGATATTCCCCAACGACATTCATCGGTCGGCGAAACCCAAATACGTGTCGCCCCTGCCCAACCCAAGTACACGTCAGGTGACATCACTGTTCCTGACGCCAGACCCACAACAAAAAAGGAACCTGTGGCGGTTCCGCCAAACCCCACTGTCTACTTACCGTAAAACCCCCATTATTACAACCCAATCTACAAAAATTTCTGCTAATGCAACAGCCACAAACAAATTTCCCTGCATATACACCTGCTAGCAAGGGATTTGTTTCGTCCACCAACCAATTAGCACATTTCCACATCGTATCGTCGTCTCTTTGTTTAGCCGCACATGTTCCAATAAAGATCCCATTAGCATCCGACGATTTCGGTTTTATTTGCCGTACCGAAATCGTATCCTAGGAATGCACTTAATGCCCCTTTCTTTGTTCTAGACACACACACCACTGCACTGAAAGAGTGCATATCTGTGGCGGCCACACCCTTAAGAGAAAAATGTCTCTTCCTCCTCCATATCTCACCCTTAATTGAGGATGGAATTCAAGTCAGAGTGCTATCCTCGGAGAGTCTCATTTCTTCTGCCGACCGCACTGATCGTGCTAGCTCCTGCAGCCCCGTGACGGCGCGGGGATGCATATATTCCGCATCAAAAAGCCGAGTGTAAAGTAAATAGAATTTGTCGTGAGTTATCGCTTAAAAGTAATACCATAGAATTATTAATTACGTCCCGTGTAATCGAGTGGAAAGTCCACGTTTAGTGAGTTAAGTAACCCTAATTGAAAACAATAAAAATCAGTTGTAATAAATAAAATCAGTGTCATTTTACTTTCTTTGTTGGTGCATATCTTGTGGCGAAGTTTCGTTTCTTGTTGGCGTTTTCTTCGGTACAAACCTTTATTGACGATACGGTTGGCGGAACTTTATCTTATAGTGACGATGGTGGAAGGAAGTGATTCAGCGTTGTACGCCCGCGCCCCATACTTCCCTGCCACAAACCATTGTTCGTGGAAGGTGTATTCAACGCTTGTTGGACATACATTTTGACTCAGCGTTGCGGCCTCGCATGCCATAGGCCGCATCCCATCGGAAGATCCCGTCCATCGACAGAACACTCGTCGTCATCAATACATCCATCACCAATTCAGGGTGGGCGGCCTCCACATCAATAGAAGTCCAAGACCTTGGGCCTCCGTCCCCTGGAACAAATGGCTTCGCCAATGATTGGCGAATGCAGCTGCGAGCAGTCACCACCAAGTCAGCGGAAAAGGAGCTTCACAACTCCCCAGTGAATGAGAATCAGCAGGCCGCCGATCGGAGTGCCGCCTGCCCAGAGACGGAATCGCATCCTATTCCAGAAAGTGAGCATCAACAGGCCGCTGACCGAAGTGCCGCCTGTCCAAGGCTTAATCCGGCCCACGTCCCGATGCTCCGCGCAACGCCGAAGCCCTCACAGAAACTGATGCCGCGCACGTGTTGTGGGGAACAAGATCACATGGCCGTTCCTCGTGGGTTGCGAACTTACAACTCCGACCCAGAGGAGCTGGTCCACCGTGAACCAATGCATTCCACGAATACGCCATCAACTGTTCCAGCAACAGTACCCACTCCCAATGTCCGCAATGACCGTGACAAAATATAGAGTCCGGTTAATAGCCAGTCGTATCAGCAACATCAATTGCAACAGTCACAACTACAGCAGCAGCACCAACGTTCATCAGGTAATGGCCTAGGAGCAGGACAAACGCATTTGTCATTCACCAACCTATCGGTGATGCCATCCGACCCCGCCAATTCTAATTCGTTCCAATACTCGGATGGAAATCTTCCATCAACCGATGGGCTCGCAGAAACTGCCAGTAATAAATGCAACATAACCGAGACACCGGGTGGCCAACCTCCGGCCAATTACAATCTTCAAGGACGACCGCTACTGCGTGTAGCCAACCCAACAGGGATAGAAGCGAGCCATGCCCCGCTTGGCGGGCGGCGCTCCCCAGCATCAAGGGATCAACTGAATCCCAACCAACCAGCACGTCTCTCCGTAATCCAGCCGAGGCGATACTTCATTCAGCCCGGTAGGAACTGGGTCCGCGCCTTTCATTCCGCCGGGACCCGCGGACGGTGCCATGAAAGACGTCGCACGAGATTAAACGTTGCGGCCTCACATGACAAAGGCCGCACCCCGTCGGCAGCTACCTTCGGACGGGCGCCAATGGACGCAGCATTTATCACTGCCACTGGTCTCGAGGCAGTACTTCCAACCACCAGCCATTACGTGGTCATTGATCGTGGGTTGCGAACTTACAACTCCAATCCAGATCAAATGGTTAGTTCTGCCACCAAAGGTACCGGACACCAGCGACTGAACTCTCGTCGTCACCAATCCTTTATCCGTCACCAATTCATGGCGGACGGCACTCTCCAGACCTCCGCATTACCAGAAGACCAAGGACCTGTGCCTCCGTCCCCTAGAACAAAAGGGTTCGCCAATGATTCGCAATCGTTTTTCAAAGAATGCAGCGTTTCGCTTTGGTCATTTGGGGGTAGAAGAAGCTACTGCCACTCTCTATAAGGAGATCTACTATGCCGTCGCCCTATATGTCCCCTATTCTCGTCACAAGTCATCGGTTTCATCGCCGCCATGGTACAACCGCCCACTCCACGCTCTTAGGCACAAGAGCAATAACTTATGGAACATTTTCTTCAAAACGCGTTCCTTCCAAAACTACTCCAACTATTTTGGTTCCTTTTATAAATTTACCGAGCTCTACAACCGCCTCTACACCAACTACCTCACAAAACCACAATCTAATTTGTACAATAACCCCAAATCTTTTTGCTACTTCATAAATTACAAACGTAAATCCGACGCCTATCCTAACTCCCTTTATTATGGCGCGACTACTTCAACCGACCCCCTAACTATTGCCAATCTATTCGCTTCGTTCTTCAATATCCTTCACAGCCATCTCCTTCGAACCCAATCCGTCTCATATCAAAGACTTGCCCGAATTCTCCCTCGGCCCCTTCACCCCTCAAATTATTCAGCGTCACGTACTTGAGGAGAAATTAAACGTTCTCAACGACGAGTTCAGCCCTGGGCCTGATGGACTCCCAGCTGTATTTTTAAAGAAATGTTCCACTTCTCTTCCCCCCCCCGATATCAAAGACATTCAAGCTATCCCTTTCCCTAGTATTTGGAAATCCTCCTATGTCACCCGCATATTTAAAAAGGGTCCTAAAAACGATATAAGCAACTACCGTCCCATCACTAAACTGTCTCATATCTCGAAACTGTTCGAGGGAATTTTTTACAACGTGTTATCTTTCCGTTGTAAATCCATCATCTCATCCAACCATGGCTTCCTTTCGGGCAGGTCGACCACAACGAATCTGATCGAGTTCTCATCCCATACTCTCCGTTCGTTAGAGGATGGCAACGAAGTCGAGGTAATCAGCACCGATTTCAGCAAGGCCCTTGACAAAATCTCCCATAATCTCATCCTTTTTAAGCTGTTCTCCCTTGGTTTCGAACCCCTATTGATCAAGTGGTTATCTTCTTATCTGAAAGATCGATCCAACCGTGTCAAATTCAGATCCTCCCTATCCAATCCTTTTCTTCCCACGTCAGGGGGTCCGCAAGGCAGTCATCTAGGTCCCCTCCTATTTATCCATACCATCAATGATGTTGACTCCATTATTAAATACTCATCTATCTCCCTCTATGCGGGCGACGCCAAACTTTACAAAACGGTCATCTCTCCTCTCGACTCCTCACTTCTCTAAGCGGACCTCTACAGCTTCTCAACTTGGTGCCGTAATAACTGCCTTGAACTCAACGTTGTCAAATGTCACTCCATCACCTTCTCCCACAAACGCCCCCTGCCCCCCCACCCTACTTCCCGCTGACCCAGCAGATATCGTCTGTACCCTCGATACGGGACCTCGGGATTTTATTTGACAGGGAGCTTAGCTTCATCCCGCATATTGATGATATTATTCTTAAGGCCAACCCTGTCCTTGGGTTTGTGAAACGCTAGTCTAAAGAATTCTCTAATCCTTACGTTTCCCGTTCTCTCTACATAGCCTTTGTCCGCCCCCTTCTTGAATATGCCAGTCAGGTCTGGTCTCCACACTACTCGTTCCATGTACGCAGAATCGAAAGTGTGCAACGTCGTTTTCTGCATTTTGTCCTCCGCGGACTGAACTGGACGAATCCGCGGATTCTCCCCGCATACACTAGCCGGCTGTATCTGATCAACTTATATACTTGAGGAGCGCAGAACTCATGCCGATATCCTTTTCGTTCACCGTCTCCTTTCAGGCACAACCAACTGTCCAAGCTTGCTCTCCATCATTGCACTTCACACTAACCCCCGTAACCTGCGAAACCCTCATCTCTTCTATCAGCCCACCCACCACACTTCTTACGGCTCTAATGAACCCATTTCGCGAATGCTGCGGCGGGCAAACTCCTACCCTACCTCCTTCGATTTCAACTTTAGCTCTACTGCTCTCAAACTTCATCTCCTCTCTTTCCCCTCCTGACCACGCCCACTTCCCGTCTACACTCTTACATCCTGTACTAAGCCAGGTGAATGAATGAGTGATAATTGATGGATAACCTAGTAACCAACCCGCCAAACCCTTTTTTTTTTTAACCATAGTTTATATTCTTATATATAGTTTTAAGATAGTTGTTAAGTTTTATCCCTTGTACTGAGCTGAATATATGAGGGTTCTGCCCCCTTAAACTAAACTAAACTAAATTCCTTTTGTACATACCTGTGTATGTGTCCAGTGCGAATCCGCAACAATACCAATGCAAAAGAGGATCGCAAGCGGTAGACCACTTCTCGTACAAAAATGTACGCTTGGGAATAGTTCCTGTACAAAAAAAGTACAGGCTTGGGCACAAAATAAAGCTCAAGTGAAAAGTATGTATGAGTATTCTTTTCAACCCTTTCTATTTCCCCTTCTCGGAACACACTTTTGTTTATGCATTCTGAGAACAATCCAAGCATCAAAAAAAAAGGTCATGTGGTCATCCTTCTTGTTTCGCCTTTCGTTGCAAGCGAAACCAAATCAACCCCTAAATTACCAAGCTCTCCTTTGCAATTTTCCCATTCCTCCTGGGTTCATTGACTGCTAAGTAAATTCGCAAGAATTTATTCATCTTTAATGGGAGGGGAAATGGAAAAGTAAGGACGAGTGTGCGATCGGAAATGTGCGACTGGGGAGAGTACCTGTTGTTGGGCAAAGTCAGGAGTGGTGAGTAAGAAGTGGTTAGCAGTCAGTCGTAAGCTGTTCGCCTTGGCGGTCATAAAAGTAAAGTGGTTGATCATGAGTTGCTGTCGTGTATGTGAAACCAAATGTAAATGGATTTAGATAAATAATTGTAAGTCAAAAGTAGAAACAAATTCTATAAACCAAATATTGAATATTAATTAAATTAAAACGAAATAAAAGGTGAAATAAAAGGAAAAAAGCTACAATTGTTTTTCGTACCATTATTCGCAAGTTGTGGTCATCTAAACCACCACATCAAACAACAGCCACATGAGTACAACTATTTCGTATCTTTATTGTGCAAAAAAATATAGCAACATATGTAAAGAATTTTTTTCTTTTTCTTCATTTATTAAATAATCCTTGTAAAGAAGTAAATTTTGTCCCCTTCAAAGTAATTTTATTCCGATATAAAAGATTTTGCCCAAGCAGCTTCAGAAATTTTGTTTTTATCTCTTGTAGCAAAACATTATTCTTTCATGGCTCTATTAGGCTTGCTAATAGAAAGAAGTCAGGGGAACATACGTCTGTCAAATACGCTTGATGAGAAAAAACAACCGTTTCATTTTTCACGAACAAACACAGAAGTGTGAACGAAAGTCAAAAATCGTCGAATACACTAAACTACGTATAATCCTTTCGACTGTCAGAAATAAACTAAGCATTCAAAATGGCTGTAATTGCTTACAACGTGTGTGTAGTGCTCCAGAAAGCCCTACCATCGATATCCCCCCATATACACTCCCACATTCATATCATCATATCCAATCCAAATAATTTTAATCGTCCCCGTCGATATCAGCACGCGAAGGCATGTAGGAATGGGGGAAAAAGGTGGTAGAGCTTTTTAGAGCACTACAAAATTAATAAATAATAGTACAGTTTTTGTTTTCCAAAACTCCGAGTATAACGCTTTGCCCTCGGTGCGAGGGGGAATGCCGTTTGTGCTCGTTAAATACTATATGTGTACCAACAAGATGATTTTTCTATTCTTCTTCTTTTTTTTTTTTAATTCTAATTAAGGATTGCGTAGAGTTAAAAAATTGTCGTTAATTTTTAAACACACTTCGAATGTGCGTAGACACGACAGATAAAATGCATCTTAACTAATGAATGTTGCATTGTTCAGCGCGAAACTCTTCTATCATTGCAAGTATCCGGCACAAAATTTCAATATCGCTTCGCAATACAATTTAACCTGAGATCTAAATTGAGTGCGAGAAAAAGATTGCCATTGTACTATCCCCCTTTTAAATAGGTTACTAGGTGGGTTGTCCTCGAGTGGAAATGATGAACAAAAAGCGGTATTATATTTAATATAATAACCAAAATAGTAATAATAATAAATATGTTTGTGGTAAACTGTTTAAAATAAAAACACATATTAAAGAATTAATTAAGGAATTGAAATAATGAACTAGAAAGAAAAAAAAGTACTTTTGTAACCTCACTCAGTGGTGATAATATTTATTTAAAAACAATGTGAAATTTGATCACAGCAACTTGAAATTGTGACTTTTAATTAAAATCCATTCGAGCCACAACAGAAGTTAAACATGCCATGTCTACCAAAGCCATTGCTATTACGTTAGTAGAGACCAACATTCCCAGTGGTCCACCAACCCCATCGGCAATTTAGAAGTCAGACAAGCAGTCAATCAATCAAGTGGATATCAATCATTGACGACAATTTATTTCATGAACCTCACGCAACCCTTTCTCTCAATTACAGGGTTCCATTTACCCACCACGGTTCAACGTTCAACCAAATTAAAATAATGAATTTTTCCTGGTGACTGATGGATCACTAATAAAGCTATTTTCCTTTGCAACTAACGTAACTTGGATAATTAACCAGTAAAATACCGGCACGGTGCAAGATTTCGCAATTAAGGACTCCAAAGTTCAACACTGAGTACCGCCGGCAAGTTTCGCGTACTCTGATATGTTGTTTCTCATTAAGCTGACGAGTCCTGCGGATTTTCTAGAGAACAATGTTGTAGCTCCACTTCATTTTACCCCTCGGCATGGTTAAAGTTTATTTCACATGTTCACACGGATACCAAAAAGAACAAGTAAAAGGTACTTACCTGTGCACGAACGGCTGCGAAGTGGATTTGCTTGGCTCTCAAATCGAACTTTTTCATTGAAAGATCTTCTTGTAGTTCGTTAACTTTGTTATAAAGTTGGCCTTCGATGCCGCGCATCTGCGTCCGATTTAATGAATCAACGGAGTCCTTGGAAAGTAATAATAACAATATGAACAATAATTGAGAGATGATTAATTAAAAGGGATGAACTGTTGAGAGTCCTCCTCAGTTCTACCTGTAACTGACGTATTTGCATCTCCAGATCTGCTGCTTCACGTTTGAGGGAATCCAAAGCCGGACGCAATTGTAGGGCTGAGTATCTTTCGAAAACTAGTTCATCCCGGAGTACTGGTGTCATGTCCTGAAATATGGAATACTTTATAATTGCTTGTGTCAACACAATAGATTGCAAACCAGACGTTGGTTGCTTAAGCTTACATTGTACTCGCTTACGTCGTCTGTTTCGCCTGGTGGCTGAGGTGGAGCGAATGGACGTTTAGGAACTTTCTGCGAAGTTACCGGCAGGGGCAGGACTCGAATAAAATTGGATAGATCCTGTTGAGGCGATACTACCGTGCACTGGGACGTCAGGTTTGAGTAGCGCTTGGCTTGTTCCGATGCCTGCGGATAGAAAAAAATGTTGAAAACTAAAAAGACTTCTGTTTTCAAATTGACAACCAAAAATCCGTTAAATGCAAACCTGCACTTTGAAATTACAAGATAGAAAAATGGTATAGCTGTAAAGTCTCACTCCTACTAAGGCAAATGAACTTTTTAATAGAATGGTATCTGGCGGAACTCAACGGAACTTTGACAAGACCAGAAAGAAGTGAAAACAAAAGTTCAACAGTTGGTAAATAGAAAAAAAAAAGTGCTCTGTCTTTCTAATTATCTAACTTCGTACACATTTTAAATGGCCGAAGCAGCAAGCGGACTATCAAGAGGAATATCGAATAATGGTGAATTAACGACATAAGTTGCTGTCACTAATGTGGTCAAAGAATTTATTCCTTTTTGTGTAATATGACAATGTTCCTGCTGGGTTCTCCTTTTCGAAAAAAAAGGAAGGTATTAGACATTGTTCGACTTTTCTTCTGGTACAATTAATTATGCCAGGGAATAAATAGAACCACAATACAATAGTCTAGAAAAGTTTCGTAGTTATTCTTTTAGGCGATATTTTCCATTGTCATTACTGTCCATGAATGATGGTGTGTGTAGTTCGTCTTTTCGTTAACAGGGCTTCATTCATTTGTGCACCTAACCATATATCTTGTTACGATCGACGTACTGCCCTTCAAACATAGCTATGATAAGCTTTGTATATCGAAAAAATGTTGGCTAATAATTTGATTGGGGATAATGGGTTCACCTCAACGGTTTTTTTTTTTTTTTTTTGATTATGCTCATGCATCGGAGAAGGGTATTATTGTAGTGATATGGTGTTGCCGACGAGTCTAACGAGACGACCGGATACCTTTACAAATATATTGTACATTTTTCCAGGACTAACAGTGTTTCCGAAACTTTAATGTTCTTCACCACCCCCCCCCCCCCCCCCCCCATCGCGTTGAGCTGAGTCACATCCTAAAATCTCACATGCCAAGTCCCTGTATTTATCCACCATCGTACATTATGCTATTTAACAATTACAAAACATTAGCAGAGGACGCTGTTTCTAAATAGGAAAACAGTTTTTCCCATCATCAAATTCCTTTTCGCATTCCGATGTAAAATTGTTCCCAAGCCAATGTTCCCCTTTCCATATGCTAAAGTACAGGCTATTCCACTTATGAATAGTTTCAACATCCGGTGGAAAGTGTGCATGAGTATACTTTTCAACCCTCTCCATTTCACCTCTTCGCAAGGTGCATCGTAACTCTGCACTCGAAGAATTGCCCAAGCCTCTAAACGAGCATAAGCAGTATACCCTTTGGTTTTGCTCTCCGTTGCTAGCGAAACCAAATCAACCCCTAACACAAACTGCTCTCCTCGACAATTTTCTCAATTTTTTTTCTGGGTTGATTGACTGCAGAATGAATTCGCGAGAATTTATTGCCATGTAATGGGTGGAGAAATGGGAAAATTGGAATGAGTTAGCGATCGGGAATGGGCGAATAGTATAAAAGAGCGCGAATGGACAGAGAACCCGTTGGGGATGGTATTGAAAGCGTCCGCGGCGCAAGCTCTCGTTTATTGTTGAAAATAAAGTAATGTGAATTGGAGAAACTAAATCGTAAACTCAAGACAAATGTGAATAACAGAAACTATATATTTAAAGTATAAAGTAATGTGAATTAAAGAAACTAAATCTTAAATTCAAATAAAATTGTAATACAAAGTCTGGACTAAAGTGACGAGTATTTAAATTTAATAAGAGTAACAGACAGAAAATTATTGAATTGAATGATGCTGAACAAAAGCCCACTAAATTCGCAGAAAGTATTCACCCGTGGGAATTCATAAGGACACCCAAGATAAAAAACGGTCCTAGGATCTGAACGAAATCATGGACAAGTCGAGCAATCGAGGTCTTACATCTTTATTACATCTTTATTATTGTGTAAAATAACCAATAACACGCATCCTATTTAAATACAACAAACATTCCCACATAAAACCTAAGGATCCGCGAAGATACGGCTAAGTATCACAAAAACATTGATAGCAATACAATGTACGAGAGTTCGAAAAATAGTACTAGGAGAAACAATACAAATGTTCACCTAAAAATAAATGATAAGAGATGGGAGCCGTTACCCAGAACCGACAAAGTTTGAGTTGTCACACAAGGATTACAACACAAAGAAGGAAGTGCATCCATCACGAGCTGATTCGAAAGGCGAACCCAGAACAGCACAGTAGCTATAGAACTACAATAGGCCAGGAAACCTCATGATCTGGAAACACATGATCAGCGAGAGACCTGTGGCGGTTCCGCCAAACCCCACGGTTCACTTACCTGAAAAACCCCCATAACTACATCCCAATTGGCATAAGTTTTCACTAATGCAAGCGCATTAATACCTTAAGTGCTTTACGCATCTAGGTTATCAAATGTATAATCTAAAAGTCCCTGTATAAGAAAACTTACCTTTCATGCATCTCCTCGCATATAATTCCCTGTAAGATTTCTTTTCTACCTTTTCAGGAATCCCAAAACCTATTCGGTACCTTCGGTTGCCAGGCAAATTCCAACTTTCCCACACCCGCACCGCAATCTCCACCCAGCATAAACATTTCCTACCACAAGGACATTAATGCTTTCAACGCATTATATGAAAATTCCTGAAAGATTCTGTTCACACATCTGATGCATCATTAAAATTCGCTGGAAAATAATTCATTGGCATACATGTATTATAAGTAGGAAATCTATTCCGGCACCATTGTTTGCCAAGCAATTTTGTTCCTCATGTGCACTCTTATCTTCCCACATGCACGCATCTTGCAGACCCTTTGTCCAAGGGACAAAAGCAATACGTTCATCTAGCGTCTAGTGTCATAAAACCGATAAATTCCTACGCACGTAAACATGCATAATATCCATCCAATGATTTGTTTTCCCACTAACAAACAATCTCCAATTCCTTTCTCTGCCGCAACGAATTTCCCTGCATATACAAATACAGGCAAGGTATTCATTTTGGCCACCGACCCAAGATACGATATACAATTCTCATTGTATAAAGTATTGTAGTACATTCGCACCTCTTTCGAATGTCTGTTGGTATATTTACACAAGGGCATCACTCATCTAAGACTTTTATGATGCCCTCGTGTCATCTTTTCTCTTACCACATTTCTTCGAAGTATCGTCGTCTATTTATTTAGACGCGACGTACTTCATAGACAACGATCTCATCGATCCCTTTGTCCTTTCCTGCTTTCCTTGCCTGCTTTGTTTTGCCATTGCCTCCGCGCATGAGTCAGCAACACAGATCTGAACGATCACACACATACGACCATGATCTTCATTACGAGATCTGGTTTCCTATTCCACCAAGAGAGACTTTACGTTTCTCTGGTGATAAGTAAATACATATCCTTAGTGGAGAGGATATCTAGCACCACACCACAAACTCACCCCAAACAAAGGTTTTATCGTTGAGTCTAATTCCATCCGCCGACCACCGTGGTCGTTGCCGCTCCCGCTCCTCGTCAAGCGGAGGACGCGAAAATTCCCGGAATCGTGTGAGTAGTTAAGTAAAAATGTATAAAAATCAATTTAATGTATTAATAATAAGTTTACTCGGAGTATAAAAACACTAACGTATTTAATAGTGACAGTTATCAAATAAATAAACAGAACGTAACTAACAATAAGCAAATAGTGTGTTTTACTTTTCTCCCCGTTGTGAACAAAAGGTGGAGTTTTGCTCTTTTGTCGGCGGAACAGTGGAGAACCATTGGTGAACGACGTTTCTATCTATTCTACGGTGTTTTCTGTCTCATTCGGTTGTATTCGTCGGAACTTTAGTGACAGTCGGATGGGGATAGGAGTGAACCGAGTGCCCGTGTTTGGCACAATACTCCTAATCCCCACAGACCTGCAAACATTGTAGCCAGGACTGGACAACTGGAAGTAGAGACTCACATTCAAGTACAAATTGGAAACTATTTATCAGATTCACCATGACGGGTTCGTCTCACCAAGACTGCAAAAAGCTCTGCAGAATGCGATATCGTGACCGTTTCGCGGAAAAGGAGCCAATATTGCGGTCATTCACAATATTGATGCACTGATAAAGCGGGGAATACAAAATAGTCCCATCCTACGATTGGCAGACAAACTGGTTTTTTAAAACGCTAAAAAAATATGAGGCACTACTCGTATAACTGACCCACTTATCCACAACAGTGTTGGTGTTAATAATAACACCAATAGGGGAAACATCATCGGAAAGACCTTTGAAAATAATCACACCCGGATTCCAATGCAATCATTATTTCAGAGTTCCACAAGCAATTAGACTATATCAACGAGCCAATTGTTGTTTTCAATCCAGCAAACAATGGATACTTTGATAACGCAACTGATAATGTTCATGGAATCGCCACACCAGATTCCCCTTCAAAACAGAGTTAAAAGTCGAAACATAAGAAGTCGCCCCGTATCGATGATATGTTGTACCATACCTTGCGAATGCTTTTAGCCTTATTCTTTATAAATCTTTCCATTTAGTTCATCCATGCCTACAACATGGGGTACTTTCCGCATGCTTGGAAGCGTGCTGCTGTTTGTCCAATAGCTTAAGTTGGCAAACCAACACCTCACATTACTACGCACTGACCCCAGGTGTGTAGTACATTATACCAATTCTTTTGAAACATTGCTTTTCAAGTTCGAGTGACTAGAAAGCTATCCCGAATGTTCCACGCCACCGCAGGCGTACCACAGAGCTCAATTTTAGACCCCATCCTATTTAATATCTCATCATCATCATCATCATCATCATCATCATCATCATCATCATCATCATCATCATCATCATCATCATCATCATCATCATCATCATCATCATCATCATCATCATCATCATCATCATCATCATCATCATCATCATCATCATCATCATCATCATCATCGGCACTACAACCGGGAGCCGGTCTTGGCCTTATTTAGCAAGTCCTGAGGATTGTTAAATTTTCCATAATGATTTGTTTTTTCCGGGCAAGGTCATTAGTCTTGCACCAGAGGCTCCCCGAGGGGGAATATCTACACAACAGCTATTCCTCGGCCTACGATTGGGAGAGTAAGGCAAATATAATATCTGGTTAACGTCGTAATGTACACATCATCCGTAAGCCCTACATACACAACAAGCCATCTCAACCGTCACTTCGATGAACTTTCCCGATTTCACACTCGATGGAAAATCCGACATAACCCAATTAAGGCAGTTGCCATATTTCTAAGTAGTAAATTTCTGAAATCCAAACTGCTATTACTTAATATAAAGCCCCGTGTTAATAGAACCATAATCATGCCGATTGCTCTATACGGATGCGAAACATGGACTCTCACAAAACGGGAAGAAAACAAATTCCGCGTGCTCGACTATAAAGTTTTAAGGAGTATGTTTGGCGGTAAATATGACGAAGACGCAGGACAATGGAGGAAACTCCACAACCACGAATTGGAAGAGCTATACCGCAAACCTACAATAATGAGAGTGTGCAGGTCGCTAAGCTTAAGATGGGCCGGATATGTGGCGAGAATGGGCAACGATAGGACCATGCGCAGCATTCGTGACAATAGACCAACGAGAAAGAGACCGATAGGACAGCCGCGACGGAGATAGAAGGACAATGTTGGGTCTGATCTTGGGGAAATCGGGTCATATGGTCAAGCGTGGAAGGAGAGTGCAGATCCCAGGGAACGATGGAACTCCCGAGTCAGTGAGGTCATGAACTTCCGGGTTGTTATAGGCCAATAACTAATAATAATAATAAGTAAACACTCCCCACCTACTTCTCGATATTCACAGAATATTCGAATGCAAATAGGAGATACTGCAATTTGCCTGCAAGATAGAATGAAATATCTTGGAGTAATTTATATTCCAAAAATGAATTTCTTCAAATATATGATCCACATCCTTCAAAGAGCCATAGGTCGATCAAGCCCACTGCAATACATCTTCAAGTGAAGTAAGTTAACACCAAAGTTAAACCCGTGTGCTATAGGCTAGTCCGCTGGGGAATATCGTACATGTACATCTTCAGACTAAGTGGAAAGACTTCGAGGATTTGATTTCTTCGGATCCAACAGCCACAATACTTCCTTGACTACCCGCCAAGTAGTGAACCAATGCATGCAGCGACATCGTGAGAAAGGTTGGCGCAAGACTAATAACCTTGCCCGGAAAAACAAACTATTATGGAAAATTTAACATGCCTCGGGTGTGGTCCGGATATAATACGACGACCACGGAAACGAGGATGGTTAAACGATTTGAGAATTTTCTCATGGAACGACCGCTCGCTATACAGAGCTTGAGCTCCACGGCAGATAGCCGATACCCTGACCGAATATAAGGCTGACATAACAGCATTACAAGAAATAAGATGTTGTGGTGTTATTCAAAGAAACGAGTATTACATATATTATAGCTGTCATGCAAAACAGCATGTGCTTGGGGTAGGCTTTCTAGTCAGGTAAAAACTGAAGCTTGCCGTTATTAGTTTTAATGCAATAGACGAAAGGCTATGCACTCTTCGCGTGCGGGATAAGTTTAAGAACATAAACCTCATAACCGTTCATGGAACTACAAACGATTCCCCTGACGATGAAAAAGAAGAATTCTACGAGAGCATCCAATGGGCCTTCAATGACTTCCCAAGGTACGATGTGAAAATCGCTCTTGGTGATTTTAACGCCAAAATAAGTCGGGAGCCGGTTTTCAGGCACGGCACCGGTTCCCATAGTTTGCATGAAAACACTAATGGCAATGGACTACGAATCATCGAACTGGCAGCATCAAAGAACTTGGTCCTTGCGAGTACCATGTTTCCGCGTAAAGATATCCACAAACCCACCTGAGTATCACCAACTGAAGCCACTCGCAATCAAATTGGCCACGTGTTTATAGATCGCCGCCACTCATCGAGCCTGATGACGGTAGGAACGTACCGAGCTGCCAACGTCGACTCGGATCACTATCTTGTTGGTACAGTTTTCCGAGGGTGGTTTACCTTACAGAGACCTAATGCATACGGGGGTCAGGTTCGGATCAACAAGGCTGCTATACGCAATGAGAACACCAGTAACACCCTTCCTTTGGTCATACGTTAAGACTCGCCGCCGAAGAGCTCGACGGAGGGAGAGTAATTCCTGGGGCCAGAATGCCGGGCGTAGAAGAAAAATGGACCTGCCTTAAGAATACTATCATTAGTACTGCCAACTCCATCTTGGAGTAGAGATGGGAGAGACTGGTTTGATGATGAGTGCAAACTAGCGACTGAACCTAAGAATGCTGCATTCCGGGCAACGCAGCAGTCTCATAGGACGGGGGTACGCGAGGAGAAATACAACGAGATCAGATCTGAAAAAACGCTTCACAGACAAAAGAAAAGTGCCTGGAAAAAAAGCCATATCTGTGAAATAGAGAAAAGTAGAGAGAAAGGTCCGCACCAGCAGCGGAAGTTCTACCAAATAATTCGCAGTATGACGTGGTACACACCACGCTGCACTTACTGCAAGGATAAAGGGGGTAATCTGATCACCGATCGTGAAGGCAATCTGAAGCGATGGGAAGTGCACTTCAATGAATTGCTAAATGGTCAAGCTCACGGAAGAATTGTGGGGTCCACCAACGCAAGATTAAGACCAACTTCTGCCCCCTTCGAGCATTAATGAAACAGTAACTGCCATAAGACAGCTCAAATCACATAAAGTCTCTGAAGCTGATGGCATACAAGCTGAGCTGATCAAACAAGGAGCAACAGCGTTACATCACACAATTTATCAGATCGTGGTGTACGTATGGGAGCAAGAGAAGATGCCAAAAGATTGGCGTCGGGGAATATTTGCCCCATACATAAGAAGGGAGATATCACAGTGTGTAGCAAATATAGGGGTATAAAATTGCTGATTACTGCCTAAAAGATAGTCTCTTCTATGCTACAAGATCGGATAGACCCATACGCTAAAGTCATCAATGGTCGGTATCAGTGTGGCTTCATCCTGGGCAATTCAGCGATCGATCAGATATTCACACTTAGGCAGGCGATGGAAAAATGTTAGGAATTTAAGATTCCATTATATCATACATTTATAGACTTTATGGCCGCCCACGACAGCATAACCAGGGAAGAACCATACAATGCCATGGTTCGGCATTCCAAACAAATTGATACGACTTTGTAGGTTGACCATGACCAACGTAACTAGTCAAGTAACAATATCGGGATTGCTGTCCAAACCAATAAACATCTTTAATGGGCTCCGACAAGGGGACGGTCTGTCCTGCCTCCTCTTCAACCTGGCGATGGAGAAAGCAATCCGCGACTCTTGCGTCACATTTAGAAGGACTATTATCACCAAGTCCAGCCAGATACTTGCCTACGCAGATGACATCGACATCATCGGTAGAACCGAATCGACTGTACAAGACTCCTTCACCCAGATCGAGCAGGCGACACAAAAACTGGGACTACACATTAATGAGGCAAAATCTAAGTACATGGTGGCAACTTCTGCGAAGAGAAGACCTAACGTTGGTCAAACTATCAGGATAGTGGAGCACGAATTTGAAGTAGTGCAATCCTGTAACTACCTTGGGTCAATAGTATCAGCCGATAACAATATGGAAGAAAAAAATACGCGAACGGCTGATAAAATCCAACAAAGCCTACTATGGTCTATCAAGGCTTTTTAAATCCCGAAATTTATCCAGAACATCCAAGCTACTACCGTACAAGACCATGGTCTTCTCAGTACTCATGTATGGATCCGAGACCTGGGTGCTCAATAAAAGGCGATCTGAACTCTTAGCCGCGTTCGAAAGGAAGGTCTTAAGGAGAATTGTTGGCCCCGTATGTGAGGGAGGACGATTCCGGCGACGCAACAACCATGAGTACGCAATCTACCTTGAAGCTAATGTTGTAAGAAAAATCAAGCTCGGTAGACCCCGGTAATCGGGAAACCGAGCTCCAATGAGCGAAGAGGAGCTTGCCTGGAAAGCCCCGGAGACAGCGCGAGAGACGTTGTCTGCGATGGAGGGATGGCGTCGACCAGGACGCCCAGAGCCTGGGAGTGCCAAACTGGATGACAGCGGATCGAAATCAGGAGATATTTGTTAAATAAGGCCAAAATTGGATCCCGGTTGTAGTGCCGATGTTGATGGTGATGATGGTAAATAGAAAGGTGGGGTGAAATTTGCAAAAGTTACAAAAGGACTGCGCATGAGCATTTTTCGTTGACTCTTGTTGTTTTCAAATCCGCGAGAAAAAACTCGCTTGGTTTTAAATTGATACCTTTGGTGTTTTAAATACGTGGTCCGGAAATAGACTATATTGTGTTGTTAGATTGGTTATTCGACATAGTGAAAAAATGAACGTGTGCGAGTGTCAGTTTTAAATAATTAAATATTAAGAATAATAACTTAATGTGTTAAAAGAAAAGTCAATAAATGCAGTGAACATTTTCGTGTTAGGTATCATATATATATATATACATATATATATATATATATATATATATATATATATATATATATATATATATATATATATATATATATATATATATATTCACGTACAAGTAATTTACAGTGGACTCCGTAGGAAAAGAAATTTCAGACATAGTTGCACATCGGGAGAATTCTTGGTTTTTCTTTCTTTCTTTCTCCGTCTCGCCCGAACAAGAAAAATCCCTCGACTTAACTTTCTCCACTCATTACGCTTTCCTAATAACGTCCCAACGCCTGCGCCGTATTTCACCCAACCATTATTCTACTTTTGCCCCGTCGGGGAGCCTCTGGCGCAAGATTTATGACCTTGCCCTGAAAAAGCAAATCATTATGGAAAATTTAACAACCCTCAGGACTTGCTAAATAAGGCCAAAACCGGTTCCCGGTTGTAGTGCCGATGATGATAATTATTCTACTTTGTAGTTAGTCCCATCCCTGAAATAATCTTTGGAACCAGCCGGTTGTAGTGCCGATGATGATAATTATTCTACTTTGTAGTTAGTCCCATCCCTGAAATAATCTTTGGAACCAGCAGGTCGTTTCACCGCGCTCCACTTGTATAGACGCCCCTCGTTAAAAACACACAACACACAATCCTCCACAGGTAAACAGAAGTTTACTACTACAATCACGTCTTCCGCATGAAGCGGCACACTCGCCTGCTCCGACGTTCTCTCCATCGGTCATTCCTCGCTCCATCGTTCGCACATGAAGTTGATCGTAACAAAGTTACTAAGGAAGGAGTAATGCGGCATTTATAACAGATACACACACAATATACAAGCAAACAGTGAAGAACACCGAAAGGAAATGCGAATAAGCAAAAGCATCAGAGCCGTATACCATAGCGATAACATAACAAGGCCACATCAGTTCAGTGTACTTGAGTATAGAAATCGAATTCTTACACGCGGCAGTAGTCTGATGTGTTGAGCATTGGTTCAATTTTTATAGATTCTAACTGTCATAGTGTCAGTTCGAATCACAGGTTCTTCACTATGGTCGCAAACGCTATAAATCTACTTTCGCAAAAACGGGCTTAGAGACTTATTCTACACACTATAAAATATCAAAAAATAAAAAAATAAAAAATCGATTTTTTAAAACTTCTTGATGAGAACCTCCACTGAAAGCAACGTAAAACTGGGACAATTTTTCGAAAAGATATCAAATATCCGACTTCTCAAAAGCTTAAAGCGAATCCTCTTTGTTGAATACAAAACTCGAGTGAATCGAAGAAGACCCAATGTCACTCTTTCCATGTCTCCTGATTTTTTGGGGTTTGTCCATAATTTGAATCAACTCAACACTAAGTGCTTATATGTGTAACATTTAATCCACATTCACAATGGTAGGATCATGGACAAGATTATAATCCGATAAACAACAGGCCAGACTTTGTGCCGTACAAGGGAACGTTCTTTTCAAAATACGAGTATCCTCGATAACGACAGATCCTGAACAGAATCATCAACATTTTAGATACGTCCTTTCTCGTGTTGATTGAAATGGGATTACTTCTCCCAGAAGTAAATGTGCCCGCATCCGTTTATATGTGAAAACCAGTATATTCACTTACACAAAAACCAGTTCTAATACCTGTCCGGTGATTACTTACCTTGTTCGCTATTGCATCTGCACCCTGCAGGATGGATTCGGCTATAATACTGCTTAGGTCATTGTGTATCTCTTCTAATTCCTGCATCAGTTGTGGCACCGTCTCGCAATGGTACGTCTCAAGCATAGCGTTTGTCGCGTGTAATTGTTGCACGTACGCATTATGAGAGTCAATATATTCGCTCAGTGACAGCTGGGTCGGATTTTGCCTGTGGGCCATGTAGCACTGCTTGTAGTCCAGACGGCACTGCAGCAATGAACAAAGTACTCAATGGGAGAAATCACAGACATGATGGGGCTTTGAACAACCCTTACTTACCTTCGATAGTTTATCCTCAGTCTTTGCGATAATCGTTTCAAAGGATTCCCTGTGTGTGAAGTTTTTCCTGCTTTGAACTTTACGATAAAAGGATTTATCAAGCATCGGACGTGACACCTAAAACGAAATGACAATAAAAAAGCGTATGAACTGAAAGGAAACACTTAAGGCATATTTTATTGATCGTTAACGAAGACATTGATGATATGTGAATCTGATACCGGTGCGTGGAATGTACAAGGGGTAGATTTCGTTGGAAACAACCCTATCCACCGGTTCAGAACAATCATAAAATTCATTAGAATTACTTAGCACTAATATTAAAGTTACTTTCGTTCTTAAATCAACTCAATGCCGAAGAGAGGGAATAACAGTAAGTGGAATATTTTACTTACATATTTTTAAATAGAAATTCTCATTGACTTTTGATGCTAATGAATATCTACTTTAATCTATCGTCAAGTAAAAGATATCTAGACACAATATAATTAATTAGGGTAATTGACTTAATGCAAAATATCAAGGGTTTTGCTTTAATATTCAGGGGGTCGTGGAAGGACCTGCTTGAAGGGTCATTGTTATACATTCTTCGTAAATATTCAAAGTGGTTTAAGTCTAATTCGATGATTGACTTAATTAGTTTAATGATTGGCCAATCCATTAACGTGTCCGCAACATGCCATTACTTCTTGTTGTCATAAGCAACATAATGTACGTAGATTACCTTTGACATATAAAGAACTAGCAAAGTCCATGAATGAAAAAGGAATGCTCTGCCTTTGTTATTGTTTAATCTGTTGAATGGCAACACCTCGGGTAACCGTAGCCCCATGGTCACCTTATTACAGCTCAAACACCTTGAAAGATATGCCCTGACTTTGGGTAAGTGCATAAAAGGTGTCCTTTTTAATGCAATAGTCCCTGGACAAGATTGGGTACACTTAAGACACTCAGGACCTTAAGTGGGAAAATTCACCCAATAAATAATAAAGAAAAAAAAAACTCAAAAGTTTGAAATAAAGAAAAAATAATCTTCTTCGTAACAACTTGGTTGTCCATTCCCAGTTGTGTCATTCAGTTGAGTGTCAACAATCTTCTCACCGGCGATAACTTGAATAGTCCCAAAATGGTTCACTTATTCGACACTTCACATACAGACAAAAAAGCACACAAAAACCACACAGGGTACTGAAGAAAGTAAAATATTGACCTTGAAGTCATTTGGACTTCATGACTTCAGAAAAACAAGGTTTCCCACTTTCAATCTCCCGGCAGATTGTGTTATCTACCGCTCCTTAGGACGCGTATAAGCTCCCACAAGGATATTGGACACATCTTTTTGGGGTCCTTTTGTCGTGTCTTCGTTCTTTTTTCATCTGTAAAATTTTGAAGGTGCCTCTTAGCAAAAACATATGAAACATGACCTTTATTTGTCCCAGATCCAGGATGACACAGGACACCAAATTAAAAAGCATAAAATAAAATATTTATGGACCTAGATAAACAAGAACGGAAAGAAAATTATATTCGTATTAGGCTATCGTTTGTCTTACCTGTCGGGAGAGGACACTTGCCACGTCATTTGATGCCTGAACGTCGTTTTCGACTTCCTGAAGAAATTGCTCCCATGCTTGGAAAATACTTGAATGGCAGGCCGGTCTAAAGGTGATTTTGTTGTTGATGCGTTAGAGGGATATATAAAAGGATATAGGAGAAAATTAAATATTTGAAAAGATTGAAGGTGGCAGATATCCTTGTGTTGCGATTGACAAGGGTTACCTTTCTTTTCGTAGATCTCCATTTTTCTTTCGGTAGTTGGACACCAGGGTTTGAAGTGCGGTTGCATGTTCTTCATATAAACGGGAAAGGGTGTCAGTGAAATCCGATACTAAAAAATAGAAGAAAAACACAATTACAATACAAATGTGAGACAACTTCCTTTCAATTTTGAAATTACAGTATAACTGATCCCCAAATGGGGTACGCAAACTGACAATAAAACTCCCAATGTTCTAAATGTCAAAAGTACGCAGTTAAGAAGTATTATGAGCGCTCATATCACAAAAGGTATAATGTTATCTATCGTTACATCATTCACGTATCCTAGAGACCATGTCATGAATCGAAATCCTTAATTAAGAACCAGAGTTAAGCCCAAAAACGACATTTATTTGAGTGTGCCACCCGAAACTCATGGAAGTGTTAACTGGAATCACATTTGATTTGATCGTTGAATGAATTGAATATCAACCTTCGTAAAGGATAAAGTTCGAAATAGCATTCATATGTGAACTTGGGGACAAAGCCTGGCGCAGGAAATTGGATCAATACAAATGAGTTTTTGAATTGTGAGGACAAATGAATAACGAGCTGTGGTAACCGGGAAAGTAACGTATCCTAATCACAATCTCAAGGGATGTGTTCAACAAAAAAAAAATCGAATGCCAACTTTCACAAAGAAACACAAACGACGCCGGGACCGCCCTGGATACCGAAATACGTAACTGAATGAAATGAAAATTATATAATCCGAATTGAGATGTTATGGTAAGAAAGGAAAGTATATCGCAACCCGCATACGAAGATGTCATATTCCCATGTTTCTTTTATTATTTAATATTCAACAAAGGATTTTGCTTATATGATTTGACGGTTCCATTCTCTATTCATCGGAGTCGTAGTATGTATGGAACTATATTACATCCCTCGGTCTTTCAAGTGGTCAGCATGGGTAGGGTATCACTGTCAATTTCCTTAATTATAAGGAGAGAGATAAATCCGTTATCAGTTAGTGTAATCAAAAAGTCGTAAAGTAACCAAAGGAGGGCAATATATTATTATGCGTTTGTTACCTACGTAGAGGTTTCCTGATTTGATCGGAAAAAATCCGTGACCATCTATCGAAGTTTCGTCGATGGCTCCCGTCTATGGTGATTTAAAACATGCACGACACACGAACGCGCAAACCATAGTGGGGTACATAGTACTGATATCGAAGAATCGAAAAAATCATCTAAGTCATACACCATAGCAATTAACATAGCAACCCGCAGTGGTTTGATACGTTCATGCTTCACTTTTCACAATCTTCTGCGTACGTCAATTCCCCGATGTGATCAAGACTCTTCCATAATAAACCAGGACTTAACCTTATTCCGTCGCTCCGTATACAAAGTTAATCATCAGATAGTTAATGAGGAGGGAGGAACATGGCGTTTCATACAGTGACGCACGAACATTGTTAGATGAGCGAAGTAGATATGTGGTGATTCTCCCGAACGCCATCATCCATTAACCCATCATACGAGGTAGAAAACCCCCATTTGGGGCAATCAAACTAATATAACAAACAAGTACCGTGGCAGTTCCATTGAACGCCACTACTTACCTTGCAGGTATACAAGGTAACAGCTCCCCGAAATATATTAAAAGCCTGTACTTACCTTCTGCACGATACCTGCAAAATACAAGAAAAAACCTGCGAAGCATTAAGTCGCGCTGATGTGAAACTCCAGCGGCATCAAATGCTACATCCGTCAAGGCAATTTGGTTTAATAACAACCAACCAATATTGCCTGTGCAATATTTATGCGATATCCTCTCGCACACCAGCAGAAAAAGGTATTTTGCCTTAACAAAGATGCCCACATCGAACGATCGATACATGAGGGCATCCGGCTGGCGCCCCAGCAGTCGAATTCGCAAATAGACAATTACTATTAGAGTTCGACTGCGAGGTTACACCAACAACACGCACACGACCAGCATCACGCTACTCGTAGCCACTGATCGTGTAAACATTGCAACCCTTTTGCCGTCGAGATGCTCGCACCTGTTGCGAATTTAGAAGGGGGAATTATGCAATGTCTGCATGTTCGCGGACGCACACGATGAGTAGCAAAAGCAACCATCGTGTGTACATTCCAACCCCGTTTGCGTTGAACTTCAACGCAAAAGGGATATCTTACCATATTTGGTCATGAAATCGATGATCAAGTGTGTGGGATACGAATAGCATCAGCAAACGAGAAAAAGTTTAGTCCGAACTAGCTCACCGGTGGAGGTTGTACTATTCAACACTTTATACGTAACCCAAAAGGATATTGTGCTTGCTTTGAACAATTATAAAGTTGAACCAAAAGGATATTGTGCTTGCTTTGAACAGTTATTAAGTTAAATCAAAAGGATATTGTGCTTGCTTTGAACGATTTTTAAGTTAAACCAGAATGATGTTGTGCTTGATCTGAACAATTATTAAGTTAAACCAAAAGGATATTGTGCTTTCTTTGAACAATTATTAAGTTAAATCAAAATGATATTGTGCTTGTTCCGAACAATTTATTATATTAACTGAAATCGTATTGTGCTTCCTTTGAACAATTATTAAGTAAAATCAAAAATGAAAAATAGAATTGCATATTTAATCAAAAGGATTAGTGACAATAAAGAGCACCCATTTAAATTGAATCTAGTGTTTCACTCCCTTTTTGGTTCATTGTTACGGCGAGTGGCGTAATTTTGTAAAAAGAGCACTCTGGACTTAAGAGCGAGGTCATTTTCGTGAACCGGTACCAGCGACGGTACATGACGAAATTCACTTGGAGAAATAGCACCAGCATAGATACACTCCATCCCATTTCGCGATGAATTATATAACATATATTTGAATATATATATATATATATATATATATATATATATATATATATATATATATATATATATATATCATCATCATCATCATCGGCACTACAACCGGGAACCGGTCTTGGCCTTATTTAGCAAGTCCTGAGGCTTGTTAAATTTTCCATAATGATTTATTTTGTCTGGGCAAGGTCGTTAGTCTTGCGCCAGGGGCGCCCCGACGGGGAATCGAACCCCGGTCTCCCGGGTGACAGGCGGGTATACTAATATATATATATATATATATATATATATATATAGGAGACAAACTTTATTAGAGTATAGGTCTACGTCGGTATGCTGAAGAGTAACGCAGCATGCTTGCAGAACGCGAATGAAATGACCTTGAGAAGTGTGCCTTGCGGCAAATGAAAGTAACACCCCCTCGAATACGCATGCGCAAGCTAAGGTGGAACGTACATAGAGAGTCTTGCGAGAGACTGAAGTATGACGTTGTGTTCTAATACTATGCCAACGCGACATAAACAGCCTGCTGCAGTCGAATTTTTAACTGCTGAAAAACTGACTCCTACTGAAATCCACAATCGTTTAAAGGCTGTTTATGGCACCGAAGCTGTTGATAGGTGTTCTATAAATCGATAGACAACAATCATCGCATGTCTTTTCATATTTCGGGATCTGCCTCTCAAGGCAGCAGTATAAGCAAACACAAACGCAATTAGCATCCAATGAGATTCGGCTTGTTTGCTTAGCCGAATTCACTTCTCATGGATGCACATTATGCTGGTACCACCAACGATCTTCACCCCAAACGATTGAATATCATTGAGTCCTATTAAAACCACCGTTCGCGACGGTCGGTTCACTCCCGCTCCCCGGTGCCCACGGGGATGCAGATATTTCAAAGTCGAGAGTCGCGTTCATATACTCAAAAGTCGAGAGTCGCATCCTACAACTTCAAAAATGTATTCGTTTGTACAAGTAAAATTGCCTCCTCAGTTTGGTACCACGAATTTGTTAAAATTAAGAAAGAATTATACGAACCGTAAAACTACGTTGTTAAATGTGTCTTCTGTTCCGATTTAGAATAAAGTTAGCAAACAACTTCCGATATGTTGGAGCTGATACGTATATTAAATTAAAAATTAAAGACCCAGTTACATTCCACCTGTGTGTTTCATACTCCGTTCCTGGTGAACCTTTTGCGGCGTTGCCCAGTGTTGTATTCGGCGGAACTATCGGTGTATGATGGGGAGGAAGGGAATCAGCGCCGTGCCCCGGTGCAACATACTTCTCTCCCCCCCACACACATACTCTAAGACTCCTCCTGCATAGACTTTTTCGTGTTACAGGCAGCTTGGCGCCAATGATCTTGCAACATGACAACGCTTCTCCGCACACTTCCCGCACATTTCAAGAGGCTCTGAGAAACCTGAAATTTGAACGAGTTCCACACGGTGCGATTTTTATTTGTTTTTTATTAGTTTTTTTTTTCTTTTACTCAAGAGAGACTTCGATGGTAATCATTGCACCTCGGGCGATAAGGTGAGAGCCGCCGTCAAGTCCTGGATTCCAAAAAAAAAAATGGTTTAAGGACTTTTTCAGTGACGGAATGAAACAACTTGTTACACGTTGAGAGAAATGTGTTAAAAATAAATATATCATCTTGAAGCTTACGAATTGTACCTTAATATTTAATACTTATTTCCCGCCCTTGCTATTTTGTTTTTGTTTGCGCTCCACTATGCATTACTTTTCAGCCCGGCCTCTTCATTTTGGGTTTGTAAAGGAGACGATGTTCCTTAAGCTCTATAAAGATAACTCAGTTTCCTGGATGAGGACTTGGAAATATTTGAATTCATATTATGCTACAGTCCCATTTGGCATGACACTGTAGGAGCGAAGTCGTGGCACCGACATGGGCGCTGAGTTCCACTTCGTTCTCACAAAAAAAACAAGATCCGCCGCGGCAAACTGTGCACAAGAAAACAACAACACAATGAAACAAACAAACACTCAGGATTAAGTTTAGTTGAACTGGTTTTTTATTGATAACTATGCTGGGGTATATATATAAATCACTAGTCACATAACACACTGAATTATACTGTTATTTGATTAAAGGCTACAGAACACTGTGAGGAGTTCAATCCAGCGACGGACAACGATACAATATTAACGAGAGCGAATATAAAAATGGCGTGTGTAAATCACCGTACCGTGTGCACGGTACGGTGGAGATGGAGGCAACCCGACTAACTCCTGGGATGGTTGTAACACCACTCCGCGATTATAACTGATTATCGCTTCCCTGTGCGCACCAGGGTAGCGATAGGAAACACGACCCGTTCGGGTCGAAGGATGTAATCAGACTCAGCGATCGTCATCTCATGCAGAGATGATTTCGCTAAGGAAAAAAGGAAGAGAGGGAAAAATTTTTCTCTTACGGGTGTGACCACTAAGAAAATGCGATCATTTTGGTGCAGTGGTATATGTGCGCGATCGAACAGATTCAATGTTGTTGCACGTGTTCGAAAGCAGTGGAACGACGAAACAGGCAGCCGGCAAAGACAAAAGGGAAAAATGACCAAATGCGCCGTTGGTAATGCTGGTCATTGTTTACACGATGCCTCGTCGCTATTTTCGACGTTGGGAGAAAAAGGTGCTAAAAGCAAATTAGATGTTTATGGCATCTCTGGCTGCAGTAGAAACCGGGTTCATGTTTGCATTAGGAAATGCTGGAGAATTTGGTTTCAGCGTCTATTGCGCTAATTATATGCAGCTGCTTGGGTTGTTTATTGATACGACAAACAAAAAAGGTTGCCAGGCAATATGTATGAAAAGGTACATGACGCGGCTGGGAAAATAGACGGCGCAATATTTATGGTCCCTGTCATGAAGGTTACAAATGTATGTAAATCTAATTATTTGTTTACCGGAATTCATCTAAGGAAATTTGACTGGCGACGTAGATGCCGAAATTGATTGGAAATTCCTGGTAAGTTAATAAAGAAATCTTAAGGAGCAATGATATGCGAAGAGAATGCATGAAGGTAAGTTTTCTTTATAGGGACTTAAAGATCATAGATTTGATCTCTTAAATGCGTGCAGCATTTTTAGGTACTAATACTGTTGCATTAGCAAACTAAAGGGAGTTGGGTAGTAGTTATGGGGGTTTTTCAGGTAAGTAGACCGTAGGGTTTGGCGGAACCGCTACAACACCAGACAAATCCTTGCATTCTGTAGACATAATGACCTAACCTCTCAGTTCCGACAAGGAAGAGGACAAATGCACGCATGCCTTTCACGAACACAACACATAAAATATAAATTGTTTGAATTTTTTTGTTTTTCTGAGAGGGTGCGTCGAAACGGCTCTGTTCCACCAGAGGCGCTCCTGGTCTCCGCCATCCCTCCATCGCTGACAAGGTCTGCCGCGCTGTCTCATTACATACATCCTGCCACAAAGGACTTTCCGGGCGGGATTGTGGCGGTTCCGCCAAACCCCGCTGTCTACTTACCGTAAAACCCCCATAATGCAATCGCTTTAGTTTCGAAAATGCTTCACGCATTATATAGATCAACTCTATTATCTTAAAGTCCCTGTAAAGAAAACTTACTTTTTCATGCATCTCTTCGCATACAATTTTTCGTAAGATTTCTTGCTTTACTTATCTGACATTCCAAACCAATTCGGCAACTTCGGTACCAGACAAATTCCTGTAAACAAAATGATTCGGTTTGCATACAATGTAACCGTCATGACAGGGACCATCAATATTGCGCCGTTTATTTTCCCACCCCCGTCATGTGTACAACAATGTTCCTTACATACACATTGGCTGGCGACTTACACCCAAGGGACCAAAGCAAATACGCATTCCGCGTATCTTGGTATCAATTGAATACTACAGCATAAACAAATGCAAATAGGAATTCAATACCTACCCTTACTAGCGATGCCATAAACACGATTTCCCAGTAACCTAGCCAAAACCCATTAGCACATTTCCACATCGCATCGTCGTCTCTTTGTTTAGCCGCGACGCACATTTCCAACAAAGACGAGTTCGGTTTTATTTGCTTTACCAAAATCGTATCCCATGAATGCACTTTATGCCCTTTCTTTGTTCTAGGTTCGTTCTCATCCATGAAAGAACCATGCACACATACCACCATGATCACGATTCGCGAGTGAGGTCTGCACGAGCAAGAAATCATCATCATCATCGGCACTACAACCGGGATCCGGTCTTGGCCTTATTTAACAAATCTCTCCACCGGTCCCTATTTCGAGCCGATCTCATCCAGTTTAGCACTCCCAGGCTCTGGGCGTCATCGTCTACGCCATCCCTCCACCGCAGACAAGGTCTGCCGCGCTGTCTCCTTCCATACAGCCTGTCACAAAGGACTTTCCGGACAGGCTCCTCTTCGCTCATTCGAGCTAGGTGTCCCGCCCACCGGAATCTACTGAGCTTGATTTTTCTTACAATATGAGCTTCAAGGTAGATTACGTACAACTCATGGTTGTAGCGTCTCCGGAATCGTCCTCCCTCACATACGGGGCGAACAATTCTCCTTAAGACCTTTCTCTCGAACGCGGCCAAGAGTTCAGAGTGCCTTTTATTAAGCACCCAGGTCTCGGATCCATACATAAGTACTGGTAAGACCATAGTCTTGTACAGTAGTAGCTTGGATGTTCTGGATAAATTTCAGGATTTAGAGAGCCTTGATAGACCATAGTAGGCTTTGTTGGATTTAATCAGCCGTTCGCGTATTTCTTCTTTCATATTGTTATCGGCTGATACTATTGACCCAAGGTAGTTAAAGGATTGCACTACTTCAAATACGTGCTCCACTACCCTGATAGTTTGACCAACGTTAGGTCTTCTCTTCGCAGAAGTTGCCACCATGTACTTGGTCTTTCCTTTATTAATGTGCAGTCCCAGTTTTTGTACCGCCTGCTCGACCTGGGTGAAGGATTCCTGTACCGCCGATTCGGTTCTACCGATGATGTGTATGTCATCTGCGTAGGCAAGTATCTGGCAGGACTTGGTGACAATAGTCCTTCTTGTTGTAACGCCAGAGTCACGGATTGCTTTCTCCAACGCCAGGTTGAAGAGGAGGCAGGCCAGACCGTCTCCTTGTCGGAGTCCATTATAGATGTTTATTGGTTTGGACAGCAATCCCGCTACTTTTACTTGACTAGTTACGTTGGTCATGGTCAACCTACAAAGTAGTATCAATTTGTTTGGAATGCCGAATTCTCTCATGGCATTATATAGTTCTACCCTGGCTATGCTGTCGTAGGCGGCCTTGAAGTCTATAAACAGATGATATAGTGGAATCATAAATTCCAGACATCTTTCCATCGCCTGCCTAAGGGTGAATATCTGATCAATTGCTGATTTGCCTGGGATGAAGCCACACTGATATTGACCAATGATGGCTTTAGCGTATGGGGATATCCGGTCTTGTAGGATAGTGGAGAGTATCTTATATACGGTACTCAGCAATGTTATACCCCTATAGTTGCTGCACAGTGTGATATCTCCTTTCTTATGTATGGGGCAAATTATACCACGACGCCAATCTTCCGGCATCTCCTCTTGCTCCCATACGTGCACCACGATCTCGTGAATTGCGTGATGTAACGCTGTCCCTCCTTGTTTGATCAGCTCAGCTGGTATGCCATCAGCTCCAGGGGCTTTATTTGATTTTAGCTGTCTAATGGCTTTTAATGTTTCCTCAATGCTTGGTGGCGGCCGCATTTGGTCTTGCTCTTGCATTGGTGGAGGCTCCAATTCTTCTGTGAGCTGACCATTTAGCAATTCATTGAAGTGCACTTCCCATCGCTCCAGAATGCCTTCAGGACCGGTGATCAGATTACCCTCTTTATCCTTGCAGTAAGTGCAGCGTGGTGTGTACCGCGTCATACTGCGGATTATTTGGTAGAACTTCCGCGCCTGGTGCGGACCTCGCTCTCTACTTTTCTCTATTTCACAGACAAGGTGTTTTTCCCAGGCACTTTTCTTTTGTCTGTGAAGTCTTTTTTCAGATCTTCGAGCAAGAGATCGCTGAGTCTTTTTCCATCCACTGACCTCCATGGTCACGCGTCACTCCCGCTGTTCGTCGGCTGCGGAGATGCGTAAAAATACCCGGAGTCGTGAGAAGTATTTTGAACTTGTCGGTTTCAAATTGTTTGGCGAGTTTGTGCCGCAGTTAGTTTGAGTTAGTGAGAAAGAATTTATAAGTGAGAAAAGTAACTTTATTGTGAAACAATGAACTCTAAATTGATGTTGATCGGTGCACTATTTGCACTGGTCGTCATCGCCGTTGATGGTTCCTGTTAAAAAAACTTCAACAAATGTATTACAATTAACACTCAATAAAATAATATTAAACTAAATCCGTGTGTTTAATTGTCCGCAGTCCTGGGTGTATTTATTTCTTTTGTGTTGTGAGCAGTGTCCACGTGAACAATTTATGATGGAGGAGGAACTGAACGGAGTGCCCCTGTATCGGCACAATACTTCCTCCCCACAGGCAGGATTCGCTCATTCGAGCTAGGTGTCCCGCCCACCGGAGTCTACCGAGCTTGATTTTTCTTACAACATTAGCTTCCCTCACTTACGGCGGCAGCAATTCTCCTTAAGACCTTCCTCTCGAACGCGGCTAAGAGTTCAGATCGCCTTTTATTGAGCCCTCAGGTCTCGGATACATACATGTGTACTATCTTCCTTAAAAAGTGCTCCTCCGTTCTCTCTTCCCCTATTTCGACTATTTTCATACTGTCGCGCTCTCAAGGTGAGTTCCCTAATATTTGGAAAACATTGTTTGTCCCCCCGTCCATAAAAAGGAACCCACAGGCGAAATCTCAAACTATCGCCCCATTGTCTAACAAAGGTTATTTTTCCACTGAAAATCCCTTATTTCACCCAGGCAACACGGCTTTCTTAGTGGGAGATGCCCCACCTTTAACTCAGTCGAATTTAGTTCCGAAACACTCCTAGCCGTAAAGAATGGCAACGTGGTCGACGTTGTCTCCACAGATCTTAGTAAAGCCTTCGATAAAATGTGGCACAGACCCATGCATCTTAAATTATCCACTTTGGGCTTCGAACACGTATTGGAAGGGTGGATTTCGTCAAACTTGAGTAACCGGCTCTACAGAGTGCGTTTCAGATCCGTTCTCTCAAATCCTTTTCGTGATACTTCTGGAGTCCCTCGGGGCAGTCATTTGGCCCACCTTTTGTTCATATTAACAGTAAACGACATCGGTATGATTATTAAGCATTCCTGTATTTCCCTTTACCCCGTCGATGCCAAATTCTTCAAAACAATTTGTTCTCCGCTTGATTCTTTCCTTCTCTAGATAGACCTTGACAACTGTTTGTTATGGTACTGTGGGGGTTCTTTAAAACTACGCGAAGAACCACCCACAATTCCCACCCCAACTTCCTTCACCAACCCGCAGCCACCTGCAAACTTTTCCTCCCCTGGGGCATTGTTCATGCATTAATGCATAACCACAATTTTCCTGAAAATAATTCGGTTGGAATACAAAGTAACCGTCATAAATCAGGGAACCTTATCGGCGCCCCCATCAGCCGGCGTATCCTGCCACACACGTGCGCAGCAGATTTTCCTGGCTTACCCACATTTAAGGCAGCCCGTTATCCAACCGACAAAAACATCTTTCGCATCTCGCGCCTAGCCGCCAAAAACTGAATTCAACAGCATGTAAATATACACACAAAATAAGTCGATCCTTTCCGTCGGCATAGATACCGTGCACATTCACCATTGTGTAAGTATCAAAATTGCTTTTAAGACCAGTTTTCATAATGGCATGCAGCCTATTTACACAGCTGCATGCACATCTCCCACGATGCCCTTTATCCCATTGCCTTTTCCCGGTTTCATTTACCCATCACATCGCAGCATGCGTAAACAATGTAATCTATGCGGGATCAACCACCCACTCGCCAGGGCCTACTCAGAGAGATCCCCTCCCCTTGATCACCAAAGAGAAACTTCACTTTCTCTTAAGAAAAAAACTCACCCGTAGCCGACGATCGACTCTGCACGAGTCAGAGTCAGTCGAGTTTTTACCCTACGAGAGTGCGCACGAGGGAGTCGAGGGTCAACCACGAGTCGGGTCTTGTACTTTGTGAGGCACTGTTACTAAATTAAATTCGTCATGCATTTCGTGTAAAAATTCGTCATGCATTGTGTCAAAATATTTTATATAAATAAAATTTGTAAGAAAAATAGTTTTACTATGTGTTTCATTATCCTCATTCAACGTTGGTAACCTTAGATGAATACTGGTTCATTGTGCGTAACCTAAGTTGTGTTTCTGCGCGAATTAAGACGAACGACAACAAAAAGCTAATAAATATTATTTCGTGTATTAAAGTTCAGTGATCAACTAAATACTATCTTCAAGATGGAATATTAGTGAACACGTTCCCGCGCTGGTACAACTACTAATATTACCCACAGTACCAGAAGAGTTGTCTGGAGCTTAATGTCAACAAATTTCACTCAATTACGTTTTCACGGAAGCGCTGTTTTTTTTTTTTTTTGTTAACTCGATCCGAGACCTCGGCATCTTATGTGATAGTCAGCTAAACTCCTTCTCACCTATTCACGACATGATTCTCAAAGCCAAATCAGCCCTCAGTTTTGTGAAAGGCTGGTCTCAGGATCAATGGACTGTGCAAGCCTTTTTTCCTCCATCCCGTTCTATACCAATCTGTGGGGAGGAAGTATTGTGCCAGGCATGGGCACTCGGTTCACTTCCACTCCCCGTCATCACTAAAGAAGTTCTGCCGCAAACTCTAAGAGAAGAAAAACTGTTCACATCCAACACAGAAAATAAAACACACTGTTTTAATGTAATTGATGCGTTTATTTATATTTAAAGAAGCGGTTGGTGAAACAAAACAAACGATAAAAGGTGCAATGATATTTTATAACTAACGCGAATGGCATAGAGCAGAGGAGCTCTTTACACACACATTCCGCGATTGCGTACAATTTATTTTATGTTGAACTCATACCACTGGCAATGGTTTTCGATTAAGTTACTCCGGTATAAACAAAAAGAATAACTAAATTCACACACACTCGCGACTCTGTGACGAATGTATCCTCGGCGCGCGACGAGGAGTGGAAGCCGGCAACGACAGTGGTGGTCGGCGGATGGTAAAGGACTCAGTGATAATCATCTCGTGCAGAAATGATTCGCTTATGGGGTGAGTTTGTGGTGTCGTGGTAGATATCCTCTCCACTAAGGATATCGTTTTTACCTACCACCAGAGAAACGTAAAGTCTGTCTTGGTGGAAAGGAAACCAACGAATCCCTTGCATGCCTTTGTATATGCCGGGTAATTAGCTGCGGTAGGAAAAGAAATTGAAGATTGTTTATTAGTGGAAAAACAAACGATGAGTTGGATCTTATGCATGTTTACATGCGTAGAAACTTGGTTTATGGCATCTGTAAAAACAAGCTGTCCGCCATAGGATTTTAACACAGACAAAGGGTACCGACTGGCTTGGGATTCATGATGCCATATGCACTTTAAAAAATTATTTCTAGGAATTTTATCTAACGCGTTGTATGCATTAAATGTCCTTGCAAAAGGAAACGTTTCAGCTATGCTGAGTGGAGATTGCAGTGCAGGTGTGGGAAATTGAAATTTGCGTGGGAACCGAGGTACCGGATACGTTTTGGGATTCCTGAAAAGGTAGAAAAGAAATCTTAGAGGAAATTATATGCGAAGAGATGAATGAAGGTAAGTTTCCTTTTACAGGGACTTTTTAGATTATACCTTAGGGCTTAGATAATCCTAGATGCGTAAAGCATTTAAGGTGCTAATGCGATTGCATCAGCGAAATTATATGATTGGATGCGAGTTATGGAGGTTTTTTAGGAAAGCGAACCGTGGGGTTTGGGGGAACCACCACAAATTGCCGTAACCTACGGAATTCTTGTCATTTTTATCTACCAGCCGCACAACCCGTATGGCCTTAACGAACCGATTTCACGTATTTTACGCTACGTCAACTCTTCCCCCACCTCCTTTGGTTTCAACGTCACCTCTCCTGTTCTCAATGTCCGCTTCCTTATTTTCTCCTCTTAGCCGCCAACACAATTCACACAGTATCAGTACAACTTGAATTAAGCTGAATAAATTGGGATTCGGACCTCACTAAATTAAATTAAATTAAATTAACAAACCTAGTTCTCGCTGGGTAAAAAAGGCCAACTCAACCCCAATTTGCGTTACGATCACCTTTTCACTCTATTGGTTTATAACTCGTCTCTTGCACCATATTTTGTTAAATTAGTTTGTGGCGGTTCACACGAACGCCACCAACATCTTCCCATAACCTAAGTAAAAACCCCCAAATAGGGCATACAATTAAAAAGAGAAACAAGGACCGTGGCAGTTCCATTGAAGGCCACTACTTACCTTACAGGTAAAAAAGGTAACAGTTTCCTGAAATACATTAAAAGCCTGCACTTACCTTCCATGCTGTACCTGCAAAAGCGGAGGAAAACCATGAACCATAAATTCTCACTGATATGAAATTCCAGGTGAAACAAATATAACATCTTCAAGGCAATTTGGTTTAACAACCAAGCAACAATATTGCCTGTGCAATATCTACACGATATTCTTTTGCGCGCCAGCTGCACACCAGCAGGAAAAGGTATCTTGCCTTGGCACAGCATGCCCACATCGAGCGACCGATACATGAGGGCATCCGGCTGGCGCCCCGGCGGTCGAGTTCGCAAATGGAAAATTACCATCAGAGTTCGACTGCGAGGATACACCAACAACACGCACACGATCAGCATCACGCTACTCGTAGCCACTGATCGTGTAAACATTGCAACCCTTTTGCCGTCGAGATACTCGCACCTGTTGCGAACTTAAAAAGGGGACTTATGCAATGTCTGCATACTTGCGGACGCACACGATGAGCAGCGGAAGCAATCATTGTGTGTGTATTTCCACCCCTTTTGTGTTGAACCAAACGCAAAAGGGACATATTACCAAATTTGGTCATCGAAGCGATGATGGGATTTATGTATCCTATCGCTTCGATGAAATAATTTAATCTCATCACAGATTCCGCGGAGGCAAATCGTGCCCTCCACGTTAAACGTCAAAGAAATACAGAGTCGCCTGACAGTGCGTCTACATTAAGTCGCTGCGCGAGTGCTACAGAGTCCGCCTACTGGTTTAATCTGTAATTCCAAATTTATCCTCATGTAAATCAGTGCATAAAGTGAACCTACGAAAAAAACACTAACCCATTGTGTCGCTAAATACGTCCGTCTTGTAAACAAATTTGTATACCACTTAAATATTAAAACAAACTCGAAAATAAAAAATATGTAAATTGTTCATTTAACCAAACTACAAACAATAAAGTTAAATAGAAAAAGTGGTGATCACCAACCAATTATAGTGTATCCTTTACGAGCAGTGAGCTGAGCGGACAGTAGCCGGAATTAATGGTGCAGTGCGGTAATTCCAGTGTTTGGTGGATTGTCTGATCAGTGGGGATAGGAGTAGAACAAGTGCCAAGGACGGCACACATACTTTCACCCCCATAAGTTTATTAGGACTATTTTGAGAGCTTCTAGTAACGTAATAAGTTGAGCGTTAGCCCCAGCAAACTCGCAGAATGAGCCCGAAGGTATTATTGCGCCCGATTAGCTTAGTCAATCCGCCCGTTCATTATAGGAACTGTTTTCAGATATACGAATAGACACAGAGAATCGTTGTTTAGTCGAAGCAGCAATGGGGGAAACTGTCTCCTGATTTAGTGCTTCTTCATCATTATAATCATCTGGTGTTTAAAAACCTGCCTCTTGTTTTACTTGCACTTTTCCTTAATTTCAGAACATTAATTCTGTTTTGTGCCAGCGTGTCGAGAAAAAAAAACGGTTTGAGCATTATTAATGATGTGAATTTTTACTCACATCACTACTCATTGACAGTATTTACTTTGTAGAGTGCATTTAAATTAATACTGATCCCTGTTATAATTAATCGACTTCATTAAGCTTGTGATTAATTTCGTCTACGTATACGTGTAAATACGTCACCCGACTCCCACCTTTGCGAAAATTTCACAAACTTTTAGAATATGCAACGTAAATTAATTTAGATTTCAATCGGTATTAAGATGGCGCTCTTCTACAGATTAGTCACCTACCTGATGGGGATGCTACTCGGATTCAATCACTCCAGCTTTCGTAACTCATAAAAAGCTGTTAGAAAAAATGAAAAATTGTCGAATGGAGTGTCGTACTACACTCAACGACTGCTCCAGTTGATAGCACATAAAAATTAATGAAAAAAAGAGAACAAAAAATAGTTGTGGGTTTCAGTTGTTGAAAAATGGATTTGTTCGAAGTGTTTAATAAAAATTGCCAGTATATTAAAGTAAAATATGTCAATTATAACAACAGTACAGTACTGCGTGGGAACCGAGGTACCGGATACGTTTTGGGATTCCTGAAAAGGTAGAAAAGAAATCTTAGAGGAAATTATATGCGAAGAGATGAATGAAGGTAAGTTTCCTTTTACAGGGACTTTTTAGATTATACCTTAGGGCTTAGATAATCCTAGATGCGTAAAGCATTTAAGGTGCTAATGCGATTGCATCAGCGAAATTATATGATTGGATGCGAGTTATGGAGGTTTTTTAGGAAAGCGAACCGTGGGGTTTGGGGGAACCACCACAAATTGCCGTAACCTACGGAATTCTTGTCATTTTTATCTACCAGCCGCACAACCCGTATGGCCTTAACGAACCGATTTCACGTATTTTACGCTACGTCAACTCTTCCCCCACCTCCTTTGGTTTCAACGTCACCTCTCCTGTTCTCAATGTCCGCCTCCTTATTTTCTCCTCTTAGCCGCCAACACAATTCACACAGTATCAGTACAACTTGAATTAAGCTGAATAAATTGGGATTCGGACCTCACTAAATTAAATTAAATTAAATTAACAAACCTAGTTCTCGCTGGGTAAAAAAGGCCAACTCAACCCCAATTTGCGTTACGATCACCTTTTCACTCTATTGGTTTATAACTCGTCTCTTGCACCATATTTTGTTAAATTAGTTTGTGGCGGTTCACACGAACGCCACCAACATCTTCCCATAACCTAAGTAAAAACCCCCAAATAGGGCATACAATTAAAAAGAGAAACAAGGACCGTGGCAGTTCCATTGAAGGCCACTACTTACCTTACAGGTAAAAAAGGTAACAGTTTCCTGAAATACATTAAAAGCCTGCACTTACCTTCCATGCTGTACCTGCAAAAGCGGAGGAAAACCATGAACCATAAATTCTCACTGATATGAAATTCCAGGTGAAACAAATATAACATCTTCAAGGCAATTTGGTTTAACAACCAAGCAACAATATTGCCTGTGCAATATCTACACGATATTCTTTTGCGCGCCAGCTGCACACCAGCAGGAAAAGGTATCTTGCCTTGGCACAGCATGCCCACATCGAGCGACCGATACATGAGGGCATCCGGCTGGCGCCCCGGCGGTCGAGTTCGCAAATGGAAAATTACCATCAGAGTTCGACTGCGAGGATACACCAACAACACGCACACGATCAGCATCACGCTACTCGTAGCCACTGATCGTGTAAACATTGCAACCCTTTTGCCGTCGAGATACTCGCACCTGTTGCGAACTTAAAAAGGGGACTTATGCAATGTCTGCATACTTGCGGACGCACACGATGAGCAGCGGAAGCAATCATTGTGTGTGTATTTCCACCCCTTTTGTGTTGAACCAAACGCAAAAGGGACATATTACCAAATTTGGTCATCGAAGCGATGATGGGATTTATGTATCCTATCGCTTCGATGAAATAATTTAATCTCATCACAGATTCCGCGGAGGCAAATCGTGCCCTCCACGTTAAACGTCAAAGAAATACAGAGTCGCCTGACAGTGCGTCTACATTAAGTCGCTGCGCGAGTGCTACAGAGTCCGCCTACTGGTTTAATCTGTAATTCCAAATTTATCCTCATGTAAATCAGTGCATAAAGTGAACCTACGAAAAAAACACTAACCCATTGTGTCGCTAAATACGTCCGTCTTGTAAACAAATTTGTATACCACTTAAATATTAAAACAAACTCGAAAATAAAAAATATGTAAATTGTTCATTTAACCAAACTACAAACAATAAAGTTAAATAGAAAAAGTGGTGATCACCAACCAATTATAGTGTATCCTTTACGAGCAGTGAGCTGAGCGGACAGTAGCCGGAATTAATGGTGCAGTGCGGTAATTCCAGTGTTTGGTGGATTGTCTGATCAGTGGGGATAGGAGTAGAACAAGTGCCAAGGACGGCACACATACTTTCACCCCCATAAGTTTATTAGGACTATTTTGAGAGCTTCTAGTAACGTAATAAGTTGAGCGTTAGCCCCAGCAAACTCGCAGAATGAGCCCGAAGGTATTATTGCGCCCGATTAGCTTAGTCAATCCGCCCGTTCATTATAGGAACTGTTTTCAGATATACGAATAGACACAGAGAATCGTTGTTTAGTCGAAGCAGCAATGGGGGAAACTGTCTCCTGATTTAGTGCTTCTTCATCATTATAATCATCTGGTGTTTAAAAACCTGCCTCTTGTTTTACTTGCACTTTTCCTTAATTTCAGAACATTAATTCTGTTTTGTGCCAGCGTGTCGAGAAAAAAAAACGGTTTGAGCATTATTAATGATGTGAATTTTTACTCACATCACTACTCATTGACAGTATTTACTTTGTAGAGTGCATTTAAATTAATACTGATCCCTGTTATAATTAATCGACTTCATTAAGCTTGTGATTAATTTCGTCTACGTATACGTGTAAATACGTCACCCGACTCCCACCTTTGCGAAAATTTCACAAACTTTTAGAATATGCAACGTAAATTAATTTAGATTTCAATCGGTATTAAGATGGCGCTCTTCTACAGATTAGTCACCTACCTGATGGGGATGCTACTCGGATTCAATCACTCCAGCTTTCGTAACTCATAAAAAGCTGTTAGAAAAAATGAAAAATTGTCGAATGGAGTGTCGTACTACACTCAACGACTGCTCCAGTTGATAGCACATAAAAATTAATGAAAAAAAGAGAACAAAAAATAGTTGTGGGTTTCAGTTGTTGAAAAATGGATTTGTTCGAAGTGTTTAATAAAAATTGCCAGTATATTAAAGTAAAATATGTCAATTATAACAACAGTACAGTACCTGATCACTTCGCACCATCGTCGACTTAATTTTTCTTTGATGACTTCGATACCCATGAATCAGTTTTGTTTTTCCAAAGTCAAGTTTGCTTCGTTTATTTCCAATAAAATGGCTTTTGTGTTACCGACATGAGAATGTTTTCGTGGCGAAGGACCATCCATCAATTATACGAGAGATGTTCCTTGCAGACAATTTCTCATACTGAAACGCCAGGAAAATCTAATAGAAATCCAATCAACTAAAGAACTAAGTTGTATCATTCTCTCCGGTGAGGGTTCTTTTGCCCTTCGGATTGGTTCCCCCCGCTCTTCTTACTGTTTTATTACTTCTATCCACATTACATTTCTACACGCACTTTCAGTAATAGAGTTTATCGAAAAATTTCAACATTGATCCTTCTAACGGATGTTACTTACGGTTCGATTAAAGCGATGTTTGCTCCTTTGAGATCTATTCAAATATTTATCCAGTCGGTCTCTACCTTCGAACACATTGGCATCCTATGGAATGTAAACCTGTCTTCCAAGTGCCATGTCCATGCAACAGGAAAACATTTATCGCATATATCGATGTTCAGAGACTACGAAAGATGAGACTACTTCCTGATGTGCATCGAGTTCATTTTCGATGTTCCAATTATTTAAATGGAATTTCTAAACATTCCCATCGACTGTAATCAATTGCCGCGAATTTCTATTTTAGACTTGACATCGAATGGCCTATACCGGGGTCCGAGAAAACATAGATGTCTTGCGAGTGGAATACGATACGGAATTCATTTTACAAAATGAAAGAGAATTTTGCGAGTAAACTTCTCAGTGAATGCGAAATTACAAGCCGATAAATTCCATTTAGATGATCAACGAATCAAATCATCATCATCGGCACTACAACCAGGATTCGGTCTTGGCCTTATTTACCAAGTGTCGAGGCTTGTTAAATTTTCCATAATAATTTATTTTTACGGGCAAGGTTATTAGCCTTCCGCCGATTAATTTCCATTAATAATAATTAAAATGTAATCTTTATATCGTTTCGTGCCGCATGGATCTTATTTTCTAACGAAAAGGTTAGACTGGAGAAAAGGTCCCGAGGCATCACCACTTTGTTTATACGAAGCCTGAATTTCTTTCCAAAACGTATTCAAGGAGAACTTGTGGGGTTTTCTTGCTTTATATTGTGCAGGCAGGTGCGCTGGTTCACTAAGGCACCCCAACGCGCTAGTCATTGATCATGGTGCAGAAACTAAAAACGACTCCAATTCTTCTTTCCAGCTTTTATTCGTTATATAAGGTTACACCTGAAATAGTTCACAACTTACGTACCATGTCTAAATTTTTTTACATTTAGTCAAAATTGATTATAATTAAACAACATATTCAGCTTCACTTATATTTATAGATGATAGATTACAGTCAGGTATATTTTATATTTAGATAAAATTGATTATACTTTCAACGACACATTCAGGTTCGACTCCGTTAACGCTAGGCTCGTGTGCACCCACTGGCGGCTGAAACTCGACTCTAAATTTTATGTTTAACGTGGCGGCCCGACTTGCCTCCACCGAATCCGTATCACGATTAATTTTTTTCAAAATTACTGTGGCGGCTCTTGCGAACGCCACTACTTACCTGCTTACCTACCACCAGGTAACCCCCTTTTTTATAAGCGTTCGGCTCCGATAAATCGTGTACTTACCTGCATTAGCATTTCTAACAACCACAATGTCTGCTGATACGAAAAGTGTATCAGCAATAACAGGCATTCCCCAAAATAGAAATACTTAAAATATCTAAAAGCACGACATGAAGACAAGCGCAACGTAGTTGAAAGAAGCATGAAACTTTATGTCGCAAGCAAACATGGGACACCTGCACATCGATCTGGTAAAAACATCAACCAACCATTTGATATAGCAGAATAACCATCCAACACATTATGCGGTTGCGCAAGCCTGCGACTAATTCCCAGAATTACCAAGCAGGCGCGGAAGAAACGAAACCCACAACGCATGCCCTTAAAAGGACACATCTCTCATTTTTTTTATTTTTTTTTTTTTATTAGACTTCTCTCGGGAGAGGCGAACCTATAGCGTCGAGTGGGCGCCCCGAGATGCCATCAAATAACTGTTGCAGTTCTTTTTGAACAGTTGCAGGTTGTAACGCTCCGGGAACACTCGCGTGGGAAGGGAGTTCCACAGCTTCCCCGCTCTGTAACGGAACGACTTCTGATACAGGGATGTTCGCGCTGTCGGGAGATGAACCACAAATGGGTGCGATCCGTCGGATTGTCTTGTGGAGCGCATATAGACCGAATTGTGTGGAACAATGCCAAGAATCTCCGAAGAACAGCACCCGTTCCCGTCCCCACTCCTCGTCCAGTCGCAAAGCTGTTGAGAAAGTCCATATGAACAGAGTTTGCTCAGCAATGCCCCGTGCCAGACGCGGTCAAAAGCCTTGGAGATATCCAATCCGACCGCCCTTGACTCACCATGCCGTTCAAACGCAGATGTCCATATATCGGTTATAAGTGTCAAAAGGTCTCTTGCGGACCGCCTGCCACGGAATCCGTATTGACGATCATTCAGAAGTCCGTTGCACTCCAAATACTTAACCAACTCTGTATTGATGACTTTTTCCATTACCTTAGATGAAATAGACAGTAATGCTATCGGACGGTAATTTTGTGGGAGACACTTTTTTCCCGTCTTTGGGATTGGCTGAACTCGAGCGATTTTCCAGCAGGCAGGAAAGGTCCTCCGTGCATAAGATAACCGGAAGAGTCTGCCAAGAACCGGCGATAGTTCTGGAGCACAGCTCCTAACAACTATTGCTGGTATTCCGTGCGGGCCGGTTGCCTTCCTAGAATCCAGTTCACTTAGAATGCGTTGAATAGTGCGCGAACGAAATCTCACATCCCGCATGGAACACCGTACCGGCGAGATCACAGGTGGCTCCAAAAGGCCGGGATCGAGGTTTGAATTCGCGGAAAACAAATTCGCAAACACATTAGATTTGTCCTTTGGATTCGTGACTAACATCCCGTTGTCTGTCACCAACGGAGGGAAAGAGGAGGATGCGAAGTTACCGCTGACAGCTTTTGCCATTGACCAGAAGGAGCGCGAACCAGTTGGGCACCGAAGGAGCTTATTGATCACCCTGTCGTTGTGAGCCTTCTTCGCGATATCAATCGCCTGGTTGCACGCGTTTCTGATTCTAACAAAATTCGTTCTGTTAACATCGGTGGGATTGGAGCGCCATTGCTTAAAAGCTCTATTTTTGCCGCTGTAATCAGCTCGCATTTTTTATCAAACCAAGGTTTATCAGACGAACTTCGTTTGATGGAATGTGGAATATACATCTCCATCCCCAGAAGAATAATCTCCGATACCGACTCCGCGCAAGCGTTAACATCGGAGTTTCCGAAGCACACCTCTGACCATGGAAAGAATGCGAAGAAATCTCGCATATCGTCCCAGTTAGCAGCCCCATACTTCCATACATGGCGAAGCTGCATAGTCCGGTTATTCGCTTGATATGCAAGTGCTTGCGCGACAGATACCAAGCAGTGATCTGAGTTTCCCAATGGCGCAGAAACCTCGACGGTATAAATACTCGGTTCGGATGTCAAAAACAGATCCAGGGTGTTCGCATAATCGCCTCGGGCATCCGGCACTCACGTTGGTTCCCCCACGAGTTGAGTCAAGTTGTGGCTAACAGCAAACATCTCCGCCAGCCTCCCAGCCTCGTCGGTTCTGTTAGAATGTAACAACCAGTCGGTATTGTGCACATTAAAATCGCCAAGGACAACAATTTCAGAAGCTGGGTGGTTGATCTGTATCCAGTCGACGGTATATGAAAAATGTTCGAAAAATGTTACCGGTCGATCGTCATTCGGGGAGCGGTAAAGACAACAAAGAAATTTAACGGAATTCCTCAGAACGACCCTCAACCATATGATGTCCATATTATTGGGCTCCAACGCCTCCATCCTCTGGCAAGCCAGATCGGACCGTGCAAGGACGCATACTCCGCCCTTAAAACGGAATCTCGAATGTAAGTCGTATCCTGAGCAACGAAGATATGTCGAATCAGTTGACGAATAGACCTGGGTCTCAGTTAGGGCAAGGATACCAGGTTTCCCTGTTTGCAAATATTGGTGGACGGCGTTTACATTAGTATTGGTGAAACCGATGCCCCTGATGTTACAAAATGCCGTCACCAGTCGAGCGTGGGCCGAGCCTCGAGAGCTAGCCCGGTTATGCGATGACGCACCTCTCAAAGTTCCATTATTTATCATGATATCTGCATGATGTTCCCCCTGACATAGTCCTGTGGGTAGTGTTGAGCTATGCACCAAGCACGGGTGCGGATTCAGCCAACACCCACCGATAGTTCTCAAAAAAAAAACAGAAAAACCGCACAACGTTCTCCGAAAGAGGAAAATAAATAAAAGAACTGGTTTATGACTTAAGCACTTTATTCAAATTTATTTAGTTTATATTGTTGTTTAGAAATAGTTAAAGACGTAAGCACGGTATTCCACTTCGATAATATCTATTTTAAATCACGCTTAATCAAATGAGCAATTCCACATTCGACGACTCAACTAACATTGACCAACGGAAGGACAAAGGAAGAAAATTATTCTCCGAAGAACTTGTAACATTTCTCTCGCGGCAATGACTCCTGACCGCACTAGACGGTGATGAATTCGGACTCTGGAGGACACTTGTGCACCTCTAAGAAGATGAAATCTGACTGGGTATCTAATGCCCACAAAAGAAAAGGGACACCTAAAGGAAACCGCAAAAGGGGAGGAGCCACACGATTAACCCGAGGTAGTTAATCGTGATTGGACCGGGGGAAATAGGCATACATTATGCATATGTGTGTATGCCTCGCATACGATCGTCCGGCGACCGTGGATGGATGCCAACATCGCTACTGCATCTTCCACGAATGCAAACAATAACAGCTGGGGTGAAAAAGACACGAACCGAAGATCTGGTCATCCTATGGGAGGCCATAAATCAACATTTCGGTTGACGATGTGAATTTCCTTTGGTCCGCCGACGGGTGGCGGCCGTTATTAGGGAATTGTGTATGCATAGCATTCTGTGGTGCCAATGCGATGTTTAGATATTGCAACGAATATAGGGTGCAGCCATTGCCAGATGTTGAAAGTAAACACTTGCTGGCTGCATCCAATTTGTTGCTTGTTTGCGGTCCCTGGTCGGTGGGGACCGATAATAGGAAACCAGCTATTGCTGGTAATTAGGGAAATGTTTGGGTTGCCTCAGCCGAAACCTTGTCGGCGGTGGCAAACCAATGGGACCTAATAGCCGCATGCAAGGAGTGCCATGGGCAAACAAAGAAACGAGTCAATAAGGAATTCTTTGTTGATGTTGTTTCCATAGCATAAGGCTATGGAAACGAGGTGCCCTGGGTAGAATGTATGCCTAAGGATGGGATTTCAAATGCCACGGCAATGTGATAATCTTTGCCGTGGACTTAATGTTTTTTTAGGAATCGATGCCTGCCCGAGGATAAATTTTCGATGCCATGGCTAAGTGATAAGCTTTGCCGTGGACTTAATGTTTTTTTTAGGAATCAATGCCTGCCCGAGGGTGAATTTTCGATGCCACGGCTAAGTGATAAGCTTTGCCGTGGACTTAATGTTTTTCGGGGATCAATGCCTGCTCGGGGGTAAATTTTCGGTGCCACGGCTAAGTGATAAGCTTTGCCGTGGACTTAATGTTTTTCGGGGATGGTGTTGGAGAAAAAGGGGTTTGGAAGGAAAACCCCCCACAGAATGGGTAAGCTGCGTAACGGATATTCATAACAGTTATCCGATTGGGTAACCGTATTAATTCCAGCGATTTGGCTGGGGTAAATGCCGTAACAAGGTTACGCAACCTTGCTGAAGTTCGACTTAGAGGTGAGTCGTTCGCCTGGAATAGTGGGGATCGAATGATGTATGGCTCTTCGGGCCCTGAAAAGCCCCACAGTCCCCCCCGGAAATCCGAATGGGAGACTAGTTTACCTCCGGAATTCTTTATATCAGAAGACACCATCATGACTTATCCCCGCGTCAGTCCGGGCCATCAGCCACACATCCGAAACACCGTCGAAGATTTCTCTTGACGATATCGCGGAATGTACAGCGTGACGGGGTGGTATCTCACCTTGGGACCGACTAGCACCTAACCAAACTTTTCTCGAACCGGTCCATCAGCCAAGCTCCGAAAGATGGCCGGGGATTTCTCCCGACCATTTCACGGAGCCTAAAGCTTGATGTGGTGGTATTTCACCGGGCGCACAGGGCGTTGGGACCCCGGCTACCACTAGGCCTTTAGTCGCCTCTTACGACAAGCTGGCCTAGCTGTGAGTATATTCTAACGCCCTACTCACAGGGCTGAAAATTGAATACAATACAAGGGATATAACGTATGCCAGCGTAAAGATACATCAAGTCGCACGTATGGGTCACCCGGGCGACCTCTGATATTAAATAAATATCTACGAAAAAGCCACACACATAGTGCCCACGACTGTTAACATGATATATAGATGGACACCACCAGGGGTACGGTGCACCCATGAACATGAATACCGGCTCCTGGGGTGACTTACACGGACAAGGGCAAATGCATGATCGTTTCCTTGGCTGTGTGAGAGTACATCACGAAGAGTAGACCTCCGTATGAGTTAGTTCGCGGAGAAATGGCTGCGCCTGTGTTGGTGGCAAATAAACCAACCCCTAAGTGCTGCAGCACAGACGGAGGAGTTAGTAGACAACCAGCATCAAGAGCAATCGGTACGACATATACCTAGCCGACAGAAAAAATTAAAAAACGGAAGAACAAGCGAATAACGGTAGTGCAAAAGGTCTAGTATAAATGAATACGCGCTACAACTCGCCAATTATCCCCGGCTCGCTAAAAGAACAATCGGTGCACGCGTAGTGCAAAACGGCTAGTATAAACGAATACGCGCTACAACTCGCCAATTATCACCACGCGGTAAACGAACAAACGAAGCCACGCGTGTGCAGGAAATCAGGCGAACGCGTATCTAATCACCAAAGGAAACAAATCGACGTGATTAGTGGCAACCAATTAACTACCTTTTCTGTGCGTCAATATCGAGCTACCTTGTCGTGTCGACAATATAAAGAATAGTGTAACATTTAAATATTTCTTTTATAACCATATAAAGATTAGTATAACAATTTGAATACTTCTTTTATAACCATATAAAGATTCATCATCATCATCGGCACTACAACCGGGAACCGGTCTTGGCCTTATTTAGCAAGTCCTGAGGCTTGTTAAATTTTCCATAATGATTTATTTTGTCTGGGCAAGGTGCCAGGGGCTCCCCGACGGGGAATCGAACCCCGGTCTCCCGGGTGACAGGCGGGTGTACTACCCACTATACTATCGAGGAGCCCTATATAAAAGATTAGTGTAACATTTAAATACTGCTTTTGTAACAATATAAAGAATAGTGTAACATTTAAATAAGATACATTGTCGTGTCGACAATATAAAGAATAGTGTAACATTTAAATACTTCTTTTGTAACAATATAAAGATTAGTGTAACAATTTAAATACTTCTTTTGTAATAATATAAAGATTAGTGTAACAATTTAAATACTTCTTTTGTAATAATATAAAGATTAGTGTAACAATTTAAATACTTCTTTTGTGACAATATATAGTAAGATACATTGTCGTGTCAACAATATAAAGATTAGTGTAACATTTAAATACTTCTTTTGTAACAATAAATAGTAAGATACATTGTCGTGTCGACAATATAAAGAATAGTGTAACATTTAAATACTTCTTGTGTAACAATATAAAGATTAGTGTAACATTTAAATGCTTCTTTTGTAACAATAAATAGTAAGATGCATTGTTGTGTCGACAATATAAAGAATAGTGTAACATTTTAAATACTTGTTTTGTAACAATAAATAGTAAGATACATTGTCGTGTCGACAATAGAAAGATTAGTGTAACAATTTAAGTACTCTGTTTGTAACAACGTAGATATTAAGATACATTGCTGTTTGGGCAATAAAAATATTCCTTTTTTGTAACTAAATAAAAGGTCGTTATGTGGTAATGTTAGGGTACCTTAGATTTAACAAAATAAATATTTTTTTTGATACTTTAGTCTTAAAGTTCATTTTCGCCACCAAGAGGAGTCAAATTGTTTCTCATCCATCTAAGACATCGGTGCACGATCTACGAACGGACGCGGCGCAGTGTGGGGACGTCTTGAGGAACCCGTGTCGGACCGACACACTGTCAAGACCAAATATACAAAAATACCCCATAATACAACTTCATCTTCCGCTTGCCGACATAAGAGGATGATTTTCCTTACATCGGTCCCAGCAGAAGGGCGCGAAACACACGCTCGATGGTCGCTTCTGCTGCTCATGGGGTGTGTCCACAAGTATGCGGGCCGTAGATCAACCGAATCCATAAGGGAAACATTAGCTGGCATGGTTGCAGCTGGTGCAACTATCTCGACGTCGATATTTTGTGTTTACACGATCATCAACTGCGTACAGCATTTATGATGATCGTGCACATCTTGGCGGCATCTCCAAGTAGTCGAATTCTCGCTGGTAATTTTCCATTTTTGAGGACTCGACTACCTTGGGCGATCAGCCGTATGCCATAATGTATTTGTCAATCGGATGACCGACCGATGTGGGCATGAATAAAAAGGAAAAGAAGAAACACCTCCTGCACGTATGCGGCAGACTCGTTAGGAGCTATCTCATTGATGTGGTTTGGGTAATGTTGGTTGCTTGATGGTGCAACCAAATAGCTTTTAAGGTACATGATGCGTTTAATGCGACCATGCCCATGTGGAAAAATACCTATTTGTTGCTGATGGATTTTGCATCAGCGCAATTATAGTTCTAAAGCATTTCTGAAAATATTGGCACAACTATGGAAGGTAAGTACATGTTTTTATGTGTTTTAGGAAACTGTTTCTTCATCAGAGGTTGTAAGGTAAGTAGTGGCGTTCAATGGAACTGCCACAATACTTGTTTTATATCAGTTTGGATGCTCCAGGTTGGAAGTTTTTACATGGTTAATGGGAAGGTGAGTAGTGGTGTTCAATGGAACCGCCACAAACTCAAATGCTCAGCTGTCATCGTAAATATGCTGGATGTTCCAATTGCAAGTAGAGGTGGCAGAATGTATTCAATACAATTCATTTTGTATAACACTTCGTTGCTTAGCTTGTGTCACAACCCTGAAACTATCAACAATTTGATTATGCTACGTTTTATTGTGACACACAAAAAACCGTGCGCAAATCAAGCCAACAGTACTAAAGTACTGATAAAAGATAAAGACCAAATAACATGTCAACAAAATAAACAAAAAACATGATATAGAAAGGATACGAGGGTGGTCTGAAAAGCTTCCGACCTAACAAAGATACATGACATTTTTTTCTTAAAATTTATTTTTATTTTTCTACAGTCTTCTTGTAACTCTACACACTTCTCTCAGCGATGCTCCCATCTCACTAACCCGTCCAAATAGTACTCCGCGTTTTTCTCTGCAAAATAACTGTTCACGAAGGTGATTGCCTCCTCATTTGACGAAAATCCCTGTCGTCCGAGCCCCATTATTAGATTAGGGAACAAAAATAAATCGCTTGGGACTAGATCTGGTGAGTAAGGCGGATGGTCAAGCAGTTCAAACCATAATTCGTGGATTTTCGCCATGTCAACCGCTGAGGTGTGAGACGGCGCGTTGTCTTGGTGAAACAGGGTTTTCTTTTCTGCAAATGTGGCCGTTTTTCCGCAATTACTGCCTTCAGTTGGTCAAGTAATGATCCGTAGTATCCTCCTGTAACGGTTTTTCCTTTTTGAAGATAATCGATTAAAATAAACCCAGAACTATCCCAAGAAAACAGTCGCCATCACTTTCCCAGCCGAAAAAAAACAGCTTTTGCTTTTTTTTTGAGCCGATTCCCCATTGCAGTCCACTGTTTTGACTGTATTTGTGTGTCGGACGTATAATGGTGTATCCAAGTTTCATCGACATTGATCGGCGCCAAAACTCGGATATATTGCGACTAAACTGCGTCAACAGACCGTTGGAAATGTTCATTCGAACACGTTTGAGTCAAACGGGAGCAAACGCGGCACTCAACGCGTGGACAGCTTTTTCATGCCTAAATCTTGATTTAATATGTGACAAACACGTTCCTTGGACATTTTCAAAACCTCTCCCATCTCTCTCACTTTAATTCGGTCGTCTAGCAGCATTTGGTGAACTTTAGCGATGATCGTCAGTTGTTGCAGTTTTTGGACGTTCACTGTCTCCCAAGCTCTCACGGCCACGATTATATTCAGCTGCCCAAAATTTCACTATGGTAAATGATGGTGCAGAGTCCCCATTCAAAGAGTCCAACTCATCTTTGATTTGTGTTGCGGATTCACTGGATGCAACCAGCGAAGTCGCAACGGAATGCTGCCCTTGGCAACAATATAACAAATGTCAGCAACTAGCTGACATAATCGAATTTGGTTATCAAGCAACCAATAACAAACATTGTGTAAATCGTCTGCTGTCATTGCTGACACTTATTCTGCGTTAACCTTTTGAGCGAAACAGTTCGCAATAATTAAAGTGAAAAAGTTAATATACCAATCCAAGCCGTGTGATTTCTTCTTTTTGACAGTGGATTATTTAAGGAGAGTTGCTGGTACAATCGAGATATTCGGTTCACTTTTTCCTTTATAATAATGCAATTAGTTTCAGGCAGCATTGTTGCGGACGCCATGGCTTTGGCACATCCAGTCTCGTGTTTGTGACCGCATCTGGAGATTCCCCAACGACATTCATCGGTCGGCGAAACCCAAACACGTGTCGCTCCTGCCCAACCAAAGTGCACGTCAGGAGACATCACTGTTCCTGACGCCAGGCCCACAACAAAATAAGAACCATTGTTCGTGGAAGGTGTGCTCAACGCTCGTTGAACAGACAATTTGCGTAGAGGTATTGACTTTCAAAAACAAATATTTAAACACAGCTCGATACTCAATTCGACCACCACCAATCTAGTTGAGTTTTCATCCAACACTCTTCGTGCCTTAAGGGATGGCACCGAAGTCTATGTTATCATAATCTATTCAGCAAGGCCTTTAACAAAATCTCCCATAATCTCCTCTATAAGCTATCCTTTGTTGGTTTCGAATCCATATTGATTAATCTTCGCGTATGCGGTTTCACACGCGGTTGGTGTTTCACTTGTGGCGAATATATAGTTTATTTCATTAATATCGCGGTTTTGTTATGCAGTCCTCTCGCGGCGATTACAAACTTTAGTTCACTGAAATTGTGGTTAAACTGTTATCTCCAAGTCATCTCCGGTGGCGATTTACGATAGACTCGATGACTATATCAAAACCCAGTCGCCATAACTTTCCCAGCCGAAAAAACAGTTTTTGCGCTTTTTGGAGCCGATTCCCATTTTCAGTCCATTGCTTTACTGTATTTTTGTTTCGGCCATATAATTGTGTATTCAAGTTTCATCGACAGTAATCAATCGGCGCCAAAACTGGGATTTATTGCGACTAAACTGCGCCAACCGAGCCTTGGAAACGTTCATTCGAAGACGTTTTTGGTCTAACGTGAGCAAACGCATAACCCAACGCGCGGACAGCTTTCTCATGCCTATCATCATCATCATCGGCACTACAACCGGGAACCGATCTTGGCCTTATTTTGCAAGTCCTGAGGCTTGTTAAATTTTCCATAATGATTTATTTTTTCTGGGCAAGGTCATTAGTCTTGCACCAGGGGCTTTCCGACGGGGAATCGAACCCCGTTCTCCCGGGTGACAGGTGGGTATACTAACCACTATACTATCGAGGAGCACATTCTCATGCCTATATCTTGACTTAATATGTGACAAACACGTTCTTTGAACATTTTCATGGCCTCTGCTTTCTCTTTCATTTTAATTCGGTGGTCGCCTAGCACCACTTGGTGAACTTTAACTGTGTTATTGTCCTCGATAGTATAGTGGATAGTATAGCCGCCTATCACGCGAGAGACCGGGGTTCGATTTCCCGTCGGGGAGCCTTTGGCGCAAGACTAATGACCTTGCGCGGAAAAAACAAATCATTATGGAATTTAAAAAGCCTGAGGACTTGCTAAATAAGGCCAGGACCGGTTCCCGGTTGTAGTGCCAATGATGATGATGATTGTCAGTTGTTTCAGTTTTGGACGTCCCTAACGTCCATCCTCTCCCAAGCTCTCACGGCCACGTTTAAATTCCGCGGCCCAAAATTCCATGCAGGGTCCCCATACAAAGAGTCCAACTGATCTTTGATTTGCGTAAGCGTATTGCCTTTGAAAAACCATCCATACTCAATTTTGTCCATTTTCACAAAAACACTCACATCGACTCACTCAAACGACTGTCATATAAAAACTACGCGTCCAAACTGGCTGAAATTTTGGTGAGTAGCTGTACAAAGATGCACAACTACAGGCACACATTTTATTGACTACTGCTCCTATCTTCACGTTGAGGTCGGAAACTATTCAACCCACCCTCGTACATTGATAACGGTGGACGAGACAAGGAAAGATAACGTGAAGAGATAAAAGGATTGATGGCGGACACGACTGAACGGATGGTTTTCCAACACCAGAGATGTAGCCAGATCGATTCTCTGAATCGGGATCTGGATAAGATCCTGCAGTGGGGAAAGGCCTCTCGTCGAGTTCAATGCAGCGAAGCCACAATATACAGCATTCACAAAAAAAAAAAAATAGTTCATGGATATTGTGGCATAAATACGTGTCAAACATTCCGATTTCCGCCTCTGGAAAACTGAGTTCTGTCTCTAAAGCCGAGAAATATTTGACTCTGGCCCAACTTTTTCTCCTGTATAAATCCCACATTAGACCCGCATTTTGCATTATATGCAGGCCAGTCCCGCTTTAACCAATATTGTTTCACGACGCTCTAATATTGCTCTCATTTCTGGAGCTCTGCTCCTAAATATACCTGTGGGTATATTGTATATTCTCACTCTCGGCGATCGTTCTCGGTAGTGTGTCAGTCCGACACTGTTTCACCGAGACGTAACCAAACTCCGTAACCGCTCGTCTAAGCTTGTTTGCTTGTACCCTGCAGTTCGGTGCTAAACCAACGGTTCACCTGCTTTTATGTGTTTTTACTCGAAAATAAACTTATTCAGGTTTGTGGACAGTATTTATTTCGTGGGTTACTTAATTTATATTAACATAGAATATAGTATTGTAATCTTAATGTTATTTTATCATAAACGTAGAATATTATATTGTAAACATAAATTTATTTTACTATACATGTAGAATAATAAGTACAATTTATTTCGTGAGTTAAACTTATTTTATATTAACATAGAATATAGTATTGTAATCTTAATGTTATTTTATCATAAACGTAGAATATTATATTGTAAACATAAATTTATTTTACTATACATGTAGAATAATAAGTACAATTTATTTCGTGAGTTAAACTTATTTTATATTAACATAGAATATAGTATTGTAATCTTAATGTTATTTTATCATACCATACATGTAGAAGAATCCGTACCCATTGTTGACACCATTCTCCAAAAAAACTCAGACACAAAACAAAAGGGTTCACAGTTCAGTCTTGTGTGGCTCTGTATTAAGAATTTCGTCTAATCACAACAGAGGTAACATTTCTCCGGTGCAAGTGCGGTCACTTTCACTAAAAAGGATCGACACGAAAGTTCAAAACCCTTTTGGTCGTGGCACTGTATTACGAAATCGTTTTATTACAAACAGAGGTAATATTTCTCCGGTGCAAGTGCGGTCACTTTCACTAAAAAGGATCGACACGAAAGTTCAAAACCCTTTTGGTCGTGGCACTGTATTACGAAATCGTTTTATTACAAACAGAGGTAATATTTCTCCGGTGCAAGTGCGGTCACTTTCACTAAAAAGGATCGACACGAAAGTTCAAAACACTTTTGGTCGTGGCACTGTATTACGAAATCGTTTTATTACAAACAGGGGTAATATTTCTCTGTGCAAGTGCGGTCACTTTCACTAAAAAGGATCGACGCGAAAGTTAAAAAAATCCTACCCGCCGTGGCACTGTATTAGTATTTTTTCGATTTTTACCCGGGAGCACGTATCCACCATTCAATGCAGAAATTATCAATCGACTGCCTTAGTTCACCGAAGCGGCAGAATATCTCGTACTCCATCATCGCTTCGATGCCCATATTTGGTCATTTTAAACATATTACATCCCTTAGTGTGGGTAACCGCATTGTACCCCTGCCTGTGTGTATCTTTTATTATTATTCGCACGGGGATGAGCGCCATTGCGTGTGTTTACTCTTTGTACCATATTAAGTGTAGGGACGTTCATATAGTTTATACGTGCAATGTGATGCTGCTACATGGGCATGCGTTATATCTCACGTTTTTGTATTTGTTGAGATGTGTCCTTTTAAGGGCATGCGTTGTAGGTTTACGTCGGTTTGCGCGCCTTCTGGTAATTCCAGGAATTAGTCGCAGGCTTGCGCAACCGCATCTTGTTTTTCTTGGTTGTTCTGCTACATCCGATCGTTGGTTGCTGGTTTTACCAGATCGATGTGCAGGTGTCCCATGCTCTCCCCTGCTATTTAGTTTCTTACCATTTGTGCTACGCTGTGCTTGGTCTTCATGACATGATTTCCTTGATTTATGCATTTCTACTTTTAGGACGATGCCTGTATTGGACAAACGCTTGTATCAGCGGGCTTGTGGTTATTTACATGCTAATGCAGGTAAGTATTCGCTTTTCCGGCGCCGACTGCCTGCGAAAAGAGGTTACCTGGTGGTAAGTAGGCCGGTGGGTAGTGGCGTTCGCGCTAACCGCCACAGTACTCCCCCCCCAGTGACATAGTCACGATAAAAAGAAAACGCAACAAAAACGAAGAGGTGTTGAGACTGAGGCGTGCTCTTGGTTGGCCACGCGACTGGTCCCCATTGGTTCTGTCATTACCATCATGGTGGTGAAACTTGTCGAGTGCGCAGTCTTTTACGACTTCGCGTAATGGGCCCCTTATATTGTTCTGGCACGCCCGCCGTGGTCGGCGGCGTCTTTTTCTGCACCTCAGCATTGTGAGGAGTGCACCCCTGGTTACTTTCTTCCAAAAAGCAAGGTTTTAGCCGTTCCACGCTGATTGTGGCTGCCTTCCCACGTATGTCCACCTCGTAGACCCGTTCGCTGATTCTTTTAATCACTTTGAACGGGCCCTCAAACGGAGGCTCGAGTGGTTTCTTTACTTTATCCACTCTAACGAAAACGTGTGTACAGGTGCGCAACTCTGGATGCACGAAAACTCTCTTTGACCCGTGTCGGGCAACCGGTCTTGGTCGTACTTTTCGCATCAAATCACGCAGGTAACCCACGCTCTTCGTCAGCTCCGCAGGTGGCTCACCGTCGACGAAAAGCTCCCCGGGCAAAACGAGGCTGGTACCGTAAGTGAGCTCGGCTGCTGAGGCGCCCAGGTCTTCCTTCATGCTGGTCCTCAAACCAAGGAGGACTGTAGGCAGTGCGTCGAACCACTGTGTGTCATTATGGCACATTAAAGAGGCCTTCAATGATCTATGCCAACGCTCTATCATGCCGTTGGCAGCAGGATGATATGCTGTCGTACGCTCTCTTTGACAACCCAGCAACTCCGTAAGCTGTCTGAAGATCGCAGCCTCGAACTGAGGTCCCCTATCCGAGGTAAGTGTTGTGGGAACGCCGAAACGCGTTACCCACGTTGAGTAGAAAGCCCGGGCCACGCTCTCTGCGGTTATTACACGTAATGGGGTAGCCTCGGGCCATCGCGTAAAGCGATCTATCATCGTGAGCAGGTACGCGAATCCTCTGGAGGGAGTTAAAGGGCCGACTATGTCAATGTGTACGTGGGCGAAACGTGCCTCGGGCAGCTTGAATTGTGCCGGCTCCAGTACGTTGTGTCTGCTTATTTTACAACGTTGACACTTGAGACACGCCCTCGCCCACTTTGTGAGGTCCTTATTCATGTGTGGCCAAACGAACTTACGTCGAATCGCCGCAGCCGTCGCGCGCCCGCTGGGATGAGCTGGGCTATGAAAGGTCTCATAAATGCCCCTACGCAACACCGCAGGAATGTATGGCCTGACTGTACCCGTTGAGACGTCGCACCAAACGGCTTTTCCGTTGGTGTCGACAGCGAACCTACGCAGTTCCAGTGCTGTGTCTGCTGTTACGAGAGCTTTAAGTTGGCTATCGTTTTTCTGGGCTTGCTCCAAGTCAGCGTCAGCTAAGGCTGCGCGCAATTGAATCACATCTATGCGAGATAGTGCGTCTGCTATTACGTTCTGATTACCAGGAACGTACTTTATCTCGGTGACGTATTGGCCTATGAGGTCCAGATGCCGCTCCTGTCGCGGCGATGCATTTCCGGATTTTTTTTGGAAGGTGTGGCTCAATGGTTTATGGTCCGTTCTGACGATCGCCTGACGACCCTCGACCATGTGTCGGAAGTATTTGATGGCACTGTATATGGCCAATAACTCTCGGTCATAGGTGCTGTACTTTCGTTCTGCCGTACTGAGTTTTCTAGAGAAAAAACCCAGCGGCTCCCAGCCACCGCCGCTCTCCTGCTCCAATACCGCCCCAATTGCGGTGTCCGACGCGTCGCATTGTATTGCTAACTGTGCGCCCTCTGCTGGGTAACACAGCAGGGTGGCGTTTGCAAGTTGCGCTTTTGACTGCCGGAATGCATTACTTGCTGCTTCCGTCCAGACGATTGGACGTTTGTCATTCTTTTTTGCCCCCTTTAAATATTCATTTAAAGGGGCCTGGACATGCGCGGCATTTTGTAATGTAGGCCGGTAAAAATTAAGCATGCCCAGGAAACGTTGTAATTCGCGAACGTTGGTAGGACGTGGGAATTCGTTGAGAGCTTTAACTCTGTCCGAGAGAGGCCGAATACCACGATTGTTGATATGATAACCCAAATAGCTCACCTGCTCCTTGGCAATTTGGCATTTGTCCGGGTTAATCATGAGTCCGTAACGGCGGAGGCGTTCTAACACCTGTTTAAGATGTTGCTGGTGCTCCGCTCGGTTTTGGGACGCAATCAGGATATCGTCGATGTAGGCGTAACAAAAATCCAATCCACGCAGAGCCGTATCGATGTACCTTTGAAATGTTTGTGCGGCGTTTCTAAGGCCGAAAGTCATTACCTTGAACTCATATAGTCCAAAAGGGGTAATGACCGCGGTTTCTGGGATGTCTTCGTGTGCCACTGGTATCTGGTGGTATGCCCTGGCAAGGTCCAGGGTCGTGAAGACTGTGCATCCGCGCAATTTGTATGAGTAATCATACAAGTGTGCGATGGGGTATCGGTCCGGGATTGTGACCGCGTTTAACTGTCGGTAGTCGCCACACGGGCGCCATTCGCCGTTTCGTTTCTTAACTAGGTGAAGCGGGCTGGCCCATGGGCTTACTGAAGGTTGGCAGATTCCTTGCTCCAGCATGTAGTCGAATTCTTCGCGTGCTGCGCGCAATTTGTCTGGTGCTAGTCGCCGCGGACGTTGGCTTACGGGTGGACCCCGTGTCTCGATGTGATGGTATACCCCGGACTCTATGTGCTCCTGGTTGGGAAGTGGTACTGTCGAGTGTCTATACTCTTCCAGTAGAGCCGGAATCTCATCGCATGTGATGTCGGCCTCGTGTGGCGTCCGTGGGGCCTCTCCAGGCGGATGACCGAGTGGCCGTTGTTCCACTAATCTATTGTTCGCGGTGTCGACCAGCAAGTTGTGGCACGATAGTAAGTCCGACCCTATTAATGGTTCGGAGACATCGGCCACTATGAAGTGCCAACCTATGGGGTGCCGCAAACTTAGATCCAGTCGTAGGTACTTACGTCCGTAAGTAGCTATGGATGTGTTGTTCGCTGCTAGTAATTGGGGTCTGCTAGGCGTTTTATTTTGCGAAGCGTACGACTTAGGCAAGACTGATATGTCGGCGCCAGTGTCGACCGTAAAACTTATATCCAATTTCGCGTCTTTGATTGTTAAGCGGCTTACTTGGAGTGTGCCGACCGTTTGCGCTGAGGTTGCGGTCGGCCGTCCTAGTTTAAATTCGCGTTTTGCGCCGGCTTCACCGGCTTCCAACCGCAGGGTTGTGTGCATTTGCGGGCCTTTGCCCCAAACCGCCGATGGTATGAACACCACGCGGGTGTTAATGCCCTTTGGGGGTTCGCCGTCGGCTGTGGCGTGGATCTTCCGCGCGTGCTAGTGGCACCTCTCTGGTTTTCGCGTTGCCCAGCGGTGGGCTGGGTCTGGGGCCTCTGATATGTTGGGCGATTTTGGGCCGTGCGCGCGAAGTCTCGTAATTCGGCCCGTAATTGTGCGATTTCGCGTTGTAAACTTAATTCGTAACGCGAGGGTCCCGGTTGCCGGAAGTGTGATTGCTCTGCGTCCCGAGTATGCGCCTGAGCCCGTGCCGAGTCTGTGGCGATTGGTTGTGACGCGTTGGTGCCTCCACTGGTGCGCGGAATATTATGGGGCGAGGAGTAGTATCGCGCAGATGTTTCATCCGAGCGGTTAATGGTCGCTACCTGAAAGGCGGGGGACTCCTCTCGTTGGTCAGCGCTTTCTACGATTGCGTCTGCAATCTTAGCCAGCCAACTCAGGCTTTGATTGGTTTGAGCGATTACTGTAGGACGCGCTTGTTGCGGAAGACCCCTAATGAAGTGGGGTCTGATGACATCATCAGAGATCCCCTTTCCCGCTATAGACCGCAAATGAGTGAGAAAATGCGATGGCTTCATCCCCGTGAAATTGGTCTCGTTGTACAAGCGCTGGTGCCTCTTGGCAATTGACTCCTCGAGCGCATTGAGGAGCGTTTCCCTCATATCTGTATACGGGCTGTTTCCAGGAGTTCTTATAATGTGTGCCACATGTGTACGCTGGTTTCGGTTTAAAACCCTCATAACTTCCAGCGCACGTGGTCTCTCCTCGCTCACGCCCGCCGCCTCGAATATGAGGTCCGCCATGGTGAACCAGAGCTCCGATTCCTCCTCGTCAAAAGGAGGCAAGCGCAAGTCGCGCGAGGCAACATGTAGTGCCTGCACTGTTGGAGTCGCACCAGCGGATAACGGGAACTCCGTTCTGTGAGGGCGCGAGTCGCGGGCTTTTTCGTGTAGCGAGTCCGTGGGCTGTTCTACGCTGAGGGCGTCCACGAAGGCCGGGGACTCCGGACGCGGCACTTCCAGCTCCCGCTGCAAGTCCGCCTGAGGCGCCGTCTGTGATTCGGTAAGCGATTCCCGCAGCGCCTCCGGTTGGGGCTCCTGTTGAGTCTTCTTTGACCTCGTAAACTGAGCCATCCTCTACAAAAGGGTGGTGGCCGTTCCTCGTCACGCGAGAACCACGAGAAATTGCAGGAAAAGGTTAGCAAGGAGAAGTTGTAGATCTGCCTAGTTGTCGGAAAGCCCGTTGCTTGCAGCTGTTGTGATGGGAACGAGTGAACAGTGTATATGTGGGTTGGTTAATTTACTCTGTATAGTTTCCGGATTTTCGATGCCCGGAAGGGGCTTACTACGCGAATTTGTTGTAGTGAACGTTTGTACTATTCAATTACAAATAAATATTTTTAAATTTGGTTATTACTTACTGCTACTTTTTAAATACAATAGAAGGAGAAGAAAATATTGTGTTTTAGCTGGCTCTAAAGGAGCTCAGCGTATATATATATATATTAAAGAAGAGAAAAAAAAAATTAAAAAAATTACGTCACCTGGAGTCCAACGTTGAGAATTTGGTTTCGTCAGGTGTCGTTACTCGCACTGTGTTGAGGATAGTGCTGCGATCTGACTCCACTTGTAGTGATTTTGGTGGTTGGTTCGATGTTCGATGTCAGGTTATGTGCCCTTCCTCACTTGGTAGGTCACCAATTGTGGGTATATTGTATATTCTCACTCTCGGCGATCGTTCTCGGTAGTGTGTCAGTCCGACACTGTTTCACCGAGACGTAACCAAACTCCGTAACCGCTCGTCTAAGCTTGTTTGCTTGTACCCTGCAGTTCGGTGCTAAACCAACGGTTCACCTGCTTTTACGTGTTTTTACTCGAAAATAAACTTATTCAGGTTTGTGGACAGTATTTATTTCGTGGGTTACTTAATTTATATTAACATAGAATATAGTATTGTAATCTTAATGTTATTTTATCATAAACGTAGAATATTATATTGTAAACATAAATTTATTTTACTATACATGTAGAATAATAAGTACAATTTATTTCGTGAGTTAAACTTATTTTATATTAACATAGAATATAGTATTGTAATCTTAATGTTATTTTATCATACCATACATGTAGAAGAATCCGTACCCATTGTTGACACCATTCTCCAAAAAAACTCAGACACAAAACAAAAGGGTTCACAGTTCAGTCTTGTGTGGCTCTGTATTAAGAATTTCGTCTAATCACAACAGAGGTAACATTTCTCCGGTGCAAGTGCGGTCACTTTCACTAAAAAGGATCGACACGAAAGTTCAAAACCCTTTTGGTCGTGGCACTGTATTACGAAATCGTTTTATTACAAACAGAGGTAATATTTCTCCGGTGCAAGTGCGGTCACTTTCACTAAAAAGGATCGACACGAAAGTTCAAAACACTTTTGGTCGTGGCACTGTATTACGAAATCGTTTTATTACAAACAGGGGTAATATTTCTCTGTGCAAGTGCGGTCACTTTCACTAAAAAGGATCGACGCGAAAGTTAAAAAAATCCTACCCGCCGTGGCACTGTATTAATATTTTTTCGATTTTTACCCGGGAGCACGTATCCACCATTCAATGCAGAAATTATCAATCGACTGCCTTAGTTCACCGAAGCGGCAGAATATCTCGTACTCCATCATCGCTTCGATGCCCATATTTGGTCATTTTAAACATATTACATCCCTTAGTGTGGGTAACCGCATTGTACCCCTGCCTGTGTGTATCTTTTATTATTATTCGCACGGGGATGAGCGCCATTGCGTGTGTTTACTCTTTGTACCATATTAAGTGTAGGGACGTTCATATAGTTTATACGTGCAATGTGATGCTGCTACATGGGCATGCGTTATATCTCACGTATTTGTATTTGTTGAGATGTGTCCTTTTAAGGGCATGCGTTGTAGGTTTACGTCGGTTTGCGCGCCTTCTGGTAATTCCAAGAATTAGTCGCAGGCTTGCGCAACCGCATCTTGTTTTTCTTGGTTGTTCTGCTACATCCGATCGTTGGTTGCTGGTTTTACCAGATCGATGTGCAGGTGTCCCATGCTCTCCCCTGCTATTTGGTTTCTTACCATTTGTGCTACGCTGTGCTTGGTCTTCATGACATGATTTCCTTGATTTATGCATTTCTACTTTTAGGACGATGCCTGTATTGGACAAACGCTTGTATCAGCGGGCTTGTGGTTATTTACATGCTAATGCAGGTAAGTATTCGCTTTTCCGGCGCCGACTGCCTGCGAAAAGAGGTTACCTGGTGGTAAGTAGGCCGGTGGGTAGTGGCGTTCGCGCTAACCGCCACATACCCTCGACCTAATTGAGAGCATACAGGGACAAGCGATCCGCCTGATTGGGCACCCGGTGCTGACATCGGGACTACAGTTGCTATCACAACGAAAGCGCGTAGCTAGCCTCTGTCTGTTTTACAGAATTTATCACGGTTACTGTTCCTCGGAAATTCGTGGTATTGTTCCGCGTAATTCGATTTATATGCGTTGCACGAGACAATCCGATGGATCGCTTCACTTTGCGGTTCATCTCCCAACCGCGAGAACATCTCTGGGTCAGAATCCGTTCCGTTACAGAGCGTGAAAGCAGTGGAATTCCTTCCCTGGGCTAGTGTTTCCGGAACGTTACAACATGCAACTGTTCAAAAAAACCTGTAACAGTCATTTGGTGGCACCGCGAGGCGCCGTGTCGCCGCTAAAGTTTCGCCTCTCCCGAGAGAAGTGTAATAAACAAAACAAACAAAAATAGTCGTCATTCCTTTGACGCTGTACATCGTATTCAAATTCGAATATGCATTTGCAGATTTGATTCCTGTTTATGTTGTAGACACTACTTATTGTTGATTGACTGTGCCGCATATTTTATGCACTTTGTAGTTGTGCCGCATAGTTTTTATGTTATGTATATGTTAACCTACTGCTTAAGCAGAAAATTGTAACAGTGTCGTGTACACACGGCTTTGGACTGATGTTGATGCGTAGGATCTAAGGTTTTCATAGCGGCAAGTTAGTTCTCACATGGAAAGTTAGCTAGGAACTGATACTTATAAGGAGAATATAGACGGTTAATGTCCCCCTCACTAGTTTGTGTGGGATTCTTCATGAAAACGACTACAGTGATAGTGTTCAAGAGAAAGCCAAATCGAAATTGATACCGCTAGAGTGACACCACGCTCTCCAAACAAAAATGCAAGCGAAGTGTGGCAGTTCCGCCAAACCCCTCTGTCTACTTACCCGAAGAACCCCCATAACTACAGCCCAACCTTCATACTTTTCCGCTAATGCAATTGCATTAGCACCTGTAAATGCTTCATGCATTAAGTTTAGCAAATGTGTTTAGCTACAAGCTCCTGGAAGAGAATTCTTACCTTCATTCATTTATTCGAATTCAAAATTCTCTATAAGAATTCTGTTCCAAACATCATAAATCCCAAGCCCAATTCGGCACCTTCGGCTGCCAGGCAAATCCCAATTTTACATACGCATTTTCCCTAGTCGAATTCCTAAAAACGAAACAATTTGGTTTACGTATAATGTAACCGCCATAACAGGGATCGTAAACATTGCGTCACATATTCCCAGTCTCACCATGTGTATATAAATTCCTTTACATACACATTGGCTGCCGATCTACACCCAAAGGACAAAAGCAAATATATGCACCTTGCATCTTAAGGCATAAATTAAATCCTATAGCATAGGCAAATGCAAAGAGGAATTGTATACTTACCCTTTGCAGCGATGCCATAAACACCAATTCTCGTCAAATAAGCTAAAACCAATTAGCACCATATTCATGACACATTGCGGCTATCAATACAGCTGCAATCCACATCATAGACAATCATCTACATGATCTCTTTGCCCTACATATTTTTGGATCTGCTTCTCATGACCTGGCGGCATGAACAAACAGAAACCCAATTAGCACCCAATGAGATTCGGCTTGTCTACTTAGCCGAACTCACATCTCATTCATGCACATTATTCCCTTTCTTTGTTTTCAGATTCGTGCTCATGGCTTTGTCCCATGAAACAACTAATGTTCCCATATACATGTGTACCATTATAGATCTTCTCTATGAGATCTGGTGACCTACCCCCAAAGAGAGGCTTTACGTTTCACTTGGAATAGAAAATGCATCCTTAAATTAAGAGAGACAGTTTCACTGGCCGAATTTCCTTAGCCAGCGAATTGATATCGCTGAGTCGTTTTTTTATCATCCGACCGAGACGGTCGGACGGTCCGTCTCCCGCTCCCTGTATAGCGCCAGGGGATGCGTACACCCTTGTAGTCGCGGATCTGGAACCCCAAGTCGCTTGGAATACTGTGCGTTAGAGTAAAAACACCGTCAAACGTAAAATCGAACAATGTATAACCGAAAATGTATTTAGTGTCAATCGTGTGTGGAGTATAGAACAATCGAATAAGAAAACAAATTCAAGTGCGCCGTATTTGTAAAGTGCAATGATGTTTTGGTGTATTGTCACTCTTTTAAAATATTAGAATCTCAAAGGATAAAAGAACCTTTTATTACAATAAAAAAACAATAAAATGGTATTCAGTGCGGTTTATTCCTGGGACTACCGTCCATGCGTTTTCGGTTGTTTCTGGTGACAATTTCCTGCGGACAGATTCCTTTTAGTGTCCGGCGTAACAATCGACGGAACTATCAATTTATGCTGGAGGAAGAAGGGAATCGCCGGCGCACCATACTTCTTTCCCACAGAAGAACATGCGCAATTGACGGCAGTCAATAAACCAGGAGCTGATTTGCTGATGGAGCAGGTTAGTGCTGAATTACCAAATACCGTGGTCTCTGATGATATTTTTCGACTGGAAATCAGTTCATGTGGCATTTCTAACAGATACACACACAATACACGAGCAAATAGTGAAGAACACCGAACGAAAATCGAATAAGAAAATGTATCAGAGCCGTATACCATAGCGATAACACAACAATTGCACATCAGTTGAGTGTACTTGAGTTTAGAAATCGAATTCGTACAAGCGGCGGTGGCCTGGTGTGTTGAGCATTGGTTACATTTTTAGTGATTCTAACTGTCATAGCGTCAGTTCGATTCACCCGTTCTTCACTATCGTCGCAATACGCTATAATCCTTTAAAACAATGATCTCTGACAAGTTCAAGCACGAATCGAGCCTATAGATGACTTTCAGGACAGAACAATGGATAAGGGGCTATTTTAGAAAAAAAAATGAATTTATAACAGATGGATCAACAAATATCTACCAACTGTAATCCCAAGGAAAACCAGATGGGCGGTCACAGAAATTACTCTTTAAGACATAGTCCTGGTGAAGAACTCCTCGTTACAGCGAAACTCTCGGTTTGAGCAGAATGGTCATCTGGAAAAGTCAGGACAGACAACGTCGCCAGCGCATAATAAAAACGTTCACAGTTTGGGGATTCTGTTAGTAGCGCATTATAAGAAGTAGGGTACATGAAAAGCAAGTGGAAAAGCACAAGACAGAAAATAGGAGCGGTACCATAGGCCTGTACATGACGGGCCTGTGGGGGTAAAAGTATGATTCCAACGTATGGCACAGGATTCACTGTAATCCCCCAACGATGATCCGCAGAAAGAAATGAAAAAAAAAACCGTTTTTATTTATTTAAATCTATTTCTATTTATTTATTGTGAAAACACGAGCAAAATGGTGGTGAATGGCACAATATCGATTGAACTTAATTACACAGCTAATAATTGGGTCTTAATTGTATTTGCCAACATGAATCACAGCCTCACTGGATTAATCAGAATATCTATGATTTACGATTTCACTTCTGTCAAGCAGGGAATGCAGTACGCGACGGGAACGCCAGACTGTTCAGCTGGTCGGACGTACGCAAATCGCGAATATAGGTGAACCGTCAAAAGAGGGTTCGGGAACGAAAAAAAACTTTACCTGTACACCAAATCTATCGAACGACTCCTTGGGCTTTTTTTCCGTGAACTAAACGAACTATTTCATCCGCAGATACCACCAGGTTCAGATACAAATAGCGACTGGTGTGAATTAGGGTTGAAATTCATATTTCTTTCTACACACAGGACAACCAAAAGAGACCACGCCTTTGCTCTCTCAACCTCACGCCCGTCAAAGTATGAGTAACTTTTGTTAATAGGGTAATTGACGGACACGAAGAATGAGAGAACAGAAAACATGATATGCTGTGATCTCGGGGTAGCTTTGGTTGTGTGTGTTGGTATCAGATGCAGGTACTGACACGACCTACTGACCCAGTGGTACGGCTATGGTGTAGTTAAAGCGCATTGAACCGTGGAAAGAAATACGAATGAGAGGGAACCCTAGCGGATGTTACTCCCCTGCAAAGAGAGATCAATAATCCCAAGCGAATGGGTGATCTGAGGGAAAGTCGATAGGACGCCGCTGATGTTTGGGAAATAATTCGCGTGAGAACCAGACTCTAAGACGCTGAAATTACCCCAGCTATTTTGCTATGTTGCAACAGCGTCGTTCTTTTAGACTTGTTGTTGCTAACCGACATTATGAGATTTCCGATGGGAAACTCATGATTAGCAAGAATGGAGTTGCCGTATGACATTTATGTAGCTAAACTCAATTATGCATTATCTGCAAAGGATGATGAGTTTAGCTATACATCCGTTTGAAATGTTTTACAGGGGAATACATATAATGGAAATTGGTAAGTATGACGCACTGAAAGCGGTCGAAATTAGGTGGAAATGTTGGTTGGAATTGTGGGTTGTTTCTCATGTAGAATAGAGAAATCCCCCACACATCTACTGCCGGTATTTGCCCATTGGTATGTGAAGATTCCACGGCGACTCGTGGCATAGAAGCCCGTGATATGTGCATATGTTACACGCGGGGCAACGAAATTATTATAAGAACGAGTTTTAATTTTTTTCTCTTCTGCCACTTGCTTTTGTTTTGATTCCCACTTTAACTTCATATGTTGAAATTTGGGACAACCTCTAAAATTTGCCGTGTGTCCTGTATTTTTACATAGTACACATGACAGTGTTTCCCTATCCGGAAGCTGTTCCTTTCCTAGCGGACATTCGCCCTTGTTATGATCGGCGAGGCATTTTACGCATCTGAATTTCATATTGCAGTTTGATGCAACGTGTCCAAGTCTTTGACAGCGCATACATTGCAGTACGCGCTCAGATTTTCTAATTTTTTCCCAACTTATAATTTGGTGGCTTAGACATTTTATATGTCTAAACGCATCAACTTTATTATTAGGACTTAGAGATACAATGTAGAAAGGCAATTTGCGGTTGCACTTTCTAGAATTCGCAGTTGAAAACGGTTTTACACCTGTAAATTTTAAACTAGCTGTTTCAACCGTTTTTAATTCCTCGAGTATCTCCTCTGGGGAGAACGAAGGATCAACTCCTTTTAAGAGTATGGAAATTGATTTTTCTGATTTTGGGGTGTACGTGTAATACTCGGTTTTTGCCCTTCCCAAAGCAGACTTTACTATATTGTAACCTTCTAGGTCTTCGCACAAAATTCTAGTTTTTTCAGCACTAATTCTTTTTGTTTTAAAATCTTTACAAGTCAACTCACCCAACTTCATTAAATCTTTCGCTTCTATGTAACTGATGACAATTGGAGGTATTTTTTCCTTTTTTGGTTGCTGTTGTTGCTCGTCCTTGGCTGTCTTTGTCTGCTGCAGTTGTTTGTGATGCTGGTGTTGAGCGTCCATTGTTTCGCTTATTTGTAGCGAATGTTGATGCTGCCGCTGGTGATTTGTTTTTTGCTCTCTTTTTGCTTCCGTTTCATTCCGTCTTTTGTTTCGCTCTTCCAGGGCTCCTCGTACTTGTTTGGAAAGTTCTTCGCGTTTTTTGATGAGATCAGCAAATAAGCTGTTTAGGTCATCGTCTCCTTCTGGAATGTTTGACTCCAGTATCTCCAATTCCTTAAATTTGTTCCCTGCTCTTGAGTAACAAGTATCCTTAGCAGGTACATTTTCTTCTGTGACGGTTTTTTTCATCACATTTGATGTTTGTCGTTCCATTGACAGGTTTGAGCGGACTTTATTTGCCACTGGGCTGTCGTCTATAATTGATACTTCGTTCTTCCTTTTGGTAATTTTTTTAATTGTTTTTGAATTAGCGCCATTTTTAATTCGACGCTCTTCGTCTTGCTCATTTTTTTTGTCGAAACACACACACTCGTTTTTTTTCTTTCTTTTTTCGCCGTGCAACGCCGGCCGAACTGCGAAAAGCACAGTTTATTCACGAATTCACGCACGCACGCACTCAATATTCTTTGTTTTAGAACTGCTCACCGTCTTACGATGTTTGTCGCTTGACGAACGACGAGCCACTGATTCGGGTTGGTCTCGAAGGCTTTTCATGCTAGGGCAGTTAGCACTTAGCTCTTACGAGGCCGATTTTTTCTTTATAGAACATGTTATACGCTCGCTGAAATATTGCACGACGAAGATATTTTTATTTAACTCAACTTAGATAAAACGAGGCCCCTTCCTTGTGCGATATAGCATTAAAATAGACCCACCGTTTGGCAGGTTATCCATAAAGGGCAACTAAGGTTTGATTGTGTTGATTGTCTAGTTCCAAAATCATCAGAGTGGATAAATCTGTCACATGATTGGTTTGTTTTAGCTTAAGTTTGGAGCAATATTATGTTATACTTGAACAGACTTGGAAAGGCGTATGACAATTAAATGGTAAACGGGAGAGCAAGAGCGTTTTGTTTATCTTCGATATGTAAATCAAGCTATTCGGTCGCTAAAACATAATATTTGCGACTATTTCCATTTGAAAAACGGTACAAGAGTTCCAACCTCCGTTTACTTTATGCCGTTTATCTAATTTCTCATCCGGCTAGTTGTTATGGTAGGCTTTTATGATGATCATATGTAAAATACCTTTTATAACACATCTCGTAATTTGGCGGACCATAACTCATTCCTTTTCTCCCACTCTTTTTCTGTTTGTTTGTAGGCTTTGGTTCTCAGTATCCTGTCTACTATTTACTCTCCAGTCTATATATTTTCATACAGATATTTGATAAACCCTTGTTGAGAATTGATGAATTGACGGCTGATCTTACCCAACACAACCTTGAACCTGTCCCAACTTCACAGCTGCCTTTCTGTTTTTAGAGTCGAAGTTGGCACTGATCGAAGTACTCGAAATTGCTCTCTGATTTACAAAACGGGGAAATGACTGGCGAAAAGGAAAACGTGCTCCAAACTGTAATCTCAATTTTTATAAAGTATCGCGCATCAATCCGTAAATTGTTTAACGACAAATTTGTTTATCAGAACGGTAGAGGTTTCTGCGCCACTGGGAAACTCAGATCATTGCTTGGTATCTGTCGCGCAAGCACTTGTATACCAAGCGAATAACCGGCCTAGGCAACTTCGCCCTGTATGGAAGTGTGGGGCTGCTAACTGGGACGATATGCGATATTTCTTCGCATCCTTTCCATGGTCGTAGGTGTGCTTCGGAAACTGCGATGTTAACGCTTGCACGGAGTCGATATCAGAGATTATTTTTCTGGGGATGGAGATGTATATTCCACATTCCATCAAACGAAGTTCGTCTGATAAACCTTGGTTTGACAAAAAATGCGAGCTGATTACAGCGGCAAAAAATAGAGATTTTAAGCAATGGCGCTCCAATCCCACCGATGTTAACAGAACGAATTTTGTTAGAATCAGAAACGCGTGCAACCAGGCGATTGATGCCGCGAAGAAGGCTCACAACGACAGGGTGATCAATAAGCTGCTTCGCTGCCCAACGTGTTCGCGCTCCTTCTGGTCAATGGCTAAGGCTGTCAGCAGTAACTTTGCTTCCTCCTCTTTCCCTCTGTTGGTGACAGACAGTGGGACGTTAGTCACGAATCCAAAGGATAAAGCTAATGTGTTTGCGAATTTATTTTCCGCGAATTCCAACCTCGATCCCGGCCTTTTGGGGCCACCTGTGATCTCACCGGTACAGTCTTCCATGCGGGATGTGAGATTTCGTCCGCGCACTATTTAACGCATTCTACGTGAACTGGATTGTAGGAAGGCAACTGGCCCGGACGGAATACCAGCAATAGTCCTTAAGAACTGTGCTCCAGAACTATCACCGGTTCCTGGCTTATCTTATGCACGGAGGACCTTTCCTGCCTGCTGGAAAATCGCTCGAGTTCAGCCAATCCCAAAGATGGGATAAAACTGTCTCCCACAAAATTACCGTCCGATAGCATTACTGTCTATTTCATCTAAGGTAATGGAAAAAGTCATCAATACAGATTTGGTTAAGTATTTGGAGTGCAACGGACTTCTGAATGACCGTCAATGCGGATTCCGTGGCAGGCGATCCACAGGAGACCTTTTGACACTTATAACCGATGTATGGACATCTGCGTTTGAAAGGCATGGTGAGTCAAGGGCGGCCGCATTGGATATCTCCAAGGCTTTTGAACGCGTCTGGCACGGGGCATTGCTGAGCAAACTTCGTTCATATGGACTTTCCCAACAGCTTTGCGACTGGACGAGGAGCTTCCTCGAGAATCGATCGATCCGGGTTGTTGTGGACGGCGAGTGTTCGGATCTGTATCCTGTTAATTCGGGGCTGCCCCAGGGTTCTATTTTTGCTCCAACCTTGTTCTTGCTTCACATAAATTATTTGTTGGAGACAACGGATAACAAAGTGTTCAGTGTTGCGGATGATAGTACGCTTGTTTCCTCCTTTTCGAGTGTTCGGCCGATTGATGCATCTGCGTCGCACCAGATGAGATGTAGACAGATTGACTCTCTGAATCAGGATCTGGATAAAGTCCTGCAGTGGGGAAAGGCTAATCTTGTCGACTTCAACGCAATGAAGACCCAGTATACAACATTCACAAAGAAAACTGGATCATCGGTTCCACAGCTGATGATGAGTGGCCGGACCCTCGAGGCTGGGGATAGTTTGAAATTGCTCGGCGTCACGGTATGTGGGAATGTATCATGGGATAAACACGTATCGGGTATCACCAGATCAGCCTCAGGGAAACTGAGTTATCTTTTTAGAGCCAAGAAATATTTTACTCCGGCCCAACTTCTTCTCCTATATAAATCTCAAATTAGACCCGCGCTCGAATATTGCTCTCATGTTTGGAGCTCGGCTCCTAAACATACCCTCGACCTACTTGAGAGCGTACAAAGACGAGCGATCCGCCTGATCGGGGACTCGGCGCTGACGTCGGGACTACAGTCGCTATCATATCGAAGGCGCGTAGCCGACCTCTGTCTGTTTTACAGATATTATCACGGGTGCTGTTCTTCGGAGATTCTTGGTATTATTCCACGCAATTCGGTTTATATGCGCTCCACAAGACAATCCGACGGATCGCACCCGTTACCGACGGCGCGAACATCCCTGAATCAGAACTCGTTCCGTTACAGAGCGGGGAAACTGTGGAACTGCCTTCCCACGCGAGTGTTCCCGGAGCGTTACAACCTGCAACTGTTCAAAAAGAGCTGCAACAGTTATTTGACGGCATCTCGGGGCGCCCACTCGACGCTTTAGGTTCGCCTCTCCCGAGAAAAGTCTAATAAAAAAAAAATAAAAAAAACAAGTGTTATTCGAATGTACAAAAGAATTTGTCCTTTTGATAGTAAGTCAATAAATTCAGTCACTGCCAACTCTGGACTTTTGTTATGGGAGATCAACAAGCCCAAACCATCCGGTAAATCAAAAACCAACAACCCTTTAGCGTGTAAAAAAAAAAGTGAAGTACCTGTTAATATATCCTCACCCCGTATTTCAGTTAAATGTAGAATGATAAAGTATGTAACCTCGTCTGCAATGATCACAAAATTCTTTTGTTGATAAAATACAACCCACAAAATCACCAAATTCATTAAACTCTCAACTGGCCGCCAAACAATAAAGGAATAGTTTACTTTCCTTTTTGTTTGAGACATAAATATCCATATGCTTATAAACAACTGATAAACAACTGCCCCCACTATAATATATAGGAACTGGTAGACGACTATCACTGCCACCTTCCTACACACAGTATAGTTTATGGGAATTACTAGATGATTGCCACTCGAGCCAACGTACTCAACAGTTTATAAGAATCGCTAGACTATTACCACTCCGAACCACCTACTCACAATTATAATTGATTTAAACATTTTCCAAGCACCGTCCCTGGCGTTATATCAAATCGAATCCAAACTGAATTCTTAGAAAAGCGTGAAACAAAAGAGTTCTCGCGGCACCGAAGACACACAATCCAACTCCCACAGATAAAATCCACCCATCTACCTCCCACTCTCGCTCACCCATTAGACTGATAATTTACAATCAATTTGCGGTCTCTCGCGATCTAAGATCATAATTTCCCTTTGAGCAGCCATTCGATCCATTGATCATGTATTTCTTTTTCAAACAAACACATCACTACCAATGTTCCACATCATTGTTTATAGTTCCCATAAAATTCATTTCATTTCGAAAACGATAAATCGAATCCAACGTATTTTGAAAACCCCAACGGCGCGTGGGGGTATCTAGTAAGCAAAACTTTTTGGCTCAATTCCAAGGCTTCACTATCAACTGGACCTGTCTGAAAAAATATTTTTTGTTAATGGGCATTCCATGAAGGTTCGGTTACAGAAAACTCGCCCTAGGGTCTGGGATACGTCAGCAGGTAAACAAAGTTCCTTTTATATGGAATGCAGATGGCCAACCAGAACCAATATCTACTTTTGTGACCATCTGTCACTCAGATACGTGCTACATTTAAACAGTAAACAAACAATCCCTTTGGTCTGTTTACTAGTTGCACTTTTATATGATAGATAGAAATTATTGTGGCTTTGACACATCTTTGAAAACGATGCATTTAATTCTCTTACCTTATTTTACACAACGACTATAAGATGTCGGCGAACGGTGCAAAGTTTTATTCTGTAGAGCTACTCACGAATGCACTTAACCTAGTAGCCGTACTGTAGCAGGTGCTATACTGACGATGGTGGTGCAATATAATGAACGTTTATCATTCTAAAATATGTCTACATCTTAACCGTTCTCTGCAAGAGTGGAAACCAGGAAGCGTAGCTGTGTGGATCAAGTCCTCCTTTCATTCGTCGTCAACACTCGGGAATGGTGGCACAATCTTTGTTTGTTTTTCAACGAGCGAAAGACCAAATAGCTGGCGGGCCGTACAGTAATAGAAATTCATATCATTATCCTGGTCTCGAAGTCCTTTCTATGTTTTACCATAAGGATGCAATTTACTTGATGACGGCAATCATTTACAAAATACTTGCAAGGACGAAGTATTAAACGCTTCGAGGGTATTAAATAAGACTGTAAAAACGCAAATGTGCGAGAATGCCAGGAAAAGCAGCGACAATAAAAGAGCTAGTAAAAAATTAATTCCAGCTATAAAATTAAGACTACCGCAGGATTGGTGCTTCCGTGAGTCATACAAATTACAACTTGTGTTTGTTTGTGACAAGACATTGTTAAGGGAAAGTCCAGGTTTTTGAAGCTGGCACAGCAACCTGTCATATACAAGTTACTTATGCCAGTAAATAGTGAAAGAATAAAACGAGGTCAAAATTCGTCAACACCATGTTGGGTTTATGTCCTTTGGAAAGGCGTAATAATAGACGTCAATGTCCAACAATATGTATTATTTAATTATATATCTTGTCAAATTTTGAATAGCAGCAACTTAAAAGTGTCCTTCGCCAGTCTCGTATCAATATATGGAAAGTTGGCAGTAAACTGTTTTATGATGCGTGCAGTTTTCGAAGTACTTCACAGGTCTGTCAGTGGTGTTCCGGTCTTTGACAACAACTTTTGAAATCGGAAACGTTCCGTATGTATTGTATCATATATAATTGTATAAGAACGGTAATAAAAAAATGGTATTGTATCTTATTGTATGAGAACGGCAATAAAAAATCAGAAATACATCAGCCCAGTATATGTGTGTTGCTTATTTCGAGAAAGCTTCGGAAGGCAATAAAAGACGTTTTTAAAAACACTTCAATCACTTAGGTTAACACTTGGTAATGTGACCCATTGATGAGAGCTTGTTGTAATCCAACTGTTAAAAATCGACGGGCGAGCTGCCTCTTCAACATCATCTTTCACTCAGGGCCGAAGTGACACAGAAAATATGTCACATGGCTTTAATAGTACATTAATAGTTGATACATCACAGCAATCTCCGCCAATGGAGAAGTCGCCAATTGCTCCATCTGGCAATTCACATCAACACAGAACCGCAGCAGACGACGCAAAATCAACCTGTGAATAGTATGCCAACACTAAATAGCCTTTTACGCCATGAAAAGAATTGAGTCATGTTGTGGCCGACCCAGGATAAATCCAAATTAAACATCAACAGTCATGCTCCAGCATGGCCACATTTCCATGGCTATGGTCCATGCAGCTCTCCAACGGTTGCGACCCTCGTCAAGCCGATTCATGTTCACGCAACTCGAATCCACCTGCGAACATTCACTAAATAATGCACGCACCCTCTGCTTGTCACCCCAGGAATCGGCCTGTTGGGAAGCCCGCGCTCACGGTATTTGTTTTTCCTCAGACAGACCGTCGGATCTACGTCCTCTCATCCATATCTCAAATCCCAAGTTACATATTGATTTGTAAAGTTGAGTTAAACAATGTAATTCAATGAGTCAAGTCTACTCTGATAATCTCATGGGAACTACGGTCGGCATACTTATGAGTTGGTTTTAGTTGCCAATTGCTCCTCAGTTTTTGATAAAAATTCGTCCATTGAATTCGAAGCGAGAACGTGTGTCGTTCTCTGCGAAAAATGATCCCAGCAGCAAAAGAACTTGCGTGCCGTTGTCAACGTGGTTTTTGAATCCATTGTGTGTGATGTTCTCAACGAAGTGAACGGATTTTGAGTGTGAGATTTTCGTTGCGACTGTGTTTTTGATTAAATATGATTGTTTTAGTTATCTTCAATCGAGTAAATAAATGCGGATGTGAATAAATTTCTAGTTGGTGCCTACGAAAGCGTGTCTTTTGGTTGGTCACAAATCATGAGGTTTTCCACAGTTCGAGGAACCAGTAAGCTTCAATACATTTGTCCACCAATCAGTTCATTGTTTGGCCTTGTGCAACAGTGATGTATACGGTTTAACTCCGTTGTCGCGTTACACAATGAGATATGTTTGAAAGAATTGTTGGAACTGAACTAAGACTTTTTTCGTAACTTTAGTAAGACTGAAATATGTCAAGCCCCAATGTGATGCCCTTCGCCGGAAACAAATCAGTGTTCGCGGTATTATCGAAATCGGCATGCTCACTAACGTAAAGAAGAGATTTAATGCTTTATTCGCCACCTGCAATACACGCTAGTTAACATCCCTAATGCACTCTCCAGGGATTACTACTTCGAGTTCGCGATCACGGTTGAGGATAACTACTTTGAAACGGTTCCTGAAGGATACGTCTCTAATCATCAATCGTCTAATGATTGTTTTTTTTTAACATTAATAATTTTTGATCCTTCGAGCCGGATGCCATTCATGATTTTGGCGGCATCCGGGAGGTATATGTGTAGGGGTTCCACCAAACCCCACGGCCCACTTACCTGAAAAACTCCCCATATCCGCAACTCAACTCCCATTGTCTCCCGCCAATGCAATCGCACCTGAAAATATTTCCTTTTCCAAGGACATTAATGCATAAAAGGATTACATAAAATTCCTAAACAGAATTGCATCTACAAGAGCATTCATAGTCCAATGCATCACTAGAATACGAAGGAAAACTATTCCGGCACCATTGATTGCCAAGCAATTCTCCCTAGACAAACTCCTGTAAACAAAAGGATTTGAATTACATACAACATAACCTTCAGCAGGGGCCATAAACATTGCGCTGTCTATTCTTCAGCTTCGCCATGTGTATGATCATCATCATCGTCATCATCGGCACTACAACCGGGAACCGGTCTTGGCCTTATTTAGCAAGTCCTGAGGCTTGTTAAATTTTCCATAATGATTAATTTTTTTTTCTGGGCAAGTTCATTAGTCTTGCGCCAGAGGCTCCCCGACGGGGAATCGAACCCCGGTCTCCCGCGTGACAGGCGGGTATACTAACCACTATAGTATCGGCGAGCCCATGTGTATGATAAATTCTCTTAATGTACACATTGGCCGGCGACCTTTTTCGCCCAGCAATAATATACCAGCGGCCGCATTCAATTAGCGCAATCGACCCTGAAATCCCCAAAAACAATTCTGTAACGTGCATGTGCTCCATAAATTCCCGGCCATTAGGCACCCATGTTCCACCAATGCAATTCCGCCGTACATGTGCATACCACATGTCCCTGGCATTTCCACGGCCACGACAGCTCTTTGACCATCGGACAAAAGCGAATACTCGCATCCTACCCTAGAGTCATAAAACGAATTTCTTCGCAGGTAATCATGTATACGGTCCTTTTAGCATCTAATGAGTGGCTGCTATTTAGACAGCCGACCCTCATTACCGAAAGATGCTGTAGGTCGTTTCACCATTGTTCTTTTTTTCCTCGTTTCAGGCAAAACGTATCAATGAACACGGTGATGTGTACGAACACACACATACACCACCGCGTACCTGAGATCGCTTTCCATTGGTCACTGGTCAAAGGAAATTTCATTTCCTTTTCACCACACCACCAAAAACTCACCCCAAACGATAAAATATCGTTGAGTCGATTTCCATCCATTGGCCGCCATGGTAAGGCGATCTCCCGCTCACCGATGCGCACGGTGACGCGAATATAGTCTCGTCGTCAAGTTAAATTCCCGAGTCGTGGCTAGTGTTGAGTCGAATACGGTAATTTTAATTATAATCGATTAGTGTAATTCTTCACCAGTTGCCTGTAATTGAGTGTACTTAGAATCGGTCTTCTGTAATCACCAAATTCAATAAATAATAAACTAACTCGAGCGTTTCATTTAATTGTCTTGTGGCGGAATTTTACTTCTTGTGGATGGAGTGTTTGTTTCAGTGTACTATGGTTTTTCTAGTGAACAGTTTGCTGCGTTGCTCAGTGTTGTGTGTCCAGTGACCTTATGATTGGGAATCTTCGCACAACCTGTGCCAACGCCATTTGTACGCCGGCACCAAGACGAAGATTTCTCCACATATGTGATCTAGCGAATGTTTTCTACTCAACACTGCCCTAGCCGCTGGCACTTATGCACTCAACAACAAAACGTATGAAGTGCGACAAGATGCAACACACAATGCCGATGATTTCGAATCGCCCTCCAATAAGGTTTCAGTGCCAGATGTTTCCTTTGTCATTGATGAGTCACCATCAACAACTGGAAACGACTCACCTCTAGTCGCAGCTCGTACACACCAGAACACATACATCGTGCCCCAAGGTTGTGGGAGTTCTCTATATTACGCCGAGAAACAACCCACAATTACAACCAAAATTTCGCCCACTGACCGCGCACAACGCCAACTTCAATCCCTTTCGTCGGCCTTTTTCACATGTAAAAGGTACCCTCCCCAAGGACACATAACCTGAATTCATCCTTCTATGCAGATAATGCATAACCGAATTCAGCCGTTCCATGCCATATGGCAACATGATTGATATGATATAATCGAAAGTCTCATGCCTGCTTAGCAACAGCAAAGCGCGGGCAAGCGACGCTGTGGCTTCATAGCGAAACGGCTTGGGTTATCACCAATCCTTTTAGTTTTGTTCACTCTTTTATTATTAATATTTATTGGCCTGTAGGAACCCGGAAGTTCATGACCTCACCGACTCGACTCCGCCATCATTCCCTGTCCTATGCACTCTCCTTCCACGCTTGACCATTCGCTTCGAACTCCTCAAGGTCAAACCTAATATTGTCCTCCCATCTCCGTCGCGGCCGTCAGGCCGGTCTCTTTCCCGTTGGTCTACCGTCAAGAATTCTACACACGGTCCTATCGTTGCCCATTCGCGCCACGTATCCGGCCCATCTTAATCTTCGCGACTTGATTGCTCTCACTATTGTAGGTTTGCGATATAGCTCTTCCAATTCGTGGTTGTGGAGTTTCCTCCATTGTCCTGCCTCCTCGTCATATTTACCTCCAAAGATGCCCCTCAAAACTTTATTCTCGAATACGCGGAATTTTTTTTCTTCCCGTTGTCTGAGAGCCCATGTTTCACATCCACATAGAACAATCGGCATGATTATGGTTCTATAGACACGGAGCTTTATGTTACGTGACAGCAGTCTGTATTTCAGCAGTTTACTGACTGCGTACCAACTAGCGTTGCCGGGGTGTAGTCTTTTGTTAATTTCCTCCGACATTTCGTTACTGGCCGTCAGTATCGTTCCCAGATATTTAAATTCTTTAACTTTTTCAAATATCTTACCTCTGACGTTTATATGTGTTCCCTGAGTTCCACCTGCCCTCGCCGTAATCATGTATTTTGTTTTGTCTTCATTTATTTCTAGGCCCACCTCTTCTGCCGCTTGCATGATGATTTCACAGTTTTTACTAACAGTTTCTAGATTATCGCCCAGAACGGCAATATCATCCGCATATGCGAGCACTTGTGTGACCCCGTTCAAGGATGATCCGGCCATGTTGCCATGGTCTGATAACATACTCGAGGACAAGGTTAAAAAGACACGGTGATAGGCCATCTCCCTGTTTTAGTCCGTCGCGGATTTCAAATGGTTCTGAGAGGTGGTTTTCTATTCTAACTCACCCTTTGTTTTCGTTCATGCAAATTTGAATGAGGGCGGCATATTTTTTTGGGATCCCCAGCTCAACTACAATATGGTAGAATCTTTGCCTTACGACTGAGTCGTAGGCTTTTCTGAAGTCAACGTTTTTTTCACTCGCTGATATTTTTCCAAGCCGCCACGGCGTCCTTTGACTTGCGCCAAACACGGCTATTCACTGGGGATCAATAAACGCAAAGTCAGGTGAATAGTACGAAAAATATTCTTTTTCTACTCACCCCATTTCCCCTTCTCGGAGTGCATTTTTGATTCTGCACTCTGGGAGCAATCCAAATACCAAACTGGGTCATGCGGTCACCATATTGGTCTCGCTTTCGTTGCATGCGAAAGCAAATGATCCCTGAGATCATCACTCCCCTCGTTTCGGTTTTCCCATTCTCCCTAAGTCCATTGACTGTTGGGTAAATTCGCAAGAGTTAATTCACCCCGATGGGCGGGGAAATGGGAGAATGCGGATGAGTGTGCGATCAAGAATGGTTGGCCGTGTGGAGAAAGAGATTTCCGAGGTAAGCTGCCAAGGAGTCGAGTTTTAACCACCGGTGTATGTACACACACGTTTTTTTTTGGAGTGCGAGTTTTACGTGCGAATCAGTCGAAATTTAACCAAAGAGTCGTCAGTCAAGTTTTACTACTGTTTCATGAGGCGGTAATGTCAATTTTCAATGAAGTAAAAATTGTTGCAATATATTAGACGATTCTGAAAGAACTTGAAGGAATACATCAACAAAGAATCATGTGTATTTTATAAGAATTTAACAATATATCATCACCAAATGATATAGTAAAGTAGTCAGTGATTGTGGGCTTATTTTACAAACAATATTAATAAAGAAAGTGAACCTGCGAAATCACCAATATATATTAAGAACCACCGGCAGAGTGTACTAAGTGTATGTGCTGATTCCAAAAATAAGTAAAAATAAAGAAAATGAACTTTTAAACAACTAAACAAAGTCACCGTAAATTCAACACAATTCCCATTTTCACCGAAAGCTCTCGACAAGGTTACCCTGCCCAATTAAACGGCATTGAAATAAAGTCCCCTCTCTTCGGCTAGCTATGAAAACGGAGATTTTCTTGATTTGACTGTCCACCGTCAAATTTAAAGACTGTAACCATAATAATGGGACGGATGGGACCAGGGAACGCAGGTAACGAATGTCAACCGAATCCTTGATGGCAAAACGCATACGAGAAGGCCGACATCAATCAACATCCCCAAAAAAAACCCAATGGAATTACCCTCGTCAGAGCCCGGTAACTGGGAATCAGTAGCTGATCATGTTGATGATATTGATCAGCACCAGCAACTTCTCATCATTATCATCGGCACTACAACCGGGGGCCAGTCTTGGCCTTATACAACAAATCTCTTCACCGGTCCCGATTTCGAGCCGATGTCTTCCAGTTTGGCTCTCCCAGGCTCTGGGCGTCCTGGTTTACGCCATACCTCCATCGCATACAAGGTCTGCCGCGCTGTCTTCTTCCATACATCCTGCCACTAAGGCCTTTCCGGGCAGGCTCCTCTTCGCTCATTCGAGCTAGGTATCCCGCCCACCAGAGTCTACCGAGCTTGATTTTTCTTACAACATTCGCTTCAAGGTAGATTGCGTACAACTCTTGGTTGTAGAGTCTCCGGAATCGTCCTCCCTCACATACGGGGCCAACAATTCTCCTTAAGACCTTTCTCTCGAGCACGGCCAAAGTTCAGAGTGCCTTTAATTCAGCACCCAGGTCTCGGATTCATACATGAGTACTGGTAAGACCATGGTCTTGTACAGTAGCAGCTTGGATGTTCTGGATAAATTTCGGGATTTTAAAAGCCTTGATAGACCATAGTAGGCTTTGTAGGATTTAATCAGCCGTTCGCGTTATTTATCTCAACCGCCGTTGGGTTAGGAGAGAGTTGGTGGAGTTTTTCGTTTAATATGACATTGAAGTTGTCCCAATTTGTGCGCCCATAATCGGGTATGTATCTGATATGAGCCCGAGATGCTCGATAGCTGCAGATGAACATGGTCACTGCGTTGTGGTCAGATGCACCCACCGATAGCTGTGTGGGGGTAATTTGGGGAAGTAAATCTTTGGACACAAAAAAGATATCCAGAATTAAGTTACCTCCCTTACCAACCGTAGGGGCGACATTTATGATTGCCCCTGTGGAGGCCTTTGTACCGCCGGTTGGATTAGCGGCAATGTATTGGTCTGTATGGCGATTCGTTTAGGGACTTGAATACGTTTTTGTGGGAGAGATGTGTTTAGGGATGTTTAGGGATGAACTTAAGGTCTTTAAGTTGGAAATCCCTAGTCGGTTCATGTCACCAACGAAATTCTTCAGAATGAGGTTTCGTACAAAGATCGGGGGTTGCTGTTTCCTCTTAGAAACATGTGCGTGGATCTCGACTGCTGGCTGCGCAGTGTTGGGAACGCAAGCGGCCTTTAGTTTTGGGTAATTTACCGGAGTTTCCGTATTTGGTATTATCAGGGCGGGGGGGGGGGGGGGGGGGGGGGCGGCCGACACTTATTTAGGGACAGATGATGATGACGATATATGGCACAAGGCTAATAGCCTTGCCCGTAAAAATAAATTTTTATGGAAAATTTAGCAAGCCCCGAGACTTGCTAAATAAGGCCAATCCCGGTTGTAGTGCCGATGATAATGATGATGATGATGATGAGGGTGGTGTTTGGATGCAACCAGTGGCGATAAGCTTATTGGAGGGACCTCACTTGCAGCTTACAGTTGGCGGTGGTGTCTTGCAACTTGGGGCCCTAAAAGATGAGGGGGGGGGGGGGGGGTGTACCCGAGCCGTTGTCGTCCATTGAGGCATCAGAATTTTTGTCAGTGACATTTTCTAGTTCTGGCTCGATCTCAGATTCCGAATCAGACCCTCTGAAGTGGTACTGGACGGTGATGCGGTCAGATGCCGTCTAATCGTGATCATTTATTTTTGATGACAGCGTTCTCAGCATTGAGACCCTCGAGGTCCTCTTTTAGTTTCTTTATGAGAGCCATCATACGCTAATCGCGGGAATGGCTCACGCGATAAGAAGAGCGGGTGGCAATTTGTAAAGATTAGGTAAACAAGAAGATAAGCGATACAGCACGTCAAGAGAATGAAGAGGAAACAAGAAACACGAGTAAGAGTAGAACAAGAACCAGAAAAAAATAATTAAGAAATGTTGATATAAATTGGGAACCTAAATGTGGGGGATTAAAATAAGTAAAACAAGAAATTAGAACAATTAAGTAAAGCATAAAATAATAAGCAAATAATCAAATAAATAAAATAATATAATAATAATAAATAAGCAAATAAAATATAATAGTTAAAAATGCAAACCACTGTATTGTATCCCTTTCGAAAACACTGTGTAACATATCTACTGAAACTAACTAACTAAATGAGCACATGATTACTCACTCTCTCGGGTCACCGAAACAGAAATCCATCGCCCTTTTTACACCAAATTACCTCGGGATTTGTATGAGAAAGTACGTCAAAAATTCCAGGAAGACCAGACAAGATTCGCGATGCACTTCGACTAGGGTGGAGTACTAAGGAATCGTATGGGTATTTGGTGGCTTTGTTTGCTTCAATGGAAAGCAAGTGTTGATGTGCGTTTTTCCTATTATTGACATTGAACCTCGTGTAGAGAATTTAGTAATTCTTCTTAGTAAATAGAGAGAATTTCAGTGGAAATATGACTATTGATAAATGAATATACTGTACTTTTCGAACACAACGGGGACAATGGCCTTGGAAACTCTTTGAAAGAAAAGATAATATGGATGTAGGAAAATGTTTTGATGTAGAATAATATTTTTATCTAGGAAAATGATGTTTTGGGGTAAGAAAATATTTTATGTAGGAAAATGACATTGTGTTATTAAAGGAACGCGAATCATCAAAATGAATCTGGGATAGTTGTTATGTAATACAAGTGCGCGAAAATTCTTCACTCTAGCGCCTAAACCAACACCTGTTTCTTACGATATCTTCAACTATTTTATTTACCCGCACACCACACTTCGTATGGCTTTAATGTGTCTAACTGCAAATTACTGAGGAATGCGATCTCAAAGTCATCCGCTTCCGACTTTAACCTTAGCGCTCCTACTCTGAAACTTCCTCTGCCAATAAGCCGCTCCTAACGAAGTCACCAGCTGTCATATGTCATTAGTATGTTGTAGCTTGACTTTAAAATAGTTGTGCTTTAAAATACAAAGGAAACTTTGGTTTCATCACAAATATTTTATATTTAATGTTAAAAACATGTTGACCTTATTGCAAAGCCCAATAGATGTCAGAGTAGGTGTTAAGCCTTATTTTAAGCCTAATAAATAATTGAACACCAGCATTGTTGAACTACTCTACTGTTAAACGTGAACACGGTACCCTTAACTAAATTTTCGAAAACTCATCCCAAATAAATTATTTTAGACAATCCAATCAACCAAAAAATTGTCATAAATTAAATCCACACGTTAAAAATTTTAAATCATTAAGTACGTTAAATTTTTGCTTCCGGAAAATCGAGTCATTTTTTGATCAAAAAACAATATCGTGTTGTGCGTTGAGTTTTACTAAATTACCATTGTTCAAATTATTTCTATTATTCAAACATTTTTTGAAGTAAGTAACAACAAACGGAAGGAATCTGAATGACTAATGCTTGCAATTTCCTATTTCAGGAAATCAGTTTTCATGGATGACGAAAGGGCACACGATTTCCAGGGGGATAGTAATTTTGAATCAAACCTGAAAAGGTCAATGACAAATCCTTTTCTGATATTTGTAAGCAGAATGCGTAAAAAAGAATCTCAGAAAAAAATCACCTTAATCGCTGCCGGAGACATGTGGAGGAATATGTCATTCATTGAAAAGATGCCTTATAGATTACTCGCGAAATATCGTCGGATGGGAGTCCCAACCAAAAAACAAATTGACATATTGAAAGAAAGGAGGGAGTCTTACGACTTTTAAGCGGGGACTTACTTTATTTACATCCCCACTGGATTTCTCTTTGGCAAAGCATCCCATGGAACTCTGAGTATTCACATTTAATTATTTGCCCCCTTTAGGTTTATAAGATTTCTTTGTTATCCTTGCGCTCTTTTGGCTTTCACAAAATTATTGTTTTATGTCAATATGCTTTAAAAGTATAGAATAAATTTGAAGTTGTATGATATTAATGTCACAAAAAGTTAGAAAAAAAATAATTAATGAAAGTGTTCAAAAATGTCGTCATATATCGTCTTATTACAATAAAAAGACGATACTCGCTCATAAATAGATGAATGTGGGAAAGGGACGCGTCTTCTGCCTTGGAATAGACCCTCGTGACGAGGAAGAAGGTACAGCTCGAAGGAAGGTTGAGGTTGCCAGATTGAAATAGCGAAGTAAGCAAGCAAAAAGTTTCTAGCGTGGTGTCGTGGGGGCGCATGGGTTATAACTCTTAACTTAAACTTTCGCGGACGTTTCTACGAAATTTGCTTGATGAAAAATGTACTTTTAAAAGTTGATAAGCAGTTGTGCTTCTTTCCGACGTCATGTCTTTTTAAGTCCTGTAAAGCGACTGACAATCGATATATTCTCCTCAGTGCCATTCGCTTCGTCCTAACACATAAGCTTGCCAGTTCTAAATGATTAATTATCCAAAAACTAGGTTTGTATAGCAGTCGATCGATTAGGTAAATTCTCTCGAATCAATCAAAGTTGTTGAAAAAAAAACAAAAATCGAACAAATCTCAGGATAAGATTGTACCCTTGATGTAATCTCTCTAATTTCAATAATATCTGTTGACTTATACGATTATATGATACGGAATGCATTTTTAATGCTCGCAAATTGAAGCGATAAGAACTGTTTTTAAAACTCTTATCAGTCAACTATTTGGAGTAAATCGGTTCGGATGATTTCGCATGTTTTCGAGACATCTGAAACGGGCTGTAATGTTGAAGCCTCTGTATGTTTATACGTTTTTAATAGGTCAACTATTTTATTCTTTGCAGAAAATTATTCCACTCAGAAATCGGAGACGATAAACGTATTGCACTGTAGTGTTTCCTTTGCAGTTCCGATTTGTGGCCCTATTTTGCACTGCAATAATAAAATCAATTCAGTTTGACGTACAACACGAACATTTGTATTTTCAAATGAATTTTGCACGGGTTTTTGAAATGCCTTATTGTGTTGCGGCGAACGTAATATATTAACCACAGACAGCCCCTGCCAACAACGCCGAACCAAAAGAGAATAAAAAAATAATCATGAGGGTCCTATATCAGAGCATTGACAATCCCAACGAATTAACATATCCTCATGTATATGTGTTTAGGCTTTGGTCGATACTCTCGATTGATTTATAATCTTTGGAGATTTTTGGTGTCTGAATGGCATAATGTTCGTCATGGAAGGTATGTGACCTGGATTTCGGCACGGATCTAATGGGGCACCTTCTACAAGGGCATAACACCTGTAGTGGTTTCGTTCGCTTATCTATTGCTCGTCCCGACTTGCATCCTTTCCCGAGACGGTATTGGTTTTCTGTGTAGGGCCATTTCAATGGAGCGGGAATTTCGCGTTGATTTGTGTAACATTCGCGGCTTGAGATGCAATTTCTCTTCTGTGTCTGCCCACGTCTCTAACCAAAAATCAACTATCCTTGCACTTAGCGAAACCCAAGTAATTACTAATACAGATATTTCCAATTTAATATACTTGGATATAACTTAGTGCCTCTGTTCTTTCCACATCGTGGTATAGCCACATACATACGCAATGATATTGCTTATCACCTTCTGCCACAGTATAGGCTCTGTTCCAACCCAGAATTAAATTTCTCTTGGCTAAAACTTCACGTTCGGAACCATATCATACATTACTGCTTTCTTTACAGAAGCCCAAACTTGGATAGAAACGCACCCTTTAACGAATTTGATGCTCTGTGTGATTCTGTCGATAGCATCTTGACGCTATATCCGCACACTGAAATTGATTTATAATCTTTGGAAATGTTTGGTGTCTGAATGGCATAATGTTCGTCATGGAAGGTATGTCATCTGGATTTCGGCACGGACCTAGTGGGGCACCTACTACAAGGGCATAACACCTGTAGTGGTTTCTTTCGCTTATCTATTGCTGGTCCGGTCTTGCATCCTTTCTCGAGGCGGTATTGGTTTTCTGTGTACGGCCAGTTCAATGGAGCGGGAATTTCGAGTAGATTTGTGTAACATTCGCGCCTTGAGATGCAATTTCTCTTCTGTGTCTGCCCACGTTTCTAACCAGAGACCAACTACCCTTGCACTTAGCAACACTCAGGCAATAACTGATGCAGATATTTCTGTTTTGAATCTACCTGAAATAAACTTAGTGCACAGTTCTTTTCACATCGTGGTACAGCCACATACGAAATGATATTGCTTATCAGCTTCTGCCACAATATGGGGTCTGTACCAACCCAGAATTTAATTTCTCTTAGCTAAAACTTCACCTTCGTAAGCATATGATACATTACTGCTTTCTTCACAGAAGCCCAAACTTTAACGGATTCGATTCTGATTCTATCTATAAGATCTTGACCCAATATCCGCGACTGGAATCGTTACTGCGGGTGATTTTAATGTGCATAACTCTCAGTGGATTCGCACACCACCTGAAGGTCAATATGTCCAGCTTTTTGCTGATTCAAATAGTTTAACTCAGCTTGTCAATGAACCAACACGGGTACCAGACATATATGTTCATTTCGCCAACACACTGGACCTGTTTCTCACCTCCCACCCAAAAAGATACACAATTGAAGTTTATTCGCCCTTGGGCACGTCAGACCACTGTGTCGTGTGAACTAAATTCCCTCTAACCAACAGCAATGCTAACGAGAAAGCCCCCAAAAGAACAGTATGGTTCTATGAGAAAGCCAACTGGGAACGTCTGAACAGATTGGCTTCCGAACGTGTACTGTTGCCCGCGCACTCAAAGAGCTAAATGCACACAAATCCGCTGGTCCGGATGGCATTCTCTCAATTCTCTTGAAGAGATGTTCCTCTTCATTCCCTAAACCACTGCGGAAACACTTCCATTTGTCTTATTCTACTGGCCGTTTCCCAAATAGATGGAAATCAGCGAACGTCCAACCAATTCCCATCCCTTTCTTCCTATCAACCCATAGCACTAACTTCTATTCTCTCGCAGATAATGGAAACACAACAACCGTCGACTTTCGAAATATCTGGAATCAAATGACCCCCCGATGACAGGAGATCTGATGGCGTACCTTACCGAAAAATGAAGCAATTCCATTCACTACCTCGGTGAAAGCAAGGTAGTCGCATTGGATATTTCAAAAGCCTTCGACAGAGTTTGGCATCCAGCCCTTTTATCATAATTGCATTCATATGGAGTGGACGGTTCCCTGATGCAATGGATAAGAGACTATCTTTCTGGCCATTCAATCCAAGTGGCTCTTGATGGTATCAAATCGGTCTCCCATCAAATTGATCTAGGTGTTCCCCAGGGTTCGGTACTCTCACCCACTCTCTTCCTCATCTTTATAAATGATCTCTTGTCAATTACTCACAACCCGATTCATCCCTTTGTTTTTTTCTTCTTTTTTTTTAATTACTACTTTAGTTTTTAAGTTAGTCTGTAAGTTGTTATATTATATTAACTTAAGCTGCTTGGATTAAGCCTAATAATAATAAATAAAGAAAAACTAAAAGTGTGTTTTTGTGGCATCATTTATAAAACACACATTTATCTCGTGTGCTTATGTTAAAGTTTATTAGTTCTTTACGTTGTGAATTAACATAATCTATTCAATGACAATATGAATTTACCGTGTGCGTGTACTAAAGTTAAAAGCTATTATATCCTTACGTTGTGAACTGGCAGAATTTAATTTATTTAATATTCGGGTGTTCGAAAGGAAGTGTCTCAGAACTTCTCTCGGATTATATTGGACACCGAATCGGACAAAATAAAAGTATTATTCAAATGAGACTTTATATAATGGAGCATACATAAATGGGGAGGATAATTTTATGATTAAATTATTCAGAGGACATATTGCGAGAGCAATAAGGTCGTCCAATGACCTAACTTTCGAGGCTTATTATCCAAACACTCTATACTATGACAGCGTGCGTCGCAGCGGTTTTGTTCCACCAGAGGCGTTCCTTGATTTGATTTTATCATGTAAGTAGATCATCCGTAGACGGGCGATTGTGCTACAATCGGGTAGTCACGCGCATCGAAGAAGAGCTCTTGCGCCTCAGTAAGGCTATATCCAACAGAGACCGGAATGATTGTATCGGACAGCGTCAACAGTTCTGGTGGTTGAATGGCAAATGAAGATCTGGATACCAATGTCGGTAGAATAACAGTATCATCAGCCAGCTTACACTGACTTAGCTGTTCTAGAAATAGGGTAGTATACGATTTAAGTTAAGTTCTTTTAAATAAAGTTAAAAAAAAATAGAAGTTAGTTAAATTTAAAAAAAAAATTCGACCAAAGTCTTCACAATTTTTCTTTGTCATACACATAATCATAAATACAGCCACAAACAAAGTTCTGTCGCCGAAAGGCAAATTATACAATAGTCGTGTAATGTTTAGCTTAGAGCGTCTGCATAGGACCAGTCAGTTAAAATATAAGATAATAAAACTTAAGAATTTTTTTGTCTAGCATGTAATTTAGAAACTAAGAATATAAAAATAAAATAAAAAATGTTGTAAAAATGAAAAATGAAATTTAAAAAAAAAAATTGAAGCAGTTCCGAGGGGATGAGCGGGAATATGTGCTTGGCGGGAAGTGGTTTTAATTGGTAAAAATCCGGCAAGCCTCTAGATCGGTTCAGAGGTATCTTTTGAAGATTTCCACATTCTACACTTCATATGTCGCCTATTAGCACTAATTGATTTTTTGTGTGCAGAGAAAGTCGTTTGCGTAGAAACGACGAAACGCAATGTATTGTTTAATGCTTGCATTCACATTACTTTAATTTCTGTTGTTTAATTTGAAATTTGCATAAAGTTGTCTTTAGAGTTTATGTTTGTTTAGGGAACGTTTTACAAATAAATTCAATGTATAAAAAAAGAATGTAACAATAAATATATTTGGTCCAAGTAACAATCAATATATTTCGTCACGTCGAGTAAACAAAATTCAGTGCAGTGTTATCTTTGTTGGTTGGAATTTGTTCCCAAACTTCAGAGCATCGTTCTTGTAGCAAACGACCTTCGTCGATAATAAGACAACATAAAAACCAACTGCCCGGAAAAGGTAATTAATACAACATCGGCAACCACGTAAGTACGGGGAACACGACTTTACACAACATTATTACATTGAAAATATACCATTACTGAGTTTAAGTTCTGTTGTACAACAATATATTTAAAATACAACATTTGTGATATAAAATAAAAGTTTATTATTAAAATACAACTTTTGGTAATATTTGTGATATAATACAAAGCCATAATTATTTAAATACGACACGATGAACGATTCAACAATTCGTTTGTCTTCGCCGGTCGGTGGTGAATTGGTACTGACCCAAGAGATCTATCCTAACTCAGAAGTGAATAAATCAACTCCCGAGGTATTAATCGTGAAGCGTACTTTGAATAAAAAAATCTTAAAATGGTCAAATATCTTATTTCAATGATGTTTTTACCGCCAGTCTCGAAACATATTTGTTTCTCTGTGCATTATTCGGTTTAGCCAAAGACTTGGAAGCATGCCCGGGAACCCCTGCAATTTTCTGCGCATGAGATAATCGTAATAAAGTCATTTTTTCTCTCCACCCACAGTGCTCTTCCGTCATCATCATCATCGGCACTACAACCGGGAACCGGTATTGGCCTTATTTAGCAAGTCCTGAGGCTTGTTAAATTTGCCATAATGACTTGTTTTTTTCCGGACCCCGGTCTCCCGCGTGACTGGCGGGTATACTAACCACTATAACAGGCCAATTGAAAAGTCCCCGGCCTTACATAGTAAAACACATTTTTTTGGCAAAATTCTTTTTTTTTATTCAATACAATTCCCTTCAAGGGTGATACACTGATTATCGCGACCCTCCAACTTTTCGATACCTTTTTTGTAGTACGATTTGTCCTTTGCTTCAAAATAGGCCTCAGTTTCGGCGATCACCTCTTCATTCGACGAAAATTTCCTCCCAGCGAGCATTCTTTTGAGATCTGAGAACAGGAAATAGTCGCTGGGGGCCAGATCTGGAGAATACGGTGGATGCGGAAGCAATTCGAAGCCCAATTCATGGATTTTTGCCATCGTTTTCACTGACTTGTGACACGGTGCATTGTCTTGGTGAAGCAGCACTTTCTTTTTCTTCAAATGCGGTCGTTTTTCGGCGATTTCGTCCTCCAAACGGCCCAATAACTCTGTGTAATAGTCGCTGTTGATGGTCCTTCCTTTTTCAAGATAGTCAATGAAAATTATTCCGCGCGCATCCCAAAATACAGACGCCATAACCTTGCCAGCCGACTGTTGCGTTTTTCCACGCTTTGGGGCGGGTTCATCGTGTGCAGTCCACTCGGATGACTGTCGATTGGACTTCGTAGTGAAATGATAGAGCCATGTTTCATCCATTGTCACATATCGACGCAAAAACTCGGGTTTATTACGCTTGATCATCTCCAAACACCGCTCCGAATCATCAACTCGTCGTTGTTTTTGGTCAAAAGTGAGCTCGCGCGGCACCCTCTTTGCACAGAGCTTTCTCATACCCAAATATTCGTGAATGATATGATGTACACGTTCGGTTGATATCTTTAGAGTGCCTGCTATTTCATTCAATTTCAATTTACAGTCATTCAAAATCATTTTGTGGATTTTTCTAATGTTTTCATCGGTAACAACCTCTTTTGGGCGTTCACTGCGTTCACCGTCTTCGGTGCTCATTTCACCACGTCTAAACTTAGCATACCAATCCTTGATGGTTGATTTTCCTGGGGCGGTGTCTGGAAACTTGTCATCAAGCCAAGTTTTTGCTTCAACTGTATTTTTTCCCTTCAAAAAGCAATATTTTATCAACACGCGAAATTCCTTTTTATCCATTTTTTTCACAATAACAGAAGTTGCTTCTCTCAAAATACTATAATTCACAAACTAATGATCCGACATCTGTCAAATTTATACACGAGTCTTTTGAAGGTTAGGGCTAACCTAAAAATCAATGGATTTAATTCTAGTGCCGCCATCTATGGGCCAGGCCGGGGACTTTTCAATTGACCTGTTACTATCGAGGAGCCATGCTCTTCCGTATTAACCTTAAAATCAGTTGTTCACGAACACACAAACGTTGATAAACCCTCGGCTTCAACACTTTCTTCCTTGCTTTTGCATCATTCCCATGCTTTAGACACGTTTTACAATGGCTTAAGTCACTTTCAATTATCATGCCAATTCTCCGTAATCCTGATCGAATTGGATAACTTTGCATCTGCTGTGCATCGTTGCATGACTTTCACTTGAACTAGCAAATCTTCTATTCGCATTTTTACAACTGTTGATATTAACAACATAACTTCTTTTGTTTATACAAATGAAAGTTTTGTTTGCGTAAACATTGTTTTGTTAAAGGGGACTTTGTCACAAAACACCTAAATAGATATCACCAGATATAAAAACAAAAACTATTGCAGCAATTATCTATGTTAATCCTACTGTAAAACCAATGAATACGCAACTCGCTGGAAGCTTTAGGCTACGTATACTGGTATCAACATTAAATATTTATTTGACACTAGCAGTATCCTGGTGTTAACCAATAAAACCTATACTTTCTTACTTCAGAATCATTGCAATACATTTTCAAACCGCATCATTTCGCAAAACAAAGTTTTTTCTATTAAATACAAATCAGTATAAACAAATAAATATTGACTTACCAGTTTTAATTAATTTGAAGGTAACATTATTTTGTGATTTGAAAGCCTCAGTCATACTAGGATGTCCATATTCCTTGAGCACCCCATTATAGGAAGCCATACTGGCCTGGGGGCTAAGGGAACCACCACGTGGTCCCCTCCACCCAAACAAGCTACGTCCTTTTTGACCACTTGAAGATTTTCCGGAGAAACCTATTCAACATTGTTGAATTGTTGATGTGGTTAGTGGAAAGAGAAATAAAAAAGAAAACATTATAATTTCGTATAAATTTAAGCACATATAAAACAAAACAAGAAAAATCAAATTAATATCAAAGACAACCTCGAAATCAAAGCACTAAAAACAAAACAAACAAAACCAAATGAACCAAACAAGTTATAAAGCCCCGAAATACTGAATAGCACTCACAAACAGAATATTCAATGAATCGTTGACAACTGTATTTTAAGGACTTAAATGCGAACGGATGTGTATTGTGGTTAAAAATGACGTATGATAGGGAAGGATTTCAAACACAACTTTCGTCCGGATTAGACCCATATGGTCTGGCAAGCCATCCTCTGCATACCTGTACTGACATAAGACATTGTCACTGTATTATTCAAAGTTGCTATCGCATTCTGGTAACAACTTACGTGCAAACCAACTTGTGTTTTCATCTTTTATTGTTTATTACTACTATTGTTTGTTTTTTTGGTCTTTTGTTGCAAACTTATATTCAGTACTGCAGCAATTCCCCTGCATGTCTATTTAATTGTGTGTTTCTATTACTGACCTTTTTGGGTTCCCATTTGCATGACTCCACCAACATGACAATGCCATTGCTCCCTGTCGGGTGAGTGTTCTGTTGGGGTTCCTTCATGGTGGATAATTTCACATTACCTTTTTTCATATGCATTTCCTCCCAAAGCAGTGATCACATAAATTACTGCCAAACGTACTCGTTGGACAATATTAATATACATCATAACATGATAGAAAACCATCCATTAACGTTATCAACTACTTTATCAAGAGAATAGAACTTCATAAGGGTTTTCCTCATTTAATTGAAACTACCCTCTAAAAAATTAGGCTCCAACAGTATATACCATATAACACGTAATGTACATTCCAAGTCTGAAAGGCTGTTAGTTAAAAATTGATACGATTTCACAACGCGGAAGACCCATTTTTGAAATTACTTGTCCGAATCAGATAGAATTGTGCTGCAGCGATGCGGAAAGATGAAAATAGGAAGATACCGCATTTCAAAATTTAGTGGAAGGAGTCGGAATATTAAAATCCAGTCGATCACATGAACAGCTAGAGTGTAGTAAGCTCGAATAGTTCTGCTGAAAAATAGTTTCGCATATTTCAAAATAAAAAAGTCCAAAGTGGGGCACACTAGTTTATTGACAGATTGCAGGGTCAGATAGCCCTTGTAGTAGTCCCACTGAGAGCTAATTGTACGAAACCCATTGCCTAAGAAAGCAACTAATCAAACACAATACTGGCGAAAGAAAATGGGCAATATTATAAGAAGGATTCACGTGAATATCTTAGGATTAAAGAGCGATTTTTTTAAATATCTAGCTCGCAACTTGTTGCTAAGCAACAAAGAAAACTACCCTTTGTATTTGATTCACCCTCGTATATTGAGCCCTTCTTCATTTTTATTGTTGTAGTAATATAAACATGATAAAGGAAAAATTAGGACAATTACAGTTTAAAAAGAAAATTGACACAGCCTAAGAGGGACAGAGATGCAAGGATCGTGGGTGTAAACATATTACACCAAAGCTTAGATGGAAAGGACTGTGTATGAAAACTCTTTAGTCCTCAATACCTATATAGCGTTTGAAATAATAGTGAAGAAGATCGTGTGATTCGAACTGACGCCATGACAGCTCGAATCACGAAAAAAATTTTACCTAAGCGTTACACGTCAGGCTACTGACCGTGTTTAGAATTTGGTTTCCAAACTCGATTATATTCCACTGGTGTGAATTATTTTTTATTTATCGCTTGGTATACGGTTCTGATGTATTTTTCTTATTCGATTTTTCGTTCGTGTTCTTCACTATTTCGCTTGTGAATCGTGTGTATCTGTTAGAATCGCTACACCACTCCCGCCGCAGTAACTTCGCTACGATCAGATTCGTATGCGGACGACGGACGAACGAGAGAGAGAGAGAAACGAGAAAACGTCGGAGGCTGTGCTCTATGCGGAAGTCGTGACCGTGTGTGAAGTTCTACTTTACTATGGGAAGTGTATGCTATGCTGTGTGTACAGATCACGTCGGGGTCACCAATTATTTAGCGTTAAGCCGGGATAGTGAAGAAGTTGAATTGAACACACGATGAAACGATTGAAAAGCGAAGCAGTGAAGCATCAGACTGTCTGTCTGCCCACACAGATATCCAGATTCCAAACCGGTATCCGTATCTGTACGGAAAAATTGTTCTATTCGATCTGCTAACAGAATTCCGGAAATCTCTGTTAGCAGCATGCTATTTCATCCCAGGGGTAATTTCCTATTTTCCTGAAATGAGAAAGTCATTCCTTGCATACATCATTATCATTGGTGATAGAATTTCATTTCCACGGCCTTCTGTTTGCACAGAACATCTGGCGCCCAGACCAGAGATATTCGGCGATTGTTTTGACGTGCAGTCCGTGGGTCTTATTTGAACTTGGTACCCGGAATCGAAATCCATTAGATCTTTATAATGGTGCGAAATTCTAGCGTGACCGTGGGACCGGAGTATTGCCTTTGTTGGCTTAACTCCTTATAAATTATCGGATATCTCGTTGAGATATATTCGATTGCGATAGGTCGTGGCTGCCTTCTGTTGTTCAACGGATTTGGGTGGTCCTTGCGTTAGATTACCCGCACGTGCATCCGTTGATCGGCTCATTCTTTGATGATAGCAATTCTTTTGTATCGAATTTCGGAATTGCCGGTTCGATGAGATGTTCCTGGGCGCAGGCAGCATGTATGGCATTTTGGGAATTGTTTTTTTTTTTAGGAATAGAACGCGCGGATGTTTATACCTTTGTTTCAGGCATGATGAATTATAATTGTTGAGCTTGACCTAAAAAGCTTTGGGGACGTTCAGTTCCCTGCTTTTTGGTGTCGGTCTCAAGGTTGGCTGGGAGTTGCAGGCCCTATGGTGGGACTTTGGGGCACGCGTCTGTGGGCGCGTGCAACGCTCTCAGGTAAGTAAGTTCCTTGAAGGTTTGGAACCTTACCTGGGCGGAATTGTGCCTTCGTAGGACGCTACACCTACACACAAATAGGTTTGTGGGGGTAGAAGTATCGCACCAGACACGGGCACTTGGTTTACTTTATCCTCAACACATCACTGCGTAAATAAAATGAGTTCCGCCACAAACAGTTCACCAAGGAGAAACAAAAATAGAGATACTAAAATTTGTTTTGCTGTAAATGTATTTTCTTCTAACGTTTTTTTCTTTTTTGTATTTCAAAATAGTTTTCGTTTATTTACATACGAGGGTTGCCTTTTATATTTCGGGATTAGAGAACAAAAACAAATATTGATCATCGAAAATCACTTTTTTGTTTTTCAAAATATTCCCCATGAAGATCTATACACTTTTGCATGCGTTTGAACCAATTGTCGAAGCACTTTTGCCACTCTGATTGAGGTATCTCCAACACATGCATTCTGAATGCAGCAACCGCTTCTTCAGGTGTCGAAAAACGTTGACCTCTCAGTTTGTTTTTTACGTACGGGAATAAAAAGAAGTCATTCGGTGCCAAGTCAGGACTATACGGCGGATGACCCATCAAATCGATGTTTTGGGTGCTCAAAAATCCAGTTGTCGCAGCCGATGTGTGAGAGCTCGCATTGTCGTGGTGAAGAGTGATCCGTCTTCGGCGGTTGGTTTTCCTGATTTCTTGGAAGACAACTGGCAAACAAATGGTTGCGTACCACTCAGAATTAACTGTTCTGCGTTGTTCTAGTTGTACGGTTGCGACATGTCCAGTTTTTCCGAAAAAACAGGCGACCATTTGCTTGGAAGTGCTTCGTGCGCGAACAACTTTTGTTGGATTTGGCTCATCTTGAAACACCCAGACAGTCGACTGCTGTTTACTTTCGGGCTCATACCCGTAAATCCACGATTCATCACCTGTCACGATGTTATAGACGTGTTTCGAAGCACCGCGACCGTATTTTTTGAGCATTTCTTTCGACCAATTGACACGAGCCTTTTTTTGGGCGATTGACAAATTGTGTGGGATCCAACGCGAACAAATTTTTTTGACAGTCAAATGTTTATGCAATATTGAATGTATGCTGGTCCCACTAACGCCTAAGGTTGTCTCAATCTCACGATAGGTCACATGACGATCTTCCAATATCAGTTCGCACACAGCATCAATGGTTTTCCGAACAACAACTGATTTTGGACGACCTTCACGAAATTCATCTTGGAGTGAAGTACGACCCCGATTGAATTCACCATACCATCGATAAACACTGGTCCTTGATGGAACTTCGTCGCCAAAAATTGAATTAAGTTCATCCATGCACTGTTGCTGAGTTAATCCACGCCGAAAGTTGTAAAAAATAATCGCACGAAAATGTTGACGATTTAATTCCATTTTTGGGCCGAGATGAATCTTTTAAGTTACTGTAAACAACACAAATAGCGCTCGTATGTCAAAACGTTCTGAGTGCGTATAACCTCAAAAATGTCCAACTTTACGATAGAGCTGTCAATTGCCGGATTGTAACACTAGGGTCGCCAAATCCCGAAACATAAGAGGCAACTCTCGTATATACACTTCAATTACTACTTTTAGTTTAGGTACAATAACGAGAGTTAATGTGTAAATTCTGATACAATAACAAATTTCGGTTTCTAGCACATATTCACGACAAATTTAGTTTTGTAAATGGCTTCCGCCAGCGCTATGGGTTCGCCTCTCCCGAGAAAAAAAAAAAAAAAAAAAAAAAAACCAAAAAAAAAAAAAAAACCAAAAAAAAAAGATCACTCTTATAGCATAATATATACGATAACACGACTTAGGGTGGTGATTGAATTTCGATCTTTTTTGACCGATCCCGGTGACGGTTAAATCTCGACTGGCTTTAAAAGCGGCATAATTCAATTTTACTTCGAGCGGCGTGACCTGCCGCGGTAGTGGTCGAGTAATGACTGCCGCGATTAGGGATGAAGATCGGGATTTCTTATTTGCACGGCTATTAGCCAATCATCATCGCCCTCTCACATGAATCTATTCAGTTGCATGCCTCAGCGAGGTGGTGAAAACTTGCACATCATTCGACAGTCGCTGGGCACGCGAAGGATGAAAAGAACAAAAGAGAGAGCGCAATAACTTCGGGTTCACTTAGCTTGTGTGCTTGTATCAATGCAGCCTCTGAGGATATCCCACTGACTTAGTACGCTGACTGTGATGATCTCAGAGTGCATTGAACTATGGGAAGATAAAAACAGAAAGGAGAGGAAAATATTTTGTAGATAATCACCTGCAAGAAGAGATCATTGATCCCCAGCGAATGAAGTGGCTGGGGAAAGTGAATAGGACGCCGAATTGGCTAGGGAAATCTGATCATGGGAACTAAATTAAATACTTTGATAATTTCCCCAGCGATTGCATGATTCTGCAACCGCGTCGTTTGATCAGACTATGCCGTTGCTAACCGACATGAAAAGCGATTTCCGGTGGAAATCTTATGGGTTAGCGAAATGGAGTTGCCGTATGGCGAAAAGGTAGCTAAACTCAATTATGCATTACCTGCATAGAATAATGAGTTTAGCTTTGCGTCCTTTTGGAAAACATGATTTTCAGGTGAATTAACTGAACTGTGGGATAGGGGTTGATATGACGCGCTGAAAGCGGTCGAAATAAGGTTGAAATTTGGTTGAAATTGTGGGTTGGTTCTCCATGTAGATAGATATAGAGAACCCCCACAGGCTCTGGCAAAAGTCGTAAACAGGGTCCCCAAAGCTTGAATGATAGACCGCTTGAAAAATTGGAGTAGGTGGAGGTTGAACATCCAAGAGATAATCCTAATTATACCACGAACCAAATAACAAACCAGACTGACTCGTCAATCACGACTTATCGTATCAACAAAATAGGTTTTTGAGCAAAAGAAAAATATTTTCAGTGACTTATGCGCCATCAACATTAAGCCATCTGAGTGGGGTTCCTTAGAAGGTTGGAAAACCAATCGCAGTCGGGGCTAAGGCAAGGTTACAAGCGTTTTCCCAAAATCGAATTGCCTTAGTATTCATTTGAACCAAAAGAATAGAAAAATAATTCCCTTTCAATTAAATATTTGAACTCTAACGCAGTCTAAAACGATCCCCAATATGAATTTCGCAGCCGGCGATCTACGACCGACCTTTTGAGCTTTCTGACTAACATTTTAACGATAACAAATAAAAATTTAATATTGTGAGCAAGAGATGATTGTATTGTATCTACAAGGCTATCGACCACGTACATGAAAAATGTATCTCCTTTTAGTTATTTTTTATTTTTTATTAATTTTACTTCTCCCAGGAAAGGCGAACTGTGGCGCTTCCGCCAAACCCCACTGTCCACTTACCTAAACAACCCCCATGTCTACGACCCAATCTTATAAGTTCGCTAATGCAATCGCATTAGCACCATAAATGCTTCACGCATCAAATTGATCAAGTTTATATAGGTAAAAGCCCTTAGAAGAGAATTCTTACCTGCATTCATAACTTCGCATTTAAAACCCCCTATAAGAATTCTCTCCAAACTTATCATAAATTCCGTGCAAGAAAATTCATCGGTGCCCATATAATACAACCGCATAATCAGGGAATCTCACCCTTGAGTTGGCTAATCCCAGCCTCAACATGTGTACAATAAAAACTACGTACATACACATTGGCTGGCGAACCTTTTACCCAACGATAGACAGTCGAACACAGCTGCATGTAATTAGCGCAATAGTCGTTGAGACTAATTCCCTAACTCGCACTATGTGCAAACAAAAGAACGCTGTCCTTCAAAGGGTTTCTGGCGATACAATAAACAATCCATATCGTTTGTGGTATCCCAAATGCATTTCTCATTTAATGAGTTGCAGCTTATTTATTTAGCTGACCCTAATCACAGACCGATGCATTAGGTCGCTTCTCCTTTGTTCTTTTTCCCTCGCTGTAGGTTTTGTTTATCCTTGCTGAAATGCATCGATAAACACGGTGATGCGTACGGACACACATACACACCACGGCACCAAAAGATCGCATTTCCTTGGTGGCCACACCCTTAAGAGAAAATTTTTCTCTCTCTCTTCCGTTCCTTAACCCTAACCGAGGATGGAATTCAAGTCAGAGTTCTATCCTCGGAGAGTCTTTTACCATCCACCGACCGAGCCGGTCGTTTTGCTCCCGCTGTCCGTAGCGTCGCGGACACGCGTGTTGTACCCCCGAGTCGTGGCTAGTGTTGCGTCGAATGCAGGAGTGTTTAATATATTCAATTAAAAGTAATTTCACCAGTGACCCCCGGTCTAAATACAATAGTGTTAAATGTAAAACAAAAACAAACAATTTAAGTAATAAGAAGGCAGTGATCACCAATTAAATCGGTGCGTTTTATTTGTGGTTACTCCGCTTCCTGATGATCGTTCGTTTGCGGGCAGCGAAACAATCGTGAGTGACATTGGAACATTAGCGGCGAGTGGGTGGATAGTAGAACTCTCGCCCATGCTGGCGTCGCGACTATCGTACCGCCACAGAACCTACATCGATGAGTCGGTGCCCTGGGATACTAATTTTTCTCGACCAGGTCCCTCTGCCAAGCTCCGAAAAATGCTCATGGATTTCTCCCAACCATTTCACGAAGCTTATAGCCTAATTGGGTGTTATTGCACCGGGCGTACGGGCTTTGGGACCCTACCTACCACTCAGTAATTGTGTCGAACTGCACAATAGCAAGAGTCGTCAGTTAAACCTGGTATTGAGGCGGCAAATTCGTGTGGACTTTCCCAAGAACTTTGCGGACCGATAAAAGATTTCCTTGAAACGCGATCAATTCTGCTTGTCTACGGCTTATTACCGGAATCCCAAGGTTTTAATATTATGTACAGTTATTTCTGCTTCCAATCAATGAATTGACTCATCAAAAGGTAAGAAAACATTCAGTTTTTCTGATGAAATAACACTAATTTCGTCTTTGGTCGGTCAACTTCATCAGATTGGAATATGGTCCAATATATTTAATGCAAACATCAGTTCTGCTGCATCAGGAAGTGAAATAGTTGATTTTCATCGTCGAAGGGGATCACCCCTGCAGGAATCGATTTATTATTCTCGACTTCTGACGCGAATCGGAGATAGTACTGTGGCGTCTCTAACAGTCCTGTGAGTAATGCGTTATAATATACTCACAGCTAGGCCAGCTTGTCGTAAGAGGCGACTAAAGGCCGAGTGGTAGCCGGGGTCCCAACGCCCTGTGCGCCCGGTGAAATACCACCACATCAAGCTTTTGGGATCCATGAAATGGTTGGGAGAAATCCCGGGTCATCTTTCGGAGCTTGGCTGATGGACCGGTTCGAGAAAAGGTTGTTCGTTGCTCAGGATACGACTTGCATTCGAGATTTAATGGCGGAGTCTACGTTTTCGCGCGGTCCAATTTGGCTTGCCAGCGGATGGAGGCGTTGGAACCCAATAATATGGACATCATGTGGTTGAGGGTCGTGCTGAGGAATTCCGTTAAATTTCTTTGTTGCCTTTACCGCTCCCCGAATGACGATCGACCGGCGACATTTTTCGAACATCGTTCATATACCGTCGACTGGATACAGATCAACCACCCAGCTTCTGAAATTGTTGTCCTTGGCGATTTTAATGTGCACAATTCCGACTGGTTGTTACATTCTAACAGGAGCGACGAGGCTAGGAGGCTGGCGGAGATGTTTGCTGTAAGCCACAACTTGACTCAACTCGTGGGGGAACCAACGCGAGTGCCAGATAGCCGAGGCGATTATGCGAACACCCTAGATTTGTTTTTGACATCCGAACCGAGTATTTATACCGTAGAGGTTTCTGCGCCACTGGGAAACTCAGATCACTGCTTGGTATCTGTCGCGCAAGCACTTGCATACCAAGCGAATAACCGGAGTAGGCAGTTTCGCCATGTATGGAAGTATGGGGCTGCTAACTGGGACGATATGCGAGATTTCTTCGCATCCTTTCCATGGTCGGAGGTGTGCTTCGGAAACTCCGATGTGAACGCTTGCGCGGAATCGGTATCAGAGATTATTCTTCTGGGGATGGAGATGTATATTCCATATTCCATCAAACGAAGTTCGTCTGATAAACCTTGGTTTGACAAAAAATGCGAGCTGATTACAGCGGCAAAAAATAGAGGCTTTCAGCAATGGCGCTCCAATCCCACCGATGTTAACAGAACGAATTTTGTTAGAATCAGAAACGCGTGCAACCAGGCGATTGATACCGCGAAGAAGGCTCACAACGACAGGGTGATCAATAAGCTCCTTCGGTGCCCAACTGGTTCGCGCTCCTTTTGGTCAATGGCAAAGGCTGTCAGCAGTATCTTCGCATCCTCCTCTTTCCCTCCGTTAGTGCCAGACAGCGGGATGTTAGTCACGAATCCAAAGGACAAATCTAATGTGTTCGCGAATTTGTTTTCCGCGAATTCCAACCTCGATCTCGGCCTTTTGGAGCCACCTGTTATCTCGCCGGTACAGTCTTCCATGCGGGATGTGAGATTTCGTCCGCGCACTATTCAACGCATTCTACGTGAACTGGATTGTAGGAAGGCAACCGGCCTGGACGGAATACCAGCAATAGTTGTTAGGAGCTGTGCTCCAGAACTATCGCCGGTTCTTAGCAGACTCTCCCGCTTATCTTATGTACGGAGGACCTTTCCTGCCTGCTGGAAAATCGCTCGAGTTCAGCCATCCCAAAGACAGGAAAAAAGTGTCTTCCACAAAATTAGCGTCCGATAGCATTACTGTCTAATTCATCTAAGGTAATGGAAAAAGTCATCAATACAGAGTTGGTTAAGTATTTGGAGTGCAACGGACTTCTGAATGATCGTTAATACGGATTCCGTGGCAGGCGGTCCACAGGAGACCTTTTGACACGTATAACCGATATATGGACATCTGCGATTGAACGGCATGGTGAGTCAAGGGCGGTCGCATTGGATATCTCCAAGGCTTTTGAACGCGTCTGGCACGGGGCATTGCTGAGCAAACTTCGTTCATATGGACTTTCCCAATAGCTTTGCGACTGGACGAGAAGCTTCCTCGAGAATCGATCAATCCGGGTTGTTGTGGACGGCGAGTGTTCGGATCTGTATCCTGTTAATTCGGGGGTGCCCCAAGGTCCTATTTTGGCTCCAACCTTGTTCTTGCTTCACATAAATGATTTGTTGGAGACAACGGATAACAAAGTGTTCAGTTTTGCGGATGATAGTACGCTTGTTTCCTCCTTTTCGAGTGATCGGCCCATTGGTGCATCAACGTCGCATCAACTGAGATGTAGACAGATTGACTCTCTGAATCAGGATTTGGATAAAGTCCTGCAGTGGGGAAAGGCCAATCTTGTCGACTTCAACGCAACGAAGACCCAGTATACAACATTCACAAAGAAAACCGGATCATCGGTTCCACAGCTGATGATGAGTGGCCGGGCCCTCAAGGCTGGGGAAAGTTTTAAAATTGCTCGGCGTCAGGGTCTGTGGGAATGTATCATGGCATAAACACGTATGGGGTATCGCCAGATCAGCCTCAGGAAACCTGAGTTATCTTTTTAGAGCCAAGAAATATTTTACTCCGGCCCAACTTCTTCGCCTATATAAATCTGAAATTAGACCCGCGCTCTAATATTGCTCTCATGTTTGGAGCTCGGCTCCTAAACATACCCGCAACCTACTTGAGAGCGTACAAAGACGAGCGATCCGCCTGATCGGGGACTCGGCGCTGACGTCGGGACTACAGTCGCTATCACATCGAAGACGCGTAGCCGACCTCTGTCTGTTTTACAGATATTACCACGGGTGCTGTTCTTCGGAGATTCTTGGCATTGTTCCACGCAATTCGGTTTATGTGCGCTCCACAAGACAATCCGACGGATCACACCCGTTTGTGGTTCATCTCCCGACGGCGCGAACATCCCTGTATCAGAACTCGTTCCGTTACAGAGTGGGGAAGCTGTGGAACTCCCTTCCCATGCGAGTGTTCCCGGAGCGTTGCAACCTGCAACTGTTCAAAAATAACTGCAACAGTTATTTGATGGCATCTCGGGGCGCCCACTCGACGCTTTAGGTTCGCCTTTCCCGAGTGAAGTCTAATAAAAAAAATAAAAAAAAGATACACACAACACACAAGCAAATAGTGAAGAACACCGAGCGAAAGTCGAATAAGAAAATGCATCAGAGCCGTATACCATAGCAATAATATAACAATTCACATCAGTGGAATATACTTGAGTTTAAAAATCGAATTCTAAGCACGGCCAGTAGCATTGGTTCTATTTTTGGTGATTCTAGCTGTCAGTTCGAATTACACGTTCTTCACTATCATTCCAAACGCTATACATGGTGACCCCGACGTGATCTGTACATGCAGCACACACTTTCCCATAGTAAACAGAACTTCACGACACGATCACGACTTCCGCATAGAGCACGAGCACACTCGCCTGCTCCGACATTCTCTCGTTCGCTCCGTCGTTCGCACAGTATCACGACAAATCGTCACAGTCATTTCCTGAAAGACGTGGAGGCAAAAACGAAAACCTCCAAGCGAGACTTAGAAATTAACAAGGTAAAAACAAGCCCTCTTCTGAAAACAGACACACAAAGGAAAGAAAAGGTTGGTGTTAAACTGGTTTGGCATGCTACATGCTGCCGAAAAGTCCCGAGATTTTTCAATATTTGGCGTCACCACAAAATGAACATTACTAATTTCGAGAGGCTCATCTGTCGTCTAAGAGACGCGACTTTTGCCTTCGTAAAATGTTGCACGATGCAACTAGTGATGATGAGTGTGCGTCATATAACAGCGTGTTTATGTTATGTATGTATGTTCAGTCTCGATTACGGGGAGCTGTGACACAAGGCATAAAGGGGCGAATACAAGAGAATTCAATTGTACTCCTCTTTATCGAAAACATCACAGAAGCCCTAGAGAGAAGAGGAACGATATAACGTGAGGAAGAACAAAGGAAGTTAGGGGCGAGCGAAGACAACAAATCAAAACAACAGATCAAACAAAGGAAGGAGGAGATGAAAGGTTGCTTCGGTGATTGGAATTAAAATTCTGATAATCGTCAAAAATACGAAGTTTTCCAGTTAATTTTCTAAAACCAGTAATATTAAGTAACGTGTGAAGTAATTTATAATCGACTCAACCTAGCATTAGTTTCCCGAATTGAATCGGATTGTGATGCATCGATTCTGCAGTAAGTGTAATATTGGTAACTGCGCATAAAACGGAACGATATTTTGGGAAAAGATCTGACAGACAGAGGAGCCGGACAGTGGATCATTTGCGGAGTTCTTACGCATAGAACCAGGGTAGGACTCATCGATTGAAGGGGTAATAATTGACCTCAAGAAGTTGTATTGTCAACCAAGGCAGCGGTCACTTGCGTTAAGTACGGGACGTCACCCCTTATTTGTGGATTTCAACGCGACCAACTGGACAAACAACTAACCAGTACGTCTGTGGACCAACGTTCAAGAAAGTCACCACCGCTAACAACAGGCCTCACGGAACCTGACATCGTCTTCGTTCAACAACCGGCATTTGCGTCGAATAATCGAGCACCGTTGTGGGGGTTCGTAGTTTGATGCCAACGTATGGCACGGATTCACTACACTCCCACCGAATTGCGCCGCGGAAGAGTGTTCGCAGAAAGTTGTTCCGAGAGTAGAAGGCCCGCCACACACTGTGCACTTGTAGAAAAGGGAAATAAAACACACGACTTCCTGATTAAATGCTGTTTATATGTTCCTATTTATTCTTCCTGTTTAAATGCTGTTTAAATGTTCGTTTAATTTCAAGTTTCGTTACTTACTTTTTACTCTCCGTACAACAATGACGCTACACAAACATAAAGGGGGGCAAATACTACACAACCGCAGAAGGACAATTTCCCCTTCTTATAACTCGTTTGGTTACAATAAATATTCCTTTGCCGATAACGCGACCGATCTGCGTTTTGATCAGGTTTTGCAAAATGACCCGGCAGGCAATACCTTCCCAATTTTCGAGTATGGAGTTCTCACGAGGGATGTATTAACGCGTGGATCTGACACGTAACTTGATGTGCTACCCCGGCTCTGGCAAACTTACGACCCCGGCTAGGTCCCTGCAGCGGTTGAAATTCGACTCAAAGGTATGTGTGCACCTCGGTGGTTGCGACTCGACTGACTAATGAATGGAAAGAATCCATTCATCGCATCGTGGCGGTTGAGTCATAGCTTCGAGAAGAGTTGCTACGCCTGTATAGGGAGTTTGTTTCCGGGGATTCCAGCCTCGGTTGCTATGTGTACCGAGAAATCGGTTTTGGGAACGCGAGCAAGTGTGGGCATGAGATTTCGGGGGAAATTGGAATTGCTTGGGTGCAAGCGAGGGATATAATTTGGATAGAGAATTAACCGAAGCAATTTCGGGGAAATGTGCAGCTCGGTGTAGTTGGTGATAATGATTAGTATTCCGTTGTAGGTTTGATATGCGTTTTATTACAGCATATGCATTTCGGGGAAATTAAGATTGCTTGGTCGCAAGGATGGAATATGAATTAAGTAGAGAATTGACCGAAGCAATTTTAGGAAAAAATATATGTGGGGTGATGTAATTGAGGGAGATTGTTTAGAATGTATTCTATTGAATTGTATTCTGTTGGGGGTTTTGGGGAATGCCTTTCATTGCAGATTGGGAGATGGATTCTTGCAAGTTCGGGATGGATGCGCTTGCAGATTGGGATTTGTTGGCATGTTTTGAATTGGGTTACAGGTTAGGGTAGGGGGACGCGCTGTTAGCAGTCGAGGTTGGTTAGAATTGTGGCTTGGTTCTCCGTGTGATATAGATACGCCCCCACACCGTCATTGCAAAGGACAACTAACGATAGTGATATATATTCAGAAGCACCTTCAATTTCAGCTTCAGCTGCAGCTACCTGGACAACGTTCGTATGCTTGCGAGTTTACTTCATCATCCTTAGAGTGTTCACAAATCGTTTCATCAAGTGCAGTACAGAGAAACCAACAAAGGTGATACCAGAGTGCGTGATGTTACATTCAACATAAACGAGGGCACGAAGAAAAAGAAATTATGGTGGACGAACAAGGTGGCCACACGAAACAGAAATACATAAAGTAGATCGAAGGTGTACAGTCTATGTGCTTATCATTCGAACTAAAAAGAGGAGTATCGAAAAGTACATGAATTACGACAAAAATCAAGTTTGTTTCAGTTTCGAAGTGAAGAAGGGAAATACACTCACAGCACGGCACATCACAGAATTAAACATAAAAACTGGAAAAACAGAAATATCGCATCTTGATTATCAACATGGTTTTTTTATGGGATAAACTTCTGAACAATCATTGAAGTGGTTGGAGAAATGTTATCCCACATCTGCTCCTTCGATAACAACAGTTTATCGGTGATTTAGTGAATTTAAAATGGGTCGTTGGCGCAAGGCTAAATTATTATGGACAATTTAACAAGTCTCGGATAAGGACCAGATACCGGTGGAGAGACTTGCCAAAATAGACCAAGACCGGATTCCGGGTGTAGTGCCGATGATTATGATGATGATGCTGAAAATGGGTCGTACAAGCACCGAAGACGCAGCTCGCTCTGAAGGCCAAAAAGGTTACGAATGCGGAAATCGTAAAGCAAGTGCATCGAATCGTTTTGAGTGATCCTTAAGTGAAGTTGCACACGCTGGCTGATGCCGTAGGTATCTCAAAAAAAATGGGCGGAATACATTTTGCAAAACCTTTTGGAGATGCAAAAACTCTCGGCGCGATGGATGCCGCGTTTGATGACCGTCGAACAAAAACAACAGTGCGTTGATGATTCAACGACCTGGTTGGCGTTGTTGCAGCGTAAACGAGCGGCCTTTTTTCGACGTTTTGTCACGAAGGATGAAACGTGGTTCCATTACCCTACGCCTGAGTCCAATAGACAGTCTGCAGAGTGTCTAGAATGCCACGAAAGCCAACCAAAGCGGTGAAAAGAACAAGGCTCAGCCGGGAAGGTTATACTCTTCGTTTTTAGGGATGCGCATGGTATTATCTTTATCGATTACCTGCAGAAGGGAAGAACGATTACAGGAGAGCATCATGCAGCGTTTTGGCGCAAGGCTAATAACCTTGCCCGGAAAAACAAATTATTATGGAAAATTGAACAAGCCACAGACTTGATAATGATGATCATGCAGCGTTGGACAAACAGAATGATGAAATAAAAAAAAAAAACGGCCCCGTGTGGGGAAGAAAAGCGTTGCCTGCCATCACGGTAACGCACCGTCACACATGTTCTTGAAAAGGATGGCCAACTTGGATCAATTATGCCCTCCAAGTACCCGGATAACTTCCGTCCGATATCGCAGCTAAACTCGCTTAGCAAGATTCTTGAATGTAAAATCTACAAAAATCTTCTCTCATTTGCCAGGGATAACTCCCTCATTCAGAACTCTCAATTTGGCGTCCGCTCACAACACTCCACTTGTCATGCTCTCTTAAAACTGACACATGATGTGACAACCCACCTCCAAAACCAATCCCCAACGGTATGTGTCTCCCTAGACATAGCTAAAGCATTCGACTGTGTCTGGATCGCAGGACTGTTATACAAACTTCATTCAATGTATGGATTAAACATCCACTCCACAAAACTTCTCGCTTCTTACCTCTCTGATAGAAAGTTCATGGTGAAAATAAAGTCAACTCTCTCGACACCTTATAGCATAACCGCAGGAGTTCCTCAAGGATCCATCCTCGGCCCACTACTATACCTTCTTTATACATCAGACGCACCGCAGCCACTGTTACCCAATACAACAATGCTCAACTATGCCGACGACACCTTAATTTATTCAAGCAACAAGCTTGTCAAGGAGGCAAGAAACTGTATTAACAGATATCTCCCAATCCTGTCAGCCTACTTTACCAAGTGGAGAATTCAACTAAATCCAACCAAAACTCAGCTCATAGTTTTTAAAGGCAGAAACGCGAGTTGTACAAACAACACTATTCGCTGCCATAATAAAATCAGAATTAAAATTAATAACAATATAATTAAACCCTCCAAAACCTTAAAGTATCTAGGTATAACCTTTACCAACAATCTGTCATTCTCCGCCCACATTAAAAATACGATTCGTAAAGCCACAACCCAACTGAACCTCTGCAGAAAAGTCATATACAAACCGAATGGTCTCTCTCCCAAAGTCAAATCACTTATCTACAAACAAATAATCAGACCCACTCTCACATATGCATGCCCGATATGGTACCATATCACACCCGCCCAAATGGAGAAGCTACGCATTTTCGAAAGGAAATGCTTCAGACTTATCACTGGCCTCAACCGACATCCTAACTCCCACAAATATTACAACAGTAGTTCGCTCTACTATGCGGCTAATATTGAACGTATAGATCGACGCTTCCTCGAGCTGTCCATCAAATTTATCGAAAATCTTCCCAATAATCCCAATCCGATAATAAATGCGCTCACATCGACTCCGTCAGACAACCGAACTGCCTACCCGAACTGTCTCCACACCAGAACCCTCTTCACCTTTGGCAGGTTGGTCAACAACTCCAATGAGATTGTATACCACAATACTGAACTCTCACCTCACCAGTTTAAATATTGTAATATACAACCCTTCTCTAATATCTTGCGTTTCAACGACCAATCGGAAAGTGTTCCCCCAACCCATATCTCCGACTGATAGTACCCACCCTAACCCAAATCCCACCCATCGACCACTATACCTCCCGCCCCACCCTACTTTAACTTATTGTAATAATAATAGATTTAATAATTAGATAAGCTAGGCTAAGCTAAGTTAAGTTGAGTTAAGCAAATTAGTTATAGGTTAAGTAAATAATTATATCCTGGTTTTCTGACCTTTTCCAGGAAGCCCCACCTACTCCTATCTTGTCCACCCATGAAATATATAACTTTATAATAATGTTTGAAAAATGTACTAGCAAGTATGTGTAAACGATTAAAGCTAAACTAATTATAAGTTATCTGTATTACTTATTGTAACAAATCATTTATGTCCAATAAATACAGAAATATAAAAAAAAAAAAAAAAATTGGATCAATTACGATTTGAATTGGTTGCTTGCCCAAAGTATTCTCCAGACTTGGTTCCCAGCGACTATATCTGTTCTCAAACCTGGCATAATATTCATCGATTACCTGCAGAAGGGAAAAACTGCAGAGGAAAGTATTATGTAGCGTTGTTAGACAAAGTGAACTACCGAATAAAAAAAAAACCACCCCATATGGCGAAGTAAAGAATTGCCTTCCACCACGATAACGCACCGCCACACACGTTCTTGAAAGCAATAGCCAAATTGGATCAATACCGATTTGATTCGACATTCTCCAGACTTGCCCCCCAGCGACTATTATCTGTTCTCAAACCGCAAGCAGTGTCTTTAGGAAAGGAGACTTAGATCGAATGAGGAACTCATCGCGGAAACTGAGGTGTATTTCGAAGGCTTAGACTTTCGCACTACAGAAAGGGCATCGACATGTTGGGAAATCGCCATAGCAAGTGTATCGCCCTTGATGGCAACTACGTTGAGGAATAAATTAACTTTGCCCAAAAACTGTTGTTTTCATTAAAAATCCCGGGACTTTTCAGCCTATGTAGTACATACGTCCAAAATGACGAACCAACAAGTTAAGAGACGAGTTTCTACTTGCACATCTATTAAATTACCTTCAAATTTTACAGACAATCTCACTGCACATGGATTGGAACGACGGTCTGCCGCGGGGCGTTCTATTCTTCAATAGAATGTAAAAACAAACAATTAAGCTCATTGGAGAGCCGAACGTAGGTCTTTCAATTCCTTGAATGTATACCACATCCCGAAGTATTCTCTGTCTGTTTTCATCAAACATGACTTCCGATACACAAATAGACACAAAATATCATATTTTAGTTTAACCTTACGAATGTAGAACACTCTACTTGATCAGGTGTTAGCTGGTCTTTTTAATACATTTATGACCATTTTACCAGTCCTTATCCTCCTCTTCATCTTCCGCTTGCCATGTGCTTTGACTTGTTAGAGTACCTAAAAATTCCCCATTGAATTAAAAAACGAAATATAGACAAAGACAAATGCAAGATTCGGACACCTACAGAATTTATAAGACCAACTAATCTACCGCAACGAAGAGCTGCCACTTCTCATTCAGCAAAGCAATTGCTGACTTATAGTCACAAGAAGACTAAGGAACGGCAAAGTCTTCGAACTAGTCGCCCCGCTCATAAGTTTGAGTGGGATCCCTCAATGATACAGGGACTAGGAAGTTAGGTCTTTCCATGTTATATAAATGTATGTTAGCTTTAATAGACATATCGATTTGTTGTTCTGTTTTTCAATCCGCTCTTATTTCTAGATTTACAGGTATCACAGAGCACTTATCCCCACCAGTGGTGAGGAGTGCTCGAGGCATATTTCTCCATTGGTTAGGCTTATAAAACACGTGTTCCCACTATTGCGAGGGTAAGAAATATCAAATAAATACCACAGCATATCACCCCGGAAGCATTCGGTGGCATTCGTGTTGAGGCGTGTAAGGAAAGCGATCTTTCCTTTATCCTTTCTGGTACCTTTGGGTGTGGGAAGGTTTTTTTTCTTTTATTACAGGGTATCCTCAACCACCTGGTGCAAGCGACGTCCGAAAAAAAACACACTCCATTACATTCAACAACGATTTTTGGTCCTTCCAGCCGGATCAACTACAGCTTGGTCCATTTGAGCCGGAGCGATAATTACATTTGGTCCACCGAGCCGAATCTTGGAACCAACAAGGATGCTCTCCACCAGATCCTCCAAACTGAAGAGGTCCCCAGTACGCCTCAATGGAAGAACATCGATTACCCAACCTGAGATAATCCGCATCGTACCAGCTGTCCGCACAGGAGAAGACGAGGTCCCCACGAATTCTAGGTGAGAATTCACCACCCAGCATACTGGTAGAGAGGAACCACCGACTACTGATGTCGCGAGACCAGATGGAAGACTTCCCGAGCTTCACACCCCAATCAACCGCATGCCCCCACAGAAAGAGCTGTCTGCCTATACGTCCACAGAGCACAAAAAGCTCGCCACCTGTGCAGAAATGAATGAATCAAGGGAAGCCTCGCGACAAAGGGACTCACGATCAGACCGATTGGATAAAAGAAGAGTGAAGCGTGAAACAGCATTGGCGGCCGCCAAAGGGGAGCTCGACATTGCCCAAGCAAAGGAAAAGCTGGCTCGAGCCGAACTTGCAATTGCAGAACAGTTCGCTTCCGTGCTTCTTGATCAAGGAGGAAGAGAAGCGAACGATGGATCCTGAATGGATGCAGGTTGTTTGTTGTTGAGTCCTTGTCCTACTATGGGCGCAAGTGTCAAAGCACACACACGAAGAGTGTTTTTCAAAACCGGAGAACAAACAAATCACAATATACTGGAAACGCACTATTTTCCATTCTATAATGTCATTTAACACAGCTTACCACAACTTTGCAAGGGCACTCTGTTCACGCCCCTAGCCGTAGTAAAACACACTACTAATTATATTAGTGTACTTTTTATTCTTAGATCATCAGTTCTTCACACAACCAACTGACTATTTTCTCCTCACTCTACCAGCTGACTGCCTTCTAATCTACTTTTCTTCTTCCCCGAAGTCTCGGATACATCGCCCCTTATCGCGGATCCTTTTTGAGGTTTTTTGTTATCCATTAGCGTGTCAAGTCTAATCTGGTTACAATGCGTATGCATTGTGATGTTTAGATTGCCGGAATTATGTGTCGGCGGATCAAATTGACATGGGTTTGTTTGGACATGTGTTTGATTGTACATACAATGCTTGTGAAAATATGCCTTGTGATGTTTGGATTTTTGGAATTGAATTCAATGTTCGGCGATTGAACGTCTGGTTCTATTTACTTGACGTTGAATTCCACGTAGATTTGGGGATATGAATATATGTTATTGGATAGGAATTCGATTCGTGGGGGAAAATTAAATGTGGGTGAAAATGAAATGTGGGGGTAGGGCTTCTTGGAGCACTACACAATATTGGAAGCAAGTTCGGAAGCGAGCTCAGAAGCAGAGAACGAGGCCTACGAAGACACACAGGTATATATAGCTCAACCAACCGAAACCGATCGACAAATCAAAGGCGATATTGGATCACGGTTACACAGGAAATAGTGACATCCAAGAGCTAGCCCAAAGCAAATTATAGAAAATTTAACAAGCTTCAGGACTTGCTAAATAGGGCCAAGGCCGGTTCCCGCTTGTAGTGTTGATGATGAAGAGCTAGCCCAAGCAATGAGAAGGCTTTCTCAAAGACAAGGACCACCCATCTCAAGATATGGGGCCGAGCTGCCACGGAGAAGAGCTGGAGGGGCTCTGAGAAGTCGCCTATTCCCTGCCTGGGACCCCAATGAGATAATGAATGGGCTGGAAATGCAACTCGGAAGACCAGGAGCCTTGGCCCTTGCGGAATTAAATAAACCCAAGGTTCTACCACAAGTTGCGGAAGACCCAAGTGAGATATGTACGCTCTCATTGCCATACGAGGAACTCAGTCGCCACCATTAAAGCCCTGGGGATGATGCAGTACCTAAGCTCACCAGAGACCATGGAGGAAATAATTAACAAGATGACAATGGACATGAAGTGCTGGTGGTTTATGTACCACTGCAGTCACGGAAAGGAGCGACCAGAAGTTATACCACTCAACGACTTCTTAGAATTAGAAGCGAAAATGTGTGGCGATTTCGCCCCACCCAAAGTATCCTGGGAGCCAAGGAGAAACCATCAACGAAAAATTCAAACAGAAAGAGGTATACCGAAGAGTACCACCCACGCAAGCCAAGAAGACGAGCCCCACAGAGCCGAAACAACACAAGATGCTTGGTATGCGTTTGATCCTTGAATGTACAAATTTCAAGAAGGCCAGCACCAGTGAAACATGGGAAACGGCAATGAGAACCAGAGTTCCGATTAAATGCCCGCGGCGTCAACACGGTGGGTTGAGCTGCAAGGCACAAACATGCAGCATGACCACCATCCACTTAGGTGAACGTCCACCAAAGATGTCGCAGCGAAAATCAAGAAGACCACACCGCAGAATGCCCCGCTTGAACAGTGATTCCGAAGACGAGTAAAAGGAGGCAAGGGGGGAAATTACCACTTCCGTGTGCAGCATCAGCAGCTGTAAGGAGTACCTAAAAATGGTACCCGTCGACCTTTACGGATCAAGGGAATCAACCTGGATTTTAGCCCTTCTGGATGAGGGGTCCACCATCTCACTGCTAGATTTGGCTGTCGCCAGGAAACGCTCATCTTGGGGATGGTCGGTGGACAAAACATCATGGAGGGTGACTCGTAAAAGGTCCGAGTCAAGTTCGATGTTGGGCAGGGGGGGGGGGGGGGGGGGGCAAACGTCGATAGGGGTACGAACAATCGACGACTTAAAACCAGCCAGGCAGGAAGTATTTAAAAAGAGACCAACAGGAGATGCAACTTTGGGGGTTCTCTATACCACGCTGAGAACCAACCCACTAAACCAACCAGCCACAATTGCGGCTGCAGCCGCGCATAACGCCATCAACCCCTTTCGTCGACCCACACTTCCCGCAAAGGTCCCGCCCCCAAGGGCATAACACAGGTAAAGGACGCATTGTCTGAATTTATCATCGCATGCAGACAGTGCACCATAGAACTTATTTTTTCATGCAATCGGCATCATAACAAAAAACCTAAAAACCTGACACAAGCATCTACTGCATTACTATGGGGCAACTGCCAAAATTCCCTAAACGAAGAATCGTTCGCTTGTGTGTTGCATAAGATCAATTCCATGAAACGGATTAACTAACAAGCAACATACACCAGGGAAACCAATCGGCGCCCCTTGCCAACATACTTACACAGCCATAACACGTGCGCAGTGTATTTCCATGACCTGTCCAAAGTCACCCCAAGTTATGTCTAACCGACAAAACTTGCGCCAGCATCTCGCGCCAGGTTGCCGAGAATTCAATCCTTCAGCATTGTAACATGTAAAGAAGAATTCGGCATCGGCCAACAGCGAGGCACAATCGTCGTTGTGCGGGTATACGAACAGCCAATACCCTAAGTCGCCCTACGGACGGACAAACCCCTGTGCATATGCAGCTGCTTCCCATTATGCCTTCTTTCCATTTCACTTTCGTCGATCTCCGTTGCCACGGCCAGGCAACACGAAAGATCACGTACCCTCGCCGTGATCAAGTCAGAGACTTCCTCTCTGATTGGTCACCGCATGAACAACTTTATGTTGTTATTGCGTAGAGTGTAAACCCACCCTTAGTGGATGACGCTCGTCTACGAATCGGTTTTAGATGAGTCGAAATTCAACCACCGGCCAAGAGAGTCGCTTAACAGCCACAGTCGCGTGCGTAGTTTTTAATCTTCTATTGAGTGAATCGGTGTCTCAACGCAGCCCCAGCGGCAGCACATACACTGGATTGGAGTAGTGTCACCGAATCAGTCAACATATCGCCCGTGTGTAATGGAGTCAGATCAAGTTGAACTATTCGGTTCCGCGATTTAACCAATGCTTAAGTTCGTGATTATTAATCCTACTGCTGTATATATGTCAATCTAGTGGTTATTAATTCTGTTACGATGAACAATCGACTAAGTGACTATTAATTCGAATTCTATATATCTTTAGTTTGTGGTTATTAATTTCGATACGATAACTAATGAAGTTTGTGACTACTAACTATAATCTCTCAATATATCTGCCTTTAGTGCCTATTAATTCTAATTCGGTATATCTTAATTTTGTAGTAATCACCTCCGATACAATAAATAAAGAACTTGCAAAAACGCCGGACCGGAGCATTTTTTATTCCCTTGAATCGCTGTTGTACGTTTAGGAAACAACTACGGACGCGGACGGTCAACCAGAGTGGAACCTGTTGGGGACGGTAGTAGTAGGTGAACCAGTGCCTTGTCTGGCACATCAAACACCTAAACAAGTGCAGCAACAAAAACCCAAGACCCCCCCACATCCACTTGTGAACTATCAAAGACCAGCTAACTAACATACAACGAGGAAGAGCCTAAACTACAAATAGGCCAGGACAACAAGGGGCTCATAGTGATGACGAGGTTGACGAAAGAAACATGTCGCTTCCCCCACGAGCTTAGGTTGGGTCTTGTATGGTTGCGATACAAGAATAACGCACCAGTAAAGTTCGTTAACTACAACTGCCAAATATAAAGGAGGACAGAATTGCTAGTTCGGCGCCACCTCAAATTTAGATACTGTGGGAAATAGCCACCCCGCCAGGGAAATTATGACCACAATGATGTCGAGGGGGATATTGTAGCTGAAACTGAAGGACAGCGCAAGTATGCTAACAAAAAACAGATTAGAGAAGTGAAACTAATTGAAAGACCCAAAAAATTCCCGAGATAAGAACAAATCGTGGAGCTATAATGCACCAAAAGAAGAACTCCCAGGACGACTCAGAAAATGTGGTAGTGGAATGAATAGAGGATATAATTAACGTCCTGCGAACCATGGCCGATACGGTAGTTTTATTGAAAATCGTCATTACAACTGAAATCGTGATCGCATTAGCAGAAAAGGCAGTTGTGGTGGTAGCAGTTGAGATGGTGGCGACCGCCAAAATTTTCAAATGATTTTTTTTTAAACTCGATTATACTCCACTGATGTGAATTATTATGTTATCGATAAGGTATATGGCTCTGATGTATTTTCTTATTCGATTTTTCGTTCGGTGCTCTTCACTATTTTGCTTGTGAATTGTGTGTGTATCTGTTAGAGTCACAAGAATATCAATTCGCTGGAAAAGGAAATTCGGCCAATGGGACTGGCTCCCTTAATGTAGGGATGCATTTTCTATCCCAAGAGAAACATAAAGTCTCCGTTTGGGGGTAGGTAACCAGATCTCTTAGAGAAGATCGAAGTGGTACACATATATGTGTGAATATTGGTTCTTTCATGGGACAAGGCCATGAGAACGAATCTGAAAACAAAGAAAGGGAATAATGTGCATCAATGAGATGTGAGTTCGGCTAAGTAAACAAGCCGTATCTCATTGGTTAGTAATGGATTTCTGTTTGCTCATGCCGCGAGCTCATAAGGAGCAGATCCAGAAATATTGTAGGACAAAGGGATAGTATAGATCATTGTCTATGGTGTGCCTTGCAGCTGTATTGATACACCGCAATGCTGGTGGACATGGTGCTAATTGGTTTTAGCATATTCACAGGGAATTGTTGTTAGTAATGGATTTCTGTTTGCTCATGCCGCGAGGTCATGAGGAGCAGATCCAGAAATATTGTAGGACAAAGGGATAGTATAGATCATTGTCTATGGCGTGCCTTGCAGCTGTATTGATACACCGCAATGCTGGTGGACATGGTGCTAATTGGTTTTAGCATATTCACAGGGAATTGGTGTTTATGGCATCGCTACCAATAAGTATACAATTCCTGTAGTGTAGTTACGGGTGTTATGGGAGCTTCCGGACTGGAAGCTTTTAGGTGCTTGGGAAAGGTGAGTAGTGGCGTTTATGGGAACCGGCACAGAACCACAGAGCATTTTCCCCTTATCAGTGGTAAGCGGTGCTCGAGGCATATTCTCCATTGTTAAAGCCTAGGCAAGGCGTGGTTCCTCCACCGGTGGTAACAGCCCTCGTGAGGGTAAGAAATACCAAAAAATTAATACGGAGGTATTTGATAGAACACGTGTTAGGGCGTAGATGGAAGGCTTTTCTTTCTTGTACTGTTGGGTGCCGGTGGGTTTCTTTCTATTCTTACTAGCGACGCCAAAAGAGAAAAAAATGCAGCCCACTAGAATCATCACCAACAAGTGATATTTCAGCTAGGAAAACGTAAAAATCAGCTACTGGAGACTATCCAATTAAAATAGAAAAAGAACAATTAACGAACTCCGAAAAGCGGGACAGAATAGCAGCCTGAGAACTGAAGGCATCTTTTTGATGTAGAAAACCGCAAAAAAAAACCCCACAGAATTAAGGTCTTTATTTCTGAGACGAAAACGCCATCTCATGGTTGAGAGATTTACTTTGGGAAAGAACTGCTAATGGGTCGCCTTCCACATCATGGTGCAAAGCAAAATCAAGAATACACACATTGAACAGCAGACGGTTATGTTATATTAGGAGAGCCTCTTTTTCAAGGCGTATCTGTTACACATCGAGAAACGCGTGGGTTACTAAACACCAAAGACCTAATTTGAATATAATAACACAACCAAGGACTTCTCTATAGTAAGACCTATTGTAAACTGTCAAGTCAGATAAATAGTAATTTTGGTAATCCCAAGACAGAGAGAAGGTGAGATGTTTTCGTCCCTTAGGTCGACCTTCCTACATTTTCTTTATAGTGAGTCGGTTCCATATGGGAACTCATAGATATTATTAAATAAAAGAGATGCACGTTTGAAACAGAACGGACAAGTATGATGCATTTTTCAGTAAATAGAAGGGGATTTCCGGGTCAGGTAATGCTTGAAAAGAAATTACATGGTACTTTTTATGTTGCAGGTCGATTTTTTTAGCCCCGATTTTGGTTCAGATGAGATTTTTGTGTTGGAATTTAACAATAGTAGAGACTTATCGGTAGCAATTTATTGTGATTCCATTAACTTCGCAATAACGTGTTGGCATTATAAAACATTTTATTCAAATAATTGTTCAATTACCTGACCCTTTTGGTGTAAATCATTTGCCGGCCAAGGTTACCATTTTGTGCGTAATGAATAGTTTTGAAAATGTATGTATCGTGGGAAATAAAGTAAAAACTATGCGACAATTAAGCCCACGTACCCAAAAAAAAAAAAAAAAAAAAAACAATGATGCAATGAGACAACGTGTTTCTGACTATTCGGATGCCTTTCGATCGATGTAGTGCACCAGAATTGGCAATGTATCCATCAGATTTGTTGAGAATTCTCAAAGAAGATTCACATTTCTGCCCGCTTAAATTCGATTGATATAACGGCTGCAGACAAATGACCATAAATCGCAGTGAGTGCTCGAATTTTGCAGCTCACTATAAGCAACCCGTTTGTGGCAGAAACTGATTACCTACCATGTAATATGCTTCCCCTTTCAAAAATAACATCAAATCAAATCACCGACCCATGCATTTAAATGCATACCTCATGAATTGAATCATACCTATCTTCAAAAGAAACTTGTGAACTAGAGAGGCGCTATATTTTATGTCGGTATGTAAACATTGAACAACTTTGATGTATATTCGTTCTAAAATTGAGTTCAACCCTCATATTTGATTAGGCGCTGCGAAAACTGCGTTACACGTACTCGGTAGGACGCAAAAACGAGCAGTGAAACTTATTGGGGACCTACCCGTAAGTCGTTTAAGTATGTCGTTAGAACATAGGCGTGTAGTGCTCCCGAGGGCATTCCCTCCTCCCACAATACCAATATACCCATTTCCATATTAAATACCTATTACATATATTACATTTATCCCCATATTAATCTATATTAATCAACATCGTCCCAGTTTTCGATGGGAAACCATCAGAGTTGAATAAATTTATTTCATGCGGAAGACACTGACCATCCAACGTTCTTGGAGATCGTCAAAACATGGTTAGAGGGTCTACCTTTGAACTAATTCAATTTCACGCACTGACCAATTGGGAACCACTGAAAGGAAAACCTGACTCAGAATACATAACGAGTTAGTTTCCCTGAAACAACAATTTAAAGAAACCATAAGGGAATTCTGCGACAGAGTTGGGGCAGCCCTGAGAAACCTGAACTCCGCTACGTACGTCATAACTAGTGATGAGGCCGTTAGGACTTTCCTGATAGAAGAGAATACCAAACTGGCGGCAGTACAGGTATTTCGGGACGGGATAAAATATGACCAATTCAAACTAATCGCCAAGGTCCATGGGGGAACAAACCTAAAACAGTCAATAGCACATATGGAAGCCCACTTTGCACGTATAGACAGCACTTCACAAACGCATGACAAATTTCAGAGCATTTTTCCCTGATCCTACTAAAATAGTCTGTCAAACTTGCGGCAAGTTAGGTCACTCCCAGGAAACGTGCTACCGAAATATGCAACTCCCGAGTTTCCAGAATAGGCAACCCATGAAAAAGGAAGTACAGTACCTCACGTGCAGTTACTGTGGGAAGCCTAATCAAACGCAAGGCGAATGTAGACTGCGGCTATCTAGGAATGGTCCATTTCCAAATTACCTGCAAGGCGGAACGCGGAACCCATTTAAGGAAAACACAGCAACTGCGGACAATCGTTGTAGTGAAAAGTTGGGACCCACAAACATTACGAGGCACCACGACAACCAAGGTGTCCTATATACAAATATCAAACAGATACAAGAATCGGGAAACGAGTCCTGATGCCAATATAAATGCACGGTTAATTATAATGAATACGAGGGTTGCCTTTTATATTTCGGGATTAGAGAACAAAAACAAATATTGATTATCGAAAATCACTTTATTGTTTTTCAAAATATTCCCCATGAAGATCTATACACTTTTGCATGCGTTTGAACCAATTGTCGAAGCACTTTTGCCACTCTGATTGAGGTATCTCTAACACATGCATTCTGAATGCAGCAACCGCTTCTTCAGGTGTCGAGAAACGTTGACCTCCCCGTTTGTTTTTTACGTACGGGAATAAAAAGAAGTCATTCGGTGCCAAGTCAGGACTATACGGCGGATGACCCATCAAATCGATGTTTTGGGTGCTCAAAAATGCAGTTATCGCAGCCGATGTATGAGAGCTCGCATTGTCGTGGTGAAGAGTGATCCGTCTTCGGCGGTTGGTTTTCCTGATTTCTTGGAAGACAACTGGCAAACAAATGGTTGTGTACCACTCAGAATTGACTGTTCTGCGTTGTTCTAGTGGTACGGTTGCGACATGTCCAGTTTTTCCGAAAAAACAGGCGACCATTTGCTTGGAAGTGCTTCGTGCGCGAACAACTTTTGTTGGATTTGGCTCATCTTGAAACACCCAGACAGTCGACTGCTGTTTACTTTCGGGCTCATACCCGTAAATCCACGATTCATCACCTGTCACGATGTTATAGACGTGTTTCGAAGCACCGCGACCGTATTTTTTGAGCATTTCTTTCGACCAATTGACACGAGCCTTTTTTTGGGCGATTGACAAATTGTGTGGGATCCAACGCGAACAAATTTTTTTGCCAGTCAAATGTTTATGCAATCTTGAATGTATGCTGGTCCCACTAACCCCTAAGGTTGTCTCAATCTCACGATAGGTCACATGACGATCTTCCAATATCAGTTCGCGCACAGCATCAATGGTTTTCGGAACAACAACTGATTTCGGACGACCTTCACGAAATTCATCTTGGAGTGAACTACGACCACGATTGAATTTGCCATACCATCGATAAACACTGGTCCTTGATGGAGCTTCATCGCCAAAAATTGAATTAAGTTCATCCATGCACTGTTGCTGAGTTAATCCACGCCGAAAGTTGTAAAAAATAATCGCACGAAAATGTTGACGATTTAATTCCATTTTTGGGCCGAGATGAATCTTTTAAGTTACCGTAAACAACACAAATAGCGTTCGTATGTCAAAACGTTCTGAGTGCGTATAACCTCAAAAATGTCCAACTTTACGACAGAGCTGTCAATTGTCGGATTGCAACGCTAGGGTTGCCAAATCCCGAAACATAAGAGGCTACCGTCGTACAGTCCGAAAATTCCAATTTACAATAGAAATTTGAACCAAATGGAGGAAAGGGAGTCATTGCCCCACGGGTAATGATGGTGAGTATCGAGGAAAGCAATACAGCTCTATGAATGGAGCACCGAGCCTAATGCGTAACGAGTCATTATGTGAATCACGATCCACCTACCCAGATCCTCAGTTGGATTCGAACAAAATCCAAAACATAAAAAGAAATAAATTTGAAAAGCAAAGAACGCAAATACTGAAACAAAATTATGTCAAAGTCCCAGCAGACAGTAAGACTGAGGAATATAAAATCCCAGCAGCCAGTAAGACTGAGGAAGAGAAAGTCCCAGCAGATAATAAGACTGAGGAACAGAAAGTCTCAGCAGATAATAAGACTGAGGATAACTTAACCACCAAAACACTACAACTTAACGTTCGTTTTCCACTTTTCCTCTTAAGGTACTCGATTGCACTTACCCTCCTCTTTTTCCTTTCCATAATCCAAATTTTAACGTTTATTTCGAAACTAAAACCGAAAGAACTAGGGAAAACTTTCTTTAAGACGAAGGAACAAAGAGTCCCAACGTAAAGTAAGACTAACTATACACAAAATCGCGAGAACCGGGACAAAAAAAATAAAATTTCTCACGACAAAGTGCACAAAGGCATAGTGCCCGGAAGAACCAATTCCGCACAAAACGTATGGAAAATTTTCCATAAATTTAAAGAGAAAACTGTACGAATAAATCGTGAAAAATTATAGGTAGTTTAAATATATTTTGGAAAGAAAAACACCATATAACCTATACAGATAAAGATGAAAACTGTACGAATAAATCGTTAAAAAAATTATAAGTAGCTTAAATATATTTTGGAAAGAAAAACACCATATAACATATACGGAAAAAATATTGTGAACGGGAACGTACTTAATAATAAAATGAACACCCATTCTCAATGAGGAGAACTATTATAAATGGAAGAAACCATTTCTTTTGTTAACCCATTATCAAAAAAAAAAAAAAAAAATTTTTTGTAAAATATTAAAACTAAATAAACTTTAAGAAAGAACTTATAAGATAAATATTACATTCTCGATGAATAAAACTATTATAAATGGAACAAACCATTTTTTTTTTTGTTGTTAACTTCTTGCCATTAAACGATTCAAGAAAAAATTTTTTTTAAATAATAGGACTAAGTAACCTGAAGAAGAAAATCTTTTATGAAAAACGAATGGTCCCCCCTCAAACTTTGTAAATGAATGAAGTCACCTGCGGCAACTGGTAAATACTGAATGTCGATACAAAGTGGTCCCAAGAAAAAAAAAAAAAAAAAAAAAAAAAAAAAAAAAAAGGCTCCTAGTGCCTGAACCCCGAGAAAACGCAGCGAAAGCTCTCCTAAAATATAAAATATGCTAGAAATTAATCAACAGATTGACTTGGGTAGAGATATTTTTGCAACCTCAATTCAATATAAATTTAGCCATGAATAGCTTCACACTGAAGCAACGTTTCGAAATAGTGACGCTGTACATTGAAAATAGTTGTTAACTTGAGTTACACTCGTGGCCAACGAGCACCGTCTGCCAACGCTTCGTTCTTTGATATCGAATTTTGTGGAGCACGGAATAGTAAGAGATAGTCGACATGCCACTCGTCAACGCACAAGACGTTCCGATGAACTGGTTGAAGCGGTAGGACAGAGTGTTGCCGCGAACCGACATATGTAGTGTCGTCACCCCGCTCAGTGTTGTGGTGTCAGTGTAATTATATTTCGAGGAATTTTGAAGGATGAATTGCATTTGTTTCCGTAGAATATTACCGACAAACCGTCCACGTCAGTTGGAGTACAGCCAAACAGTCGCTCGAATGCTGAACAAACTTGATTTTTGGAAGCAAATTTTGATGACCGACAAAGACCATTTCACATCCTCTGCCGTCGTTAACAAGCAAAATTGCCGCATTTGGGGATCGGTGAACCCACATGCGATCCATGAAATACCATCGCATGACCAAAAAATGACTCCTTGGATCGGCGTTTGCGCCAAAACCGTCCCATTAGGCTAGTTTACTTAAGAGAATGCGAAACAGTCGATGGAAATGGATATCGGTGGATGCTGGCTCTTTACGTCTGCCCATAAATGTGTGACACACGCCTGGATGGTTACTGATTTCAACAAGACGATACGCCATTCCGCACTGCAAAAGAAACAATGCAATTTCTGCGACGAAAATTCCCTGGAGTCGTATGCTCTCACTAAATGGCGTCATTGGCTGGTCACCCAGATGTCCATATTAGACCCCTCGGGTTTTATTTTTGTGGGGTTTTTTGAAAAGCCAAGTGTACCTATGGGGGTTCTCTATACTACATGGAGAACCAACCCACAATTCCATATCTCATTTCGACCGCTTTCAGCGCGTCATTTCTACCCGTTCCCCTTATATGCTATTCATCTGAAATAACATGTATTCCCCAAGGACGCATAGCTAAACTCATTATTCTATGCAGATAATGCATAATTGTGTTTAGCTACCATTTTCGCCATATGGCAATACCATTTCGCTAACCCATGAGATTTCCACAGCAAATCGCATATTGTCGGTTAGCAACGGCATAGTCTGATCGAACGGCGGTTGCTTAATCTTGCGGCCGCTGGGGAAATTATTAAAGCATTTACGTTAGTTCCCATGATCAGATTTCCCTAGCCAAGTCAGCGTTCTTTCCATTTTCTCCAGACACTTCATTCGCTGGGGATTAATGCTCCCTTTACGAATGAATAGCATCAGCTTAATTTTGCCCTCCTCCACAGTTCTGTCTTCGTACAGATCAATATTACCGAATTGGGTCAATGGTTTTCGCTCAGAACTACATTAATTCATGCACATACGACCAAATCTACCCCAAGATAATCATATATCGAGTTTCTTTTCTCTCATTCTCCCAATTTCTTCGATCATCAATTTACCGATGTAATCCACCACACATCGACGAGCGTGGCAATGAGAGAGCAGAAATATGTTCTCTTTTGGTTGTCGGGTGCAAAAATTAAATTATCCAATTTAATCCCTTTTCGAGTAAGTCGATTAACAACATTAACAGGAGTAAGCCGTTACGCTAACCACCGCCGCGTGTGCATGCTTATGCACACGCTCGTCCGCGAAGAGTCCCTAATATTATAAACAAGTTTACTGCCGGAAATCGGATACTTCCTAACAAAACAGAAGAGTGTAAAGTTATAGTGATTTAAATTGTATTTATATTGCGATAAAAGCGTATCTTTAGCTGTTTTGCATGTAACAGGCTAACGCACCTCGAGTGGCCAAGAACGTTCTACTTATCAAAATGTTAATTAAAAACTTGGCCGCCATGGCACACCAACACCGACTGACAAATTTATCTCCAGGAATACAAAAACAAATATTAAAACCCATCTCATTGAATAATGAAAAATCAAATAAACAAAAACATTTACACAACAAATCAACATCAGTGTGTTTTCTATTGTTCCTGTGTTCCTGGGTGGACTATTCTCATCGGAGCAACGTCGTTGGGGATTTAAGGAATCCGTGTCGTACCAGGCACACCAAATTATACCCCCACATACCCAGCGTCAGAACATTTGATCAAAGCAAATATTAGCGCTGGAAGCATCGCTATACCGGCCGGGATGCTCGAAAAAATTGTGGAAACGCAGCAAAAAGGGATCATTTTGCTTTAATCAATAGAGGCGGCCACTTGCTTGATGTTGTATTCAAAAACTAGTCCAAATAAATTGTAAAGGACCAAAATAAATAAAAATACGTCATATATGGAATTCGGTTTTTTTAAAAGTTATTTACTATTCACATACCGACAAGAAAAAGGGCGCACCCTATATATGTGTAGGCGTTGCTCATTTCGGTGCTTCATAACACTAGCGATCCCCAAATATGGGCGAAAGATGAGACTTTTATATTTGATGAAGAAATTCGACAGGACCCACAATATAGCCATCACAGCTGTGGCCTACCCTAGGGTATTGTTTCTCTTCCAAGAATAATATTTATTTTCAAAAGGGAACAACTTTTTTATAAACTCCTTTTTGGAAAATAACATCAAATCAAACCACTGACCCCTGCATTTAAATGCATACCTCATAAAATCATACACTGAGTCATACACCTCTTGTAGAGAGAAGCCTGCAAAGAGAAAATGAATAGCAGTGATTGGTTCCAACTCAAACTTCCTTTGCATCAGGGTTTCTACGAATATTTTGGCGATCAATAATAGAAATTGTTGATGGTATGGGTTTATCAGTCCTCTGTTTTAAACACACTGGGCTTTTGATAATAAAAAAGAAAATAGCGGTGGTAAGGTAAAATAATAAAAATATAGGCAACAAGTGACAAAGCACATTTTGTCGTGTAAATAAACAGAATAGCCACTATTGTGGCATGGACATCCCTCGATTGATATACCAAAGCCCACTACACTCTTGTAGAGTAACTATATGATGTAGTGGTCTTTAGTGGCATCATTGGACCATATCGCGTTAGGGATGCCATACGAAATACTGTATATGTTACTGGTGGGGTCTATCGCAAAATATGGATGGCGAAAAATGTTCTTATGCCCGAATTTGATCATTTAAGCCTACGGAACATTCGATTCCAACAGGACAGTGGCACATAATACACAACTGGTGTTCTTATGCAAATTCTGTGAAAAAAAAATTGTAAGCTGAATAATCTCAAAAGTGGGGTTATCGAATGCAACCCTCATCTTTTGATTTGGATACTCTCGATTTCTTCCTATGGGGGCACTTGAGGGAAGATCAACAAACCAACCATAATCTTGATGCTTAAATGATAACACTCGACAAATTTTCTGAAACAATACCATTTATTTGCGACGGCAAAAGACTGTCTCTTGTTCGATGTGGTTTTCAATTCAAGATGTAGAAAATCGTTTATTGATCAGTAAAATAAGACTATTCGGTCAGTTAAGTAAACATTATTTAAAAAACAGCGTCTTACAGCATAAACAGCGTCTTGCACGGGAGAAGGATAGCACAATTCATTTTAGAATTATAACTTGTGGGTATCCCGTCTAGATTATTAGGATTGTAAGACAGCGTCCACCTACAAAAAGCTGTTACTCCAAAATCCTATTATAATATAAGTCACGTAGAGACAAGCCAACAAGGCCAATCAATAATAATAAAACCAAGGCAAGTACAGAAAACAAAAGCATTGACATTATCCCAATCTCTTCAATGTACAATTGTTGAACGACACGAAAGCCCCATCGGAGATCCAATGGCAAATTATCTGCGTGGCATCATTCGCCAAAGGACTGCGCATCATCCGCACCCCCTCAAGGTTATTCAAACAAACACGACAAGCACAAGTCGAATCACAAAAAAAAATCTCAACAACACACAACAACACGATATCGTAAAGTTTTAAACAAATTTACGTCGTTTCAGTTAAGTTATCGTAAGTTCAAATCAAATTTATTGTTTTAGTTGAGAACCAAGCTCTCCAATCAATAAGCTGAAATAAATTTCCAAACGTATATTCAATAAAATAATCCTTTGGGGGCACCTGTCACCTTTCTGGGACACACCAATGGGATCTGGGGACGTTCTCTCGGTATGGTAATCGGCACTCTTAGAGAACAGATTGCCGGCTTCTCTGGACCGCCCTAAGAACTTAGAAGTTATCCCTGTCGACTCGTATCCAGCGGCTTCCCTATCACCACCCACCGATGAACTGGCAGATTGGGTTGTTTCTAAATTCGCTGAGGTGGCTGTCGACTTTGGTTGTAACTTGTAGACAGGCTCACCAGACTCAAAGAAGGCATCGAAGTTTCTTTGACGTAGATTCTCGCTGGTAAATGTGGGGTTTTCAACATGTAAATGGAGATCTTCACGCAGTCTACTTGACTCATTCTGCTCACGCTGCTGTCGTCCTAGACGACCCAAGGAAATGTTAAGTTTAGGGCGATTTTTCGCCTTCGTTTGGGGGGACTTGGGTTTAGCCGATTTGCTGGATGTTGTTGTCGAACGACCAATATTGGTGGCGTTGATATCGGGCGCTGGTGGTTCCAGAAACACACTAGGGCTGGATTCTCGAGCAGTTCCATAATCATCTAGGTATGGATCTTTGGAAGATGTTTCGTTGTCGCTAACAGCAGCGTATGGGTCACCTCTCGGCGTTGGGCTGTAACGATTGGGCGTGGATCGGGCGCTTGTTGGATCATCATACAAAGTCGTGTGCATGAGTGGTGGTTTTGATGAAGACGGCGGCGTTGGCGGTGTCAGAAATTTTAGTGGAAGTTTCTGTGTAGAGGTTTTCGTAGTTGTCGTAGTCGTCGTGATCGTCGTCGTCGGCAAGGTAGTCGTGGGGGAATAGGAACTTTCAATTGTCGATGTTACAAGTGGTTTACGAATACAGTCCAAAGTTGGTCGTGGCTTCAATTTCGGTATAGCGGCACCGTATGTCATTAAAATGAGTTCATCGGCTGGAAATATTACATACATTCCTGGCCTCCATGCGACATGGCGACTTTTGCGACATCAGGTATGCATATGCCTGTCGGGTTTGGGGCTCGAGCTTACTTATAAGAATGTTTTCAGGCTGTCTTTTAATCGCTTAATATATTTTGGATACTAAACAATAAGTAAGTGCTACTTAAAAGAAATTTGAGTCGAATGCGGACGTATAGACTATGGTATTTAACTAAAGATTCGTCTTTTTTCTGTGGTTTGATTCGCTTACACGTACTTTTTTTCTAAAATATCACAATCTTCGCTCGATCACTTCCGGTGGTTTTGAGGGTCAAATATTCAAACGCATGGTGTCGGTACCTAAAAGAAAAAGAAAACCAATCAGTTAATTTGTATTTTTTAAATATTTTACGAAATAACAATCTAGTGAGAAAAATAATGGATTTCGTTTTCGCCAAAATAATAGTTTGTGCAACACTTGTGTTTATCCTCGGAATTCGAATTTTCATTGGGATAGATTTCAATAAGACCATAATAGGCCCATTCAATGTTAACATATTTGATTCTTAACTAATCATTAAACTCCTTCTCGAACTCAAAGTTGAATGCGCTTTAGGTTCAGGGAACATTCCTGGCACTTTACTTAAACGTACCGGCTTTGGTTTTTATTTTTGCTAACTTGGTTCCATGTTATTGGATTATTTGCCCAGATATGGAAACCATCATTCATTACATCAATTCATAAAAAAGTTCTAAAAATCAAGTTCTTAACAACCCACCTGCACCGAAACTCCCTCATGCCAATAAACTCTACAAAAGTATTTTGTTTGGGTCATTTATTTTCACTGCAAATCTCTGATATCTTCGAAACGACACGATTTTTGTAAGGGAAGTTCGGAAATACGATCAATCCTCTGCTTTATACCGTGCGTTCGTACTTTTGCAATTTATCTCCATTTAACTCGACTAATTCGCCAGATACTTTTTAAATTCTAAATTGAGTACCAACTGTAGAAGCCTGCAAAAATTTCAGTAGTTATTAGCCCGGAAGTGATCCGAAATCACTACTCTCACCCAATTCCTATTAAACCTCAAGTAAAGTAGTTGTTCCCCAAAAGACGTGCCATTGTTCGAACCTTATGTTCATACTGTGCGTTAAACAATTCCTAGATCGGTAATATCATGAAATGCGTATCTTCAAATGCATTTCATGGTTGTGCCTTCCGGGAAGTTGCGCAAACCCAAACACCAATCATGTTCCCTAAGTGAATCATTTGTTTTTTAAACTAACGCGCGCACAAAAGGGGATTTTGAAGTACCCTTAAATGTCAGAGCACAGTGCGAGTGGATGGAGAGGAAGTGGATAAGGAAAGGATGTATCGATGTATATTGGTCTTGAATGTCTGGACATCACAACGGCCAGGAAACACATGATCAGGCAGAACATTGGGCAGTCGTGTGGTTCGGCTAAAGAATGACTCTCTATGTTTATTTGTGCGCCTAAAGTACGCTTTCAATCTGAACTGATGCGCACTGATACGCCACAAACTAAACCACAAATCTATTTGTCGCATTGATTCCATTCGCATTAATCCTAACAACTAACTCCAAATGCATTAAATTATCTGACCTTCCGGGGATTTGTTTGAACAAATTTGTTTCACTTTCCAGAATTTCAATCCGGCTGAAGCACACACAGAATCTTGTTTGTGCTCCCCGAAATTTTTATATACATTTTGGGGCAAAACTCTGTAGATGCAAAGTATAAAACGGCGGCACATTTTGAATTCGAAATCACTTCGGTGAGTCATCACTCATTCATCAGTGGAGTTTACGAAGTCGAATAAGTGAATTTAAACGTGTAAACAAATAAAGGAAAGGAAAAAAAATAGTAACTAACAAAGTACAAACTGTGTGTGTGTTTTTGAATGCTAACGCAATAACGGCTGCAAGAAATACAAGGCAAAAGATCACTGGAAGCGGGTGAACCAAAAACAAAATTTTATTTGCCTCATTCTTAATTAACTATTTTATTATTATTAACATTCAATTTTGATTTTGATTTTTATTTCAATCTTGATTAGGTTTCATTTTTTATTTTAATCTATTTTTCTTCTTTTTACTTTTGATGTATTTTATTTACTTGTTTTAATAAGTGAATCGGAGTTTTCAGGTCCTCTACGTCTTTCTTCTTTGTTTCTTACCATTCTTTTCGTAATTTTCCCTTTTAGATCTGCTGCGTTTTCTTTTATCGAATCTCCAGAACACTCTGTGTACTTTCGTACTTTCACTCCCTGTCTTCACTGTGGGCTTTGTAATCGATACACCCATTGCTGATTTCCAATTGATCAATAGATGCACGGTATTCTCAGAATGTGGGCTATCAGCCCAATCAGGGCATGGTGGCTCTCATAAAGAGACTAAAAGAGGACCACGAGGCTCTCAGAGCTGAGAACACTGTCCTCAAAAATAAACTGTCGGCATTAGAAGGCACCTCGCCCCCATCCGCGCCCAGTGCCGGTTGGGAAACCTCTGAATCGGAATCAGAGTTTGAGTCTGAACTGGAAAACGTCGCCATAAGTTCTCACAACACAATGATGGACAATGATTAGCCCCCCCCCCCCCCCCCACCCACCTCTCAAAACTCATTTAAGACCGCAAAGCGCAAAAAGGCGCTGCCAACAGTAGCCTGCGAGGGAGGCGCCTCCAGTAAGCGTATCACTATTGGCTGCACACCAACACCACCCCTAGCACCATCACTACCTGTCCCTAAAAATTGTTGATCCCTCTGGCAACACCAAACTCGCAAAAAGTCGTACCCCCGCAGAAATCTTGCCCACCGAGGCCAACTCCGATAAATAACACAAAAAGAACGGCCACTAGTGTTTCCAGCACTGGGCAGCCACCGGTCGAGGCCCGCACACATGTCCTTAAGAAGAAACAGCAGCCCGGGGTCTTTGCACGAGACCTCAATCTAAAGAATTTCGTCGATGATATGAACCGGCTAGGGATATCCAACTTCAAGGCAAATCCCTTAAGCCCATCCCTAAACAGAATCATAACCTACGATAGGGAGACCTACCACAAAGTTAACGACAACCCCAAGCACAAGGAGATGAATTATTACATATTCACCCCGGCCGGCGAAGAGTCGAGGACCATCCTCTTAAAACGAATCGATGCCTGTTGGAAAAGGACGACATCGTAATTGCCCCTGAGGCAACATTACCTCACGTTAAATTCACTGACGTCGAAAAATGCTGCCCCCCCCCCCCCCCCCCCCCCCCCTAACACTTTGTGAAAATCAGACCGAAAAAGGTAGGTGAACATATAGGAGGTTCACCTTGCCCCAGGAAACGGCATAGATTCCATAATACGGACAAAGTCGCTTCCAATATTGCATCAGGAAGTCGTCTTCGAGGTATTTCATAACAATGAAATACCTCAATGCCGATGTTCCCAACGTTTCGAACATGCCTCTAGAAACTACAACAGGAACCGCCGTTTCGTTCGCTGTGGAAAATCCCACAATATTGGCGCGTACGAACTACCGCCAGCAAAATATGATCCCACAACAAATGTGCAAGATGAAATAACTTTGCCAATTTGGTCCAACTGTGGCAAGAAGGGACACCCGGACACTTACAGGAACTGTCCTAAGTATAGAGATAGTCCACAGACCCAAGGAGACTCAAAGGGGATTTAAAGAGCCTTGATAGACCATAGTAGGCTTGGTTGGATTTGATCAGTCGTTCGCGTATTTCTTCTTCCATATTGTTATCGACTGATACTGTTGACCCAAGCTAGTTACAGGATTACACTACTTCAAATCCGTGTTCCACTACCCTGATAGTTTGACCAACGTTTGGTCTTCTCTTCGCAGAAGCTGCCACCATATGATTAGTTTTTCCCTCATTAATGTGCAGTCTCAGTTTTTGTGCCGCCTGCTCGATCTGCGTGAAGGAGTCGTGTACAGCCGAACCGGATCTACCGATGATGTCGATGTCATCTGCAAGTATCTGGCAGGACTTGGTCACAATAGTCCCTCTATTTGTAATTCCAGAGGATTGCTTTCTTCAACGCCAAGTTGAAGAGGAGGCAGGCCAGACCGTGCCCTTGCCGGAGTCCATTAAAGATGTTTATTAGTTGGGACAGCAATCTTGCTATTTGTAGTTGACTACTTACGTTGGTCATGGTCAACCTACAAAGTGGGATCAATTTGTTTGGCTATGCTATTGTAGGCGGCCTTAAAGTCTATAAATAGATGGCATAATGGAATCTTAAATTCTGGACATTTTTCCAACGCCCGCCTAAGGGCTAACACTACGCCACAAATTCAAAAGCCGGTACAAAAGCCTCCTAGGGGCAATCCTCAATGTTCGAGAAACTACTTAGCTTCTCCCGCTTGATAGAAGATATTCGACCCCGATATGAAAAACTAACAAGCGAGGCTGAGAGGATGCATTCCTTTTCACGGCATATGGAAGACATACCCTCGAACATGGATTCCAAAACTAAAGTTATCCTTAGAAATGTCGACTCCCTAGATTCGCTTTCACAGCGCATGATAGTCTCTGACTTCATAAAGGATAACCGGGCGGTCGTGGTTCTTGTAACCGAGACTACGTTGCATCCATGTCACCGTCCCGTATTCCGAAACTTTTCCATGATTCGAAGAGATCGAACCCTCACTGCCGGCCCAATCATCAACGGAGGTGACACATGTATACTAGTTAATAGCGGACTTCGCCATGAAGCCATTGACATCTTGAGTCCATTGAGGTGTTCTGGGTTGAACAGCATCTGGATAATAATACACCCTTCTTCATATGCGGCGATTTTAACTCCAGACATCCTGGAAAAAATCCATCTCTTGTCCAGAAAATTGTACCAATAGTACACCGAAAACTCGCATACTGTCGTCTTCGAAATGGTCGCCCCTACGGTTGGTAAGGGAGGCAAGTCAATTCTGGACATCTTTTTTGTGTCCAAAGATTTACTTCCCCAAATCACCCCTCCCAAGTATCGAGGGGTGTATCTAACCACAACGCAGTGACCATGTTCATCCGAGGCTATCGAGTATCTCGGGCTCATATCAGATATATACCCGATTATGGCCGCACAAATTGGGACAACTTCAATGTCATATTGAACGAAAAACTTCACCAACTCTTTCTTCCCACTAACAGGAACCTAACGACGGTCGAGATAAATAAAGCTGCAGCACGACTTCACGAGATTCTAGTTGAAACTTCAGAGACTCACGCCCCGAAGTACAAACTTGAAAAAAAAAAAAAAAAAAAACCTATCAAATTCCCCATGGCAAATTCACTCTTCGTCTCGTCCGCGTAAAAAGCCCTGCAGAATAAGATATCATCACTGATTCACGCAAAAGGAGCCATTATTGAGATTCATCATTCACAACATTGGCACACTGATAAAACAGAGAATCGAAAACAATCGTACCCGACAATTGGAAGACAAACTGAAGGGTATTCAGATGTACCAGAACGTTTATAAAAATGTTATAAAGATATGCGGCTCTTCTCGTATCACTGGGCCCATCACACACAACCGTTTTATTTTCAATAATGATGCCAATAAAGCAAACACCGTCGGAGAGACCTTTGAAAATAATCACAAGCTCACTCTCGAGGATGGCCACCCGGATACTAACGCAATAATTACTTTAGGGCTTCACAATAAATTAGACAACTTTACCGAGCCAATCTTTGTCTTTAATGCAGCCAACAGTCCATACTTCGACGACACACTTGATAATGATCACGGTTTCGTCACACCAAATACCCTACAGAACCTAGTTAAATCTCGAAACCCCAAGAAGTCACCCGGCATCGACAACATGTCGTACCATTCGTTGCGAAGGCTTTCTACTTTATTCTTTATAAAGCTCTCTTATCTGTTCAACCATGCATACAACATGGAGTACTTTCCCCAAGCTTGGAAGCATGCTATTGTTTGTCCAATAGCAAAAGTTGGTAAACCAACGTATCACCCCTTAAGGTTTCATCCCATTTCGCTCCTCACTTGCATCTTCAAAATATACGGAATATACGTTTATATACGAGACGCTAAACAATTTTATCAGTGCCAGGCACCTAATACCTGATTTCCAATTTAGATTCAGAAGAGCGCACAACATCATTATGGTTCCCAATGTATTTCAAAACGGCGCTTGGGTGGTCCTCTTTAATAACAAACGCAGCATTGCGGTGAACCTGCACATTGTAAAGGCTTTTGAAACGACGTGGATCGAAGATCTCGTCTTTAATTTGTTGAACACACTCTTCAAATTCGAGTGAATGGAAAGCTATCCCGAACTTTCAACCCCGCTGCAGGCGTATCCCCGGCTCCATTCTAAGCCCCATCTTATTTCTACTCCTCAGACATTCCTCACCTTGTGCACGGGAGAATAAACCAGATATGCTACGCGGATGATGTCCTAGTGTACACGTCATCCAAAAGCCCCAGATTCGCAACAAATCTACTCAACCGTCTTGTGGACGATCTGGATCAGTATTACAGTCGATGGAAAATTCGACTTAACCCATCCAAAGCAGTAGCTATAATTCTGAGTAGTAAACACTCCCAACCGACTTCTCGATATTCACAGAATATTCGAATACAAGTGTGGCGCAAGGCTAATAACCTTGCCCGGAAAAACAAATTATTATGGAACATTTAACAGGCCAAGGCTGGACTCCGATTGTAGTGCCAATGATGATGATGATGATTCGAATACAAGTCGGAGGTACTACGATTAGACCACAGGACTGGATGAAATATCTTGGGGTCATTTATACACTAAACATGAATTTCATCAAACATATGACCCACATTCTTCCAAGGAGTCTCGGTCGGTCTAAGCAACTGCACAACATTTTGAAGTGGAGCAACCAAGTTGACATCAATGTTAAACTTCTCTGCTATAACCAGCTAATCCGATCTGGAATATCGTACGCCTTTCCCATATGGTCCCGCATATCTTCGACCCAAATGGACAAACTTCGAGTTTTCGAAAACCCCTATCGACGAGTACCTGCTACAATTAGGATACAAGTACCTCGAAAGCTTTCAGAACAGCGAGAACCTGCTTGAATGGGAGTCTTGCGTTCTTGACCTTTCTCTCTCTCGATCTCTTAGGATCCGGCCGCTACAATTTATTTTTCAATACAAAACTGAAGAAAGCACCCTTCCCAACAACATTCCTCTCTATAATAGAAGATTCCTGGGAACATCCCATAGGGTCTACTGCTGACACACTAAAACACGGACGCACAGTACAAGACGGCACAAATACACACACACTAACCAAAGCGCAGATTATCAGACGCCGAAAGCGTGATTTACGTTTACGAGGGTTGCCTCTTATGTTTCGGGATTTGGCAACCCTAGTGTTGCAAACCGGCAATTGACAGCTCTGTCGTAAAGTTGGACATTTTTGAGGTTATACGCACTCAGAACGTTTTGACATACGAGCGCTATTTGTGTTGTTTACAGTAAGTTAAACGATTCATCTCGGCCCAAAAATGGAATTAAATCGTCAACATTTTCGTGCGATTATCTTTTACAACTTTCGGCGTGGATTAACTCAGCAACAGTGCATGGATGAACTTAATTCAATTTTTGGCGATGAAGCTCCATCAAGGACCAGTGTTTATCGATGGTATGGTGAATTCAATCGTGGTCGTAGTTCACTCCAAGATGAATTTCGTGAAGGTCGTCCAAAATCAGTTGTTGTTCCGAAAACCATTGATGCTGTGCGCGAACTGATATTGGAAGATCGTCATGTGACCTATCGTGAGATTGAGACAACCTTAGGCGTTAGTGGGACCAGCATACATTCAAGATTGCATAAACATTTGACTGTCAAAAAAATTTGTTCGCGTTGGATCCCACACAATTTGTCAATCGCCCAAAAAAAGGCTGGTGTCAATTGGTCGAAAGAAATGCTCAAAAAATACGGTCGCGGTGCTTCGAAACACGTCTATGACATCGTGACAGGTGATGAATCGTGGATTTACGCGTATGAACCCGAAAGTAAACAGCAGTCGACTGTCTGGGTGTTTCAAGATGAGCCAAATCCAACAAAAGTTGTTCGCGCACGAAGCGCTCCCAAACAAATGGTCGCCTGTTTTTTCGGAAAAACTGGACATGTCGCAACCGTCACTAGAACAACGCAGAACAGTCAATTCTGAGTGGTACACAACCATTTGTTTGCCAGTTGTCTTCCAAGAAATCAGGAAAACCAACCGCCGAAGACGGATCAATCTTCACGACGACAATGCGAGCTCTCATACATCGGCTGCGACAACTGCATTTTTGAGCACCCAAAACATCGATTTGATGGGTCATCCGCCGTATAGTCCTGACTTGGCACCGAATGACTTCTTTTTATTCCCGTACGTAAAAAACAAACTGAGAGGTCAACGTTTTTCGACACCTGAAGAAGTGGTTGCTGCATTCAGAATGCATGTGTTGGAGATACCTCAAGCAGAGTGGCAAAAGTGCTTCGACAAGTAGTTCAAACGCATGCAAAAGTGTATAGATCTTCATGGGGAATATTTTGAAAAACAATAAAGTGATTTTCGATGATCAATATTAGTTTTTGTTCTCTAATCCCGAAATATAAAAGGCAATCCTCGTACTACTGCACTCAAGACCTACCGGTCTTGTATGATTTCTTTCCCCCCACCCCTCCTTCCAAGTCGTTAGAGAACACCTGAACTAACCCTGTCCACACTATCCTTAGATACCTCCTCCCACTTTTATTTCAGATATCTTGAAGCCGTGTCCAATATTCTCACGGATGTGGATGATTCTGGTTATCGAAAGATGACCAGAAGCCAGAGACAAGATGAAAGCTGTCCTTGTCCTCCAAAGTTGGCCTCTCGCCACCAATTTTTTTTTTGGATTCGAAATCAGTTCAGGTGCAGAGGCCGAAACAACGGCCAAAAAATTATAATCAATAAATAAATCAAAAACTCCCAATAGTACGCCTTTTCATTTTGGACACACTAAAGGAGGCTTGGCAGGAACCAACTAGGGTAAGCAAAAACTAACTTAAAAATATAACTATACAACCATAACTGCGTCGCCTATATATAAAAAAAAGTTGATTCTCCAACCAAATGATATACGCTGATTTTGAAATCAGCATTCCTAAACAGTACAATTTTAAATGTTTAAGGGTTTTTTATAAGGGGCACAACAATGTTGTATTTTAATAAGAACGCATCCCCACAGTTTTTCTGGATCTGTCAATATGAAAACGTTAGTTAAGCTGAGTCAAGGTTTTAGACGAAGTTCGTGGACGATTAGTTTTTGGAAATTATTAAAAATACTACCTAACTTTGGAGTCAGTGGTAACAACTTTACGAGCGTTTATTCCTTATTTCGATTGTAGTAATCATCCTACTATGCAAGCTGTGTGTACTAGTGTAGATAAATTTGAGCCAAAATATTCACTTTAAGGTGTCCCTGTGCCAGTGCTATTACTGCTTCAGTTTGGAATGAGCCAAATCAGTCGGCTCGACACCGTTCACAAGAACTGAGAATCTCTCACCCCACATTGTAGGGAGTTTTGCATAAAGATCTTAGTCTACATCCTTACTAAATCAGTTTAACTGAAGAACTAAAATATTTTGATCATGTGAGAGGTCCGATTGGATTCTCCAAAAGATATATTATATCCTATGGAATACATTCGTAGACGGAAGAATTTCCGTTAAATTATATTATATATTAGTATTGATATATGCTATATAGAACAAGTTCCCGGTGATGTTTGAAATGAATCGTATATAAACCATTCCAAAGATTAAGCTTCATCAGAAGTCTACAGAAAGTGCTACCATCTACATACCACTATATGTTTAAGAAAGCTTCTATCATATATATATATATTACCCGACCAAAGCCTCGATAGTCTAAATGTCACCATCTACCAAGGTTTCTACCGTATAAGTATTATCTAATATATACGAAAGCATCTACCATCTAAATATCACTTGATGTCTACGAAAGCTTGTACCATCTAAATAGCACAAGACCTTTACAAGATTTCTACCATTTAATATCATTAGATGTTTACAAATGCTTCCACTACTTAAATATTAGCGGACTTCTACGAAAGTTTCTATCGCCTATATATCACTTGGTGTATACCAACGTTTCTACTCTCCAAATATCATTTGATGTCTACGAACGCTTCTACCGTCTTAATAACATCAAATGTCTACCAAGATGTCTGCTGTTTAAATGTAACCAGGCGTCTATAAAAACATTTACCGTCTAGATATTACCAGAAGTCTTTTACACTCTCAAAAATCGACTGCAGCGCAACGCGTCTTGCGAAGGGAATATAGAAAGCGTGCGTATATTCAACGCGCTAAGTTCTTGCATGACCAGAGAGTGAGACAAAAAATACTACACTCTCACACAGGTAGTAGAAACTTCTGGGCATTCGTGAAAAACATACAAAACTCGGTCTCTTCATCCATTCCATCGGTTATAGTCGATGACAAACCAGTCACCCCTGCAATAGAGAAGGCGAATCTACTTGCTGCAGATTTTGCATACAACTCAACGCTGCCTGATACCATATCAGTTACACCTCAACTTGAGCATAAGTAGCACACCATGAGCCAGCTTCGCTTCCGAACGCGTGTTACGTCAAAGAATCCTTCGACGACACCAAAAAACCTATCTATCGAAATGTGTAACTTAATTACACATTTCCTCTAAATAGAAACATTAAAATATAAAAATTGCAATGTAATGTCTATTGCAACATATGATGGAAATAAAACCTATTAAGAAGTAATTAACAAGACTTCGTGGAATCACGAAATAGGCAATTAAGAAAATTGCAATATAATATCTATTATGTAGAAAGATAAACCTAAGGAAAATATTTGAAGTAAAAATAAATTTAGTTTTAGAAACGACTCTCTGAAGAGTAGACGATTTCTTGACTCTAATCGAAATTAAAATAAAAATATACATTTTTATTCAAAAAACCGTTTTTTTTTATTTTCTACTTAAGTGCAATTAAGAAAAAACATAACTCGCGTAGTGTTGCCCGGGCACTCAAGGAGCTAAATGCACACGCTGGTCATGATGGGATTCCCCCAATTCTCTTGATGATCCACCTCACTCGCTAAACCACTGCGGAAACTCTTCCATCTGTGTTATTCTACTGGCTGTTTTCCAATTAAATGGAAATAAGCGAACATTCCGCCAATTTCCAAAAAGGGTGACAAATCATCCCTTTCTTTCTATCAACCCATAGCACTAACTTCTATTCTCTCGCAGGTAATGGAATCACTTATCAACCGTCTACTTTCGAAATATCTGGAAACAAATGACCTCCCCAATGATCGCCAATATGGCTTTCGTAGTAACAGGTCCATGGCGTACCTTACCGAAAAATGGAGCCATTCCATTCACTACCTCGGTGAAAGCAAGGTAGTCGCATTGGATATTTCAAAAGTGGTTCTTGATGGTATCAAATCGGTCTCCCATCAAATTTATGTTTACCCACTCTCACCCACTCTCTTCCTGATATTTAGAAATGATCTCTTGTCAATTACTCACAACCCAATTCATTCCTTTGCTGATGATAGAACGTTGAGTTTCTCATACTCATACGAGCACTTCCGTCCAAACTCTTCGAACGTCACTACCCACCAGCAACTTATGCTTGATACATTGAATTCCGAGCTCAAAAAGATATATAACAAGTCCTGAGGCTTGTTAAATTTTCCATAATAATTTGTTTTTCCGGGCAAGGTCATTAGTCTTGGTCTTGGGATTATCTAACCGAGTAGAATTTAATGCCCAAAAAACTCAGTGGTGCCTCTTGTCGTCAAAGGGCCGCCCCAAAGTAAATATACAGTCTATGAACGGCACTTGCATCGACGAAGCCAAGGAACTATCAATCCTCGGCACTCGAATTAATTCGATTCTTGATTGAAATGACCACATATTTAGAGCTGTGAAAAGTGCAGCCAAATGTATGGGGTTCTTTAAGAGATGCAAAAGATAGTTCACTCCATCCAACTTGGCCACTATTTACAAGGCGTATATTCGTCCAAAAATGGATTTCAACTCTCATATTCGGTCAGGCGCATCCAAACCTGTACTACACTTGCCCGATAGGATGCAAACACCAGCAGTGAAACTCATTGGGGACTCAGCCGTAAGTCGATCAATCCCGTCGTTAGAAAGTAGGCCCAATGTATCATGCCTATCTCTTTTCTATAGGTATTACTGTGACGGTTCCACTAACGCCACTACTTACCTTCCCAATTACCTCCAAAGCTTCCTGTCCTGAAGCTACAAAACCCCATTGTTTTCCGGTAATGCAATTGCATTAGCACCTGCAAAAGTTTCACGCATCAAGGTTATCTAATGCATAGCCTAAAATACCCTGTAAAAGAATTCTTACCATTCATGCATTCGATGCATATTCAAATTCCAGAAAGAATTCTCTTGCATACACATCATAAATTAGAAAAACTATTCGGCACCATTGTTTGCCGGCCAAATCAAAGCCTCACATGTGCGCAAGAATTTTCCTACATGCACATTGGTTGGCGACCTCTTTGTCTAAGGAGAAAAAGCAACGTCGGGCAGTTTGTTTATTCAGCTCCAATATACCCGACCCATGATCTGTTTGTCCAACTGCCAAAACAAGGACCACATCTTACGCATAGCCGCCCAAACCGAATTCCCCAGCGTATACAAAAGCATACAAAGAATTCGGTTCTTCCGCCCACAAAGATATGATATACAATTTATATTGTGTAAAGTATTCCAATCCCTTGTAGCACCATTTCTCTCGTGGGGGGTTCTCTATATCACACGGAGATCCAACCCACAATTCCTTCCTTACGTCGACCGCTAACAGCGCGTCACCATAACCCAAATCTGCAATAGCACACATTCGCAAACATGCAAAGAACACATTTCTCAATCTGCAACAGCATCCATTCCCAAACTTGCAAAGAATCCATTTCCATTGGCATATATTTCCCAATCCCTAATAGAATGCATTTGTAAAACATACAACAAAATATACCCCGAATGCCACAACAGAATACATTCTAAATCATCTCCCTCATCTACATCACACCGCACGCATTTTACCCAAAAACCACTACGGTTAATTTCCTACTTAAACTATATTTCCCGCTTGCGCCCAAGCAGCATTAGTTTCCCCGAAAACCATTCCGGCTCCCATCCTACCTAAACCAATTGAAACAATACCAATTCTCCTTACTGGTAAGTCACCAGCACGATGCGTTGCACTTCCACGAAACAACCATCGCAACGACCAAGGCCCATGTTCCTTTGTATAACCGACAACCCATGCCCATACGTCGTTATGCCTCCAAAACCGATTTCTCAGTATACACAGCAACCGAGGTATCGAACCCAGCATGTATGGCAGGAATTCCCTGAAACAAATTCTCTATGCACGCATAGCAACCCTTTTCAAGTTCCTAGTAAGTGGCAGTGAGTTTTACTTAGCCGTGACCCCACTGCCACGACACCATGAATGGATTCTTGCCCCCTTTTAGCCAGTCGAGTCCCAACCACTACCGAGCGCGCATCGCTCTTTCATTACCCCGAGTCGAGTTTCAACAGCCTACGCGACGAGAGCATTTTCTTTTATCGCCGGAGGAGTCGAACCTCAATCGTTGTGATGGTCAGATTTTGAATTTAAAAATAAGAGAGCCAAATCTCATCTCCCGCGGGGTACAATCGAGAACGGAGCAAAGTGAATGCCGGCGTTGAATTTCCTTACCAACTAAGTCCCATCTGTAATTTTGTACGTGTTTCGAAAACACTATTAAAAGTTATGTGCCCATCTATATTAAGAGTAGAACCAACTGTGCTTAAAGAACAAATCCTGTAAATCGAAACCATTTAACATCAAATGTGTGCTGTCGGTATGTGCCGATATAAACAATTAAAAAATAAAAAGATCACAAACAGCAAAGCTAATCAGTGCTTTTTATTCTTCATTATTCTCTGGTCAACAATTCTTGCGGTGGGACATTCGTCGGGGAGTTAAGTGAAACTAAGCCCGTGTCTTGGCATACCACTTCACCCCCACACCCCAATGACTTGCGCGCTATTTATTCAGTTGCAAACCATATCTCCAAGCGTCCTTTGTTCTTTATACGTTTCAGATTTCGTTTCTCATGACTTTCGTTGCATGAGCAAACAATGATCCATTAGCACATTACTAAGCTCACGACACACACAACACTACGTACCAGAGATCGTCTCCCAATGGTCACTGGACGAAAGAAAATTTTATTTCCTTTTTACCACACCATCAAACCCATCCCGAATTGAAGGTTGAATCGAAAGTCGGAATTCAACCCCTAAGAGAGTCGCTTTCCAACCACAGAACGGGTCGGTCGAGCCGTCTATCATCCCCTGTAGGGTGTCCCTTCGCGGAGTGGATCGAGTTTATTTCTTAAGTTCAGACGTGTATCTCATATCGAGTAGGCTTAGTTTGGTGTTATGAATAAAGAGCTTTGTGGGCAACGAGTTCGTTTTAATCGTGAACTAACAATGTTAAAGCCCACTAAACGTGCTGTAAGAGACTAATGTGAATAAAACAGAACCCATTAATAAATATTAACACTAGTGGCGTAAATATATCAATGTCAACAAACAGATCACATCAAAGTGCTAAAGACTCTCCTTGTTTGTTTAAGTCTTTAGTTCCACCTCAAATCTTTGTTAAATGTGAACAATAAAAAGGGAAAAGTAAAAGTCATCTATAAACAACAAGTTCCTGTGTGTTTTATTGTATTTTCCTTTTCCCTGGTGATCGTTCTTTTGTATTCGGCGGAACTGTTGACATGTAAGTGGAATCTTCGTAGAACCAGTGCCAATGCCGGCACCAAGACGAAGATAATACCACCACATTACCACGGTCGTTGCTCAACTGAACTTGCTGAATGTGTTCCGCCCCTTTATACATTTCCCCGCGATATCCGTCCATCTGTGAATGCGCATCAGTTCACGTTGAAAGTAGACTTCAGGCGCACAAATAAACATAGAGAGTCATGTAGCGGTTCTACGAACCATACAACGCCTTACAGGTGAGTTATCTTTCCGCCAAGGAACTCTACTCACCTTTCGCAGCACACGTGCCCATAGACACGTGGCCCAATAGTCATTACCATACCTGTAACAAAGGTTATATGAAATTGCAACAACGTTGAACCGGATATCAAAAACCAAGGAACTTAACGTTCAAAAGCTTCCAATATCGAGTTCAACGCATCCATACTTGGTATTCTACCCCAATTCAAAAGGGCAGCTAAAGCATCGCATCTAAGCAATGCGTCAAATGCAGCAAGCATCGCATACAGGTCACCAATCTCCAATCCTAAACATCAACACGATGTTTCCAAATAAATACCATTATCGGTAAATAGACCGAACAACGGATGCATACGCTGGTAGCTAAATGCAATTAGCACCTAAATCCTTGGCATGACCGAATGCAAAGATACACTTACGCAAACAAGGCCAACGCTTAGCTGCCGTCCAATGGTCATGCAATCATAAACATCTTAGCGTAGATTGCTCGCTATATGTTTATGATTCGAAAAGCCTAGCAAAGGAACGATACCTATCCCACGGTTCCTTTTTATTACCCATTGGCAGCACACAAGAGCATTGTTAGCTTAAGCCAGATGGCTAACCTAAACATATCCCATAGTCCGTGCACCCATCCGAAGTGCATGCGATCCTTTGCCCACATGCCAGATGTGTAGTGCAAATAAACTACGGAAAGATCGGAGAATAAGCGGCGGCTTCCGATCCTGAAACAAAAAACTCCGACCACCAGCAACGAATGGTGATAATGATGATTATTGGGTAAGATTTCTCCTTTCCAGATCCTATGGGAAATTCTCCTTTTGAGATGCAAAGGGAAATTTTATGCTGTTAACAGATACGATGGGAAAGTCTGTTAGCAGATTGGATGGGGAAATTTTCCTTTGCAGATGCAGGTTGAGTAATTCGAATGGGATATTTTTAGGATGGAGACAATTAGTCTATATCGAAGGGTCGATCATAACGAGTCGTGAAGAAGAGTTACTTGGAGCTGCAGTGTAGGGAGGTCGTCTTGGAGAGAAGAGGAGTAGTAGTTTTCGTGTACGTTGTTGTGAGACCTAATACTGAAAGGTGTTCGATTCAGCACCGTCGCAAATTCGTGTTCTTTTGTAAAGTAACGTCGAGTGCCGAAGTAACTTGCATTTCGTTTAAGTGATGAGTAGCGGTGTCCAAGTTTAATGTGCCAAAGTTCCTTGAGCGGTACCGTGCCATCAAGACCATGAAAACACTCGGCGAAACATAGCTCGTAGTGCGTAAAAGAAAACATTGTAAAAGTTCCTCATAGAATCGCCACGGGTGATCCAGCGTTGTTCATTGATGTCAAGTAGCAATAAGAACTGGAATTCGAACTAATAAAAAAATTAATCATAAAGATCAAAAGCTATCAGACTCCGTGTTTTACTTGTATGCTGTTTTCCGCTCCAGTGTGTTCTTCTTAGTGTGTGGACAGAGTTCGGCGGGACACACTACGGATAGACCAAAAACTCGCCAAAGTCATTCTTTAGCCGAACCACACGAATGTGGAATGTTCTGCCTGATCATGTGTTTCCTGACCGTTGTGATGTCCAGACATTCAAGACAAATATACATCGACACCTTCTTTCCACTTCCTCTCCATCCGCTCTCACTGTGCTCTGACATTTAAGGGTACTTCAAAATCCCATTTTGTGCGCGCATTAGTGTAAAAAAAGAGAAAAAAGAAAGCACGGAACACGTACTCACATAGTGCGTGATATTCGAGACCGCACGAACGATTTTGGAGAGACATAGGAGACGGACCGTTACCCCGGCAGGAGTAATAGAATACATGCTGAGTTCAAAATAGGCATAGTCTGTAGCAAATGATGTTATATATGACATGATGCAGCAGTTGCGACGCAACGTGCGGAGTAACAGGTGCACTCCGTCCCGCCCCGCGATGGAAGATCTAAAAGAAAGTTTCGCGGGGATCAACGGGAATATGTGCCTGGCGGGAGGTGGTTTCAGTCGGTAAAAGCCCGGCATGCCTCTGGATGCCCCAGAGGTATCTTTTGAAGATTTCTACCTTCCTACCGAAAACAAAAAAAGAAAACAAAAGAAACACAAAACACAACACACAAAACACAACACACAAAACAAAATACACAATACAAACTACAATGTTGGATCAAATTCACATTTGAGATTTACTTTTGCAACAGGTCTGCCAACCCAACCCGATGTAATTTCATTTGGAACAGTGCCATTTGAGGGTTGAGCCAAGAGTGTTTACTCTGCCCTCATGCATCTGTAGTTGCCCAAATGCATTGTTTTCTGACGTAAACAGGGAACCAATCACATTTTTTCACGCCAATTCCATATCTGTATCGCGTTTATTCATTTTAAGTCAATTTCACTCAACGAAGGCCGATGTGGGCAACAATACAATGGGATCAACCGTTTTGGTTTGTCGGCCGAACTTTATATGCCATAAATTGCCTAAGTTTACGACCACGTCTAGGGACTCTCCCCACATAAGTCAATCAGAAAGGAAGTGAATAATTCCTACTTTACGCGAAGGAATATCCTTTTAGTATTACCAGTGGTTTCCTTCCTGATTGACTCTTCGGATGCTTTTAAATATTTGGGTGGTTGGCCCCATTAATAAAATCGAAAACCACGACCATGGGCACTGTCGTGGAAACAAAAATTGATTGGCGTCAAAAAGGCATCCAGGGAGTCAGTGACAAAATATTCTGTGCAAATAGACTTCACACCCCAAGCATACAAAACAGCAAAGAATTTCGATTAGAGGAACACATGAATGCTCGTATTTTATGGGGTTCTGTGGCCATGATGGTGTCGCCGTACTTCCATTACGGTTAGTTGAATGGATGTATTGAACTGTCGTTTGGGTGGCAGCTGCTTAGCGACTCGTTAATAACACCTCTGATCCATCGAATACGTGTCAATCATAACAAACACTCAATTCTACTATGGAAAATGGTAATTATTACAGCTTGACCTGAATTCAACCAGTAACTTTAGATTACATCATCGACATCCCATGTCGCATATTTAATAAGCAGTGACAGGTGATATGTAATCTTCGTTCGACACATATCAACGCTCGGGGTGAATCCCTAAAACAATATTCTATCGCACATGGACGCCGACATTAGACATAGGCATTGAGTAATACCATGTGATTATGCCATCCAACATTCTATCTCTCCGAGAAAATAGACCCCGCTGTCCTCAGAAAAATCGTACTCTGGTGATGTTCTTGTTTTGATATCAGATGTAAACAAGTACGTTGTGTCAAGTTGATTCTTTAAGATGATCCCTCGTATGTAGTATCCCCTTGAGTACCGATGAGTTGGTGAAGAGACCATTCAAGTGCGTATTCTGAATCGATATCGTCTTAGTTTGAGCTGGCCTTCCCCGGCAGGTAAGTCCATAAACCATAATGAAATTCACAACAACTGACATCATAGGTGAAATACCCTCGCACAACATTAACAGCATAGTTCATCCCCAGTGTGACGTTAGTATCCCACCATGGTTCCCCAGCCTCTCAATGTCACACTCGTTAGTCAGTGTCGTGTATGACAACAACACCATCAACGCCTAACATCCTTGACCCACGCAAAAACTCTTATACCCACTGCACCCCACAACAGAGAATAAAAGGATAATAGCAAAGTATCACAAAAGCGTCTCTAGGCCAACGGCACTCCCTCATTGTTGCAGCAGACATTCAAACAAAAATTATTTATTTGGCAATCATTCTAGGCGTGACGAGGAAGAATGTTGTCATTGCTGCAGCGGCTAACTAGCAAAGTCTTAGACACTCTTGTGACTATTTTTATCACTCGAAATATTTTTCAGCTCTATACCATAGCATGCCGCGCTACGACACACTCTCGAAAATTACCTTGACAATGCCTTTGAACGCTCAGGGAAGCTCGATGTTCATGTGCGATGTCATCGAATATTGTTGAGATACGCAATCATGTCATCGTTACGACCTTCCGTTTTGCACACAACTTTTCCCCCAGCAATTAATTAATTAATGAGGACTTTGTGTTGAACAAGGAGACGCCGGTGCCCAACTGGCAGCCGGACGCAACAGGGTGTCATCGTATTAATTTTTACAAATTTTACGCAAATTAGTATTTTTAGAAATTTCCACAATGTCAAATACTTCCCGATAGCCCTGAATATCTGCGAAATTAATTGAGAAGATCGATCTAGATTTCGTGGATCTCGACGGCGCAAGGCGACTTGATGTATGTGAACTTACGAAGCAGAACCAATGATGGGGATTGCAAAGTTGGAAAATGACAAACAGTTTGTGCTTTAAATATTCAACTGTCATTCGTTGGTAATGGTGAGATTTGCAATATACGACTTTTGGGTAATAAATCCGAAAATAAGACACATTTTCACTCTCACAATCAGGGCATAATCTTAGTCTTTATCCTCTTAAAATTGTGGCAAGAAATGAAAGCTGCAATTAATTTCAACACTGTTTTTTTTTTAAATGGTTTGTGTTACCAAATGGGGTGAATATGATTCAGCAAGGGTGACAAAAAATATAATAAAATCAACAATCAATTATTATTGTATCATGCATGTTTCGGTAAATATATTCCCTTTAAAAAAATATAATACGAGGTGGGATTTAATAGCGTTCGTGGTTTGTTTCGTATATTTTAAAAAAATACGCAAGTGTACTAGGGCCCTAGCGGTATATTTCGGCGTCCCAGTCCGTGCATTTCTAGTTGGTATGAAGTCGGTCACTGTAGTGGAACGTTCGTTTTATGTTCGCAGGTATTACGTAAAGAATTATTCTGTATCGATTTTTAGATAAACCTGTCACACTCTATTCGGTTCATTAGTCGAGCACCAAGACCCAAAGTCTGTTAGTAAAAGGATCATAATTTTCAAATCGATTGGATCAACAATATGAATAATGAATTCACCACCAGAAGTCAACGTGGACACCAAAGGTTTCTTACTAAATTAATACGAGAAAATCCTCAACAGTCAACTCATAAGAGAAGCCAATCCATTACAAGATACGGCGACAAGTTTGTGGCGTTTCTAACAGATACGCAAATATGGAAGAATGTATTGCTCCAAGAAGACCTACCATTTCCCTCACACACACTCATTTCATATTATTATTATCCCCATACACATCCACCTACTGTTGTATTCCAGAATACTACCCTTATTCGCTTAAACACTAATCTCATGTCCTTTCTAACACCACCTTTAAAACGACATCCTCACATATCTTACATTCTCATTTAATACAATTCATAAATAAACAGACACAATATTCTATATCCAGTCACTTACAGCACATTTAAAAGCATGCCCCTTTTCATAACAAGCACATTTTTCATTTCAAAACATAGCACTTTGGTTTTCGTTCAAAGTTTATTCAAAATTATAAGACAGAAACTTCTGGAATAACTTGATGAAATTTGTTTTGTTCATTTAATACGACACAGTTAGTTGGAACAAAATGTTCTATAATAACAGGAAAATTTATATTGTAAAAGCAGTTCAAGTTAGAGCTCAGCTTGAGACAGTTGAGTTCAAATAAAATATAAAAATAAAACTATAATTATTTTAATAAAGAAATATTTTATAACCCCCACGCTCTTCCCTTGAAAGAGGAAGCACGGCGCTGGAGACGTAACACTGGTGGCAGCGGTGGGATCCACGAAGGCTGGTGGAATCCCCGAAGGAAGACTCAATCCTCGAAGGAAGACTCAATCCCCGAAGGAAGACTCAATCCTCGAAGGAAGACCGATCCCAGAGGAAGACTAGTGCGATTAACGACGACTGGCGGGATAAAACCCTAAAGAGGGAAGGAATGTCCTCATTTTCGACTTGGATGGCGGAACATTCGATGTATCGAGTCTATCTAATGATGAAGGTTCCTTGTACGAGATCAACGCAACTGCTGAGGAAATCCACGAAAGACCTCCGTTCCAATACGAAGACTGGCGGAAACCCGGAAAATTAACCTCAGTGGCAGCAGATTTGAAAAAAAAATTATAATAAGACATAAAACGACAAAAAAAAACGACCAGGATAACACACAGCTATAGGGCGTGAAGTCTGCCTGGCAGTAATAAAATAAAAAGCGGAAATAATATAAAAAGAAGACAATAACTCAAGAAAAAAAAATTTTAAGAAGAAACTACACTATTGGAATCCAGGAAGTGGTAATCTTAAAAAGAACAAAACATCAATCAACAGTTAGCCCACATATATTAGTAGTAAGAATCGTTAGCAAAATATCAAATTTTCTCTCTTCATTTTTCCGTAGGAATACCTTCAACTTGGAACTTTTAACTTTTCCTTTTTACAAAAAATTTTTCTTTTTTGAATATATCTTTGAATATATCTTTGAATATTCTCTTTTCAGTATTTCGACGACATTTCCGTTTTTTCTTTCTCGTCGAATTTTCTTTCTTTACAGCTTTGGGACCATATTAACTTTCTTTTCCATATATATTGAATAACTAAAAGAAAGGCCATTTTTATATACCGTATTTTTAAGAAGTGATTTTACCATACATTGATTTCAAAGTTTTCAATATTACGAGTCCTTATTACACGAGACAGGCGGCTAGGTGTTACGACCACAACCACCCATCCCATAAAAATTACCCTTTTGGAGCTAGTCTCCACCACTAAGGGCGATACACGCCAAAAACATCCACTTAAAGGATGTGACATAATGCTAAATTAAAGCATTACCCCATACACCTCGTCCCGCATAAATTGATAGCAAGCAAATCGAACTAAACGTTCGATCCTTGCCGAGTCGGCTAGAACAAACAACAGGCATCATAAAACGAATTACACATTCGTTTAGCGCATATCAACATAGAGGATTATAAATGTGCATTCGCACGATCCTCTGTTGATTTTTCCCTTTGTGTTTCCGCGTTTGATCCCAAGCCGGGAAAGATAAAGAAAGAAATGCCATATCCTTCGACCTTAAGGATGAAGAAAAAACAGGTCTTCGTTGGCGGGTTGAATTTTGAATCTCGACAGAGACGGTGAGATAACGAGGAGTTGGTTGTAAGATTTCGTCCGGAACGGACATAGGGAAAGAGTTCGCGTACGCCGAGGTGTCGGTTTAAATTAGCAAATTGTTTTCAACGTGGTTCTTCATTTCAATTTTTTTTTTTTAAAATAATCCGATACATCTCCCTGGAGGAGTATAAGAAATAGTTTAGTTGAAATCATCATCTGTATAACGCATTAACGTGTCCGGGTATCAGTGTGTCTGTGTAATATATTTAATAATAATAAAAAAACAAAGAAATATAAATATACGGTAGTTATTGATTATGTTATCTGTTAGATTTCTTTAATACAACAAATCATCTGACGAGATCTGTCGTGAATACCAAAGGAATACATTAAATAAGTGTTACACAAATAAACATATAATTAAGAAAAGAGTTGTTTTACTTAAAGTGTATGTGGTTGTTGAAAGGAGTGACTAAAGAATTATCAACATAGGCAGGGGGAAGAACAAATCCACTCTCTACAAATACACCATAACCCCCCTGAAATGGCTCTTTCTGTCGGAATTTCTGATGTTTTCAGAATCGTCCCTACCTTTGACGGGAAACCCTGCGACCTAGATAAATTTATTTCCGGGGGAGACGTTTTATTTAGATCTATAAAAAGGGCAGACCCGGAGATATATGAAACATTTTTGGAACTAGTCAAAAATAGACTAGAGGGTCCTGCCTATGATCTAATTAGGTATAGCACAATCGCTAAATGGGAAGATTTAAAGGATAAACTTGAATCAGAATATAAAGAGGAGCAATGTCGGTCAACGGCACACAATGAGTTGATATCCCTGAAACAAAACTTCAGAGAAACCGTTCGGGAATACGGAGATAGAGTTGCGAATGCTCTGAGGACGCTGAACTCTGCTACGTGTGAAATAACAGCAGACGCGGTGGTTAGAGAATTCTTGATAGAAGAAAACTCAAAATTGGCCGTGCAAATATTTGAGGATGGTCTCAAGAATGAACAACTGAAAATCCTAGCCAAAGTCCATGGGGGAAGTAGTTTAAAACAGTCGATTGCACATGTAGTATCACATTCTGCTCGAATGGACAACTCTCCCAGGCCATATAACTATAATGACAGATTCAATCGAATAGTCTGCCAAACATGTGGTAAGCCAGGTCATTCTCAGGACACATGTTATCGGAACATGCAGTCGAACAATTTTCCGAATAGATAACCCAAAAACAGAGAATTTAACATTACTTGCAATTTCTGTGGACGGAATAATCACACAGAGAACGAATGTAGATACAAGATATCCAGGAATGGACCGTCCTTAACAAATTACCAACAAAGTACAACAACGCGTAATCCATTCCGAAATAATCCTACCAAAAATCGTTTTAGTGAAAATCCTAGAATCACCAAAAGACAAAACGATAGGCAAAATGTCCACTTTTCTCGGGTGCAAGAGTCGGAAAACGAGGCCTGACGCCAACCCAATTTTATGGAAGACAGACAAATTTTTTCTATTTATAACATTAGATCTTTGGCAATAGATAACGACAATTTTAATGAAGCTCCTAACCAAATAACTAAAGCGACACAGATAAACGAAGAGAAACCAAGCACTAATATAAATATTCCGATTTTGGAAAATAATTCAGCAACACAAAGTGAAAATTTGAAATTTTCAGCAGTATTAAAGACTGAAATCACTAATATTTCGGATATCCCTATTGACAATACAGACACTTCAGCAACCAAGACTGAAAACTCAGCAATATTAAAGACTGAAAATTCAGAACTTGCAGAAAATACACAAACAAAAATCCCTCACATTTCGGCTATCCCTATAGACAACCCCGACACTTCAGCAACAAATACTGAAAATTCAGCAGTGGTAAAGACTGAAGATCCAAAAGGTACAATAAAAATCGAAACCCAAGTCAGTTCAGTAGCTAACACGGAAGAACACCATGTTTCAGTAGCAAAGACTGAAGGATTGAAGGTTTCTACAGCAGATATAACTGAAGAAATAGTTCAAACAGCAAATAGGACTGGGAACCTAGATGTTCTAACAGCAAATAAGTCTGAAGAACTATACGAATCAGTAAATGAGACTGAGAAACTAAACGATCCATCAGCAGTGAGTAAGACTGAAAAGGTAAACGTTCCGACAGAAGTTAAAGCTATAGAAAATGATGACATTGAGCCGAAAACACTAAACATTTTAAATAACGATACTAAACACCAACACGAAGTTATGAAAATTGAAAATAATAATTCAATTAAAATAGGTATTGAAAAGAAAAACCATATAAATACCTTACAAATTAATTTTTACAACAGTAAACATGTATTCGAACACAAAATAAGAAATAATAAAAAGTTACACAGTCATTTAGGACAACTGAGATCATTTCTTAAGAAAATTTTTGGTATTATGCATTTCTATTCAGTCATCATAATAATAGGCCCAAAAAAGTTTTGGAAAATTTTCCATAAATTTAAGGAAAAGATAGACACTTAACAAATGGCCTTTCTTTTTATTCAATATATAAAACAATTGTAAGAAATGATGGAAACGAAAGAAAAAAAGAAAAAAAGTTAACAAAGGGGAAGAAAGAAAGAAAATTTTAGAGTTAAAATATATATCGGGATATAATATATTGGAAATTCGTACGGAAAAGAGAATTTTGAGAATTAATATTAATCATATATATATAGAAAAAAATTTTGTTTGGATAATAAAAGAAAAGGTTCCAAGTGGAAATAGTTTAAGTTAGTTGGAAATATTTAAAGTTAGTTAAAATATAATGTAAGTAGACTATAAGTAAACTTTTGGATTATAGTAACCTATTTTTCTAGTATTAAGAACTTTTGGATTTTTGTAACTTTTGATATAAGATCAATTTTGAACGCCATTGTAATTGAACGAAAATCCAAGTCTGTAATTAATCCTAATCTAAGCAATAGTTAACTGAAAATTATTCTCTTCAAGGATAATTTTCTTTCTCGAAGAAGGGTGGGATGTTGTATTCCAGAATACTGCCCTTATTCGCTTAAATACTAATCTCATGTCCTTTCTAACACCACCTTTAAAACTACATCCTCACATATCTTACATTCTCATTTAATACAATTCATAAATAAACAGACACAATATTCTATATCCAGTCACTTACAGCACATTTAAAAACATGCCCCTTTTCATAACAAGCACATTTTTCATTTCAAAACATAGCACTTTGGTTTTCGTTCAAAGTTTATTCAAAATTACAAGACAGAAACTTCTGGAATAACTTGATGAAATTTGTTTTGTTCATTTAATACGACACAGTTAGTTGGAACAAAATGTTCTATAATAACAGGAAAATTTATATTGTAAAAGCAGTTCAAGTTAGAGCTCAGCTTGAGACAGTTGAGTTCAAATAAAATATAAAAATAAAACTATAATTATTTTAATAAAGAAATATTTTATAACCCCCACGCTCTTCCCTCAAAAGAGGAAGCACGGCGCTGGAGACGTAACACTACCATATCATTAATCCATATCCCCAAACTAACATTCAATCCAATGTTAGACAAATTGATTTGTTCAATTTCCAGAAAGTCCTAAAAACAAAAAAAAAAAACCACAATGCATATCTTCATATGCAAACAAACCCATATTAAAAGATACTCATTTCGTTCCCATACACCCAATTCTAAAGACCTTATCTCCATCTGGATTGTAGCCAGATGTGTACATTCTAAAAATATATATCCCATTCCTTTTCTCCAGTTTTGCACATACAAATCTCAAAAAAGATTTGTATAAAAGGGCGATGAATTTCAAATTCGAGGATCAATCTCTAGGTTGGCGTCCGACGTTTATGGACGCCAATCAATTAAAATAAATATTAAAATTAATAAAAGTAGTTTCAGGTTCGAAAACCTGCATTTTTATTGGATACGGCCAAATTGCAGGTCTCTTTCATTCAGCAATCGGTCGTCACTCTTCCCGGAGGCCCCGGAAGCACGGTGGCGCAACCAGCTTTCACAGGAGCAGTCTATTAAAGAAATCCTTCGTCCTTTTAAGGACAAAGAGACGCGCTCCCTGAGAGAAAGGCTACAACAAGAACACCGAAAGAAATTCGATTAAGTAAAACATCAGAGCCATATACCAGAGCAATTCCCCGTCAGTTGAGTGTACTTGAGTTTAGATATCGAATTCGTACACGCGGAATTAAATTAAAAACTGCAGATCAATAAAATAAAGGTTATTAATTACAAACGACAACATGTCTTCGAGTGTTTCTTTTTTATTCCTTTTGTGGACGTTGCGTTGTGGAGTTTCGTTTGTGCTTTTCTTTCGGTTTACGGCAGACACTTTAGAACTTGTGGAACGGAGTAGAACCCCGTATCGTACGCCGGCACCACGACTTCGTACCCCACAAATCTGAAATCCTTGGAAGAACGCAGAGTCTTGTCCAATATTGCCTTCATTCGTCGGCTTCTCGGTGGTTCGGTCAACTGCGTCAATTTTTTTAACTCAACCCTCCACCACACCGGTTACAGCCTATCGCTAGCATGCTGCGATGTGTTAACTCCAATTCACCCATTTTTGAATTCACCATTAATACTCCCACTCTAAAACACCTCCTCCTAAGTGTGCCCTTCTAATATCCTCCCACTCCCCGCCCTACTCCTCATCATCGAAGTTAACTTATACTCAAATTAAGTAAGTTATCTCGTAAGTTAGGAATCTTTCGTAGGCGTGGTCTAAGCTAATAAATCGGGTGGTACCCCACTAAATTTCTACAAAATCTAATTAGACCCGCGTCACAAATTATTCATATGTTGGGAGTTCTGCTTCTAATAACACACCTGTTTTACTCTAACATTCAAAAGCGAACAGTTCGCTTAATTAAAAACACAGCACCATTATTTGCGCTGCCATCATTGTGACATCGAAGGCAGGTGGCGGGTCTTTCCCTCTTTTATTGATACTACCAAGAGGATTGTGCGCTGGTCATTCGTCATTACTGTGAATCCAGCAGACTATGTGTATGTAATAATAAATATGACACACCAGAGAATGCAAAAACAAAAATTCATCAGCACCGAATACCAGGGCATTCACGTAATCACTCAGCTTAAGCAACGAGTTAACACATCCTCGTGTATATGCGGCAGTTTACTGATACTTCGTGCTCTAGTTCTAACATTTCCATAACGTTTATTGACTAGTTTTCAAACGCATTAATACGAAGGTCATTGATTAAGTCCTTAGAAGAACGATTTTTACGTAAGGATGTCTTTTCTTGATTTCTTTATTCAATCTGTATAATAAGATCACATAATACTCTTCTGTTGTTATTTTTCCTTTTTCCAAGTAATCAGTTTAGTTAATTCCGAATGTGCTCTAAAACACCTTGACCATCACTTTGCCTATCCACTTCACTATCTTCGCTTGCTTCGGAACTCGTGCGCCGTCGGAAACACCCTGTTTTGTCTTCGTCTCTGGAGTGTAGCAATGTATCTATGTTTCGTCCACTGTTGTGTATCGACGTAGAATTCCGTCAAAATTCCGACAAAAAAGCTTCGAAATAGCTTTAGAGTGGACCACTCAATTGCGTCTAATCTCCACTAAGAGCAATCGCAGTACCAACCTCACCAAGATTTTGTTCATACCAAAATTTTCGCACAGCTATCTAATGACTAATGACACCACCGTCTGACTACTGTCTAGTAAGTAATGATGCTTATTAAAAACAAAATATTTCCGATATAACCAGCGCTATTTCTGGGGTATTCTAATGATTTATTGAACGATCGTCACATACTGTCACACCTGTCCATTTCTTTGTGACAATGTCCTTCTAATTCTATATAATAACCATGAGTTTCATACCAATAAATGGCATGAAATGAACTCTTTTTTGGTTTGATCATTCATCGGAAAAAAATATATTCGATGGTATTGTGGGGGTTCTCTATATCACACGGAGAACCAACCCACAATTCTAACCAACCTTGACCGCTAACAGCGCGTCACCTTAACCCAACTCCCCATGCAAAATCCGCAATAGCATACATCCCAAACTTTGCAATAAACACACTCCAAAACCCGCAACAGAATACAATTCAACAGAATATATTCTAAATCATCCCCGCATACATTTTCCCAAAATTACTTCGGTCAATTCTTCATCTAAACCATATCCATTGCTTGCGACCAAGCAATTCTAATTTCCCCCAAAAACCACATCCTGTAGTGAACGCATATTCCAATTTAGAACGGAATATTAACCATCTCCCTCAATTACATCACCCCACATACATTTTCCCAAAATCGCTTCGGTCAATTCCTTACTTAAGTTATATTCCTTCCTTGCGACCAAGCAATCTTAATTTCCCCGAAATTCATATGCTGTAATAAAACTCATATTCAAATCGACAACGGAACATTAACCATCACCACCAACTGTACCGAGCCGCATACATTCCCCCGAAATTACTTCGGTTAATATCTTATCTAAATGATATTTCTTGCTTGCGCCCAAGCAATTCCAATTTCCCCCGAAAACTCATGCCCATACTTGCTCGTGTTCCCAAAACCGATTTCTCGGTACACATAGCAACCGAGGAATCTAGTCCAGCCAGTACGACAGGAATTCCCGGAAACTGATTTTATTTCTGCTATGACCCAACCGCCACGACGCGATGAATGGATTCTTTCCATTCATTAGTGAGTCGTTGTCCAACCACTACGGAGTGCACGTCGTTCCCTCTTCCTTGCCCCGTAGTGTGTCGTTCCCCAGAGACAAGTCTCCATCGCGAATCGAGTCACAACCACGGCCGAGCGCACATCGCTCCCCAAGCTAGCCGAGTCGAGTTTTAGCAATCAATCGTCACAGGAGTTGGACTTCAAAAACGCCAAGAATCGAGTCGAGTGGCAAACCCGCGCCGGTATATCGATCAAAGAAAGAGAACTTAGTAAACAGTGTAACAATAGTTGTAGAACGAGTGGTCGCGGATCCAAAAATTTAACCAACAATATAACACTTAATTGCGCTTTTCCTTTAAGTTCTTATTAGCGACGATGTATGAGACTATAAAATAAGTCCGCCAAGTTTCTTAAGTTTTTATTAATGACGATGTTGTGAAGCTGTAAAACGAAACCGCCAAGTTCCCCTTAAGTTTTATCAATGGCAATGTTACGCTCCCCCGCTGGCTTGTAAAATTTAAGAGACAAACAAATAAACCATATTAAATGTTATGTTTCCCGCTGAGTTGTGAAGCTTAGAAGACAGAAGAATAAATCGTAGTAAATATTATCAGTGCGTTTTATTTGCCCCCTTCGACCTGTCTTGAGCATTCTTCTGGGACAATTTTGTGGAGAATCAACGAACGTAGTGGTGAGGAAGTAAATCCATGTCCCTGCTGACATCCGTACCTCCCCACCCTCACAGTATTACCAGTAAAATATTCATGTACGTCGACTTAACCAACCGGAACGACTCCACTAAAAATACCTCTTTCTTCCCATTGGATGTAGGCCTTATCAATGACATAAAATCGTTGACGATTGCAACAAGTAACGCACATGCACCCGTAACGATAACACAGCACCAACAGAAAATCGACGGAGTGTGCGCAGTGTGCCAAAGCATTAACGTAGCAATCACAACTAATGTAGCTAGATAAAACATCCCCCTGAACAAGCCATCGATATCTGATGCCTCGGTACTTTCTTTTTAAATATTTCTATTATGAATTCGAATCACGTCCTTCACTAACACCCCAAGACCCTATAAATCTATTTCAACAAAAACACAAAACAAAAGTGGTAAACACTGTTGAAAGCTTCGTGTTGTCCTTTACTTTTTAATACCAAGGATACTCTAAGCAACTTACCACCCAATTATCTGACCAGACAATATAATTTTCCGTCATCACAAACGGTATCGTTGTCGTATCGCTGAAGACAAACATTTTCCAACAAATGTGTTTTTCATAGTACAAAAACCACCTCTCATCTGCACAAACAGAAAATAATAACACTGAACGGAATTTCGTAGTTTGTTACGTGCCAACCGCACAATTACATCGTTGTCTGAGCTCGTCCCTTTCGACGAAGTGCAATTTCCAACCCGACTACGATGTGGTTGCTGTTGGCAAGTATCCTGTTCATGCCAATACAATCACGCAAAGGACACTATTAGATGAAGATTCAATGAGTCCCTGTATCAAGAGTGTAGTCTTTTGAAAGTGACTTCATTACAACGAAAATAAAAAGTTCTTTCATTTTCCCAGTTCGTCTCCTGGGGTTTGTTTCTCTAAAGGACGGTGAAAGTCCTTTGACTGGCTGGGTAAACGAAGCCCCCACGGTTAAGTACTTCATTTTAATTTTTGGTAAAGTAAACATGACGCCCGAAAAGGACTAAAATGTGAAATGAAAGAACACAAACAAATATACCTACTGAAATATAAGCTGATGTATAGCAGTATAGATTGGACAACGCTTAGACAGCTTTTGAGGGTGTATAAGGTCAACAACTTACTTGAATCTTAAAATGGTAGTCCACAACTTAGTTTAAATACCAAGGGATAATCGCGGACTTTTTCAAACCCATACCACAGAAGCAATGAGATTGAAATGGAATGGTATAATTATATTGAACGAAATCAAAAAGTGTTTTGAGGATATTTGTAATGGCAGTTCCCTCGTTATGCGGTAAGCATTCGGAGGTAGCACAGATGAAAATAAATGTCCTGCACCTCCTCGTGTAGAGGACAACGATATTGAGGATAAACAAAGGAGCATTTGACGAGTGCGAAACATTGAGATGAAATTAACATATTTTAAGAGAATCGTGAAAAATGTTTAATATTGTTTGCTTGCGATTTCATTATTGTCTTAAATTTAAAAATAAACTAGTTTTCAATTCAAACCTATTTGGTTCAACAAATTCAGATCCTACTCCATATCAAAGATCATTTCCAAGGATTCCTCAAGCCATACAGAAAGTAATATCATCACCAACGTGAGCCTCTGAATTCTAGAGAAAGTAATAAGAGGGAACTGGATTTGACCCAAAACAGAGCCCGTTCTCGAGAACCCTATTTTCGGATTTCAGTTGCGCAATACGTTTTGGGTATCTTAAATAAACCGAAGATTCCTAATTGCACTATCGATTCGCGCGAGTTCGATGGAACTGGAATATACTCGCTAAATTCACTACACAGACAAACCACATCCTGGAAGTCCTAGTCTAGCCGCCGACGAGACCGTGCGTGCGCTTCTACCTGGTGATCCCCATTATCGAATCTGCACAACTGATCATTCGTTTTGGGTATCTTAAATAAACAAAAGATTCCCAATGGCACTATTTATGTTTTTTTTCCATGTATTATAAAGAAAGTTTTAATTCTAAATTTTTAAAATTCATTTTGATTTAAAGTAAAAAATGCTAGTTCCTTATTGTTCTTAGGATATATGTGATTAAGGTAATTGAAGAATTTTACATAGGTATTTGAAATTATTATATTTGTATTTAATATTGTTTATTTCATAGATTTTGTTTTGTTCCGTTAATTTTTTTTATACTTAGAACTATATATGGTTTTTATTTACAAATTAAGATCATTTATTATTAAAATATTTTTGTTCATTTATTTAAATTTTAAATTAATAGCAATTAATTAAAATATTGTATAATATTTACAAAATTATTTTATTGATTTATATTATATTTATATTAATATAATATATATAATATAATATTACTTGTTTCATCATTTATATGAATTTGGAAAAGATTCTTTTCATAATATAAGCTATTTAGAGATTTATTTGTGTTACATTTTACTAATTATCTCCTGTGTTGTTAATACTGTAGGTATTTATTACGTTGGCATCAGCAAGGATGCAATTTTTACAAAAACACCACAGATTGTTCGCTATAACTCCACCGACAAAACAACAACTCACCAAAATTGTCTATCAAAAAGAACGCAAGCACCAAGAACACAATAAATAAAACGACCGAGTTAATTTTAATGTTACTTTATTTTTGTCCACGAGTTCACAAGTTGTTACAGTTGTTGAATCTTTAAGGTTTATTAAACATTAATTATGACACATTACAACCACTCTTAATTAGATACTTAAATGATATTTTGCCCGAAATTAACAAGTGTTTAATACGACAAACTATCGGTTGAAAATGAACATTTGTTGCGGAAGACAAAAAGAACAGCGTGAGATTGTAGTACAACTCAAAAGTGGTGAGAATGTTGTCCTCTGTTTATGTTTGGCAGACAGAAGTACGAATAAGGAAATAATGCGGCTACGGAATTGGCTCCTCTGTGATGTGAAATTCACAGAAGGTCGCTCGCCATAGGACCTAAGCCGGGAAGGTTTATTGTTTAGGTTTTATGATCCCGCTCGGTATTTCGTATTGCAGGGCTATTAGTAGTCTGGGTTGCAGATGTGCAAGCCAGCAAATAGCCCGGCATATATTTATGGACGCGGTGTTTGAATACCTTTTGTTCTGCTGAACAGTAACATTCCGTCAGTCGATGTATCGAGTGAGTGTTATTTTGAATGGTGCCCGATCGGTTGTAGGTAGCCAATAATGGCTACACTGAATATCGTCGATAGGACGATCAGCCGATGGATCTGCAGTTAAACGGTAAAAATGACATGGCGGGTGTAGAAGAAAAACTCCTCGGCTATGATGGGATATTCATGTCGGTTATCCCTAGAGATAACCGAATTGTTTTCAGCGATTAGGTCGGGAATTAATGCCATGGCAAGGTTGTGAGATCTTGCCAGGGATTCGACTTACGGGTATCGGGTTTATAGATTTTAATGGGGTTAGAGCGGTGCGTGGTTCTTCGGGCCCTGAAGAACCCCACAATACTGTTGTAATATTTACAAAGTTTATTTGTTTTGTTGTGGTCCTTCTCTCAGGGAGCGTGTCTGGACGAGGGATCTCTTTAGTACACCTCCTGAGGGGACCCGTTGCGGTTGCTGCCGTGCTTCCTCAAATCTCGAGGGAAGAGCAGCTACCGGTCGTCGAGTAGGAAGAATCGGCCAGGGCCAATAAAATGCTTTTTATTTTATTTTAAATTTATTTTATTAATTTATTTTGTTTTTATGGCGTCCTTACACCTCGGACGCCAAATGAGACTGATCCTTGAATACAAAATCCATCGCCCTTATAAAGAGAAACAAATCGAAATTTGTATCTCGAAAATACACAATTTCCTACAAAAATCCCGATTTTGGAATCCTGAGTGAGATGCTCAGTGTTTATTTAAGATAAGACTTCAATTTCTTGAATTCTTACGAAACTATTTCGCAGATGTCGATATGTATCTGGTTTTGGGTTTTTGTTTGTTCAATTTATTAAGAATTTTTCCAAATAGAGATATTGATCACTGGATTTTGAGTTTTGATTATGCCGTGGAGCAAATGTAGATTCATTTATTGTGAATTTGATTTTAGTTTGGGATTTTGGTTATAATTATGCCGTGGGGGCAAATGTTAGGCGATAAACGAATGTTTGATTCGTTTATTGCGAATTTTGGATCATGTTTGGGTTAATTCGGGTTTTGATAGGATTTCGGATGTAGGAATGGGGGGAAAAGGTGGTAGGGCTTTTCAGAGCACTACATCCTCCCCTCCTTGATAAAAAAACTAATCTGTAACAGATTAATTTTGTAGGAGTGACGCGATAAAAGATGAAGGGCGATGTCATCATGATTCGTTACATAATTTGGATTTAAAAACTTAAAATTTTTGTTTCAGTTACAATTGTTTGTTTTTTTTTCAATTATTGTTCTTGTTTTCAAGTATTATTCAGAATTTTGTATTAATTCTGTAGCTTACGGAAGAGTGTTCCTCAATGTTTTCTTATGTTTTTAGAATGTCTAAGATTATGTGACTATTGGCTTAAATTTACAATTTTTCCTATCGTGTATATAAGTACATTTTTAAGTTACATATATTAATAATGTTCTTTACAGTGTTCTTTTATTTTTTCAATATATTTAATAATAATTGTGAATTATTTCTATAAAACAAGGTTATTTTAAATAAAGTATTAAATTCAATTCATGAAAATATATACGGATAAATATTAGGTAAGTCGTAATAATGTATTGTATTACAGCTTTTCTATTATATAAAAACTTACAATATTTACAGAGTATAGTTCTGTTTTCTTTTGAGGATTTTTCATTGTCCTTATTTGTCGTGTACATATTTATTTATTTTTATTTTTATTTTTCATGTATTGGAAAGTAAAACTTAATTCTAAATTTTTAAATTTGTTTTGGGTTAAACTAAAAAATTTTAATTCCTTATTTTTCTTAGGATATATTAATCGAAGAATGTTTTCTAATTATGAAAGTATCAGAAATTATTATATTAGTATATAATATTATTAATTTACTAGATTTTGTTTTGTTTAGTTAATTTTTTTTTATACTTAGAATTATATGGTTTTTTTTTTACAAATTAAAATCATTTGTTATTAAAACATTTTTGTTCGTTTATTTAAATTTTAAGTTAATGGCAATTAATTAAAATATTGTATAATATTTACAAAATTATTTTATTGAGGGGCTTAATCTTTGTTTCTTCATTTATATGTTAATATTATGAATTTGCGCAGATTTTCTTCATAATATAAGCAATTTAAAGATTTATTTCTATTATATTTTGCTTATTATCCCCTGAATTGTTAATACTCTGGTATTATTTATAAATTTTCTTTGCTTATTATAGAATTTTATTTTTGATACATATGCGGCGGTTTCCCCTAACGCCAACGCCCGTCTCACATTTTCAACAGGAGCACCCCATAAGAAGGGCATGAACCCAGGCGACGGTGCATTGTCCGAATTTATCGGGCATGCGGTTGATACGCTATGGAGCGTGGTTTTCGTGCCACACCATTGGGGGCGGAAACAACAAAAACCTGGTCGTCGAAAAGCATCAAATTCTATTGGGAATAAGAGCAAAATTTCCTGTAAGGATGAATCGCTTGTTTGTGCGTAGCACAACATGAATACCCGATAGAATTTGCCCACCAGCAGCACCACCGGGGAAGTTTCAACCGACGCCGACGCCCAACGGAAATATTCCAATTTTGGTTCCCGCCAACATGCACCCCTTCTCGAGTGGAGAAAACGGTCGCATCCTCAACCAACGGATCAATCGAGATATGCGGACAAGAATATCTTCGATCCAGCACCGTCACACACAAGCAGCCTGCCCCCTTCTCATCACCGAAACACGGCAGGCATTCCGGTAGCAAAAACCAACCTACAGGCTAGTAATAGCATGCTTGCCTACAAGAGAAGCAAACACAATGAATAGCCACATGCACCATTTGCACAACGATCGATATGCGATCTACGGCGATCCTGGGTGTGGTCGCGATCGTATAAACATTCGTCGTTCATATGTAAGATTCACCAAGCGAAATGTGCACGATCAGCAATAATGCTTTACGCAGCCGTGATCGTGTACACATTTCAACCCCTGTATGAACTTGCAATCATGTAAATTCATGTCCCATGTCTGCATGCTAGGGGATACACACGTAAGCGGCAGACGCGATTATCGTGGGTATGTTTTCACCCTTTCTTTTTTTCTTGTTCTTAACCAAAGCTAAATCGCACCATATATGGCCATCGAAGCGATGGATGGAATTTTGGTGTTCTGTCGTTTCGATGGCCGAGGTTAATCGCGATTCGAATTCCGTGAGGGCAAGTCGCGCCCTCACGTTAATTTACATCCCTCTTGGGCCGTCCCAAGGGATTTATTAAACTCAGTCGTTGAGAAGATTTGAAAAGAGTCAGTAAAACCGTTCGGGCTAAGACTAAAGTGGTGCGCCATATTGTGAATATAACTTATATCTACACAGTGTTATTTTTTTTTATCCGAATTACATTGTCGGCCTAAGTTACCTGTGAATAAGAATTACGAACATATAATATATAGTTACCTTGTTCTTTATCCGAAGTACATTGTCTGCCTAAGTTACATGTGAATAAGAATTACGAACATATGATGTATAGTTACCTTGTTTTTTTTATCCGAAGTATATTGTCTTCCTAAGTTACATGTAAATAAGCATTACGAACATCTAATGGATATCTACAGTGTTTTTGAAGTATATTGTCTTCCTAAGTTACACTTACATGAATAAATGGATTTCGAATAAGAAGGCGTTTTAATTTTTGGAGTCGGACACGAACTGAACCAGTGGGGTTACGTGGTTAACCTGTGCCCCTGTGGCACCCTGATTGCCACGCCACGTAACATAAAACACAAAGACCCATACATACATTTTCCAAAACAAAGTTGGTTGTTTTATTTTATTTATTTGCGTTATAATATATATGTATCTATTTTGTTTTTGTACAATAATTTATTAAGAGGGGAATTAAATATTATTAATTATATATTTTCTATTTAATTTACATATAGTTTTATTTTATTTTTTTATTTTTTCATTTTTAGATGTGAGAATTTATATTTTATTTTTATGTTTATACACCTATACATATATATTTGAATAATAAGGAAAAACCATTTGTTTCATTTTAAGTTTTTCTTTAAATTTATGAAAAATTGTCCATGTGTTCTTGGGGTTGGGTTGTGTAACATTTTTCAAAGTTTGGACAGTAAAACCATCTATGAAAGCCATTTTAAAGGATGCAGAACTCATAATAAATTTTGTAAGATCAACCATTGTTTTATTTGTAAAAGAGATTTTGATCATTTGTTTATTTTTATGTTTAATTTGTAGAACCCATTTTAGAGTATGAAAAATTAGAGAAACGAGGGAAACGATGCGGACAAACAAGAAATTTAAAAGTGGTAATTTGATACAGCTATTCTTTACAGCTTATATTCTGCTGTGACTTCTTGTTCCTCAGTCTTACTCTTAGCTGGGAATCTTTGTTCCTCAGGCTTATTGGATACTGGGAGTTCTTGTGGCTTTTTAGGCTTACGTTCTGGGGGGACTCTTTGTTCTGCAGGGTTACACTTTGCTGAAATAGCTTGTTTCTCGGACTTACAGTTTGCTGGGGTTTTCAGTTTGTGCTCTATGACCTGGAACATTTTGCTGGTAGATGTCGGAGGATTTAAAAGGAGAAGGATGTGTTAGGATGGCATGTTCAAGGGTCTTTGTCGAATCATCAGATCCGGCCCGTAGACAAACGGATTCAGATGTTGACTGTTGGATAAGATCTTTGGTCGCTACTCCCTTTACTTGGGGGGCCTCTAGATCGTCCTGCCTCTGATTTATGTCCCTATTACTTCTAATGCCAATTTCATCCGTAGATGACACCTTGTTGTTTATACCCTTAGATTCTAGCTCCGTTTGTTCAAATTTTCCCGTATTTTGCTTCTCCGAATCAATGCTTATTAATTGCACCCTGTTCGTTTTGGTGAATACTTCACTACTCCAAACATTTGCGGTAGAAGTGGGCTGAGTTCTAAAATAATGTTTATTTGATGGAGAGTCGTTTTGACGTCTGAAATGGGACAGTCTCCTAAATTCTGCTTGGGAATGATTAAATTTGTTGCAATATGTACATTGGAGGCGTTCAACCTCTGCTTTAATTTGGGAAATAGTATTACAACCATTTTCATTTCGACGACATGTCTCAGAAGTATGACCAGACCTATTGCACGATTGGCAAATGCTGGTTGGCTATATTTGAAATTATTAGCAAATTTCAGAGTATTATTGCCTAGTCGTGGGGCCTGCTCGATAGCATAATTGATTGCCGCTCTAAGACTTGGGGTACCTTGTGCTTTAACAAGAAATTTTAAATCAGAATTCCTAAGACCATCTTCAAATGCGTGTAAGGCGAGTTTCCTATTTTGCTCGAAGACATATTTCTGCACCGCAGGTTCGACAGTACTTTCAAACGTTGCCTTGTCCAGCAGATGCAAGAGGTGTGTGAGTCTGTTTCCAAACTCCTTCACATCTTCCTTGCTATCTTGCTTGGCTGTCACCAGATGTTTTGTGCCGCTGACCTAGAGGTGAGCATTTTAAATTCTTCCTTCAATTCCGAAGCAAGATCATTCCAGGTTGAAATGACCTTATGTCGGATGTGGTCGTATGCTGGCCCTTGCAGTCTGGTTTTTACCACGCTTAGATAAAAAGCATGCTGACTGTCGGCCCGTGACTGTGAGAAAGCAATATCCCCGCGAGAAATGAAATCATCTAGTTCGTCCGGGTTACCGTTAAACACTGGCACGAAATCTAAGATATCCTTTAATCCAATTGTGACGTTCATATTTGAATTCGCGTTATTAGACATTCGTTTTCGCACATTTTAAATATTCTAGTCGCCTATTATCTTGGGTGAAATATTCCTTAGGTAAATTCATCTTCCCAACTATAAATGGAACGAACCTATGTGAAGAGAATCTAAGGAAATCGATCCTATCGAAGGTAAGAGGAGAGGAGATTTTTGTTGAACCCAAATAGAACAATCCTAAAATGGAAACATCCTGAGAGATGTGAGAACTATCCTGCGAAAAATCGATCTAAAAAGATGAAGCGAAAAAAACCAGCAACAGATAAGGGTGAGCGTGTTAAAATCAAGAATTGCCTGTTCTAGAGTATGGGAAATTTTCCCCAATTAATTAAAGTAATTAAGTAGATATGTGTTTTAAAAGTGAGTTTTGGGGTGTTTGTGTCCCTTTAAATGAATGCGTTTAAGAGCTTAAAAAAATTAATTTAATTCGGAGTTTTCCTTTTATCCTCTTTAAATGCATGGATTTAAAATTTACTTTACCGTTTATTATTCCTTTAAATAGAATTTGTTCAAAAATTGTTTAATTTGTCAATTGTTATCCCTTTTAAATTATATATATTTATATTCTTAGGGAGATTTACTCTTATTTGTGGGGTTTGTCTTTTTTATCCCCTTAAAATGTGTGTATTATTTATTAATATATGGTATATGTTTTACTTTGCATATGTGATATAATAAGTGGTTTACATTAATTAGTTTTAAATATGTTAGTTATTCTCCACTTTGATGATATTTTAAATATTAGGAACATTTTTAAATCCATTAATACATTGTATTTGTGTCCCCTTTGAGGAAAAGGAAACATTTGTTTTATATGTGTTGTGGGAAACTCTTTGTCCCTTTTCAATGTAAAATTTTTTTTTTACGTTGGGGGTTTTCATTTGTCCCCTTGGATTAGACAATACATATAAATTCAATAAATACCTGGTACCTATTGATGGTGTGATCACCTTGTTGTTGCAGCCTATATTGCAGAACAATTCGTGATGTCCTCAATTGGTTGCCTGCATTTGCCTGTAGTTGCTGTAGTATGCCATTGTGGTACACTTTGGACCATTATCCACGGCGTAGTAGACGGTCGTAGCTTCCTCTGTGGACCAATTTATTGGAGCTGGAGTCTGTTGTTGTTAAGAAAATCACTTCACATTTCACTTGGGCAAGCATCCCATGTGATTGCCCTTTGTAGCAAACTTTTTTCAAGGAACCAGGAGTGTGGGGTTGCATTTCCTCTCGACTTGAAAACAAAAACATCTGTTTGTAATCCTGTTGTTCACTGATGGTTTGCCTTGTATCAATTTTTGAGCCAATGCGGAGTTATGCACAATCAATTTGTTGTTGAGTTGGTGTGTCGTCAATGTCGCCCTCGGTACGGGATATTGGGGTAAGTGTTATGCAGGACCGCTTTTCTTGCTTCTCCACGGCACTAGTGGCCGTCATCCACGTCGCACTTTTTTTTCAATGTTCTCACTTTTAATTGCACTGTTGCCGGTGTTTAGCCCCAGGCACGCTTTTGTTATTTGAATTTTGTTTTTTTTTTGTTTTTTGTCCGTCCGACTTGCACGTGTCTCCTGCTGGTAAGGGCTTTTGGGTATCCCACCGCTGCCACCATTTTTATTATGGTCCTTCATGGAGCGTCTCATTGTCCTGAAAAGGACGAGGGATCTCTTAAGACCGCTCCTGAGGGGACCCGTTGCGGTTGCCACCGTGCTTTCGGGGCCTCCGGAAAGAGTGACAACCGATTGCTGCAAAAGAGACCTGAGATTCGGGCGTAGCCAATAAGAATACTTTTATTTTTGTTTTTATATATTTATATATATATATATATATATATATATATATATAAATATATATATATATATATATATATATATATATATATATATCATCATCATCATCGGCACTACAACCGGGAACCGGTCTTGGCGTTATTTAGCAAGTCATGAGGCTTGTTCAATTTTCCATAATGATTTCTTTTTTTCTGGGCAAGGTCATTAGTCTTGCGCCCGAATATATATACCAAGAGACTGGTCCTCGAATATATATACCAAGAGACTGGTCCTCGAATACAATTTTCATCACCCTTATAAAGAGAAACAAATCGAGATTTGTATCTCGAAAATACACAATTTCATACAAAAATCCCGATTTTGGTATCCCGAGAGAGATGCTCAGTGTTTATTTAAGATAAGAATTCAATTTCTTGAATTCTTACGAAACTATTTGGCAGATGTGGATATGTATCTGAATTTGGTTTTCTATTTGGTTAGCTTAATAGAATTTTTTAGATAGAGATAACTATCTCTGAATTTTGGATATGATGATGCCGTGGGGCAAATGTGAAACGATAAACGAATATTAGATTCGTTTATTGTGAATTTTAATTTTACTCTAGATTTTGGATTGAATTATGCCGTGGGGGTAAATGTTATGCGATAAACGAATGTTTGATTCGTTTATTGCGAATTTTGGATCATGTTAGGGTTTTTTCGGATTTTGATAGGATAGGATGGAAAAGTGTAGGGGAGAACTAGTTTGAGGGAGGGCGCGGAGGGGATTGCAGGGCATAGGGGTTATTGAAGGGTGGGGGCGAATTTAGGACGGGTTTATTCTGAGACGTCGTTTAAGAGCGGGAGTGGAGATATTGAAATCGAAGGAGGTGGGGAAAGAGTTGGCCTGTCGTAGCATACGCTAGATGGGTTCGTTAGCGCCGTAAGAAGTGTGATGAGGGGGCACGTAAAACAATCGAGGGTTACGTACGTTACGGGGGTTTGTGTGCAATGTTAAAGTGGAGAGCAAGCTTGGGCAATTGATTGAGCCAGACAGAAGGCGATGGACAAAGATGATGTCGGAATGAATTTTGCGCTCTTCAAGTGTGTTTAGATTGATTAGAGGGAGCCGGCTTGTGTATGGTGGTAGAATCAGCGGATTTTCCCAGTTTAGTCCGCGGAGGGCAAAGCCCAAGAAACGACGTTGAACAGCCGCAATCCTGCGAATGTGAGTTACTTGATATGGGGACCAGACCTGACTAGCGTATTCGCAAGTCAAACCAAACCTTCTATATTATGTTGACAACTTTAAAAAAAATTAAATTAAGCTGATACAAAAATTAAAAACGACCAAAAAAAGATATTTTCCGGGATGCTTATATCACAAGAATTAGACTTCGAATGGCCCCCACGGCTCGTACGCAGAGCAAATATTTTCTGTTGGAGATACCTAGAAACCATAGTTCGCTACATGTTCCTTTTCTAGAAATATCATCAATTCAAATCACCGACCCATGCACTTCAATCCATATGGAAACTGTGATGCACTGCATGGACTGAAAAGTCCCGGGGGTTTTCAACAGGTGGAGTCACTAGAAAATGGACTTGACTCATGTCGAGAGGCTCATCTGTCACTAGTTAATATATAAAATCTCGTGACATTTCGTCTATTCGTTTACAATATATACACGTTTGTGTGACGTTACGTATGCCTTGGTAAAAAAAAAGAAATATGAATATCGCATCTTGTTCAAACATTGTTTTTTGATGGGAAAAACTTGGGAACAATTATTACAATGATTTCAAAAATTGTTATATCACATGCGGAAATCGTAAAACAAGTGCATCGAATTGTTTTGAGTGATCGTAAAGTAAAGTTGCGCGAGTTAGCTGAGGCCATGGGAATCTCAAAGTGGCGCAAGGCTAATAATCTTCCCCGTAAAAATAAATTATTACGGAAAATTTAACAATCCTCGAGACTTGCTAATACGGCCAAGACCGGATCCCGGTTGTAGTGTCGATGATGATGATGATGACGATGTGGGATTTTCAAAAGAACTGGCAGAATACATTTTGCACGACCTTTTGGAGATGAAAAAGTTATCGGCGCTATGGGAGCCGCGTTTGTTAACCGTCGATCAAAAAAAGGAGGGCGTTGATAATTCAACGACCTGTTTGACGTTGTTGCAGGGTAATCGAGCGGACTTTCTCCCACGTTTTGTGACGAAGGGAATGAACATAAATCGGTGGCATTTCTAACAGATACACACAATACGCAAGCAAATAGTGAAGAAGAAGACCGAAAGAAATTCGCATAAGCAAAGCATCAGAGCCGTATACCATAGCGATAACATATAAATTGCACGGCAGTTGGGAGTAGTTGAGTTTAGAAATCGAATTCGTACACGCGGCAGTGGCCTGATGTGTTGAGCATTGGTTCATTTTTAGTGATCTAGCCGTCATAGCGTCAATTCGAATCACACGTTCGTCACGATCGTCGCCAACGCGGTAGTCTCCCCACTATATTCCCTAAAAAACGGTCCTCCGTTTTCTCTACCCCTCTTTCGACTATTTTCAATCGGTCGCCCTCTCAAGGTGAGTTTCCTAATATTTGGAAAACATCGTTTATCACCTCCGTGCATAAAAGGGGAACCAAAGGTGGTATCTCAAACTAGCGTCCCACCGCCAAACTCTCCCACATCCCCATAATGTTTGAAAGCATTCGCTACCAAAGATTATGCCGTGGCGGTTCTACGAACCACACAACCCACTATAGTTTAAGAAGTCCTTTCCGCCAAGGAACATACTTACCTTTATCCATTACACGTGCCCACAGACGGATGTCCCAAAAGTCCTTACTCCCACCTGAAACAATACGTAACATTTCAGACACCAACATTGAATTCGATAGTAGAAATCAATCGAACTAAACGTTCAAAAGTCTCTAATATTGAATTCAACGCATCCAACTCAGGGCATAAATGCAATACACCCATTAAACGCGTTCTTCGGTAAACAAACCGAACGACGAATATCTCCGCTTGTAGCTAATAGCATTAGCACCTAAATTCGTAGCATGTCCTAAAACCTAAAAGGCACAATTGTGCAAACAAAGGATAGCGATTCGCCGCTGACGAACAGTCATGCAATCATAAACATCTTAACGTATATCGCTCGCTAGATGTTTATGATTTGGAAGTGCTAACAAAAAACTATACCGATCCCATGGTTGCTTTATTACCCATCTGAAGCGCACAAGAACATTGTTATCTTAAGCCAGATGGGTAACACAAGCAAATCCCACGAAAAGATCGAAATTAAGCGGCGGTACGATCGATCGTCAAACAAAGGAACAAGATTCCGATAAGGAAGACGGAAAGGAGAATGATTGATGATGGGAAAATTTTCTTTGCAGATTGGATGGGAAATTTTCTTTTGCAGATGCGGGGATGAGAAGTTTGAATGGGATTTTAAGGATAGAGACAATTAGTCTTTTTCGAGCATCCGTCCAAGAGTCGTCACAGAGAAACTTCACCGGTGGGGTCGATCCGCGCAACGTATTAAAAATAGATCGAAACATATTTATCCGACATTCGGAAAAGTGCATCGTTACTCTCTTTGTTTGCAGAAATAATTAAATGAAGTGAGGACCATCGATTCTGAGACTGACAGGTTATCCTCGTCGTGACTCCATTGCGGTACTCGTATCGTGTGCGATTCTAATTTATCTCGTTGTAATTGTGCGGAATTGAGTTTAAGGCTATATGCACTAGCCAGGAAGAAGGAAGAACATCTTAAATGTAAGACGAAGTTGTATGTAAGATGAGGTGTAGTGAAAATTGTGTTGTTTCCATTCCACAACCTACCATTGGCTAAAAAACTAAATATACAAACAAGGAGTAAAAATAAAAATAAAAATTCAAAAACGATATCTGTGTTTAATAAGTGAGGGCATTCGCTCCGGTGTCTTTTGTTGTTTTCGTGGACAGTGCTGGCAGAGCACAGCATTCGCTCTGGGTCGTTGTGTTCTCTGTGTTAACAGTGTTCGGCGGAACACTGCATCATCAAACATTTGAAAACGACATTCAAATCCGCCAAAATGCTTCCAACAATTTCACCCAGGCAACAAGGCTTTCTTGGTGGGTGATCTACCATCACTAACTCCTAGGCCTAGAAAACGGCAACGAGATCGGTGTTGTTACTATGGATTTTACTAAAGCCTTCGATAAACTTTCGCACAGACTGATACATTTCATATTATCCACCTTGGCCTTCGAACCCATATTCAAAATATGAATTTCGGCATACCTGAGTAACCGGCTCTACAGAGTGCGTTTCAGATCCGTTCTCTCCAATCCTTTTCGTGCTACCTCTGGAGCCGCTCAGGGTAGTCACTTTGGCCCCCTTTTGTTCATGTTAACAATAAACGGCATCGATATGTTTATCTAGCATAAGAATAGTCAGAGGAATTGTCTGGAGCTTACTGTCAACAAATGTCACTCAATTACATTTCCATGGAAACGCACCCCTTCGCTTCCCCGCTCCTACTTCTTATTCAAGCAACATTTATTCTCTCATAACTCGATCCGAGACCTCGGCATCTTATGTGATAATCAGCTAAATTTCCCGACACATATTGACGACATAATTCTCACCGCCAATTCAGCCCTCAGTTTTGAACGAAGGAATTTTCTAACCCTTGCATGACCCGATCGCTCTACATTACTTTCATTCGCCCTCTTCTTGAATATGTTAACCAGGTTTGGTACTCATATTAAGTATCCCATATCTGCATAATTGAGGGCATTCAACGACGGTTCTTGCGTTTTGCCCTCCGAGGACTGTGTTGGGAAAACCCCGTGTCCCTGCCACCTTACTTATCCGAATACCTTAGTTTTTAAGTTAGTAGTTCAGTTTATATCAATATCGCTTGTATTAAGCTGAATGAATGAGGATTCTGACCTAACTAAATTAAAAATCACCAAGCTCTCGAGATTCAGGATTTATGTCTTTTAGACAGCTCCATTGATGGTATGAATAACAGTACAAGATATGTTCGCAAAGAGTATAATAGCAGCTGTTCCACTGATCCCTACAGGACAACCATTCTCCAATATTTCGCCAATTCTAACACCATAAATTCTCCAATGATAACAAATTTTAGAAGAGTAAGGGTGCGTAAAAGGCTCAAAAGACATGCAAGTAATAAACGTAGGTTTCAGAAGTGGAAGGAGGATTTTTCCTGCTTCGTGTAAGATTAGAGCTGGCGTTCTTCATGGCTCCATACCATGATCACTTATCTTCATTGACTGTCTCTTATCCAACACTTCATTTTCCTCAGTATAATTTAAATTGATATGCACAAGGAATTAAAAAGAAAACACATAATTAAGTACATTAAAAAACAAGCAGTATCCAAGAAATTTTATAAATCTTATCATATTTTCTAGGTAATTGCAAAAGAAGTATCCTTTGATGTACGTGCTCTATTCACTTACAACTTTAGCCGTAAACATTCCTTTTCAACCTTCGAGCACTCATTACGGGAGGCTCGACGTTAGGCAAATTACGATGTTATACAGACATCACAAAAACAATCTAAGATATAATCTAATACGATCATGAAACTGAAAATATATGACCGAATTGGAACTACCCCTGATTATCACGTTCGTCTTATTAACTAATCAAAAGTAAACCTTTGGTTCTTCAAAGATATACGCTTAAGACCTAATAAACTTTATCCTCACACACATAAAATACTATTCACTGCGACCCGCATTCAAGTATCCTTAAAGGATCATATATATGGCAAGGTAAATTGTAACGAATTCGTTCGCCAAGTACGTCATTTAAGAACATATTCGGAATTCGTAATACAACACCAAACAAACGCACCTCATCAAATCGAAACCTACGTTTGGTAGCTATTAACATTTAGCCTTGAATCGAACTTCTACAAATACGCAATCAACGAGTTTCGTAAAAAATTATTGTTTGTTGCCTAAACGTGCTGAATTAGCTAAACGATTCCAAATTTGATTGGATCACAAAAACTTCGACACTGTGGGTAGTTATTCTAACTTTTTTCCTTCATTTGGAAACGCACCTTTCGCACGGAATCCTCGACACACAATCTCTTCAGCCAATTCGGTATCGTTGATACTGATTAATGCGTAAGGGTATTTATAACATGGAAACACGAAGAATCCCTGTTTTTGTGTTTCGGTTTTATGAAATCCGCCCTGATTTTCGGGGAACTATTGCCGGCAATTTACTTTGAGGCAAAACGGTAGCATGCATAAGATTATAGTTAGTTGATTATCCAAATATCTAATCTGTTATGTATGGGCAGAATTAGTGGGGATACCGATTTGCATATCAATGCGATAGTTAAGTGACCATTTACATGTAAGATCCGCCGTGTTGCCCTTCATTGAACTAAATTTGTTAGTCGAATTACTCTGAAGGTAAAGATAAACTGTAGTTACCTTTTTCACTTAAATAGAATTTGATATCATAGGCACCAAACATAACCAGAATAAATAATCAGACAATTTGTGCAGAATTTAAAAGGTGAATTTTAAGATGACAGACCTACAAATCGACAAGTGCAATGTGTCTATAAAGTGAGGCATTAAAAATGCATTGACTGTCAATTTCAATAGAACGCGATATTACGAAGTTAAATAATGCTCAACTCGTTGTGATAAAAGGTCATATGAGGTTTAGTACAGCTTTCACCCCATTTATTGGCTTAAGGGTTTATGCCACTGTAGAGACCCGAAAACCGACCATTTCTTTGGTGTTATTTTTGGATGGGAGAAAATGTATTATTAATAAAACGAAGTTTGCCACATGTTTATATATGTATTGAGGTGCATTTTTTTTCCTCAAAAAATACAAAATGGCTGCACGCGGCCGTTGAAAAAAAAACCTACCTTTAAAAAGTTGCGCTCGGGCCAGACAAATATCTTGAAGAGTTTTGTTATTTTTTTATTTTTTTTTACATTAACGCGCGCACAAAAGGGGATTTTGAAGTACACTTAAATGTCAGAGCACAGTGCGAGCGGATAGAGAGAAAGTGGATAAGGCAAGGAGGTGTCGAAGTATATTGGTCTTGAATATCTGGACATCAGATCGGCCAGGAAACACATGAGCAGGCAGAACATTCCACATTCGTGTGGTTCGGCTAAAGAATGACTCTGTATGTTTATTTGTGCGCCTGAAGTTGACTTTCAACGTGAATTGATGCGCATTCACAGATTGACGGGTATCGCCGGAAAATGTCTGAAGGGGCGGAACACATTCAGCAAGTTCAGTTGAGCAACGACCGTGGTAACGGTCTTTTCCTATAGAAAAGACATTGGCATGATACGTTGCGCCTGTGTTCTAACGACGGAATTGATGGAGTCACACCTGGGTCCCCAATAGGTTTTACTGCTCGGTTTTGCATTCTATCAAGAACGTGAAGTGCAGTTTTACTTGCGCCTGACCAAATATGGGAGTTGAACTTCATTTTGGGACGAATATACGCCTTGTAAATAGTGGCCAGGTTGCATGGAGTGAAATAAATTGTTTGCATATCTTAAAGAATCCCATGCATTTGGCCGCACTTTTTGCAGATTCACAAATGTGGTCGCTCCAATTAAGAGTCGAATTAATTCGAGTGCCGAGAATTGATAGTTCCTTGGCTTGGTCGATGAAAGTGCCATTTATCGACAGCATATTTACTTTGGGGTTCGCCTTTGACGGCAGGAGACAGCACTGAGTTTTTAAGGCATTGAATTCTACTCGGTTAGATAATCCCCACTGATATATCTTGTTGAGGTCTAAACTCAATGTATCAAGCATAAGCTGCTGATTGGAAATGACGTCACAAGAGTTTGGACGGGAATGTTCATATGAGTATGAGAAACTCAACGTGGTATCATCAGCAAACGAATGAATTGGGCTGTGAGTACTTGACAAGAGATCATTTATAAAGACCAGGAAGAGAGTGGGTGTGAGTACCGAACCCTGGGAAACTTATTATTATTACTATTTATTGGCCTGTAAGAACCCGGAAGTTCATGACCTCACCGACTCGGCTTCGCCATCGTTCCCTGTCCTGGGCACTCTCCTTCCACGCTTGACCATTCGATCCGATCTCCTCAAGGTCAAACCTAACATTATCCTCCCATCTCCGTCGCGGCCGTCCTACCGGTCTCTTTCCCGTTGGTCTACCGTCAAGAATTCTATGCACGGTCCTATCGTTCCCCGTTCGCGCCACGTGTCCGCCCCATCTTAATCTTCGCGACTTGATTACTCTCACTATTGTAGGTTTGCGATATAGCTCTTCCAATTCGTGGTTATGGAGTCTCCTCCATTGTCCTGACTCCTCGTCATATTTACCTCCAAAGATGCCCCTCAAAACTTTATTCTCGAATACGCGGAACTTGTTTTCTTCCCGTTTTGTGAGAGCCCATGTTTCGCATCCATATACAACAATCGGCATGATTATGGTTCTATAGACACGGATCTTTATGTTACGTGATAGCAGTCTGGATTTCAGCAGTTTACTGACTGCGTGCCAACTCGCGTTGCCGGAATGCAGTCTCTTGTTAATTTCCTTCAACATTTCGTTACTGGCCGTCAGTATCGTTCCCAGATATTTAAATTCTTCAACATTTTCAAATATCTTACCTCTGACGTTTATATGTGTTATCTGAGGTCCACCTGCTCTCGCCGTAATCATGTATTTTGTTTTGTGAACCCTGGGGAACACCTGCATTAATTTGATGGGAGTGAGATTTGACACCATCCAGAACCACTTGAATTGAAGGGCCAGAAAGATAGTCTCTTATCCATTGGATCAGGGAATTGTTCACTCCATATGAATACAATTTTGACAAAAGGGCTGGATGCCAAACTCTGTCGAAATGTCCAATGCGACTACCTTGCTTTCACCGAGATAGTGGATGGAATGGTAAGGTACACCATCAGGTCGCCTGTGGGCATTTTGCTACGAAAACCATAATGGCAGTCATTGAAGAGGTCATTTGATTCCAGATATTTCGAAGGTTGACGCTTGACAAGTGATTCCATTACCGTGGAGAGAATAGAAGTTAGTGCTATGGGTCGATAAGAAGAGAGGGATGATTTGTCACCCTTTTTAGAAATTGGCTGAATCTTCGCTGACTTCCATCTATTTGGGAAACGACTAGTAGAATAGGACAAATGGAAGTTTCCGCAGTGGTTTAGCGAGTGAAGAGGAACATCTCTTAAGAGGATTGGGGGAAACCCATCCGGACCAGCGGATTTGTTTGCGTTTAGCTCCTTGAGTGTGCGGACAACAGTACGCGTTCGGAAGCGAATCTGGCCCATGGTGTTCTCCTTATGCTCAAGTTGAAGTGGAACTGAGGTGGTATCTGGCAGCGTTGAGTTGGCTGCAAAATGTGCAGCAAGTAGATTCGCTTTCTCTATTGCACTGGTGACCTGTGGGGAACGAAGTATGGTGCCAAACACGAGCACTAGGTCCTACTTCGCCCTCACCGACGTCACTATAAATTCATCGAAAGTTCAGCCGCAGCAATTGTGTCCCTCCAGAAAAGCAATCACACCAAAGGCAAAATAGGCGCACTGAGGGGGAAACAGAAACGAAACTCCGAAACACCAACACAGGGAGGGATTAAAACGCACATTTGTAGAGATAAATGGTCCGTTTATTTTTATTTATTTCAACACTGATTGCAGAGGAGACAACAATATATAATTTAAAATACATTTTGTGCAACGTTCCTATATGATTTACATAGTCTTAATTCGGCCGGCGATGAAACAAGACTCCACGATATTAAATCGCTATCAATAGAAATTCGGCCAGTGAAACCGACTCTCTCAAATTAAGGAACACACGTATGTGTGAACATTCATGGAACGAAACTATGAGAACGAATCTAAAACAAAGAGAGGGCAAAATGTGCATCCATGCGATGTGAGTTCGGTTAAGCAAACAAGACGAATCTCATTGGATGCTAATTGTGTCTTTGTTTGCTCATGCCTCGAAGTCATAAGGAACGGATCCAGGGGAATTAAAAGACAAAGGGACGGTATAGATCGTTGTTCAGGGTGTGCATTGCGTCTAAATAAATAGACGACGATGCATCGAAGAAATGGTGTTAAAAGAAAAGATAGGACGAGGGCATCATAAAAGTCTTAGCTGAGTGCTGCCCTTGTGTAAATAGCCGAATTGCCATTAGAAGGAGGTGCTAATGGATTACAATATTTTATACAATGAGAATTGTATATCGTATTTTAGGTCGGTGGCCGAAACGAATCCCCTGCTTGCATTTGTATATGCAGGGAAATTCGTTTGTGGCAAAGAACGAAATTTGTCATTATTTATTCGTTTAGACGATGGATCATGATCGGCTATATGCCAGCTGAACAAACAAGCTGCCCGACGCTGCTTTGGCAGTTGGACAATGAATCGCCAGCCAATGTGTATGTGAGACATTGTTGTACACTGGTGAGGCAGGGAATAGCCAACTCAAGGCTAAGATTCCCTGATTATGCGGTTCCATTATATGTGAACCGATTTCAGGGATATGCTGTTTGGAACAGAACTCTTAAAAGGTATTTTGAATTCGAATAAATGGATGCAGGTAAGAATTCTCTATCAGAAGCTTTTAGCTAAATACATTTAGTCATTTGTTGCGTGAGGCATTTACAGGTGCTAATGCGATTGCATTAGCGAAAACTTAATGAAGGTTGGGTCGTAGTTATGGGGGATCTTCAGTAAGTTCGCAAGCGATTGTCATATGAATCTTTCAAATCGTAACCGGAGCAATTCGTTTCTTTTACTCAGTGAAAAGAATCGACCTTGAATTATTGTCGGCAACGAATGCTGGTTACCTGAAACATTATAATTGTGACAAGGGCAAATTGATTTACTTGATATGAATCTTCATGGTCATTTCGTGGATATGTTGTTACACTGCAAAGTACTCACAGCCCAATTCATTCGTTTGCTGATCATACCACGTTGAGTTTCTCATACTCATATGAACATTCCCGTCCAAACTCTTCTGACGTCAATTCCAATCAGCAGCTTATGCTTGATACTTTGAGTTCAGACCTCAACAAGATATATCAGTGGGGATTATCTAACCGAGTAGAAGTCAATGCTTTAAAAACTCAGTGCTGTCTCCTGCCGTCAAAGGCGAACCCGAAAGTAAATATGCTGTCGATAAATGACACCTCCATCGACGAAGCCAAGGAACTATCAATTCTCGGCACTCGAATTAATTCGACTCTTAATTGGAGCGACCACATTTGTGAATCTGCAAAAAGTGCGGCCAAACACATGGGATTCTTTAAGATATGCAAACAATTTATTTCACTCCATGCATCCTGGCCACTATTTACAAGGTGTATATTCGTCCTAAAATGAAGTTCAACTCCCATATTTGGTCAGGCGCAAGCAAAACTGCACTTCACGTGCTTGATAGAATGCAAAAACGAGCAGTACAACCTATTGGGGACCCAGGTGTGACTCCACCAATTCCGTCGTTAGAACATAGGTGCAATGTATCGTGTCTATCTCTTTTCTATAGGTATTGTCACGGTCGTTGCTGAACTGAACTTGCTCAATGTGTTCCGCCTCCTCAGACATTTTCCCGCGATACCCGTCAATCTGTGAATGCGCATCAGTTCACGTTGAAAGTGCACTTCAGGCGCACAAATAAACATAGAGAGTCTTTCTTTAGCCGAACCACACGAATGTGGAATGTTCTACCTGATCATATGTTTCTTCGTCGTTGTAATGTCCAGGCATTTAAGACCAATGTACTTTGATACCTATTTTCCTTATCCACTTCATCTCCTCCCGCTCACACTGTGCTCTGACATGTAAGGGTACTCTAAAGCCCCCTTTTGTGCGCGTGTTAGGTGTGTCGATGACATCATAGTCACAGATGATGTACAAGAGATCATTGACATACCTAAACCTAAAAACGCCATCCGATTTTAGACTCAAATGACCCCAGGGGCGATAAAATTATTAATTGCATATTTCAAGCCAATTAACACAAAAGCAATTGCTGGAAAATATGCCGAAAGCGATTGCCCAATAACGCAAAAGCTATTAAATGCATATTCCGGAACAATTACTGCATGTTCCAGCCCAATCAACAGAAATATAATTAATTGGGTCAATTCGCGATCGCAAAGGTTGAACTGGAGTTCAAGTCAATGAAGGAATATTGACTGGCTCAGCGATATGAAGCGATCGCAAATTGACGTTAAGAATCGGAAATTGGGTCAATTGAAATTAAATTGCATGGTTGTAATCGAAAGGTGTTAACCCCGGAGGGAATCGAAAATTGTTGACCCCGGAGGTAATGAGGAAGTGGTTGGTCGAGTAGTCAGTAGTTTTGTCTTGGGAGTCGAGAATGGTCGGTCAGTGGTTTGTCGTGAAAGTGGATGGTGGTTAAAGAAAAAGTGAATGAGTAATGAGGCAGGGAGTTCCTAAGAAAAAATACAATCAGTTTTTTAAGAGCTAGTGATAATCGGTTGCAAGTGGACTAGTATGAATCAATACAAAGAAAGATCAAATGAATAAAGATATGAAACCCTAGTGAAAATAAATTAAAGAATGTAAAGAGAGTAAATCTTAGTTAAAAGAGTCGAAGCGAAAGAATGAATAAATATAATGGATGACTAAATGAATTAATAAATGGAACCTTAATAAAAATAAATTAAAGAGTGTAAATTGGTTAAATCATAGTTCGAAGGATCGAAGTGTAAGAGTAAAGAAAAATAAAGAAAGATCAGACAAACTAATATATAGAACAGTAGTGAAAACAAATTATTAAGTTAAATAGTGGATTATAGATTAAGAAACTATAACTAAGTCGATATAATAATAAAGATAAATAAATTGGTTGTAAAACTGAGAAACGAACTTGAGTTTTGTTACTTAATAACTGGTGTTGTTTGGAAAGAAGTGATGATTATCGTTCCCTCGGTGTTTAATCGTAGACTAATATTCAATGAGTACTAGCAAAACCATAACTCGCGCGTTTTTGTAAAAAATAAAAAATAGATAAAAATTAAAAAAAAAAAACCTGATGAGTGTTGCTATTCTGTAGTTCGGCACAATTACTGAGTGGTAGGTAGGGTCCCAAACCTCAGCCGCCCGATGAAATATCAGCCCATTAAAGCTACAGCGTTCGTGAAATGGTTGGGAAAAATCCTTGAACATCTTTCGGAACTTGGCTGATTGACCCGGTCGAGAAAAGAAAAACGATCTTAGGACGCTGACTCAGATCTATAGGTTCACCTTTCCTGAGAGAAGTAAAATAAAAAGAAATTTAAAAAAAGCGTATAAACTAAAATATATATACCAGGTGTATGCATAAGTTTTTCCGGTTTAACTAATTAATTTGACACATACGCCATTTTGTTCCTATGAGATTTAACTACAAACACACACATGTAGAATCCGCCAAATCTAGCGTCTTCCTTTTATCGTTTAGTGATCACGTCGAGTTTTGAGCCTTAAAAAAACATTTGTGGCATGCATTGCTTTTCTTATTTAATCAAAAGAAAAAGTCGATTGAAACTCATCGTTTGGTAGAAACATATTGTGAGCACGCTCCATCAATTACAACATGTGAAACATGGTTTCGACAATTTAAAAGTGGTGATTTCAATGTGAAAGACACTGAGCGTTCTGGTAGACCACAAAACTGTGAAGACAAGTAATTGCAGGAGTTATTAGATGATGACCCAACTCAAATTCAACGGTAATTAGCAAAAGTATTACATGTGTCACTTGTGAAATGCTGCTTCAACGCCACGAAAGGAAATCATTATTACATCGAATTTTGGCGGGTGACGAAAAATGGATTTATTTTGAAAACTCGAAGCGGAAAAAATAGTGGCTTTCACCTGGCGAAGCCTTCAACGCCAAGGCCAAATCGCTTCGACAAGAAGACTATGCTTTGTGTCTGGTGGGACCCCAGCGGTATTGTGTATTATGTACTCTTGAAACCCGGGAAAACCGTTAATACACAACGCTATCGCCAACAAATGATTAATTTAAACCGCATATTAATCGAAAGACGACCGGAATAGACATGGCAAGGGATTTTGTTACACAAGAACGCGCCGTCTCACACAACAACACTAGTGAAAGACATCTTGAAATCTCTTGGATGGGACATCCTTCTGCACGCGCCATACTCCCCAGACTTGGCGCCATCTGACTATCACCTCTTCGCATCAATGGAGCACGCGGTCGCAGAGCAGCAATTCAGCCATTTCGTGGGCGTTGAAAAATGGTTTGACGAAGGGTTGCCGCGAAAGACAAGCAGTTTTACTGGCATCATCATCATCATCACCATCGGCACTACAACCGGGATCCGGTCTTGGCCTTATTTATCAAGTCTCTCCACCGATATCCGGTCCAAATCCGAGACTTGTTAAATTGTCTGTGGGGGTTAGAAGTATTATCCCATACATGGGCACACGGTTCACTTCTTCCCCATCATTCTTCACTAAACCTTTCGGCGCGAATTGTCCATCACGAAAGAAAAAAATACACACAGGTAGTAGTCGCCAGAAATAAGAACGCACAGGATATGAATAGCTGTTGTTATACGTCCGAGCGCCGTGCTTCCTCGTTAGAGGGAAGAGCGTGGGCCTTTTATTTTTATTGATATTATATTTTAGAATATGGATTATTCTCATTTAAAATCTTTTTATTTAAGTAGTTTAGTCACGATGAGAAATGTTTATTCACTTGTTATTATAATGAGAACCACTATTATAATTTATTATTAAATATACATCTATTTCTATGTATATATATATATATATATGTACTTTTATTATTTGTTTGAAGATTGCAAAGTCTTTTATTTATTTACTTGTTTCAATGTTTTCTTTTTGTTTATTTGTTTTCTTCTTTTATACTTCGAATTACTGTTTATTCTCGTCTCTATATTCTTATCTTCTTATCTTATCTTATCTTAATCTTATCTTAATCTTCTCTTTTCTCAATCTCTTATCTCAACTACTTCTCAACTTCTCTCTCAACTCAACTGACTGTTTTCTCAAAATTGATTTTACAATAAAATGTTTCCTCTTCTTATATAACTTTAAGTTCTAATCTACTGTAAATTATAATTTGAACAAAATCAATTTTATCAAAGTATTACCTACTCTACTGTGACTTTTAATTTTAAACAAACTTTGAACGAAAATCAAAGAGCCGTGTTTCAAATGAAAAAAGGGGCATGTTATTAAAAAAAGGGGCATTATATGAAAAAAGGGGCATGTTATGAAATGTACTGAAACTGATTTGATATACAATATTGTGGATATTTATTTATGATATGTATTAAATGAGGATATTAGATATGTTAGGAGAATGTTTTAAGGGTGTGTTAGATAAATAATGAGATTAACTATTAAACTTAATAGTTATAAGGACAGTAGTATTCTGGAATACTACACTGTCAATAAATTTTATTTACATTAACACAAAAGGAAAAGCACTAACAGGACTTCACGATATAACGTCCACAACAGGAAAAGGAAGTAAAACGCACACAGTTCTTAATTAATTTTTATTTTGTTTCACTTTCGATCGAACACCGGACTGGAAATGATAAATTAAAAACAAGTTCATATCGTTGGATTTATGAGTTTTATTCTTCTGAAATCCATTGGTTCAAATAAAAACTAATCGACAAAACACCGCTTGACTTAATGTATGGCAAATAAAATCCACTACACCAATTACTCCGGGTATCTGCGCCTCTCCGCCGCGGGCGGGGGGCGGAAGTCAGCAACGACCACGGCGGCCGGCGGATGGAAATCGACTCAACGATATTCAATCGTTGTTCAAGGGAAATTTGGTCATTGAAACAGGCTCTCTTAATTTAGGGGTGCGTTCTCCTATACCAAGAGAGACGTAAAGTCTCTCTTTGGAGTAACCAAAACGATCTCATAGAGGAGATCTTCACAATACACAAGTGTGTGTGTACGTCGGTTCCTTTCATCGATCAAAGCCATGATCCAGAACCTGATACACAAAGGAAGCGAAAATGATCGTCAGATCTTTGTTTATATGGAAAGGTTACTGGGAAACGGATCCAGAACTATGTAGGATAAAAGAGATTTATGACCTGTGTCTATGCCGTGGTGCGGATGCGTAGGTAAATGTATCGCCATTAGGAAGAAGCGCTAATGGTTTTTCCATTTACACAATGGGAAATGTGTTCATGACATCGCTAGTAAGGGTAGGTATTGAGATCCTATTTCCATTTAAATATGCTGTAGGATTTAATTGATGCAAGAGACGCGGAATGCGTATTTGCTTTGGTCCCTAGGGTGTAAGTCGCCAGCCAATGTGTACGTAGGGAACATTGTTGTACACATGGCGCGGCTGGAAAAATAGACGGCGCAGTATTTATGATCCCTGTCATGAAGGTTACAATGTATGTAAATCTAACTATTTTGTTTACCGGAATTCATCTAAGGAAATTTGACTGGCGACGTAGATGCCGAAATTGATTGGAAATTCCTGGTAAGCTAATAAAGAAATCTTAAGGAGCAGTGGTATGCGAAGAGAATGCATGAAGGTAAGTTTTCTTTACAGGGACTTCATGATCATAGATTTGATCCATATAATGCGGGAAGCATTTTTAGGTGCCGAATGCGAATGCATTGGCGAAGACTTATGCGTCTTGGGTGCTGATTATGGGGGTTTTTCAGGACGGCGAACCGTGGGATTGGGCGGAACCGCCACATGTCCATGATAATAAGTTTTTCTGGTATGCTATTTATAAATTACGTGAAAGATGGGCGAAATGTGTAGAAGCCGATGGCCAATATTTTGAATAAAAAAATTAATTTCCCTAGAAAATTACTTATTTGCTTCACCAAAGAAACCGTAAAAAAACGTATGCGTACACCTAGTATAACTTTACAAATTAAACAACTCCATATGACGGAATTCCAAGAACAGTTCCCAGCAAATTACAAGGAAAGAAAACTCCCTTTGATGAAATGACTCAAAATATTTATTTACTAAAATACTATACGTCAATGTGTTTCTGGTTTCCCAATTCCGTAAAAACAAGTGATTTTAGTACGATCTGTGAAAAGAAATTTTTCGGATTGTTACATTCGCAAAAACACAAGAACTTTCAACTCAAATCCGAGGCCAAATCTCCTTAAATTAATGTCTTAGTACTTTAACTTTAAGGAATATATAGCTTTTTCATCATCCATTCAATTCATAGTGCACTTAGTTACGTATGCAGACATATCGCAACCTTATTAGCATAATAACTACCGAGGCAAGTGCTGACTTCCTTACGTATATCACACGTAACACAATTTTTTTATTATACATTTGCATACCAAAGCACACTGGCCGTGAAAGAAATGAGAAAAGCATACGACACAGGTAAATGTATTCATCAAAAATGCATTCGCTGCTTTATAAGTAGGATTCACTTATTGAAATAAAGCTACGCTTTAGCATAACTCCATCCTTTAAACAATTCTCCCAGATTTATTGCAGCCGTTTTATACTCGTTTAGAGATTTTCTGTCCAATAATAAAAGGGTATCAATACGTCCATTCATAGCTGGTAGAGAGTTGGAATGTTCCCTATTTGAAAAGCTTATTGTAAGAAGTGCCAATCAATGCACAAATATCGAAGCAAATAAGCCCCTCAGCCACTTTTCATTCGCAATCATGCATTCCGTTCCTTGTTACCTCTCTGCACAACGCATAAATTCTAAACAGGTGCGCACATAAACTCTAAAACTCTAACAATAGATAGCACATACGAAAGAAGAACGGGATTATGAGGCTGTCGAGGCACGTCTTGAAAGCCACTACCTGTCCTCTGCTTTTTTAGATTTTTTAATTTACAATACAGATTTATTATACAAAAAAAATTACAGATTTTTCTTAAGACTGAATATTAGGCCATATTTACATTTACTTTTCTTATATTAACTTACTAGCTCTTCACAAGCACTCTAAATTGTACAATATGTCTTTTTGTTTTGTTTTGCCTTTCGGTGTGCAAAATTTTCTCAATTAACCTTCAATATTACAAATTATATATCTTTTAAATCGCTTATATATATATATATATATATATATATATATATATATATATGTGAATATATATATATATATATATATATATATATATATATATATATATATATATATATATATACTAGTTGACCCGGCAAACTTCGTTTTGCCATATATATTATTTCTAGGGATTGTTTAGGTAGAAAAAAATGACTATTTTTTTTTTTTTTACATTTCTGTATTTAATGACCATAAATGATTTGTTACAATAAGTAATACAGATAACTTATAATTAGCTTAGCTTTAATCGTTTACACATACTTGCTAGTACATTTTTCAAACATTATTATAAAGTTACATATTTCATGGGTGGACAAGATAGGAGTAGGTGGGGCTTCCTGGAAAAGGTCAGAAAAGCAGGATATAATTATTTACTTAACCTATAACTAATTTGCTTAACTTAACTTAACTTAGCTTAGCCTAGCTTATCTAATTATTAAATCTATTATTATTACAATAAGTTAGAGTAGGGTGGGGTGGGAGGTATAGTGGTCGATGGGTAGGATTTGGGTTAGGGGAACACTTTCCGATTGGTCGTTGAAACGCAAGATATTAGAGAAGGGTTGTATATTACAATATTTAAACTTGTGAGGTGAGAGTTCAGTATTGTGGTATACAATCTCATTGGAGTTGTTGACCAACCTGCCAAAGGTGAAGAGGGTTCTGGTGTGGAGACAGTTCGGGTAGGCAGTTCGGTTGTCTGACGGAGTCGATCTGAGCGCATTTATTATCGGATTGGGATTATTGGAAAGATTTTCGACAAATTTGATGGACAGCTCGAGGAAGCGTCGATCTATACGCTTGTTGTATTCCAGAATACTACCCTTATTCGCTTTAACACTAACTCATGTCCTTTCAAACACAACCCTTAAAACTACATCCTCACATATCTTACATTCTCAGTTAATACAATTCATAAATAAACAGACACAATATTCTATATCCAGTCACTTACAGCACATTTCATAAATAAGCCCCTTTTCATAACAAGCACATTTTTCATTTCAAAACATGGCCACTTTGATTTTCGTTCAAAGTTTATTCAAAATTCTAAATCACAGAGACTTCTAGATTGTTTTGTTCAGTTTATACACCACAGTCAGTTAGAACAAAATGTTCTATATAAACAAGTAAATTTATATGAAAAAAGTAGAAAGAAGAGAGCTCAGCTTGAGATAGCTGAGTTCGATAAAATAAAATTAAAATAAAACAAATTTTTTTATTTTTTTTTATTTTTTTTTTACATTTCTGTATTTATTGACCATAAATGATTTGTTACAATAAGTAATACAGATAACTTATAATTATCTTAGCTTTAATAGTTTACACATACTTGCTAGTACATTTTTCAAACATTATTATAAAGTTATATATTTCATGGGTGGACAAGATAGGAGTAGGTGGGGCTTCCTGGAAAAGGTCAGAAAACCAGGATATAATTATTTACTTAACCTATAACTAATTTGCTTAACTTAACTTAACTTAGCTTAGCCTAGCTTATCTAATTATTAAATCTATTATTATTACAATAAGTTAGAATAGGGTGGGGCGGGAGGTATAGTGGTTGATGGGTGGAATTTGGGTTAGGGTGGGTACTATGAGTCGGGGATATGGGTTGGGGGAACACTTTCCGATTGGTCGTTGAAACGCAAGATATTAGAGAAGGGTTGTATATTACAATATTTAAACTGGTGAGGTGAGAGTTCAGTATTGTGGTATACGATCTCATTGGAGTTGTTGACCAACCTGCCAGAGGTGAAGAGGGTTCTGGTGTGGAGACAGTTCGGGTAGGCAGTTCGGTTGTCTGACGGAGTCGATGTGAGCGCATTTATTATCGGATTGGGATTATTGGGAAGATTTTCGATAAATTTGATGGACAGCTCGAGGAAGCGTCGATCTATACGTTCAATATTAGCGGCATAGTAGAGCGAACTACTGTTGTAATATTTGTGGGAGTTAGGATGTCGGTTGAGGCCAGTGATAAGTCTGAAGCATTTCCTTTCGAAAATGCGTAGCTTCTCCATTTGGGCGGGTATAATATGGTACCATATCGGGCATGCATATGTGAGAGTGGGTCTGATTATTTGTTTGTAGATAAGGGATTTGACTTTGGGAGAGAGACCATTCGGTTTGTACATGACTTTTCTGCAGAGATTCAGTTGGTAAAGGTTATACCTAGATACTTTAAGGTTTTGGAGGGTTTAATTATATTGTTATTTATTTTAATTCTGATTTTATTATGGCAGCGAATAGTGTTGTTTGTACAACTCGCGTTTCTGCCTTTAAAAACTATGAGCTGAGTTTCGGTTGGATTTAGTTGAATTCTCCACTTGGTAAAGTAGGCTGACAGGATTGGAAGATATCTGTTAATACAGTTTCTTGCCTCCTTGACAAGCTTGTTGCTTGAATAAATTAAGGTGTCGTCGGCATAGTTGAGGATTGTTGTATTGGGTAACAGTGGCTGCGGTGCGTCTGATGTATAAAGAAGGTATAGTAGTGGGCCGAGGATGGATCCTTGAGGAACTCCTGCGGTTATGCTATAAGGTGTCGAGAGAGTTGAGTTTATTTTCACCATGAACTTTCTATCAGAGAGGTAAGAAGCGAGAAGTTTTGTGGAGTGGATGTTTAATCCATACATTGAATGAAGTTTGTATAACAGTCCTGCGATCCAGACGCAGTCGAATGATTTAGCTATGTCTAGTGAGACACATACCGTTGGGGATTGGTTTTGGAGGTGGGTCGTCACATCATGTGTCAGTTTTAAGAGAGCATGACAAGTGGAGCGTTCTGGGCGGAAGCCAAATTGAGAGTTCGGAATGAGGGAGTTATCCTTGGCAAATGAGAGAAGATTTTTGTAGATTTTACATTCAAGAATCTTGCTAAGCGAGTTTAGCTGCGATATCGGACGGAAGTTATCCGGGTACTTGGAAGGCCCAGACTTGCTAATAGGGACGATCACCGCTGTTTTCCAACTTTTAGGGAAATGTGAAGCGTTTATTATGTGGTTGAGAAGAACGAGAGTCGGGAGCAAGTTGCCTGGGTGGAGTCTTTTGAATAGGAGGTTAGGGATTCCATCTAGGCCAGTCGATTTTTTATTGTTACGTAATGTAATGACTTCGGATAGTTCTTCAAGGCTTAGGAATGTGTCGATTCCTACGGGGTGTGATGCTTTATTGGTTTCGGTGAATTCAGTAATAAATGGTGTGAGGGATGGCTCCAGTGAGCGTGGAATGTAATCGTTCACGGTATCGTGGAAATTTGTTACTGGGAGGGTATTGTTTTGCTTATGGATTTTGCAGAAATGTTCAGCGAGACAGTTTGCTATATCAGTGTCCGACTGGACGATGTTATTATTAGTTGGGTGAATAAGATAATCTGTTCGAGGCTTGAGTTTGCGACCCGTTAGTCTGTTTATGTTTTTAAATAGATCGCGATTTGGTTTGATACTGTTTAGGGTGGATGTGTAGGTCTGATTAGTGAAAAATTTTAGTTGTCCATTTATCAGGGAGGTCAATAGCTGGATCTGTTGTTTAATAAAAGGTGAGTAGCTAGTGTGCAATTTTCGTCGGAGTTGTTTTTTTATACGTAATAATTTTGTGAGTAGGTTGGGTAGGGGTTTTCCTAAGTGATTATGAGGAACGAGAGTGGGAGTATGGCTGAAGAGAGCATTTCCCAGTGCCCAGTGGCGTCCTATTCACTTTCCCCAGACACTCCATTCCCTGGCGATCAATGATTTCTTCTTGCAGGTGAATATCTACAAAACATTTTCCTCTCCTTTCCGTTTTTATCTCACCGTAGTTCAATGCACTCTGAGATCACTACAGTACTAGGTCAGTAGGACATCCTCAGAGCCTGCATTGATACAAGCACACATGCTAAGTCAACCCCGAAGTTATTGCGATCCCTCTTTTGTTGTTTTCATCCTTCGCTTGCCCAGCGACTGTCGAATGATGTGTAAGTATTATTCACCTCGCTGAGACATGCAACTGAATAGATTCATGACCGAGCGCGATGGTGATTGGCTAATAGCCGTGCAAATAAGAAATCCCATTCTTCATCCCTAATCCCGGCAGCCATTACTCAACCACTACCGCGACAGGTCACGCCGCTCGAAGTAAAATTTAATTTTGCCGCCTTTAAAGCCAGTCGAGATTTAACCGTCACCGGGATCGGTCAAAAAAGGTCGAAATTCAATCACCACACTAAGTCGAGTGTTATCTGGTGGCGGAAGCCATTTACAAAACTAAATTTGTCGTCAATATGTGCTAGAAACCGAAATTTGTTATTGTATCAGAATTTACACATTAAATCTCGTTATTGTACCTAAACTAAAAGTAGTAATTGAAGTGTATATATGTAAATAAACGAAAACTATTTTGAAATACAAAAAAGAAAAAAACAATAGAAGAAAATACATTTACAGCAAAACAAATTTTAGTATCTTTATTTTTGTTTTTCCTTGGTGAACTGTTTGTGGCGGAACCCATTTTATTTACTCAGTGATGTGTTGGGAATAGAGTGAACCAAGTGCCCGTGTCTGGTGCGATACTCCTACCCCCACAAACCTATTTGTGTGTAGGTATTGAGGGCTAAAGGGTTTTCATACACAGTCCTTTCCATCTAAGCTTTGGTGTAATATGTTTACGCCCACGGTCCTTGCATCTCTGTCCCTTTTAGGCTGTCAATTTTCTTTTTAAACTGTAATTGTTCATATTACTACAAGAATAAAAATGAAGAAGGGCTCAATATACGAGGGTGAATCAAATACAAACGGTAGTTTTACTTTTTTGCTTAGCAACAAGTTGCGAGCTAGATATTTAAAAAAATCGCTCTTTAATCCTAAGATATTCACGTGAATCCTTCTTATAATATTGTCCATTTTATTTCGCCCGTATTGTGTTTGATTAATTGCATTCTTAAGTAATGGGTTTCGTACAATTAGCTCTCAGTGGGACTACTACAGGGGCTATCTGACCCTGGAATCTGTCAATAAACTAGTGCGCCCCACTTTGGACTTTTTTATTTTGAAACTAGCTGACCCGGCAAACTTCGTTTTGCCATATACATTATTTCTAGGGATTGTTTAGGTAGAAAAAAATGACTAACTTATTGAAAGCGTATGAGGATTCGGTATATGAGTGGAAAAGGCATGGAGCACTGTCGATGATAACGGAATGTAAAAAAAACAAACCACTAAACATATATTTTTTAAATTTATTAAATGTATGTACATATCACTAATTATGACAATATTACTAAAAAACAATATCAGTCTCTTAATGCAACAGAGTGTACAATATTTTTTGTTTTCCCATCTTTAGCTAACACAAACAAACTGGATGGTTTGCCCACTCGAGAGCACGCCACGTATAATTGTCCGTGTGAAAAACATGATGTGCTCAAATCTAAACCACAGACAGACATCGTTTAGCCTTGAGACTTATTGATAGTCATTGCAAATGCCAATCTAATTAGAAATTGAAGGCGTTTAAATTGAATTGGTACATCTGTGGGTATAATAGGGATTCGCGGTAGTAATATATTTTCACCTCGGAATTTACCATTTAAAATGATGGCTTCAATAACATTTTTCATTAATTTTTTAATAACTAATCGCGTGCCGTTGCACAACTGTGGTGGGTTCAAATTACGAAGCAAAATAATCGGAGATCCAACCTTCAGTTGTAAATTATATGGTGGCATGCCTGGTAAATCCAATGAGTTTAAAAACTTTGTTGGATAATTCACAGCTTCGGTGGTATCGCAAACTGTATCAATAGATTTGTATGACATCAAGTCTCCTGGCAATAAATCTTGTATCTTAAGATTCAATTCGTTGACGTCCACATTTTTTGCGGCTAAAATTGCTCTTTCTGCCAGCCACTCATGATTTGTGTATTGTCTGTGAACATCGGGAAATATTTGGACAATGAGAGCATCTTGCGAATCAATGATTGTGCAGAAATCGGTCGGTAATTTTATGCATCCAGTTTCATCTGTAGTAACTTTTCCATCGCCGATATCTAATAGTTGTTTTGAGAATGTTTCAGCAGATGGATCTTGAAGCATTTGAACGCGCATATTTACTTTCGGTTGTACTTTTTCAACATTACGCCACAGTGGCGATTATTTTAAGCATGCGTTGATCTCATCAATTATGTTGAACTTGGAATGACAGGAAGTGTTTGTCTGAAATCGCCTGAAAAGAGTAACAAAGTTCCGCCAAATAGTTTGTCGTTATTTTTTATATCTTTCAATGTCCTGTTCAACGCCTCAAGCGAATGTTTGTGCGCCACAGTACATTCATCCCAGATGAAAATTTTACACTGTTTCAGTACTGCGGCCATGGAAGATTGTTTTTTTATGTTGCACACTGCGTCTGGGTTATTTTGAATATTTAGTGGCAGCTTAAATACTGAATGAGCTGTTCCACCTCCATCCAATAAAGTTGCCGCAATGCCAGAAGATGCAACAGCCAATGCGATGCCATTATTTGATCGTGTTTCGGCGAGAATTAACGAAATAAGGAATGCTTTGCCAGTTCCACCTGGTGCATCCAAGAAAAAGAAACCACCTTGTCCTGCCGCAACTGCGAGCATGATACGGTCGTAAATGGCTCTTTGTTCGTCATTCATTAGTGGGACATTGCGAGCAACAATCGCTGCCATTTCCGTAGTATTGTAGTTCACGATTCAAGTCAGTGTTAATTAAATCAGATGCATTTCGATTTGGCGAATGCATACCGAAATGACTGAGAGGTAAGTTGGCAATAATAATGCAAAGATCCTCAATAGCAATCAATGCTTCATTGTACATAGTGTCGCTGAATGCTATCGTTAGATCATTGCATCGTGTACAATGTTGATGCAATATATCATCAGTCATTGAATCTTTGTGATTATCCCATAATGTCTCTGCTCTGGCCGGAAAACATGTAGTCAACACTATAGCGAACAGTAGACGAATTTGTCTTGCTGTACAGTTCAATCCTGCTTCAGCAAGCATACATTCACACTGGTTGTCATCTTCCAGTAAACCGAGTGCAAGGCATGCATCTTTATATGTTGGATACTGTTGCTCATTCACTTTACGTATATCTTGAAATGACAATGGGCCGGTGACATTAACCAACAACAGCCGGAGATAAAAGCACTCAGTCTGCCTTGGATTAACTGTAAATACTCGTCCCAAGGTGTTTGATTTGAATAAACCGGGACATGCATCAATTGGTGTGCCTTGCTTACGGGGCATCCATTTTTTTGTTGGTGCACATGTGAAATAACGTGGTACTTCTGAATAGAGTAATGTTCGTGCAAAAGCACCAAAAGCATCCGAACGATTACATAATTCAAAAAATTTGGTGGATTTATCGCACGATCAATTGCTGTCTCGCTCGTGAAATATACGCGCTGGCCGTTTTCAAGATGGACGGCTAAATGAATGACAGCTCGATCTCGTTCATGAATTGGGAAACCAAAGATACTAGGGTTGCCTCTTATGTTTCGGGATTTGGCAACCCTAGCGTTGCAATCCGGCAATTGACAGCTCTGTCATAAAGTTGGACATTTTTGAGGTTATACGCACTCAGAACGTTTTGACATACGAGCGCTATTTGTGTTGTTTACAGTAACTTAAAAGATTCATCTCGGCCCAAAAATGGAATTAAATCGTCAACATTTTCGTGCGATTATTTTTTACAACTTTCGGCGTGGATTAACTCAGCAACAGTGCATGGATGAACTTAATTCAATTTTTGGCGATGAAGCTCCATCAAGGACCAGTGTTTATCGATGGTATGGTGAATTCAATCGTGGTTGTAGTTCACTCCAAGAAGAATTTCGTGAAGGTCGTCCAAAATCAGTTGTTGTTCCGAAAACCATTGATGCTGTGCGCGAACTGATATTGGAAGATCGTCATGTGACCTATCGTGAGACTGAGACAACCTTAGGCGTTAGTGGGACCAGCATACATTCAATATTGCATAAAATTCAATATTGCATAAAAAAAAAATTTGTTCGCGTCGGATCCCACACAATTTGTCAATCGCCCAAAAAAAGGCTCGTGTCAATTGGTCGAAAGAAATGCTCAAAAAATACGGTCGCGGTGCTTCGAAACACGTCTATGACATCGTGACAGGTGATGAATCGTGGATTTACGCGTATGAGCCCGAAAGTAAACAGCAGTCGACTGTCTGGGTGTTTCAAGATGAGCCAAATCCAACAAAAGTTGTTCGCGCACGAAGCACTTCCAAGCAAATGGTCGCCTGTTTTTTCGGAAAAACTGGACATGCCGCAACCGTACCACCAGAGCAACGCAGAACAGTCAATTCTGAGTGGTACACAACCATTTGTTTGCCAGTTGTCTTCCAAGAAATCAGGAAAACCAACCGCCGAAGACGGATCACTCTTCACCACGACAATGCGAGCTCTCACACATCGGCTGCGACAACTGCATTTTTGAGCACCCAAAACATCGATTTGATGGGTCATCCGCCGTGTAGTCCTGACTTGGCACCGAATGACTTCTTTTGATTCCCGTACGTAAAAAACAAACTGAGACATCAACGTTTTTCGACACCTGAAGAAGCGGATGCTGCATTCAGAATGCATGTGTTGGAGATACCTCAATCAGAGTGGCAAAAGTGCTTCGACAATTGGTTCAACCGCATGCAAAAGTGTATAGATCTTCATGGGGAATATTTTGAAAAACAATAAAGTGATTTTCGATGATCAATATTTGTTTTTGTTCTCTAATCCCGAATATAAAAGGCAACTCTCGTACGCGAAACAGCTTCATTGGAACTGGCGTACCGGCCAATTTGGTAAAGCGTTATTTGATCGTTGTTATGCACCGGAGGAACATTCACATTGGTATTTTGAACGCGAAATACAGCCATATCACTGCCTTTATTTACATACTTGCAAATGTATTTGATGCTCTTCACTGAACTGCAGAACTCGACATTAATATGAGCATTGAATGTTTTGCTCAGCAAAGGCGAATATGGGACCACCCAACGGTTATCAATGTCAATGTCTATGTTATTGATCTTTTTAACAAAAGATTGTCCTCCATTATCGGGATTTCGTCGACGATATATTTGATATCCATCAACATTTGTGATCGTATCGTCAGTGAATTTTTTTGGAAAACTTTTAGTACATTTCCCGTCCGCCATGCAAGGCGATGAACGATTCATATTGCCACATGGACCATGAATCATATTTGCAGTAACAATATCAAACAGCATTTGATCAGTAGACGGATCTGGAATTTCCGCAGAAATTATACTGTCGATTTCTTCAGGACGTATTTTATCGATTAACCATACCAAAATGTGTGCATGAGGTAATATATATATATATATATATATATATATATATATATATATATATATATTTTTTTTTTTTTTTTTTTTTTTTTTTTTTTTCGAAGACAAGTATTTGGAGCCAAACGAAACATCATTAGCTATTAAAACAAAACTGAATGGACGGAAATAATACTAAAACTAAAACTACAACTAAGGAAGGGAAATGAGGCCGTTGCGCCCCACAGAGATACTAAATTTGGTGACGTAAAATCGTCTCTTCGTCACACACCCACCACCAGTTGGGATGCGACCGATCTCTTTTAGATTTATCTCTTTCCCTCTTTTTTTTTTTTTTTTATTAGACTTCTCTCGGGAAAGGCAAACCTATAGCGTCGAGTGGGCGCCCCGAGATGCCATCAAATAACTGTTGCAGTTCTTTTTGAACAGTTGCAGGTTGTAACGCTCTGGGAACACTCGCGTGGGAAGGGAGTTCCACAGCTTCCCCGCTCTGTAACGGAACGAGTTCTGATACAGGGATGTTCGCGCCGTCGAAACAATACTGAAACAAAGGCGAACTGGTACATTAAAGATATCGCTATCATGGAGAATTCGTTTATCGCTGGCACCCCGGAAAGCCTGGTAAATAATAGGGACTCAATGTTGTGTCAGCTAGATTTCCAAAGTTTGCATAGTCGATTGCAGGAGTGCTAACGACGAGACGGGGCACATCTCGATCATGTCATTTAAAAAAAATAAATTTCAATAAACTTTTATTACGTTAAATAATTGATCAACAAAATAACACTTGTAATTTTATGTCTATTCATGTTTTAAATGTGCAAAAATGATTTTTAATATATCTAAAGCCCATCAACTTTATCTTCGTGACTTAGTGACGTTGATTACTGTCAATTATACGGATTTGGCCCTAGTATAAGGGGACCTCTGGCGGTTCTTTAATACATTAACAAAGAACCACCCATCCTCTTAAAATAACCACCTTCCAAACCCATAGTACTTACCTGCAATTAGGGGCAGCGTAAGCTCCCCTGCAGCATCACACCTGAAAGTTAAACCTTATCAAGACATGCATCACATTGAATTATTATATGAACCGTACCATATCTCCATCGGCTCGGCTTGTCAGCATTTATAATAGATAAATACTTGCTGACCAGCGTAATTGTTGACACAGTTGTAGCCGATGGGTTTTGCTACGGTTCATAACCATTTATTGTCCCAGTCCCGAGGTTCGCAACACTTGCAACCATTTTCCTTTATCGGCTATCAACCGACCATGAATTTGGGGATAGATATGAACATTGTTTAGGTAACCTTACCCATGCCATGCCTATGACGACCTGCCTGAAAACCTAAAGTAAACATACAGTATCTCACTGTGTGCGTTTTACTTACCCGCATATTAATCAAACATACAGCCATCCAGCCTGACCCTTTGCCGCCGTCGAAGAGGTTTCTGCTGACTTATTTCAACAAAATAATTTGCCTCCTTGTGCACCGGAACCATACGGCTAGATTGGATATTCCTTACATCGGCGTTTCCAAGGAATCTTAAGCAAATACCATGACGACCTCTTGTATCATAGGCACATCATTTTACATCATGTGTGCCACCATTTGATCTGTGAAATAGAGTTTTTGTTTACTTTGAAACAAAAATCTATTTCGATCTCTGGCATACATGATCAACGATGTATGGGTACATCGCCCCCGACGATCGTACTTCTGTTTAATCAGGTGTCCACCGATCATCGTCCTCATCGCAGGGCATTGTACTTGTCCTATACGGACACCTATACAATCCTCCCCTATGGATGCAATTCGCGGCCATCGAATCTGATGGATTTGAATCGCAAAGAAGAGTCAGATTTAATATCCCAACGTGCGCGCACGCACTTTCGAGTCGCGACGAGTGCTTTCGTTTTTTTTTCTGTTACATCTGGTTAATGTCTGCCAGAGGATCTTTACTTAGTTAATAAAGTGCGTTGGTAAATGTGTCGCAACTAATTGTATGGTTTGAGTTTAAGGATCACGTCCTATCAATCTTACTGTGTCGTAATTGATGTCAAAAGACTAATACCCAATAAAGTAACATTAATATAAATTCAGTGCATTTTCTTTTACTTTGGACACGTCGGTAATCTCTTGTGAACAATCCGTGGTGTTTTCGCTCAACCTGCATCCGCGCTGACGCCTCTAGTGAAAATACCCACAGACCATTCCTGGGTTCCGTTTTCTAGCCGTGGACGGGCGGGAAATGTAAAGGAAACGAGTTACGTAGGGGTTGGAGAATTCCTAAGATTAGCGTTTCACAAATTCGAGGGCAGAGTTGGCTTTCAAGATCGACTCGTCGATATGTGAGAGGCAGTTAAGGATCCCGAAGTCTCGAATAGATTGGACAACGGTCATGGGTTGCATATGAAGGAAATAGCAGGGCTGGGATGAGTGAATACGCTTACGAGAACGGGTTGTGGCTTGGTTCTCTGCGATATTAATTACAAAGCAGTTTTTACCACACCAAGTCGAGTAGTTGTCAAGGTCTGATTGCTGCAGCGCATAATCAAATGGTGACTCGATGATCTTATATATCTATATAAGCAAGAATTCTTAAAGACCTTATCAATGTTATTAGTAGCAAGTATAAATAGGAGTGTTATATTATTAATATCAGTTAATTATCACCCCCCTAAAATACATAAAATCCTGGCCAATGCATATCCTTTCCCAATAGCAAAACATCACATTTACAGTAGAATAGAATATTCCCACCAAGCAATAGACAAATTTTTAAAATCAAATAACATTCCAAAAAATACCTAATCCATATCCCAGTAGATAATATTTGGTTCGACATAAGGGTCCCAAATATTATACACAGAATGCAACAACAGTTTCCCCAATAAGTTCCATTACAATGTCACATAACAGTGTATTGGAGAAAGGAAATAAAACAAAAAGGGAAATGAATTGATGGATACGAGGATTCAAGCCTCTTGGAATGGTATCGTGAACGCGTGCGGTTGTGTTTGAATATTCAAATTAAAAATAAAGTTAAAGAGAATAAAAATTAGTCGTAAATAAGTTCGGAATAAAAAAGATAAAGGAATTATCTAAAATAGTTCTGGATTAAAATAGTTTGTTAAATAAAACCAAATAATTGTGTAAAAAAAAGAAAGATAAAGGACTTATCTAAAATAGTTCGTATAAATGGATTAAAATAGTTATGGATTAAAATAGTTTGTTAAATAAAACAAAAGAATAGTGTAAAAAAGAATGATAAAGGAATTATCTAAAATAGTTTGTATAAGTGGATTAAAGTAGTTTTTATCAACAATTAAATAAAACAAAAGAATAGTGTAAAAAAGGGGGGATGGGTGCGAGCAACAGGGCAAAGTCTCTGATTGCCTTCAACCCGGCGAGGGCCAGGACGATCCTTGTCCCTGTTCAATCCAAGTTGACATGCAGTCTCCACGTGACACCCCTGGATAGCTACTTTGAAACCCGCCAAGTAGTGAACCAATGCATGCAGCGACATCCTGAGAAAGGTTGGCGCAAGGCTAATAACCAGGCCCGTAAAAATGAATTATTATGGCAAATTTAACAAGCCTCGGATATGGACCGGATACACGACGACGACCACGGAAACGAAAATGGCTAAACGATTTAAGGATTTTTTCATGGAACATACGCTCACTATACAGAACTCGAGCTGCACGGCAGCTGGCCGATGCCTTGTCCGAATATAAGGCTGACATAACAGCATTACAAGAAATAAGATGGACGGGGAGTGGTGTTTTTCAAAGAAAAGAGTATGACATTTATTACAGCTGTCACGCAAAACTCCATGTGCTTAGGGTAGGCTTTCTAGTCAGCCAAAAACTGAAGCCTGCCATCATCGGCTTTAATGCAATAAATGAAGGGCTATGTACTCTTCGCGTGCGAGGCAAGTTTAAGAACATAAGCCTCATAAACGTTCACGCACCTACAGAGGAGTCCCCTGAAGACGAAAAAGAAGACTACTATGAGAACGTCGAATGGGCCCTCAATGCCTGCCCAAGATACGACGTGAAATTCGTTCTTGGGGATTTGAATGCAAAAATAGGTCGGGAGCCGGTTTTCAGGCACTACACAGGTTCCCATAGTTTGCATGAGAACACTAATGACAATGGACTACGAGTCATCGAATTGGCAGCATCGAAAAACTTGGTCGTTGCGAGTACCAGGTTTCCGCGTAAAGATATCCACAAAGCCACCTGTGTATCACCTGATGGAGCCACTCGCAACCAAATTTACCACGTGCTGATAGATCGCCGCCACTCTTCGAGCCTGATGACGGTACCAACGTACCGAGGTGCCAACGTCGACTCGGATCACTATATTGTTGTTACAGTTTTCCGAGCGCGGATTGCCTTACGGAGACGTAATCTTAGGCAGTAGTCGTAGAGATCGGAACGACTGGTTTGATGATGAGTGCAAACTAGCGACTGAACGTAAGAATGCTGCATACCGGGCAATGCAACAGTCTCATAGGACGCGGGTACGCGAGGAGAAATACAAAGAGCTCAGAAGATTTGAAAAAAAACTTCACAGACAAAATAAAAGTGCCTGGCAAAAAAACCTTGTCTGTGAAATAGAGAAAAGTAGAGAGCGAGGTGCGCACCAGGCGCGAAAGTTCTACCAAATAATCCACAGCATGACGTGGTACACACCACGCTGCACTTACTGCGAGGATAAAGAGGGTAATCTGATCACCGATCCTGAAGGCATTCTGGAGCGATGGGAAGTGCACTTGAATGAATTGCTAAATGGTCAGCTCACAGAAGAATTGGAGGCTCTACCAATGCAACACCAAGACCAAATGCTGCCGCCACCAAGCATTAAGGAAACGTTAAAAGCCATTACACAGCTCAAATCAAATAAAGCTCAAAAAATAAAGGTATGTGGGGAGAAACACAACTACCTCAGAATATCTAAAAAAGACTCCACATACAAAAGAAAAGTGCCTGCGAAAAAGATCTAGTCTGTGAAAAAGAGGAGAGTAGACAGCGAGGTCCGCACCAGGCGCAGAAGTTCTACCTACTGCAAGGATAAAGAAGGTAATCTGATCACCGATCCTGAAGGCATTCTGGAGCGATGGGAAGCGCACCTCAATTAAATGCTAAAGGGTTAGTTCACAGAAGAATTGGAGGCTCCACCGATGCAAGAGCAAGACCAAATGCTGCCGCCACCAAGCATTGAGGAAACATTAAAAGCCATTAGACAGCTAAAATCAAATAAAATCCCTGGAGCTGATGGCATACCAGCTGATCTGATCAAACAAGGAGGGACAGCTTTACATCACGCGATTCATGAGATCGTGGTGCACGTATGGGAGCAAGAGGATATTCTGGAAGATTGGCGTCGTAGTATAATTTTCCCCATACATAAGAAAGGAGATATCACACTGTGCAGCAACTATAGGGGTATAACATTGCTGAGTACCGCCTATAAGATACTCACCACGATCCTACAAGACCGGATAGCCCCATACGCTAAAGCCATCATTGGTCAATATCAGTGTGGCTTCATCCCAGGCAAATAAGCAATTGAGCAGATAGTCACCCTTAGGCAGGCAATGGAAAAACGTCAGGAATTTAAGATTCCATTATACCATCTGGTTATAGACTTTAAGTCCGCCTACGACAGCATAGCCAGGGTAGAACTATATAATGCCATGAGAGATTTCGGCATTCCAAACAAATTGATACGACTTTGTAAGTTGACCATGACTAACGTAACTAGTCAAGTAAAAGTAGCGGGATTGCTGTCCAAACCAATAAACATTCTTAATGGACTCCGACAAGGGGACGGTCTGGCCTGCCTCCTCTTCAACCTGGCGTTGGAGAAAGCAATCCCTGACTGTCGCGTTACAACAAGAGGGACTATTGTCACATCGACGTCATCGGTACAACCGAATCGGCTGTACAGGAATCCTTCACCCAGATCGAGCAGGCGGCACAAAAACTGGGACTGCACATTAATAAAGGAGAACGTAGTACATGGTGGCAACTTCTGCGAAGAGAAGACCTAACGTTGGTCAAACTATCAGGGTAGTGGAGCGCGAATTTGAAGTAGTGCAATCCTTTAACTACTTTGGGTCAATAGTATCAGCCGATAACAATATGGAAGAAAAAATACGCGAACGGCTGATTAAATCCAACAAAGCCTACTATGGTCTATCAAGGCTCTTTAAATCCCGAAATTTATCCAGAACATCCAAGCTACTACTGTACAAGACCATGGTCTTACCAGTACTCATGTATGGATCCGAGACCTGGGTGCTCAATAAAAGGCACTCTGAACTTTTAGCCGCGTTCGAGAGGAAGGTCTTAAGGAGAATTGTTGGCCCCGTATGTGAGGGAGGATGATTCCGGAGACGTTACAACCATGAGTTGTACGCAATCTACCTTGAAGCTAATATTGTAAGAAAAATCAAGCTCGGTAGACTCCGATGGGCGGGACACCCAGCTCGAATGAGCGAAGAGGAGCCTGCCCGGAAAGTCCTTTGTGGCAGGATGTATGGAAGGAGACAGCGCGGCAGACCTTGTCTGCGATGCAGTGATGGCGTAGACCAGGACGCTCAGAGCCTGGGAGTGCCAAACTAGATGACATCGGCTCGAAATCGGGACCGGTGGAGAGGCGGTAACCATCACAAAACAAGACAAGAAGAGGTTCAACGAAAATCAAGAGTTACACGAGCCATAGTCACCAGGGGTAAATTTGCTAAATTAAAATCATTCATTTTAATTGTTTCTCCCCTGTGAGTATAACAGGAGAGAGCGCACGTGCCTTCCTTGTGGGATTCCAGAGGCATCAAGGAGGGGTTTAGATATAACAAATCTGAACCGCGTGGAATAAAGTCTATCCTTTAAATAGGAAGAAATCCATTTCAAGTGGCTGGGTGATTTGAAGAAGTTAAGATTGTGGGATATTTTGTCAAATGATTTACTGAGGTCGGTTGAGACAATGTCGACCGTGCTCTAGTGCTGAAAGTGTAAAAGAAGTGAACTCAACAGGATGGGGTGTAATTGGTCGTCCATTGAGAAAATCATGTTGCCTTGGTAAAATATAAGATTTGCATCGAAAACTAAGATTCGTATAGAATGCTTTCGAGAATCTTGGGTAAATGTAGAATGCTTTCGAGAGTCTTGCGTAATTTGGCAATGGGGCTGTAGTTCGCAACATCGATTTTAAGTCCCCTCTGGGATGAAGGAGGTATTCTAAATATAGGGGAATACACTTTGAGAGTAAGATTGAAGAAGAATCAAAAGACTTGCGAGAAGGGGCTCAAGGGAATGGTTAGGTAAGAAGTAGAATCATGAATGGTCGGGAGCAAAAAAGTCATTACTGAATAACTGTTTGAACTGAGTGGCAAAGAGAATGACAATAGTAACATAATCAGATGACGTATAAGAGTTTAAGGGTACCGATGTTCGGTTACTATCGGTTTTCATTTTATGATTGACGAACTGAAAGAAGGTTTTGGGGTTTCTCCAGACTGCTCTGAGTTTTGGTAAGATAGTTACGGTAAAGTGTGTTATATAATTCAGTGAATTGGAGGTAACAGCGAAGAAAGTTAGAGTAGTCAGGTATAGTTCTATTCCGAGAGAAGATGACACACAACTTGTTCCTTTTGGTGTGCAGGGATCGAAGCTTGTGATTGTACCATGGGGGGCAAAAGGGCGTTGTCTAGAATATGGAACAGGGAAATAGAGTAGGGGATTTCGGTATACAAGTGAATGATGGTGCAGTGCTCTGAAAAGCCTGTTGTATTCCAGAATACTACCCTTATTAAATTTAACACTGAATCTCCTAACACATCCTTAAAAACTTCACTTAACATATATTACATTCTCACTTAATACATACCATTCATAAACATTCACAATATTACCAGTTACAGCACACTTAATAACCTGCACCTTTTTATTTATTGAAAACATAGCAACTTGGATTTTCGTCCAAATGAATTGTTGTTAAAAGTCAGAGAGAAAAAAAATAGAATAGAGGAAGTTCAGAGGAGATTTGGAAGTGAGGACTGTCAAAGAAAAATTTATTGATAGCTGTGAACACAATTTCCGTTGATTTATTATTAATTCAAATATACATTAACAAGTCGATGATTTCAAATCGATCGTTCTGTCTATAACGAATTTTTGGATATCGGTGATAGAGGAATGTCTAATACCGAAAAGAAAGGTTTTACAAAATTAAGCAATTAAAAATAAAAGGTCCCCGCTCTTCCCTCAACCGAGGAAGCACGGCGCCGGACCACAACACTGGTGGCAGCGGTGGGATCCAACCAAAGGATCCCAAATAAAAAGAAGAAAATAAGAAGAAAAAAAAAAAAACAAGAAAAAAAAATTTTTTTAAACAAAACAAAATTTAAAACAACAAAAAAAAAATGTTTATAAGAAGAAGAAAAAAGTAAACATAAAACAACGAAAAAACAAAGTAAACAAAAAATTTAAAACAAAAAAAAAATTAAAGTGAACACAAGAGAAATAACCAAATAAGAAGAAGAAAAAAAAATGTTTCAAGAAAAAAAAAAAAACCAGACAAAACTACGAAAAAAAAACATAAAACAACGAAGAAAAAAAACATAATAGAGAAAAATTCAGTTCCGAACGAGTTGAGTTCGAAAAAAAAGTGAAAATAAAATGAAACCAGATGAAAATAATGAAAAGAGTTAAATTTTAAACATTTTAATTAAAACTTTCATATGTAGACAAATTTAAATAAAACCAGAAAAAAAAGTTAATATGCAGTGAAAATTGGATCTAGTTATCACTAATTCAGTGCGTTGTAACCGGTTTTGTCGGAGTGGTATACAAGAAAGGAGAAAAAATTGGTTAATTAAATTTCGCCAATCTATAAAAGGACTAGTGAATATAGAAAAAAGTGTATTAATAAATCTTCGCTGGGAGAAGAATAAAAAGAAATAAAAGGTCCCCGCTCTTCCCTCAACCGAGGAAGCACGGCGCCGGACCTCAACAAGCCCTACGATCTCTTTCCCCTACACAAACATCCAAATCCCTAGACCTAAATTTAGATTAATACAAAACACGCATGTTGACGTCCGGCGCCGTGCTTCCTCGGAATGAGGGAAGAGCGGTGACCGTTTCTTTTCCTGAGGATGGTAAGACGTCTTCTGTACGTCTTCTTTCTGGTTTAAATAATTGGTTTTACTTTCCTTTTATATTTCTTTATTTTTATTCTATGCTGTTTATTCTATTCTTAATAACTTTCTTTCTTTCTTCGAACTCTCAATTTTACTTCTGTAACTCAACTTACTACCTCTACTATCTAACTGATGACTCAAACTGTTCTCTCTAACTTCCAATCTCAAGCTGATTTTACAAATGAATTTTTTCTCTACTTATAGAACATTATGTTCTAATTTACTGGAAATTATAACATGAACAAAACAAATTTTAACAAAGTATTCCTTTAGTTTCTGTGACTTTTAAATTGAATAAAATTTGAACGAAAATCAAAGTGCTCTGTTTTGAAATAAAAAGGGGCAAGTTTTAAAAAGGGGCATGTTATTAAATGTGCTGTAACTGGCAATATTGTGAATGTTTATGAATGGTATGTATTAAGTGAGAATGTAATATATGTTAAGGGAAGTTTTTAAGAATGTGTAAGGAGATTCAGTCTTAAATTTAATAGAGGGCAGTATTCTGGAATACAACACGCATCTACATTTGAAATTCGCAATAAACGAATCAAATATTCGTTTATCGCCCTTGTACTCAAGTCCCCGTAACCCTTAACTCAAATCCACGAATACATTCTCCCGACAAAATAAAATGCCTGATAAACTAATCATATACACCCAATTCCTCATAATCCAAACAAAACCAAACCCATGGCAAATCGAACCAGATGTTCAATTTGCCATACGAAAACAAAATCTTAATTCCAGTGCATATCCTCATTTGAACTACAATAACATGAGAATTCACAAACTGAATTCTTATCTCAAAACAAACATTGGGCGCCACACCCAATGTATTTAAATCGAGGTTTTGCGTTCGAATCGATCATTTCAAGATACAAATCTCGATTTGTTTCCGTTTAAAAGAAGTTGCATCGTGATCTCCGCGGCCAGTATCTTCAGATTCTCTTTCCCTGGAGAAAGTACTGTGGCGGTGCCGCCAAACCCCACGGTACACTTACCTAAAAACCCACATAACCTCATCCCACCAGCATAAGTTTTCGCTATTGCAATCGCATTAAGCACTGAAAATGTTACATGCATTACTTGGATCAAAGCTATAATCGTAAAGCTTCTGCAAAAGAATTCTTACCTTTTCAAGCATTCGTTCGCTTACAAATCCCCTGTAAGAGTTCTTACTTTCCTTATCATAAATTACCTGAAAAGAAAAACCTCCGTACACATATCATGTAACCATTCCAGCCAAGGATAATTATCATTGCGTCGCATATTCCCAGCTTCATTCATGTGTACGTTAAATTTCTTTATGTACACATTGGCCGGCGACCTTTTTCTCCCAGCAATAAAATTCTCTGACTCGCACAATGTGAAATCCAAAGAAAATACGCATTCCGCGTTCCCTGGCATCAATTGAATTCAAAGCATAAACAATGCAAATATAGAATCCGTTTCCCATAAACGGATTTCCCTGCATATACAAATGCTAGCAAGGGATTTGTTTCGTCCACCGACCAATTATCACATTTCCACATCGTATCGTTGTCTCTTTGTTTAGCCGCACATGTTCCAATAAAGATCCCATTAGCATCCGACGATTTCGGTTTTATTTGCTTTACCGAAATCGTATCCTAGGAATGCACTTAATGCCCCTTTCTTTGTTCTAGACACACACACCACTGCACTGAAAGAGTGCATCTCTGTGGCGGCCACACCCTTAAGAGAAAAATGTCTCTTCCTCCTCCATATCTCACCCCTAATTGAGGATGGAATTCAAGTCAGAGTTCTATCCTCGGGGAGTCGAATTCCATCCGTTGACCATGCAGGTCACACGCGATCTCCCGCTCACCGGTGCCCACGGTGACGCGACCTTAGTCGAGGCGTAGAGTTCAATCTCCGAGTGCTAAATGAATAATTGTATTATTATAATTTTGATTAATTGTTCAAGTTTATTTCAAACATGACCTAAGAAACCATAATTCTCTAGCGTAATGAAAGTATTTCCAAATGCCAGACATGCACCAGTTTCATCAAGGTCGCGTCAATCTTACTATAATTAATAAATGTATAAAAGTGAACTGACCAACAAAAAGTTTATGATCACTTTCCTTTTGTGTTAATATAAATAAAAATTATTGACAGCTATTCATATCCTGTGCGTTCTTATTTCTGGCGACTATTACCTGTGTGTGTGTGTGTTTTTTTTTTTGTTTTTTTTTTTTGTTTCGTGCCTTTGTGACGATTTCTCGTATACAATTAAGATGGAGGAGGAAGTGAACGGAGTACCCATGCAGGTACAATACTTCCTTCTCACAGTACCCCAGGAACACATCTTTACAATAGAAGAAATAAAAGAGTTTAAGTAAAACTGCTAACTTATTTACTAATTTACTGAGTTTTGGCTGACGACTAGTAACTAGAGCTGTGGTCCATCTATAAAAACAATCCGTTACTAGTTTCCCCGTGTCGAGCAACCCCAGCGGAGGCAGGTGCCTGTTGCATCTGAAATTAGTGGCGTTAGAGTCCACTACGATCGGTCGCTACTCTTCCCTCAGGTTTGAGGAAGCACGGCGGAAACCGCAACGAGCATTCGCAGGAGCGGTCTAAAGAGATCCCTCATCCTTTTAAGGACAGGGAGACACGCTACCTGAGAGCAAGACTATTATTATTACTACAATGGCAGCTTCGACGAATAGGTGATCGTTGCTGAACGAAAGACGGCCTAAGTAGTCATTGATGAGACGAAAGTTAGCTTTATGGAAATCGTAGGCGTAGTCATTGATGGGGGTATAGCGCTTGTGACGAAAGTGAAGAACGTGCAATTCGAACCGACGATATGGTATACGGCTCTGATTCTTTGCTTATTCGATTTTCTTTCTTTGTTGTTCTTCTCTATTTGCTTCTATACTGTGTGTGTATCTGTTAGACATAGTATGTCTGTTAGACATACCAGAGTGGCGACTGGTCCCGAAAAAAGGTCACGTGGAGAGGGGTGTGGCGCTAGACTACAGATGTAAGACGGATTTATTAACAAGGTCTGTAGTAAAGATGAGCTCCAGCTGCCTACCCAAGAAATTTCGGACGTTGATGCAAGAATCAGGTGATCGATCACTGAATTAATATTCCTTGGTAGAGGTGGGTTGGGAGATAAAGTATGATTGGTCGACAGATAAAGCCCATTGAGTTGTGGAAGATTAAAACCTCCGAAGAAGATGATGGCATCTTTGCAATTCCGCAGCTCGATTATGTGGTTGATAGCATTAAGAGGTAGCTCGTAAGCTGCTATGGGCTGGGATGACAAGATATAGAAGCCCATGACAAAGATTGATTTGCGAGGTAGAGTGATTTCGACTGTCACGAAGTCAAGCTTGGAGGAGGTAGAGGAAGCGATAAGTGACGAATCGAGGCTATTATGTACATCGATGAGCACTCCTCCACAGAGGGAAAATTCAGTGGCGTGATTGAGGAGGTCATCGCGGAAAACAGAAAAACATGGGAGGGAACAGTTCCAGGTTAAGTATGCTGGGAATTAAGCTCGTTTCGCTTAAAGCGGAAATGTCAACAGACAGGGCATTGGAGTTTTTCAGAATGGATTGGGTCTTTGAGCGAAGACCTCTCACGTTCTAATAGTACAGGGTAAATGGAGTTATACGGCCGAGTTTTGGAGAGGGTAGGGTTGGTTCAGGAACAAAGAAAACTTGTTGAGATTGGTCCTGCTACGTTGAAGATCAACTGCAACTTCATCTGTATAAAAACTAAAGAGTATGGAATTCGCCTATTATTAAAGGACATCGGGTAGCTAGAAGAATATAAAACTGGTCTACTGGCTACAGAATGACGATCGTTCCTTCGAGGTATATGCTACTTAAGGAGTTATGCCACTGTAGAGACCCGAAAACCGACCACTTCTTGGATTTTTTTGGATGAGAAAAAATGTATCTTTAATAAAACCAAGTTTACCACATATTTATATATTTATTAATTAATTAAAAAAAAATGGCAGCACACTACCGTTGTCAAAAAAAAAGATGTGTTTTTAAAAATTTGCTCCGGGGCTTGCAAAATATCTTGAAGACTTTTGATCCTGCTAAAAGAACTCTTCTTGAACTACATGGAGAATATCGTACGGAATTTTGAAATTTAATTTTTTGAGAAAATTGCAAGCTTTTAAAAAAAATCGATTTTTTGCAACAACAAAAAAATTACAATTTTTTGTTAATAACTTTTATAATTTTTAATATTTGGCAAAACCGTTACGACATTCTCTGCGGAATCCGAGAGTTAAAGTCTGCACTCGATCAGATAAAAATTGAGAGAGCTATCTCACAAGCAAATTTGAAAAACATGGTTTTGAGATAATCGTGTTTAAAGTTTTAAGTTCTGATTTCTATAATTGAAGCTTTAAACTTGAAAATTTTATATAAAAAACTTGAACATTTTATGTAAAAATTTAAACTTGAAAATTTTATATACACTTGTTTTTACCGTTAGTCAGCAATGCCACCACCATACAAATTGCTGTCTAAGTATATACATGCTTCATCTTCCTATATTTTCAGCAACTTAGAGGCTGAGCGTGCCGTTTTGCAACATCCGTCAACGGCGACTCGGCTTGACTGATTCTCGTTTCATTGTTTTCTATGCACTAATTGTTTGGCAAATGCAGGATCTCCATTGTCTGTATATAGCTTCGTAAACCAAAAAACCCATCCACCCAATCCTGTTTTAAGTTTTGTTTAATGTCATAGGAGGTGGGTTGAAAAGTGACCTGACCTATAGATGGCGCCAGCAGGTCTAATTTTTAATTTATTGTATAGTACTATGTCTCATTATATTGTGTGTATATAAATTTTAAGGTCTATTGCTTTGTTAGTATACATTTGAGAGGTCAGGCCAGTACCCCCTTCACCCCACCCGCGTATGTCAAACTTCGTGACTATGTTCAATAAAATGGTTTAAACGAACTCATAAAATTTTGTCTATGCTATAAAACAATTTTTTTTTTTCAATTATTGAATAGTTTATCCATCAAATAAGCCAATAAAACAAATTGATTTCTTGAAAAAATTACGTACCAACACCACCCACCCGAACATTCATACCGGGCCGAGCCCCATTCAATTTCGCATCGCATAAGATGAATCCCCTTCGGGTTGATTAATGTATCAATCCGCTAAGAAAAATTCCTTACCGGCATCGCTAGACAATAAAACCATAGAGGCCAGACGTACGTCTGAGAACAAAACTCTATGGCGGTACAGTTTCTTTTAATCCTTTGTAAGGATACGCTCCTCGATACTATAGTGGTTAATATGCCCGCCTGCCACGCTGGAGACCGGGGTTCCATTCCCCGTCGGGGAGCCTCTGGCGCAAGACTAATGATCTTGCCCGGAAAAAACAAATCATTATGGAAAATTTAACAAGCCTCAGGACTTGCTAAATAAGGCCAAGACCGGTCCTCGGTTGTAGTGCCGATGATGATGAAGGATACGTTTCCCAAACGGAACAAAGGACGGTGCCGGTGAATAAATTCTCTGGACAACAATACCATTAAGATATACAAAATATCTCTGGCACCGTTGCACCATTAAAATACAAATACCAATCCTAAACATTACTGAAAATCCCAAGTAATGTTTAATGATTCATGGTAATTGTCGATCCTAGGTCAATTACCGAAGGATCAAACAAAGGATCGCTGACTCACAATAGAACTCCAAATACAAAGGATTTTATGTGGGGTCAGCGAAAAAAGAAATAACACGTTGCCTGGAGAAAACATGAAATGATTTTCCTTCGATCTGATCCTCGAATACAAATTTCTTTTTCCCCTTTTATACAAATCTTCATTGAGATTTGTATGTGAGAAACTGGAGAAATGGAATGGGATATCTATTTTTAGAATATACACATCTGGCTGTAATCCAGATGGAGATAGGATTTTAGAATAGTGTGTATGGGAATGAAATGAATATCTTTTAATATGGCTTTGTGTGCTTATGAAGATATGCATTGTGGTGTTTAGTTTTTAGGAAGGATGTTATATTTAAACATTGGATTGTTAGTTTGGGGATATGGATCTGTGCCGGTTCTGCCAGATCCCACGGCTCGCCTTCCTGAAAAAACCCCCATAACCACAACCCAGTCTGCACCAGCTTTCGCTAATGCAATTCGCATTAGCATCTTAAATGCTTCACGCATCAAACAGATCCAATTATTATAACCCAAAAGTGCCTGCAAAAGAATTCTTACATTTTCAAGCATTCCTTCGCTTACAAATCCCCTTGTAAGAGTTCTTATTTTCCTTATCATAAATTATCCTGAAAAGAAAAACCCCGGTTCACTTATCATGTAACCATTCCTGCCAGGAATAATTATCATTGCGTCGGCTATTCCCAGTTTTATTCATGTGTACAATAAATTTCTTTATGTATACATTGGCTGGCGTCCTTTTCTCCCACCAATAAAATTCCCTGACTCGCACAATGTGCAAACCAAAGCAAATACGCATCTCCCGTCTTAAACCTATTAGCACCATGTGCAGCGGCATTGCGGCTATCGTAACAGCTGCAATGCATACCATAGACAATTCATATCGTTTAGGTACCCGAATCACATTTTCTATGTAATGAGCAGCTGCTATTTATCTAGCCGACCCTCATTACCGAACTATGCATTAGATCATATTTCCCTTGCCCTTTGATTCGCCGAATCTTGTCCCTTACGAACTAGATGCATAAACAACTACAAGGCCATTACCATCCGACGAGACGCGATTCGTTTGTTTCAACAAACACACATCTCTGGGATGCCCATTATGCCCCGTCCTTGAGTTTCAGGTTTATTCCTATGGCCTTATAGCGTTTGAAATAATAGTGAAGAAGATCGTGTGATTCGAACTGACGCTATGACAGCTCGAATCACGAAAAAATTTTACCTAAGCGTTACACACCAGGCTACTGGCCGTGTTTTTCACTATTTTTGCTTGTGAATTTGTGTGTGTCTGTTAGAATCCCTACACCACTCCCGCCGCAGTAACTTCGTTACGATCAGATTCGTATGCGGACGACGGACGAACGAGAGAAACGAGGAAACATCGGAGGCTGTGCTCTATGCGGAAGTCGTGACCGTGTGTGAAGTTCTGCTTTACTATGGGAAGTGTATGCTGCGTATGTGTACAGATCACGTCGTAGTCACCAATTATAGCGTTTGAAATAATAGTGAAGAAGATCGTGTGATTCGAACTGACGCTATGACAGCTCGAATCACGAAAAAATGTTTACCTAAGCGTTACACACCAGGCTACTGACCGTGTTTTTCACTATTTTTGCTTGTGAATTTGTGTGTGTCTGTTAGAATCGCTACAGCCTTGTGTATGAAAAATAAACCAATGTGATCTTCACTCACACATACCACCATGATCACGATGAGCGAGTGAGCTCTGAATGATCAAGGTATCGTTGAGTCGTAATTCAATCTTCAGAGCGGTCGGGTCGCTCGTCATCCACCGTGCCGGCGCCGGTACGGTGGGTTAAAACGTTTGTCCCGCAGTTCGTGTGTGTAATAGTTAAGAATGTACTAAAATAATTCAACACTAATAATAAGTATAAGTAAGGATTTTTTTGTTGTTTACAATAAAAAAAAGTGCATCGCCTGAGTGTTTTTGTTTCAGTGTTGTGTCCGCTCGGTCGCGAAGGTCAACCATCGTTTTCTTGCCCCTTGCGTTGTGAGCAGTGTTCGCACGAACAATTTATGATGAAGGAGGAAGTGAATCAAGTACACATGCTGGTACATACTTCCTCCCCACAGATCCATGATATAGTAGGTGGGTAGAAATGTATGTGGGAAGAAAATGGTAGGGCTTCTTGGAGCACTACATTATTTCAAACATGTGTCAAGTGTGTGTGGTGTTCGAAGTAATTACATTTATAAAAATATAACAATGGCATCACGACTGAAACTCAACAAATGTTCCTCTGTATAGGCAAAAGAGTATTCTGCTCTCCAAACTGAACTGCTTTATAGACACAGCGATCCAAATAGCCTGGAAATAAAAACCATTTTGTCACTTATCAAAAACCTTCAAAAACTGATCCGTGACAATTATAGATCAGTGGACGGAGTATGTTCCCACAAATAAATAAAGTCTTTCGAACATTCGTCCGAACAAGTTGTTTATTTTCGTGAAACAAATTTTGAACGTGATATGTCAGATCACAGTGCTTGTGGCAGTGGATATTCAAACAGACAATAAAAGAGTGGAGCAGCATTGTAAAATAGTTGTAAAATAGTTTAGTTTTTTAGTATTAAAAACGTATTTATTTAGCAATTAATCTATCGTTCTAGATGTCTACTTACTAGTCCAAGGGATACAACTCTGGCTTGTATATAAAATTTGCTAGGCATACCGAGTAGTCGTGCTTGTTTCATCAAGTGCAAGTAGTTAGTTTTTTTATTAAACTCTTTCAACGGAATGGTTGTGAATGGAACCTGTCGCATTGTATGTCTTATCTAACAACTTTACTAAGTACTCGTAAGTGAGGTGTAACAACATAGCCACGAAATGACCATGAAGTATAATATCAAGTAAATCAATTTGACCTTGTCACAATTAACAAGTGTCACGTAACCAGCATTCGTTGCCAACAACAATTCAAGGTCGATTCTTTTCATTGAGCAAAAGAAACGAATCGCTCCGGCTACGATTTGCAAGAATCAAATGACAATCGTTTGCGAGCTTACTGCAGGTGAATGATTCATAAATTAATTGGGTCAAATCGTGTCATTGTTCTTACACTATGCACCAAGGTGGTAATAGAGAATAGAATAGCGTAATAAGCATTTTTGTATTTTTGAGTGAATTATGAATTAAGTGTAATAGCTGATGAAGCATAATTTGTATGAGTAGAATAAGAAATTTATATTTGATTGGGATTATAAATACCCCAACAATTTCGATAATAAAGCAATCAAAAACCAACTGCGTCTTTGATTCACTAACTGCGGCGCTTAGGCCATGAACTTTTAGCGAGCTGCGCTTTAAACAGCAAACAATAAGGAAGTAGATTTTTAGACGAATTTTTCCTGCGATCGAATTAATACATGTCGACGCTGCAATAACGCTAAACTGCGATCCAACTTCACCACATAAGTATATTTCATACATATTTATTTTTTTGTCCAGGAAAAAACGTCACTATCAATACTTCAAGTACCACGGTTTGAACAGAAAAATACCAAGGCAGTAAAAAAAATAAGGTGATTCTTTCTCTTGTGATCAACAACATTAATCCATGCTTTTCACTTGGGTATTTCCACATTCACCCTTCACTCACGACACAACCATTAAAACAATGAGCTTGTCCTGCTCCAGTGGTGATATAAACATCAATCGCGAAATATTTCCCCCAAATTTTATTCTGAGTGTGATTTCTTCCACAATTCGCAGTCCAATACCACACCCAGTTACCCAAATCCGTCGTTTTGTACATTTTTTTCTAGCCCCAACGAGTGTCGAGGGCAACACGCCTGACCTTGTAGACACCCGGAAATAGCAAAACAGCGAAATGGGAATTCAAATTTTCAAAATCTGATTTAACATATCTAATTAATCCCAAGAGAATTATTTGTGTACACATCGAAATAACACGGCGCCAACAACAGTGGGCTTTTGAGGTTTCGAGTGGTGAAATATTTGCTCTGATCTGAAACACGAATACAGTCGGTGAGTTTGAAGGGAATTGTATTTTTCAGCAGCATTTTCGAATTGCACTCGGTGAATCACGTTCGGATTGTACTTAATTATTATTTGCCCATGACGGTGGACGTGAACTCATGAAGTTCTAGCATGAAATCGTCGATGCGTCGAGAAACGAAATTTTGCTGCTGCAGGCTCGCATGTATGTAAGTGTGTCACGAATTCAAATAGCCGCCAAGGTCATACATGCATTCTAGAGTTCTCACGATGTCGTTATAAGATTACCTACAATGCGAGGTATGTAATCATAGTGTTAGTATACCCAGCGGAAATCCATTATTAAAGAATTGTGCAGTAACCTCCTTCTTGCTTATCGCACAAATGTCAGACCCAGAAACGGTCGCTGTTGGTTAAGCAGTCCTCCACAAAACGCAGTCCTCTTCATAAGTAAGTGTATCGAAAGGGTTCACATAAAAATGCCAGGTATTCCTCAGAGATACGACGCCAGTCTTCTTCGTCAACTCCGACATCGAAACAACGTTTTCCGAAAACTTCCTTAATTTACGGAACAGAAGTTTTTTAATTTACCTTGTTTACCAATACAATCTCCTCTTGGATAGCTAAATGTAGGTAGAAGGGGGTGTGGCTCTAAGACCGGTCTCCCATCACATTCAACTTGGAACATTTTCCAAAGCCAAGTTAATTATTTTTTCCGAACACATTAAATGTCTAGCAACATAAGCTTTTATAATTAAAACTGAAAAGATACAAGCTGCCCCGTTTTTGTCCTGTTTTGTTGTGTGTTTTATTTGAACATCGTTACCGAAAAGGAATATGCAAAAAGCATCTGTTGGCCAAAGGGATTAATTAACAGCCTTTCGCAGGACGATCCCTCTAGGAATACATGCAAATGAGTTATGTTTTTAAATGTGTGCTTACACTGGAAAACAACAGGTTAACACTCAACCACTTCTTTCAGTCTGGGCTTGATGAGAGGTTGTCTGCTGATGTGTACGCATGTGACAAAGAAACTAATTCCCTTCGGCTCATGATGAAGCCAGTTCAAAAGAAAGTTTTCACAGGTAACTTATAAGCTTACGCTGGCACATACTCAGAATTGTGACGGGTTAAGCAGGGTAGATAAAGTTTTACGAGGTTGTCGCAGCAACATAATGCGTGCTCAGAAGACAAGAACGTGACAGAAATGTCGAAAACCAGGTTATACAATGATTCAATGGAAGATAACAAATTGGAATGACATTATTACTTGACAAGCAAATGGCATTTCCATTACAATATATTGCAAAGACAACAATGTGAAGAGTAAGGAAGGTTATCTGACAAATGACATATGTTACTGAGTACCCACAAGTCGCGAATATTTGAATGTTTGTGTTAGTTTTCAAAATTTCTACGCAAACAAGTTACTTCCGAGGTATGGGAGGATGGAATGCCTACAGTGCAGCGAAGTAAAAAGTTTAGAACCCGAGTGCTCATGATCCGACTGACTTGGTTATGCCACCGTTGAACCAACCCGCAAATAAATTCAGTTTATAACTCACGTTTGAACAACTCAAAAAAGTAAAAATACAGCAATTAGCTCTAATAGAACTTAGTACATTTAATTTGTTATTATTAATTGCCCAAGTTTTGAAAACACGAAACACACGCATAAGAACAATCTTGAATTCTCAAGTGTCAAGTGATGGTGCTTACGCGACGGGAATAAGGAAAACAAGCAAGGATTTCACCTTAATACCTGCGAATGAAAACTTTAAACGTGAACGGATGTCCACTCTATGGCCAACAGATATAGTGCAAAAACATTTAGAGAGATAATAAGCATTCACAAAATTCTGTTAAGCGATGGCCATATAATTAGTATAGTGTTGCGGATTCGGGAGAATCTAGTACGTTTACCGTCTAGTACACTCCCCGACCAGCAAACTCACCACACGCCTGTCAGCCGTCAGCTGACAATACGTCATCGCCTAGGGACGCCATCGGACTATCACCCATTTCAAATGTGACCAACGGTTTCTAGTCAGTCCCTGCCAGCTCGTCATTGTGTGTGCACCGCTCGCTCGTAATTGAGCCATTCATGTTCTCTCGCTGCAAACAGCGTCACGGTACTGAATCGATAATATTAATTTGTGTACATTACTAAGCTAAATACCGAAAATATAAAAGACAGTCATTGTTGGTTGCAGTGTAGCCAGTTTGTTTGCGTGTCCGTGAGTTTATAACCGCAAGTCAGTAATTTGCCGAAGGGAGTTATAGCGCATCATCTTGGACGTCACCTCCCTGGTCGCCTCACTTCCCCTGTGTCATTGTGGCCGCCCGTTCGCCACCAATAGAAAAAAAGAAATCTATTCTTTTTACCATTAATTTAAGACTTTAGTTAACGTAGTTCGAAATACCCGATTTAGGCGCTCTTTTTGCGAAAAACTCGAGTAAGTAATTCTCACAGTCTTCTCTTCACGCCAATTTCTTATCACTGAAGAAGTTTTGCAGTGATAAAAAAATCCTGTCACTTGATGCTACATCCACACTATATCAAAACTTCTGAATCAAGTTCCCGGAGTTTCTGACGGGTGTTATAAACGTGTGTGGCTGCGTTGTTCTGTTGGAATAGAACACCTCTCCCGTTAGCCAATTCTGATCGCTTCTGGTCAATCGCTAGATTCAAACAGTACAATTTTGGACAATAGAGATGAGAATTTAATGTTTGGCCATATGAAAATAGCACACAGTAGTTCATTTCCAATTCCATTAAATACACAGCAAAATCTTACCCAGCATCAGTACTGGCTGATTACCGTTTGAGTCACTTCACCGAGCTTTGACCGCGATCGCCTCTACTCAGTGTTGACGTATGTGAGCCATTTCTCATCCCTATCCATCATTCAAGTAAGAAGTGTGTGACTCCGTTCCTTATGATCGAAGCCTCGCAGCTAGAAATTCGACCCGTCATGTTTTTGTTACCTGGATTCATGGGGCACCCACACATCGTCTTTTTGAACACAGCTTTGTACAGATGGCTCAAAAGAGTTTTCTGACCGATCTTTAGCGCCTGGGTGAAGCTATAATTGTTAATATACCGATCTGCTTCGATCATTTCCTTGATTTGTTCGACATTTTTGACGATCAGCCTATCTGTGTCGAGTGGCCTTTAGCGAAAACAATTTTACGTGATTGGCTGTGACAGTACTCGGGAGGGAGCATAGAGACCAGTCACAGTTTCAAATTATATTTTCTGCTTTATCAAGACATAAATGTAAAATATAGTGAATTTCCTCTCTGTAAGCTTCCATACGAAGTTTGCCTCTTATGTTTCGGGATTTGGCAACCCTAGCGTTGCAATCCGGCAATTGACAGCTCTGTCGTACAGTTGGACATTTTTGAGGTTATACGCACTCAGAACGTTTTGACATACGAGCGCTATTTGTGTTGTTTACAGTAACTTAAAAGATTCATCTCGGCCCAAAAATGGAATTAAATCGTCAACATTTTCGTGCGATTATTTTTTACAACTTTCGGCCTAGATTAACTCAGCAACAGTGCATGGATGAACTTAATTCAATTTTTGGCGATGAAGCTCCATCAAGGACCAGTGTTTATCGATGGTATGGTGAATTCAATCGTGGTCGTAGTTCACTCCAAGATGAATTTCGTGAAGGTCGTCCAAACTCAATTGTTCTTCCGAAAACCACTGATGCTGTGCGCGAACTGATATTGGAAGATCGTCATGTGACCTATCGTGAGATTGAGACAACCTTAGGCGTTAGTGGGACCAGCATACATTCAATATTGCATAAACATTTGACTGTCAAAAAAATTTGTTCGCGTTGGATCCGACACAAATTGTCAATCGCCCAAAAAAAGGCTCGTGTCAATTGGTCGAAAGAAATGCTCAAAAAATACGGTCGCGGTGCTTCGAAACACGTCTATGACATCGTGACAGGTGATGAATCGTGGATTTACGCGTATGAGCCCGAAAGTAAACAGCAGTCGACTGTCTGGGTGTTTCAAGATGAGCCAAATCCAACAAAAGTTGTTCGCGCACGAAGCACTTCCAAGCAAATGGTCGCGTGTTTTTACGGAAAAACTGGACATGTCGCAACCGTACCACTAGAACAACGCAGGACAGTCAATTCTGAGTGGTACACAACCATTTGTTGGCCAGTTGTCTTCCAAGAAATCAGGAAAACCAACTGCCGAAGACGGATCACTCTTCACCACGACAATGCGAGCTCTCATACATCGGCTGCGATAACTGCATTTTTGAGCACCCAAAACATCAATTTGATGGGTCATCCGCCATATAGTCCTGACTTGGCACCGAATGACTTCTTTTTATTCCCGTACGTAAAAAACAAACTGAGAGGTCAACGTTTTTCGACACCTGAAGAAGCGGTTGCTGCATTCAGAATGCATGTGTTGGAGATACCTCAATCAGAGTGGCAAAAGTGCTTCGACAATTGGTTCAAACGCATGCAAAAGTGTATAGATCTTCATGGGGAATATTTTGAAAAACAATAAAGTGATTTTCGATGATCAATATTTGTTTTTGTTCTCTAATCCCGAAATATAAAAGGCAACCCTCGTATTTTACCCCTAGCAAGTGAGAAGTAAATCAAGCATTGAAAAAAGTGTGAAGGAATGTTTTCAATATGGAATGTTACACTTCTAACGAACAACTGACTGATTTTTTCTTATTAGTACTTTATAGGACATATAACACTACAGAAATATAGGATTTCTTTTTCCGAGAACTGATAACACATATAGAAAAATTGGGATACGTCCTTGTTCTAATTATGGTATTATACAGCTATATTCGTTTGTTCTAATGACTCAAAGAAAGACTCTCACTTGAATCATCAATGGGTTTTACTGTTCGTTTTGGCCTCTTATTGATTTGTCTGATTTAGATCCTCCGGGTACGATATGGGAATTAAATTCCAGTTTAAGACTAATATCTGCCTTTCAAGTTGTAGCCAGGTCGGGGAAAGCTGAACTATTTCCTGAATCTTTTCACTTTTCCATTGTATCATATTCCCCTTCATCGGTAAAATGTTTTTTTTTTTTTTTTATTAGACTTCTCTCGGGAAAGGCGAACCTACAGCGTCGAGTGGGCGCCCCGAGATGCCATCAAATAACTGTTGCAGTTCTTTTTCAACAGTTGCAGGTTGTGACGCTCCGGGAACACTCGCGTGGGAAGGGAGTTCCACAGCTTCCCCGCTCTGTAACGGAACGAGTTCTGATACAGGGATGTTCGCGCCGTCGGGAGATGAACCACAAACGGGTGCGGTCCGTCGGATTGTCTTGTGGAGCGCATATAATCCGAATTGCGTGGAACAATGCCACGAATCTCCGAAGAACAGCACCCGTGATAATATCTGTAAAACAGACAGAGGTCGGCCACGCGCCTTCGATGTGATAGCGACTGTAGTCCCGACGTCAGCACCGAGTCCCCGATCAGGCGGATCGCTCGTCTTTGTACGCTCTCAAGTAGGTCGAGGGTATGTTTAGGAGCCGAGCTCCAAACATGAGAGCAATATTCGAGCGCGGGTCTAATTTGAGATTTGTATAGGAGAAGAAGTTGGGCCGGAGTAAAGTATTTCTTGCTGTTCTAGCATTACAGCAAATCACAAGACTCTGTCTGTGTGTACGAAGATCGAGATCTTTCAGGTCATTCTGTCCTGTGAGTAGGACGTCATGACTGTACTTTCTGAGATAAAGAATTCCGGAGGTTTCCCATTCGTCTCTTCGCGCCCGGAGGGGGGGCTTGTAGGGGTTCTCTATATTACCCTGAGAACCAATCCACATTTACAACCACAACCCTGCCACACACGTGCGCCGCACATTTCCCCGACTTATTCAAAGTCATCCCAAGTTTTGTCCAGCCGACAAAACTTGTCCGCGCATCTCGCGCTCAGTAGCCAAGAAACAAATTCTGCAGCATGTAAACATGCACACAAGAATCCCACATAGGCCACCAACACGATACGGAGCGCAATCATCGTTGTGCGAGTATCATATTACTGGCACAAGTCGACCTAATGACAGGCAGACAATTTACGCAGCTGCGGGCGCACAGTCATGATGCCCCTTTTCTCATTTCCTTTTTCTGTTTTCGTTTGCCATGACCTGGCAACACGAACTTTCACGCATCCTCGCAATGATCAACTCAGGGAGTTCCTCTCTGATAAGCCGCTGCAAGAGAAACTGCACGTTTCTCTCAAAATCGAAAACCACCCTTAGCGGATGACAGAATCTGCACGAGGCATTTTTAAGTGAGTCGTAATTCAACCACCACGGAGCTCGCATCGCTCTTTAATCTCAAGGGAGTCGAGTAATAACCCCCAGAGGGTGCAGCCGCGTTTCAAGCAGGTGTCCGCGTCCGTCTTCAGTTCGAGTCACTAGTGTTTCGTTGGTGTCTGGCGCGTTCCAATAGTTTAGCATATTAATTTGACTCGCTGTGTTTTAACAAAGGACCTCCTATGGTTTACAAACTAATTCGATAGTGTTCTCAATAGTTATCCCAGCAAATTCAATTCAATAAAAATCACTGTACCAACAATAAAGACCTATGGTTTACAAACTAATTCGATAGTGTACTAAATAGTTATCCCAGAAAATTCAATTCGATAAAACTCGCTGTAAAACAATAAAGACTTATAATAAAGATAAAAGAACATTTGTCACCAGAATAACATACCACAGTGTTTTATTTTCCGTCCCCCTTTGCGAACGGCTTGCAGTGCTTTACCAGGTAAACAAGTAGTGGGGTAGTAGTGAATCAGTTCCCGTTCCGGCACTCCAGCAACGTACCCCCACAAGCTCTGTCAGGGGAAACATTATGCAAATATTTTGATAAATAGCCGAACTTTCAGAAATTCGTCATCGCATAACCGGTCTCGCTCTCGAGGCTCTGTCGACGTTCGACTGGTAACGGCATTTTGCAACATAAGGAACATCGTTTTCTCCAATACGAATGTAAACGCCGTCCACTAGTATTTGCAAACATCGAAGCCTTATGAGACCCAGGTCGATTCGTCAACTGATTCGACATATCTTCGTTAGTCACGATACGACTTACATTCGTGATTCCGTTTTAAGGGCGGAGTCTGCGTCTTCGGGCGGTGCGGTCTGGGCTCTGGAGGCGTTGGAACCCAATAAAATGCACAGCATTTGTTTGACGGTCGTGCTGAGGAATTCTGTTAAATTTCTTTATTGTATTTACCGCTACTCGAATGACGATCTATGCACGATCGACCAGCGACATTTTTCGAACTTCTTTCACGTACCGTTGACTGGATACAGATCAATCACCAGGCTTCTGAAATTATTGTCCTTGGCCAGTATAATGTACACAATTCCAACTGGTTGGTGCATTCTAACAGAACTAACGAGGATAGGAGACTGGCAGAGATCTTCGCCGTTAGCCGCAACTTGACTCAACTCGTGAAGGAACCTACGCGAGTGGCGGATACCAATGGGAATTATGCGAACACCATGGATTTGTTTTTGACATCAGAACCCAGTATTTATACCGTTGAGGTTTCTGCGCCACTGGGAAACTCAGATCACTGCTTGGGATTGGTGGCGCAACCGCTTGCACTTCAAGCGAATAATCGACCTAGGCAGTTTCGCCATATATGGAAGTATGGGGCTGCTAACTGGGACGATTTGCGAGATTTCTTCGCATCCTTTCCATGGTCGAATGTGAGACTCCGTTTCAAAGGATAAAGCTAATGTGTTCGCGAATTTATTTTCCGCGAATTCAAACCTCGATGCCGGTCTTTTGGCGCCACCTGTTATCACGACGGTATGGTCTTCCATGTGGGATGTGAGGTTCCGCCCGCGTACTATTCAACGCAATCTACGTGGACTGGGCTGTAGTAAGACAAACGGCCCGGACGGAATACCAGCAATAATCCTTAAGAACTGTGCTCCAGAACTATGGCCGGTTCTTCGCAGACTCTTCCGCTTATTTTATGCACGGAGGACATTTCCTACCTGCTTGAAAATCGCTCGAGTTCACCCAATCCCAAAGACGGGAAAAAAGTGTCTCCCACAAAATTACCAGCCGATAGCATTACTGTCTATGTTATCTAAGATGGTGGAAAAGGTCATCAATACTAAGTTAATTAATTATTTGGAATGCAACGGACTTCTGAATGATCGTTAATACGGATTCCGTGGCAGGCGGTCCATGGGAGCCCTCTTGACCCTTATAACCGATATATGGACATCTGCGATTGAGGGGCATGGTGAGTCAAGGCGGTCGCAATGGATATCTCCAAGGCTTTTGACCGCGTCTGGCACGAGGAATTGCTAACCAAACTTCGTTCACATGAACTTTCCCAGTAACTTTGCGACTGGACGAAGAGCTTCCTCGAAAATCGTTCGGTCTGGGTTGTTGTGGACGCGCGAGTGTTCGGATCTGTATCCTGTTAATTCTGGTCTGCCTCAAGGTTATAGTTTGGCTGCAACCTTGTTTTTGCTTCATATAAATGATTTGTTGGAGTCGACGGAAAGTGTCAGCTTTGCTTGTTTCTTCTTTTCGAGTGATCGCCCGATTAGTATGTGGGATTATAAGTCTAGTCAGGACGTCGGCAAGGACGCAGGGTTCACTAGACTTCCCACTCTCTGCTGCACAAACGATTGATGAGTGATTGACGAGCGAATTAATCACCGGGAGAGCACAACATAAATAAAGAAAAACACACAGGCATTATTTGTCGTAAAACTTCCTTTTATTTTCACTGAATATGGATTACACGGTTGCTGGTTTGTCCTTTAAGTAACCACCACGATCTCTATCTCTCGTTCCACCTGGAGTCAACACACGTAGTTCTTGTTCGACTTTTCTTTACTGTTTTAATGTCACTTTCGGACTAGTTTCCGAAGGGAGAAAAGTGTGTTCTAAAACTTTTGATTACCGAGAACCGGAAATTATGGAATTCACTTATATGCACTTAAAAGGAAAAATACATTATCACACGCACTATATGACTTTCAACGGACGAAAATACTCACAACCTTACTCCACTGCGTATAAATTTTGACTCCCCGTGGTTTGTTGCCGTCAACATCCACTAGCCGCGATGAAGATGGATTTCCATCGGTCTGGAAGTAGCCAATCCGATCTTTTCCCTGGTGATAACCAAAGAGCGATAGAACTGGAATCTTCAACCGACGCATTTCCCCTGTGGCCGTAGAGGCCTGGATGAAAATCCATTTATTGGAAGCCACGGCCACGCAGCAGCGAAGGGTGCACAAAAGGAAGTTCAGATACTTCGACTGATCAAATAAAAGATCGAATACCGAGGCTGGCTGACTATGCCATCATAAATCATAGGGAATGGGGTTTCCTTTTCTGTTGATAACATGTAACCAAACTTTTCTGCAATGATCGAGGCTACGATGCTTGGGTGCATATTTATTTAAGTGTTCATTAACACAAGAGAATGCTGCCGTGCAGGCGAAGATAATTTCTTCTGTTTACGTTGAGTAAACAGAAGCATTCGATTCGATAGCCAGCGTGAGAATCGTGGATACTCGTTGTTTGGACAAAATATCCTTAGTCATGAGCGATGCTGGTGACCGTTCCTCGATACGGCAATGGATCGAATAATCGGTCATGCTGGTATGTAAACAAATATGCGTACATGGAGGCTAAAGCCCAATGTCGAGAGTTATAGGGAATATTGCAGGCGACGGAAATGGATTCCTCTGTGGTGTTAGTTCAGCAAGGGATTGCTCGCCATGGCCGGGGCTAGGATAATGGTTTATTTGTTCTTTTTTTCTTTTCGAAAAATAGATCGTAGGGCATGCACATTGGAAATCTGGTAAGTAGCCCGGCATGTCTTCTTGGACAACGGATTGGTGAAACGATAACACACAGAAAGGTTGGCGTGTGTTTGGTGGACATGTGCCGTCCTTAGTTCGGTCGATTCATGACGGATGCACCGAGGTAGCTCGGTTGATGCTATAGGTTTGATGTCATGGCAAGACGGTAATCTGGTCATGAATTTATGTTTCAGGAATGGCCGTTCGAAGGAGGGCTTGTAACAGCTCACATTCAGCTAAGTTGCTTAAAATAGGTGCAGGTAAATTATGGTAATAGGGGTTCTTTGGAAGAGGGTTAAAGAACCCCACAAGTGCATCTACGTCGCACTATTTGAGATGTGGCCATATCGATTGTCTGAATCGAGATCTGGATAAATTCCTGCAGTGGGGACAGGTAAATCTTGTCGTCTTCATTGCAACGAAAATACAGTATAGAACATTCAAAAAGAAAAGTGTATCATCGGTTCCACAGCTGATGATGAACGGCCGGGCTGTCGAATCTGGGGAAAGGTTGAAATTGCTCGACGTCACGGTCTGTGGAAATGTATCGTGGTATAAACAGGTCTCGAAGATCGTCAGTCCGCCTCAAGAAAACGGAGTTATCTTTTTAGAGCCAAGATATATTTTAGTCCGACCTAACTTCTTCTCCTGCATAAATCTCAAATTAGACCCGCGCTTGAATATTGCTCTGATATTTGGACGTCTGCTCCTAAACATACTCTCGATCATCTTGAGAACATACAAAGACGATCGCTCCGCCTGATCGTAGACTCGGCGCTGACGTCGGCGCTACAGTCGCTATCACATCGAAGACGTGTAGCTGACCTCTCACTGTTTTACAGATATTATCACGGGTACTGTTCTTTGCAGATTCGTGGCATTGTTCCGCGCAAATCAGTTTATATTCACTCCACAAGACAATCCGACGGATCGATCCACTTTGCGGTTCATATCCCGTCGTCGCCAACATCCCTACATCAGAACTCGATCCGTTACAGAGCGGGAAAGCTGTGGAACTCCATTCCCGCGGGAGTGTGGAGGTTTGCAACCTGCAACTCTTCAAAGAGAACTGCAACAGTTATTTGGTGGTATTTTGGGGCGCCGTGACTGCGCTATACGTTCGCCTCTCCCGAGATAAGTGTGGGGGTGTACGTATGTGTGCAGGCGTACTGCACCGGTTTCACTTCACCCACCAATTAATCCTTCGCTAGAATTATTGTCCGGAATCCGAGCACCAAGCGATAAATTAAACGCGCAGATAATGTTCGATCTTAGTTGTATTGGTATTATAATTAACTTACTATTCTTAACTATGGGCTCCTCGATAGTATACTGGTTAGTATACCCGCCTATCACCCGGGAGACCGGGGTTCGATTCCCCGTCGGGGAGCCCCTGGCGCAAGACTAATGACCTTGCCCAGAAAAAATAAATCATTATGGAAAATTTAACAAGCCTCAGGACTTGCCAAATAAGGCCAAGATCGGTTCCCGGTTGTAGTGCCGATGATGATGATGATGATGATGATTCTTAACTATGGTAGTTGTGTATAAATGAATATTCCGCGCGAGAAATTCGGTAAGTTTAACGTCCCCCCTTTGTATATTTATATCTTTATATTCAAAGTTAAATTTATATTCGCGGCTTCTCTGTGATGTGTAACCGTTTGATGATTACTTTATTTCGACAGGCTAGAATGTGTGTGTACACTTTGGACCCGACTGACCCGGTGGGTGTGGCTTGGCAGTTGAAGCGCGACTGGGTCTTACGCACGGGGGCGGCGTGCCCCCGCGTGGCCGCGGCGGTTGCAGAGAAACCTCGACGTGATCGTGGCGGTTGCTGAATGGCGACTGACTGATGAAGGAAAGAATTTATTCTAATTTCGAGTAGAATTGCTATGCTTGCATAGGAATTCAGTTCCAGCGAATCCTGGCCATATAAGATGAGTTGGATTCGTTGGCTGTGTATACTGGGAAATTGGCTTTGGGAACGCGAGTATGGGTATGAATTTTCGGTGAAATTGGAATTGCTTGGGTGCAATGACAAAATATAACTTAAGTAGAGAGTTGACCGAAGCAATTTTGGGAAAATGTATGTGGGGTGATGTAATGGCGGAGATGATTGGTATTCCGTTGTAGGTTGGAATATGCATTATATTATGGTTTATGGATTTCCGGGGAAATTAGGATTGCTTGGTCGCAAGGAGGGAATAGAATTGACCGAAGCGATTTTGGGGAAATGTATGCGGGGATGATTAGAATATATTCTGTTGGGAGTGTGGAAAATGTTTTTTTTTATTGCAGATTGGGAGATGAATTCTTGCAAGTTCGGTCTGGGTGCGCCAATCTGCGATTTGTTTTCATGTTTACAGGTTAGGGTAGGGTGACGCGCTGTTAGCGGTCGAGATTGGTTGGCATTGCGGGTTGGTTCTCCATGTGGTATAGAGAACTTTGGCGGATATTTGTTTACTTTTGTCGAATGTTTGATTATGACGGTGAAGTGTTCCGTCGAACACTGCTCACACGAATGCACAACGGAGCGAAACGGCACTTTAATAAAAGCACAGAGAAAAGGTTTGTTTATATTTTTCTTTATTTTATTGTTGGTAATCCAGGATTCACTACACTGGAACGCGCGTGGCGATTTTGCAAAAGGTACTCTTATATAAAAGGTATAATATAAACACGTAATTATGCCGACACACTCGCAACCTTCGGTGGTTGGTTCACTTTTTTCTTAACTCCCTCGTTGGGAATCTGTATTTCGACTGCGACGACACACGAACGACTCTCGTGGGAATGGAGGATCTGACCTCCGTGAATGCTACTCGATGACTGAATATCGCGACGATTGCGTTCGCGGATCCTGAATCTCGAATGTTCTCTCTAGTTGATCTATTAGCACGTGTGCTAATAGATCTATTGTTTTCTTTTGCAGCGAAGGTCCTGTCAAAAGGGAATTGAGAAAACAGCAAAGAACAAAGGGGCATCATAGGATCATTGTGTAGCTGCTTAATAGCCTGCAACGCAGGACAATGGCGCTATAAGGGATTTCGGTATACAATGGTAATTGTGTCCCGTATCTTAGCTGGCGGCAAGGATTATATTTGCACGTTTGCAGGTAACGCTGGCTAGCAGGGGCGCCGGTCAGGTTTTCGAATTTATGATGCCTGTATGATGTATATAATTATTTTTAGGAATTTAGGACGATGCGTTAAATGTCCTTGGAAAAGCAATGTTTGTCCGTTTGTTGTGTCCTTCGATCGCCGTGCAGGCGTAGGACGATTGATCGGACTTGTGACCCACGTGTCTGTGGACACGCGGGGTAGTTGCCTCCAAGATGCATGTTACCTTCGTTTCAGGTATGGTGGAGGACTTTTAAGGACACGTGTCAATGGACAAGTGTAATTTACCTATAGGTGAGTGTGTTCCTCGGCGGAACGACGACATCTCGACCAATAGTGGATTGTGTGGTTCGTAGAACCGCCACAGAACCCCCACAGAAGTGTAATAAAAAAAGAAAAAAAAACAATTGCATTTATTTTCCACTGAAAGTAAACGCTACTTTAAATTATCTGACATTTTTTTCACATCAATTTTTCCGTGCAGCTGCCTATCGAAATTATTGAACCCCTCCTAGGGCTATCTCCCACAGAGACCGGGACGATAGTGTTGGACAGCGGCAACAGTTCTGGTGGTTGAATGGCATATAAAAACCTGGATACCAATGTCGGTATAGAATAACACTATCATCAGCCAGCTTACATAGACTTAGCTTTTCTAGAATAAGAGTAGTATAAGATTTAAGTTAATTCAAGTTAAGTTCTTTTAAATAAAATTAAAAAAAAAAATTAGGTAGATTAAATTTTAAGAAAAAAACAAAAAAAAATTCGACACAAAGTTTTCCATTTTTTTTCTTGTCATTCGAATAATCATAAGTACGGCCACAAACAAAGTTCTGTCGACGAAAGGCAAATTATACAATTCTTATGCAATGTTTAGCTTAAAGCGTCTGCGTATGACCAGTAAGTTATAACATAAGATAATTAAGCTAGAATTTAAGCATTTTTTGTCTAGCATGTAATTTAGAAACTAAGAAGATAAAAAGAAAATAAAAAAAATTTTTAAAAATGAAATGAAAAAGTGAATTGAACCCCTCCTGTACTTTGTGTCTTAAAAACGAATTTCCAACGTGGGGTCTACGTATGTGCTGTACTTTCATCATTGAATTCAAAGAACTCGTTTATTCGACACTCGAATCAATCAAGTTATTAAATGGGCTGCACTCTTGATCGACGCCGTCGCAAATACAAGAGTTTAGAATTTTTTGAGAGAAATTCTTTACATTGTCCTATTTAGTCAGTTTATAAAACACATATTTGACAAAAACTACAATTCAGTTGCCATGTTTGATCACTACCATCAAAGACAGCACTGTATGATCTTAATGTTATCTGAAATCGATAACACACGGTGACCATAGAAAAGAATGGTTTAACAAGTTCAAATTATCATTGCACCACAGACGAAACATATACCATTTGTCCCACCTATGGGTATTATTTCAAACATTTCTGTGAAGTTCAGTTCGTCTTCGCTAAGAATTTTACCGCAGAAATTAAATAAATATACTCATCCAATTTCACAAGTCGACTAAACAAAATCACACATTGTTCCAACATTCATTTTCCAAATATATTTTAAAGATGGCCGTAATAATTACTGTCACACATGTCTTCTAAACCCTGATAAACGATTGCCCTTCAAAAAACCTCAAAATAGCCCGCTAATACTGAAATTATTTACTATTTACTAACAACAATGAAGTTCGTTTTGTTCTATTTCCTATTTTAAACATAAATGGAATCTTCGTTGTGCATTAATTTCTAGCAGGAACGGAACGACCCATCAATATAATTCGAAGAATGATTAAGTCGTAAATCTATTTCAGTCATTTTTCGGGTCGTCGTTAATCCTTCTCATTCACCCTGCTCAATTCACCCTTTATCACTTGTCCAAATCCAATAACAATAACGTATTTCCTCCATTCTCCCATATTCTCATCCTCGTGCACGTTTAGGCCTTTTCTTCTGACATCTCAAAATCAATTACCCGACCTGCAAGGGGTAAAATGAATACTTAGAACTCATGTTGTACATTTCGTTGATGTAATCCATGATTACAAAGCCATTCAACTCGATCCGACCTAAATCATCCCCTAGCCCCATTGGAACGAACCCGCGACATTCTTCCAATGATTTGTGCCGAGGAAAACCCTCCCTGATATCCATTGACAGGGTAATCTCCACGTCGCCCGGCTAACACATTCGAAAATATGAAAAGGATTTCATTTCAATTTTATAACGTCTAGGCGTCATTGTGAACTTAAGGACTTAAGGATCTCAAACTTGGGAGAGGCAGACAAGTTCGCCCCGAAACCAGTCCACGGCGATTAAGCAATTAATTAATCCAGTTGGCGGACAAGTTAATCTCGGACAAAAACTTTGTCAGTTGAGTAGAAGAATGGGTGGCACGAGTAACAAACCGACAGTTCCTGCCGCTTAAAAGAAGATTAATTTATAGACCAACAGTGGATATTATGTTTGGATAGAAACATAATACATCGATGTCGTCAAAACGGCTTTGAAAGTAATTGGATGAGCGCACGAAGAAATTCGTTGATGCGACGATGAGATGTACGACGTCTGGATGTGCGTGAGTTAACTATATGTTCCCGCGGAATAAGAAAAAAGTTATTCTTATAGTCGGTTTTTTATTTATTAGTACTCCGTCGGTACAATCGTCTCAGTAACACTAAGTGTGACCTACTACTTCTTCGGTCTCTCTTCTTAAGCTATTTATACTTAGATTTTATCTTAACCTAGGGATCTGATAATGTACATTTGGTGATCTAAAGCAGCGGTCGGGGCACCGGGGTAAATTACCCCAAATGGGGTAAAAATGAAATTTTTTTGGGTAATAGGGAAATTTTTGTAATTTTTCTATTGCTATTTCATAAACATTGTAGTATGTTAACAAACTTAAACAACTCAGCGCGATATACGGGCCGGGCCGCTAATTCTGGTTGATGTCGAGTTTTTCGTTTGGTGTGTGCGTGATAAGCAAGAAACGCGCGTTGTACGAGGGTTGCCTTTTATATTTCGGGATTAGAGAACAAAAACAAATATTGATCATTGAAAATCACTTTATTGTTTTTCAAAATATTCCCCATGAAGATCTATACACTTTTGCATGCGTTTGAACCAATTGTCGAAGCACTTTTGCCACTCTGATTGAGGTATCTCCAACACATGCATTCTGAATGCAGCAACCGCTTCTTCAGGTGTCGAAAAACGTTGACCTCTCAGTTTGTTTTTTACGTACGGGAATAAAAAGAAGTCATTCGGTGCCAAGTCAGGACCATACGGCGGATGACCCATCAAATCGATGTTTTGGGTGCTCACAAATGCAGTTGTCGCAGCCGATGTGTGAGAGCTCGCATTGTCGTGGTGAAGAGTGATCCGTCTTCGGCGGTTGGTTTTCCTGATTTCTTGGAAGACAACTGGCAAACAAATGGTGGTGTACCACTCAGAATTGACTGTTCTGCGTTGTTCTAGTGGCACGGTTGCGACATGTCCAGTTTTCCCGAAAAAACAGGCGACCATTTACTTGGAAGTGCTTCGTGCGCGAACAACTTTTGTTGGATTTGGCTCATCTTAAAACACCCAGACAGTCGACTGCTGTTTACTTTCGGGCTCATACGCGTAAATCCACGATTCATCACCTGTCACGATGTCATAGACGTGTTTCGAAGCACCGCGACCGCATTTCTTTCCACCAATTGACACGAGCCTTTTTTTGGGCGATTGACAAATTGTGTGCGATCCAACGCGAACAAATTTTTTTGACAGTCAAATGTTTATGCAATATTGAATGTATGCTGGTCCCACTAACGCCTAAGGTTGTCTCAATCTCACGATAGGTCACATGACGATCTTCCAATATCAGTTCGCACACAGCATCAATGGTTTTCCGAACAACAACTGATTTTGGACGACCTTCACGAAATTCATCTTGGAGTGAACTACGACCACGATTGAATTCACCATACCATCGATAAACACTGGTCCTTGATGGAGCTTCATCGCCAAAAATTGAATTAAGTTCATCCATGCACTGTTGCTGAGTTAATCTACGCCGAAAGTTGTAAAAAATAATCGCACGAAAATGTTGACGATTTAATTCCATTTTTAGGCCGAGATGAATCTTTTAAGTTACTGTAAACAACACAAATAGCGCTCGTATGTCAAAACGTTCTGAGTGCGTATAACCTCAAAAATGTCCAACTTTACGACAGAGCTGTCAATTGCCGGATTGCAACACTAGGGTTGTCAAATCCCGAAACATAAGAGGCAACCCTCGTATGTGTGTGTGCGTGCTTGCGTTACGTTGTTTCTTGCATCGACCACTAGAGGCGCTGCGTATGTTGTAATGTTTAAACTTAGCACTCAACGGTCAGTTATGCACGGGTTTCCGACGCATCATTTCATCATCAATTTCCACTATCAAGGTAAGCGCGATTTGAAAATTTAATTAAATGTAAATTTTTTTACCACTCTTTCTGTCACCCTTCAGATGGCAGCAAATAGGAAAAGAACATACCAGGAAGAATTCCTTAATTATGGTTTTACACAAATAGAAGACAAAGGTACGATGAAACCACGGTCTGTTGTATGTTTGAAAATACTGACTTCAGAATCTTTCAAAAAAAAAAAAAAGTCAATTGAAGAAACATTTGGATAATTTGTATCCACATCTGTCGTCCAAACCGCGAGAATACTTTGTAAATTTAGAAATGTCTATTAAAAGACAAAGATTGGACAGCAACTTGTTATTACTTTTGATCAGCGTTCAGCATCAAAGGCTAGCTTTGCAGTAGCCTGGTTGATTGCCCGAAACAAGAAACCATATGCTATTGGTGAAGATTTGATTAAACCAGCAGCTGTGAAAATGACAGAGATCAAGTGTGCTCAGGAAGAGGCGAATAAACTGAATTCAGTGCCCTTGTCCGCAAGAATTATAAAAGAAAGGATTTCTATCTTGGCAGAAAATGTAAAGAAACAGGTTATTTCCTCACTAAAACAGGCTAAATATTTTGCTATTCAGCTTGATGAGACTACAGATGTTAGTAGCAATTCACAGCTAATGGTATATGTTCGCTATAAAGGTACACATGCAATTGAAGAGGAATTGTTGTTTTGTTCTCCTCTCGAGTTGAGATCTCGTGGAATTGATGTGTATAATAAGGTAAACGAATACTTTAATACTGAAAGCATTAATTTAAAGTGGGAAAACTGTATTGCTGTGTCTGTTGATGGAGCTCCAACTATGTTGGGTCATATTAATGGTTTTTCGGCCTTGATGAAAAAAAATAATCCAGATATTGAAGTTATTCACTGTATGATCCGTCGCCAGGTACTTCTTGTAAAACATTTGGAACCTACAGTGGAAGCATTCATGCATGATGTCATCAAGATTGTTAATATTATCTAAGAACATGCACTAAACACGCGGCTATTTCGTGAATTATGTCAGGACGGTGAAGCGGAATATACGGACCTACTTTATTATACAGAAGTAAGGTGGCTCTTTCGCGGAAATGTTCTAAATCTAGTGTGGGCTCTCAAAAGTGAACTTTATACTTTTATGTTTGATCGAAAGAATATTCTCGCAGATAAGTTTAAAAACCCCTCGTGGGTTCCACATCTCGCATATTTAGCTGACATTTTTGAGTATATAAATATATTGAACAAAGAATTGCAAGGAAAAAATATTAATATCATTTCAGCCAGATAAATACTATCTACCATTGGGAACAAGGCTTTTCCACTCTAATGAACATAAAAACGAAAAACAGAAATCGATTAAACGCCGAAGACTGTATTCAAATTGTTCTTACATCAAAAAGTCTCAATTTTGGAGTAATTATATCAAACATGAAGCAACATCATTTTTCCAAAACCTGAAGGGGGAAAGTTTTCAATTAATTTTTGTTTGTTCCAATTTCAGAATTTTATTTTGTTTGTCTATTACATACTTACTATTTTCATGTAACTTTTTTTATAAATACGTAAATGTAAATTATGTTTATTTAAAATCTACATTGATTGTTTTTTTTTTCAAAATGTGGGGGGGGGGGGGGGGGGGGGGTAATATCGACTTACGCGAAAATATTTTGGGGTAATGATTAAAAAAGTTCCCCGACCGCCATCTAAAGTATAGATGCACGATAAAAGAACATGTGACTTGCTTCTTAACATTGTATTTTGGGTTTTTCTGGATTTAGGTAAAGTATGTCCACGACACAATTTGGTGTCAATGAAATAGAGAATGTTTTGATGAATAGGAATTTGTGAAAACACATTCCAAGAAGATTGTGGAGATGCAGACGCGCATTTTATGATCTTTGATAAAAAATTTTAACATTTCTGTATTTAATGACCATCAATAATTTTTACAATACGAGGGTTGCCTCTTATGTTTCGGGATTTGGCAACCCTAGTGTTGCAATCCGGCAATTGACAGCTCTGTCGTAAAGTTGGACATTTTTGAGGTTATACGCACTCAGAACGTTTTGACATACGAGCGCTATTTGTGTTGTTTACAGTAACTTAAAAGATTCATCTCGGCCCAAAAATGGAATTAAATCGTCAACATTTTCGTGCGATTATTTTTTACAACTTTCGGCGTGGATTAACTCAGCAACAGTGCATGGATGAACTTAATTCAATTTTTGGCGATGAAGCTCCATCAAGGACCAGTGTTTATCGATGGTATGTTGAATTCAATCGTGGTCGTAGTTCACTCCAAGATGAATTTCGTGAAGGTCGTCCAAAATCAGTTGTTGTTCCGAAAACCATTGATGCTGTGCGCGAACTGATATTGAAAGATCGTCATGTGACCTATCGTGAGATTGAGACAACCTTAGGCGTTAGTGGGACTGTGGAGCTTTTCAGGGCCCGAAGAGCCAGGCATCGCTCGATCCCCACTTTTCCAGGCGAACGACTTACCTCTCGGTCGAAATTCAGCAAGGTTGCGTAACCTTGCTACGGCATTTACCCTCAGCCAAATCGCCGGAATTAATACGGTTACCCAATCGGATAACCGTTTTGAATTTATGTTAGGCAGCTTACCTATTCTGTAGGGGATTTCCTTCCAAACCCCTTTTTCTCCAGCATCACCACTGAAAACATTAAATCCACGGCAAAGCTTATCACCTTGCCGTGGCATCGAAAACTCACCCTCGGCCAGACCATATTCCCTAAAAAACATTAAGCCCACGGCAAAGCTTATCACCTTGCCGTGGCATCGAAAACTCACCCTCGGCCAGACCATATTCCCTAAAAAACATTAAGCCCACGGCAAAGCTTATCACCTTGCCGTGGCATCGAAAATTTACCCCCGAGGCGTACATCATTTCCTGAAAAGAACATAAGTCCATGGCAAAATCATCACATTGCCATGGCATCTGAAATCTTATCTTTAGGCATACATTCTGCCAGGGCATCTCGTTTCCATAGCCTTAAGCTATGGAAACAACAATCAACAAGAGTTCCTTGTGACTCGTTGTATTTGTTTACCCCCGGCATAACATGCATACGGCTATTGCCCCTATTGATTTACTACCGCCGACAAGGTTTCTGTTGACGCAAATCAAACATGTCCCTGTTTACCAGCAATCGCTGGCTTCCAATTATCGATCCTCATGTTCAGAGGCCGTATTCAAGCAACGATCAAGATGCAGCCAGAAAATGTTTACTTTCAACATCTGGCAATGGCTGCACCCTATGTTCGTTGCAATGTTTAATCATCGGCAACAGAAATGATGATTTATGGCCTTCCATTAGGATGACCAAATCATCGGTTTGGGTCTTTCACACCCCAGATGCTATTATTTACATTCCTAGAAAATGCACTAGCGATGTTGCCCGCCATCCACGGTCGCTGAACGATCGTATGCATGGCATACGCACACATGCGTAATGTATGCCTATTCCGTCCGGTCCAATCACGATTAACTACTTCAAGTTAATCGTGTAACTCCGCCTCCTTTCCAGTTTCTTTCAGGGTTCCTTTCCTTTTGATGACTCCCAATGGAGTTAGTCAGATCTTACCCGTTGAACCATACCCACGTATCGGATACGTTGCGTGTCGGAGTTCCCTTCAGTTGGTCGAGTAGAGTGCGTTTAAAAATAAAACAATAACTATTCTTGTGCCGTTAAGAATCATAGTGTCCTCCTCAAGGCTTCTTGCAAAGTGTGTACTGCGTTTAAAAATAAAACAATAACTATTCTTGTGCCGTTAAGAATCATAGTGTCCTCCTCAAGGCTTCTTGCAAAGTGTGTACTTGCTAATTAACGTGCCTAATCTACATTAAAATAATAGAATGTAACCATGTATAAACATAACGTAAATGTATTTCAATCTGTGTACTTTTGTCTCCCCAATAAACAGTTGTTAAAGTTAAAATAAAATAACATGGACTAAATAAAATTAAAGAACTTACTTCGATCAACACAACCCAGTGTGTTTTAATTAATTACCTCTTGTGGACGGTTGTTGGCGGAGTTTGGCTGTTTCTTTTCGTGATCTATTCTTCCCGGCGTATTATTATTGGTGGTGTTTTGCTTAACCTGCGTCCGTGCCGACGCCCTTAGCGAAACGACATCTACATTGGTGACCGCGAAAAAGAACGCGCAACTTTCGAACATTTGTGACCGGAGAATAAACCAATTCCGTGTGAAATCCGGCAAAGTTTCCCTATTTGAAAGTGAAGTAACACAGCCAATACGGTTATTGGGCTTAGGGCGAGTTCGTTTACCATCATCTCTCATTGGACAATAAAATTGAAAACATCAAAAACAGCACGTGCACATAATTGTTTCAATGCACATCAACCCAATTAATCAACACCGTTTAAACACTTATCGCCAATCAGAAAATTCAAGTCGAAATTTAATATTTTCAACACCAGTACATCGGAAATAAATCAAGTGGACAATACAACATCGTCACACCAATTTAAGTCGAAGTACCAGAACAACACCATCACCGGATCATCACCAAGTGCTAAGAAATTCGTAAGGAGTGCAGCAACCCCAACGCTGCTGAACGTATCAACATCACAGGAAGATCGACAGCATATAAGTTCCACCAGCAGCAACCCTACGGATTAACCGCAAGTATTGTTTAAAAATTAGCTTTTCAGGATACTTAGTTTCAGTTCTCTAGTGGCGAGCACCTTCTGAGCCGCCAAACATAGAATTTTAAACGTTATCATTTTTTTTTAGAGAGTGAATTGTATTGTGAATCACAACAAACGGCAAATGATGTTTGATTGTCAAGGCATAACCGATACTAATAAATTTTCAGAAAATCATTTAGTTGTTTTTCCTAATTTTTACGTTTGTCTTTTAACGATTATGCGCTATGCCAAGTTTATTTACCTCCTAAGATTGTGTGTTTAAAAATTTTATCAACGAAATAGAAAGCCAGACATTCCTCAGACACAGGAATAACTAGATACATACCTTATTTGTGCATAAGTTCTCTTATTGATTGAAATACGAATAATACTTTTTTATATTGGGTAGTTTTTTTTTTTTTTTTTTTGAAAGTATATTATTGGTCGACTATCTTTCTGTTCCAATTAGATTAAAAAAAGAGAAAAAAAAAACAAAAATCATATTGCTAAAAATTTTATTCTAAACACAAAATACATAAATTTGCATATTTTCCTTTTTCGTTTTGTTTTTCTAAATTTCTGATTTTCCTGGTTTTATTAGTATTTTGTATAGTATACAATACAAACAATTATTATTACCTAATTGAAATAAAAACCAATCCAACTATATAGTTGAAGTATAACCACTTTCATTACAAAACTAAAAGCTGTTAACCTAAAACCAAATATATTAAGCTAACTTTAATAACAAAATTTAAACGATACTAAAAACAAATAGAACCATTTGTAAACCCCTTCAGGGTACTAAGTTACAAGCTATTGTATAGGCAATATATGCCCCTTTTTAATGTAATTTCGGTGACAATTTTTAACTCTCTTTTCATGAGTACAGATACTCTCGTAATAGCAATATCTGTAATTTTTTCTTGCTACAGTTTTTGAAATTTTTTTTTCTTTTTTGATTTTTATGTTAAAGTAAACGGAGTACACAATTAGTAGTATACAATACCCGCATTGAAAGTAACACGAAAGCACACTTACATTCGCGACTTCAAAGAACCGCACTTGACTCCACCTCCGACCTTCGCTCGACCTATTTTGACTTGTGAAAACCTTGGTTTTGGGACGTTCGACAGTTCTCTCAACTTCCTGCAACTCCCTTTGACTCGTTGGCGACGTCCTTGCAACCGTTTCGCGTTCTCTTACGTCCATTTCTGCGTCCTACGTGGTAAATATTTTGATATCCTCCTACTCCGTTGATTTCAGTCCTGTTTCGTACAAAACACTATGGTTGTCACACGAAATAGCGCTGCCCAAAAGGCCCAAGAACAACCCGAGCCCCTAGAATTTCACGACGCCTCCAGCGTCGATTTCCCCACCGAGCAAGTCGATGCTGACCTAGACTTGCCCGGACAAGCTACTCCTCTGGCACCACCCGTAGCCCCCAGCGTCGTGAACCGACCCCAACCTACTTCCCCAAACGCTCTCCCAACCTCTTCCAACGCCCCTGGTATCTGCCCTTTGGCAAATTCCGGCATTTTAATGCCCACAACTGGTGCCAGCACCTCACAACAACCCCAAAGACCTTCAGAGTCCCAAGAATTCCACGATGCTTCCAGCCTCGGGAATGGGACTCGTCACCCTAATATAGGACTTCCCCCCTTCGATGAGGAGGACCCAGACCTTTGGTTTGCAGTGGCAGACCGCATCTTCCAGGCCTCAGCCTTGCACGACGAACAACTTCGTGCAGTTGAGCTGTTGAAAGTGCTTGACCGCACTCAACGACCGCATGTTGCACACATAATAAGGTCGGCCGGCCGCAACCCATATAGCAACATGCGTGAAGCTCTGCTCGACGCATTGGACGAGCCTGGAAGTGTGCGGCAACAACGTTTAGCCGCTGTAACCAACCTTTCTGGGATGAGACCATCTCTTTTCCTGACCCATTTACGCTCTATAGCGGGGACCAGGATTGGGGACGACCTAATAAAGCCTCACTTTTTGAGGTGTCTTCCCCAGCATGCCCGATCGGCACTTATAGCCCAACCCAACCAGAGTTTGGGCTATTTATCCAAAATTGCGGACGCAATCATGGAAAGCTCAGATCAGTATTCTGAGCCTCCTGCGTACCAAGTAGCGGCGGTTTCTCAACACGCCGCCCAGCCTGCACGGCACTCTCGTCTGCCTTTCTCAGCCCCTCAATTGGTCCCAATCCTCCATCCTCCTCAAAACCAATTACCCCTTAGAAGGCCCGCCTCAACCAATTTCCCTCAGGGGAATCCAGAGGCAGGCCCCAACGCATTCAACCAAAGAAGTCCACCCACACAACTAACTCCTGCTGACCTACGGGCGCTCCAAACCTCACTCCTCCGCGAGATAACGCAATTGCGCGCGGAGGTGAGGAACAATCCTCGAAGCGCCCAGAATCGAGCCATGCCGAGCCGTCCTATTAATCGGCAAAATTTCACCCAAAATGCCCCACGGAGGGCCAATTCCACCCAAAATGGCCCTCACCGGGCCAATCCCCAGCGAGCTCCGGCTCGACCTCCCCGTAATGGCAATACTAATAGGCAGAACATACCTGATAATGCCGTTACTCTGCCTTGGTGCGCCAATCACCAGCGATATGGTGACCGCGCATTCAATTGCAAAGCGCCTTGTGGTTGGACGCAACCTTCCACCAACCAGAGGCGCTCTTTAAACTAATTTTGCCGACCGACACCCTCGCGCAATCGGCCGGCACCCCTACGATAAGTCGCTTAACCATCCGGGATTCGAAACTGAATATCGCTTTTACTGTCGACACCGGCGCCGATATTTCAGTCCTCCCGCGATCGTTTGCTCCGCGTAACCGCGTGCCAGCCGCACCAAATTGTCAGCAGCAAATAATACGCCGATACTTACGTACGGACGTAAAAAGCTGACACTGCAATTGGGTCTTTGTCGTCCGATCACTTGGCGTTTCGTCATTGCGGACGTGAATGAACCCCTGATAGGTTCCGACCTATTAGGTGCACATAATCTGTTGGTCGATTCGACCCATAACAGACTTGTGGCTCCAACCGCACCCCCCTTGCCCATGACGGCATCACCAGCGGCAACTTCAGGGGCCACAGAGTGCATAGACCCATTCCAGGTTATGGTACAGGAATTTGTGAGTACAACAATTCCCCTGCCTAACCAGCGCCGACATAAAGCCACGGTGTTTCATCATATAGAAACACGTGGTCCCCCTGTGAGCCAGCGTCCACGTCGACTGGCTCCGGAAAAATTACGTGCGGCGCGCGCGGAGTTCGAGCATATGATCGAACTAGGTATCTGCCAACCGTCGGACAGTCCCTGGGCAAGCCCACTCCACTTAGTGAAGAAACGTTCTGGTGAGTGGCGCCCATGTGGCGATTACAGGCTGTTGAACGCAGCAACTGTCCCGGACAGATACCCAATTGCACACCTCTACGATTTTTCGTACAAGTTACGAGGGTGCAATGTCTTCACTACCCTGGATCTCACCAGGGCATACCACCAAATTCCGGTGGCACCTGAAGACATCCCCAAGACCGCAGTCATTACACCTTTCGGACTCTTCGAGTTCAAAGTGATGACTTTCGGCCTCAGGAATGCCGCACAGACATTCCAGCGGTATATCGACACGGCTTTACGTGGTCTTAATTGCTGCCATGCTTATCTTGATGATATTCTCATCGCCTCCAAAGACCACGCCGAACATAAGCGCCACTTACGTCAGGTCCTAGAGCGTCTCCGCGAATTCGGTCTTGTCATCAACCCAGATAAGTGTCAATACGCCAAGGAGCAAATCACCTATCTGGGTTATGTCGTTGACAACCAGGGCATTCGCCCACTTCCAGACCGTGTGGAGGCCCTCATGAAGTATCCCCGGCCTACTAACGTGAGTGAGCTTCGTCGATTTTTGGGCATGCTGAACTTCTACCGTCCTACCCTGAAGAATGCTGCCCAGATTCAAGCTCCGCTCAATGAATTTTTAAAAGGAGCTAAGCGCAATGATAAGCGCCCCATCAATTGGACAGAAGTCTCTGATAGAGCATTCCAACTGTCCAAAGAACAATTGGCAAATGCCACCTTACTCCGATACCCTCTCGAGGGAGCGGCACTTTCTATCCAATGCGACGCATCGGATACCGCAATCGGAGCCGTCCTTGAACAGGACATTGAAGGCCGCCCGGAACCACTTGGTTTCTTTTCAAGGAAACTAAGTCCCACTGAGCGACGTTACAGCGCCTACGACCGTGAATTGCTCGCGATCTACAGCGCTGTTAAGTACTTCCGTCATATGATAGAAGGACGTTCGCTCTCAATTTTAACAGACCATAAGCCATTGGTCTATGCGTTCCGGAAGAAGTCGGGAAATGCCTCCCCCCGACAAGAGCGTCAATTAGACCTCATTGGGCAATATTCTACGGAGATCAGGCATATCTCCGGTAAACAGAACGTCACGGCGGACGCCCTTTCTCGAATCGATACGATTCATTTGCGTACCGCCTTGAATAACACTGACCTTGCCCTAGCTCAAGAGGAGGATGAACAGCTCAAGTCCCTCCTAACTGCCGATACGGCACTAGAGCTTAAGAAAATTACCCTTCGCGACCCTTTGGGCGAAATCTGGTGTGATGTCTCCACTGGAACCGCTAGACCTTACATTCCCGAGAAACTTCGTAAGGGCGTGTTCCAGGTTTACCACAACCCAGCCCACCCCAGCGGCCGAGCAACAGCCGCTGCTGTCCGTCGCAAATTTATTTGGCCCCGGATGAACAAAGACCTCACCGGTTGGGCCCGTGCTTGTCTCCAGTGCCAGCGCTGCAAGGTAGCGCGACATAATGTACTGGAGCCAGCGCAATTCAAGCTTCCCACCGCACGCTTCGCTCATGTCCACATAGACATAGTGGGACCGCTTACTCCATCAAGAGGATTTTCTTATATCCTCACTATGATGGATCGCTGCACGCGATGGCCAGAGGCGACACCTCTCCGGGCAGTTACTGCCGAATCAGTCGCCAAGGCCTTTTACTCAACTTGGGTCACACGCTTCGGTGTACCAACCACAATTACTTCGGACCGAGGTCCACAGTTTGAGGCGACAATTTTTAGGCAGCTAACAGATCTTCTCGGCTGCCAAAGAAGTCGTACCACCGCCTACCATCCGCAATCAAATGGGATGATAGAGCGCTGGCACAGATCTCTTAAAGCCTCACTCATGTGTCATAATGACACACAATGGTTTGACGCCCTTCCAACCGTCCTCCTCGGCCTGAGGACAAGTATTAAGGAGGACCTAGGTGCTTCGGCAGCAGAGCTTACCTATGGTACCAACCTCCTTCTTCCAGGAGAACTTTTCCTGAATGGCGAAACACCGCGTGACCAACTTCGCGAATTGGGACATCTCCGTGACCTGCTACGTAAGGTTAGGGCAACCCCGGTAACCAGGCACGGCTCCAAAAAACTTTTCGTCCACCCTGAACTGCACAGCTGCACGCACGTCTTTGTCAGGGTGGATAAGGTCAAAAAACCCCTCGACCCACCTTACGATGGCCCATTCAAAGTCTTCCGCCGCATCAGTGACCGCGTCTTCGAGATCGACATTAGAGGCAAGCGATCCACGGTCAGCGTCGAAAGGCTTAAGCCCTGTTTTCTGGAAGCTTCCGCTCCAGAATCACCTCCATCTACCGACACCGCTCCTACTCCACCAGCACAACCTCCCCGTACTCGCGCTCAAACGCGCGCCCATAACCAACTTACCACCCCCTAACCTGCCTTACCTGTTTCGTGACTACGTCACTGGGGAGGGAGTGATGTGGGGCTTTTCAGGGCCCGAAGAGCCAGGCATCGCTCGATCCCCACTTTTCCAGGCGAACGACTTACCTCTCGGTCGAAATTCAGCAAGGTTGCGTAACCTTGCTACGGCATTTACCCTCAGCCAAATCGCCGGAATTAATACGGTTACCCAATCGGATAACCGTTTTGAATTTATGTTAGGCAGCTTACCTATTCTGTAGGGGATTTCCTTCCAAACCCCTTTTTCTCCAGCATCACCACTGAAAACATTAAATCCACGGCAAAGCTTATCACCTTGCCGTGGCATCGAAAACTCACCCTCGGCCAGACCATATTCCCTAAAAAACATTAAGCCCACGGCAAAGCTTATCACCTTGCCGTGGCATCGAAAACTCACCCTCGGCCAGACCATATTCCCTAAAAAACATTAAGCCCACGGCAAAGCTTATCACCTTGCCGTGGCATCGAAAATTTACCCCCGAGGCGTACATCATTTCCTGAAAAGAACATAAGTCCATGGCAAAATCATCACATTGCCATGGCATCTGAAATCTTATCTTTAGGCATACATTCTGCCAGGGCATCTCGTTTCCATAGCCTTAAGCTATGGAAACAACAATCAACAAGAGTTCCTTGTGACTCGTTGTATTTGTTTACCCCCGGCATAACATGCATACGGCTATTGCCCCTATTGATTTACTACCGCCGACAAGGTTTCTGTTGACGCAAATCAAACATGTCCCTGTTTACCAGCAATCGCTGGCTTCCAATTATCGATCCTCATGTTCAGAGGCCGTATTCAAGCAACGATCAAGATGCAGCCAGAAAATGTTTACTTTCAACATCTGGCAATGGCTGCACCCTATGTTCGTTGCAATGTTTAATCATCGGCAACAGAAATGATGATTTATGGCCTTCCATTAGGATGACCAAATCATCGGTTTGGGTCTTTCACACCCCAGATGCTATTATTTACATTCCTAGAAAATGCACTAGCGATGTTGCCCGCCATCCACGGTCGCTGAACGATCGTATGCATGGCATACGCACACATGCGTAATGTATGCCTATTCCGTCCGGTCCAATCACGATTAACTACTTCAAGTTAATCGTGTAACTCCGCCTCCTTTCCAGTTTCTTTCAGGGTTCCTTTCCTTTTGATGACTCCCAATGGAGTTAGTCAGATCTTACCCGTTGAACCATACCCACGTATCGGATACGTTGCGTGTCGGAGTTCCCTTCAGTTGGTCGAGTAGAGTGCGTTTAAAAATAAAACAATAACTATTCTTGTGCCGTTAAGAATCATAGTGTCCTCCTCAAGGCTTCTTGCAAAGTGTGTACTGCGTTTAAAAATAAAACAATAACTATTCTTGTGCCGTTAAGAATCATAGTGTCCTCCTCAAGGCTTCTTGCAAAGTGTGTACTTGCTAATTAACGTGCCTAATCTACATTAAAATAATAGAATGTAACCATGTATAAACATAACGTAAATGTATTTCAATCTGTGTACTTTTGTCTCCCCAATAAACAGTTGTTAAAGTTAAAATAAAATAACATGGACTAAATAAAATTAAAGAACTTACTTCGATCAACACAACCCAGTGTGTTTTAATTAATTACCTCTTGTGGACGGTTGTTGGCGGAGTTTGGCTGTTTCTTTTCGTGATCTATTCTTCCCGGCGTATTATTATTGGTGGTGTTTTGCTTAACCTGCGTCCGTGCCGACGCCCTTAGCGAAACGACATCCACAGGACCAGCATACATTCAATATTGCATAAACATTTGACTGTCAAAAAAATTTGTTCGCGTTGGATCGCACACAATTTGTCAATCGCCCAAAAAAAGGCTCGTGTCAATTGGTGGAAAGAAATGCGGTCGCGGTGCTTCGAAACACGTCTATGACATCGTGACAGGTGATGAATCGTGGATTTACGCGTATGAGCCCGAAAGTAAACAGCAGTCGACTATCTGGGTGTTTCAAAATGAGCCAAATCCAACAAAAGTTGTTCGCGCACGAAGCACTTCCAAGCAAATGGTCGCCGGTTTTTTCGGAAAAACTGGACATGTCGCAACCGTACCACTAGAACAACGCAGAACAGTCAATTCTGAGTGGTACACAACCATTTGTTTGCCAGTTGTCTTCCAAGAAATCAGGAAAACCAACCGCCGAAGACGGATCACTCTTCACCACGACAATGCGAGCTCTCACACATCGGCTGCGACAACTGGATTTTTGAGCACCCAAAACATCGATTTGATGGGTCATCCGCCGTATAGTCCTGACTTGGCACCGAATGACTTCTTTTTATTCCCGTACGTAAAAAACAAACTGAGAGGTCAACGTTTTTCGACACCTGAAGAGGCGGTTGCTGCATTCAGAATGCATGTGTTGGAGATACCTCAATCAGAGTGGCAAAAGTGCTTCGACAATTGGTTCAAACGCATGCAAAAGTGTATAGATCTTCATGGGGAATATTTTGAAAAACAATAAAGTGATTTTCGATGATCAATATTTATTTTTGTTCTTTAATCCCGAAATATAAAAGGCAACCCTCGTAAGCAATACAGATAACTTATGATACTTTAGCTATAATTGTTTACATATACTTACTAGTACATTTTTCAAACAATATGATAGGAGTTATATATTGATTGTGGATTAAGATTGTAGTAGGTAGAGCTTCCTGGAAAAGGTCAGAAAACCAGGATATAGTTATTTACTTAACCCATGCTAATTTACTTAACTTAACTTAACTTATCTTAACTTAGTCTAGTTACCTAATTATTATTGAAATAAGTTAGTGTGGTGTGGAAGGGGGAAGCATAGTGATCAGTAGGTAGGTTATGGGTTAGTGAGGATATTCTCAGTCAGGGATGTGGGATGGGGAACTACTTTCCGTTTGTTCGTTGAAACGCAAAATATTGGAGAAAGGTTGAATATTACTGTATTTAAATGGGTGAGGTGAAAGCTCTGTATTGTGGTATACAATCTCATTAGAGTTATTAACCAACCTGCCAGAGGTGAAGAACGTTTTGATGTGGAGACAGTTCGGGTAGGCAGTTCGGTTATCTGACGGAGTCGATGTGAGCACATTTATTATCGGGTTGGGATTATTGGGAAGATTTTCGATATATTTGATGGACAGCTCGAGGAAGCGTCGATCTATACGTTCAATATTAGCGACATAGTAGAGCGAACTACTGTTGTAATATTTGTGGGAGTTGGGATCTCGGTTGAGGCCAGTGGTAAGTCTGAAGCATTTCCTTTCGAAAATGCGTAGATTCTCCATTTGGGCGGGTGTGATATGGTAGCATATCGTGCATGCATATGTGAGAGTGGGTCTGATTATCTGTTTGTATATAAGTGATTTAACTTTGGGAGAGAGACCATTCGGCTTGTACATCACTTTTCTGCAGAGATTAAGTTGAATTGCGGCTTTGCGAATCGAGTTTTTGGTGTGGGCGGAGAAGGACAGATTGTTGGTGAAGGTTATTCCCAGGTACTTTAAGGTTTTGGAGGGTTTAATTATATTGTTATTTAACTGGATTCTGATTTTGTTATGACAGCGTATGGTGTTGTTAGTACAATTCGCATTTCTGCCTTTAAATACTATGAGTTGAGTTTTGTCTGGGTTGAGTCCGTCGGAATAGGAAATTCTAGAATATGTATGTGGGAAAAAAGGAAGTGTGGGTGACGTCGTTCTGGAGTGACTGTGGACGTTAACCCTCCCCTTACTTAAAAATAGACGTCCCCGTCTCTTGTAACTATAACATTTTTTTGTTCATAAAATCTTTGAAATGTCCCACTTGGTAGAAACCTTGACGTGGTGCGGGGGCTTAAATTACAATGAATCATTCAGGCTATGCTGACGGAAGCATAGGCTATCTGTAGAGCCACCCATGTCAGAAAGGCTAGCGAGGAGTAACACACAAAAATCTGCCACATATAATCTAGAATGCTAGGCGTCACCGTGCCCGTTGGATGGTTTGCAGCCAGGGGTATGTGGGGGTGTAAGTAGGTGTGCCAAGACACGGGCATGGATTCACTTCACCCGCCAACACTTACGTCGTCAAAAATTGTTCACACAGGAAAGTGGCTTAATGTTCACCAGGAGGAAAATTGATTAATGAAAACGGACTGGGTTGTTCCGTGTTTAACTTAGTTTTTATTTGTTCTTTTTATTTCGAGTTTACACTTTTAAACTTGTTCTTTATTTATCCTTCAATGCGTGCTAAATATAATATGTAATTGCAAACAGTCTATTTTGAAAGGCAACGCGTTTCTCTTTCTTAATTGACTAACGGGACACTACGTTCTTCTGACAACGCCTCTCTTAGGTTCTGACTCGAGCGTGTGCACCAGCGTGCACACGCTACGGTAGTTGACTAACGACTGCCTTGAATTAGGGATGAAGATGGGTAATTTTATTTTTTGCACACCGGACAAGCAATAGAGATCATCTTAACGCGCCTGCTCTCTCGTGTGCCACGCCCGTCGAGGTGTGGTGAACACTTCGGTTAATTCGATAGTCGACGAACATGGGAGAATGGGAGAACAGAAACACAATGTACTATGATCTCGGGGTGGGTTTGGTTGTGTGTGTATAAATCAATGCAACTTTGAGGGTAGCCCACTGACCCAATTCGGTGAATGTGGTGACCTCAGCGGGCATTGAACTGTAGGAAGACAGAACTGTTAAGGAGAGGAAAATTTAGCTGGTGCTATTCACCTGCGAAAAGAGATCATTGATCCCCAGCGGATAGAGTGTCTGGGCAAAGTCGAAGTGACGCTACTTTGGCTAGGGTAATATTAACGTGGAGAACATGTTATGGACTTCGATAATTACCCAAGCCGTTGTATGATTATGCAACAGCGTCGTTTGATTCGACTTGTTGTTGCTAACCACATGGATTGGAATTTCCGGTGGACATCTCATGGTTAGAGGACTGGAGTTGCGTATGGCAGAAAGGTAGCTGAATTTAATTAAGCATTACTTGCATAGAATAATGAAGTCAGCTATGCGTCCGTTATTGCAACATGCTTTTCAGGTGAATAGGTAAGTAGGAGAAATTGGGGTTGGTTTGACACATTGTTGGCGGTCGAAATTTGGCGGAAATAGTGGGTTGGTTGTCCATGTATTTAGAGAACCCGCACAGGTATACCGGCTGTATTATAACGGCGCTTCTCTAACACCAAGCCGAATCAGCAGACCTTACCATATCAAAGAGGGGCTCTGATGTGGCGGATTATTTGAAACCCCAAGACTGTTCCCACGAAATGAATGATCAATATACAAATAACAATCTCACGAAAAACCCGGAAGGCGCCGTTGTGATGAGCCGACACTACCATAAGGGAACAAATCATCAAGAAAACACGGAAACGGCGAAACTAAGACGTAAGAAAAGACGTAGAAAGAGAGATATACGCGTCGGCAAGTGAAATGTTCGAACCTTATAAAGCGTGGTTAAATTTTAAGGGCGGATGTTGATTTTGAATAAAACACAAATGATTTAGGAAATTATCGTCATTTCTTTTTAGTATGATAATATTGGTATGGTTCAATTATGTATGGAACAAAATATATGCCAAATGGCCGCCGCAACCACGGCGGCACACCTCCATCCGATGGTCCAAATTTTCGATGACGCTGAGGCATAATTGAGGTTCTATGCCGTTAATGTGCCGAATTATCTCATCCTTTAGCTCTTGAATTGTTGCTGGCTTATCGACATACACCTTTTCTTTCAAATAACGCCAAAGAAAGAAGTCCAACGGTGTCAAATCACATGATCTTGGCGGCCAATTGACATCGCCACCACGTGAGATAACACGGCCATTGAATTTGTCGCACAAAAGAGCCATTGTTTCGTTAGCTGTGTGGCAAGTGGCACCGTCCTGTTGAAACCACATATCGTCCGCATCCATATCTTCCAATTCGGGCCATAAAAAGTTCGTTATCATCTCACGATAGCGAATACCGTTCACAGTAACTGCCAGACCGGCCTCATTTTGGAAAAATGATGGCCGCCAGCCCATAAACCGCACCAAACAGTCACTCTTTGTGGGTGCATTGGTTTTTCGACAATCACTCTTGGATTATCATTCGCCCAAATGCGGCAATTCTGCTTATTGACGAATCCACTGAGGTGAAAATGTGCCTCATCACTGAAGATGATTTTCTTCGAAAATTGATCATCCGCTGTTGCCATTTCTTGCCACCATTCTGACCATTGACGACGCATGAAATGGTCAAGAGGCTTTAGTTCTTGAGTCAATTGCACCTTGTAAGCGTGTAAATGCAAGTCTTTATGCATAATGTTCATCAACGACGAGCGTGAGAGGTGCAATTGTTGGGCACGACGACGAGTTTGAGGTGGACGGCTCTTCAGCCACACTATCGCGAACAGCAGCAATATTTTCTGCAGTACGAGCTGTACGAGCATGCACTGGTGTTTTCACATCTCCTACAGACCCGGTTTGCCCAAATTTTTGCACGATTTTCCGATTGTACGCACATTTGGACGATTAAATTGACCGAAAAAATCACGAAGTGCACGATATGCATTTTGATTTGTACGCCCATTTTCATAATAAGCCTGAATAACTTTAACGCGTTGCTCGATTGTGTATTACATTTAACATTTGTGCCATCTGTTTTTGAATCAGTGTCATCTTGATCCAATATTGCTTGCAATTCGGCGTCTTTAAGCTTTTTTGGTGGTCTTCCACTTCTTCATTTCGCACATCCAAATCATTATCGCTGAACCGCTTAAACCATCTTTTGCATGTCGCTTCCGATAGAGCATGATCACCATAAGCCTCGACAAGCATTCGATGCGTCTCTGCAGCACTTTTCTTCAAATGAAAACAAAAAATTAACGCTTGCCGTGAATCATCATTTTCTGGTACAAATTTCGACGTTTTTAACAGGATTAAAAAAAAATGATGTTGCTTGTACAATTACTTGATGTATACTAAATATGTTTGACAGATGTCATAGCAACCAAATAATAAAAATATATGGGCTCGTTCACAACAAACTTTCCCTATTAATACATTTATATCTTGACGCTCACTTCAGACCGGTATACCTGATATTTTTATTCACTGATAGTTATTTTTTTGTAATTAATTAAATGAACAACATGTATTAAATGTCACTGGGAACCTTATTAATTGAAGCATTCTCATTGCCATCGATCAAACGTTCACAATACACCAACTATCTAAACACTTCGCACTATTGGTTCCGACTATACAATTAACAGGGGGGGAAAAGCGACTCCTTGATGGTACACGTCCCCGATGGGCCACGGGGAGCGGGAGAAAAACCTACCGTCGCGATCGGTGGTTGTATTTAGACTCCACGGTATTTACAGATCCCCGGCGATACGGGGAGCGGAAGACGAACCGTCCGGATCGGCGCGGCGGTTGAAAAACGACTCTGGCGAAATCTGGCTCTTGATTCACCCTCGATTCGGTGGTGGTGAATATCCCCTCGGCTAAGGATATGTTTACCTACCACAAGAGAAACGTAAAGTCTCTCTTTGTGGAATAAAAAGCCAGATCTCGTAATGAAGACCATGGTGTATGCATGTATGTATATATATTCATCGGAGAAATGGTGCTAAAAGCAAATAAGGGCATCATAACAGTCGTGGATGAGTGGTACAGATGCGTTAATAGATGTATCGCCATTAGGAAGAGGTGCTAATGGGTTTTAAATGTTAAATGACTGCTATAGGAACCGAGTTCTTGTTTGTACTAGGAAATGCTAGAGGATTCGGTTTCGATGATAATGCTTGGGATGCGGTAATAGTTTGTCGATTGGGCACACGAATCGCGGGTCGGTTTATTGCAGCTGTATAAACAAGCTGTCCGACATAGCATTTTAACGATGACAAAGGGTGCCGAATGGTTTGAGATTTATGATGCCGTATGATGTGAAGAATTCTTTACAGGGAATTTGAATAACGCATTAAATGCGTGAATGCTCTAAGAATTCTTTTTAGGGATTTTCAGATAATGCGTCGAATGCATTAAATGCCCTTGAGAAAGGAAATGTTTCAGGTATGCTGATGCTTGAGATGCAAAAATGGGTTGCGAATATGGGGGGTTCGTCAAGTGAGTAGACAGTCGGGTTTGGCGGAACCACCACAGATGCAGTACGTAGGGGTAATGCTGTCACAAACAATGGGAAACCAGGCTAAAGATCTAACTAACGCCGCGAAGGAATGCCCAAAGTCGGTCCTATGGGGAGGGTGGTAGGAGATGCAGTACGTAGGGGTAATGCTGTCACATGCTGTACAACTTTGTTAATCATACATGACGAAGGCTTGCGTCCGTGGTATATATAAAAGGTTACCCGTCCTTTAGCACATCACCATCATTGGCACTACAACCGGGAACCGGTCTTGGCCTTATTTAGCAAGTTCTGAGGCTTGTTAAATTTTCCATAATGATTTGTTTTTTTCCGGGCAAGGTCATTAGTCTTGCGCCAGATGCTCCCCGACGGGGAATCGAACCCCGGTCTCCCACGTGACAGGCGGGTATACTAACCGCTATACTATCGCGGAGCCCGTCCTTTAGCACAACCAGAAAAAAAAAACGGAAACATTTTACCCCAGTCCGCGAATATTGCATTGGTCTCTGCGAAACTCTCGCATCAATGCAATTAATTGACATAAACGAATAATACCGCTTCTGAATGGAATGTATGCTAGGATCAGCAATAAGTGAGCGAAAATACTCGTAATGGGATTACATCCTTATAGCAACTGCTCCACAGAGGCCTGGAATAACCTAAAACTACAGCCTACAGTTTGCGGAAATTACATCACTCCCATATCCCAAATACGAGTCGTTGAATTTTATGGTTTTTGAGCGGCACAATAGATGCGTAAGAATAAGAAAAAAAATGTGTTTTTCCTCATCTTAAACACTTTCACACGCGATTTCGACACTAACACTCACCATCGAAAATACTCACATATGCACAGTCGTTTTGCTTAGTTAAGGTTTCCCAATATTTACGCACGAGCCGCTAACGAAATAGGAGGAAGGTGGAAATCTTCACGGGAGACCTCTGCACCAGGATGCATGCTATATTTATACTGGCTACCAGCACATCCTGCCAGCACAAGTTCTCGTTATTCCAAGGGATTACTTTGCAAACGGGCACTCGACTTTGTTCGGCTATGATACTCAATCCGAAAATCAACACTTAATAGGCAGGATCGGACGGTCCTATTTAGCGGTGGCTACTCACTGAAGGGTAACTTTATACAGAGTTAACAATGGAACATACACATATTTCTACGCTTCCCTTCATTGGTTTATCAACTGCTCAATCGCGGCGTGCATGGTGAAACCAATTCACTTGTTCTGAAAAGTGATATTTTGTTAATGGTTTCACAGCTGGAAATTTAATTTAATAAAATGTGGTTTCTACTTTATTTTGCAACCCAAAACAAGGGAATTCAAAATGTTTACTTAACTCTAATATATCTCGGTGTATCCAGAAGACATATCCAGCATTATATTTTTTACCGTCTAATACCAACAAAGGAATACATCCCATAAAGCAATTCTGAACACTATTCTATAATCAGTTTAAAACAACATATGTTTCGCTAAACAACACCGGCGAAGATTTATCGTCCACTTATTTAAAGTTTACTTCACATGTCTTTCAACACCTCGATATTCCGTCAATAGTTAAGGATTTATAAATGTTCCTTTGAGGATCATAACTTGAAGACCTTGGAGCAGAAACTCGCCCTTATCGTAAATATATCGTCGAAATGGCATCAAATCTTCAAGTAGGTGTGGTTCAAAGGCACCAACGCGGTATATCAATTAAGTATTTTTAGAATACGTACCGCATCTAAGAGATTTGTAGCAAGTTATCATCGCTACGAAAAGATTATCGTGGGCTGGCTAGCATTTACGACTTGGTCCAATAAAAACTATTCAAGAATACGATGTTATGTTGAAAAGACTTTCCAAGAGAACTAGGTGGTCTATGCTCTCGCTGTAAGCCAATCGTTTCCCCCTTTTATTTATGTTGCTTTTGGGGATTGAATTATTTAAGAGCCTCTCGGCTGCTATTTTTCTAATGAAGGTGTAACTAATTGCCTAAAGCGTTGACACGTTTGATGCCGTTGGATGTGATTACAACCTAGAAACTTGGTTAAAGCCATCATCTGTCACTGGTGGATGGTATTAGAAAACAATTAGTCATATTTTAGTTTAGTGGAAGAAATTTGTTGGGCTTTTATGGTCGGAATTGTTCCATTTAGAATTTTACCGATATGAATATGTATCTGGAACCATGAAACGCTGAGCTAGCCGAGAAATAATGATTCTCCAGATTATGACATGTACATTTGCGTTACTTGCTTTCACCTTAACCTGCTGAATGATTGCCACTATAGTTTTCGCAGCAACAGGTCAACAGAACATCTAACAGCATAACTTACCACGAAATGAAGTTGCCCTATATATTATACAAATTCAGTCAAAAAGAGAATATTATTTAATATTTCGACAAAGTTTGAAGTTTGGCATCCCACCCTTTTATTGAAAGTACTCTTTTGTAGAATTAACAAATCTCCCATTCAGTAAACCAGCGTCTGCCTTTCCTTCAATTCAGGTTATACTTGAGGCGTTAAATGCATAACGTCATACTGTCGTCCATCTTATTCAATATTTGCATCAATGCTTTCTAACCATTCACATAAACACAATCCTTTTTTTTTCCTGCTGATTGGTTTGTCAGCGGCGCAACGACGTTTGGAGAGAATAGAAAAGCCTATTGATTGTTTCACACTCAGGTGATAAGGAATCAGCCATAGTTGCGAGTAGACTTGAGTAGCTGTGGGGGTACGAAGTCGGTGCGCCGGCATGGGCGCTGGGTTCTACCACGTCCCCACAAATGGTTCGTTAGATGCACCACAGAGAAGACGGTATGGCGGATGATCAGCAAGCGAAGCGGACACAGTACAAGAATAAAATACACTGATATTGTTATTAGTTGTAATGAATGTTCTATTTTAAGTAAAGTTGTTTATAATTACTTTATAACTCATTTTGATTCGATACAATTGACAATAAAATACACTGTTGAATTTATTGTAATGGATTTTCTTTAATTTCATGTGTTCTATTTTAAGTAAAATGGTTTTTAAGTACTTTAAAACTCTCCACTAACTTTCACTTTGACTATTACTCGCGACACTGAAGAACACGTACGAATGGTACCGGAGTGTACACACGGTACCGGCGCGCGGTACGGTGGAAGGCAGACGACCCGATCGCCTTGATGGTTGTAATACGACTCGACCGGGGGTTGGAATCCGGCTCTTGATTCAACCTTCAGTTCGATGGTGAGCTCGGATGAAGAGAGAGAATATTTTTTTTCTCTATGGTGTAGTAAAAAGGAAATGCAATCGTTCCTTTCTTCCAGTGACCAATGGAAGGCGATCTCTGGTACGCAGTGGCGTGCGTGTGGTGATCCTAGCAATGTTCTAATGGATCACTGTTTGCTCATGCAACAAGCTCATGAGAAACGAATTCAGAAACATTGAAAGGAATTCAAACAAAGGGAGAAACGACCTAGGGCATCGTTCTGTAATGAGGGTTCAGCTAAGTAAATAGCTGCATTGCCATTAAGAAAATGTGCTAAAAGGAAATTGGATGTTTATGGCATATCTGACTGTGGTAGAAACCGAGTTCTTGTTTGCATTTGTAAATGCTGACGAATTTGGTTTTAGCGGCTACTGCTCTGATTGCTTGCAGCTGCGTCAACAAGCTGCTTGGCGTTGCTTTGTGTCGTTAGACAAATAGGTCACCAACCAATGTGCCTGTAGAGACAATTGTTTTGCACATGTGATGCTGGGATTTGCCTGGCAACCAAGGGTGCCGAATAGTTTCCCTAATTTATGATATGTATGTAAGAGAATACTTCCAGGAATTTTGAATGTGCATTGAATGCATGAAAGGTAAGAATTATTTTACAGGGACATGGGATAAAACCTAAATGAAGGAAATGTGAAGGGGATTTTTGCTGGTAACTGCCAATTTGCCAATGGAATTTGGGGTCGAAATTGTGGGTGGTTCTTGCGTAAAGTTAAAGAACCCCCACATAGCAATAGTTGTAGATTATTACCGTGACACTATCGGAGTGAAACCTTTGTATCTGACAGTGAATGTGGGAGCGCGAAATGAAAGTAAAAAAGGAAAAAGTAAAGTTTTTAAGCAAGAAAGACCAATTAGAATCCAAATGAGTGTATTTATATTTCTGGTGCTAAGTAAATTATATTTGCGAGCTATACATTCACTTATGTTAATAAAAGGAACCCTTTGAAAAGGACTGTGTTTTGAATTGACTTTTCAACTGTGGTGTAGTCCCAAAAAAGTTCGACTAAGACCAATTTTAATCAAGGACTCTCGACCACAATACATATATATTGTAGCGAGCTTAGGGTTCGCTGGATTAATTATTTTTAGTGAATAAGAGCCGTTAAATCGATTTTTAATTAATATCACACTTTATTAATTCGGTAATAACCCGTTACTTATACCGTACACTTCGATTTCCTTTTCTCTCGCTTGTTTCGCTTTTTCTTATCATCTGTCACCATCAGCTGTGTCGACGTCTTTTTTTCGTTTGTCACATTCTCATTCCGGTATTTCGTTTTTGTTCGTTCCATAATCTTGAATGTTCTAGTCTCCAGTTTTCCAGTACTTTATAGAATATTCCAGTACTTGTTTTGGTCTTTCCCGAATATTCCAGTACTGACTGTCATATGCGCCACAATATATATATATATATATATATATATATATATATATATATATATATATATATATATATGTATATATATATATATATATATACATAAAAACATTCTTAAACACTTCAAATAAAACGAAAAACACAAAAGAGAGCAAATTTGCAATAGACATATATTGAGTAGTTTTCCGGAAACAAAAAAGACAAAACTCCACCAAGTATAGCAGCCGCCGAAGTGAAATAGCTCCATCGCATCATAAACAACAGGGGAAGCGCAACTGGACAAACGTTAAACCGTGAGTAGAGAGTTTAATTATTTTATGTTAATTTCTGTGTGCACCCGGTTTAAAGTGCAACAGCAACATGTACCCACGGAGTGACATTCGAGCCCGCACGAATGACACTGGAGAAACATACAATAACTTCGAAAGGAGTAGCAGGAAATTGAGCTCAAAAGAAGCATGGTCCGTAACAAATGATATTCTATGTGGCTAATGGAGCAGGTGCGTCATGGCGAGCCTAATAACAGATGAACTCTATGCTGCCCCACAATGGGCAATGGGCTATCGCATGTCTTTAAAAAAAAAAAACATTCATGTCTATTTCATTTTTATAACCTTGACTCAAATTCTAAAACTTCAAAAGAAGTTGCAATTAATTAATAAGTTTGCAACAAATTGTCCCACACTCCCGTGTTTTGTTCCTACGTCACCAGTTTCCATTGATTTCGTACCTTAGCAATGTGTTCCTCCAATTTATTTCATAATTTTCAGTTATTTGAAACGAGGTCTCTATGACACCTTGTTCCACTCTGTTCTCGAGTATGCCGTTTTTTGTTGCCCGAAACAATTTTTTTAATAAGAGACTAGAGGACTGCGCTCTCTGGGAGTTATCGTTCGCATACTATCCGACAGTGGTCTAATTCACTTTGGTTCACTTCATTCTAAGCTCATTTCTAATAATCGTCATACAAATTTTAAAACTTTCAAACGGAACTCGGTTAAATTAATGTAAGTTGCAGTGGAGCTGCACATACCTCTCTGTTTGGTTTGAACATATGGTATGGTGGCGGTTCCACTAAACGCCACTACTTACCTTCCCAATTACCTGCAAAGCTTCCTGTCCTGAAGCTACAAAACCCCATTGTTTTCTGCTAATGTAATTGGCGCAAGACTAATGACCTTGCCCGGAAAAAACAAACCATTATGGAAAATTTAACAAGCCTCAGGACTTGCTAAATAAGGCCAAACCGGTTCCCGGTTGTAGTGCCGATGATGATGATGATGATGATGATAATTGCATTAGCACCTGCAAAAGCTTCATGCATCAAAGTTTCCTAATGCATAGCCTAAAATACCCTGTAAAAGAATTGTTATCATTCATGCAGCCAATGCATTTTATAATTTCCTAAAAGAATTCTTTATATTACACATGCATAATATATTCGAGAAACAACTATACGGCACCCTTGTGTGCCAGGAAAATTTCCCTCCCAAATGTGCATTTTAATCTTCCCGGATGCACATATCCAGCCGACTCTTTTGTCCAACGACAAAACAACGCCAAACAGCTTGTTAGCTCAGCTGCAATAAACCCGACTAACTGACAAACAATCACCATTCTCGCGCTTTGCGTACACAACATGCAAACAAAAGAATCCGATTCTGTCCGCCGGCAGAGATCCCATAAACAAATTTCCCATGTAAGCATCGAAATCCATGAGCACCTAATGAGTTGCAGTGAGTTTGGTCAGCTGCGCTCTCACTGCTATGATGCCCTTGGTCGATTTTTCCCTTTGTTCATCTTCTCGTGTCTCAATTTGACCATGACTTTCGTGCATCACTAAAACAATGTGATCTACACGATCACGCACACACGCCACCAGGATCCATTCCGCGAGATCATCTTACTTGTTACCTACCATAGAGAGAAATTTTCTCTCTTCCACCAATCTCACCTCGAATTGAGGGTTGAACGTAAAGTCGGAATTCAACCCTCGGTGAGTCGTCATTCTACCACCAGTGCGCGCACATGAAGTCGAGATTCATCCCCCATAACGTGCACTGGGGGTATGCCCACAAATCATCAAATTTTATTTTTGAATTACTTTTTTACTAAATAAAAAAAAAGTTTGAGTGATGGAAATCCTTATTTGAAACTTTACAATTTTTCCTGTTATGTGAAAAAGATGATACCCGTCAAGTGGCTGCAGTCAGAGTTGATATTTTATCCCATTTTCCATGACTTTCCGCAAGATTTCCGGTGATAACTGTTTGCATTCTTGTCGAATATTCTCCTTAAGGGCTGCAATTTTCTGAGATGTGTTGTCGTAAACCCTCGACTTCAAGTAGCCCAAAGAAAGAAATCTGGGATGGTTAAATCCGCCGATCTTGCTGGCCATGCCAAATCACCAAAACGGGAGATTACACGACCAAGAAACGCTTCCTTCACAGTGTCCATTGTGGCTCGTGCTGTCTTTGTAGTTGCGCCGTCTTGTTGAAACCACATGACCACCAAGCCTCGCTCATACAAGAAGTCGTTTACCATGGGCCTGTAGCGTTCGCCAGTAACAGTGACCGTATTGCCGATGGCGTTGTTACGTCTCCAGCGCCGTGCTTCCTCTTTTTATCGAGGGAAGAGCGTGGAGGTTATAATAAATAAACTACTTTATTTACTCAATTAAACTACTTTTACTTCACTTAACTCAATTTGAACTTAAACTGAAACTCAACTATCTACTTCTTTTTCTCGACTTCTAACTCAAACTCGAACTCAACTATGTCAAGCTGAGCTCTAACTTGAACTGATTTTACAATATAAATTTTCCTGTTAGTATAGAACATTTTGTTCCAACTAACTGTGTCGTATTAAATGAACAAAACAAATTTCATCAGGTTATTCCAGAAGTTTCTGTCTTATAATTTTGAATAAACTTTGAACGAAAACCAAAGTGCTATGTTTTGAAATGAAAAATGTGCTTGTTATGAAAAGGGGCATGTTTTTAAATGTGCTGTAAGTGACTGGATATAGAATATTGTGTCTGTTTATTTATGAATTGTATTAAATGAGAATGTAAGATATGTGAGGATGTAGTTTTAAAGGTGGTGTTAGAAAGGACATGAGATTAGTGTTTAAGCGAATAAGGGTAGTATTCTGGAATACAACATCCCACCCTTCTTCGAGAAAGAAAATTATCCTTGAAGAGAATAATTTTCTGTTAACTATTGCTTAGATTAGGATTAATTACAGACTTGGATTTTCGTTCAATTACAATGGCGTTCAAAATTAATCTTATATCAAAAGTTACAAAAATCCAAAAGTTGTTAATAGTAGCAAAATAGGTTACAATAATCCAAAAGTTTACTTATAGTCTACTTACATTATATTTTAACTTACTTTAAATATTTCCAACTAACTTAAAATATTTCCACAATTTCCAAATTTTTTTCTATATATATGATTAATATTAATTCTCAAAATTCTCTTTTTCGTTCGAATTTCCAATATATTATATCCCGATATATATAATAATAACTCTAAAATTTTCTTTCTTTCTTCCCCTTTTTTTTTTGATTTTTTTTTTCTTTTTTTTCTTTCGGGTCCATCATTTCTTACAATTGTTTTATATATTGATTAAAAACAAAGGCCATTTGTTAAGTGTCTATCTTTTCCTTAAATTTATGGAAAATTTTCTAACCGTGTTTAATTTTAAGATAATTGTTAAAAATTTGGTTATGTTGTGTGTATGGGTTATTTATTTATTCCGAAAATAGTTTTATATTATTATTGTGTAAGACTTTGAACATAATTCCTATTTTGATTTCTGAGTTTTTATCGGATACTATGTAGTGTATTTCGTAGGGACCCTCCCATAAGGAAGCGAGCTTATTTTTTCTGGTATGGTTTTTTATGAGTACATTGTCGCCAACTTTGAGTGTTGTATGGCTTGTTCCTCTGTCATAACACGCTTTAGATTTTTCCTTTTTGTCCTGCAATATTTTTTTAGCAATCTTGTAACCGTACTGTAGGCGGGCTTTTAGTTCGTTAGCGTAGTTCTCATAGTTGTATGACGTTTGCGGATTTATGCTGATCGAATTCGGTATTCGTGCAGGAAAACCATAGAGTAATTCAAAAGGACTAAATGCGGTGCTACTGTGCGGTGTGGTGTAGAAAGGACATGAGATTAGTGTTTAAGCGAATAAGGGTAGTATTCTGGAATACAACAGCGTCCTCAAAAAAATACGGCCCAATCACTCCTTCCACGTGAACGCCGCACCACACAGTGCCTTTGAGTGGATGTAATGGCTCTTCGTACATCACATGCGGATTCTCAGTGACCCAGAAACGAAGATTTTGCTTATTGATGTATCCGCTTAAGTGGAAATGGGCCACATCGCTTATCATAATTTTCGACACAAAAGCGTCCTCTCCGTTGTTGAGATTAAGGATGCCTTGACAGTAATTCATACGCCCACCATTGCTTATCTGTTTGTATTCTGCAGCTGTCTAGTTCACAAATGTCAAATATGATTGACGTACCACGCCATCTGCAAAAATTATATTATCTTCCTATAGGGTAATTAATCTTGTGCCATCATTTTTAAAGATTTTTTTATTTTCTTTCCATATTCTTAGTTTCTAAATTAAAGGCTAGACAAAAAATGCTTAAATTCTAGCTTAATTATCTTATATAATAACTTACTGGCCCTTCGCAGACGCTCTAAGCTAAACATTACTTAATATTTGTATAATTTGCCTCTCTGCGACAGAACTTTGTGGCAATACTTATAATTATTTGAAAGACAAAGAAAAATTTAAAAAACGTTGTCAATTTTTTTGCTTTTTTTTTCTTTAAATTTAACTTACTTAACTTACCTTTTTTTTTTTTTTTTTTTTAATCGTATGTAAAATCACTTAGCTTAACTTAACTTAATCTTATACTACCCTAATTCTAGAAAAGCTAAGTCTATGTAAGCTAGCTGATGATAGTGTGATTCTATACCGACTTTGGTAATCAAGTCTTTATTTGCCATTCAACCACCAGAACTGTTGACGCTGTCTAATACTACTGTCCCGGTCTCTGTGGGAGATAGCCCTACTGAAGCGCAGGAGCTCTTCTTCGGTGCGTGTTACTTCCCGGTCGTAGCACAATCGCCCGTCTACGGATGATCTACTTACATGATAGATCAGCGGAATTCCGGATCTATCCTGTATAAGCCCTTTCATGTCCAAATCAAGGAACGCCTCTGATGGAACAAAACCGTTGCGACGCACGTTCTCATAGTATAGGGTATTTGGATAATAAGCCTCGAAAATTAGCTCATTGGACGAGCTTATTGCTCTCGCAATATGTCCTCTGATTAATTTAATCATAAAATTATCCACCCTATTTATGCAGGCTTCATTATATAAAGTCTCATTTGAGTAGTACTTTTTGTATTCCGATTCCGGTGTTCGATATAATCTGAGACAGGTTCTCAGACACTTCCTTTCGAACACCCGAATCTTTTCCATCAAATTTGGACCTACGTTAAACCATACTGGACAACCATATATGAGCATTGGCCTGATTAGCGTCATGTAGCATATGACTTTTACCCTGCTGTCAAGTTGGCTACTGTGAAATAGCCTTCTTGTCATAGCAAACGTTTTTCTAGCCTTGACCAGAGCAGCCTCTAAATGTCTGTTGAAATACAGATATTGGTCTAGCCAGATGCCAAGGTATTTAACTAAACTCTTGGTTTCCAGTTTATCTCCATGCGGTCCCACGATAACTAGCTTTCGCCAGTTTTTCCTTGTGTCGTTCGTGGCTTTATATAATGGGGTTCTAAATAGGATGGCTTCACATTTCTGGAAGTTGATCTTAAGTTTCCAGTCGTCGCAATAGCGCTCCACGTTGTTGAAGTCTCGCTGTATTAAACTATTTATGATCTCAACTTTCGGAGCTATTCTGTAAATTATGATATCGTCTGCGTACGCAATAACCTGCGGAAGTACATCTAATAAGTCGCTAATGTAAATGTTAAAAAGAATCGGAGAGAGTACCGCACCCTGTTGCAAGCCATTCTTGATATTATACGTTTTATTAGAGGTCACATTACCACTTTTGCCCACGAACCTCCTGTCCTTTAACATATCGTAAAGTACATATAGTAAAGGCTTATGTATGCCATGTCTGACCAGTTTGTAATACAACCCTTCGATCCAGACGGTATCAAAGGCTTTTTCCAAGTCGATCAGACAGGCCCCTGTGCATTGGTTCCTACATTTATTCCATTGTATGTCGGAGACCAGTTTAGCTGCGGCATGTGTGGTTTCATGACCCGCCCTAAAGCCAAACTGGTTATTTGGAATAATGCTGTTTTCGTCTACCCATTTTAGCAGAGCTTAATTAATGATTTTTTCAAATACTTTACTGATGCTTGGGAGTAAACTTATCGAACGCATGTTCATTGGGTTTGTACAGTCTTTGCCCTTTTTTGGGATGGGCTGAATGATAGCCGTTTTCCAACGCGCGGGATAATATGCATTATTCAACGCGTTGTTAAACAGGACCGTGTATATGTCTATTGCCTTTGGGGGCAGGTTCTTGAGTACGATGTTAGGTACTCCATCTATTCCCACTGACTTTTTGCTTCTTAATGAGTCGAAGATACTCTGGATTCCTTCCCTTGTGATTAAAAGGCTATTAGCCCCTCCATTGGCATTAATGTCAATTGACAGATTATCGTCACTGAATTCCGTAAAACCCGGATTCTCTGATTACCAATGTGAAATTTCATTCCGGAGGCGCAGGTGATTCAGTCGAATTCTGTCCTCCAGGTCATGATTTCGGTGAATGCTTTCATTCACCTTGTACATTTCCTGAAAGACAGCTCCCACAGCGTTCACCTTTTCCAAAGGATCTTCGATCACGAAGAGCTCACTATTGAAGATAGCGTTCTCTGTATCTATGCCAATGTTGGTTAGCAGCTGCTTGTTTACCTCAGTACGTGGAATTTGGAGACACTGAATCTCGTTTTGATTATTTCTCCTGAATATTTTATTTATTTGTGGGAACATATTCGGGTTATTAGTTTTTATAGCTCGAATTCTGTTGTTCCAATACAAATTTGTTGCTAATCTATAATTAGCTTTAAGTAATTGTTGGAGGTTTTTTAATTGAGATTTCAGTGATATTATCTCCTGGTCTTGTCTGTCTGTAAACTGTTTGTGTAATTGTTTTAATGTCGATAGCAGTCTGCTCTTTTTCTTGTGGGGTGCGTTTATTGTTGCGTTTCTGTACATGGTAATGTGATCTGTAACTGTTGTTTTGGGAATTGTTTTGTCTATTGTTCGTTTTACGGTTTCGTCCATTTGTTGAATGTATTTGTCGATTTCGTCATTTGTCAGGTTTCTGTTTACTGACAGATTAAAGTCATTCGAACGAAGTTCTCTTGTTAATGATCTGGTGAACCGCGGCCATCGCATTGCCCCGTAGTTATAGGGTTGCGGGATCACGAATTCCTCCAGATCTGCGAGCTCGTTCGGAAGCTCTATTACTGCCGTGAATGCGCAGTGGTCACTGTCGTATTCAATTGTCCGTAAACAGTTTGTGTTTCGTCTGTTGGTGTTAAGTAATCTCAGTCGTGAGTTGATTAGCAAGATATCTAAGAACGATCTACCGCTGGCGAACGATGGATATTCCGTAGCTAGCAGGTCAGTTCTATATTCACTATGAAACTGATCTAACCAACCAGCCAACTGATTTCCTCTGGCATTCGATTTTTTTTTTTTTTTTTTTTTTTTTATTAGACTTCTCTCGGGAGAGGCGAACCTATAGCGTCGAGTGGGCGCCCCGAGATGCCATCAAATAACTGTTGCAGTTCTTTTTGAACAGTTGCAGTTCTTTTTGAACAGTCGCAGGTTGTAACGCTCCGGGAACACTCCCGTGGGAAGGGAGTTCCACAGCTTCCCCGCTCTGTAACGGAACGAGTTCTGATACAGGGATGTTCGCGCTGTCGGGAGATGAACCACAAACGGGTGCGATCCATCGGATTGTCTTGTGGAGCGCATATAGACCGAATTGCGTGGAACAATACCAAGAATCTCCGAAGAACAGCACCCGTGATAATATCTGTAAAACAGACAGAAGTCGGCCACGCGCCTTCGATGTGATAGCGACTGTAGTCCCGACGTCAGCGCCGAGTCCCCGATCAGGCGGATCCCTCGTCTCTGTATGCTCTCAAGTAGGTCGAGGGTATGTTTAGGAGCCGAGCTCCAAACATGAGAGCAATATTCGAGCGCGGGTCTAATTTGAGATTTATATAGGAGAAGAAGTTGGGCCGGAGTAAAATATTTCTTGGCTCTAAAAAGATAACTCAGTTTTCCTGAGGCTGACCTGGCGATGTTCAACACGTGTTTATGCCATGATACATGCCCACAGACCGTGACGGCGAGCAATTTCAAACTTTCCCCAGCCTTGAGGGCCCGTCCATTCATCATCAGCTGTGGCACCGATGACCAAGTTTTCTTTGTGAATGTTGTATACTGGGTCTTCGTTGCATTGAAGTCGACAAGATTGGCCTTTCCCCACTGCAGGACTTTATCCAGATCCCGATTCAGAGAATCAATCTGTCTACATCTCAGCTGGTGTGACGCAGATGCACCAATCGGCCGATCACTCGAAAAGGAGGAAACAAGCGTACTATCATCCGCAAAACTGAATACCTTGTTATCCGTTGTCTCCAACACAACTCCAACTGTTCTGATAGAAAGTTTTACGAAGAAGAGAAAAAAAATACTTGTTGTTTGACAACCAACAGAATTTCATTTCGATGTCAGCTGATTGTTGACATTTTCTAGGTTGGTACCAGGGGTAGCATTCAATTGCGGATTCGCTGGTTGTGTCCAGGGCGAATCCGCAACAATGTATATATATATATATATATATATATATATATATATATACATATATATATAAATTTATATATATATATATATATAAATTTATATATATATATATATATATATATATATATATATATATATATGTATACACACATATATATATATATATATATATATATATATATATATATATATATATATATATATATATATATATATATATATATATATATATATATATATATATATTTATATATTGTTATCGATGCTGCGAATCCATGGCAGAACAAAATAATATCATCCAAAAGAAATATCCGCTTAATCCACAAAATATTCCCATGATAAAATATGATACAAAAGAAATGTCCGCTTGGTCATAAAACGTTCGAAATCCTAACCCTGTATCCATCCAAAAGAAATATTCGTTTAGTTCACAGAATATTCCCATGATAAAGTACAACCCAAAAGAAGCATTTGCTTAATCCACAAAAATATTACGGGCCAAATAGTTTACGCGATCCATGGGACACATTCTGCTTGGCTCACAAAAATGACTTGTCATGCGATCAGTTTGTGTGGCTCGAATCCCATGGAGCCGAATAGCGGTTTCCGTTTTAAACATTGTGCAGGCGCAACGTATGCAGAAACCCGAGCCCCATGAGAGTTGGCGACGACATGTTTCTGCATACTAAGCAGGAAAAGTAGCGCTGAGATCGGCAGCTAGAAAAGAGAAGCCAAGTGGAGGCGAAAGGAAAAATTATTAAGATAGTCAGACTGAGTTTGATCGCCGAACGCACGGTACCGTTTCGAAGAGTAACATAAATATATCGATAAAGAAAGTTGTATTTCGATAAAGAACAATTACACGTTAAATAAATTAAGTGTAAATATATCAATAACGAAATATATGAAAATAAAAAGTTTATCGAGCCGAGTTATCGGACTCTCAAAAAAAAAGAACATTTTTTTACTTTTCCCTGATTCTCCGTGTGCCCTCCGAATAACTGACCCAAAGGTAACGCCGGAGGGTTTTTCCGCAACCTATATCTGGCCTGAGGGTCTATCAGTGCCTAATACGAAGGTGTATAGCCGGCCCAGGCATAACAATATATATATATATATATATATATATATATATATATATATATATTTTTTTTTTTTTTATTATATTATTATTTTTGGCGCAAAGCTAATAACCTTGCCCGGAAAAACAAATTATTATGGAAAATTTAACAAGCCTCGGGACTTGCTAAAAAAGGCCAAGACCGGATCCCGGTTGTAGTGCCGAGTGATGATGATATTATTATTTACTGGGCTGTAGGAACCCGGAAGTTCATGACCTCACCGATTCGGCTCCGCCATTGTTCCCTGTCCTGTGCGCCCTCCTTCCACGTTCGACCTTCCGATCCGATCTCCGCGAGGTCCAATCTAACATTGTCCTCCCATCTCCGTCGCGACCGTCCTGTCGGTCTCTTCCCCGTTAGTTTACCGTCAAGAATTCTATGTACGGTCCTATCATCGCCCATTCGCGCTACGTGTCCGGCCCATCTTAATCTTCGCGACTTGATCACTCTTACTATTGTAGGTTTGCGGTATAGCTCTTCCAATTCGTGGTTGTGGAGTTTCCTTCATTGTCCTGACTCCTCGTCATATTTACCGCCAAATATACCTCTTAAAACTTTATTCTCGAATACGCGGAATTTGTTCTCTTCCCGTTTTGTGAGAGCCCATGTTTCGCATCCGTATAGAGCAATCGGCATGATTATGGTTCTATAGATACGGAGCTTTATATTCCGTGATAGCAGTTTGGATTTTAATAGTTTACTGGCTGCATGCCAACTAGCGTTGCCGGAATGTAGTCTTTTGTTAATTTCCTTTGACGTTTCGTTTCTGGTCGTCAGTATCGTTCCCAGATATTTAAATTCTTTGACATTTTCAAATATCTTGCCCCTGACGTTTATATGTGTTCTCTGAGGTCCACCTGCTCTCCTCGTAATCATGTATTTCGTTTTGTCTTCGTTTATTTCTAGACCCACCTCTTCTGCTGCTTGCATGATGATTTCACAGTTTTTACTTATAGTTTCGATATTATCGCCCAGAACGTCGATGTCATCCGCATACGCGAGCACTTGTGTGACCCCGTTCAGGGATGATCCGGCCGTGTTGTCGTCTTGTAACTTTCTTATAACATACTCGAGGACAAGGTTAAAAAGGCATGGTGAGAGGCCATCCCCTTGTTTTATTCCGTCCCGGATTTTAAATGGTTCTGAGAGGTGATTTTCTATTCTAACTCGCCCTTTGTTTTCGTTCATGGAGATTTGAATGAGGGCGGTATATTTTTTCGGGATTCCCAGCTCAACCACAATATGGTAGAGTCTTTGCCTTGGGACTGAGTCGTTGGCTTTTTTGAAGTCAACGAACAGTTGGTGAACCGTCTCTCCGTATTCCCACTTCTTTTCCAGTAGTTGCCGTATTGTGAGCATCTGGTCGCTTGTTGACCGGTTCCGACGGAATCCGCATTGACAGTCCCCCAATATTTCTTCTGCGTACGGTGTGATTCTTGCCAGTATGACATTTTTTATTATTCTGTATGTGATTGGAAGCAATGATATTCCTCTATAATTTTCGCAGTCAGATATGTCGCCTTTTTTGAAAATGGGGATGACTATTGAGGTTTTCCATTCTTCCGGAATGACTTCCTTGTCCCATATTATTTTAACCAGTTGGTGGATCTTTCGAGCGGTTGCCCCTCCTCCATGCTTCACAAGCTCTGCCGGTATGCAATCGATTCCGGGAGCCTTGTTATTTTTCAGTCGATTTATCGCGTCTACAACTTCGTCGAAAGAGGGCTCTGGGATCTGGGGCTCGGCTGTATGTACGTCTGGTGCGTTTATTTGTGGTTGATGGGTGCGCACATTGAACAGGTTTTCAAAGTACTGCTTCCATCTTGTCACGATATTTTTTGTTTCCGTCACCAGACAGCCGTTTGTGTCTCGGATTATTTTGGCTCTCCCTCGGTAGCCATTTCTAATTGGATTTATGCCGGCATACATACCACTGCTGTTCTTTGCTCTGGCATTTTCTATGATTTTTTCGATCCGAGTCTTCTGCCATTCGCGTTTTTTGTTGTCTAGTTGTCTCTTTCCGAATTGTCGCGTATCTTACTGCGTTGACTTCATCATATGCTTCTAAGTGGATCATTCTGAGGCGTTTACGTTCTTCGATCTTTGCCCTGCTTAGTTGTTTTCTCAAATCCTAATACTTCTTGGGCTGTTTGTTTGATTGTGTCTCTGATCGATGCCCATTTAGTGTCCACACTATTGGCTTCCTCTTCTTCACTATTGTCATTCTCTAGGATGCTAAATCTATTCGTTAGTTCGTATTGATATTCAGCCCCTTTACGTAGGTCTTCTAGTTTATCAATCTCGAACTTTTTGCTCGTCTCCCGTGGCTGCCCATGTGGGTTTGCTGCAAACCGACTTCTAATTTTGCCCATCACTAGAAGGTGATCGGAGTCGCAATCTGCTCCTCTATATGATCTTACGTCAAGGATATTCGAGTGGTGTCTTTTGTCTATGAGGAAGTGGTCTATTTGGTTGCGCGTTACGCCGTCGGGTCATATCCATGTGGTTTAATGGATTTGCAGCGAACGTGATAATTCGAATACCATTATCATTTGAAACGTCATGTAGGCTTTCTTTACTTATTGTTGGTTGGAAGATATCTTCCTTTCCAATTTCCGCATTGTGGTCGCCGAGGAGGATTTTAACATCGAATGATGAGATCCCATCAAATACTTCCTCTAGGGTCTCGTAGAATGTGTCCTTCGGTTCTTCGTCGGTAGATTCTGTTGGGGCGTGTACGTTTATAAATACATAATTGTACCATGGGCCCTGTATTTTTAGCACCGACATTCGGTTGTTATAATTTTTATTGTTATAACAATTATTTATTACATATCCACAAAACTTACCCCTGAGCAAATGATATCCGCTGTTAGGCTGCACGGCTAGATGTGTAACACAACACAAGGACAACACATTCAGTTTTTGTTTTTATTTTGTTTTATTTATTCTGTTTTTTCTTTTTGTTTTATTTATTCCTTTAATGTAATTCTTTTTATTTCAATTTTACCGCTTCACCACACACGCGTCGATTCGATAATACAAAAGCCAAAGCTCATTTTAATGTTTTAATGTGCGGAGCATCCGACTGCACTTCTCAACGCATGTTTTACAAAAGTAACAATATTTAAATTCGGTAGGAGCGCACCGCACAACCACTCGCTACCATGACTCTATTAAGAAGGGAAACAATCTCGTGTCTTTCGCCACATATCCTTTTTCGTTCCGCTTCCACGATAGTTATTTCGAGGAAGCAGTCGAAATGGCTAATATGGGGCGACTATGGCTAATAGAAGGCAATTGACTATTGTAAAGTGAGTGGGGTTTTAAATTGGGGTTTACTTTTGTTTAAATTATATTCTATTGTAAAGGGAAAGGGACATTAGTGATTTGGAGGGAAGGGAAGGATATGTGCGTGAAGACACGAGATGTTAATAATTCAAAGTGGGAGGGACAATTAATTGAACTTTAATTATATAACACGGTCATTAATACATTGCACATCTTTTACATGGGGCGTAATCTTCTTGCTTATGATGAAGCCAGTTCCGAGGTTATGTGTATCGGTACCTCCACACAACAGTGTAAACCTGTTGGTTTCGATTACTTGATGTGGGAGTCGAACTTCCTGAAGCGCGACGATGTCCATTTTATATTGTTTCGCGTTTTCTACGACAGTGTGTATCGCGCCTGGCTTATATAACGTTCGAACATTCCACGTGCCGACGCGTATATCCCGCTTTTTCCGTTTTTCTCTACGTCTTCTTTTTGCCGAGTCGGTGTTTTCTTGATCATTTTTTTCCTTATGGTGGTGTCGGCTCATCACACCTTCGCCTACCGGGTTTTTCGTGGGATTGTTTTTTGTATATTGGTTATTCAATTTTGATCCCACGAGTCTTGGGGTTTCAAATAGTCCGCCACATCCGAGCCCCGTTTTGATATGGTAAGGTCTGCTTACTGCTCTGATTCGACCTGGTGTCAAAGATATATATATATATATATATATATATATATATATATATATATATATTTATATATATATATATATATATATATATATATATATATATGTATATATATATATATATATATACGTATAATGGAATATTGTTTAGCTCAAATATTGAAACACCAGTGTTGTTTTCGTTTTATCAATAAATAAAAAAAAAAATTTTAGTAAAAAAGAACAATGAAGAAAAAAACTTGTCATAGGTACGTCGAGAAATACATTTTTCGATTGAACATATCTACATTTAGATTCAATATTATAGATGCCTCTACTTGTTACAATTTTATAAATATAATGAATCATTTTATTGCCCAACCACTGCCATACTACAGACACATCTGTTGAAGGTAGGCTACAACCCACAACCCTGAACTAGTTTTCCCCACTCTTACATATCGGCAGATAATCCTTATATAATATAGATAATACAGATAATACTTCCTTTCACGTTACTTAATCATAAATGTCCTTGTAACCCGACAAGAAGTCAAGCTACGGTTTTGCAGTCTAATATCATATTTGAATGTTGTTGACCTATTTACCCAGAGCCTTATTCCGTATTCAATTTACGAGATTATTACAGATTATGGAGGAAAGCCACGAGTTCATTTTAACACAGCTCCATATAACAATTAAGGCTTATCGTTTGCGTTATCACATTTTATTCTTACGTGAGGACACGCACATATCAAATAACAAATAACCGGCTCACATGCAACCAGATTGAAATTGTTCAGTGGTAGGAAAATAAACACTTCTAACCCTTCGGGAGGTGAGGGATGCAGAAGAATGTGGATATGAAATGTACTTATCGACTTATTTATAAAAATCGATCAATAATCGCATTAGATTCTATTCGTGGATATCACAAGTGCACAACACTTGAGCAATTAAATCCAGATAATATACTTAAGCCAATTTCTAACCCACCTAACTCCACTTAAGACTGACACGAAAAGTTGGCGGGAATACATATTGATTTCAACTTATCAAACAAAAAGTTAAGTACAGTTTTTAGTATTATATAAGGGAATGTAATAACTTTGTCCGTTGGGTTCCAGTAAACACACTTTTAACACTAAACCTACCAGAGCGGTCAAATGACCGCTTTTGAGAGCCCGAAAAATAAATGTTTTATAATTATTATATGTTAATTATTTTGTGTTTATTGTTTATGCTAAATTCTGTATTAATTACGATCAACTGGAAAAGACTATAATGTTTATTTCAAAAGCGGCCATTTGACCGCCATCGGTAGAAATAAGTATATATAATACTTCGGTAGGTTTAGTGTTAAATATTGTTGGATTTATAAAGTTATTGGACATGCGTTCGCTTAATTTGTTTCACCCTGTATTTATTATATGACACACGATGCCGTCAAGATAAAACTTCTAAAAATTTTCATATATTCATAGAATTTATTTTCAGGAATTTTTTTTATAGTGTATATACAGGCTGGTCCAACTTAAGCGAATGTCCAAGTCGACCCTACCATTGTATTTATCGGGTGATACATTTGGAAATTTTTCAGTAGAGATTTTGTGACAGATTAGACAGTCAATCTTTTATGTTATTTATTTCAGTATTTTTTGGCATTTGATCTTGGAAAAAGTTAGTTCTACATAGCGTCTACAAATTATGCAATTATTGCTTGAAGAAAGAGTTTATGACTAAAATTTTGAACGACGAGGACCCTCATTTTTGACTAAATCGCCACGTCATAACCGAAATTACTATATTTGGGCTGAGAACAAATATCATCATCATCATCGGCACTACAACCGGGAGCCGGTCTTGGCCTTATTTAGCAAGCCCTGGGGGTTGTTAAATGTTTCATAATGATTTTTTTTCCCGGGCAAGGTCATTAGTCTTGCGTCAGAGGCTCCCCGACGGGGAATCGAACCCCGGTCTCCCGTATGACAGGCGGGTATACTAACCACTATACTATCGAGGAGCATGAGAACAAATATATTATAAGTAAATTGGTTTGGTATGGTTTATGGGTTGGTGTCAGACCATATTTTATTCAAAAATGGGAGCGGTCTGAACGTAACGGTGAATGGCGCTATAGCGTTTGAAATAATAGTGAAGAAGATCGTGTGATTCGAACCGACGCTATGACAGCTCGAATCACGAAAAAAATTTTACCTAAGCGTAACACACCAGGCTACTGACCGTGTTTAGAATTTGATTTCCAAACTCGACTATATTCCACTTATATGAATTATTTTTATTATTTATCGCTTGGTATACGGTTCTGATGTATTTTTCTTATTCGATTTTTCGTTCGGTGTTCTTCACTATTTTTGCTTGTGAATTGTGTGTATCTGTTAGAGTTGCCACAGCGCCCGTTATCACTTAATGGTAACGTCATGGTAAGATCGCAATTGGTAATCTCAATGGCATTTAGTTCCTACAAGACGGTACTATACGATATTATAGAGAAAACGGTTCGGTAAACAATTAATTTCATGTTTCGGATCGGTAGATTGGTCATGTGATATCACACCTCTAAAATGTTTTCTTCATGGCTACATGAAGTACAAGGTCTACAAAGACAAGCCGGCTACAATTGATAAAATGGAAACCAGCATTAGTCGCATATTTTGTCAAATACCACGAAAATTATTAAAACGTGTCATCGAAGCTTGAAGTCTCAGAATAGGACATGTTAGGTACAGCTAAAGTCAATTATTGAAATAAATAAACTTTAAAAAATACGTGTGAAGAATGGTTATTTTATATAGTAATATATATTACTGTTGCAGTTGCAAGCGCAGGTAAGAAGAAAGAGTTCATTATAATACTTTCTTGTATAACACTCCGCGCTTTAGCTTGTGTCGCAACCCTAGAACTATCTACAATTTATTTCTACTACCTTTTGTTTTGACACAAAAACTGGGGGCAGATAACTGTACTAAGTGCTGATCTTGATCTGAGGTAACAGAAGAATAATAACATGTCAAAAGAACAAAGAAAAGGTGGTAAAGGATTTTTCCCGGAAGCTTATAGTCAGCATTGTTTCAAAATTTTCTTTTCACAAAAACTGACGTAACCAGTGACGATTATTTAATTAACGATCCGTGGACGAATTGAAAGGGACTGTATCAAATAACATTAATAAGAAAAACATAGGAAAGGTGATACGGCTTAAAAAATTAACAAAGTAACTCGACACAAAAGGATCCTACGCTAAACAGAGGAAATAAAAGATGTAACAAAGGAACGAATTAGAGGGGTAAAAAAGAGAATCAATTCGACTCAAAAGATATAAAAAGAAGAGTTAACGAGTACCAAAAAAAAAAACAACACAACGGGAGGGGGCGAATAAAGAAGTTACTACCCTTATTTCAAGCACAAAGAATTACCACGCCCCAAGGAATAACCAGGACTAACACGACAAAGAACAACGACAGTACAAGTAAGTGAAATAATTTATTCTTCAGCCGTTGATTGATGTACCTTAATGTGTTAATCTTTTGTATGATAAAAACTTAAGGAATTTAACAATAGTTGAAAGAATAATATTTTAATTCTGGTCAACAGGGCTTATGAAGAACACAGATATAATTACTGAGCATCAGCGGCAGCTCAATCACCCAACACAATACGGCAAGACGAAATATTTTCATATCAGAAATAATACAGTCCACTACCAAGACGCTACATCACAGTAGACACAACAATTACCCGACCATTTTTGTTTTTGCGTTTTTATTTAATAATTTCCATGAAAGAAGAGAACGTAAAATTGAATAACCCATTACACAGGATGGGTATTAAACTGTTTATTATTATTATTATTATTTATTGGTCTGTAGGAACCCGGAAGTTCATGACCTCACCGATTCGGCTTCGCCATCGTTCCCTGTCCTGGGCACTCTCCTTCCACGCTTGACCATTCGATCCGTTCTCCTCAAGATCAAACCTAACATTGTCCTCCCATCTCAGTCGCGGCCGTCCCACCGATCTCTTTCCAGTTGGTCTACCGTCAAGAATTCTATACACAGCCCATTCTTGCCACATGTTACGCCCATCTTAACTTTCGCGACCTGACTACTCTTATTATTGTATGCTTATGGCATAATGCTTCCAATTTGTGGTTGTGGAGTTTCCTCCATGGCCCTGCTCCTTCATCATATTTACCGACAAAGATATTCCTTTAAACTTCGTTCTCAAATACGCGGAACTTGTTTTCTTCCTGTTTTGTGAGATCCCATGTTTTGCATCCATATAGAACAATCGGCATGATTATGGTTCTATAAACACGGAGCTTCATATTACGTGATAGCAGTTTGGATTTCAGCAGTTTACTGACTGCGTGGCAACTAGCGTCCCCGGAATGCAGTCTTTTGTTAATTTCCTTAGACCTTTCGTTACTGGCCGTCAGTATCGTTCCCAGATATTTTAATTAATAATAAATATCTTGCGTCTGATGTTTATGTGTGTTCCCTAAGTTCCACCTGCGCACGCCGTAATCATTTTTTTTTTCTTCATTTATTTCCAGGCCCACCTCTTCTGCCGCTTGCATGATAATTTCACAGTTTCTAATTAAATTTTCTAGATTACCGCGAATAACAATAAAACGGCGATGTCATCCGCATATTCGAGCTCTTGTGTGACCCCGTTCAGGGATGATCCGGCCATGTATCTTAGTCCTCGAGTATGTCATCAGAAAGGTAGAAGACGACAACAGGGCCCTTGAAATATACCTAATCCCCCCCCCCCCCCTCCTCCTCTGGACCTCTTATGGTCTGAACGAACTCCTTTTGCGGATTCTGAGAAATGTCAACTCCAATTCCACCTTGCTCGACTTCGACCTCTCTACCCGTATTCTAAAGCACCGCTCGTAAACCATTCTCACCACCAATCTTAAGCGGCGCTCGTACACTTTACTCTGACCTGTCCTACCTCTCGCCCCTCTCCATCCTTCTTAATTTGTGCTTGTTACCTTAGGTTAAGCCTAGTTAAGATAGTTCTTAAGGTCCCTAGTTTGTAACTTATATATACTTTAGATGTAGGTAATTATGTTGCTTGAATAAAATCAATAAATTGGATGGTAGCCCCACTAAACTTCTTGCCCCCAGAGAACATTATAACATTATAATATAGAAGGTTTTTTTGATTATATGTGCTTTTTTCCGTTTGGTTTTAATGTTGTAATTAAATACATACAACCAACTTGAAGTGTCTTAGTGGAGAAAGACCTGTTCTAGTCCCAGTAGTTGACATTCACCCAGATTGTGAGGCCACCTTATATATGTCGAAACTCAGCTCTGATGTTGATTGGATTGAAAATATACTTAACCGCATCTAATTCGCCCACTATATTGGATATATGTAGCTTAGCCATTGCTGTTGTTATGATTGAATTTTAATCATTTACAAGCTCTCATTCCGTGGGCATAAGTTGAATAAGAGATGGATGTCGATAAGCAACATTTGAGACATTGCATTCTATTCTGTTTTCAAATGAAAAAACAAATCGCTCAAGATATAAAATTGATTAATTCGTCTTTGGGTGAACGTTCTGTGAGTCATTCAGCAGTAAAAAAGTGGTTCCACTTCGAGAAGGAAATTGTAGTCCTGAGGACGCGCCACGTCCAGGTGGAGTAAAAAGTATTGACGACGAAGAACTTCAAGTTTTACTGGATGAAAATCCATGTCAAACTCAAGAAGAGCCTGCAGGACAGTTAGGAGTTTCTCACAGTGCAATATCATTTCGTGTTTTTGCCAACAAATTTGATTTGCTACTTACTGACCTATTATATATATGGGTAAACACATATTCAAATTGTGATTAAGTGTAATTTCTTAGATTTATCTTCCCTACAAGAAAATGTTGTGAAATGCAGTGATGAATCGGTTGACGAGGCAAGGTGGGAGATATGAGAGCCATCAGTCTCTCTGTCGTCTCTTAACAGGCTCATCTAAAGCTTAAAGAATTCAATGTCGATTCCTTTTGTTAAATTAGATTGATTAAAGTTTGGTTGTCACTTCCAATGAGTCCAGTCTAAAATTTAGAATATTTAATGTCGATTTCTTCTATTTAGTCTTCGAACTTGACCCTCGAAAGAAGACCCTTGAAGAAAGTAAGGATATGTGGGGGTACGTCGTCGTGTGCCATGGGTTCACCAGTACTCCACAGATTGTTCCACCGGGTACAGTAAAATAAAACACTGGTAATTGTTTAATTCTATTGTTTATTATTCTAATGGATGGTTTTGTTATTGCTGAATGAGGTTGTTGGTTCTTAAGGAATTTTATTTTGCACCTAGTTTTAACAGATGGTTTTAGTATTACACTGTGTATATTTGTGTAACGCAATTGCGAGGAAGATAATGGTTAGACAGATACATGTGAATATGGCACTTAGTTAGAATACGGTTTTATCAAATGTTACTACGGAATGCACCAGTTACACGCTAATAGGATTCTTTCGACTGTTTAACTCCCGGATTATGTATTCAACGTTAACGTACATTTTCCTGAAGATATAACAAATCACTACTGTAACCCCGGCATCGAATTCGAAACACGCTCTCACGACTACCCTCAACTATGTAATTAAATTCGACTCGTTGTGCGGACAGGCTAGTGGTTGATTTCCGACTATTGAAAAAGGACTCGTGCAGAGCCGGTCATCCTCTAAGGGTGGTTTTCACTCTCGAGAAAAACGTGCAGTTTCTCTTCGTGGTCACCAATAGGAGAGGATCTTTCTGCCGAGGGTCGAATTCCCTGTATGCCTGCTCGCACTCTGGAGAATTCGATTTTTGGCGGTCAGACGCGTCGACTGGTTTTGTCGATTGGACAAAAGGCCGCCAAGAATATGGGTAAGCCAGGAAAGTCTGCAGCGCACATGTGTAGCAGGAAACCCTGGCTGACAGGGGCGCCGATAAGTTTCCCTATGTATGTTGCATGTTAGGAGTTCTTTTCAGGGAATTATAGTTATGCATTATCTGCATGAAATGGTGAATTCTGGTGATGCATTATCTGCATGATATGATAAATTCTGGTGATGCATTATCTGTATGATATGACGCCCTTGGGAAGGGGAATGTTTGCAGGCAACTGCAGGTAAAGTTGGGGTTCACATTGTGGGTAGAATTGTGGGTGGAACCGCGTGCAGGAACTGCGGGTGAATTTGTGGTTCGCAAAAGGAGTTGGGGTTGGGATTGTGGGTGGTTCTTAGTGTACGTTTAAAGAACCCCCACAGATATACTGGGCATTCTCATGTTCTGTTGTGCATCTGTGGGGAGGAAGTGTTGTATGCCAGGCATGGGCACTCGGTTCACCTTCCTCCTCCATCATACACTAAACCGCTCCGGCGCGAATTGTCCATCAACGAAAGAAATAAATACACCGACAAAAGAACGAAACGCCGCCAGGTTTGTTGTCCACATTAAACGATCGGCACCACCAGAACAATAATTGTGACGCACTTTTTATTTATTATAAAAGGTTCTTATATTCCACGATCATGACCTTTGTTCTCAGCCATTATTAAATATGTTAGTGTTTTTATACTTCACTTAGAACTTATTATTAATATTAAATTGATTCTTATACATTTTATATAAGATGAAACACTTCTTTCTCGACACGACTTCGGTATATCTAGGCTTTTCCGCCGCTCGGTGGCGAGCGGGAGGTAGCACGGCCGTGGTGGTCGGCGAATGTAATAAGACTCCTCGAGGATAGACCTCCGATTTGAATTCCATCCTCGGTTAGGGTTAAGGAACGGAAGAGAGACAGAAAATGTGTGTCTTAAGGGTGTGGCCACCAAGGAAACGTGATCTTTTGATGCAATGGTGTGTATGTGTGAACGTACACATCACCGTGTTTATCGATGCATTCCAGCAAGGATAAACAAAACCTACAGCGAGGGAAAAATAACAAAGGAGAAGCGACCTAATGCATCGGTCCGTGATTAGGGTCAGCTAAATAAATAACCCCGAACTCATTAAATGGGAATTGCATTTGGGATAACACAGCGATGTGGATTGTTTATGGTATCGCCAGAAAACCTTTGAAGGACAGCGTTCTTTTGTTTGCATATGGTGCGAGTTAGGGAATTAGTCTCAACGTCTATGGTGCTAATTACATGCATCTGCGTTGGACTGTTTATCGTTGGTTAAAGTGGTCGCCAGCGAATGTGTATGTAGGTAGTTTTTATTGTACACACGTTGAGGGTGGGATAAGCCAACTCAGGGGTAAGATTCCCTGATTAAGCGGTTGTATTATATTTGGCGCAAGGCTAATAGCCTTGCCCGGAAAAACAAATTATTATGGAAAATTTAACAAGCCTCAGACTTGTTAAATAAGTTCAAGACCGGATCCCGGTTGTAGTGCCGGTCATGATGATGATGATTATATGTGAACCGATGAATTTTCTTTCAGGGAATTTATGATAAGTTAGGAAGGACTTCTTATAGGGAATTTTTATGCGAAGAGATGCATGAAAGGTAAGAATTCTCTTCTAGGGGTTTTTAGATTAAAAATTGCTCGATTAAATGCCTAAAGCATTTAAGGTGCTAATGTGATTGCATTAGCGAACTTAAGGAAGTTGAGTAGCAGTTATGGGGGTTTTTCAGGTAAGTGGGCCGTGGGGTTTGGCGGAACCGCCACACATCTCTTTTCATCAGTTTTGTTTCAATACTCGTCTTTTATACCCACCGACCCACCGCACCACTTCTGGCTAAGTTATCGTCCACTTGTAGCGTTCTACGAACGCACAATTCTACGCAGGTAAGGTTCCTATCTTCAAAGAACTTACTTACCTGAGAGCGTTGCACGCGCCCACAGACGCGTGCCCCAAAGTCCCACGATAGGGCCTGCAACTCGCAGCCAACGTTGAGACCGACACCAAAAAGCAAGGAACTGAACGTCCCCAAAGCTTTTTAGGTTAAGCTCAACAATTATAATTCTCCATGCCTGAAACAAAGGTATAAACATCCATGCGTTCTATTCCTAAAAAAAAAACAATTCCCAAACTGCCATACATGCTGCCTGCGCCCAGGAACATCTCATCGAACCGGCAATTCCGAAATTCAATACAAAAGAATTGCTATCATCAAAGAATGAGCCGATCAACGGATGCACGTGCGGGTAATCTAACGCAAGGACCACCCAAATCCGTTGAACAACAGAAGGCAGCCACGACCTATCGCAATCGAATATATCTCAACGAGATATCCGATAATTTATGAGGAGTTAAGCCAACAAAGGCAATACTCCGGTCCCACGGCCACGCTAGAATTTCGCACCATTATAAAGATCTAATGGATTTCGATTCCGGGTACAAGTTCAAATAACACCCACCGACTGCACGTCAAAACAATCGCCGAATATCTCTGGTCTGGGCGCCAGATGTTCTGTGCAAACAGAAGGCTGTGGAAAGGAAACTCTCTCAGCGATAATGATGATGTATGCAAGATGACCTTCCCCTTCCAGGAAACAAAAAAATATCCCGTGGGAAGTGATAACATGCTGCTAACAGAAATTCGGAAGTTCTGTTAGCAGAGCAAATAGGGAATATTGTTTTTGGGCAGATACAAAACACCAGCGACTGGAAAAAGAGGATCCGATAGGGCAAGAGTGATTTCGATCGTCAAGGAGACGAAAGGAGTCTAATTCTGATCGTCACCGGGACGAGAAGGATATATCGAATATCCGTACAGTGAGGAGACCAGAGAACCCCGCCGAGGTGGTTAATCCGCGCCAAGAATCCTTGATACTTCTCGTGTCATAAAAAGTAAATTGTGTCGTATTAAGTGTGAGTCGATTTGTTTTCGCCTACAATGTGTTTATTTAGATAGTATAAGAACGTCTTTTCGGTAACGTACTCGGCACTTATTTCGTAAGGAAAGCAGCGAAAATTATAATTCAAAATAATAATAGACAACTTCGATTAAAATAAAAATTAAAAACAAATTTGTTGGTGTTTCATTTGTAACCGCGTTCGCTCTGTGCATGTATGTTTTCTCTGCGGCAAGCAGTGTTCGGCGGAACACTTGAACACGTATAAATCCCCCAAAGTGGTGACCGCGACGCGAGTAAATAGAACACGCACCAAATACAAGAAATGATCACGCGCGAAAATTAAAACGTGAACACTCGAGAGAAAACGGACAAACAATTCGAACAGTTTCCGAAACGCAACACTTAATCAGTGATATCACCAATTAAAACAAACAGTGAGTTCCAGTGAAGTGAAGCGCCTACAGAACCGCAGCTACCAGGACAAGGACTCATCACGACGCCCAACAGCAGACCGACAGGAAACCAGAAAAAAAAAAAACCGCAAGTCCTTTAAAAATTGTTTTCTTTTCCTTTTTTTTAAATATATACTATTTTTCATTATAATTTTTTTTTTCTCTTGTGAAAGCTCTTTCTGAGCCAAAAATGAAATTTATAAAGCTCCTTCTGAGCCAATACAAAACCTTGTAAATATAATCGGGGGAGTTCATGTTGAGCTACCGTACTTAGGAATACATTTAGTACTTATATAAGTAACGTGTCGGTAGCCCGAAAAATAGCGCTCAACATCATTTGTGAAATTTGTAAAGCCCCTTCTGAGCAAATACAATACGAAAACCTAAAAAGACAAAGAATACAAGTGAAACAGTAACGAAATGAATCTACATTATATAATAACATAACAATGTGTAGATAGTAGAGATTATTACCAAAAGTACCTTCGAAACAGTACGGGTAAAATTAAATAATACTAAAATTCTTGGCCAATGTATGATTGCTTTTGTGTTGATAAGTTAGTAGTAAGTGAAACCTGATATATAAAATTAAACAAACAAAAAAGTGTATTAGGCTTGCACAACTTCACTCCAATAATTTTATTCTCTTATTGTGATAAATGCCAATTTACAAAAAAAAAAAAAGCGGTATAATACGTAAAACTGTCACGAACAAAGGAATTGTAAAGCGCAGTTTTAGTCTGCAGTTCAATTGTTACTTCATCTATTTTGAAAATTTATATAGATTTTTGTTACCGACATTATCGAACAGACTCGGTAGCTTGACCAGATTTGACACATTCTTTCCATTTGTAGTATTATGCGCAAATAATTAAATAATAAACGTAGTATATTAACGAAGATTCCGGGACATTTTTGATGGAATACTTCTAAATAGAGCACACAATTAAGCCAAAGAGGCAAAACCAGTTAAGAATTTCAAACAATATATAAAAAAAATAAACAATTTTGTAAGCTCCCTCAGAGCAACGAAGGACACGCGCGAACCGACGACACACTTGACATGACTTTCTTGTAACGACCGCGAAATAAAGCGAAATTGATCGCCGCAATAAAGGCAACGAAGAAACAGTTGCGCATCCGCGAAAAACCTCGATAGTTCTCTCCTCCTCGTACTTCTTGTCCTCCTTCGAACTGAAAAGTTTCTCTCTGTCCGCTCCCGGCACAGTCGAACAATACGTAGGGTCCTCTGGTGTAGGCCCATCCTTTTACTATTTTTGGAAAATAGATAGAATCCTTTTATGCTAGGCCCATCCCTGAAAATAAAATCTTTGGAATCAGCAGGTCGTTTTACCGCGTTCCACTCGAAAAAAGTAAACGCGAACCTCTCGTTAACAAGCGATCCGCGCACCGAGCGACGGATTTACGACGCGAAATTTCAAAGTAGATGCCAATCACGAGGTCTCAATTTTCGGTCGAAACAGCGACAATGGCAACTAACAGGGACACTTCCCCGACTGCATCTCAACCAACTCCCTTACGAGAAGCCGACATACCTCCCTATACGGACCAACGTCCACGAAGGCCGAACGTAATATTACCGGATTTCACGTCCGACGACCCAGACTACTGGTTCGGGTACGCCGAAAAAGCTTTCAGCGTGGAAGGAATCACCGACGAGGAAGTGAAATTCCTCGTGGTAACACGGGTACAAGACCCAAAATTGCTTCCATATGCGAAATACTTAACAAAAACCCCATCTCCGCAACCGTACACGGCGTTTAAAGAAATGGTGACTAACGCCTATAGCGAAACGCCGCAAAATCGCTTGCGACGTTTATTACGGTCGACCGACACCTCTGGGATGCGACCATCCCAGCGCGCCGCCTATTTCCGTGCGCTGGCCGGAACGGACATGTCCGAGACAGCCTTAACGGCTATATTTCGAGAATCTTTACCAGAATACGTTCAAGCAATCGTCGCGCCTCTAGCCGAATCTGGTCTTGATGAGCTAGCGCGACACGCCGAGGCAGTAATGGCCACGGATAGATCCCGAACGGATCTCCAATTCCTTCCGGCAACGAACCCCGCGCAAAATCCACCTCTGCCCCAACCACGAACCTCCACGGTAACGTGCACTCATTCAACACAGACGAGCGATGAGATAGAACGCTTAGGCAGGCAGGTCCAGCAGTTGCAAGCGCAACTGAATAACCTCAGCGTGGGGAACAATTCATGGCCTGGCCGTGACAGATCACGGCGACGAAGCAGGTCGCGTGAAAACTTTAGACGCAGGCGCGGTAGATCGCGCACCCCAACCAACGAAAACACCTTGGGCAGGTGTTACTTCCACCATCGTTTCGGGGCACAAGCCAGGAAGTGCAGGCAACCCTGCAACTGGTCACATGTACCAGCAATACAGGCTAGTTCTTTAAACTAGAACTGCCGACCGTAGAAAAAGCGCAAACGGCCGGCAACCCCCAATTAAGTCGCTTGTCAATATACGATTCGAAGTTAAATATGGACTTCATTATTGACACAGGTGCGGATATTTCCGTTCTTCCGCGCTCATACGCACCTGCAAATCGGTTGCCGGGTAAATTGAGATTGTTCGCCGCGAACAATAGTCCAATTAAAACCTACGGACGGAAATTAATAACACTAAAAATAGGCCTACGTCGACCAATTCGATGGTACTTCGTAGTGGCCGATGTGACCGAACCCCTAATAGGTTCGGACCTGCTGCGACACTACAAACTAGTAGTGGACGTAGCCAGCAACAGACTGATGGACCCGTTAACGTCTCTCTCTCAGCCAGTAAACACAAAGGCGGGAGAGGCATTGACGTTAACGTGCACTGTCGCAAACGGACCATTCAGCGATCTGTTGCGAGAATTTGCGGATATAACAGTTCCGCTTAGCAATCCCCGACGTGCAAAGGCCGGCGTTTTTCATCACATTGAAACGCGCGGCCCCCCAGTGAGCCAACGCCCGCGCCGATTGGCTCCCGAAAAATTGCGCGAGGCTCGTGCAGAATTCGAGTATATGCTCGACTTAGGAATCTGCCAGCCGTCCGACAGCCCATGGGCGAGCCCACTTCATCTCGTCAAAAAGAGTAACGGCGAGTGGCGCCCATGTGGTGATTATCGAATGCTGAACGCAATAACGACACCCGACCGATATCCGATAGCAAACCTGCACGACTTTTCTTATAAGCTGCAGGGGTGCGAAGTTTTCTCGACCCTCGACCTCACGAGGGCGTACCACCAAATCCCGGTGGCACCCGAAGATATACCGAAAACCGCGGTAACCACACCTTTTGGACTATTCGAGTTCAAGGTGATGACATTCGGTCTCCGAAATGCAGCGCAAACGTTCCAGCGCTACATTGACTCAGCTCTCCGCGGACTTGACTTCTGCTACGCGTATATCGATGATATACTCATAGCATCGAAAAACATGAGCGAACATCGCTCCCATTTGAAGCAAGTGTTCGAGCGCCTCCGAGAATTCGGCCTTGTAATCAATCCAGACAAGTGCCACCTCGGAGAATCGGAAGTCAAGTACCTTGGCTATTGTATAAATGGCCAAGGCGTCCGCCCATTACAAGACAGGGTGGAAGCACTGATGCAGTTTCCTCGCCCCAAGAATGTGCGAGAACTTAGGCGTTATCTGGGCATGTTAAACTTTTATCGCCCAACGCTTCGAAACGCCGCACAGGTCCAGGCTCCGCTGAACGAATACCTGGTAGGAGCCAAACGAAACGACAAACGACCGATACAATGGACCGAGTCAGCTGATCAAGCTTTTCGCTTATCGAAAGAGCAGCTGGCGAACGCAACTTTGCTTCGACATCCCATCGAAGGAGCCCCATTGTCCATACAGTGTGACGCTTCCGACACCGCAATTGGGGCCGTACTCGAACAAGAGTGCGATGGTAAATGGGAACCGCTGGGTTTCTTCTCAAAAAAATTGAACCCGACCCAGCGACGATACAGTGCCTACGACAGGGAGTTACTAGCGATTTACTCCGCAGTAAAGTACTTCCGGCACATGGTCGAAGGACGCCAGTTGACGATCAAAACTGATCACAAACCACTGGTGTACGCTTTCCGAAAGAAAGCGGAAAGTTCAACCCCACGACAGGAGCGGCACCTGGATTTCATCGGGCAATTTAGCACCCGAATCGAATATGTTCCAGGTGCAAACAACGTAATTGCAGACGCTTTTTCGCGTATCGATGCAATTAAACTCCGTGCGCAAATCGATGATGCCGACTTGGCATTAGCGCAAGGAGAGGACCATCAACTCGAGTCCCTATTGAAAGCGGAGACAGCACTAGTTTTGCGTAAACTCCCTTTCAACGACTCAAACGATGAAGTCTGGTGTGATGTATCGACAGGGACAGCTCGCCCCTACATCCCAGAAAAGTTTCGAAGGAATGTGTACGAAACATTCCATAACCCAGCCCACCCAAGCGGACGCGCAACCGCTGCAGCCGTCCGACGTAAATTCGTCTGGCCACATATGGCCAAAGACATCACAAATTGGGCACGCAATTGTTTGCAATGTCAGCGTTGCAAAGTCGATCGACACAACGTGCTACAGCCAGCACAGTTTAAGCTCCCCGAGGCACGATTCGCCCATGTACACATCGACATTGTGGGACCGCTTACGCCGTCGAGAGGTTACATGTACCTCCTGACGATGATCGATCGCTTCACTCGGTGGCCAGAAGCAGTGCCACTACGAACAGTGACCGCAGAGAATGTAGCCAAAGCATTCTATTCGACTTGGGTCACACGTTTCGGCGTCCCAGCTACTCTCACAGCCGATCGAGGACCACAGTTCGAGGCAGCGATTTTCAGGCAGCTGACCGATCTACTCGGCTGCCAACAAAGCCATACGACAGCTTATCACCCCCAGTCCAATGGGATGATTGAACGATGGCATCGCTCGCTGAAAGCCTCACTGATGTGTCATGACGATAATCAATGGCTGGACGCACTACCGACAGTTCTTTTAGGCTTGCGCACAAGCATAAAAGAAGACCTGGGAGCCTCAGCAGCAGATCTGACTTACGGAACCAATCTGCGCCTCCCAGGAGAGTTCTTCGCCGATGGAGAACCACCGCTCGAACAGTTGCCAAATTTGGAAAACCTACGCAAACTCATGCGAAAGGTCAGGGCAACACCTGTCGCCAGACACGGTTCCAAGAGGATATTTGTTCACCCAGAGATGGACAGCTGCACGCACGTCTTCATCAGGGTGGACAAAGTTAGGAAACCTCTAGAACCGCCCTACGAAGGGCCATACAGGGTGCTGGATCGGATAAACAACCGTGTTTTCTCTGTAGACATCGACGGCAAGCCGTACACCGTCAGTGTCGAAAGATTGAAACCGTGCCACCTGGAACTACCACCAGATACCGTACTGGGAGAAGTGCATCAACAACCAGCGGCGGTAGCCGAAACCTGCCCCGTACGCCACCCAGCAGACTCCCACGAAACGCCAGGCACGTCAAATGTTGAGAATCAACCGAACCCTCGCGAAATGGTCGCGCGCGGGGCGTCGGACATCCTACACGGACCGATAACGCGGCAGCGCGCCCGAGATCTGCGCGCACAAGAAGACGCTGCGAAGATTCTCAATGTACGGCAACCTGAAACCCCAACTTCTGACAAGCGAAAAAGAACGACGAACGCGCTAACTTTCGCTCCTCTACCACCCAAACACCGCCCAATACGGAAGGGAGCACGCTCGTAAAACTCAACTACACCCCCCAAGCAACTAACTACCTCATATCGTGACTACGTCACTAGGGGGGGAGTGATGTAGCGTTCTACGAACGCACAATTCTACGCAGGTAAGGTTCCTATCTTCAAAGAACTTACTTACCTGAGAGCGTTGCACGCGCCCACAGACGCGTGCCCCAAAGTCCCACGATAGGGCCTGCAACTCGCAGCCAACGTTGAGACCGACACCAAAAAGCAAGGAACTGAACGTCCCCAAAGCTTTTTAGGTTAAGCTCAACAATTATAATTCTCCATGCCTGAAACAAAGGTATAAACATCCATGCGTTCTATTCCTAAAAAAAAAACAATTCCCAAACTGCCATACATGCTGCCTGCGCCCAGGAACATCTCATCGAACCGGCAATTCCGAAATTCAATACAAAAGAATTGCTATCATCAAAGAATGAGCCGATCAACGGATGCACGTGCGGGTAATCTAACGCAAGGACCACCCAAATCCGTTGAACAACAGAAGGCAGCCACGACCTATCGCAATCGAATATATCTCAACGAGATATCCGATAATTTATGAGGAGTTAAGCCAACAAAGGCAATACTCCGGTCCCACGGCCACGCTAGAATTTCGCACCATTATAAAGATCTAATGGATTTCGATTCCGGGTACAAGTTCAAATAACACCCACCGACTGCACGTCAAAACAATCGCCGAATATCTCTGGTCTGGGCGCCAGATGTTCTGTGCAAACAGAAGGCTGTGGAAAGGAAACTCTCTCAGCGATAATGATGATGTATGCAAGATGACCTTCCCCTTCCAGGAAACAAAAAAATATCCCGTGGGAAGTGATAACATGCTGCTAACAGAAATTCGGAAGTTCTGTTAGCAGAGCAAATAGGGAATATTGTTTTTGGGCAGATACAAAACACCAGCGACTGGAAAAAGAGGATCCGATAGGGCAAGAGTGATTTCGATCGTCAAGGAGACGAAAGGAGTCTAATTCTGATCGTCACCGGGACGAGAAGGATATATCGAATATCCGTACAGTGAGGAGACCAGAGAACCCCGCCGAGGTGGTTAATCCGCGCCAAGAATCCTTGATACTTCTCGTGTCATAAAAAGTAAATTGTGTCGTATTAAGTGTGAGTCGATTTGTTTTCGCCTACAATGTGTTTATTTAGATAGTATAAGAACGTCTTTTCGGTAACGTACTCGGCACTTATTTCGTAAGGAAAGCAGCGAAAATTATAATTCAAAATAATAATAGACAACTTCGATTAAAATAAAAATTAAAAACAAATTTGTTGGTGTTTCATTTGTAACCGCGTTCGCTCTGTGCATGTATGTTTTCTCTGCGGCAAGCAGTGTTCGGCGGAACACTTGAACACGTATAAATCCCCCAAACACTCCCCAGAAGTAAATCACAATCCTCTCCTTGTTCGATTTCATCCACAATATTTCCAACCTTACCATAGATATTCTTCGTCAATTTCGCCTGTCTTAGTTTCAATTATATACCTCCTAAGTCTTAGCTTGGACTAAGGCGGATAAATAATAGCTTTTGTACCTCTAATTGATACCATTATGACCTATTTTTATTACCGCGTTGACTATCCAAATGCCCCGTAAAATCATCAGAAATACTCACATTTTCCGATTCAGACTGATATTTAATAGCATCCCTGTACAAATTGCATGTTTCTACTGCCTTCTAATAATTTACACTAATTATACTCCCTCATTATCAAAATTGAAAGACTCTATCTGGGTACAAAGTGTTATGAGATATTTGTGATAATTAACGTCAAGGGTTAACCAGCCTCTAATTTACTACTGGCACAGTATTATCTCCCAATCGAATACCCTAATCCCCGAGAGTCCTTTCATTCGCCTCTGGCTGTGGTTAACAAAGTATCCATTTAATTTCCCATTCTCACAGCCACAATCACTTCCCCAGAAGAATGATCCCTGGTAGTCCATAATTGACGAGTACCTTATGCGCATCCTGCCATGTCCCTCCTCAAACAAGGTTATTCGGATTGATTACACTGTAATCTGTAATTTACGAGTATGTATGATGTGATATCTGCCGGCTTCAATTCAGTCACTATGTATTCCCAGTGTTTTTGGTCGATTATTGGGGCGTTAGAATGCCTTATAACTACGTGACTACTGTCAGACAATTTGTGAGCCAAGGCCATGGCTGTTCCATCCATACGTCATGCCCACGGCTCAAGAGTCATATTTGGGGTTCATGGGGATAAATGAGCCCACACATAGGCCCGTATACATTCACTGACAAATTTGGGTGTCAAAGAAGCTCAATTCACGAAAATGGGATTTTTATTGCAGTGTTAGATGCTCGTCAAACGTTCCTGGACTGTTAAATAGCTATTAAGGATAAGTACATAGTTAAGGATACTAATGCGTTGCTTGTTAGGTGCGCTGAGCACGAAACACTACCTAATGGTCTTGCAAGATGAAAAGGTATTCCCATTTTTCAAGATTTCCCACAGCTGAAACAAATGAACATTATTCATTGTGAGGTCCTTTATTTGTTAAAGTAAATATTCTTCAGATAATATGAAAGAATATTTCACGCCAAAGGCTCGAATAAGTACTAAGGACTTTAACTGTCTACGAGTGAAGTTGAGAATGAGACGTATGGGATTTAGAACGGCAATAGCCGCAGGTGAGAAGTACCGTCACCTTCCTTCACCTCTGCTCCAAAATTGCCCCAAAAGGGATGCATTTAATTATACTCGTATGGCTTTGAAACATTCTTTGGGATATAGTTGTAAGACCCTGCTTCCTTAAAAGGAAGAGTTTTATTGGCGCGTGGCATCTTAGGAAGATGAATTCGACCAGGCATCTGCAGCTCCTTTTTTTTTGGGGATTGTATTATTTATTGCTACCTGCCAGCTGAGAAAGTAAAATGTCTATTCTCTCTTGTTTAATGTGCTGAAAAACATATTAGTTCTTTGAAACCGTTTGATCTCATACATTAACGATCTCTCCGTGATGAGTTCACTTAAAGTATCCTGCTTTCCACAAAACATTAAGACACACCCGCTGGTCAGAAAATAAAAATAAAAGTGATTTGCATTCAAGATCCCACATTTTTGTGGAAGTATCTATTAAAAACGACCAAACCATACACAAATTTATGGCCAAATTTTTTCCATGTGATGCAATGAAATGACTTTTAATGAAATAATATTAACCCCATATTCTCCTTCTTTATTAGGCAAGTGGTCAAAAAGTTAAATTTAGAAAAACGATGAAATTCTCCCTTCACAAATATTTGGAAAAGTCCTGATTTTTTTAAATAAAATTGTTTCTGTTTAAATACCTACCTTGGTACCTTCTGTCAAAAATCATTGGTACTTGAAAAAAAATTTACTACTAAAATCGAAGACCTGTACAGTCAATTATGGATGGCAGGAAGTCACCGGGAAAAATCCAGGGGCCACGGATACAAACACAGCAAACCCCAGAAACCCCGGCCACTACGCCGTCAGCCCAATGAAGGCCATAACAGCTCTGTTTCTGCTGGTTCAGAGTCCCCGAAGACTCGAAAACAAAGCGGAGTAAACACGACTAAGGACGGCAAACGCCTAATGCCCCGACGACAACACCGCTGGCTTAGGAGGTCACCAGGAAAAACCCGGGGGCACGGTAAACACACAGCCAACGCCGGAAACCCCGGCCACTACGCCGTCAGCCCAATGAAGGCCACAACAGCTCTGTTTCTGCTGCTCAGAGTCCCCGAAGACTCGAAAGAAAAGCGGAGTAAACGCGACCAACGGCGGCAAACGCCTAATGCCCAGGCCACAACACCGTCGGCCCACGGCGGGCGAAAGCCGCTCTAGCTTTGCCACTTTTGATCCTACTAAGGCTCAAAAGCAGAGCAAAGGCGTACTTGCTGGCACCACGAACTGGAAGCTACCAATGAATTAAAAGAGTCGGAAGCACCGATCGCAGCACTGTCCGCCCAAAGCCGCTCTAGCTCTGCTAGCACGGAGTCTGTGGAGGCCCCAAAGCAAAGCTAGCGCGACAGGGCGTAAAACAGTGCCACACACAGACCTGTCAGCAGTGTGTCAACAAAAAGCAAAATGGGAGCGGTCGGAATACTCCCAGAATTCGGGTCAGGAAACCCCAACCCGACCGCAATAAACTCGCAACTCAGCAAAAGCTGATCTCAGCTTTCGCCAACCAAAGTCCCGATTGTCCAACTCCCCTAGGACATTGGCCGTAGAAACACAACATGCCTAATCGTGGCCACCGGCGCTAAGATCAGCCTCTTCAAGCTGAGGGCCCCCCATCCGTCGCATGTTGTGGATGTGCAAAAATCCACGACACTCGAGACGCTTTTCGGCAAGGAATTTCAGGTTGCACCACAAAATTTCCTGCAGCTTCCAAGTGATGGACTCCTTGTCGGGCTTGTCGGAAAACGGGTTGTTGGGTTACGAGTTTCTGTCGAGAAATTGCTGGGTCAGGACCGGCTGCTTGTTTGGAGTTTCCCCGAACAACCGTAAATTTTGAAAGCTTTTCCGTTAACTTTCCAAATAATAAGACAAGAAGGGATGACCATAAAGCAACCGAACGGGGAAGGGTACCAAAGGGAACTGGCAGGGCCCAAACTGCGGTCGGTATCGATCCGGAGACCCTACACACTCAGAAGGGGACTGCGAAACAATGCTGAGCGCCATTATTCCAGCAAAGGCTTGTGGCGGTTCCGCCAGATCCCACGGCTCGCCTTCCTGAAAAAACCCCCATAACCACAACCCGGTCTGCACCAGATTTCGCTAATGCAATTCGCATTACTATCTTAAATGCTTCACGCATCAAACAGATCCAATCATTATAACCCTAAAATCCCTATAAAGAAAACTTACCTTTTCATTGCATCCCTTTGCATACAATTTTCTGTAAGAATTCTTCTTAGCCTTTTTAGGAATTCCATAACTCCCATTGTTTCCCGCCAATGCATTTGCATTTGCCGCAGAAAACATTTCCTTTTCCAAGGACATGTAATGCTTTCAAGCATTATCTGAAATTCCTAAAATTGATCCTTAATGTGCATATGCACCATAAATAGCAAACATTCGATACCCTTTGTTTGAGTTAAAATACTATGTCGTCAGCTTGTTTTTACAGCTGCAACACTAGCGATTCATTAGACAAACAATGATGCATTTCTTTCGTCGCCACCACTAATTGCTTGGCATACCTAAATGCAAGCGAGGGATGCGTATCGGCAATTAACCCAAGATACGATATACAATTTCCATGGTATAAAGTATCGTATTCCATTAACACCTTTTTTCCAACGTCCGTCATAGCGACGTTGCATAAACATGACCCTCATTAAAGAGCGAACCATTTGGTCGCCTTTTCTTTTGTCCTTGCCGCCTGCCTGTTTCGTTGTTCCACTGCACGTGTGAATAGCATTGATCTCAACGATCCCACACATACCACCATGACCTTTATTACAAGATCTGGTTTCCTATACCACCAAGAGAGACTTTACGTTTCCCTGGTGGTAGGTAAAAAAAAAACGATATCCTTATTGGAGAGGATATCGTTTGAGTCAAATTCCATCCTTCGGCCGGACCAGGTCGTGTCTCCTATCACTTCCCTGGTGCGCACAGGGAAGCGATAATCGATTATATCGTTCGAGTCGTTGTCTCCAGTCGTGAGTCGAGAGTGCATATAAATTTAATATTAACGAGGGTGCATATAAATTTAATATTAACGAGAGTGCATATAAATTTAATATTAACGTTTACATTCGGAAAATAAAAACCGGATGTCTAAATAATAACTACACCAGTGTTTGTTTCATTATTTTTGTGCCGCAGCTTCCGAGTGTTTTATCTCCTTTCCCTAGTGCGTTTAACTTTTCCTCCTTGTGGACGGTTTGTCGTGCAGTTTTGCACAAATTGGTGTCCGGTGTTTGTGTTTATTTCTCACCATTACTGATGACTTGTCCGGTGTTTCTTGACTTTACGCGATCGGTGCGTGACGGAGTTTTGCTGTTTCCGATGAGATCTATGAATCTTCGTGACAGTGATGATGGGACAGGAAGTGAACCAGTGCAGTACGCCCGCACACCATACTTCCTCCCCACAGGCTTACAAACAAAACCTTTGGAGCTCGAAATCTTTTTGAGCATACCGCTCAGACTCAGGCTTCTCTTTAGTATCGGATATATCTTCGTCTTTTACTAAAGACTTCCGTCGAGAGAAACCAGTAAATGAGTCTAAATAGAAATTATTTAAGGCTGGGCCCAAAACTATATACGCAAAACCATAAGCGCAAAGTATGGGTGAAAACCAGGGCGTAGGATGATTGGGCAGTGGAGTTGCCACACCCAGGGAATATTCCGCAATTCTTCTGGGGTTGCCAGTTAACACATCAACGGGACTCACCTCTGATGACGAATCGAGTGATCCCGTAACCGAGCATCAACCATCGGAGAAACACCTCCAATACATTTAACCGCTGTTCTCGGGTGCCAACTCCAACATAAATGATCGGCACGATCCCATAAGGTGATTCATATACCCTCATAAATGGGAAGAACAGCCAGAACATATGATTTTCAGCGTTTTCGTGGAGATAGAAGCAAACATGCATGGCTACTTCGCCCCACCAGATGTATCCTGGCAGCCGAGATGAAATCGCCGGCAACATGATTCGCATGTAGGGAAACACGGCTTTGTAAGAAGAGTGTTCAACCCCATCGAAGAAACCCAAGAATCTCAGAACAACAGCATCTCTCCAGTATGCAATGTAGGACACGAACTCTTCAACTTCTCCATATTCAATGAACCAATGAACGCAACATGCAAGAAGTGTTATCACACCGTTCTCCACTTCGATAAACGTCGAAGGCGACACCGTCCCACTTTCGAATCCAACAGCGAACCTGATGGCCAACCAAAGGAATCGAGAAAAAACATGTTACCTTAGTGCACAACAACAGCAGCGAGAAGGCGTATTTAAAAATGGTGGCAGTGCACCTTTACGGACCGAAGCGATCGACTCGCGTCCAGGTTATTCTTGGCAAGAGATGGTCCACCACATCCCTACTCACTTTATCAATCGCCAAAACTGTTTCTGTAGAAGGCATACCAGAAGCGCTCATCTCGGGGACTGTCGGCGGACAACACATTGTGGCATCCCTAACAGATACACACACAAGCAATATTGGAGAACAACAATACCAAAAGAAAAATCAACCAATCAAAGGCATCAGAGCCGTAACCCGTAGCAATTCCACAACAGTTGACCATACTTGATAATAACGATCGAATACGTACACGTGACAGTGGTCTAAGGCGCTGAGACTTTGATTCTATCTTTTAGTCTTTCGAACTATCACAGCGTCGGTCCGAATCGCACCCACTTTATATTCATCACAAACGCTACAACATCAAAAAGGGTGACACATAGAGAGTACAAGTATAAGTCAAAGGGGCCCACAACAGAAGCCAAAAATACTGATAGGACAAGACATATAGGGTTTGCAGTAACGTGAAGATTAAAGAAAATATCAACAAGTTTAGGTCGGGTCTTACATGGACGCGATGCCAGCGACAGCGTACCAATGAAGATGGTCAACTGCAGCATAATCAAAGAAAACAGCAATTGGACCACAGCCACGGTGTTCGAAAATCTCAGCTGACATACAGGCGCTGCATGTAATGGGGAAGATCACAATACGGCTATCAACTGGAAAATTTGAATTGGGGCTGTGGGGAGGAAGTATGTTGCGTCGGCGTACGGCGCGGATTCCCTTCCATCCCCATCCATCATTCACTGTGTAAAATTGCAAAAGAAACGTCACCAAAAGGTTCACCAACAATCAAGTTCAAAACACAGGATCAACACTGCACAGCGAATAAAACACACCGGATTGATCGTCATTTAAAAGTTCTTCTTTATTTTGCGGATTTTCTTGATAACGGCACACGCATATAGTTCACTCTAAATTGGCTCGTAATATATATATATTGACAAGATACTTTTATATTTGGTGTTGTTATAAGCTACACTCGACACGGTTTTAAACTGATTTGTGCTTTTAATTCGATGCACGTTACGGAGGATTGACGTGGAAATGGGGATCTAACTAGTTAGCTGCACTCGCGCGGAGACTTGTGTGTACTCACCGTACCGGCGGGCGGTACGGTGGACGACGGGGGGCACGACCGAGTCCTCCGGTGGGTGTAATAAGACTCAAACGATATCCTCACCAATAAGGATATCGTTTTTTTACCTACCACCAGGGAAACGTAAAGTCTCTCTTGGTGGTATAGGAAACCAGTACTTGTAATACAGGTCATGGTGGTATGTGTGGGATCGTTGAGATCAATGCTATTCACACGTGCAGTGGAACAGCGAAACAGGCAGGCGGCAAAGACAAAAGAAAAAGCGACCAAATGGTTCGCTCTTTAATGAGGGTCATGTTTATACGATGCCTCGTCGCTATTTTCGACGTTAGGAGAAAAAGGTGCTAAAAGCAAATTGGATGTTTATGGCATCTCTGGCTGCAATAGAAACCGGGTTCATATTTGCATTAGGAAATGCTGGAGAATTTGGTTTCAGCGTCTATTGCGCTAATTATATGCAGCTGCTTGGGTTGTTTGTTGGTAAGACAAACAAAAAAGGTTGCCAGGCAATGTATATGAAAAGGTATATGGCGCGGCTGGGAAATAGACGGCGCGATATTTATGGTATTTGTCTGGTACCGAATTGGTTCAGAATACCAAATAAGCAAACAAAGAAATCTTATGAAAAATTGTATGCGAAGGGATGCATGAAGGTAAGTTTTCTTTATAGGGATTTTAGGGTTATAATAATTGGGTCTGTTTGATGCGTGAAGCATCTAAGATGCTAATGCGAATTGCATTAGCGAAAGCTGGTGCAGACCCGGGTTATGGTTATGGGGGTTTTTTCAGGAAGGCGAGCCGTGGGATCTGGCGGAATCGCCACAGTACTCCCCTCCCAGTGACGTAGTCACGAAAAAAAAAGGTAGGGGCGAGGGAATGCTCGATGGTGGGTGCTGTGATGATAGGGGGGTTGCTTCGGAATGCGCTGTGGTAATGTTACGGGACTGTCGTGGTGACCAGTTCCTGGTTATTGTTTGGGCCTTTATCGATAAGATGGACACAGTTGTTACCGCTTGATGCCATCAGGGGCAAATGTGTGTGGCGTGGTCCATCGGCCTGTTATGGGTCTCGTGGACCAACAGGCTTATCGCCCGAATCGGTCGGAACCTATCGGAAATCCGCTCACATCCGCAGTGACGAAATAGAGTGTGCGAGATGGAGGGGGATTTATCCCAGGGTAATTCCCATCCGCAGTGACGGGTTGCCGTGTGCGGAATGGAAAGGGACCAAGTCCAGAGCGGGTGTCTTTTGTCCATACGTTTGTATGGCGATTTGTTTGCCGCTGGGACTGGTAAAGGAGGGCGGGCCCTCAATTGCACGTTTTACCTATCGAGGGAGGACCGGTACATTGGTGCCAATGTAGCGGTAGCTGCGACCTCGACCGAATGGAAACTTGCTGTGAGGTGCCGGCCGTCGCTCTTGTTAAAAAAAAAAAAAAAATAGGGGATTTTGGTTAGGGGGCTCCTGGTGGGTGGTTGATTGTGTCCAACCCCAGGGCGCCCTAGGGTTATTAGATGTGCGCTCCGAAGTATTATGCACCTAGGTATTTGAGGCGGCGTAGAGGGGCGTGTATAGCCTTTAGTTGCCGCTAAAGGGGAGCCATGGTGGCTAAAGATTGGGGAAACAGGTATGTTGTCTCAGCCCGATGGTATCGGTTTGATTTGTGGGCCGGTATTGCTGAGACATTTGGGAGACGTAGGAGATCTAAGGACGAATGTCCTGAAATTTGCCCTGATGGGTGCTGCTACGCGTAGTAGCTGTGGTAACGAGGGAAGCTGGCTTGCTGAAAACGGGTAGAAAAGTCGAGCATTGATGAACGGTTTCGCGTGATAATTGTCTTTGGCGTGCATGGGCGCCAATATTTGAACAGGGGCATAACAAGTTGTTAGAGGTCAAGGAAAGTCGAGAAGGGAAGCATGGGGTTCCGTGAAGGCTATGGTTGGTGAGCGTGAGCGCCAACCTTCAGAAAAGAGACAGAAAAGGGTGAGGTGTTTCACGCGAGACAAAACCGGGCGTCCTATTGATTATATGCTACGCGTAGTAGCTGTTGTTAGCTAAGGGGCCGGTTTGCAAAAAAAGGATGTTGAGTAATGGCGAGCGTGTGCGCCAATATTTAGAAAAGGAGCCTTAAAAGGGTGGATAGAGGCGAGTTTTGTCAGTATTTAAAGAAAGCCAAAGGTCATCACTTTGAACTCGAAGAGTCCGAAGGGTGTGATGAGGAGCCGGTTAAAGAAGTTCAATTGAGCCGATGTGGGGTCAAGTCAGGTTGGGTGGAGTCGAGTACTTATTGGGCATTGTGTCCCGATGTAAAAGACGAGCTGTCAAAAGAAGAGTTGGTTGTGGAGGAATGAATGGAGTCGAGAGGAGTCGAAAAGTCGAGAGAAGTAGTAAGCAGAGTCGTGTGGAGTCGAGTAGCGTTGGAAAGGTTTAAATAGGGGTGAGCGAAATCGTGAATGTGCTGGGAACGGTTGTGCGCTACTTAATACCCTGAAGGGGCTTACAATATTTATTTTATTTTTTTTTTTTTTTTAAATATAAAATTTGCAGCAACCGTTTCTATTCAATAAGATATGGTAGCACACACACAAAAAAAGGTAAGGTAATTATGGTGCCGTGGTGCGTTTTCTTTATGTTACTTGTCGATATATATAATTGCGCATAAAATTTATTGAGCTATATCTATTGCCATTTGTTTTATGTATATTATTTACAATGTTTATGATTTTTAATAATATAACTTTAATGCTTATGTGTTTTTGGTTTGTTTTTACTGACAATATGTTAACATTTGATTATGTTGTATTTTGTTGCTTACTTTATGTATATTTTTAATTAGTGTGCGTGTTTCTTGGCGAGAACAAAACAAAACTTGTACTAATACCACCGAATCACAAATAGAATTAGGTACGATGTAGTACATCTAACGTAATATTTAGTATAATACAAATTTTGCTGCTTTAGGGTATTACAAATTATTTTTATGTTTTGTCTAATTATTGTTATGCACGTTATTATGTTGCTTTATTTTTATTCTTTTAATTACTATACACAATTGTAGGGAACTGTTTGCTTACACTTTCTCTGTCTTCTTATCTTAAAGGGGGTAATCCATATGTTAATTTTTCTTGTAGATGTACATGTTGATGTATTATAGTGTGTAAATATAAATAGAGTATCGGAAACTACTTAATTTTAGTCTGGATTTAATGCTGGACAACAGTTACAGGCGTTCCCTGACTTTCTATCGTTATTTCTTGTGCGACGAAGCGCATGTTTTGAAACAAAACTGTATAGTATAGGGTTTAACTTTATTATAATTAATATTTTATGGGTATACTTAAGTGTTTTATATAAGGTCATGTTTTCTTTAAATAGCTGGAGTTTGCTTAATATACAAAGTGTTAAGTAAGACAGAAGAAAGGCAGAAATTTAGGAGAACAAAGAGGAGAATATAAAAATATTTTTAATATTCGGATTAATGTTTGTTTATTTTAAAAGAAAATAAAAGAAACGCATTCATACAAATGAACATATTTCCGGACATACGTCCATTCATATAAATATCGATATCTTTTATAGCCTTTAACAGTCAAGCTTATTAAGCGGTTTTCTTAGACTGGCAGGACAACTGTTTCGAACCAGTTGTCTACCCTTACCATGAAAATCGCTTAATTAGGACTGTGTGTGGTAATTTGCACTTCAAATCGGTAATTAATTTTTGAATAACAAATGTCACCGCACACCAATGTTTTTTTTTTTTTTTTTTTTTTTTTTTTTTTTTTTTTTTTTTTTTTTTTAGGAAACAAATTTTAAGTTACGCCCGGAAGGAGCTTATATAAGGACAATACAAAAAAGGAAAGGAGAAAAGAAAAAAATTAAAAAGGTTTTAAGGAATTTAATATTACTACATCATACATAAAACTGTAAAAGATTTTAAGCGGTGTCTGTTAAGGATAATCGCAGCCAGTCGGGTTGTTCACATGTATATCATGAGGTGTTTAGAAACACCAGCTAGCGGTATATAACTACAACTTTATTCCTGCCAATAAGTTTTCATTTTTAATTAAATAACAAAGATACAACTTTTTTATAAAATATCAATATCCTCCCGTCTAAATAAGAATCACTAACAAGGATAAAAACAGTAAAACCCTGAAAACATTTTCCTAAAAACTTTTTTTTATTTTGGTTTTCATATTCAACTTCTGTTTTTCTAATAAAATTTTGACTAACGAATCGATTGAATTAAGTACAATGGATAGATATAAAATACAATACATTCTATTATCCTGTTACGGTTCAGGCTTAACTATTTCACAGTATAAAACTTATTATAATTTAAAACCAATAATTTGTTAATATTCCCTGTGCTTGTAAATAATATTATGCTATAAAGACGTTATAGGGTTTGGGGTTATGGAACGGTTCGTTGCTGTAGCTGCTGGTGTCCCGGAGGTATTCGTGTTCTGTATCCTGTCCATACTGAATTCATTTGGATCGTAATCAGATAAAGCAATTTGCTTTTCTGGAGATTCATCAGGTAGCTTATAAATCTTTTCGAGGCGATTCTGAACGATTTTTAGATGTTTTAAAATGTACTCCTCCTTCGGAGCCAATTGATGGGCGTACTGGAGGCAGGTTCGTGCTTTGACAAGCTTCTTGCGTTCAACGAAAACCACACACAAATTATGAAGTCCCTGAATGGTATGTGGTTCGTATTTAATGATACTTCGACAACATACCTCAGCCGCATCAAGATCTTTCATATAGTTGATGTAGATATCTCCAAGGAGTATAAGGCCTTTTAGGTGATCCGGATGATAACGAATTAATTGATTTAGAAATGGAACTGCGTCCAGAGGGCGATTAGCGTCTGCCAACAATAGAGCTAAGTTAAACAAGGCACTGCGGAAATCAGTTTTAATGTGAATAGCACGTTTGAAATAGTTTTCCGCTTCTTCAAAATTATGTTCGTCCATTGCTAGCATTCCCAGATTGAAATAGACTCGTTCATTATTTTGATCTTTTTTCAGTATTGTGAATAGCCGCTCCCATGAGACCTTGCGTAACTCGTCACCTCCAAGTTCTTGCAAGAGGATCGCTGAATTCAAAAGAGCCTGTTCGTGATCCGGTGCTAATTCGATGGCTTTGTTAAAATATACATTCGCTTGGGAAGATTTTCCCTGTTCAGAAAAACAAAGAATAGAGAAAATGGAACTTACCAAATCCTGGCCGTTGCTGTTGAGGCGAGTGCTGCTCCCGGCCAGGTGATGTTGGTAAAGCCTTGGCTGTTTGGTGTTGCTGCTAGTCTGGTGCTGGTGCGTGTTGGTTGCTGGTACTGATGTTATGCCAGGTGCTGTTGTTGGGCTGGCGTTGGGGCGATGCTTTTGCCCATTGATGTTTTTCGCCAATTGCCCCCACAACTGCCCACTGATTGTATATTTATTCTGGTGATGGCGTGTCGACTGGTGTTATTGGACGATGGTTATTTTTGAGGTTGTTACACCCTTTAATTGTCTTTTGTTTATTGCCGCCACAATTGTTCACTGAATTTATATTAAGCGATAGATAATTTTGTCGAACAAAACTCCAAGATATTTGACCGATGTTAACAACAAAAGGGCGTCCAGCTATGATCAACTATACGAACGTATTCCTGTTCTAGATCGAAGTGAGAGTTGATGAAACAGGAGTCGAAATTTTTGTTTTCAGCACTAAAAAGTCACTGTTCGAGAAAAAAAAACTATTTTCACCATTAACAAAACGCGAATGTTCGAAGGTTGCAGTGTTCTTTTTACACTCGCGGGTCACCAATGTGGGGAGGAAGTATGTTGCGTCGGCGTACGGCGGGGATTCCCTTCCATCCCCATCCATCATTCACTGTGTAAAATTGCAAAAGAAACGTCACCAAAAGGTTCACCAAGAATCAAGTTCAAAACACAGGATCAACACTGCACAGCGAATAAAACACACCGGATTGATCGTCATTTAAAAGTTCTTCTTTATTTTGCGGATTTTCTTGATAACGGCACACGCATATAGTTCACTCTAAATTGGCTCGTAATATATATATATTGACAAGATACTTTTATATTTGGTGTTGTTATAAGCTACACTCGACACGGTTTTAAACTGATTTGTGCTTTTAATTCGATGCACGTTACGGAGGATTGACGTGGAAATGGGGATCTAACTAGTTAGCTGCACTCGCGCGGAGACTTGTGTGTACTCACCGTACCGGCGGGCGGTACGGTGGACGACGGAGGGCACGACCGAGTCCTCCGGTGGGTGTAATAAGACTCAAACGATATCCTCACCAATAAGGATATCGTTTTTTTACCTACCACCAGGGAAACGTAAAGTCTCTCTTGGTGGTATAGGAAACCCGTACTTGTAATACAGGTCATGGTGGTATGTGTGGGATCGTTGAGATCAATGCTATTCACACGTGCAGTGGAACAGCGAAACAGGCAGGCGGCAAAGACAAAAGAAAAAGCGGCCAAATGGTTCGCTCTTTAATGAGGGTCATGTTTATACGATGCCTCGTCGCTATTTTCGACGTTAGGAGAAAAAGGTGCTAAAAGCAAATTGGATGTTTATGGCATCTCTGGCTGCAATAGAAACCGGGTTCATATTTGCATTAGGAAATGCTGGAGAATTTGGTTTCAGCGTCTATTGCGCTAATTATATGCAGCTGCTTGGGTTGTTTGTTGGTAAGACAAACAAAAAAGGTTGCCAGGCAATGTATATGAAAAGGTATATGGCGCGGCTGGGAAATAGACGGCGCGATATTTATGGTATTTGTCTGGTACCGAATTGGTTCAGAATACCAAATAAGCAAACAAAGAAATCTTATGAAAAATTGTATGCGAAGGGATGCATGAAGGTAAGTTTTCTTTATAGGGATTTTAGGGTTATAATAATTGGGTCTGTTTGATGCGTGAAGCATCTAAGATGCTAATGCGAATTGCATTAGCGAAAGCTGGTGCAGACCCGGGTTATGGTTATGGGGGTTTTTTCAGGAAGGCGAGCCGTGGGATCTGGCGGAATCGCCACAGGGCTATTATGGAAGATTGAGAACGAAATACTGACCAACAACTACAATATAGACCACCAACGTCTAGTTAATACGAGGGTGGCCTTTTATATTTCGGGATTAGAGAACAAAAACAAATATTGATCATCGAAAATCACTTTATTGTTTTTCAAAATATTCCCCATGAAGATCTATACACTTTTGCATGCGTTTGAACAAATTGTCGAAGCACTTTTGCCACTCTGATTGAGGTATCTCCAACACATGCATTCTGAATGCAGCAACCGCTTCTTCAGGTGTCGAAAAACGTTGACCTCTCAGTTTGTTTTTTACGTACGGGAATCAAAAGAAGTCATTCGGTACCAAGTCAGGACTATACGGCGGATGACCCATCAAATCGATGTTTTGGGTGCTCAAAAATGCAGTTGTCGCAGCCGATGTGTGAGAGCTCGCACTGTCGTGGTGAAGAGTGATCCGTCTTCGGCGGTTGGTTTTCCTGATTTCTTGGAAGACAACTGGCAAACAAATGGTTGTGTACCACTCAGAATTGACTGTTCTGCGTTGTTCTAGTGGTACGGTTGCGACATGTCCAGCTTTTCCGAAAAAACAGGCGACCATTTGCTTGGAAGTGCTTCGTGCGCGAACAACTTTTGTTGGATTTGGCTCATCTTGAAACACCCAGACAGTCGACTGCTGTTTACTTTCGGGCTCATACGCGTAAATCCACGATTCATCACCTGTCACGATGTCATAGACGTGTTTCGAAGCACCGCGACCGTATTTTTTGAGCATTTCTTTCGACCAATTGACACGAGCCTTTTTTTGGGCGATTGACAAATTGTGTGGGATCCAACGCGAACAAATTTTTTTGACAGTCAAATGTTTATGCAATATTGAATGTATGCTGGTCCCACTAACGCCTAAGGTTGTCTCAATCTCACGATAGGTCACATGACGATCTTCCATTATCAGTTCGCGCACAGCATCAATGGTTTTCGGAACAACAACTGATTTTGGACGACCTTCACGAAATTCATCTTGGAGTGAACTACGACCACGATTGAATTCACCATACCATCGATAAACATTGGTCCTTGATGGAGCTTCATCGCCAAAAATTGAATTAAGTTCATCCATGCACTGTTGCTCAGTTAATCCACGCCGAAAGTTGTAAAAAATAATCGCACGAAAATGTTGACGATTTAATTCCATTTTTGGGCCGAGATGAATCTTTTAAGTTACTGTAAACAACACAAATAGCGCTTGTATGTCAAACGTTCTGAGTGCGTATAACCTCAAAAATGTCCAACTTTACGACAGGGATGTCAATTGCCGGATTGCAACACTAGGGTTGCCAAATCCCGAAACATAAGAGGCAACCCTCGTAATTATAGCGTTTGCGATAATAGTGAAGAACGTGTGATTCGAAATATAACTGTTAGAATCACCAAAAATTTAACCAAAGCGCAACCCATCAGGCCACCGCCGTCTGTACGAATTCGATTTCTAAACTCAAGTACATCCGACTGATGTGGATTTGTTATGTTATCGCTATGCCATACGACTCTGGTGCATTTTCTTATTCGATTTTCGTTCGGTGTTCTTCACTATTTGCTTGTGTATTGTGTGAGTATCTGTAAGAAACGCCACAAACTCCTCAGAAGATGCACCAACCACTCTAGAAGGCCTGACGGACGCTATTACCCGAACTCTCACCTATACGAAAGTGCCTCGATTATCCCCATCGACGAGTACTTGTTACAATTAGCATATAAGTACCTCGAAAGCATTCAGAACAGCGAGAACCCACTTGTACGGGAGTCTTGCGCTGTTGACCCTTCTCTCTCTCGATCTCTTCGGATCGGACCCCCACAATTTCTTCTTCGGTACAAAACTGAAGAAAGCACCCATCCCAACAACATTCTCGTCTATAATAGAGGATTTCTGGACCCATCCGATAGGATCTACTGCTAACACACTACAAACACGCACGTACAGTATAAGATAGCACAAGCACACGCACACAAACACCGACCAAAGCGCAGATTATCAGACGCCAAATATGTGATCTGCGTTTACTACCGCACTCAAGACCCACCGGTTCTGTACGATTTCTTTCCCACCATCCCACCATCCAAGTAGTTAGAAAACGCTTGAACTAACCCTGTCCACACTATCCTTAGATACCTCCTTCCCCCCTTTGTTTCCAGATATCTCGAAACCGTGGGTGATTCTGGTTATCGCAAGATGACCAGAAGCCAGAGACAAGATGAAAGACACATTTGTCCTTGTCTCCCTAAAGTCGGCCTCTCGCCACCACATTTTTTTTTTGTTTTTTTGTTTCGCGATCAGTAAAGTTCCAGAGGCGGAACCCATGGCCGATCACTAAAAATCCTGGAGGCTGAACCCACGGCCAATGGTCAGTCTCTAGATTAACGTCCGATGGGTGAGAATATCAATCATTTAAAGTAAGAAAGTAATAATGTAACTTAAATAAAGTATACCGAATCAGTTTTTCATTTGCAAAAAATAAAAAACCAAAATCCGTCTGTTTTCATTACGAGACAAAAACCCAAACTAACGGTCACCACCAGATCCCAAAAAGCCGGTAGGATCCAAGCCGCCCCCAGCCACCGGAAATAGCCCGAGTGGGCCTCCCCAACCAGGAGGTAAGGAAAACGCACTTAAAAATATAACCTCAACACCATGGAGGGCCACAGAAAAAATATAGGTGCCCATTTTCTTGTCGTTCAGGAAGTATGTAATCATGGTGGTGGTCACCACAATGGAGTATATGGCATGAGAAAGATCTGCAAACAGCGCACCCGGGATCAGAATGTTGGAGTATACGACGTCGCAAGGGGAGTGATTTGCACTGCGAGAGAGACTTTACGCGACACAACCCTCCTCGGAAGTAGTCACAAACCACAGTGCGCCAATTCCTGGAAAACAGCATAAGCCACAGCAGGCTAATTTTTGAAAATTGCCGCATGACACAGGGTGTCGATTCCTGGAAAGTCTTACAACGTCTCATATTGGTAGGAGGCGCCACAAGCTACAGCGTGTCAATTTTACGGAAGCTTCTGCAAAATGGCAGAAGTCACAGCGAACACAGCAGCAGCACACACATCGGCCGTAAAGCATATGATTGACGCAGCGTCACCATTTTTGTACAATAACTTTAAGACGTTGTTCCGAAGTGAAGCGATGCATTTTGTAAAATTGTTAACCTTAAAACGACCTAATCACAAATTGGAAAACATGCACGTTTAACACCTGTCAAAATGACAGAGCCATATTTTCCGATCCACGAAATGAATAACCTATAATATCACGGCAAATCTAAATTTGAGTGCCGAAACACATTAAGTTCATCTTCCTCACCTTTTAAAGTAAAATTTACGACCCTTGATTTTCAAAATTCATTTCAGTTCATTTTCTTGGAATCCGTTTTTGTTTTAAATACTTCTCTATAGAGAGACACACCTATAATACTAAAGCAGAACCTTGAGATTCTATCACACAGTGTTATGCGTTTTTCATTAATAATTTCTGAACGATACACAATACCTCACGTAAAAATCTTCTCTGGAAGCTGCCGCGAATAATCCAATTTAAAAGCGGCCCAATACGTCATACACAAATCCACCTGCATTCTCCTTTACCTGCCGATTTTTATTGTTCCTTTTAGCAGAAGTCGTACCGCTTAGTTGGTAAATGCTACTAATTCTAAATATAGATTGCTTTGAGTAAATATTGCAACCCCATAGCGCTACATCATATCCATGGAACAGGTGTGAGGCTTCGTCTCCAGAGAAGATAATCTACACTCACTCTTCAGAGACCTTATCATTGGTTGTCAGACTTTCCCCTTTAGCAATATTTTTATTATCCACTATATATGAAAAATACGCCTTTTGTGCGCAACATCCCCAAGGGCAACCCTTGATCGCAACCTTGGCAATAACTTACATGAACGCTCGCTAAGGAAAATCTGGCCCAAGCCTAATGTTTACCGCTCTTCTTGAGTGCCCTTTAAATTCTCAATGGGCCACGTAATAAGATTATAAATCCCTCCTTCCGCATGAGGAAAAACCTCCCAAGAACCGTGGGAAATAGAGGGCAAAATCATAATAAAACACCAAGACAAAAGGTGGCGCAGTCAGAGATATACATATATAAATTCTAAAGGTATATCCGGCACTGGCAGACAGTCAGACATGACAGACAGTCGCAAAAAACTCACTAAATTAGCTCTAAGGCTATTTTTAAAATTTATTGGCAAGCTCCGGGGGTGGAGATTGTTTACACAAAGAAGACACAAATAAATAAATTTAGAAACAAAAACTATAACGAAGCAAAAAAATAAGAATGATAAAAAGTAAAAGATACAAAAATAATAATTTTCCCCTGTTCACTGGTATTTTTCTGGTTTGTCGCTTTTCTTGTCGTCGAACACAGACAAGCAATTAAAACATTAACGTCGAAGTTGATATAGTAATGCATTTGATCGGAAATTTTATTATAAACAAAATAGCGAAACTGAATTAACGCATTAGCTTGCGTGGGAAGTTTTGTTTAAGGATCAGATCGGCTTCTCGCCGTTCGTCTGTCGATGTGAATGGATTTATTACAGATTCGTTGAGCAGACAAAATTCCTTCCTTGACGTGGATAAGATAAATCCCCGAATTTTCATGGTTTCATTCGTTTACTTTTGGACTTTGCCATGGAAAGATATTTGTGGAACACATCCGAAAATTGTGTTGCGTATTCTATTTTTTCTCTGCTTCGATTTCTATCTGTATCTAGGGGTTGAGTGCCGGGAAATGTCCCTGATAAATAAGAATATCGGTTTTTTATGCCTTCGAATTCACTAATCGATTTAGAATGCCAAGTGAGAAATATAATAGTTAGAGTGATATGGAAAGTGAGTCCTTTTTTCAGGTGGCCGTTTTAAAATCGGAGTTGACGGACAAGATTGGTTGTGTTGAAATAAGAAGGACTGAGATGCTGTCATAGTAATTGGTGTGAAATGATAATTAATTAATTTGCTGTCCGCTATTCTCATAATTATACACAGACTTCCGATTGATCTCATTCCTATACTGATCCGAACAATTAGAATAGGTGAGGAAATGAAAACTGACAGAAATCGTGGCATGATTCGGATGTTTTAGCTAATAGAAAATGAATACTTCCCATGATCAATGTAATCGAAATTACAGCGTGACTGATGTAATCAAGAGATCCGAATCGCACCCCAATTTGTGATTAAATTGTTGAAGAGACAGAAAGCTTTTGTGTGTTTTAGTAGAGCACTTGTTATAGAAATTTCGATCAAACACGGTTGTATTTTTATGCTCTACATTACCGACTGGCGATTGCATGATCACTATAAACATGGATCGGAATTGATTAATATTTCAACTACCATTACTTGCTTATTTCTCATTGCTTAATAATCCTATCCACCGGGCTCTGAGCTACAAAATTGTAATTGGCTTGTTGAACACACATTTCGGAGCCTCCCAACTGGTGGATGGAATGATACATGAGCATTTTAAACCATTTTAAATCATTTTTAGCCCTGTGAGTAGGGCGTTAAAACATACTCGCAGCTAGGCCGGCTTGTCGTAAGTGGCCACTAAAGGCCGAGTGGTAGCCGGGGTCCCAACGCCCTGTCACCCGGTGAATCCCACGCCATCAAGCTTTGGACTCCGTGAAATGGTTGCAGTGCTCCGGAAGCCCTACCATCCTCTGTTACGTGCGGCTTCCGCCACACCCATCATTCAATTGCTTTTAATATAATTTGGTTTTAATATAATTTGATGGTAAGGTGGTGGGAAAAGCACACGATCCACATGTGGATGTGCGTACATACCCCAGTTCGAGTGTGGATCGTGTGCAAGTTCGAATTCTGTTTTCGGAGTGGATGCTGGTGGAGAGATAGAGAGAGAGAGAGAAGCGGCAAGATATTTTAATTCGGTTTGTTTTGTTTTTGTTTGCTCGGTACTGTTTTTGAGTACAGTTAGAATAGCGTTCGTGTTAACAGCAAAAACAGGAAGAACTGCAACGCCCCGTTGTTCAGAAAAGATCAAAAAGGTTGTGTAAAAACGTAATAAGAAAGCTTGTGATGTAATTTTAAGTTTTCCTTGTTTGAATAAAGAAAACCAACCTCAAATACTGTGTTGAAATCAGTTGGTGTCCTTTTTCCTTAACTGAGTGTGTGCGCATCCTGTATGATATCGCAATTGGCTAACCCATAAAGGAGGATACATATCCTATTTTGAGATAAGATCACTATCCGCAGTATGTGCATATTACCACACAACCCACTGGAGAGGGCCAATGAACAATATGATAGCTGAAGCTGAAATAAACATACTTTAAAAATAATCATCAGTATTCAAAAGAAGTTTAGGAAGCAATAGCAACGATGATACTGACAAGATAAACAGCGCCTTGTCGAGAGCGGAAGTATTATCATAATTTGTGGATATAACATAAAATTATTGAAATTGCACATTTATACAATAATCAGAAACATAACATAACGACGGTAATTTGATCAGATGTGTGAGATGTTGCTTGTTGTAAAGGTGGAATGAAAACGTTGTTAATCATCGCTACATATCGCTCCCGTAAGACGTTTGCCTTTTCATGAAGGAGGACTGCCGCACAGACCTGAGCCGCGCTGGGAAGGTTGAATAAAAAGTCACCTTAACGACAGGTAAGCTTTTATATATATATTTATACCAAATAGTCTGTGGCAAGAAAATACACCACACCTCCCACTATCTCAATATACATAACCCATCATCACACAATTAACCAAAACCCATTTCCCATATAATATACACATTTCCGATATAATATATATATTCCATCATTACCCAATAACAATATACAAAAACCCATATCCTCATATAATATACACATTTCCCATATAATATACGTTTTCTCATTAAACCCAATTAATCCAAACGATTTCTCATATAATAATACACAATATCGGGTTTTCCAATAGGGACTTAATAATATTGAATTTAATTTGTGAACGCACCCTTCCACTAATCATCGAACTGTCGTTGTCAATTTATTCAGTAAACTCAACATTTTAATCATCATTAAGTACACGAACCAACAACGTATGCAAATTATAAAAATTTACTACCGACATTTGGAGTCGGTGACCGTAACTTTAAGAGCGTTAACTCCAATTTTCGGTCGTAATTCTCGCCCTAGTAGACAGGCAATAACAAGTTTAGTGCAAAAATTTGAGTCTACATATTCGTTGTTTGATGTTGTCGTGCCAGTGAGTCAACGGGTTGGTCGAAGTGACGAAATTATCGCTGCCGTTCAGGCGTCCGTAGCAAACGATCCAAATCAGTCAATTCCACGACGTTCCCAAGAATTGGGCATCGCCCAGACCACTTTATGGTGAATTTTGCGTAAGGATCTTGGTTTACACCCATACAAGATCAAGCTGACTCAAGAATTGAAGCCGATTGACCATTTGAAGCGACGTACGTTCTCCGATTGGGCTCTGGAAAAGATACGCCAAGATGATGACTTTCATCGCAAAATCAAATTCAGTGACCAAGCTCATTGTTGGTTCAATGGGTTCGTCAATAAGCAAAACATCCACATGTGCTTCATGAATCACCACTTCATCCACAAAAAATAACTGTTTGGTGCGGTTTGCATGCCGGCGGAGTCATTGGGTCATATTTTTTCGTCGACGATAACGATCGTCACGTTACTGTGAATGGCCATCGCTATCGCGCCATGATTACCGATTATTTTTGGTCTGAATTGGAAGATATGGACTTGGGCGACATGTGGTTTCAACAGGACGGTGCCACAAGCCACACAGCACACGATACAATCGATTTATTGAAGAGTAAGTTTGATGAGCGTGTTATCTCAAGAAATGGGCCAGTCGGTTGGCCGCCTCGTTCGTGCGATTTAATACCTCTAGAATATTTTCTTTGGGGCTGCGTCAAGTCATTGGTCTATGCCAACAAGCCGACGACGTTGGAAGAGCTCAGAGCCAACACTAAAAGCGAAATAGCGGCCGTTTCGGCCGAAATGTGTGGCCAAGTCGTCAAAAATTGGGTCCAACGAATCGACTGCTGCAAACGTGCCCGCGGTGGCTATATGAACGAGAGTTCCATTCATAAACGTTTTGATTGTACTTCAATCCGATAATAAAGTTTTTGAAATGTCTCAAATGGTTTCCGTTTTATTTAAAAAAAAAAAAAGTTGTCAAGTCCCTATTGGAAAACCCGATACATATCTCATTATCACCCCATTTAATCCAAACGATTCCCCATATAATAATACATAGCAGTTGCTTAATACAACGACCCCAGAATCGTCACCAAGTAAATATAGTAAATACTCAAAGTGGCGATTCTGAAATCAAATCGAGCATTTTTCCAAATATACATATCCCATATCCCAATATACATATCCCATCCATCATCACACTTTCCTAAACGATTTCCAAATCGTTATTCTATGTACATAGCAGCTGCAATAGCGTTTGCTTGATATGATGATGCTCCTCGATAGTATAGTGGTTAGTATACCCGTCTGTCACACGGGAGACCGGGGTTCGTTTCCCCGTCGGGGAGCAGCCGCCGCCAGACTAATGACCTTGCCCGGAAAATAACAAATCATTACAGAAAATTTAACAAGTCTCAGGACTTGCTAAATAAGGCCAAGATCGGCTTCCGGTTGTAGTGCCGATGATGATGATGAATATGATGAACCCAGAATCGTCACCAAGTAATTATAGTAAATACCCTATGTGACGATTCTGAAAATAAATCCAACAAAATAAAATATTATTGTCGCTCAAGCTAACGGTAGCAGTTTGACTTCGTTCATGAGAATAAAACTTCTCGAAGAAGAAAATGAAAAAGAGAAAGTTTGTACTTTCGTAGAGGGCAGTAGAATTTCAACTACATGAGGGTGCGCACGTTTTGAGTTTGTCCACAAAGAAATCTGTTTAGTTTGTTATAATTAGTTCGCCTCTCATATACAAATACTTGTGGTTATATATTGTTTTAACTAAAAAAAACAGTTTTGTGTTGATTACATTTGAATTAAATATTGTTATTTATGTGAAAAATCTGAAAACACAATACTAGCTATACAATCAGTTTATCGACCATTAACTCATTTTTACAGAACATTTCTATCTTACTGCCTCCCTTATGGGGCCGCTAAATGTCTAATTAAAAGCTGCTATTAAGTGTTAAGACGTCTCCTTAAAACAGCGTCCACGCTCTTCTCTCGGTCGCGGCGAAGAAGCGCGGCGATTGGAGTTAAAGATGGTCGGGAGAAATCCCCGGCCATCTTTCGGGGCTTGGCTAGTGGATCGGTTCGAGAAAAGGTTGGTTAGGTGGTAGTCGGTCCCAAAGCGAGTCCCAAGGTGAGAGGTCACGCTGTACATTCCGCGATATCGTCGAGAGAAATCTTCAACGGTGTTTCGAATGTGTGGCTGATAGCCCGCACTGACACGGATATAAGTCATGATGGTACCTTCTGATATATAGAATTCCGGAGGTAAACTAGTCTCCCATTCGAATCTCCGGGGCGGACTATGTCAGGGCGTACATCATGCAGATATCATGATAAATAACGGAACTTTAAGAGGTTCATCGTCGCATAACCGGGCTCGCTCTCCAGGCTCTGCCCACGCTCGACTGGTAACGGCATTTTGTCACATCAGGGGCATCGGTTTCACCAATACGAATGTAAACGCCGTTCACCAATATTTGCAAACAACGAAACCTGATCTCCTTCCCCTAACTGAGAGCCAGATCGATCCGTTAACTGATGCGACATATCTTCGTTGCTCAGTATACGACTTACATTCGAGATTCCGTTTTAAGGGCAGAGTCTGCGTCTTCGCGCGATCCGATCTGGCATGCCAGAGGGTGGAGGCGTTGAAAGCCAATTATATGGACATCATATGGTTGAGGGTCGTCCGGTTAAATTTCTTTGTTGTCTTTACCGCTCCCCGAATGATGATCGATCGACGACATTTTTCGAACATCTTTCAAATACGGTCGACTGGATACAGGTCAACCACCCAGCTTCTGAAATTGTAGTCCTTGGCGATTTTAATGTGCACAATTCCAGCTGGTTGATAGATTCTAACAGAACCGACGAGGCTCGGAGGCTGGCGGAGATGTTTGCTGTAAGCCACAACTTGACTCAACTCGTGAAGGAGCCGACGCGGGTGTCGGATGCCCGAGGCGATTGTGCGAACACCCGGGATTTGTTTTTGACATCCGAACCGAGTATTTATACCGTAAAGGTTTCTGCGCCACTGGGAAACTCAGATCACTGCTTGGTAATTGTGGCGCAAGCACTTACATATCAAGCGAATAACCGTCCTAGGCAGCTCCGTCATGTATGGAAGTATGGGGTTGCTAACTGGGACGATCTGCCAGATTTCTTCGCATCCTTTCCATGGTCCGAGGTGTGCTTTGCAGACTCCGCTGTTAACGCTTGCGCGGAGTCGGTATCAGAGATTATTCTTCTGGGGATGGAGATGTATATTCCACATTCCATCAAACGAAGTTCGTCTGATAAACCGTGGTTTGATAAAAAATGCGAGCAAATTACAGCGGCAAAAAATAAAGATTTTAAGCAATGGCGCTCCAATCCCACCGATGTTAGCAGAACGAATTGTGTTAGAATCAGAAACGCGTGCAACAAGGCGATTGTGCCGCAAAGAAAGCTTACAACGACAGGGTGATCAATAAGCTCCTTTGGTGCCCAATTGGTTCGCGCTCCTTCTGGTCAATGGCAAAAGCTGTCTGCAGTAACTTCGCATCCTCTCCTTCCCTCCGTTGGTGACAGACAGTGCGACATCAGTCACGTATTCAAATGATAAAGCTAATGTGTTCGCAAATTTATTTTCCGAGAATTCAAACCTCGATCCCGGCCTTTTGGAGCCAACTGTAGGTCGTGTATACACATGACGAACTTGTTATGTGCAATATAAAGTATTGAACCAAAAATCCGAATCAATTTTAGAGGATTAGCCGTGGTCCATGTCGATCCAGGATTACAATGTCACTTAAATAATTAGCAGGGGCATTAATGATCTTACATTGCTCACAAGAAGAAGTGAAAACGGGGCGTTTAAAAGTGAAAATAAAATAATAAGCTGTCTAAGATTTCTGTGTAAGTTTTGCACGCAAAAGCAACGCATCAAAATAAAAACATGAAATCAAGCTGATTTCTCTATTTCAACTGATAACTGACGTCTTATATCCAAAGAAGCGTGGAAAAAATTAGTGAGAAAAGACATATCTATGAAAGACTTCAATCGAAAGCTAGCTTCCCAAACACTGACAGAAAATGTTCTCCTTTAACCAACATGTAACTCAATTATAGTTTCGAAAGTAAATTGCATAACATTTCATCAGAAACACATAATAAACGAGTACAGAATCATGTAACTTCCTGTCACCATTCACTTAAAAGCATCCTTTGCTTCCCGATTCACAACATAGATAACATACCCTAAGTCGTTCACAACTCCCCTCTATGATATAAAATCAATCAGTGTGTCCTTTTGAACCAAATGTGTATGCCTCTACTCTAATTGATTAATGGTACATTTTCCGTAGGGATGTAGAACGCATTTACTCTCCAAGGAAAATTAAAGGACCTCTAAAGAAAATCAAAGACCATCAAAGACCCGCAATCCCAATAGCAGGTGATGATGTGTAAAGGCTGTAGCACACTTACAAGTGCTTTCGCATCGCTTTATATGGAGGAAAAGGACTCCTTGACTTCTTGAGCTTCTGAACTCTTTGGTAGTTAAAATTGAAATCACCCTAAAAAATCACACAGCCATGGGAGGTAAAAATGAAGGTACTTTGGTGGGACAGTTACAGCCGCCAGAATTTTACCCTCTATATACAAAAGCGCTAGACACCATGTCATGCCATTTGGAAACCAGAATTTGTACCGGCACGACTCGTGAAAGTACTGGTACATCAACCGTATGATTACGCCAGAAAAATTAAATTGAATGAGTTGAGTATTTCAGAATTGGGGAGACAGTAAGGAGTGGGTAGGGTGTCAGTTGTGCGTGCAAATTTAAATAGGTGGTGGATCGTGGAAGTCCTCGACTCCTTCACGCTGACAATCAATAGATCAAGGCATTCACTTTATGACATTCAATATAATATTTCCATCAAAGGAAAGGCGAGAGCTAAAACTCACGACGTTCACATACCTTGCACCAAGTATTATTTACTACTATGTTTAACTTACATCGTATGTATAGGTGATGTGGTCAACACATGCGTAATACAACATCCAAATATTGTTTCATTATATTTTCCAATTTCTAATACATACAACCTCGTTCAATAACGTTTTCTACACTATAATATGACCCATATTCGTCAACCCTTGAAAATTCCGCATTGAGTCTTCTTCGAAACCCAAAAATGTAATTTTCCGCACCTGGAAAGGAGATTGCTATATCTGTGATAAACATATAAGTTTGACTTGGGTCATGGCAGCATATGGGGGTCAAGGTGCAACGTTGCTGCAGTATGTTACACTCTAGAACCACAAACCCACCAATATATTTACCTACTGGAGGCGAGCTCCATCATGCCAACAATTACTTAAAGTATATTCCCTTGGTTTAGTGCAAGGCTAATAACCTTGCCCGGAAAAACGAATTATTATGGAAAATTTAACAAGCCTCAGAATTGTTAACTAAGGCCAAGACCGGATCCCGGTTGTAGTGCCGATGATGATGATGATGGTATCCCCTTGGATTGGTTATTAATATCCATCAAATAGATATAGAATAGAAATAAATAGATCCGTAGGACCTAGAAAAAAACATCTGCAAGAAAAACGCAATGGAGGCGAAGTTTTTATTAAATCCTGTTCCGGAAAACATATCCTACACGGAACAAACGACGCCAGGAATTAATAAGTTTCCGGCAAAGAGGCCATGAAGCCATAAGAAAATATATTGAGTACCCCTGGTCACCCAATACAATAATTATACAAGACTCAAAAGTAACAACAGCCTGTTAAGACGTTGGGATTTCATGTAATCCCAAAGGATGTTTATCGGATGAATTTTACGACAAGCTGGCCCAGCTGTGATTACAGGATATAGGCTAATGGATGATTTATGTGGTAGGTCAGTCCCAAGATGGGACACCACCCCTCACGTTGTACGTTCCACAACGTCGTTGTTAGAACTGTTGGACTATGTTCCGGACGTTTGGCAGATGGCTCGGAATTATCTTGAGATTAGTTACGATGGTGAACAATTCGTCATCGTGTAATCGGGTATGCTCGCGGAACACTGTCAACGTTCTACTACTAAGGGCATTTTGTAAGGCCGTCGGCTTCACTAATACGAATGTAAACGCCTTCCACTAATATTTGCAAACAGCAAAACCTTATATTCCCTAACCCCAACAAACACCCAGGTCAACTCAACAACTGACCCGGCATATCTTCGTTATCCATAACACGACTTACATTCGAGATTTCAAAGTAAAAGTGGAGTTTGTCTCTTCACCCGATCTTATTTGGCTTGCCTAAAGGAAGAAACATTTGAACTTTGACATCATTTGAACGAAAATCGTCTGAAGAGTTTTTTGAAATTTCTTTGTCGTCTCTACCGCTACCCGTTTGACGGTCGACCAGCGACACTTAACTACCGCCCACTGGATACAAATTAACCACTCAGCTTTCGCGATCAACGTTCTTGCCGACTTTAGCGTACGCTCCAAGTGGTTAAAATATAGCGTTTGCGACAATAGTGAAGAACGTGTGATTCGAACCGACGCTATGACAGTTAGAATCACCAAAAATGGAACCAATGCGTAACACATGAGGCTACTGGCCATGTTTTTAATTCGATTTTTAAACGCAAGTATATTCCACTGATGTGAATTGTTATTTTATCGTTATGGTATACGGCTCTAATGCATTATCTTATTCGATTTTCGTTGGGTGTTCTTCACTATTTGCCTGTGTAATGTGTGTGTATCTGTTAGAGACGCAACACTACTCCCTCCTCAGTACCTTCGTTGTGATCAATTTCGTGTGCGAACGACGGAGCGAGAGATTGTGGGAGCAGGCGAGTATGCCGGTGCTCTATACGGAAGTCATGATCATGTGTGAAGTTCTGTATACTACGGGAAAGTGTGTGATGTGTGTCCACATCAGGCAACTGCCGCGTGTACGTATTCGATCGTTATTCTCAAGTACATTCAACTCACGTGGAATTGCTATGTTATTACTATGGCTCTGATTCGTTTGCTTATTCGATTTTCTTTCTGCGCTGCTCTTCACTATCTGTTAGAAACGCCACTGTACTCCCTCCTCAGTGACTTTGTTACGATCAACTTCATGTGCGAACAGCGGAGTGAGGGAGATACGAACGAGAGGACATGGAAGCTGGTGAGTGGGCTGGTGCTCTGTGCGGGTGTCGTGTTCGTAATAGTAAAGTCCTGTTTACTATGGGAGAGTGTGTGCTGTGTGTACAGATCACACGTTGGGATTCTTGCCTTTAGCACCGTAAGTTAAGAGAGTGAATTGAGCACACGGAGAAACGGGTAAGAAGCGTAACATTGAAGCATTAGACTATCGGCCGCGTGTTCGAATTCGATTTCTAAACTCAGTTACACCCAACTGATATGGAATTGCTATGTTATTGCTTGGTATACGGATGATGCTTTTGCTTATTACATTTTCTTTCTGTGTTGTTCACTATTTGCTTATTTACTGTGTGTGTATCTATTTGAAACGTCACGAGGATATTCTAACAAAACCGATAAGGCTGGGCGTCTAGCCGAAGCGTTCGCTGTTAGCCACAATGTGACTCAACTCGTAGAGGGACCTACGCGAGTGTCAGAAGGTCGAAGTGCTTCCGTAAACACCCTGGATATGCTTTTGACATCCGAGACGGGCATTTATACCGAGGAGACGACTGTACCATTGGGTAAGTCAGAACACTGTTTGGAATCGGATGTACAATCGCTTACATCTTTTATTATTTATGAGACTCAGATTTGGTGAATCTCATCACGAGTCTATAAATGTCAATATAATGTACGGGCACAAAATATTTTATCCCCCTGGGACAATTATTATAATATTTTATATTTTTCCATTTTATTTTGTTTTATTTATCTATTTGTGTATTTAATTATTTATTTGCTTGTTTGTTTGTTCATTTGTTTATTTGTTTATTCATTTATTTATTTATTTTAAAACTAACGTTTAAATTTTACTTTTCTCAAGAAAGGTTGAAAAGCTGAGAATCAGCGACTTGAGATGTTATTTTTTCTCAAACGGGACCATCAATCAACTTCTCAAAGATGATCAAGGGATTCTCCCAACCATTACACTAAACCCTTAACCCTCACCAGGTGGGGTAACATTAGGCCCAACCTAGGACACAATAAATAGTGCCCAACTGTCATAACAGCCAGAGACGACTATTGAACCTGCGTATGCACAATTAAACGCGAGACGAAACCTTTTAACCAAATCAGCCATTGGGTCGACAATATAAGACAAAAGAAGGATAAACCATAACGAATACAAATAAATAAATAAATATATAAATAAATACAAAAATAAATAAATAAATAAATAAATAAATAGATAAATAAAGAAAAAAATAAATATATAAATAAAAAAATAAATACATAAATATATAAATAAATAAATAAATAAATAAATAAATAAATAAATAAATAAATAAACAAATAAATAAATAAATAAAAAAATAAATAAATAAACAAATAAATAAATAAACAAATAAATAAATAGATAAATAAACAAAACAATTATTAAAAAAATAAATAAGTATATAAATAAATAAGTAATTAAATAAATAAAAAAAAAATTCATTTTTTCGCATTAAAATAATCGTAATATTTTGAAATGAATTTTGTATACCGAACCCTAAGAACGTTTAATAGAATCACAAACAAAAATCTGGAAAAACGTTGTGGGGGTTCTCTATATTACATGGAGAGCCCATCCACAATTTCAACCACAATTTCCGCCTTATTTCGACCGCTTTCAGCGCGTCATATCAACCCCTTATCCCACCGTTCAGTTAATTCACCTGCAAAACCTGTTTCCCAAAAGGACGCATAACTAAACTCATTATCCTATGCAGATAATGCATAATTGAGTTTAGCTGTCTTTTTGGTTGCATAATCATGCAATCGCTGGGGAAATTATCAAAGTATTTAATTTAGTTCCCATGATCAGATTTCCCTAGCCAAGTCGGCGTCCTACTCACTTTCCCCAAACACTACAGTCGCTGAGGATCACTGATCTCTTTTCACAGGTGAATAGCTACAGAACATTTTCCTCTCCTTCTCGTTTCTATCTTCCCCGGGTTCAATGCACTCTGAGATCACCACAGTCATCACACTAGGGCAGTAGGCCATCCTCAGAGACTGTATGGATACAAGCGCACAAGCTAAGCCAACCCCGAAGTTATTGCGCTCTCTCTTTTGTTCTTTTCATCTTTCGAATGCCCAGTGACAGTCAAATGATGTGCAAGCATTATTCACCTCACTGAGACATGCAACTGAATAGATTCATGAGAGAGCGCGATGATGATTGGCTAATAGCCATGCGAATGTAAAATCCATATTTTCATCCCTAATTGGGATTAGTAGCTTTACATCCACCACCGGTGACGGTCACGCCACACCGAGTTAAAAATCATATCTCGTTGCACACCCACGCTACTACCGTCACTCGAGATTCAATCACAGGAAATTTCATCTTACGCGTCAAGTTTATATTTGCCACGAAAACTCGGTTTAATTATCCTCAAGAAAACAATTAAATTTTATCTGTTTATTTCTGCACGTGGAATCATTGAATGTTAAATAAAGAAAACATTAACCAACAAAAGACCGCCAGTGCTTTTATTTCCTTCATCCTTACCTTTGGTGTTTGAGTTCTGGAGTTTCAACATTTTCGTCGGAACAACTTTATGGGGTTTCAAGTGAAACAGTGCCCGTGTCTTGGCACAGCTACTTGCACCCCACAACTTGGAATGATCTTAATTAGATTTGTGGGGGTTCTTTTAAGTTTACCCGAAGCACCCCCATAATTGCAAACCAACTCCCATTGTTTTTCGCTAATGCAATTGCATGAGCACCTGAAAATATTTCCTTTTCCAATGACCTTTAATGCATACAACGCATTATCTAAAATTCCTAAAAAGAATTCTCCCAACATTCACGCATTTAATGCGCTATTCAAATTCCCTGAAAGAATTCTTTAATGTACATATGCATCATAAATCCCAAACCTTTCCCCCTTTGTCATCATTAAAATGCAATGTCGGACAGCTGGCTAATGCAGCTGCAATAAACCGACCCGCGACTCATTTGTCCCATCGACAAACAATTACCGCAACCCAAGCATTATCTTCGAAACCGAATTCTCCAGCATTTCCTAATACAAACAATCAGCGCGATTGCTGCTAAAACCAAATTTTTCAACAGACATCACGTGCGCAAACAAAAGAATTCGGTTTTTCTACAGGCATTCTAGCGATATGATATACAATCCAAATTGTATCAAATATCCCGAATGCATCACCACACCTAATGAGTTGCAGCTTATTTACTTAGCCGAACTCACATCTCATAAATGCCTTTATCCCTTTCAAGGTTTCTGAATTCGTTTCTCATGACCTTGCGGCATGAGCAAACAGTGATCCATTAGCACATTGCTAAGATCATCTCACACACACCACCGGAATTTAACCAGCAAGGCGCTCTTACTGGTTACCCCATTTCGAGAAATTTTCTCTCTCTACTATTCGTGGTACGATGATCAGATTATCAAGATTATCATCTTGCCATGACATCAATTCTCCCGCTTGGTAGATACCTTGACGTGGTGCGGGGGCTTAAACTACGATGAATCGCTTAGGCTATGCTGACGGAAGCATACGCTTCCAGTAGGGCCACCCATGTCAGACAGGCTAGCGAGGAGTAACACACAAAGATCTACCGCCCCTAATCCAGGGTGTTACGCGTCACCGTGCCCATTGGATGGTTTGCAGCCAGGGGTATACCGGCTGTATTATAACGGCGCCTCTCTGACACCGGGTCGAATCAGAGCAGTAAGCAGACCTTACCATATCAAAGAGGGGCTCTGATATGGCGGACCATTTGAAACCCCAGAGTGATCCAATGAAATGAATGATCAATACACAAAAAACAATCTCACAAAAAACCCGGTAGGCGTAGGTGTGATGAGCCAACACTACCATAAGGGAACAAATCATCAGGAAAACACCGACTCGGCAAAAAGAAGACGTAGGGAAAAACGGAAAAAGCGGGATATACGCGTCGGGACGTGGAATGTTCGAACGTTATATAAACCAGGCGCGATACAGACGGTCGTAGAAAACGCGAAACAATATAAAATGGACATCGTCGCGCTCCAGGAAGTTCGACTCCCACATCAAGTAATCGAAACCAATGGGTTTACACTGGTGTGTGGAGGTACCGATACACATAACCTCGGAACTGGCTTCATCATAAGCAAGAAGATTACGCCCCATGTAAAAGATGTGCAATTCATTAATGACCGAATGTCTGTGCTAAAAATACAGGGCCGATGGTACAATTATGTATTTATAAACGTACACGCCCCAACAGAATCTGCGGACGAAGAAACGAAGGACACGTTCTACGAGACCCTAGAGGATGTATTTCATGGGATCTCATCATTCGATGTTAAAATCCTCCTCGGGGACCTCAATGCGAAAATTGGAAAGGAAGATATCTTCCAACCAACTATAGGTAAAGAAAGCCTACACGACGTGTCAAATGATAATGGAATTCGAATTATCACGTTCGCAGCGTCAAAAGATCTGTTAGTAAAAAGCACGATGTTCAAGCACAAGGAAATTCATAAAGCCACATGGATATCACCCGGCGGCGTAACGCGTAACCAAATAGACCACTTCCTCATAGACAAAAGACACCACTCGAATATCCTTGACGTAAGAGCATATAGAGGAGCAGATTGCGACTCCGATCATCTTCTAGTGATTGGCAAAATCAGGAGTCGCCTCGCAGCAATCCCACATGGGCAGTCACGGGAGACAAGCAAAAAGTTCGACACTGATAAACTGAAAGGCCTACGCAAAAGGGCTGAATATCAAGACGAACTAACGAATAGATTTAGCATTCTAGAGAATGTGAGCAGTGAGGAAGAGGAAGCTAATAGTGTGAACACTAAATGGACATCGATCAGAGACACAATCAAACTAACAGCCCAAAAGGTATTAGGATTTAAGAAAACAATTAAGTCCAAACCTTGGTTTGACGATGAGTGCAGGGCGAAGATCGAAGAACGTAAACGCCTCAGAGTGATCCACTGAGAAAGATATGATGAAGTCAACGTAGAAAAATACGCGACAATTCGGAGAGAGACAATGAGGCTCTTCAAACGCAAAAAACGCGAATGGGAGAAGACTAGGATCGAAAAAATCCTAGAAAATTCTAGGGCAAAGAACATCAGGGGTATGTATGTCGGCATAAATTCAATTAGAAATGGCTACCGAGGAAGAGCCAAAATAATTCGAGACGCAAACGGCTGTCTGGTCACAGAAACAAACAATGTCGTGACAAGATGGAAGCAGTACTTTGAAAACCTGCTTAATGTACGCACCCATCAACCACAGATAAATGTACCAAGCGTACATACAGCTGAGCCTCAGATCCCAGAGCCGTCTCTCAACGAAGTTGTAGACGCAATAAATCGATTGAAAATCAACAAGGCTCCCGGAGTCGACTGCATACCGGCAGAGCTTGTGAAGCATGGAGGAGAGGCAACCGCTCGAAAGATCCACCAGCTCATCCAAACAATATGGGATAAGGAAGTCACTCCGGAAGAATGGAAAACCTCAATAGTCATCCCCATTTTCAAAAAAGGCGACAGATCTGACTGTGAAAATTACAGAGGAATATCATTGCTCCCAACCGCATACAAAATATTAACAAATGTCATTCTGGCGAGAATCACACCTTACGCAGAAGAGATACTGGGAGACTACCAATGCGGATTCCGTAGGAACCGGTCAACAAGCGACCAAATGTTCACAATAAGACAACTGCTGGAAAAGAAGTGGGAATACGGAGAGACGGTTCACCAACTGTTCGTTGACTTCAAAAAAGCCTACGACTCAGTCGAAAGGCAGAGACTCTACCATATTCTAGTTGAGCTGGGAGTCCCAAAAAAATATGCCGCGCTCATTCAAATTTGCATGAACGAAAACAAAGGGCGAGTTAGAATAGAAAACCACCTCTCAGAACCATTTGAAATCCGGGACGGACTAAAGCAGGGAGATGGTCTATCACCGTGTCTCTTTAACCTTGTGCTCGAGTATGTCATCAGAAAGGTACAAGATGACAACATGGCCGGATCATCCCTGAACGGGGTCACACAAGTGCTCGCATATGCGGATGGCATCGCCGTTCTGGGCGATAATCTAGAGACTGTTAGTAAAAACTGTGAAATCATCATGCAAGCGGCAGAAGAGGTGGGCCTAGAAATAAATGAAGACAAAACAAAATACATGATTACGGCGAGAGCAGGTGGGTCTCAGAGAACACATATAAACGTCAGAGGTAAGATCTTTGAAAAAGTTAAAGAATTTAAATATCTGGGAACGATACTGACGGCCAGTAACGAAATGTCGAAGGAAATTAACAAGAGACTGCATTCCGGCAACGCGAGTTGGCACGCAGTCAGTAAACTGCTGAAATCCAGACTGCTATCACGTAACATAAAGCTCCGTGTCTATAGAACCATAATCATGCCAATTATTCTATATGGATGCGAAACATGGGCTCTCACAAAACGGGAAGAAAACAAATTCCGTCTATTCGAGAATAAAGTTTTGAGAGGCATCTTTGGAGGTAAATATGACGAGGAGGCAGGACAATGGAGGAGACTCCATAACCACGAATTGGAAGAACTATATCGCAAACCTACAATAGTGAGAGTAATCAAGTCGCGAAGATTAAGATGGGCCGGACACGTGGCGCGAATGGGGAACGATAGGACCGTGCATAGAATTCTTGACGGTAGACCAACGGGAAAGAGACCGGTAGGACGGCCGCGACGGAGATGGGAGGACAATGTTAGGTTTGACCTTGAGGAGATCGGATCGAATGGTCAAGCGTGGAAGGAGAGTGCCCAGGACAGGGAAGGATGGCGAAGCCGAGTCGGTGAGGTCATGAACTTCCGGGTTCCTACAGGCCAATAAATAATAATAATGACATCAATTCAGCATCACCACGAGCTTCCGTGATCGAACAATGGATGGCACATATCTACCAACACACGCTGATCTTGCCGTGTGTTATCTTTGTACCCATTCATTGACCTAGCATCATTTCGGGTTGCTTGCACATCTGCAAGCCAGATTTTCGACGGCATGTTCTATGATCTATCTTTCCTAAAGTAGAAAAGATCAAATTAAACATTGGCCTTTCAGGCGCGCATATTTGCTTGGATCTCAGCATGACCGATTTTATGATCCGTTGCCGTTTCTTGGAACGATCACCAGCATCGGTCATGACCACCAATTTTAGTTTACACAAAGTAAACACTCAAGCGGATACTTTCGCCTGACAGTACCTTCAACGGGATTAACATATCCCTAAGATAACATGCATCGAATCATACATGACCGAAATATGTTTATTTTAAATGATCTAACAACGGCCATACCCAATGTTTGATTCATTTTTCCAAAATAGATTCCTGCCTTCGGCAAGGGTTTTATTGACTCACGTCAATCAAAGAATCTATCCTTTGCGGATGGCGGCAGTTTATCTTGCCCAAACATGTAGCAGCAGATTCGATCTGCTACATGAGTTTTTCCCTGTTTCCTTTTGTTTTGGACCTTCGCCATTGGCGGCGAATCCTTTAGGTTCGTTTTCGTTGGATGTCTGTAAAGAGACATCCAATAGTGAGTCAGATCTTAACCGCCGAACTATACACACGGATCGGATACCGTCTCTGCGTGCGACGAAACGTTTTTGCCTTTCCAAGCTCAACCCTTATTTTCCTCGTGAAACCTCCGTTCATCGTACCACGAATAGAGTGTGTTAATCAATCAATAAGCAACTAAAGTTACAAATAAGTGTGTTTCCTGTGCTGTCGGATAAATAAACAAACTCTATGACTTACTGAGAGCATCAAAAATAAAAGGATTCATTTGAAAAGGGTTGTCGAAGTGCTAGTGGTAAAATTGTACCTGATTGTATTATATCATTAGAGTTTTAAATAATAAAAGCCCACCTCAATCTGGAGTGAATTTGTGAACAATAGTTAAGAAATTACGTGAAAATAAATAGAAAACAGTATGCAGCACAACTCCAAAAGTGTTTTAAAATTATGACATTTTTCATTCTTATCTTCGTTCGTTTGTGTTGGAACTTTCTTTTGGTGAATATTTCTTCTCGTTGTGCTCGTTGGCTGTGAATTTCGGTGGGAGTGTTGCTGAACCCACGCCCATGAAGGCGTATTAGATAGACACTACCTACAAGTCTCATTACAACCACCAATGATCGCACATCGCTGGTTCGTGATTCATCCACCGTAGCTAGTGCACGGGGGTGTGAGCACCCCCATGAATAAAGGAGTCGAGTTTTACCATCCACGGTGCGCACAAACTAGTCGGGTAGTCGGTTTTATATTATTAAATACGAATGTTAACATCCTTGTGGAACAATACTCTGTGTTATAATGAAATCTACCAGCTTAGTATCAAAATTAACATTGTGAGCACTCCACACTTTTCAAGAAATTTTAAAATAAAAGAAAGAAATACAGTAAACAATTTTCCGCGCTTTTTATTTCTTGTTGGTGAACGATTGTCCGAGGTATTTCGCATAGTTTCATTTGTTGAACAGAGATTTGAATGAAGCAGACAAAAGGATAACACAGTTGTGTGAGTAATGGGGATAGGAGTGAACCCGTGCCGTACGCCGGCACACAATACTCCTCCCCCACAGATTAAGAAGAATATTGTTTAAAAAAAATGCATAGCAATTCTCCTAAAAATTCCAAGCACTGTTCTTTTTTTATACAAATAAATGCGTATTCAAATTATAATAATGAAATCTCACTCAGAAGTAGCTACAAAGAGAAAATTCATAACAAAGATTGAGAAACTTTCTGGGACTTGACAAAACTCCAAGAACTTTCAATGAAAATGGATGAAAATATATTGTACTTCAATATCCTTACATTTAAATTAACAAAAATGTTCGTCAAAATTTTTATAATATAATGAAAAAAAAAAAAAAAACATGTAGGAGGGCTTCACACAATTTCCTTACATTATCACTCCCAAATTAACGTTTCAAATAATGCTACACACCAAAACAAACTAGAGCCTGTTTCACCTAAATATAACCGGTGACAGGACATGCTTGTTACATTATTCTTATTTACAACGTGACTGTGGCAGTGTAACTAAAATGGCTACTAAAACCACAAAGGAAACCGTATCCGAAGAGGATAAAACAACAACTAGTCCAGAACAATAACATCCCCTCACACAACTCAATGGAATACTTTTTCTAGCTACTGTGTACATCAATCTAATTATTCCACTTAATTCCCCCAGCTGCCCTAGGGATGACAACATTGTTTCGGTCGGCTTTATGTCGACAATGGGCGCGAGTGTTTGGATAAGGCCGTTTACTACCTGATAATTGCCCACATAACTCTGCATAAAAGTTATTACAGTCAATTAATTTGCGGTCAATGAATAAAGAAACAAATTCAACGTAAACTTTGGATATTTATACAGGCCGTTGAAACGGTTATGTCTGTAGAAAAGCCAACTAAATATATGGGGGGCCCTTCCACTACTTTCCTGTTGTAGAGAGCACTAGACGTTTTAGTTCAATTTTATTCCTCTATTTAAACAAACGCAAGGGTGCTGTTTAATAGTAACAAATGATTGAATGGATTTAGAGCACATTCGTCCAGCAATAATTTATTCGGAAGGGGAAAGCAGGTGTACTGCCGACTGGGTTCTCCTACATATGATAACAGGTGCGCTGAAGTAGAGATATTGAGATGAGAGTAGAGATATTGATTTTGACAAGGGCCTGTCTTTTCGAGTCATTATATCTTAGCCGAGATCGATGTATGTCTGGCATCTTGCCAGAAATTTTTGAAAGGTACTTGTACGAGGCCACTTCATAGAAAGACCGTACGCAAATCACCTTTAAGAAAGATTTGTTACAAAAGTTCCCCACTAGACAGACTTAGATTTTACAAATCACTTTTTGATTTTGTTCATTTTACTGGCGGTAATATTTATAGTAGTTGGAGAATATCATAATTTTGTATGAGATGCAATATTCTCTTTTTCTTCTTAAGGGACTGTGGGGGGTTTCTCTATTCTACATGAGAAACAACCCACAATTCCAACCAACATTTCCACCTAATTTCGACCGCTTTCAGCGCGTCCTACTTACCAATTTCCTTTATATGTATTCCCCTGTAAAACATTTCAAACGGATGTATAGCTAAACTCATCATCCTTTGCAGAAAATGCATAATTGAGTTTAGCTACATAAATGTCATACGGCAACTCCATTCTTGCTAACCATGGGTTTCCCATCGGAAATCTCATAATGTCGGTTAGCAACAACAAGTCTAAAAGAACGACGCTGTTGCATCATAGCAAAATAGCTGGGGTAATTCCAGCGTCTTAGAGTCTGGTTCTCACGCGAATTATTTCCCAAACATCAGCGGCGTCCTATCGACTTTCCGTCAGATCACCCATTCGCTTGGGATCAATGATCTCTCTTTGCAGGGGAGTAACATCCGCTAGCTTTCCCTCTCATTCGTATTTCTTTCCACGGTTCAGTGTGCTCCGACTACACCATAGCCATACCACTGGGTCACCAGGTCATGTCAGTAGCTGCATCTGATACCAACACACAACCAAAGCTACCCCGAGATCACAGCATATCATGTTTTCTGTTCTCACATTCTTCATGTCCGTCAATTACCCTATTAACAAATGTTACTCATACTTTGACGGGCGTGAGGTTGAGAGAGCAGAGGCGTGGCCTCTTTTGGTTGTCCTGTGTGAAGAAAGAAATATGAATTTCCACCCTAATTCCGACAGTCACAATCCAACCACTGTCACAAGCAACCACGCTGCCGCGCTAAAGTCACTATTGAATCTTTGTAAGAGTCAGTCGCGTCGCCGCTCGTCGTTGTTCATTTCCAAATAGTTACTAAAGTAAGAAGTTATTAATTATCACCAGCAATTGTGATCAATATTGTAGAGTGCGGATAGAATAAAAAAAAAAAAAAAAAACAACAAAATTAAACAGTGTCTTTTATTTCTGCTCTTTCGGCAACGTGCGTTCGGAGTAACAAGTGTCGGGGGATTCAAAGTGAAGCCGTGCCATACGTTGGCATAATACTACAACCCCCACAGGACAATCAACGCATAGAAGCTCATTGGCTTGGTACACAGAGCGGATCAACTTAATATGTACACATATTTCAAATACTTCAACCTAGCTTGATGGATGCTCTTCGATGAAAAATATTTGCGAGCCTGTTTAACTTTTCAAAGCTCAGTCAAAAACCAAAGCAGAACTGTCATTATTTTTCCGTTTTGAATCTTGCATTTCATTTTTTACTTTCAAAATAACAATTTCAGTTTCATAAATGCAAGTCCATAATTTATCTCTTTGATAAACACGGGATACGCAGCTGCACTTACAGGTAAGTACCATAAGTTTGTGGGGTCTCCAACAGATTACTCTTGTATATAAAAAGAAATCCTTAGAGACTAGGGGATTAACGAAGAAATCCATGGCCTAAGTAGGGAGTTGAGAGATCTTCGTTTACATAGGGCCGTGGTTCGATACGTTGATGTATTGATTCCAATCATTTCAAAGCATGCGTTTGATTCGCATTCTTCACTTCTTCGCAAAATATTATAAGTTCATTGTGGAATTTAGGTAAACAATGATATATCGAACATTATAAAAGATTGTACAGTACAAAAACAAAAAACAAAAAAAAAGTTCATCCACCGGTTTTCTTTTTGTACAACCTTTTTTTCGTCCCTCAAACATCACTATTATCGAATGATTTTCAAACATGAGTAAAGTAGCATTGCACGAGTGACGTAATAATTGTTGCCGATAGTTTTTAGACTGAACCTCGGGGAGGATTAAGTTGAGCATATACCATAGGAGCCAATTGTTCTATATGGATGCGAAACATGGGCTCTCACAAAACGGGAAGAAAACAAATTCCGTCTATTCGAGAATAAAGTTTTGAGAGGCATCTTTGGACGTAAATATGACGAGGGGGCAGGACAATGGAGGAGACTCCATAACCACGAATTGGAAGAACTATATCGCAAACCTACAATAGTGAGAGTAATCAAGTCGCGAAGATTAAGATGGGCCGGACACGTGGCGCGAATGGGGAACGATAGGACCGTGCATAGAATTCTTGACGGTAGACCAACGGGAAAGAGACCGGTAGGACGGCCGCGACGGAGATGGGAGGACAATGTTAGGTTTGACCTTGAGGAGATCGGATCGAATGGGGAAGCGTGGAAGGAGAGTGCCCAGGACAGGGAAGGATGGCGAAGCCGAGTCGGTGAGGTCATGAACTTCCGGGTTCCTACAGGCCAATAAATAAATAATAATATAAATATATACCATAGGAGAATCTTCTGTAAGGGCATAATTCCCATAGCGACCATTTCTGCTCATCCATTACAAAATATGCCATAACATATGATCCAATCTACAGCGGTGGTGAGATCTTCTATGACGAGCCTTTGGCGGTTTATTATGTGGTTCAAGTGTTCCGCCGAACACTGCTTGCCGCCGAGAAAACATACACCAGAGCGAACGCGGATAAAAAAGGAAACATCAAGAAAATTGTTTTGAACTTTATTTTATTGTTCTCGTTTATTATAAGTTTCGCGGTTTCCTTCTGCAATATATGACGCGTAATTCGTCGTAACTGAAGGTTCTTATTTTAACTACCAAAACACACACAAAACTTCCGACACACTCGCAACGTAGTCCTACTCGCTTCTACTTTATTACCGCGTCTTTTCGACCTCCTCGATGGAGTTCTCTATCGTTCTCCTCTCTGGACGGACATTCGAACTATCTGCTCCTCGATATAACCTCCTTGGTTGCTCGAAATAGGCTACCCGATATGGCTATCAAAATCTGACTGTGTTTAGAATTTGATTTCCAAACTCGACTATATTCCACTGGTGTGAATTATTTTTATTTATCGCTTGGTATACGGTTCTGATGTATTTTTCTTATTCGATTTTTCGTTCGGTGTTCTTCACTATTTTTGCTTGTGAATTGTGTGTGTATCTGTTAGAATCGCTACAAGCCCTTGCAAAGACTTGCGAGATTCACATGGAACAAAGCAGCATCCATGATTTAACGTACAAAATTCCTGCCGTATGTGCCCACATATCTAACCATAGCCTAGCAACTCTTGCACTATCTGTGGGGGTTCTCTATACTACATGGGGAACCATCCCACTATTTCAGCCCTATTTCGACCGCTAACAGCGCGTCATTTCAATCCCAATTCCTTCCGTCGGTTCTTTCACCTGCAATAAGAAAGATCCCTAAAAGAAGCATGTCCGGAAGTCATTAATCTATCCAGTTAATGCACAATTGCAATTAGTCTTTTCTTGCCATACGGAAACACAATTGCATTAACCCATGAGATTTCCACCGGACATGCTTGTCATTTTGGTTAGCAACAAACTTGTCTGACCAAACGACACGGTTGCATAATCGTGCAATGGCTGGGGTAATTCCAAATTCTTCGAGTTTGGTTCTCACGATAATATTTCCCTAGCCGATGTAGCGTCACTTCGACTTCCCCCAGACATTCTTTCCGCTTGGGATCAATGACCTCTTTTTGCAGGTGAATTGCACAAACCATTTTCCTCTCTATCACAGTTTCATCTTCGCATAGTTCATTGCACTCTGAGATCACCACAGTCACCGAATTAGGTCAGTGGGCCATCCTCAGAGGCTGCATTGGTACACGCACACAAGCCAAGCCACCCCGAGATCATTGCACTTTACGTTCTGATTGTCTCATTCTCTCTTGTCCGTCGACTATTAAATTAACCGAAGGGTTATTCACCTCGATAGGCGGGGAACATGAGAGAGCACAGATGTAAGAATGTTCTTGATTGGTTGCTTGAGGTGCACAATCCAAAATCTCAATTTTCATCCCTAATTCGCATCAGTCACTTGACATCCACCACCGGTGTCGGTTACGCCACACCGAGTCGATTTATATCTATCACAAGGAGTGCACGAGTCGTTTGTTCGTGGTTTATAAATTTTAATAATATAATTTCGTGGTTTATCAATTAAATTTAAGTGTACAGTACATCTAAACTAAACAAGAAATGTAAAGTTTTTAGAGCGCCCTTGTAAGTCAATCCAGTTGCAACAAATACAAGCGAAATCGTGAATGCATTTCTGCTGGATAGTTTCGTGCAAAAAGAAAAACTTAGTGTAAAATAAAGGAAAGAAGACATTTACACAACAAAAACCCCCAGCGCGTTTTATTTATTCATTCTTCTCGGGTGAACAATATTCAGCGGACAAGTGTTGGGGAGTTAGTGAAACAGCGCCCCTGTTTGGCATACAAACTTCTACCCCCGCATATCCATAATCCACATAGTATAAATTTATTTCATGGTTATTTTATCCTAACCCAACATTTTTAAAACATTGATATGGAGAAATTACTTTTATACATGCCACAGCAAATATACCTATATTTCGATGATAAAACTATACAACAGACTCTACGAATATACTCTTATTCGGGAGACGGATTTGAGATATTACACCAATATACCAGGAAGAGGTGTGGGGTTCTTTAACTCACTTTCAAAGAACCTCCCATTACCATAATTTACCTGCACCTATTTTAAGCGGCTTACCTGAATATGAGCTGTTCCAAGCCCTCCTTTGAACGGTCATTCCTGAAACATAAATTCATGACAAGATTACCACCTTGCCATGACATCAAACCTATAGCATCAACCGAGCTACCTCGGTGCATCCGTCATGCACCGACCGAACTATGGACGGCCACATGTCCACCAAACACACGCCTACCTTTCTGTATGATATCGTCCCATCAATCCGTTGTCCAAGAAGACATGCCGGGATACTTGCTGGCTTGCACATTTGCAAGCCAGATTTCCAATGTGCATGCCCTACGATCAATTTTTCGAAAAAGAAAAAAGAACAAATAAACCTTTATCCTACCCCTGGCCATGGCGAGCAATCCCCTGTTGAACTAACACCACAGAAGAATCCATTTCCGTCGCCTGTAATATTCCCTATTACTCTCGACATTATGGCTTTAGCCTCCATGTACGCATATTTATTGACATACCAGCATGACCGATTATACGATCCGTTGCCGTATCGAGGAACGATCACCAGGTCATGACTAAGGATACGTTGTCCAAACAACGAGCAGCCACGATTCTAACGCTGGCTAGCGAATAGGAATGCTTCTGTTTACTCAACGTAAACAGAAGAAATTATTTTTTATTATTTATTATAAATTTATTATTATTTATTTATTATTTTCGCCTGCACGGCAGCATTCTCTTGTGTTAGTGAACGCTTAAATAAATATGCAGCATCGTAGCCTCGATCATTGCAGCGAAGTTTGGTTACATATTATCAACAGAAAAGGAGACCCTATTCCCTATGATTTATGATGGCATAGTCACCCAGCCTTGGTATTCGATCTTTTATTTGATCGCCGGCGTATCTGAACTTCTTTTTGCGCACCCTTCGCTTCTGCGTTATCGTGGCTTCCAACAAATGGATTTTCATCTAGGCCTCTGCGGCCACAGGGGAAATGCGTCGGTTAAAGATTCCAATTCGGTCGCTCTTTGGTTATCACCAGGGAAAAGATCGGATTGGCTACTTCCAGACCGATGGAAATCCATCTTCATCGCGGCTAGTGGATGCTGACTGCAACAGACCACGGAGTTAGATTTTAACAGCCAGAGGGTGCGCACCTTCGTTTACAAATCCCCGAGGAGAGTTTGTCCGAGACTTCTCTCTTTACGCCTGTGTCTTTTCTTTCGTGTGCGTTTTTAACTAAAGTTCCAAATTGATATCGTGTAAAAGAAAACCGCTTTGCTGGCCGGTTTTTGGTTCGTTAGAAAATCGAACTAATTGTATCACAGTACGATGATATTTGCTAACTTTATAAATACATCACACAGTGTAGATGTTGATAATAATCGATAAATAAATATCTAAGTGAGTGAAAGGAAGATCAGATGTTTTATTTTCTCCTTCCTTGGCGGACTATTTTAGGGGATTCATCGGTGGTGTTTTGTGCTTAACCCGCGTCCGTGCAGGCGCATTAGTAACAAATACCCACAAAGGCATCGTCGATTTGAATATCAACAACAGAGATAAATGATGGTCGCTGAAGGAAATGAAAAACAATAATTATAGTAAATAAAACTAAATTGGACGAGGACAAATTTCTTCGTATAATCACCAAAGCGTACCGCTTTGTGACAAATCAGGATGACCTAAAGATCAAATAGATTACTATGACTTCTACTATTACGACTATTTATTAGACTATAGGAACCCGGAAGTTCATGACCTCACTGACCCATCTGCAGCATCATTCCCTGTTCTGTGCGCTATCCTTCTACACTTCTTCCTCAGATCCGATCTACTCAAGGTCAAACCTTACATTGCCCTCCCACCTCCGCCGCGGCCGTCCTGTTGGTCTCTTTCCCATTAGTCTCCCGTCAAGAATTCTACGTACAGTCCTGTCGTTGTCCGTTCTCGCAACATGCCCGACCCATCTTAATTTTCGCGATCAAATAAATTAATAAAGTTATCCCAGAATATGCGGTTAAACACGAAAAACGCCTACATAATCATACCAACGTAGAAGCCATTCACCTCCTGGATATCGCCCATAAATTGAAAGAGCTAAAACAGGCGGAACCTTATGAATTAACATATTTGTTGCAGTTTGTTAAATCACAGCCAACGACGAATTGAATTAAAAGTAAATAAGATTTGAAATTAAATTAGCTAATCTAGATTCTGGAAGTAAAAACCAATCGTCGAACCGTAAGGTTGGGCGAATATATTTCGGCTAAGACACGATTAAATCAAAGAATACCTTTTGCTGTATTTGGATATACTGGCATACCATTGCTTACTTATTTTGGTTTGCTTGTGAAACACTCAATGACCGTGTTGTGTTCTGGTTGCTGTGAGAATTGGTTGATAATAGGCGAGGTTCCAACTACAACGCGACGAGACAAAAAATTAGGGCAACACAGGGGCTTAATTCAATCCAAGACCACACGAAGCACAAACAGATCTCAACGGAACATTACCAACCAACTAAACCGCGCACATTTCCTCCGAAATTATTTCGGTTAACATTTCTATCTAAACGATATCCCTTGCTTGCACCCAAGCCATTCCAAGTTCCTCCGAAAATGCATGCCCATACTCGCTCGCGTCGCCAAAGCCAATTTCCCGGTACACCCAACCAACGAAGTCAACCCAGCCTGTACGGCCAGAATTCGTTGGAACTGAGTTCTTATGCGAGCATAGCAACTCGTCCACAATTCCTCGTAATTCGCAGCGAGCCTATCTTTGCTATGACGCACCGCCACGACGCAACGAATGAATTATTTTCATTCATAAGTCAGTCGAGTTTCTACATCAGGAGGGTGCGCACGTGGGAGTCAAGTTCTTGGTTTGATAGATCTTTTGTTTTGCGTTGGCGTTGACATCTACTAAATGAGTGAGCCTAGAAATTTAGCGCTGTAACCTCCCTTCGCCGGTGTTAATGTAACAGATTGGAAGGTGAAAGAGTCACAATGTTCGCTCGCTGCGGAACTCAGTTTTTACTTATTCGGTGAATAAAAGCAGACGGTGGAATACATACCCCACTTGTATTTATTTAAGGCGAAAGTGGTGGCGGTGATTGTGTTAAAAACGTTTTAAATTTGTAATCCGAATGGCGCTCTTGTTAATGGATTAATGAAACAACCCTTTTAAACATTTTAAATGAACAAGAAAATTCAGTTTTCTGTACAACGGTTTTTTTAAAAACATTTTAAATTTTAACTTCAAATGGTGTTTCTGTTAATTGATGGATTGAAGGAACAGTTTCAAACATTTTAAATATTGAACTCGAATATACTTAATAACAATAAAATAAGTTGATATAATTATAAAAAACATTTTCTCACTGAATCGAAAACACCTCAGTTAAAACGTAAAAGATAAAATTGGGAAGTAATTCACATATAGACACAAAATGATTAGTTTTCCGAAGAAGCCGGGCACCGGATCATCTAAAAACGCATACCAAAGTGCTGACATCCACAATCTATGTTAAAATAAATAATTTCATCACAAACAACCGAGCTGACCAGTGTTTTTTTTTTATTCTTCGTTCTTCTCCGTTGAACGGTTCTTACCGTGGAACTCCACGTCGGAGAGTTAGGTGAAACCGTGCCCGTGTCTTGGCATACCCAACCACCCCCCACAGATCCACTACGATAACCCAAAGAAGAGAAAATCATGGGGACCATTTGGCCATGCTTCAACATCGACAGCAAAAACCGAATATTCATGGGAAAAAACTCATGCTGTGTATTTGAAGGGATCAGATTGTCGTGTATTATGAATTGCTGAAACCGAGTGAAACCATCACTGGAGTTCTCTGCCGAACACAATTAATGAGATTGAGCCGAGCACTCAAGGAAAAACGCGCCCATTACTACTCCAGATATGCCGAAATTATTAATCTCCATGATAATGCTCGTCTGTATGTTGCGCTGCCAGTGAAAAGCTTTTTGGAAACATCTCATTGGGAAGACCTACCTCACCCGCCGTATTCACCAGACCATGCCACTTCTGATTATCACTTATTTCGATCCATGGCACATGGTCTATCCGAGCAGCACCTTACAACATATGAAGATACGAAAAAACGGGTCGATTCGTGGATATCCTCAAAAGTGAAGAGTTCTTCCGACGTGGTATTGTGGGGTGAGTAGTCGTGGCGCCTGCATGGGCGCGGGTTCTACTACCAACCCACGTCATCACTAACACGAAGATCAACTATTCCGCCGAATATCGCAGCAAAAGCGGGCACCCTAAATTGTCCACAAACGGTAAAGGATGACAGATAAACGCACAGGACACTGCGCCACAGCAAGGAAACAAAACCGTTGAAATAAAACACCAAGCCTTCACTGCACACTAAATGAAACACACTAGATCGTTTTTTAATTAAATGGTTTCTTTATTGATAAATGATAGTCGCTAAATGTACATTTAAACTTCAGATTGTAAACGATTACTATGAACGTTGCTTTCTTCAGATTAGTTTTCTTATTATGGTATAGAGGGAGCCAATGGCATGGAGCGGATTCGCTCTTGACACACACATTTCACGATTAAAATGACTATACGTTTTTTCCTTTCCTAAAATGTTTTTTTTTTTTTTTTTTGTAAATATACCTCTGTTGTATTCCAGAATACTACCCTTATTAAATTTAACACTGAATCTCCTTACACATCCTTAAAAACTTCCCTTAACATATATTACATTCTCATTTAATACATACCATTCATAAACATTCACAATATTGCCAGTTACAGCACATTTAATAACTTGCCCCTTTTTATTTCAAAACAGAGCACTTTGATTTTCGTTCAAATTTTATTCAATTTAAAAGTCACAGAAACTAAAGGAATACTTTGAGAAAATTTGTTTTTTTCATATTATAATTTACAGTAAATTAGAACACAATGTTCTATAAGTAGAGAAAAAATTCAATAGTAAAATCAGTTTGAGTTTGGAGTTCAGTTAGAGAACAGAGTTAGTTGAATTGCTTACAGTCTCAAGTAAATTTATCTTTTGAGTTGAGAATAAGTTTTCCTTGAGCGAAGAAGATGATACACAAAATAAACAATATTAAGGAGACGGAATTAGTTTTTTTCTTAATTAATTAATTATCAATTGCAACAAATTTCCGCTCAAACGTACTTTCTATCGGAGCGGAAGAATAAATAAAAGGAAAAATAAAAGGAATAATAACAAAAAGAAAAACAAAAGGTCCCCGCTCTTCCCTCAACCGAGGAAGCACGGCGCCGGACGTCAACACTGGTGGCAGCGGTGGGATAATCGAACCAAAGGATTGAAGAAATAATAATAAAATAAGAAGAAGAAAAAAAAACAACCCAAAAATTTTAACAAAAAAAAAAAAATTGTTTTCTCAAGAAGAAAAAAAAAACCAGACAAAACTACGAAAAAAAAAACATAAAACAACGAAAAAAAATCCAGCAAAAGACCAGGATATTCAACTTCTAGGGCGCGAAGTCTGCCTGGCAAGAATAACAAAATAATATAAAATAAAGAAAGGAACACAAAGAAGAACTCAACGACACAACAAAGAAGAAAAAAAAAGGACAACAATAAGAAACTCAACAAGACTTCTATCAACATCTAGAGTAGTAGTAAGAAATTTTTTCAATATCTTGATTTTTCTCTCTTCCTTTTTTTTGTAGGAACATTTTTCTTGGAATTTTTCTTTATTAAAAAAAAAAAAGCGTTTTCTCGACAGAAATTGTCAAAATTCTCTTTTCAGTTTTTTCGACGACATTTCCGTTTCTTTTCTTTCTCGTCGAAAATTTTCTTTCTTTTCAGTTTTGGGTCCAATTTATCACTATTTTCCTGTATATATATTGAATAACAAAAAGAAAGGCCAATTTTTTCATAACCATATTTTTAAGAATTAACCATATTTTTAAGAATTGATAACAAATTTTCGCCATACAGTATTTTAAACTTTCACTATTACGAGTCCATATTACACGAGACAGGCGGCTAGGCAGGAGGAAGAACAAATCCACTATCAACCGATATACAATAAACCCCCTGAAATGGCTATTTCTGTCGGAATTTCTGATGTTTTCAGAATCGTCCCTACCTTTGAAGGGAAACCCTGCGACCTAGACAAATTTATTTCCGGGGGAGATGTTTTATTTAGATCTATAACAAAGGCAGACCCCGATATATACGAAACATTTCTGGATCTAGTCAAAAATAGACTAGAGGGTCATGTTTACGATCTGATTAGGTATAGCAAAATCGCTAAGTGGGAGGTTTTAAAAGATAAACTTGAATCGGAATATAAGGAGGAGCAATCTCGGTCGACGGCACAAAATGAGTTGATTTCTCTGAAACAACACTACAGAGAAACCGTCCGGGAATACGGCGATAGAGTCGCGAATGCTCTAAGGACTCTAAACTCTGCCACGTGTGAAATAACAGCAGACGCGGTGGTTAGGGAATACTTAATAGAAGAAAACATAAAATTGGCCGTACAAACATTTGAAGATGGACTAAAGAACGAACAGCTAAAGATACTAGCTAAAGTCCATGGGGGAAACAATTTAAAACAGTCGATTGCACATGTAGTATCACATCCTACTCGAATGGACAACTCTCCGTGGCCATATAACTATAATGACAGATTTAATCGAATAGTCTGCCAAACCTGTGGTAAGTCAGGGCATACACAGGACATATGTTATCGGAACATGCAGTCCAACAATTTTCCGAATAGACAACCCATAAAAAGAGAATATAACATTGTATGCAATTTCTGTGGACGGAATAATCACACAGAGAACGAGTCTAGATACAAGATATCTAGGAATGGAGCGGCTTCAACAAATTACCAACAAGGTACAACAACGCGTAACCCATTCCGAAATAATCATACAAACTCTGAAAATCGTTTTGGTGAAAATTCTAGGACCACCAATAGACAAAACGATAGGCAAAATGTTCACTTTTCTCGAGTGCAAGAGTCGGAAAACGAGGCCTGACGCCAACCAAAATTTATGGACGACCAACAAAATTTTTCTATTTACAGCATTAGATCTTTGGAAATAGATAACGACCATTTTAATGAAGCTCCTGAGCCCACATACTCCTATAAACCTAGACATATAAACAAAGATAACCCTGCGCCTAATATAAAGACTCCGATTCATACTCCCATTCTGGAAAATAATTCGGCAACACAGACTGAAAATTCGAAATTTTCAGCAGTATTAAAGACTGAAATCCCTAATATCTCAGCTATCCCTATTGACAACGCAGACACTTCAGCAACCAAGACTGAAAACTCAGCAGTATTAAAGACTGGAAATTCGGATCCTGCAGAAAATATACAAACAGAAATCCCTAATATTCCGGCTCACCCAATAGCAACAAAGTCTGAATATTCAGCAGTGTTAAAGACTGAAGACCCAAAAGTTGCAATAAAAATCGAAACCCAAGTCAGTTCAGCAGCTAATACTGATGAACAAATCTTTTCTGCAGCAAATACTGAAGGATTGAATGTTTCTACAGCAGATATAACTGAAGAAATAGTTCAAACAGCAAATAGGACTGGGAACCAAGATGTTCTAACAGCTAACAAGTCTGAAGAACTATACGAATCAGTAAATGAGACTGAGAAACTAAACGATCCATCAGCAGTGAGTAAGACTGAAAAGGTAGACGTTCCGACAGCGGTTAAAGCTATGGACAATGACAACACTAATCCGAAAACAATAAATATTTTAAACAACGAAAACAAACACAAACACTTACTCAAACACGAAATAATAAAAAATGAAAATAATAATTTAACTAAAATAGGTACGGAAAAGGAAAACCATATAAGCACATTACAAATTTTTTTTTTACAACAATAAACATTTTTTCAAACACAAAATACAACAAAATAAAAAGTTACACAGTCATTTAGGACAGTTGAAATCATTTCTGAAGAAGATATTTGGTATTATGCATTTCTATACAATCATCATAATAATAGGCCCAGAAAAGTTTTGGAAAATTTTCCATAAATTTAAGGAAAATATAAACACATAACAAATGGCCTTTGTTTTTTTATTCAATATATATGAACTAATCAAACAATTCTAGGAATTGACGAAAACGAAAAAAAAAAAAGTTAAAGAGGGGGAATAACGAAAGAAAATTTTAGAGTTAATATGTATAATGGAAATTTTTGAGTTAATATATCTATTCGAACGGAAAAGAGAATTTTGAAACATAATATTAATATTATATAATTAATATAATAAGTAATAATAAGTTTTGGATAAGAAAAGAAAAGGTTCCAAGGAGAAATATTTAAATTTAGTTAATATATTATGTTAATAGACATAGTGATAAGAACTTTTTGAAATTTAAATATTGTAACCTTTGATTTCAATTTAGTTAATATATAATGTAAATAGACAATAGTGTTAACAACTTTTTGAAATTTAAATATTGTAACCTTTGATTAATTCTGAAAACCATTGTAATTGAACGAAAATCCAAGCCTTTAATTAATTTTAATCTAACCTATAGTTACCAGAAAATTATTGTCTTCAAGGATAATTTTCTTTCTCGAAAAAGGGTGGGGTGTTGTATTCCAGAATACTACCCTTATTAAATTTAACACTGAATCTCCTTACACATCCTTAAAAACTTCCTTTAACATATATTACATTCTCACTTAATACATACCATTCATAAACATTCACAATATTGCCAGTTACAGCACATTTAATAACTTGCCCCTTTTTATTTCAAAACAGAGCACTTTGATTTTCGTTCAAATTTTATTCAATTTAAAAGTCACAGAAACTAAAGGAATACTTTGAGAAAATTTGTTTTTTTCATATTATAATTTACAGTAAATTAGAACACAATGTTCTATAAGTAGAGAAAAAATTCAATAGTAAAATCAGTTTGAGTTTGGAGTTGAGTTAGAGAACAGAGTTAGTTGAATTGCTTACAGTCTCAAGTAAATTTATCTTTTGAGTTGAGAATAAGTTTTCCTTGAGTGAAGAAGATGATACACAAAATAAACAATATTAAGGAGATGGAATTAGTTTTTTTCTTAATTTATTAATTATCAATTGCAACAAATTTCCGCTCAAACATACTTTCTATCGGAGCGGAATAATAAATAAAAGGAAAAATAAAAGGAATAATAACAAAAAGAAAAACAAAAGGTCCCCGCTCTTCCCTTAACCGAGGAAGCACGGCGCCGGACGTCAACACCTCTCTTAGGAGAGACGAACCTATAGCGCCGACACGACGCCCCAAGTTGCCACAAAATAACCGTTGGAGTTCTTCCTGAACTGTTGTAACGCTCTGAAAACACTCGCGTGGGGACAGAATTTTACAGCTTTCCCGTTCTGCATCGGAACGAGTATAAAACAATGTGCCACATAATTGCTTTCTGAAACTATTTCAATGGCTTTCTGATCGAATTTCTGCTGGTATCCGTAGTACAACTAAAAATACCAGGAACAAAAGTTTCTTTCCATTAATTTGTCCCATTGAACCACATATTGAGCTAATTGATATAAAGTAATAACTAATACTCAGTAATCTGTTATCAGAGCCAGAACTGTCATTTTATTTCGTTTTTCTCATTTGTTCCTCTTAAAATATAATATATGAATGTTTCCTCTCTACAAATAACACAAGGTCACACTCTCCCATAAAAAAGTATATTTATACAAAGAAATGACAAAATGAAAGCGCCCTTTCATTAATATTTCCAGCCTTGTCTTTGAAAAATATCTGAAATAAAAAAAAACATAATATCTCTAATTGTTGCCTAAAATGACATCGGTCAGTTTAGATCGTTTTTGTCTTCAATTTTTTTAAAACTCATCATTTTGTGTGTTTTTAATTAACCTATCTACAGAAAAGTGAAGACATCACCTTTATAATAAATAAAATCTTTTGTCAAATTTAAATATAAATAATGGGCGCGTACGAATTTATCAGATCATTTCGAATGAAGATCATGTGAAATATCCGAGCGAGTGGATATGAGAAATTCCGAACTTTCGTTTCATTCATCTGTTAATTGCTCCACCTCCACAATTTGAGACAGGAATCCGTCGAGACGAGAATGTTAACATACGAACGTCGTAACTCAGTGTTTTCGAGACGATAAGATTTCCAGTATTTTTGACTATTCTTTAGTTAATTCTATGATGTGATTTTAATTGAATCTCGTTTTTATTTGATGACATATTAAGTTGTAACAAATGACAGAACTGGGGAACACATCTCTAGAAAATCATATTTTAGTTAATCATTAAGATGTTTTAGCTAAAAAATATTGGTGGCTTTTTTAATGTGACTTTTCTTCTGTGTAGCTGAGACTTATTTTCGAATGAACTCAGCATTGATATAGAGATTGACCTGTAATGGGTTCTTCATATGTACGATTGTAAAATTCCTTTTACGTAGGATATGATTTCCTGGATAAAAGTACCCCTTTAAGAAAAGGATTCTAGGAGATGAGAAAGGAAAGCAAGGAATATAAAGCAAGAGTTGAGTTTTTCATACAAGAAAAAATTCTCTAATCCAAAACACGACGTCAAAGACTTGATGTTGTATCGGGAAACAAGTATACTAAACCAACACCGCAGTTTTAAAAATATAGCGTTTACAATTGGTACCATGTGTGATATCAACGTTTGCCAATCGTAGCAATTCGTAATCCTTCTAAAGGATAAACGTGAAAAAAAACCAATAACTCAATTGAAAACAAAAAATCAGATCAACAAAATACTTTTATTATAAAGTGTGTTCATACGTCGAAAATCGACAAATTGAAGACCCCGCCGCAAAACACGCAAACAAAAAAAAAAACCAAAAGAACAAGTGAGATATACTTGATTCGAACGAAAACGTGCCGTGGTGCAAACGAGCGTCGATCTCTAATTAACATTACTGAAGAAGCCTGTCACGAGATTCTGAAGAGAATACGGGACATATGCACTGTAAAAACATTAAAGTGAACATTTAAGACAATATTGTGGCACTGCCAGTGAGATTGTCCATATAAGTGTTCACACGAGCCGGCTCATGCCATTGCGATCCACTAATAATACCTTCGTTGCATGCATATCACCCGATCAGCAAGTTTTAAAATTCTCCCAACAACCGGATCCTCGACCGAGGCCCCGCAATAGCCCACACAAATTACCCATAGGTCCACGACGTCTTTAACCCGGGGAGACGTCTGTGTCGGTTCCGCCCATCCCCACTGTCTATTTACCCGAAGAACCCCCATAACTACAACCCAACTTTCATAGTTTTCCGCTAATGCAATCGCATTAGCACCTGTAAATGCTTCACGCATTAAGTATCTAATGTAATTATCTAAAAGCTCCTGGAAGAGAATTCTTACCTTCATGCATTAATTCCCATCCAAAATTCCCTACAAGAATTCTGTCCAAACTTGTCGGATCATAAATCCAAAGCCAATTCGGCACCTTCGATTGCCAGGCAAATCCCAATCTTATCATATGCATTTTCCCTAGACGAATTGCTGAAAACGAAACCATTTGGTTCACATATTATGTAACCATCATAACCAGGGATAAAAACATTGCGTCGTCTATTCCCAGCCGCACCATGTGTACAATAAATTTACCTACATACACATTGGCTGGCGACCTTGTCACCCAACGATAAACAATCCAACGCAGCTGCATACATTTAGCCCAATAAACCCTGAAACCAATTTCCTTAGCACGCACCATGTGCAATCAAAAGAACGCTGTTCTTCACCAGCCATTCTGACGATACGGCAAACAATTCAAATTGTTTCAAGTATCCCAAATGCATCTACCATCTAATGAGTTGCAACTTGTTTACTTAGTTGAACTCATACCTCATCGAGGCCCATTATTCCCTTTCGATTTTTTCAGATTCGTTCTCATGGCTTTGTCCCATGAAAGAACCAATGTTCACACATACATGTGTACCGCTATGATCTTCTCTATTAGATCCGGTTACCTACCGCAAAGAGACACTTCACGTTTCTCTTGGGATAGGAAATGGATCCCTAAATTAAGAGAGCCAGTACCACTGGCCGAATTTCCTTTGCCAGCGAATTCACATTTCTGAGTCTTTACCCATCATCCGACCGAGCTGGTCGTCCCATCCTTCGCTTCCCGGTGCGCACGGTGGCGCGTTAATTTGGAGTCGGAAACTTGTGTCGAGTCCTTAATAATTTCCCGATCAATCTAGTAAAGTGTCTGTTGTGTCTAGTACTTAATAATTTGACGAACAATAAATTAAAGTGCCTGTGGTGACGAGTTCTCCGTAAATTGTTAATCGAAATTTAAAAGACCAAGTATTTCCCAAACAAAAATAGATTGTTACTCTAAATAAAAATCATGTATTACAAACAAGAATAGTCCCCGTAAAATAGATCACAAACAACATCAGTGTTTTATTTTTCCTCTCTCCCTGGGTGGACGGTGCGTTGTTGAGGTTCGTATTTGTGCGTTTCGTTCGGTTGTATTCGATGAAACTTTGTTTAGCAACAAGTGGGGTGGCGGTAGAACTGTGGGGGTTCTCTACATCACACGGAGAACCAACCCACAACCCTATCCTGCAAACATGCAAAAATCAAATCCTCAACGGAACATTAGCAAGTATACCAAGCCGCACACATTTCTCCGAAGTTCATATGCCTTAACAAAGCGTATAATCAAATCCTCAACGGAACATTAGCAAGTATACCAAGCCGCACACATTTCTCCGAAGTTCATATGCCTTAACAAAGCGTATATTCAAATCCTCAACGGAACATTAGCAAGTATACCAGGCCGCACACATTTCTCCGAAGTTCATATGCCTTAACAAAGCGTATATTCAAATCCTCGACGGAACCTTACCAACCAACTAAACCGCGCACGTTTCCCCCGAAATTATCTCGGTTAACATTTCTATCTAAACGATACCCCTTTCTTGCACCCAAGCAATTTCAATTTCCTGGTATACACAACCAACGAATCCAACTTAGCTTATACGGCATTGATTCGCTGGAACTAAACTCATATGCATAGGCATAGCAACTCTTCCACTAGATTCTTAGGAAGTGACAATGAGTTTACGATGCCACTACCACAACGCAATGGATTTTCAATTCCATGAGTCAGTCGCAATTCAACCGCCACCGGGTCCGGGCATAAAAAATCGAATTCAATCTGCAAAATAGTCGTTGGTGAATATATAAAACAATCGGAATATAAAACTCGCAACCCAAGGGACAATAATCCGTGCTGAATCGACCTCCTACTAATTGTTACTTATTGTGAAGCGGTACATTGTCTTGACTCTCGACTAACCTTTACGTTTCATGAATTAGTGTGCCTAATTGAATCTGACTAATTTACAAGTTTTGATAGCATTAAGTACTAGTTGTGAATTAAGACCGAAAATCATCGACAAAGAAATAAAAAAAGAATTACAAGTCAGTGCGTTTTATTTCCTTTTCCTCTTCCCCGTTGGTGAAAATGTCGGTTGTATCCTTCCAGTGACGTGTTGGGGGCGCAGTGAAACCGCGTCCGTGCTGGCGCCTACCTACCACCCCCACAGAACTCTCGCCCATGCAGGCATCGCGACCTCCTACCCCACACGCCCACCCACGCAAAACATACTACTGCCAAAATTCACCTCCGGCGGCTCCGAATTTTAGTTCTGTCATTTTTAATCAGATTTTCGAGCTTGAAGGAATCACCAACGACCGAACTAAATTCCTGTTGGTTATATACCACGTTGTCCGAATTCTATTACCTCACATCAGACATATGGTTAGTTTCGTACCAGCACGACAATATGCTGCATTCAAAGAAATATTAGCAGCCGCATTCCAAGAGACGCCACCCAGCCGATTGCGACGTCTACTACAACCATACAACCCTCAAAGAATGAGACCGTCACGACACGCAGTGTTACACACGAAACCTAACACCCCTAATACTTACCCTTTTGGGACCACCACCTCCTATTGATAGAATTCACCTTAATGTGAGCTTGTGGGAGTTCTTAAAGCTCACCTGAAGAACCCCCCATATTCGCAACCCATATTTGCATCCCAATCACCAGCATACGTGAAACATTTCCTTTCTCAAGGACATTTAATGCATCCAACGCATTATCTGAAAATCCCTAAATATAACTCTCGCAGCATTCACGCATTTAATGCGTTATTCAAATTTCCTGTAAAGAATTCTTCACATCATACGGCAGCCTTTTCGTCGTAAAATGCTATGTCGGACAGCTTGTTTATACAGCTGTAATAAACCGCGATTCGTCTGTCCAATCGACAAACAATTGCCGCATCCCAAGCATTATCATCGGAACCGAATCCTCTAGCATTTCCTAGTACAAACAAGAACTCGGTTCCTACTGCAGGCTGAGAGGCCATAAACATTGAAACCCATTAGCACCTTTTCCTATTGGCGACGCATCTATTAACGCATCCGCATCACTCATCCACGACTGTAATGATGCCCTTATTTGTTTTCAGCACCATTTCTCCGATGAATTGCCGTCTATGATAGCCACAATACACAGCATAAACAATGATCTATTCGATGCCTTTGTTCTTTTTTCCTCGTTTCAGGTTTCGTTTATCCTTTGCTAAATGCATCGATAAACACGGTGATGGGTACGATAACACACGCACACCACCGCCTGCCAGAGATCGCCTTCCATTGGTCACTGGTCAAAGGAAATTTCATTTCCTTTTCACCACCCCACCAAACCCACCCCAAACGAGGGTTGAATCATTAATTCGTATTTCAACCGCCGATCCGGACAGTTCGTCTTCCGCTCCCCGTATCGCTCCTTCTTTGTGTTTTCTTTCGCGATATCTTTTAGTGACGATGGGGATAGAAAAGATTCAGCGCCGTACGCTGGCGCACCATGCCTATTCCCCACAAGCTCCCCTGCTAATACATTGAATACCTGTGAAAGTGCATGAAATCAAATGCACACGCAGGCAGATCATAGACTCCAAATACCACATCTGGAAAATGTCTATAATGGCACAAAAATAAACCTAACAGAGGTTGTGCTACTCAAAAGAAGAAAGTGACCAACTCCACGAAACCGATACATTAAGATATCTCTCTGCTATCGTTGACCATAAATGAACAACTTGTGTAAATACAAAGTTCTAAAAATTGTGTTACACACATCCGCACAATCAGGAAATCGTAGATTGTAAATATTATCAATGTTAGATAAACAAAAAATGTACTGTGAGACCTGCATGTGTTGTGTGATAGCAATGCATCTATTGTGTGTTTCAAAGCAAAAGATAAGTGCAAGGAAAGAATACATCCTTCGATTTGCACGATCTAAGTAGACAAAGAGTCACTTGCTAACCTCGGTTGCGACCGAGCGTTGCACGGAGACCGTGTGCAACCGTCGTCCTGTTTGGACATTTATTAGACCAATCGTATCGGTCGTCCTCAACGGACATAATAGACGAGTCAACAAACGAATCGCAAAAAACGAATCGAATATTTAAGAGTCGTTAGTTAATCGAATGTGCCAAAAAAATTGCGTGCTTAGTATAATCATATGAGTGCAGAGTCTGTAATAATTAAACAAACTGTTTTACACTGAAGGCCAAACGAAAAAGCGAAACTATTTTGTAATAGAGACCCTTCGAGGAGATAACAACCTGTGACACCAACAGATTAACAATGAATAGTAATAATTGTAAAGTCGCTTTCCTGTTAGTCTGTTACGACGGTCAACCGTGCTTCCTGTATATTAAAGGGAAGAGGTGTTTCGCGTGTAGTATCTCACTACATAACCCCACTTGGATGAACAGGATGAACAATCAATTAACACAATCAATATCACATATTCAATTAACGTTCATACGCATACGTTGCGATACTCATAATATTCATAAATGTCCACCTATGATGCTTTCTCACTTCTTAAGCCACGCTAAATTGCTTCGTATTCAAAAAGACCAATTCGGTCAGCATGAAACATTTCCGCACGGTCTCATATTACGAATGCATTTTTTTGGTTCGTATCCGAGAACCAATGTCACATCTGCTAAACGACACTGCCTGCGCCTTCAAAGACAACTGGCGTTTAACCGAGTTTCCCTCAAATTGCTTAGATCCGCGAACAGACAACCATAGCAACGAAACACAAACCGATTGAAGTATACGAATGGCTTGAACATGGACCATTGTACTTTAATTGGTTCAATCAAATGTGAAATTCAATTAAGCAATACAACGACTTAAACCAACACCTCTGCGCCTTAAGTGGGGCAATTAAGTGGCGATGATAATTAAGAAATGCGGATGGTTGGAACGGATTTAAACTCAGAATTAGAGTTAAATAGCCAAGCAAAGGGTTGCAGCCTCGCATTGGTACAGCGGGCCCTTTGCTTTAAAATAAGATTAAAAATATTAAACAAATATAAGTTGTAGCAAACAAAACAAAAAACGCTTTTAACACCGCTTACTCGCACTTCCTTCGCACTTGAGGCGTTCTTCTCTTGATTATCTCCACTTTTTTATTCTTCGACTTATTTATTTCTTAACTCTTACTTTTTGCTTTTAATTCATAGTAAAAGGTCCGCTGTTCCAATGCGAGGCTGCAACATTTTCTCTGTTTGATTAATTCTATCGGGTTGTACCACATGCAGTGTCTGATTTTATTGTAAAAAATTGAAAGCCAATATTATTTTCCCGTACATTTTTATTCGATCAAGATAGGAACCGTTGGAATCAATGACATTCTTCCAACGCAATACAAGGTCAAATACTCAATTTTCGTAGAAGTGCGGACTTGAAGTCTTCAAATGCTTTTATGACCTCTGCTCAGTTCCGGAAGCCCTTCTGTGGGCAAAAAGAATTCAGATTGCGGAAAGGAATGTAGTCCGTTGGGAAAATGTCAGGAGAGTACCGTGGATGCCGAAGAATTTTAAATCCCAACTGCAACAGTTTTCGCACCGTTACTTGTGAGGTATGGGGCCTAGCATTGTCATGCAAATGGATCGAAACGTGCCTATTGACCAACGCAGGTTGCTTTTCAGCCAATTTGGCATGCAATGTGTCGATTTTCTCACAATATTTGATAGCGTTTATCATTTCTCCTGGTTGAAGATATGAAAAGTGGATTGGTCCTTTCGTTGGGTACACATCCGCCAACCGTCCTCCACTAACGTTTTCGGCTTCCCACGTGATTCATTTTCGAGGCTGAAATCTCCCGAACACAACTTTTCAAACCAACGTCGTATAGTGCGTTCGTTTACTGCTACATCATCAAATGCGCCGTTGATGATTTTCATTGCCAATGACGCATTATGTCCCATTTTAACTTCATAAAGGAAGAGGGTTCAAATTGGAACTGCCGACAGCATGGTAAACAAATCCAAAAAAAAAAGTTGAACTTGTAACGAACCCTAAAATGCTCACACGTCAAGCACACGTACAACTTTATTTAAAAATCCTTTCCTCTGGATTCTGGAGAGAACTGATGCATAGAAGAAATTGCAACGGTTGTTCCTTAGTAGATGAAATTCCCACAGAACTTTTCTAATAAAAACGAAGTTTGATGTATTCATAATTTCTTTGCACTTAATTCATTTAATTCAATGTTTAGTGGGAAAAATACAACTCTCTCCTGTGTTGGTTGGTTCTTTGCCGAGTATACTGTTGATAGATTTGTAGATTGAATTCAATAATCCAAATTGTCCAAAACACTTTTGATTTGATGAATGTTAACTGTTCCTTTTCCAAGCATATTCTATACGAGATTATTTAACGACTTTATGGATCCCTTTAGTGTATACAATTTATAGTGTATTCCATTAAGGTTCGGTAATTGTGTTAAATTTGGCACGCAAGAGAAAATACACATCACGAACAGGTACAACAATCGACCCTTTTCACTTGTTTTGTTCCTTGTTATTTTTTATTGAAATACGCGACAAACGTCGTTTGATCTTGAGAAGATAAGATCAGACGTCGTCTGATCTTTATTTACCTTTTGGCTGTCACCAACTACCGGTTATGAGCTGGCGGCTGGAAGCCGGCAAATTGCGAATGTAATAGAAGTGTCCGAGGCAATTCTCAATAAACAATTTGCGAATCAACAACACAAAATATAGGGTACTGAAAACAAACTTAAATGAGTGTATTTTATTTGACTCTGTGCGTCAAATTTGTGGTAAGTGTAACAAATGTGTAAAGTATATTTTTAATGTTACGCCAGCATCTCACACCCGCTCACTATCAGATTCAGACAAGACTGAAGAGGAACCAGAGACCATTTTTTGCGGCTCGCTGTCCGAATATGTCCAAGCAATCCTCGCTACACATTCAACTATAATTTGGATAAGCCCTCAAAACAGGCAGTGGCGAAATGAACACCATTCGTTCACGGACAGATTTGCAACCCGTTTAGACTGCTTCAGTCCAGTGACCGCGCATGTAACAGCAGCCGGCTCTATAACTTCAGGTGCAACAGTACGCGACTCAGCAAACCACTATGCAACAGCAGCCGGCCCTGAAGTCCCAACTTCGGTAACCCTGTGGTGGTTCTTTAAAGCTACGCAAAGAACCACCCACAATTCCAACCCGAACTCCCTGTGCCAACCTGCAGTTACCTGCAAACATTTCCTTCGCAAGGACATCTAATCATCATCATCGGCACTACAACCGGGAACCGGTCTTGGCCTTATTTAGCAAGTCCTGAGGCTTGTTAAATTTTCCATAATGTTTTATTTTTTCTGGGCAAGGTCATTAGTCTTGCGCCAGGGGCTCCCCGACGGGGAATCGAACCCCGGTCTCCTGGGTGACAGGCGGGTATACTAACCACTATACTATCGAGGAGCCCATCTAATGCATCACCCAAAATTCCCTGTAAAGAATTCATTAACATCCATGCATTTAATGCATCATTAAAATTCTTTGAAAAGAATTCTTAACATGCAAGGCATCATCATAAATTAGGAAACCTTATCGGCGCCCCTGTCAGCCAACGTACCCTGCCAAACACGTGCGCTGCACGTTTTCCTGGTTTATACACAGCCTCAGCAGCCTTTTGTCCAATCGACAAAAGCAGTTTGCGAATCTAGCATATAAACATCCATACAAAGAATTCGACCCTTTCCGCCAGCAAAGATATAGTGCACAATCACCATTGTGTATCTGAATTGCTTTTAGCATCGGTTTCCCTAATTGCATGGAGACTATTTATACAGCTGCACCATGTCAACTATAATGCCCTTTGTCTATTCCCTATTCTCAATTTCGTTTACCCATGACCTCGTAGCATGAGTATTTGGCGGTTTAAATAGCCGGGGTATAACTGGTGCAGTGCTCCGCCGAACACTGTTCGCAGGTGAAAGGAATTAGAACAATCCGACTGTTAGAATCGCTACAAGTAAACAATGGATCAATGAGCACACTAGCTAAGGCCAACCCTAAGAGATCCTCTCCAATTGATCATCACAAAGAGAGACTTTACGTTTCTCTCGAGAAAACAAAACTCACCCTTAGCTGAGAGAGACTCACCACGAGTCTCATGAGGTTAATCATAGAGTACACGAGGAGTCAAAATTCAAACATCAAGCGAGCCAGTCGCGTCCGTGGTTAAGTTGAGTGCGCACACACAAAGTCGGGTTTCATCCCCCAAACTGTGCACACTGGTCCAGTGTAGCGCGTCTCGCATAATACGCAAGATTAGCATTCGTGGTTTAATATATATTTTGCTTTAAGGGGCATAAACTTTGTAAGTTACTAAATAAGTAAATCTAAAAATAAAGTGTAACGTTAAAATTTACTAAATAATAAAATACAAAAACCCTATTAATGCAATGTGCAAAATAACCTTAGATAAGAACAAAACAAAACTGCAGTGAAAATAATAAAAGACGAATTACGAATCATATCTGTGTGTTTATTATTGTGCTGTAACCGCTCTGTTCCGGTGATTAACTGCAAACCAACAACTCCAATGCGTTTTATTTCTCATATCGTGAACGGCTTCCGGCGGAACTATTGTTGGCGATATTAGTGAACCCGTGCCCGTGTTGGCATACCAACTAAATCTACCCCACAACCCTATGCGCAATAACCTCCTATACAGCAACCTCAAAGCCAGTCACGCCCACCTGTACCAGATACAAAAATGTCCAGGACTACATCCCACAAAATAATGCATACGAGGGTGGATAAAAAGTTTCCTACCTCAACGTGAAGATAGGGGCACTCGTGAATAAAAGTGAATGTAGTTGTGCATCTTTTGACAGTTACTCACCAACATTTCAACCATTCGCTAGCTTTTATTGACGAGTGCTGCTAACTTCACGTTGATGCCGGAAACTTTTCAGCTCACCCATGTACGAGGGTTGCCTTTTATATTTCGGGATTAGAGAACAAAAACAAATATTGATCATCGAAAATCACTTTATTGTTTTTCAAAATATCCCCATGAAGATCTATACACTTTTGCATGCGTTTGAACCAATTGTCGAAGCACTTTTGCCACTCTGATTGAGGTATCTCCAACACATGCATTCTGAATGCAGCAACCGCTTCTTCAGGTCTCGAAAAACGTTGACCTCTCAGTTTGTTTTTTACGTACGGGAATAAAAAGAAGTCATTCGGTGCCAAGTCAGGACTATACGCGGATGACCCATCAAATCGATGTTTTGGGTGCTCAAAAATGCAGTTGTCGCAGCCGATGTGTGAGAGCTCGCATTGTCGTGGTGAAGAGTGATCCGTCTTCGGCGGTTGGTTTTCCTGATTTCTTGGAAGACAACTGGCAAACAAATGGTTGTGTACCACTGAGAATTAACTGTTCTGGTACGGTTGCGACATGTCCAGTTTTTCCGAAAAAACAGGCGACCATTTGATTGGAAGTGCTTCGTGCGCGAACAACTTTTGTTGGATTTGGCTCATCTTGAAACACCCAGACAGTCGACTGCTGTTTGCCTTCGGGCTCATACGCGTAAATCCACGATTCATCACCTGTCACGATGTCATAGACGTGTTTCGAAGCACCGCGACCGTATTTTTTGAGCATTTCTTTCGACCAATTGACACGAGCCTATTTTTGGGCGATTGACAAATTGTGTGGGATCCGACGCGAACAAATTTTTTTGGCAGTCAAATGTTTATGCAATATTGAATATATGCTGGTCCCACTAACGCCTAAGGTTGTCTCAATCTCACGATAGGTCACAAGACGATCTTCCAATATCAGTTCGCGCACAGCATCAATGGTTTTCGGAACAACAACTGATTTTGGACGACCTTCACGAAATTCATCTTGGAGTGAACTACGTCCACGATTGAATTCACGATACCATCGATAAACACTGGTCCTTGATGGAGCTTCATCGCCAAAAATTGAATTAAGTTCATCCATGCACTGTTGCTGAGTTAATCCACGCCGAAAGTTGTAAAAAATAATCGCACGAAAATGTTGACGATTTAATTCCATTTTTGGGCCGAGATGAATCTTTTAAGTTACTGCAAACAACACAAATAGCGCTCGTATGTCAAAACGTTCTGAGTGCGTATAACCTCAAAAATGTCCAACTTTACGACGGAGCTGTCAATTGCCGGATTGCAACACTAGGGTCGCCAAATCCCGAAACATAAGAGGCAACCCTCGTATGTGCAGTCCACCGAAACAACAACTTTACTAGATTGTGTTTGAAAATTGAGCACCTGCAGACTCAGATTAGCAGCCTCAGACTCGGAAATTCACGATGGTGAGATTGTAGTCGACAAAGGCCTAGGTATAAATCACATAGAAATTCTCGGCGCCTCGTAGCAGATCGCGCACACCACCCGATCAGAACCCCTTGGCATGTGCTACTTACAATAACAGCTTCAGGGGGAATATAATGTAGACATGTCTGCAGGTGGCCGCGATGATATCCTGCGAAGTCGAGTTCTTCTTTGTCCCATAGCACCACTGAAAATAAACTAATTCCACTTAAAGACCTTGACGGACTCCGCAAAATATTACTTAAAAATGTGTCAATCCACTTTCGAAAAGCCTTCGATAAAACTTCGCACAACCTCATACTTTTCAAAATATTCTCGTTTCACTTTGACCCTATTGAACTAAGTGGATTTCTTCGTGTCTGAGTTATCGACTCTACGGTGTATGTTTCAAAACCTTTTTATTCTTTACTCACTGCCTCGAGTGTCCCTCTTGTTGTACTGACTACAACTGACGGTAATATGATTATCAAGCATTATTACTGCCACGACCTTTTGAAATAAAAATAAAAAAAAAAAAACGTCTAGAATCTACTGAGAAACCTACTATTTAATTTTAGAGACATATTTACATCCTATAGTTAGTTTATTGAGCCCAATAAATTAGGGTGATCTCGTCAGCAAATTTAAAACTAAAAAGAGTGTCGTTGTTGATTAAAGTAAGTTAAGTTGATTAAACTCAGTGGTTATAAATTGACAAGTTAGATGTACTCCTATATAACATTGGTAAGTTGCGAAATCTGTAATTACAATAATTTGAGTCGATTTCAAAACCACAGAGAAAATGCCACTCCCTTTGTTTTGTGTGTGTATGTATTTTTTTTTAAAGTTAATTATTCCAATACAATTTCTCTATCGTTTTATTTTAATCAAATCGCACTAAACGGATTTCCAACAACTAACTGCAATGAAAATTGGCAATCTATTGAGTACACTATTCGATTCTAGAACCGTTTGTTGTAGTACCATCCACATATGAACGCCTTTGTGTAAATTTAATATAAAAAAAAAATGAATGAGTAAGAAACCATCAGCGCAGTCATACAAGGTTTTTAATAAAGGCAATTCAAATGTAAAAAAAATTGAACCTTGAGATTAAAAATCATTGAATCCCTTGACAATTTTAATTGGACGCTACCTTGGCGATTCTATGAGTTTATTCTGTGTTGACATCGAAAATAAACCAACTTTACATTAAATTATCTCATTGTTTCGGGATGCACATTAGACATAGTGCTATAAATGCCATTAACCATGATCTTTAGACTTTGCGTATTCGCCATGAGATATTTCGAAATTAGGGGCAGCTCGCCAAACTTTTCTATCGGTACTAGATTTTTGCGGCATCCAATTTATTGCCGAAGCAGAGGGAAAAGTGAGACGGAGAAATCGGTCGACATCTGAGGCCCAGAATGCAATTTTGTAGTTTGTATTGTTTAATTATTTATATACAGCGTTTATTCCTTATTTGTTTTCGAAAACATTTTAGAGATGAATTTTATGTGATTTGGATTTGACAGAGACAATATTTATTCTTTATCTTTACACAATATTCTATATAGATCAATTATTAACTTAAATTTACAGGTTATAAAATACTCGCATTATTTCAAAATATTAATATTGTTTTATTATATCTGTCAAGTATTGAAAAACACTTTTTTATACAATCAAATTGGGACATTATAAGGCATCCTAGGCGTCCTTTGCGTGCCATTTACTACTACTACTACTACTGCTTTTGACAAATTTTTTTATTAATCGGCAACAGAAAACAAACACATTTACTGACATGTGTAGGGGAAGCATAAATCTATAATATTATACAAATATACAAAATTAAAAATTAAATATGCTTTTTAATCAAATGTTAATTTTTCGAAAAAAAAGTTATTTATTTATGCGACAATGTGATGAGAAAAAATTTAAACTGAACGGCCCCGACGGCTCCATGTACTATTGGCATGATCTCGGGAAAGAATGGAAAATCATGTGACGCAGGTCTTTAGGAGGAGGAGGAGTTATGGCGTGAGCAGCTTTCATTGGAAATCAGAAAAGAGAAATTGTTTTTATTTCTGGAAGAATGGACGCCAAAAAGTGTTGAAAGCGCATCTTCTTCCTTTAATAACCCTAACAGAGGACAAATATGTCATATTTAAACAGGACAACGCTCCTCTCCATAAAGCACGAACAAGAACAACGTGGTTTCAAGAGCATGGAATTAAACTTTTACGGTGGCCAGCTTTAAGTCCAGAAATAAGCCCCATTGAGAATCTGTGGATCCTGGCAATGGCGGTTTACGATTAGGAAAAACCACAAACTCAAAACGTGGAACAACCCAAAGCAAGAATTGTTGAAGCAGCGATTTATACACCGAGCAGAACTTTAAACAATCTTATTTCCAGTCTACCACGGAAATTGTTAACTATTATAAGAAATAACGGACAAAGCATTTCATATTAAATAAATTATTATACAAAAAAATATACACCTGGAGAATGCAAGGTAAACCCGCCTGGTAGTGAACCAACAACAATTCAAAAACCAAACGCTGATGGATCAACAACCACAAATAAAATCACAGTAACGTGTTGTAACTGCGGAGTCCCACATCCTGCGAACTTTTCCCAATGTCCCGTAAAGCTACGAATCCTCGAGAGACGATCGGCACACACGACAACAAATAAACCAGCACCAACCAAAGCAACTGCAACTAAACCCTCATCACCTCAACCATGTCATCTCGCGGGATCAAGAATATCCTATGCAGAAGTTACGAAAGATTCCCGAAACTGGACTAAACCTCATCAACCCAATTCCAACGTTCTCAACCTGGACATCGTGGGTTATATTCGAAGCCTGCATACGCTGCTACCCACCCTGAAACACAGCTCGGAAATAGAAAAAAAAGGTCAGGTCTTAGATTTAATAACTTCCCACATTCTTTCCCTTAATGAATAGTTTAACCCTAGTCTTCCTCAACACAGAATCCATATATTCCCACACTCGTAGACAACACCTCCGTTTGTTTGTTGAAAAGTTCTCCCCAGATGTTCTTCTTCTCCCAGAAACTTGGCTTAAATCAAACTCTCGAGTATACATTCCTAATTACACATTTGTGTCCAACCCGTGAACCACCGGCCCTCGTGGTGGTACTGGAATTCTAATACACAAGAAATTCCAATTTACTGAAATCCGGCTCACTAACATTACTAATGTCGAATACACGGCAGTTAAACTCTTCTGCAGAAGTAATAAAGTACTGGTTTTGTTGTCTATATACATTCACCCTTCTCGTGAACCGAACTTCCCTAGTGCAGACATTTCTCAAATAATCCAGCAGTCTCTGTCGGCACCTTTCATCATAGGGGGAGATTGGAATGCTCGACATACATCATTTAATGACATCAAGTGCAACAAATACGGCTACCAACTCCTAGATCTCCTCCCACTTCATCCATATGTTTACGCAGACTGTCCATTGCAACCTACTCGAATTTGTAGTACAACTAAATCAACAATCGATTTCTTCCTAAAATCCACAGATATCTATTCATCTAATCCCCCTACAGTGTTCTTTACATTCCCATCCGATCATGGGTCCATCCACTCCACGGTTCAAATCCCTTCGCTCGAACCACTCTACACAGTGAATCCTATCCCAAATTTTTCCAAAACAAACTGGAAAAAAGTCAATAACGATATTGCTGCCAGTTTTTCAAATTATTCTTTACCGGAATCTTCAAACCTATTCCCTACTGAAATTGACCAGGCAGCTGTAAAAATAGAGCAAATACTGGGAAATGCTCTCTTCAGCCATACCCCTACGACCGTCCCTCATAACCACTTAGGAAAACCATTACCCAACCTTCTCACAAAATTATTGCGCATAAAAAAAACAACTCCGACGTAAATTGCATATTAGCTACTCACCCTTTATTAAACAACAGATACAGCTTTTGACCACCCTGATAAATGGACAACTTAAAAATTTCACCGATCAGACCTACACGTCTACTCTAAAAAGTATCAAACCAATCCGTGACCTATTTAAAAATATAAATCGACTAACTGGTCGTAAATTCAAGCCTCGAATAGACTATCTCATCCAACCAACTAACAGTAACATCGCCCAATCGGACACTGATATAGCAAACTGTCTCGCTGATCACTTCTGTAAAACTCATAAAGAAAACGATTCCCTCCCAGTCACTAATTTCCACGACACCGTGAATGAATTCATCTCAGGCACACTGGAGCCATCCTTCCCACCATTCATTACTGAATTCAACGAAACCAATAAAGCGTCACATCCCATGGGAACCGACACATTCCTAAGCTTTACAGAATTATCTGAATTGATTACTTCGCCTAACAATAAAAAATCTACAGGCTTGGATAGAATCCCTAACCTTCTATTTAAAAGACTTCACCCGGAGAACTTACTCCCCATTCTCGTTCTTCTCAACCACATAATAAACGCTTCACATTTCCCAAAATGTTGGAAAACAGCGGTGATAGTCCCTATTAGTAAATCCGGTTCTTCCAACAACCCGGCTAACTTCCGTCCCATATCACAGCTACATTCGCTTGGTAAGGTTTTGGAATGTAAGATATACAAAAATCTTCTCTCATTTGCTAGAGACAACTCCCTTATCCCGAATTCTCAATTTGGCTTTCGTCCACAACACTCAACTTGTCATGCTCTGCTAAAACTGACACATGATGTGACAATGAATCTCCAAAACCAATCCCCAACAATATGCGTGTCTCTCAACATAGCAAAAGCATTCGATTGCGTTTGGATTGCAAGACTGCTATACAAGCTACATTCAATGTTCGGATTAAACACCCACACCATAAAACTTCTCGCTTCCTACCTTTCTGATAGAAAGTTCATGGTGAAAATAAATTCAACTCTTTCGACACGATACAGTATAACCGCGAGTGTTCCTCAAGGTTCCATTCTCGGACCATTATTATACCTCCTTTATACTTCAGACACCCCGCAGCCAATGTCACCTAATACAGAAATGCTGAACTATGCCGATGACACTTTAATTTATTCAAGCAACAAGTTTGTCAAGGAGGCAAGTATTAACAGCTATCTCCCTGATCTCTCAGCATATTTTACTAAGTGGAAAATCCGACTCAACCCAGCCAAACCTCAACTCATAGTGTTTAATGGCAGAAATGCGAATTGTACTAACAACACCATACGCTGCCAAACAAAATCAGAATCAAGTTAAATAACAATATAATTAAATCCTCCAAAACCTTAAAGTACCTGGGAATAACCTTCACCAACAATCTGTCCTTCTCCGCCCACACCAAAAACTCGATTCGCAAAGCCGCAATTCAACTTAATCTCTGCAGAAAAGTGATGTACAAGCCGAATGGTCTCTCTCCTAAAGTTAAATCACTTATCTACAAACAGATAATCAGACCCACTCTCACATATGCATGCACGATATGGTACCATATCACATCCGCTCAAATGGGGAATCTACGCATTTTCGAAAGGAAATGCTTCAGACTTACCACTGGCCTTGTGGGGCTTTTCAGGGCCCGAAGAGCCATACATCGCTCGATCCCCACCTTTCCAGGCGAACGACTTACCTCTCGGTCGAACTTCAGCAAGGTTGCGTAACCTTGCTACGGCATTTACCCTCAGCCAAATCGCCGGAATTAATACGGTTACCCAATCGGATAACCGTTTTGAATTTATGTTGGGCAGCTTACCTATTCTGTAGGGGATTTCCTTCCAAACCCCTTTTTCTCCAGCATCACCACTGAAAACATTGAATCCACGGCAAAGCTTATCACCTTGCCGTGGCATCGAAAACTCACCCTCGGCCAGACCATATTCCCTAAAAAACATTAAGCCCACGGCAAAGCTTATCACCTTGCCGTGGCATCGAAAACTCACCCTCGGCCAGACCATATTCCCTAAAAAACATTGAGCCCACGGCAAAGCTTATCACCTTGCCGTGGCATCCAAAAGTTACCCCCGAGGCGTACATCATTTCCTGAAAAGAACATAAGTCCATGGCAAAATCATCACATTGCCATGGCATCTGAAATCTTATCTTTAGGCATACATTCTGCCAGGGCATCTCGTTTCCATAGCCTTAAGCTATGGAAACAACAATCAACAAGAGTTCCTTGTGACTCGTTGTATTTGTTTACCCCCGGCATAACATGCATACGGCTATTGCCCCTATTGATTTACTACCGCCGACAAGGTTTCTGTTGACGCAAATCAAACATGTCCCTGTTTACCAGCAATCGCTGGCACCACAATTAGCGTTCCCCATGTTCAGAGATAGCATTCAAACAACGATCACCAGCAGCCAGAAAATGTTTACTTACAACATCTGGCAATGGCTGCACCCTATGTTCGTTGCAATGTTTAATCATCGGCAACAGAAATGATGATTTATGGCCTTCCATTAGGATGACCAAATCATCGGTTTCGGTTTTTCACACCCCAGATGCTAGTATTTACATTCCTAGAAAATGCACTAGCGATGTTGCCCGCCATCCACGGTCGCTGAACGATCGTATGCATGGCATACGCACACATGCGTAATGTATGCCTATTCCGTCCGGTCCAATCACGATTAACTACTTCAAGTTAATCGTGTAACTCCGCCTCCTTTCCAGTTTCTTTCAGGGTTCCTTTCCTTTTGATGACTTCCAATGGAATTAGTCAGATATTACACACCAGAGTGGTCACATCAGAGGAGTCGTCGCGGAAACTGGAGTCTAGTACCAATTTTTATTCAATTGTTTTCCCCTGTCGTGTCGGGTGGTGTTGCGGGTGTTCCGTTTTGAATTGTGTTTAATAAATAAAAAACAAAACTTTAACTGCATTAATGCGAATTCAATAGACAAATAAGCTGATATAGTCGCAGACTAATGGAATATTGTTGCAGCCATGGAATCGCCAGTGCTTCCTTCCAAATAAAGACATTCAACGAAACAACAACCAGTGTGTTTTTACTTCATTCTGTTCGCTCCGTTTGGGAAGTGTTTTATCCCGAGAACTTTGTTTCCTTTTCGCGCCGTGAATTAAGTAGTGGAAATTAGTTAAACCCGCGTCCGTGTCGACGCACTGACTAATTACTACCACATTGGTGACCGCGACAGTTTTTGTTCGCGTTTTATTAAAGAAGTGAACACGCCACCTTTCTAACCACCTGTGACTCTTACCACTCCGGAATTAGCGAAATCTCGGTGACGCGACAACCTTGCTCTATCGACTTTGTAAAAGTGGACACGCGCCTCGACGTAACTTTTGAGTGTTGTGCCTATGAACAGTGACCAGATGAGGCAAAAATAGTGCCAGTGAATTTTGTATACCCAAATTAAGAGCACTATAAGGGCAAGTAGAGCCCCAACTCATCGGTACCCAGCTAACCATTTCACCTTTAACCATCCGGACGTTAATCCAACTGCAGACCCTTTCTACATTAGGACTCCCCAAATTCAACCCAACGTTAGACCACAGGTAATATAACTCGAAAAACGTTTAATAATCTAAGAGTGTAATTGGTCTAAAAGAAAATTTTGCTTGTAACCTTCAAAGAAAAACTAGATGTTAAAATTGTAAATTAAAATTCATGTAATACTGACAATATTTGAAAAGTTTTTTTTTGTAATTCATGTCTCGTTTCTTGCTTTTTATCGAACTCCTTACACATCGTAGCATACTCAAATATACAATAAGAGTTTAATAATTTCGTTCTGTTTTTAAATTTGCTTAAGTATAACAAGTTAAATATAGTTACAGAGTTCATAAAAGAAGAATTGAGTATACGTACACTTTTTCCAACTTACCAATAAATATCCTTCTGTCAAATAATGTATATAGAATAAGATTTATAGTGACAAAACACACAAAGACAAAAGTTATAACCCTTTTAAACACAGTGATACTATTAACGGCCAAGCTCCTCAAGCGAAGCATACGTTCATATAAATATAAATTTATTCAGTTTTTACTTTTTCCTCCTTTCGTTTATGTCATTGCATGGAGAATTGCACTCTAAATTCGTTAGTCGAACGCATTACGAAATACTTTAAGAAAGCCGGGCAAAATACAAATCTTTACTTACTTAACATTCGGCACACTAAACGAACTTTGGCCACTAAAATAATAACAATTGTAAACCCCTTCAGGGTATTGATCGGCAAACATTTTCACCAGGTGACAACAGCACACACATGTCACATGTAATAATAAACCACAAATAAATAAAGACAACATTAAGCGTCGAATTGTAAATAATTGTTAAAATTCTACTTCGAATTAGCACAATATATTCCAGGATCGTACCAGAATTACGTAACTGTATTAAGTAAGAAAAACGATCGGAACAACTGGATAAATCCACGAATTTTCATTTGGCAGACACTTGATTTACTTTTGTTAATTATTAAAAAAATATAGAAACGATCCGGAAATAAATTAACAAATATTATAAACATTTGTAAACCCCTTCAGGGTACTGAGTATAGGCAATATACGCCCCTGTTGACGAAATTGCTGCGACAATTCCGAACTTCTTTTGATGTTAAAAAAGAGCCTAAAATTTACAGAAAACAAATACGTAATCCAGAAAGTCACACACATACACTGGCAATAGTAATATTTGTAATTTTTCATTCTTGTTGTTGTTTAAGGGATTCGACTTGGTCCCTTTCGTTGTTCTTATTTTGGCATAAAGCGGAATTATCATTTTATATAAATTTTCAAATAACACAAGGGCACACTCATATCACGACTCCACACGACCACTTATTCGCGACTCGAAGTAAGCCCACGGCTCGATTCCCTTTTGGCTCCTCTTGACTCCACTTCCGACCTTCGCTCGGTTTATTTTGGTTAGGGAAAACCATTGTTTTAAGACATCCGTGGTTCTCTCAACTTCCTGCGACTCCTTTTCACCCATTGGCCTCCCTTCACTCTTCTTCGCGTCCTCTTACGCTTTTGATCCCAGTTTCGCGTCATACAACCCATAATGGTCAACACGCGGAACACCATGGCCAAAAAGGCTCTGGAACAATCCGAGCCTCTCGAATTCCACGACGCCTCCAGCGTCGATTTCCCCACCGAGCAAGTCGATGCTGACCTAGACTTGCCCGGACAATCTACTCCTCTGGCACCACCCGTTGCCCCCAGCGTCGTGAACCGACCCCAGCCTACTTCCCCAGACACACTCCCGACTGCTCCTAACGCCCCTGGTACCGGCCCTTTGGTAGATTCCGGCATTTTTATGCCCACAACTAGTGCCGGTACCTCACAACAAGCTCATAGGCACCCAGAGTCCCAAGAATTCCGCGATGCTTCCAGCCTCGGGAACGGGACTCGTCATTTAAATATAGGACTTCCCCCCTTCGATGAGGAGGACCCAGACCTTTGGTTTGCAGTGGCAGACCGCATCTTCCAGGCCTCAGCCTTGCACGACGAACAACTTCGTGCAGTCGAGCTGTTGAAAGTGCTTGACCGCACTCAGCGACCGCATGTTGCCCACATAATAAGGTCGGCCGGCCGCAACCCATATAGCAACATGCGTGAAGCTCTGCTCGACGCATTGGACGAGCCAGGAAGTATGCGGCAACAACGTTTAGCCGCTGTAACCAACCTTTCTGGGATGAGACCATCTCTTTTCCTGACCCATTTACGCTCTATAGCGGGGACCAGGATTGGGGACGACCTAATAAAGCCTCACTTTTTGAGGTGTCTTCCCCAACATGCCCGTTCGGCACTTATAGCCCAACCCAATCAGAGTTTGGGCTATTTATCCAAAATTGCGGACGCAATTATGGAAAGCTCAGATCAGTATTCTGAGCCTCCAGCGTACCAGGTAGCGGCGGTTTCTCAACACGCCGCCCGGCCTGCACGGCACCCTCGTCTGCCTTTCTCAGCCCATGAATTGGTCTCAACTCCCCATCCTCCTCAAACCCAATTACCTTTTAGAGGGCCCGCCTCAACCAATTTCCCTCAGGGGAATCCAGTGGCAGGCCCCAACCCTAACCAAAGAAATTCGCCACCTCAATTAACCACTGCTGACCTTCGGGCGCTTCAAACCTCACTCCTCCGCGAGATAACGCAATTGCGCGCGGAGGTGAGGAACAATCCTCGAAGCGCCCAGAACCGAGCCATGCCGAGCCGTCCTCTCAATCGGCAGAATTCCTACCAAACTGCCCCTCAGAGGACCTATATGCCTCAAAACGCCCCACAGAGGGCCAATTCCTCTCAAAATGGCCCTCACCGGGCCAACTCCCAGCGAGCTCCGGCTCGACCTCCCCGTAACGGCAATGCCAATAGGCAGAATATACCAGATAATGCCGTTACTCTACCTTGGTGCGCCAATCACCAACGATATGGTGATCGCGCATTTAACTGCAAAGCGCCTTGTGGTTGGACACAACCTTCCACCAACCAAAGGCGCTCTTTAAACTAATTTTGCCGACCGACACCCTCGCGCAATCGGCCGGCACCCCTACGATAAGCCGCTTAACCATCCGGGATTCGAAACTGAATATCGCTTTTACTGTCGATACCGGCGCCGATATTTCAGTCCTCCCGCGATCGTTTGCTCCGCGTAACCGCGTGCCAGCCGCACTTAAATTGTCAGCTGCAAATAATACGCCGATACTTACGTACGGACGTAAAAAGCTGACACTTCAATTGGGTCTTTGTCGTCCGATCACTTGGCGTTTCGTCATTGCGGACGTAAACGAACCCCTGATAGGTTCCGACCTGTTAGGTGCACATAATCTGTTGGTCGATTCGACCCATAACAGACTTGTGGCTCCAACCGCACCCCCCTTGCCCATGACGGCATCACCAGCGGCAACTTCAGGGGCCACAGAGTGCATAGACCCATTCCAGGTTATGGTACAAGAATTTGTTAGTACGACAATTCCTCTACCTAACCAACGCCGACATAAAGCCGCGGTGTTTCATCATATAGAAACACGTGGTCCCCCGGTGAGCCAGCGTCCACGTCGACTGGCTCCGGAAAAATTACGTGCGGCGCGCGCGGAGTTCGAGCATATGATCGAACTAGGTATCTGCCAACCGTCGGACAGTCCCTGGGCAAGCCCACTCCACTTAGTGAAGAAACGTTCTGGTGAGTGGCGCCCATGTGGCGATTATAGGCTGTTGAACGCAGCAACTGTCCCGGACAGATACCCAATTGCACACCTCTACGATTTTTCGTACAAGTTACGAGGGTGCAATGTCTTCACTACCCTGGATCTCACCAGGGCATACCACCAAATTCCGGTGGCACCTGAAGACATCCCCAAGACCGCAGTCATTACACCTTTCGGACTCTTCGAGTTCAAAGTGATGACTTTCGGCCTCAGGAATGCCGCACAGACATTCCAACGTTATATCGACACGGCTTTACGTGGTCTTAATTGCTGCCATGCTTACCTTGATGACATTCTCATCGCCTCCAAAGACCATGCCGAACATAAGCGCCACTTACGTCAGGTCCTAGAGCGCCTCCGTGAATTCGGTCTTGTCATCAACCCAGATAAGTGTCAATACGCCAAAGAGCAAATCACCTATCTGGGTTATGTCGTTGACAACCAGGGCATTCGCCCACTACCAGACCGTGTGGAGGCCCTCATGAAGTATCCCCGGCCTACTAACGTGAGTGAGCTTCGTCGATTTTTGGGCATGCTGAACTTCTACCGTCCTACCCTGAAGAATGCTGCCCAGATTCAAGCTCCGCTCAATGAATTTTTAAAAGGAGCTAAGCGCAATGATAAGCGCCCCATTAATTGGACAGAAGTCTCAGATCGAGCATTCCAACTGTCCAAGGAACAATTGGCAAATGCCACCTTACTCCGATACCCTCTCGAGGGAGCGGCACTTTCTATCCAATGCGACGCATCGGATACCGCAATCGGAGCCGTCCTTGAACAGGACATTGAAGGCCGACCGGAACCGCTTGGCTTCTTTTCAAGGAAGCTGAGTCCCACTGAGCGACGTTACAGCGCCTACGACCGTGAATTGCTCGCGATCTACAGCGCTGTTAAGTACTTCCGTCATATGATAGAAGGTCGCTCACTCTCCATCTTAACAGACCATAAGCCATTGGTCTATGCGTTCCGGAAGAAGTCGGGAAATGCCTCCCCCCGACAAGAGCGTCAATTAGACCTCATTGGGCAATATTCCACGGAGATAAGGCATATCTCCGGTAAACAGAATGTCACGGCGGACGCCCTTTCTCGAATCGATACGATTCATTTGCGTACCGCCTTGAATAACACTGACCTTGCCCTAGCTCAAGAGGAGGACGAACAGCTCAAGTCCCTCCTAACTGCCGATACGGCACTAGAGCTGAAGAAAATTACCCTTCGCGACCCTTTGGGCGAAATCTGGTGTGATGTCTCCACTGGAACCGCTAGACCTTACATTCCCGAGAAACTTCGTAAGGGCGTGTTCCAGGTTTACCACAACCCTGCCCACCCCAGCGGCCGAGCAACAGCCGCTGCTGTCCGTCGCAAATTTATTTGGCCCCGGATGAACAAAGACCTCACCGGTTGGGCCCGTGCTTGTCTCCAGTGCCAACGCTGCAAAGTAGCGCGACATAATGTACTGGAGCCAGCGCAATTCAAGCTTCCCTCGGCACGCTTCGCCCATGTCCACATAGACATAGTGGGACCGCTTACTCCATCAAGAGGATTTTCTTATATCCTCACTATGATGGATCGCTGCACGCGATGGCCAGAGGCGACACCTCTCCGGGCAGTTACTGCCGAATCAGTCGCCAAGGCCTTTTACTCAACTTGGGTCACACGCTTCGGTGTACCAACCACCATAACTTCGGACCGAGGTCCACAATTTGAGGCGACAATTTTTAGGCAGCTAACAAATCTTCTCGGCTGCCAAAGAAGTCGTACCACCGCCTACCACCCGCAATCAAATGGGATGATAGAGCGCTGGCACAGATCTCTAAAAGCCTCACTCATGTGTCATAATGACACACAATGGTTTGACGCCCTTCCAACTGTCCTCCTCGGCCTGAGGACAAGTATTAAGGAGGACCTAGGTGCTTCGGCAGCAGAGCTTACCTACGGTACCAACCTCCTTCTTCCAGGAGAACTTTTCCTGGATGGCGAAACACCGCGTGACCAACTTCGCGAATTGGGACATCTCCGTGACCTGCTACGTAAGGTTAGGGCAACCCCTGTAACCAGGCACGGCTCCAAAAAACTTTTCGTCCACCCTGAACTGCACAGCTGCACGCACGTCTTTGTCAGGGTGGATAAGGTCAAAAAACCCCTCGACCCACCTTATGATGGCCCATTCAAAGTCTTCCGCCGCATCAGTGACCGCGTCTTCGAGATCGACATTAGAGGCAAGCGATCCACGGTCAGCGTCGAAAGGCTTAAGCCCTGTTTTCTGGAAGCTTCCGCTCCAGAATCACCTCCGTCTTCAAATACCACTCCTACTCCACCGGCACAACCTCCCCGTACTCGCGCTCATACGCGCGCCCATAACCAACTAACCACCCCCTAACCTGCCTTACCTGTTTCGTGACTACGTCACTGGGGAGGGAGTGATGTGGGGCTTTTCAGGGCCCGAAGAGCCATACATCGCTCGATCCCCACCTTTCCAGGCGAACGACTTACCTCTCGGTCGAACTTCAGCAAGGTTGCGTAACCTTGCTACGGCATTTACCCTCAGCCAAATCGCCGGAATTAATACGGTTACCCAATCGGATAACCGTTTTGAATTTATGTTGGGCAGCTTACCTATTCTGTAGGGGATTTCCTTCCAAACCCCTTTTTCTCCAGCATCACCACTGAAAACATTGAATCCACGGCAAAGCTTATCACCTTGCCGTGGCATCGAAAACTCACCCTCGGCCAGACCATATTCCCTAAAAAACATTAAGCCCACGGCAAAGCTTATCACCTTGCCGTGGCATCGAAAACTCACCCTCGGCCAGACCATATTCCCTAAAAAACATTGAGCCCACGGCAAAGCTTATCACCTTGCCGTGGCATCCAAAAGTTACCCCCGAGGCGTACATCATTTCCTGAAAAGAACATAAGTCCATGGCAAAATCATCACATTGCCATGGCATCTGAAATCTTATCTTTAGGCATACATTCTGCCAGGGCATCTCGTTTCCATAGCCTTAAGCTATGGAAACAACAATCAACAAGAGTTCCTTGTGACTCGTTGTATTTGTTTACCCCCGGCATAACATGCATACGGCTATTGCCCCTATTGATTTACTACCGCCGACAAGGTTTCTGTTGACGCAAATCAAACATGTCCCTGTTTACCAGCAATCGCTGGCACCACAATTAGCGTTCCCCATGTTCAGAGATAGCATTCAAACAACGATCACCAGCAGCCAGAAAATGTTTACTTACAACATCTGGCAATGGCTGCACCCTATGTTCGTTGCAATGTTTAATCATCGGCAACAGAAATGATGATTTATGGCCTTCCATTAGGATGACCAAATCATCGGTTTCGGTTTTTCACACCCCAGATGCTAGTATTTACATTCCTAGAAAATGCACTAGCGATGTTGCCCGCCATCCACGGTCGCTGAACGATCGTATGCATGGCATACGCACACATGCGTAATGTATGCCTATTCCGTCCGGTCCAATCACGATTAACTACTTCAAGTTAATCGTGTAACTCCGCCTCCTTTCCAGTTTCTTTCAGGGTTCCTTTCCTTTTGATGACTTCCAATGGAATTAGTCAGATATTACACACCAGAGTGGTCACATCAGAGGAGTCGTCGCGGAAACTGGAGTCTAGTACCAATTTTTATTCAATTGTTTTCCCCTGTCGTGTCGGGTGGTGTTGCGGGTGTTCCGTTTTGAATTGTGTTTAATAAATAAAAAACAAAACTTTAACTGCATTAATGCGAATTCAATAGACAAATAAGCTGATATAGTCGCAGACTAATGGAATATTGTTGCAGCCATGGAATCGCCAGTGCTTCCTTCCAAATAAAGACATTCAACGAAACAACAACCAGTGTGTTTTTACTTCATTCTGTTCGCTCCGTTTGGGAAGTGTTTTATCCCGAGAACTTTGTTTCCTTTTCGCGCCGTGAATTAAGTAGTGGAAATTAGTTAAACCCGCGTCCGTGTCGACGCACTGACTAATTACTACCACAGCCTCAACCGAGATCCCAACTCCCACAAATATTACAACAGTAGTTCGCTCTACTATGCCGCTAATATTGAACGTATAGATCGACGCTTCCTCGAGCTGTCCATCAAATTTATCGAAAATCTTCCCAATAATCCCAACCCGATAATAAATGCGCTCACATAGACTCCGTCAGATAACCGAATTGCCTACCCGAACTGTCTCCACATCAGAACGTTCTTCACCTCTGGCAGGTTGGTTAATAACTCTAATGAGATTGTATACCACAATACAGAGCTTTCACCTCACCAATTTAAATATAGTAATATTCAACCCTTCTCCAATATTTTGCGTTTCAACGAACAAACGGTAAGTAGTTCCCCAACCCACATCCCTGACTGACAATATCCTCACTAACCCATAACCTACTATGCTTCCCCCTTCCATACCACACTAACTTATTTCAATAATAATTATTGTTTGCATGTTTCCACCAAGGACACATAGCTAAACTCATTGTCCCACGCAGACAATGCATAAATGAGTTTAGCTTACCTTTTTTGCCATACGGCAACTCGTGTCCATGTCGATTAGCGACAACCAAATCCAGCCGGACGAAATTGTCGCATCATTGCAGAACCTCTGGGGAAATTTATCAAAGCATTCGATTGAATCACGTGATAATATTTCCCTAGCGTTACTTTGGCTTTTCTCCAGACACTTCATTCGCTGGGGATCAATGCTCTCTTTTTGCAGGTGAATATCATCAGCTTAATTTTCCTCTTTTTCTCAGTTCTGTCTTCGTACAGATCAATGTACTCTGAACTCACCATACTACCGAATCAGGTCAATGGGTTCCGCTCAGAACTACATTGATTCATGCACATACAATCAAATTCACCCCAAGATAATCGTACAGCGTGTTTCTGTTCTCTCATTGTCCCGCTCTCTTCGATCATCAGTTTACCGATGTAACGAGTAAGAAAAATAAACAAAACTGTTATAACAAGGAACACCAGTGTCTTTTATTGAAGATTAACGGAATCGTCAGTGCAACATCGTTGGGGAGTTAGTGGAATACTTGCCATACGTCGGCATACACAATTCACCCGCACAAAGTTAAGTTAAGTAAATTAGCATAGGTTAAGTAAATAACTATATCCTGGTTTTCTGACCTTCTCCTTACCCACTAAAATCTTAATCCATAACCAATATATAACTTTTATCATATTGTTTGAAAAATGTACTAGTAAGTATATGTAAACAATTATAGCTAAAGTATCATAAGTTATCTGTATTGCTTATTGTAAAAATTATTGATGGTGAATAAATACAGAAATATAAAAAAAAAAAAAATACAAAAAATTAAAATATAAATGTCTTGACTTTATACTTTTCACTGGCGAAATTTGTTTTATTTATTTATTTTTTACCATTCTAGGTAAAAAAGCAATTAAGCCATTTAGGGGTTCTCCCTGAGTTTACGTCGGTTGACAATATTTTACCACAAAACTAGTCAAGACAGTTTGTCTATAATTTTTCACAGCACTATATACATATATATATATATATATATATATATATATATATATATATATATATATATATATATAATTTTTCTTTTAATTACACTTTTCTCTGGACTGGCGAAGCTATGGCGCCGACACGGTTCCCCAAAATACTATCAAATAAACCTTGCAACACTTGCAGCTTTGGAAACACTCGCGCGTGGAGGGAATTTCACAGCTTCCCCGCTCCATTCTAATGCAGAGATGTTCGCGCCGTTGGGAGATAAACCGAAAATTTGGGCGATCCGTCGTATTGTCTTATGAAGCGCATATAAACCGAATTGCGCAGAACAATACCACGAATCTACAAAGAACATTACCCGTGATAATACCTGTAATATAGACAGCTATGTAATAGCGACTGTAGTGCCGACGCCAGCACAGTGTTCCCGATCAGTCGATTCGCTCGTCTCTGTATGCTCTCAAGTAGGTTGACGTAATGCTATGTTACGCACAAAACCCTCCACCCCTGAATACCTACCTCTTTGGAGCTAAGTTTCATTGTTAATCGCGCATACATTAAATATCGCGATACCAATTCAATATCAAACAAATTGAACTACACGTTCAATTTGCCCAAATTGAATTTAATTTGATCCAAGACGTGAAAGAGCGAACCATATGTTCAACACGCAAAATCCCCTGGATCCAAATCTGCGGACCAGATGACCAACTTTCAAGTAAAGTTGATGAGAATCATAAAATGCACGTCTGCAATTTTATGATCCTTTGAAGGCTTGTTTACCCAAACCATTTCCCACAGGGAACATCTTGTCCATTCTCCTAAAACAAATAACTTGCGCCAACTTACGAACCGCACGTTCGTTTTAGCGCCCACCAACATAGAGGATTATGAATGTGCATTAGCACGATCATCTGTTGATTTTTCCTTTGTGTTTCCTCTTTTGATGCCAGGCCGGGAAAGATAATGAAAGGAAATAGCGGCTGGAAAAAGGGCCAAGCAGAAAAAAGGACATATCCTTGGATCTGCAGGATGAAAGAAAAAAGTCTTCGTTAAAGGAGTTGGTTTTTGACATTTGGCCAATGTTACGGCCACAACCACTCAGCCCATAAAACATACCTATTTGGAGCCAGCCTCTACCGCTAGCGGCGATACACGCCAAGAAACATCCCATCGCACAACATGAAAGGATAAAGAAACAACCTAAACCAAGGCATTACCCCATACACCCACTGGTCCCGCATAAATTGATAGCAAGCAAATCACGCTAAAACGTGCAATTTGCGCTAATCAATTAAAAGCCAAGTAATTTGAGCTGAACGCTAAATTTACTCACATAAAAGCCGAAAGACAATCACTGAACCAAGGATTCACCCAACAAAAATCCCTAAAAGGCAAATGTGCGGACCAGATGCCGTCGTCCGAGCGAAAATCATTGGGAATCATGAAAATGCGCGCCAGCAATTTTATGATCCTTTCAGAAAAATGGTTATCTAAAACCATTAGAACAATCAGCGCCAGTTTTCGTTCTAACCAAATTAAGTTAGAACAAACGAAAAGGCAATAAAACAAAATAAACATTCGCCGCGGCACGATTGATCCTCGTTCATGATTTCCCACGGGAAAATCCATTAGACTAAAGAAAAACTACAGGCGAAATAAACGCGCTATTGATTTTTCTTTGAGTTTAACAGGACCAGGCAAAAAAGGAGAGATCCTTTGATCTGGTGAAAGAAACCAGGTTTCACACCTAGAAAAAAGTACAGTGGAAAACGAACAACGATTGTTCAGGACAAGGTTGGCTGTGGGATGGAGTCCAGAAAGGACATTGAATTGTGTTTTGTGTCAAGTCCAGAACGGACGTAAGTTTGGTTTTTAGGAGTTAGTGTTTGGAGTGAGTTTTTGAAGTTCGACCGGGACGGTGTAGAAAAGAGTACTCGGTTTGGTGTGAGAAAAGAACTGGATATATCTAATAGCAGATTAAATAAACTAAAGTGTGTGTAACAATGACTTAAGATCAACTGAAACTAAGTTAAGGTAATAAGTTTAAATAAACTAAAGTGTGTGTATCAATGACTGATGATCAACTGCAACTAAGTTAAGGTAATAACTTTAAATAAACTAAAGTGTGTGTAACAATGACTGAAGACCAACTGAAACCAAGTTAAGGAATATACGTTTGAATAAACTAAAGATAGACAATAAACCGTATGTGTTTAATTCCACGGGTTTTTGAAAGAGATAAATAAAAAAGTTTCATTACACCAAGACGGTCACGAGGAATTGAATTTAAATTGTTGACCGAGACGATCGTCCGCTAGTGGAATGAATATTACGAGTCAAAAAGATGGATGTGCTGTGATTTTGTGTTGTGTGCAATATAACCAGCGGGCATGGAGTTATCGGGTGTGCATGTGTCTAATTTCCTCGATAGTATCGTGGTTAGTATACCCGCCTGTCACGCGGGAGACCGGGGTTCGATTCCCAGTCGGGGAGCCTCTGGCGCAAGACTAATGACCTTGCCCGGAAAAAACAAATTATTATGGAAAATTTAACAAGCCTCAGGTCTTGCTAAATAAGGCAAAGACCGGTTCCCGGTTGTAGTGCCGATGATGATGATGATGATGATGATGTGTGTCTAATTTACCCTCTAATAAAGTATCAATTAATGTAAAATTAACTAATCCTAAATGAAATTGAATAAAAGTTAGAACTGAATTAAAACAAAGTGTGTTTCTATTAACATTAAGTGTGTGTGGTGTGCAAAGTGGGTGGTGTTATAAAAGATCAAAACACTTCGGATCACAGCTCCAAAGATGAAAGCAATATTCGAGCGTCAGTCTAATTTGGATTTTATAAAGAAGAAAAGTTAGACCGGAGTACAATATTGCTTGGCTCTAAAAAGATAACCCAATTTCTCAGAAGAGGACCTGGCGATGTTCGACATGTGTTTATGTCACGATACATTTCCACAGACCATGACGCCGAGCAATTTCATGCTTTTTCCAGATTCGAGCTCCATGCCATTGATCATTAGCTGTGGTATGGATAATCCACTTTGCCTTGTGAATGTTGTATATTGTGTCTTCGTTGCATTGAAGTTTGGCCTTTCCCCACTGCAGGACCTTATCCACATCCCGATCCAGAGAGTCAATCTGTCTACATCTCAGCTAGTGCGACGTTGATGTGGCCTCGGCCGATCACTCGAAAAAAAGGAAACAAGCTTACTATCATTCGCAAAACTTAATACTGGGTTATCCGTTGACTCCAACAAACATTTATGTAAAGCAAAAACAACGTTGGAGCCAAAATAGAACCTTGACGCACCCCGGAATTAACAGGATACAGATCCGCAGACTCGCCGTCTACAACAACACTGGTCGATCGATTTTCGAGGAAGCTGCTCGCCCAGTCGCAAAGCTGCTGAAAAAATCCGTATGAATGAAGCTTGCTCAGCAATGCTCCGTGTCAGATGCGGTAAAAAGCCTTGGAGATATCCAATGGGAGTCTTGACTCGACATGCCCCTCATCGATGTGTGTATATCGGTTGCAGTCCGAATACTTAATTAACTTGGCATTGATGACCTTTTCCATTACCTTAGAAAACATAGACAGTAATATTATCTGCCGGTAATTTTGTGCGAGACACTTTTTCCCCTTCTTTGGGATTGGCTGAGCTCGTACTTAATTAACTCGGCATTGATGACCTTTTCCATCACCTTTGATAACATAGACAGTAATACTATTGGCCGGTAATTGTGTGGGAGACACTTTTCCCCTTCTTTGCGATTGACTGAACCCGAGTCGCCTTCCATCAGGTATGAAATGTCTTCCGTGCATAAGATAAACGGAAGAGTATGCTAAGATCCGGCGACAGTTCTGGAGCAAAGTTCTTAAGGACTACTGTTGGTATTCCGTCTAGACCGGTTGCCTTCCTACAGTCCAGTCCACGAAGAATGCGTTGAATAGTACGCGGGCGGAACCTCACATCCCACATCGTAGACCGTACCGATGTAGTTACAGGTGGCTCCAAAAGACCAGCACCAAAGTTTGAATTCGCGGAAAATAAATTCCCGAACACATTAGCATCATCCTTTGAATTTGTGCCCAACGTCCCGCCGTCCGTCACTAACGGGGAAAAAGAGGAGGTAGCGAAGTGATTGCTGATAGCATTGTCATTGAGAGAAGGAACGCGAACCAGTTGGCCACCCAAGGAGTTTATTGGTCACTCTGTCGTTGTAAGTCTTTCTCTTTATAACAAAATTCGAACTGTTAACATCGGTGGGATTGAACGCCATTGTTTGCTATATTTTTAATAAGTTATTGAATCTTCTCTCATTTTTTATCAAACCAAGGTTCATCAGGTCAATTTCATTTGATGGAATGCGGAATGTAAATCTCCATCCCGAGATGAATAATTTCCGTGACCGATTCCGCGCGTGCGTTAGCATCGGAGTCTCCAAAACTTACCTCCGACCGCGGAATGTATGCAAAGAAATCTCGCAAATCGTCCCAGTTAGCAGCCTCATACCTCCAGGGTGTTTACATAATCCAATCGGGCAACCGGCACTCGCGTAGGTTTCTCCACGAGTTGATTCAAGTTGCGGCTAACGGGGAATATCTCCGCCAGTCTCCAGCCTTGTTCGCCAGTCTCTAGCCGGAATTGTGTACATTAAATTCGCCAAGGAGGACAATTTCAGAAGCCGGGTAGTTGATCTGTATCCAGTCGATGGTACACGAAAGATGTTCGAAAAATGTCGCTGGTCAATCGTCATTCGAGGAGCGGTAAAGTCAACAAAGAAATTTAACAGAATTCCCCAACACGACCTTCAACCACATGATGTCCAAATTATTGGATTCTAACACCTTCATCCTTCGAAAAGCCAGATCGGACCGCATGAACACACAGAGAAAACCCTTAAAGCAGAATTTATAATGCTCGAATTAAGCTAAGTAAATGAGGGTTCTGCCCTCACTAAACTTAAACTCGAATGCAAGCCGTATCATCAGCAACGAGGATATGTTAAATCAGTTGACGAATCGATCTGGGTTTCAGGTAGGGCAAGTACATCAGGTTTCGTGCTGGACGGCGTTTAAATTCGTATTGGTGAAAACCCTGATTACAAAATGCTGTTATCAGTCGAACGTGGACAGAGTTTCGGAACCGATCCCGATTACGAGATGACGGATTTTTTTTAAAGTTCGGTAACTTATCAAAATATTTGCATGACGTTCCCCCCCGGAGATCTGAATGGAAAACTAGTTTACTTCGGGAATTCTTTATCCCAGAAGGCACCATCATGACTGTCAGCCTAGGCTATCCGCCACACAATCGAAAAAAACACATATATATATACATATATATATATATGTATATGTACATGTATATATATATATTTCTCTTATATGTATTGAAATATATGTATATACATATATACATATATACATATATAAATACATATATATATATATATATATATATACATATTGTAGCGAGCTTAGGGTTCGCTGGATTAATTATTTTGAATAAATAAGAGCCGTTAAATCGATTTAACATAACACTTTATTAGTCCGTTAACCACAACCGTTACTTTTACCGTACACAACGATTTCTTGACTTATCGCTTCCGTACTTATCGCGTATTTTACTTCTTACTTATCGCTTGCTTCTCACTCGGGACTTATTACTTTCTACTTCTTACTCTCTACTTATCGCTTGCTTGACCTTCTACTTCTTACTCATCACTATGCTCTGTGTGCGGCGTATTTATACTATTTCAGCGTTTCGTTTCCGTCCGTTCCATTGCCTTGAATGATCTACTGTTCCTAGTCTCCAGTTTTCCATTACTTTATAGAATATTCTAGTACTCTGTTTCGGACTCTCTAGAATATTCTAGTACTGATTGTCATATGCGTCACAATATATATATATAATTAGATATAATTATAATTAGATTTTCCCAATATCATCGCAATATTATATACTTTCGAAATATGTGATGATGTAGTAACCATAATATGAAGTTTTTAAAATAATGCTGTCGTTGACTCGAGAAACTAGCAATAACACTTAAGAACGATGACTCGCACTCGTGTATTGGATAAGCCCCTGGTATATCTTCGTACATTCTAAATCTCTCGTTTTCCGCACAAATCAGAGGCCTCTAGGCATCTGATTTCGGCAAGTAAATAAATCACTGTGGTTCCTTTCTCTAATTTAGTGAATTGAAAGTGATAGTTATAAATGAATAGTGGTTCTACCACAATTCCTAGAATCGTTTACCATCGACTTTTAAAAGGACAAAAAGTCGGTCGAAGCATATTTCAATATCAACAGACCAACGAGCGAATATTTGATATTAAATCTGCTTGACAAATCGAAACCATATTACGATACCGTCGTTTCTATCACTCAGCTAGCGACGGATGAATCCGAATATAAAGAGTTCAAGGAGAATATGGTGTTACCGCCATAACCACCCATCCCATAAAAATTACCCTTTTGGAGCTAGTCTCCTCCACTAACGGCGATACACGCCAAAAACATCCACTTAAAGGATGTGACATTTTACTAAATCAAAGCATTACCCCATACACCTCGTCCCGCATAAATTGATAGCAAGCAAATCAAGCTAAAACGTACAATTTGCGCTAATCAATTAAATGCCAGGTAAATTGAGCTGAACGCTAAATTTACTCACATAAAAAATCCGAAAATTTAATCATTGAACGAAGGGTTCACCACACGAACCCCTAAGAGCCAAATGTGCTGGCCAGATGCCGCCACCAAACAAAATCGATGAGAGTCATAAAAATCCGCGTCAGCAATTTTATGACTCCTTAGAAAAATGGTTACCCGAAACCAGTAAAACAATCAGCGCCAGTTTTCGTTTTAACCAAATTAAGTTAAAACAAACAAACGGCAAATATTCGCCTTTGTATCGATTTCCCACGGAAAAGATTCTTGCCCATTCGGCTACAATAAACAACATAGAGAATCAGAAATGTTCATTAGCACAATTCTCTATTTATATTCCCTATCGTATTCTCACAAAAGGGATCCTTACCGATTCGGCTAAAACAAACAACAGGCACCATAAAACGAATTGCACATTCGTTTAGCGCCTAACAACATAGAGGATTATAAATGTGCATTAGCACGATCCTCTGTTGATTTTTCCCTTTGTGTTTCCGCTTTTGATCCCAAGCCGGGAAAGATAAAGAAAGGAAATAGCGGCTGGCAAAAGGGCCAAGTAAAGAAAGAAAAAAAAAAGAGATATCCTTCGATCTTCAGGATGAAGAAAAAACAGGTCTTCGTTTGAGGAGTTGGTTTACGAATCTCAACCGAGACGGGAGACTTTTTCGAGTTGGTTTTTGGATCTCGCAGGAGACGTTCAGACAGCGGGGTTGAAGTTGGACGATTAACGAAGCGGTGGTAAAAAAGGTGAAATACGTGTTGTTAATAAGAACCTAGTTTAAAAGATAATAAGTGTTGTTAAGAAGAATCTACCATTATTACTTTCCAAGGATTGCGAGTTTAAATAAATGGAATTTTTGAATTGCGAATTTAAATAAGTGTAACGTTGTAAGGATTTGTAATAATAAGTGAAACAAGCTGACAGTAAATATTCTTTAAAGGAACAAACTGTTTTTTACTTAAAGGGTGTGTGGTGTTTATACGAAAGTGGTAAAAGATTTATCAACAATGGTAAGGATCTTCAAGAACCCACAAGAACTGCAATTAAAAGAAATCTTCAAGGACATTCCCAAGGTACCAAGGGAGAGCCAAAATAATTCGAGACGCAAACTGCTGCCTGGTCACAGAAACAAACAATATCGTGAAAGATGGAAGAAGTACTTTGAAAACCTATTTAATGTGCGCACCCATCAACCACAAATAAATGCACCGCACGCATATACGGCCGAGCCTCAGAGTTCAGAGCGCCCTTTCAACGAAATTATAAACTCAATAAATCGACTGAAAATCAACAAGGCTCCCGAAGTCGACTGCAGACCGGCAGAGCTTATGAAGCAGGGAGGAGAGACAACCGCTCGAAAGATCTACCAGCTGGTTAAAACAATATGGGATAAGGAAGTCACTTCGGAAGAATGGAAAACCATAGTCGTCCCCGTTTTTGGAAAAGACGACAGATCTGACTGCGAAAACTACAGAGAAATATAAATGCTCCCAACCACATACAAAATACAAACAAATGTCATATTGGCGACAGTCACACGGTACGCTGAAGAAATGCTGGGAGACTACCAATGCGGATGCCGTAGGAAACGGTCAACGAGCGACCAAATGTTCACAATAAGGCAACTGTTGGAAAAGAGGTGGGAATACGGAGAGACGGTTCACCAACTGTTCGTTGACTTCAAAACAGCCTACGACTCAGTCGCAAGGCAAAGAATTCACCATATTATACCATAGTTTTAGCTGGGGGTCCAAAAAAAAAAAGCCTCTCTCATTCAGATCTGCATGAACGAAAATAAACGGCAAGTTATAATAGAAAAAATCTCTCAGAAATCCGTGACGTGCTAAAACAGAGGAATGGCTTATAGCATTTGTGACGATAGCGAAGAACGTGTGAGACGAATTGACGCTATGACGGTTAGAATTACTAAACATATAACCAATGCTCAACATATCAGGCCACTTCCGCGTGTACGACTTCGATTTCTAAACTCAAGTACATGCAACTGATGTAGAATTGTTATGTTATTGCTTGGTATACGGCTGATGCTTTTTTCTTGTCCGATTTTCTTTTGGTGTTCTTCACTATTTGCTTGTGTATTGTGTGTTAGAAACGCCACAGCCTCTCTCCATGTCTTTTTAACCTTGTGCTTGAATATGTCATCAGAAAGGTACAAGACGAAAATATGGCCGGACCACTCCTGAACGGAGTCAGACAAGTGCTCGCATATCCGGATGACATCGCCGTTTTGGGCGATAATGTAGAAACTGTAAGTAAAAGCAGTGAAATCATCATGCAAGCAGCAGAAAAGATGGGCCTAGAAATAAATGATAACAAAACAACTTATATGATTACGGTGCGAGCAGGCGGACATTGGAGGACACACATAAACATCAGGGGCAAGGTCTTTGAAAAATATAAAGAGTTCCAATATCTGGGAACAATACTGACGGCCAGTAACGAAATGTCGCGGGAAATTGCCAAAGGACTGCATTCCGGTAAAGTTAGTTGGCACACAATCAGTAAGCTGCTGAAATCCAAACTGCTATAACGTAATATAAAGCTCCGTGTCTATAGAACCGTAATCATGCCGATTGTTCTATACGGATGCGAAACATGGACTCTGATGAAACGGGAAGAAAACAAATTCCGCGTATTCGAGAATAAAGTTTTAAGGAGTATTATGGGGACGAAGTATGGTGTGCCGGCGTACGGCACGGGTTCACTTCTATCCGCATCAAATGCTTTCACGGAGAAGAAGGTAAAGTGCGCTGATCACTAAACATCACCGAGGGAAGATCGCAACACAGGTCGCACAAGTGAAAATAAAACACACTGCATATATGTTAGTTATTTATGAATGACTTTATTGTTTAACTGATTTTATTTAAACACCTTTTAGTCAAGAGTTGCACTGTTTAAAGAGTTTTATGTTTACATGTATACTGTATTGTATTTTTAAATTAACCGACGATTACAAATTTGATTTTATTTAGAATAAGGACCCAACTCGTTGATGCGCACCGTGGATGATAAAAAAACGCGACTCGACTTATTCACGGGGGATGGCGCGGGGGGGGGGGGGGGTGTGCACCCCCGTGTACACGCTACTGTGGATGGAGAAAACACTTGACCGACTCGTTCAATGGTTGGAATAAGACTCTTTGAGGATAGAACTCTGACTTGAATTCAATCCTCAATTAATGGTCTGGTGAATATCCTCTCGGCTAAGGATATGTTTTCTTACCACAAGATAAACGTAAAGTTTCTCTTTGCGGAATAGAAAACCAGATCTCGTAATGAAGATCATGGTGTATGGGTGTATGTGTGATGATGAAGATCACATTGGTTTTATCATGAAACAAGGCCATGGAAAATAAAACAAAAGACGGTAAGGACAAAGGGATCGTAGAGATAATTGTTTATGGTGTGCATTGCGGCTAAATAAATAGACGGCGATCCATCGAGGAAATGGTGCTAAAAGGAAGATGCGACAAGGGCATCATAACAGTCTTGCATGAGTGATGCCCTTGCGTAAATAGACGCGTAGCCATTAGAAAAAGGTGCTAAGGATTGGGATACTTTATACAATGAAAATTGTATATCATATCTTGGGTCGGTGGAAGAAACTAATCCCTTGTCTGCATTTGCATCTGCAGGGTAAATCGTTTGCGGCAAAGCATGAAATTGGTGATTGTTTGTATTTAGGAAATGCTGGAGATGCGGTAATTGTTTGTCGATTGAACAAACGAATCGCTGGTCGGTTTGTTGCAGCTGTAAAAACAAGCTGTCCGACATAGCATTTTAATGATGACAAGGGGTGCCGAATGGTTTGGGATTTATGATGCATATGCACATTAAAGAATTCTTTTTAGCAATTTTAGATGATGCGTTGTATGCATTAAATGGCCTTGGAGAAGGAAATGTTTTCAGGTGCCGGTGCAATTGCATTGGCGAAAAACAATGGGAGTTGGGTTACAATTATAGCGGGTTCTTTGGCTAAGCTTAAAAGAACCCCCACAGTATCTGTGGCGATAAATATGACGAGGAAGCAGGACAATAGGGGAAACTCCACAAAGAAGAACGATTTGGGGCGACAAATTAAAGAAGCCCTATCGCAAAGCAACACTCAACAGCAAGAGCAGAAACGACAACAGCAGCAGAAGCAGCTGCAACAGCAGCAGCAACAGCAACAACAACTGGGAAAACATCAAGCAGCAGCCAATAAGAATGAGAAAGTGCCTCCCATCATAGTTAGCTTTATGGATGCTAAGGACCTAATTAAATTGGGTAAGTTGACATGTAGAAATTTCAAAACGAAAAATTTAAGTAACAATAAAATAAGTTTTTTATGTGGTAGTTTAGATGACTATCATAAAATTAAATCTGCTCTAAGGGAAGCAAGTAGCGAGTACTTCACATACACGCCTAAATCGGAGAAACCTATCTCCATGGTACTTAAAGGAGTTGATCCTTCTTTTTCCTCGGGAGAACTCCTCTCGGAACTACAAACTGTCGAAAATGACAGTTTAAAATTTATTGATGTGAAGCCATTCTCCACTTCTCTCTCCCGAAGTCGCAACCGCAAGTTGCGGTTCTTCATTGTCTCCCTAAGTCCCAACAGCAAAGTCGATGCACTTAGGAATATTAAAGTTATTTTCCACCAAATAATATGGGAAAAAATAAGGAAAGTTGACCGTGTATTGCAGTGCATGCGGTGCCAACGATTCGGCCACGATGCATCTAACTGCTGTATGGAATTTAGATGTGTAAAGTGTCAAAACAATCATACTGTAGGAGAATGCCCCTTAGGTAAAGAACAGGTTCAGGATAGGAGCAAACTATCTTGCGTACTGTGCAAAAATACAGGTCACGCGACCAACTTTAGAGGGTGTCCGAAATTCCAGCAACTAACAGCCAAGTTGGAATTAAAAAAAAAACAACTTGAAAAAGAGAAACGAATGAAGGTTTGATCTTATAATAACTTCGTTGCACCTAGTGTATCATTCGCTCAAATTGCCGGTAGTCCATTAAACTCAAACTTCGCGGCACAGGGAAGTAATGTCACAAAATCTTCCGCACCTAGCATATCATTTTCTCAAATGGCTAGTAATCCAATTAATACAACGGCGGCGGAACTTTCGCGCAACGTCATAAAAGCGCCCGCAGCCAGAGGCGAATTCAGACATAAGAGCAATCCTGTTAGCCATACAAGGACAGATTGCTGGATTTGAAAAAAAACTGACTGAACAAGCGGCCCGAATAGATATTATTTATTCGTCCTTGTTCTCAGACAACCCAACATACCACAATGAGCTATCCAACTAATTTAACACTAAAAATTATTGCTGTGAATGTGAATTCACTAATCCACGTGGAAAGGAGGGATAATCTCGGTAACCTGCTTGAAGCCGAATGCCCCGATGTGCTTCTAGCTAGCGAAACCAAGCTAAACCAGAGGCACAAATTGGGCTACAAAAACTATAAAGTCATTAAACGAGATCGTCCACACGCCACACAAGGAGGTGGAGTTGCTATCTTAATTATGAAAGGTCTTCACCACAAGGTCGTTTACAGCACAGCTGTACACAAATTTCGGCTGCTGGAAGCTTGCATTATAGATATACCTTTGAAAAGTCAAAGGCATCTATACGTGGTAGCCGTGTATGCACCTGAAGCTCCTCAGTGTTCGCAATTTATCAGCGAAATGGATACCCTTTGTCGTAATCTCAAGTTAGACTCGGAAAACAATTATTTTGTTCTGGCGGGAATTTCAACTTCAAACACAGTGCTTGGGGTGATATCACGCCGAACACAAGAGGTAATGCACTGTTCAACTGGTGGCAAACAAATGCAACAGAATATAAACTAGAATTGTACGCTACAAGTACACCATCTTATCCAAGAGGAAACTCCATTTTGGACTTACTTATGATTGACGACAGACTACAATTATTAGGCACGGACCTAAATACTCGAGATTGCCTTCGTACAATCGGGTATGATAGTGACCATTACGGCCTCGGCGCCGTTTTACATGTTCCAAACGAACATGCAGTACTTGAGCAGTACGACCAGATACATTCGTTCGTTTTCCGAAAAGCACACTAGTCGCGCTTTGATCGCGTAATAAAGAGAGAACTATGCTCTAATGGCATAGACCCTCCAACTAATAGAAACCTTCGAAATGAGGAAATAGATCATTATCTCTCAACGATGGACAACATTGTCATCAAAACAATGCACCGTTCCATTCCAAAAGCGGCGCACACGGAGGAGAATTTTAATAGATATAGAAACTCAACTATTGATGCCCTCTATAGACAAAAAAGCGCTCTGCTCTCCCAGCTCAAACTGCTCTACAGACAGTGCAGGGATCCTTATAGCCAAGAAATAAAGACAATTAAGTCATTGATTAAAAACGTTTTAAAGCTGATCCGTGACAACTACAGATTAGTAATTAATGAAGAATGGAAACATAAAATTCTCTCCATTAAAACCAGTGGTGGGAATATGTTTCCGCAAATAAATAAAGTATTTAGAAGAATAGATCATAATGACATTCCCTGCCTTCGAGTCCCGAAGACTCCCGAGAATTGTCAAATATTGCTGAACGCAGGACTCACCCCGGAACACATCAACTCCAACGAAGAACTAATAGTAGTTGAGGATCCGCAAGAGAAAGCGAACTCCATTGGCGCCTGTTTCGAGGCAGTACACAAAGTGAATGAATCCATTCATTCTAACCTCGATATCGAAAACAGAGCTATCCAAAACCATATTTCGCTGCACAATGAACGGCAAAGTTGTAATTCCGAAAACAAAAGTTTCACCACCTTCAGTGAAAACAATAGAGCGGATGCGCCGCTTAGAATTTTGCACACAAATATATTTGTGAATAAGAATGAACTCATGGACATCCTTAGATCCATTAAAAACAAGAAATCCTCTGGAACAGATGGTATTCCGAATACAGTTCTTAAACATCTGCCTCCGGAAGCGGTAAAAATTTACACTACTTTGTTCAATAACGCTCTAAATAATGCATACTTTCCAAGACGTTGGAAAATAGCAGTAGTCCATCCCATCCCCAAAAAGGGCAAGGACAGGAGCAATCCCGCTAACCTTCGCTCGATTAGTCTGCTTCCAAATATTAGCAAAATATTCGAGAAAATCATAAATAAGGTATTGATAAACTGGTGTGATGAAAACGACATCATACCGAACAACCAGTTTGGCTTTAGAGCGGGGCACGACACAGTACATGCAGCTACAAAACTTGTTTCCGATATACAGTGGAACAAGGCAAAACGACAATGCACAGGCGTATGTTTGGTTGACTTTGAAAAGCCCTTCGATACCGTATGGTTGAAAGGACTTGTATATAAGCTATCAAATCTAGGTTTGCCCGAATATCTGTTATACATCATTTACGAGATGATAATGGATAAACAATTTGTGGTAAAATGTGGGGACAAAATCTCCAATAAAACTTTCCATATTAAAAATGGCTTACAGCAGAGAGCCGTGAATTCTCCCATTCTCTTCAATATTTATACTAGTGATCTAGTTGGGTCTCTTAATCATGCTATTGCATATGCCGACGATATTGTAGTGTACAGATCAGAAAAAAATATCGATGCCATTAACAGACTTTTCAAGAAGACTTCAATAAAATCAAACGCTTTTGTGACGATTGGAAATTGAAAATTAACTTCCAAAAAACAGAAACCATCCTGTTCAGAACACCTCTTTCTACAGCTTCAAGAGATACAAGGCATAATTGGAAAAACTTTTCCATTGTAGGAAGCAATAATCTTCCGCTGCAAATGAAAACTGTTGTCAGGTACCTTGGTATCGGGATGGACCAATACCTATACTTTGATAAGCATATAGCAGCTGCCCTCTCCGCAGCTAAAAGTGCATATGCAATGACAAGAAGTCTGTTTCGAAATAGCCTCCTAGATCACAAAGTTAAAATAATTTCCTACTCAGCATTTATCCGCCCAATATTAGTGTATGGTTGACCGGTATGGTTTAACGTTTCCTCATCCTACATGGAACCGTTTCGCATGTTCGAGAGGCAGTGCTTGCGTTCCTGCCTCGTATTACATAGAACACCCGAGTCTCAATACAGGAAATACTATCCTAATAAGACACTGTATGACAAATCAGGACTAAATAGGAGAGACAATTTTATTATCAAAATTATTCGTGTTCACACTACAAGGGCAATGTCCAGCGAAAATAATCTTACCTCGGGAGCATACTACCCCAATGCCATGTACCTGGAGAATACATTCCAAAATGGGTTTATCCCACCTGAAGCGTTCCCTCTATTGGATAGAAAAGGTCTTATCCAAAACAAGCACGGAGTCCCTATTATTTACCACGCTTTTCGTCATGCCAGGGACAAACGAATTCTTTATAACAGTCATATATCAAATGCTGCAGTTCACTTCAGCTTTAGCATGGCAAGAGGCGATCGAGATAAATCTATAAATGACCGAAACCATCCCAACTGGTGGTGGATTGACAATGAAGAAAGGATTTAATATCCCCAAATATAGTAACATCTTCAGACGCTACGCCTTCCCTTCCCATTCCTCACTGCCCTTTTCATATTTATTTATTCTTCCTTTTCATTTCCATTTTTCATTTAGATTCCTTTTCGTTTTAAAATTTCTTTATGTTAACATTTTTTGTTTTTTTGTTATTAATTTTTTATTGTAAACTTTTTTACCTTATATTATTAAAAAAAAAAAAAAAAAAAAAAACAATACAGAGAGAACTTCGTCTTCTAAAATATTCGGGTAATAGAAAATATATAAAAATATAAAAATATAAAAATATTATTGTACGCCGAAAGGCATTACACAAAATTGTATCGTGTAATTTAGAGTACTCGTGTAGAGCCAGTAAATTATTTTAAGAATAAGAAAATATTGTAAAATAGGATTTTTCATTTTAGTCCTAAGTCAACATTTGTTAAATTATTGTACAATAAATGCGTTATTCAACAACAACACATTAATTATTAGGGGAGATTTCAAAATAAAACGTTAAAAATACATCTTAAAAATATGCCCAAAGAAACGTTAAATATTTACGACCCAAACAGTTTTGCTTGCTATTCCCATAGAAAATTCCATGAGACATATGTCACCGATAGAAGAACTGTTGATAAGCAGCCACAGTTTATAATAACAAATAAACAACAACGAAAAATACAAAATAATTTGTATTAACCGCATCGTTTTTGAAAATCTTTCTTTGAGAAATATCACGACACAACCGACGATCTGCCTCTGAAATCCTTCCTTAATTTCTTTTTTCTTAACATTCCTATATAATGTTTATTTTTAATCCAATATTTCTTATTAAAAACTGTTATTTTATTTTTAATTTTATTGTTGTTATGAATTTGTCCTATATAGTTAGGGACACTGTAGGTGTTTAGTTATTTTCATTTCATTGTATGAGGAAGTTTCCCTCTAACAATTTCAACAGGTTGATTGATATCGTTATAATTATCTTACCGTTATGTGTGGCAGCAGCTGAATTAATCCTTGCCAGCTGTTAATACAACAAATGAAGCTTTCCAACAGCCACGAAAATAAACTATTTTTAGTCACCACAATTTCACTTTAAATATAAATAACAAATTTAGATATTTATGTTATAATGTAAACGCTGCGATCCGCAAATATATATAAATATATTTAATTAATTTTCTCCTTCACATTTTTAATATTTGTGTATTACTTAAAAAATGATGCACACTCAAAAAATATAAATGTGATAATTAGAATTATAATAATAATAAGAGGAGCGACATTTTTAAATATTCACACTGGGCATATTTCACGGCAAATACCGCCACCCCTTCCCGTGCGCGGTAACCCTTTCAAGAGCAAGGATCTTGTTACTATGTTGTATCTCAGGCAATTATTGTAAATTAATTAAAATGATTTCCTTAGAATTACATTTGAGGCACACGCTTCAGGCGACAGAGGTACGACAATTTGATTGTACGAATGCTATTTATATTATTATTTCTCTTTTTCTTTTGCTTTGGTCGTGATCGAAATTCTTTTAGAAAACTTATTACCGGAGCCGAATCCAATTGGTCAGTCATGCGCCAAGGTCCCGATATCCTTTCCCTAGCGCGTCGCTTTACTGACTGGTGAGTTTATTCGAACTAGTTTCCACCATAACGAACTCTTGCAACACAAAAACGAAAACAAAAATAAAAAACAAGAACTTAAATAAAATGGGCCGATGAAAATGCGAGAACTACCAGTCGCGGTGGCAGAGCCAAATAGACTAATAGACATCTGACGGTCCCTATTTTTACGGCCCAGTCTGCTAGGGAATAGACATGGGGAAATAGCGTCGCTGAGCTTTCAGCAGATGCAGCACCCAGAACACACCATACGTAAATGCATAGGGGGCTGAAGCTCTCAAGTCGCGCAGGATATCCGTTCCGATGATTTTGTTTACATTCCTCTGAGTTGTTTACCAGTGCTAGCGCAGGCACGAGAGATGTTTCAGAGACTGAATCGGAGAGCAAAGTAAATGGCAAGCGTAGGGTGTTGTCGAGTTATATGTTAAGTATTGTCAGAACTACCCCTACGCGATGTGAAGTCAGGAAAGATGATTAATTGTTGAGCTTTGAAAATGTGTATTGATAAATGATGCCTCGTTGAAGGATTAAAATGGCAAATGTCCCATTTTCGTTTTCGATTTTAGTTATATATCTTGGCGTTTTTGACATGGATCGACGAGCCAATGACCCCGGAGATGAGCGTGGAGAAGTAAAAGGCTTTCAGCATATACTAACTTTAAATCCCACTGAAGGTGCCTAACGTGTTCGCTGGCACTGACTGCCTTTTATATAAGGTAACCAATAGGGACTTGACAACTTTTTTTTTAAATAAAGCGCAAGCCATTTGAGATATTTCAAAAACTTTATTATCGGCTTGAAGTACAATCAAAACATTTATGAGCGATTTCGTTCATATGGCTTCTGCGAAAGGGTGCGTTTACCAATTAAATTCAAAGTTGTCGTCTCAATAGGAAAACCCGATACTTATCTGTCGTCATGGGACCAAACGCATCGAATCACTTGCCACAATGTTGACTTAGTTAGCTCCGTTCAATGTGCGATTCCGTTTCAAAAAAAAAATGCCGTTCTATCTCATTAGTAACAGCCACTGTTTCAAAACTTTCTAGAATTGTCTGGGATTCCAAAATTTAAACGAGGAAGGAATACAAATACGAAATAGACTTCAATCGAGTTGGTGGTTTATTTCGTATATATAGGGGGAGCCATAAATTTTTGCAAATGGCAACATTTGTAGCGCTTCTCGGGACAAAAGCGTGATTTTGGTGTAAAACAATTTTACAAAAACAACAATTACTACGTTACTGTAAGACGCCTATTGAATTGAATACGGATTACGGCATGTGAGTGTCCAAGTGTTAATTTAATCAAAGCTTGGGTCTAGAAGTCCGAGCCAACGGGATCGACAACGAATATTAAACAAACAGGGCGGCCACGTTCAAGAAGAAGCGATGAGAACATTCGGGAGGTTGAAACACAGCATGTGTCAGCGAGTTTTCCATAGTTTGCGTAGTCGATTGCAGGAGTGCCAACGATGAGACGGGGCACATCTCGACGATGTCATTTAAAAAAAATCAATTTCAATAAACGTTTATTACGTTAAAGAAATGATCAACAAAATAACATGTGTAGTTTTATTTTTATTCATGTTTCTGTGGCGGTTCCGCCAAACCCCAAGGTTCACTTACCTAAAAACCCCCATAACTTCTATCCAATCACATAATTTCGCTAATGCAATCGCATTAGCACCTTAGATGATTTACGCATCTAGGATTATCTAAGGTATAATCTAAAAAGCTTCAGTACAATAATTCTTACCTTTTCTTGCATCTCTTCGCATACAATTCCTGTAAGAGTTCTTTTTTACCTTATCATAAATTCCCTGTAATAAAACTCATCGGTTCGCATATCATACGACCGCATATCAGGGAATCTTACCCTTAAGTTGGCTAATCCCAGCCTCAATATGTGTACATAAAAACTATCTATGCACACATCGGCTGTCTACCCTTTTAGCCAGCGATAAATAGTCCAACACCAGCTGCATGTAATTAGCACCATCCACGTTGAGACTATTTCACTAACTCGCACCAAGTCCAAGCAAAGAACGCTGTTCCTCCATAGACTTCCTGGCGATACCATAAACAATCCATATCGTTTGTGGTATCCTAAACGCAGTTTTCATTTAATGAGTGACTGCTATTTATCCAGCTGACCCTCATTATCGAACGATGCATAGGTCGCTTTTCCCTTTGTATTGTAATCGCCCTGAACCCATTGCTCATGACCTCGACGCATAATCAAACACAGACCATTAGCATCCCACGAAATTCGATTTGTTTGTTTCAACGAACACACATCTCCTGGATGCACATTATGCCCGTTCTTGGTGTTTCAAATTCGTTATCATGTCTTCGGCCCATGAAAAGAACCAACGTACACATATACATGTGTACCAAGACGATTTCCTTTATGAGATCCGGTTATCACCACAGTGAAAGCGAATGCACCCAGAATTCCCTTAGCCAGCGAATTGAATCGAGGAGTCAAATTCCATAGGCTGACCACAATGGTCTTGCCGCTCCCGCTCTCCGTCACTGCGGAGACGCGTAAATATATAGCGGAGTCGAGATCGGGTTGCTCTAATAATAAAATGTTTAGTCGATCTGTTCGTGCAAATGTCGTGCATAAAAATCATTAAAAAAAGTTCTTTAATGTTTTAGAATCCGAACTTGAGTGCGCATTCAGATCCCTATTTGTTTTTTTCCATCTACCTTAATCGAACAATAACATGAACAATATAAATAAAGAAAACTTGGAACAATAAAATACATCAGTGCGTTTCATTACTTGTGTGCAGCTTGTTAAGTGGAGTGAACAATTTTCAGAGGAAGGTATAGTAGAACTGGTGGAGAGGAGGTAGAACTCTCGCCCATGTTGGAGTCGCGACCTCGTACCCCACATTTCAAATGTGCAAACATTTATGACCCACCATTTATTAGGATATTTGGATTGTTTGCCTTTTCGCGCTGGTTGTGGACCCTCTGCATTGTCATTGGTTGTGCAGGGCTTTGGTGGCTTGGACTGAGATTGTTAAATAGGGATTTGCAGGTTAGTCGGTGTTTTTTGTCGCTAAAGAAGTTAGGTGGAGCGTTGAGTTCTTTACCATAAGGACTGTAAAGTTTGCCTTCCCGTGTTGAGACGGTGTTTGTGACCCGTTTACTCTATTTCTACCGCTTGTTCGAGATAACACGCCTTTGAACTTCCAATGCTGACAAGGGACGGCTTTCTGTCATATGCCTAAGTTCGGATATATCAACCACATATTGCACACAAAAATAATATAATTAGGGGTATTCATGATTCTGGATGCCGGTGTTGTTCTCCACGCTGTTTGATTGATAACTGGAGATGCGATTCTTAATCACAAGTTTATTTTGGCGATGGATGTTGTTGCTTGACTCCGCTGTTGATGATGGGATTTGTTCAGTTTGTGATGTTTTGATCCTACCGCTCACTAGAGTGTGGTGCTGTTTCGCTCCTCTGGACTGGACAATCGCCGGCGGTGATGTTGCGAAAGAGAGGCCAGACAAACTCACTTCTTCATTTCTTGTTTGTGAGGCGTCGCACAACGACTTTTTAAACACCATTAACGAGTTTTCAAAACACAACGAGACAGTCCCTTATTCACGTCATTTTATATAGGCACACAAATTTACCACCACTTTTCCGTTTTATTGTGCGTTAAATATTTTTATTTGATTCTCGCTAATGCAAAAAAACTATTCGATGTCAAGTACAAGGAAAGTAACTGTCAATTTACTGGGAAGCGTGATGTTTTTTTTTTTTTTTTGTTTCGCCAGGAAGGTGGAAATCTTCAAAAGATACCTCTGGATCGATCCAGAGGCATGCCGGGTTTTTAAAAAGTCCCCTAAAATTCCCTCCCGTCGGGACCCATATTCTCGTTGGTCGCCGCGGAACTTACTTGTAGATATTCCATCGCAGGGCAGGACGGAGTTTACCTGTCACCCCCCGCGTCGCGTCGCAACGGCTGCATCATGTCACATAGAATACAATTTGTTGCGGAGCATGCCTGTTTTCAACTCAACATGTATTCTATTACTCCTCCCGGAGTAACTGTCCGTCTCATATGTCTCTCCAAAATCGATCGTGCGGTCTCGAATCGTACGGGCTCCGCATTTTCTATTTTGCGTTCGCAATACAAGCAGTATGGGTGAATCACATGCTTATGGTTGTGCAAGTATTCCTGAAAGCATCTGTGGCGGTTCCGCCAAACCCCACGATTCGCTCACCCCCATAACTTCGACCCAACTTATAAGTTTCACTAGTGCAAGCGCATTACAACTTTAAGTGCTTTAGGCATCTAAGTTATCAAATTCATAATCTAAAAGTCCCTGTAAAAGAGAACCTACCTTTCGTGCATCTCTTCGCATACAATTCCCCGTAAGATTTCCTTTCCACCTTTTCAGGAATCCCAAAACCTATTCGGTACCTTCGGCTGCCAGGCAATTTCTAACTTTCCCACACCTGCACCGCAATCTCCCCGCAGCAAAAACATTTCCTTCCCAAAGATAATTAATACTTTCAATGCATTACCTGGGCATTCATACATGTATCAATGCGTCTCTGCATATGCGACCAAAAACCGAATTTCCAATTAGGGTAGATTTTCACACTAGAGTTCGACACTTGCGTCGCCATAGATACCATGTACAATTGACACAGATGGTATATACAAACCGTCATTGTATAACCACCTAATCTGCCCTACAATGACTTGCAACTATCGATACAGCTGCAAGCACTTTACCCAGAATGGCTCCTTTGTTTGAACAAGCATCGACTTCGCGCATAGGCGCCGGATTGAATTCAAAGAATACACAATGCTAATATAGAATCCGTTTCCCACAAACGAATTTTCCTGCATATACAAATGCAAGCAAGGGATTCGTTTAGTCCACCAACCCATTAACACAATTTCTTCTATTCTATTCTTCTAGTCTATTTATTTAGCCGCGACGCACATCTTAAACAAAGATCCAATTAGCATCCGACGAGTTTCGATTTTGTTTGCTTTACCGAGCTCGCATCTTTTGAATGCACTTATGCCCTTTCTTTGTTTCAGATTCGTTCCCATGGCCCTGTGCATGAAAAAACGAATGTGATCTTCACTCACACATACACATACATTGCAAAGTCTTTCTTCCTTGTTTTCACCACGAGAGAAACACTTCCTCCCTCGGGAAAACTCACCGCATGAGCGAGTCGGCTCACCACGAGCCGTTTATCGCTGAGTCCATTTCCATCCACCAACCGCCACGGTCGTTGCCGCTCCCGCTCTCCGTATGGCTGCGGAGACGCGTACAACGCGGAGTCGCGAAAGTAACACCCCCTCGAATGTATTCTTGAGTCGTGCGAGTCGCCTGTGCGAATAAAAATTACATTTCATTTACTGGACCAAAAGAAAGACATCATTTAAATTAGTGTTAATATTAATTTGCATCGGATCCAATAGTGTTAACAAAAGTAGTGGTTTTTAATAAAGAATAAAACTAAATCAGTGGGTTTCATTTTTCTATTGTTGTTCCCCTGGTGATCGTTCGTTTGCAGGCCGCGGAACAATCGTGGGTGACATCGGAACGTTAGCGACAATAGACAATGGGGATGGAAGTTTTAAGTTTTAAGTTTAGTGAGGGCAGAACCCTCATTTATTTTGCTTAATGCAAGCTCAAAATTAAACTTAAAATTAATTAATAATAAAAGAGAAACCTTAAAGACTATCTTAAATATAGAGTGAGAAGGAGAATAAAAAAGAAAAAAGAAAACCAGGAGGTGAAAAAGACTTGGCGATAGGGGGGGTAGGAGGCTAGGGAAGGGCAAGTATAAGTGGGGGAGGCAAATACTGCTTTTGTGAGACAATGACAATGAGGGGCACGTCTTCGTACTAGTATGGGGCGGGGTTGGAGAGCTGGGGGGGCGAGGTTTACATTGCGGTGGGGTGGGGTGAGGACGGGTTTATTCTGAGACGTCGTTTGAGGGCAGGAGTGGAGAGGTTGAAATCAAAGGAAGTGGAGAAAGAGTCGGCATGTCGTAGCATACGCGAGATGGGCTGGTTAGCGCCGTAAGAAGTTTGGTGAGCGGGCACGTAATACGAGGGTTCTGCACATTACAGGTTGTTTGTATAAAATGATAAAGTGGAGAGCAAGCTCGGGCAATTGATTGAGCCTGACAGAAGGCGATGAATAAAGATGATGTCAGCATGGATTCTGCGCTCCTCAAGTGTGTTAAGATTGATTAGAAGGAGCCGGCCTATGTAAGGTGGTAGAATGAGTGGGTTTTCCCAGTTCAATCCACGGAGGCCAACGCGCACGAAACGACGTTGAACGCCCTCGATCCTACGAATGTGAGACTGTTGATACGGGGCCCAGACCTGACTAGCATATTCGAGTAGTGGCCGGACGAAAGTTATGTAGAGAGATCGGGTGACGTAGGGGTTTAGGAATACCTTAGACCAGCGTTTTACAAAGCCAAGAGCGGCGTTGGCCTTTAGGATTGTGTCGTCGATATGTGCGGTATATCTAAGTTCCTTATCGCATAGGATGCCCAGGTCGCGAATCAATTCAACCGATGTTATCGGTTGGTCTAGCAAGAGATAGGAACGTGGCTGGGTGGGGGAGCGTTTCCGAGAGAAGGTGATTGTGTGACATTCGACGATATTCAGTTCTAGGCAGTTATTTTGGCACCATATCGAAAAGCTGTCAAGATCCGATTGGAGAAGTGAGGAGTCAAGGGGAGAGCGGATTGTCTTGAAAATGTTGGTATCATCCGCGTAAAGCGAGACGAGGGAGTGATTGATGCACGAGCCTATGTCGTTTATGGTTAGGATAAATAGTAGGGGGCCGAGGTGCTGCCCTGGGGGACACCTGAGGTTGGAGAGAAAGGATCGGAGAGGGTGGATCTAAATCGCACACGGCAGGTTCGAGACTTAAGATAGGATGAGATCCACTTAATCAACGGGGGTTCAAAACCAAGGGAAGATAATTTAAAGAGAATGAGGTTATGGGAAATTTTGTCGAAGGCCTTGCTAAAGTCGGTAGTGACTACAGCAACCTCATCGCCGTTTTCTAGGGCAAGGAGTGTGTGGGATGTAAATTCGACAAGGTTGGTAGTAGTGGACCTGCCGCAGAGGAAGCCGTGCTGGTTAGGAGAGATGATGGGAGTACAGCGAAAACACAACGCTTCGTATAGAATGTGCGAAAGCTTAGCAACGGGACGATAATTGGATATATCGTTTTTTGGCCCCTTTTTATGTATGGGGGTTATGTAGGAGGATTTCCAAACGTCGGGAAATAGACCTTGTGCAAGGTATAGATTGAAGATTGACGCGAGCGGGAGAGAGAGAGAAGAGGAGCATTTTTTAAAGAAGATAGCAGGGAGTCCGTCTGAGCCGGGACTGAAATCGTCTTTCAGTTGTTCAAGCTTTTCTTTAACTTGGTGTTGTTGAATGTGTAGAGGGATGAGTGGGCCAAGGGAGAAGTCAGACGTGCCAGTAAAATAGGAGGGGTTAGGCTCGAACGAGTCGCCCGTTAAGGAAAGTTTGAAGAAGGACGCGTAAAGATTGGCTATGGTTTGGGAGTCAGATGAAGTAGTTGAGTCGTAGAAAAGAGAGTTGGGATAGGCATCTGATTTCCGTTTATAGTTGATAAAGTGGTAGAAAGATTTGGGGTCATTGATCAGATTGAGTTGGGCTTTGGCAAGGTAATTTTGGTAAAGGGAGCTATAAAGCTCGGTGAATTGGTAAAAGTAACCGAGATAGTTGGAATAGTCCACAGGAGAACGCGTATTTAAGAAAGTATTCCACAACTTATTCCTCTTGTTACGAAGTGTGCGGAGTCTGCGGTTATACCAAGGGGGCGATGAGAATGATAACCTGTTTCGGGAATATGGGACAAATAGGGATATGGCGTTGTAGATTACTGTGTAGAGCGAGGCTGTAGCGACCTCTACACTAATATCATTTAAGCGGGGTGTGGTATTGCTGAGGTACTCATTTATGAGCCGGAAATTGAAAGCTGTGGGCTGAGTAGTCACGGTATAAGGATAAGACAAGTGGGGGGGTGGTGGTTGTCAATGATTGAGAGGATGTGGGGACTACGGGTAACCGAGGAGTTACAGGGGTCTGTCGTGAACACAAGGTCGAGTTGTCTGCCCAGATGATTTAGGATATTGCTGACTTGGTAAAGGCTAGAGTCGGTGAGGTTGTCTATTAAGAGACACTCCTTGGTAGTAGAGGAGCTGGAGATATAGTGGGACTCATCGTCAGACAGCGACCATTGGAGATGGGGGAGGTGGAAATCGCCCAGGACTACAATGTCGTCTCGGGGAGAACTCAGTTCCGTTAAGCAGTCGATTGCAGCGATAGCGTATGCCTCAATAGCTTGCAAAGGTGGAATGTAGAAGCAAATGATGTACAAGGACTTTAAGCAGTGTTCAACTTTAATAGCGACATAGTCGAGGTAGGGAGAGGAAGAGAAGGTGATAAGAGAAGATTTTAATCCGTTTTGGACGGCAAGCAGGATGCCTCGGCAGGGGATGTCAGGCAAGGAATGATGGACATCGTCGTCACGAAAAACTGTGGGGGGCGGGGGGGGGGGCAACTCTAGGCTGTTTATACTGGGGGTGAGGTTGGTTTCGGTCAGGGCGTATATATCATAGGGAAAGGAGTGGGTATTGTGTAAAATCGACTGGGTTTTGGAGCGAAGTCCTCTGACATTCTGATAGTATAAGGTTAGGGGACAAGTATTGGGAGACCCCATAGGGAGTGGGGTGGGCAGCCGATTAGGGCCGAAAAATTTTATTTTTAGTGGGTTTTGCGTGGTGGACCAGATGCCATTTTCGAGCAAATGTATTGTCAGGGAGTCGAGAGGTCTCTTGTAACTGTAAGAGGGGGAATATTGAAATTTTCGTGGAACTTTATGAACATATTACGAAGGCTAGGGAAATCGGTGGGGAGACCTTCCGGTTGAATGGAGATCTTAACGCTCGTTTTCGTTTTGCCTTCATAGCAAACTGCATCAGATTTACCATGAAGATAACCTAGATAAATGCGGACATTATCGTAGGTCCTACTATTTCGAAGCTTCGAGAAGACATAGCGGCATTCGGATGTCTTAAGGGATTGCTGCGTGATCTTGGTGGGAGGAGGGATCAAACATGTAGGGGCGGGGGTGTGGGGCTGCGACGAGGTGGGGAAGTGGGGCGAAGGGGTAAGAGATTCGATCTACAGCACGGTTCAGAGAACAAATGGGCGGAACTTTCGTGGGTTGCGCCTGAGGGATTGAGAGTGTGCGATCTGTGGAAATTTGTATATATAGTGGATAATTGGACTCGGCAAAAAGAAGACGTAGGGAAAAACGGAAAAAGCGGGATATACGCGTCGGGACGTGGAATGTTCGAACGTTATATAAACCAGGCGCGATACAGACGGTCGTAGAAAACGCGAAACAATATAAAATGGACATCGTCGCGCTCCAGGAAGTTCGACTCCCACATCAAGTAATCGAAACCAACGGGTTTACACTGGTGTGTGGAGGTACCGATACACATAACCTCGGAACTGGCTTCATCATAAGCAAGAAGATTACGCCCCATGTAAAAGATGTGCAATTCATTAATGACCGAATGTCTGTGCTAAAAATACAGGGCCGATGGTACAATTATGTATTTATAAACGTACACGCCCCAACAGAATCTACCGACGAAGAAACGGAGGACACGTTCTACGAGACCCTAGAGGATGTATTTCATGGGATCTCATCATTCGATGTTAAAATCCTCCTCGGGGACCTCAATGCGAAAATTGGAAAGGAAGATATCTTCCAACCAACTATAGGTAAAGAAAGCCTACACGACGTGTCAAATGATAATGGAATTCGAATTATCATGTTCGCAGCGTCAAAAGATCTGTTAGTAAAAAGCACGATGTTCAAGCACAAGGAAATTCATAAAGCCACATGGATATCACCCGACGGCGTAACGCGTAACCAAATAGACCACTTCCTCATAGACAAAAGACACCACTCGAATATCCTTGACGTAAGAGCATATAGAGGAGCAGATTGCGACTCCGATCATCTTCTAGTGATTGGCAAAATCAGGAGTCGCCTCGCAGCAATCCCACATGGGCAGTCACGGGAGACAAGCAAAAAGTTCGACACTGATAAACTGAAAGACCTACGCAAAAGGGCTGAATATCAAGACGAGCTAACGAATAGATTTAGCATTCTAGAGAATGTGAGCAGTGAGGAAGAGGAAGCTAATAGTGTGAACACTAAAAGGACATCGATCAGAGACACAATCAAACTAACAGCCCAAAAGGTATTAGGATTTAAGAAAACAATTAAGTCCAAACCTTGGTTTGACGATGAGTGCAGGGCGAAGATCGAAGAACGTAAACGCCTCAGAGTGATCCACTTAGAAAGATATGATGAAGTCAACGCAGAAAGATACGCGACAATTCGGAGAGAGACAATGAGGCTCTTCAAACGCAAAAAACGCGAATGGGAGAAGACTAGGATCGAAAAAATCCTAGAAAATTCTAGGGCAAAGAACATCAGGGGTATGTATGTCGGCATAAATTCAATTAGAAATGGCTACCGAGGAAGAGCCAAAATAATTCGAGACGCAAACGGCTGTCTGGTCACAGAAACAAACAATGTCGTGACAAGATGGAAGCAGTACTTTGAAAACCTGCTCAATGTACGCACCCATCAACCACAGATAAATGTACCAAGCGTACATACAGCTGAGCCTCAGATCCCAGAGCCGTCTCTCAACGAAGTTGTAGACGCAATAAATCGATTGAAAATCAACAAGGCTCCCGGAGTCGACTGCATACCGGCAGAGCTTGTGAAGCATGGAGGAGAGGCAACCGCTCGAAAGATCCACCAGCTCATCCAAACAATATGGGATAAGGAAGTCACTCCGGAAGAATGGAAAACCTCAATAGTCATCCCCATTTTCAAAAAAGGCGACAGATCTGACTGTGAAAACTACAGAGGAATATCATTGCTCCCAACTGCATACAAAATATTAACAAATGTCATTCTGGCGAGAATCACACCTTACGCAGAAGAGATACTGGGAGACTACCAATGTGGATTCCGTAGGAACCGGTCAACAAGCGACCAAATGTTCACAATAAGACAACTGCTGGAAAAGAAGTGGGAATACGGAGAGACGGTTCACCAACTGTTCGTTGACTTCAAAAAAGCCTACGACTCAGTCGCAAGGCAGAGACTCTACCATATTCTAGTTGAGCTGGGAGTCCCAAAAAAATATGCCGCGCTCATTCAAATTTGCATGAACGAAAACAAAGGGCGAGCTAGAATAGAAAACCACCTCTCAGAACCATTCGAAATCCGGGACGGACTAAAGCAGGGAGATGGTCTATCACCGTGTCTCTTTAACCTTGTGCTCGAGTATGTCATCAGAAAGGTACAAGACGACAACATGGCCGGATCATCCCTGAACGGGGTTACACAAGTGCTCGCATATGCGGATGACATCGCCGTTCTGGGCGATAATCTAGAGACTGTTAGTAAAAACTGTGAAATCATCATGCAAGCGGCAGAAGAGGTGGGCCTAGAAATAAATGAAGACAAAACAAAATACATGATTACGGCGAGAGCAGGTGGGTCTCAGAGAACACATATAAACGTCAGAGGTAAGATCTTTGAAAAAGTTAAAGAATTTAAATATCTGGGAACGATACTGACGGCCAGTAACGAAATGTCGAAGGAAATTAACAAGAGACTGCATTCCGGCAACGCGAGTTGGCACGCAGTCAGTAAACTGCTGAAATCCAGACTGCTATCACGTAACATAAAGCTCCGTGTCTATAGAACCATAATCATGCCAATTGTTCTATATGGATGCGAAACATGGGCTCTCACAAAACGGGAAGAAAACAAATTCCGTCTATTCGAGAATAAAGTTTTGAGAGGCATCTTTGGAGGTAAATATGACGAGGAGGCAGGACAATGGAGGAGACTCCATAACCACGAATTGGAAGAACTATATCGCAAACCTACAATAGTGAGAGTAATCATGTCGCGAAGATTAAGATGGGCCGGACACGTGGCGCGAATGGGGAACGATAGGACCGTGCATAGAATTCTTGACGGTAGACCAACGGGAAAGAGACCGGTAGGACGGCCGCGACGGAGATGGGAGGACAATGTTAGGTTTGACCTTGAGGAGATCGGATCGAATGGTGAAGCGTGGAAGGAGAGTGCCCAGGACAGGGAAGGATGGCGAAGCCGAGTCGGTGAGGTCATGAACTTCCGGGTTCCTACAGGCCAATAAATAATAATAATAATAATAATAGTGGATAATTGGAAGTGCCCATGTCTGGCACAATACTTCCTCCCCACACATCCCTCTCCTGATATTGGCTGAGTCAGGTGGTAATTCAGCTCGCCATGTTTTCTTTTCACCCATATTTCTATATCAGGTATCATGTTGTGGGTTCATCTTCCTATGGTGGAAGAATCCCACTTTCGTTGCTATTCTCTTGGGGTTGAGAGCTCTAATTGTGACCGCATTCTCCGGCGATTCTCTTGAGAGACCTTATGCAATGCATCGTTTTCTTTAGCTGCAATGTCAAGTGGCGTGCTTCTGGCCAAAATATTTATGGCATCTTCGGATGCCGTTCAAAATGCATACTCTTAGTGATGCCACCCTATATGCTGAGATCCCTCCCCACATGTACGATTATACTGTGCGGTTCCTGCCCATATGTGAGCTGCACACATTATAATGGAGGTGTTGACACTGGTTATGAGTTTCCTTATGTGGGGCCGGGGTCCTCCAACATTGGGTAGCGGTCTCGCCAAACCTTTTTCTACATTTTCTAAACCGTGTGCGTAGAATGATTTATCTTTACTTTCAAAATTACCCTCGGTTGCAGTAATGACTCCATAGCGTTTGCGATGATAGTGAAGAGTGTGTGATTCGAACCGACGTTATAACGGTTACATTTACTGAAAGATAGAACCAATGCTCAACACATCAGATCACAGCCGCGTGTACGAATTCGATCTTCCTTCTCAAGGTCACTCGTCGATGTGGAATTGCTATGTCATTCGTATAGTATACAGCTCTGATGCTTTGTTTGGTAGATTGTCTTTCGGTGTTGTTCTTTACTTTTCGCCTGGCCGTGTGTGTATCTGTTAAAATGCCACAACTTCATCATTAGATTATCTCTTGCCCCGTAAATTATTTTTAATCATTTAAACTTTAAGGAATATAACAACAAGGATGATTAAAACACTTGAGATGATACTAACAGAATTGTACTGAATGAAACTTAAAACACTTATTTATATATATATATGGGGGTTTCTCTATTCTATATGAGAAACAACCCACAATTCCAAGCACTATTCCTACCTAATTTCGACCGCCTTACAGCGCGTCAAATCAACCCCATTTCCCCATACTTACCTGTTCACCTGCAAAGCATGTTTCCACCAAGGACACATAGCTAAACTCATTGTACCACGCAGACAATGCATAAATGAGTTTAGCTTACCTTTTTTGCCATACGGCAACTCGGGTTCATGTCGATTAGCGACAACCAAATCCAGCCGGACGAAGTTGTCGCATCATTGCAGATCCGCTTGGGAAATTTATCAAAACATTCGATTGAATCACGTGATAATATTTCCCTAGCGTTACTTCGGCTTTTCTCCAGACACTTCATTCGCTGGGGATCAATGTTCTCTTTTTGCAGGTGAATATCATCAGCTCAATTCCCCTCTCTTTCTCAGTTCTGTCTTCGTATGGATCAATGTACACTGAACTCACCGTACTACCGAATCAGATCAACGGGTTCCGCTCAGAACTACATTGATTCATGCACATACAACCAAATCCACCCCAAGATAATCGTACAGCGTGTTTCTGTTCTCTCATTGTCCCGCTCTCTTCGATCATCAGTTTACCGATGTAACCTACCACACATCGAAGAACGTGACAATGAGAGAGCAGAAGTATGTTCTCTTTTGGTTGTATCCAATTTCTTCCCTTTTGAAAGCAGTCGATTAACGTGATTGAGCTAGCGAGGTTGTGTCGCTAACCACCGCCGCGTGTGCATGCTTATGCACACGCTCGTCCGCGGACACTCAATGTTATGTTAAATAAGTCAGTTCAATTTGTACGTTGTATGGTCGAAAGTGACGATTAATAATTATAAGAAATATTATCTGAGTTATATGTTGTGTGACGGCATCGGAATGTCCCCGCGAGTGAATATTTTCAATAAATTAAAACGCTTGCTGGAAGTACTATCTGTTATCTTTTTTATTGATTACTTTGGTGTCTTAACTCACTTATTCGAATTAGACTTCAATCGTTTATTTATCTATCCACTCGAAGGAGATGTCGTCCAATATGCCCATCGGATTCGATACAATCGGGAAGTGGATGTGCGTCCCATAAATGTTTACAATTACACATTCCTCAATAAAGGTGAACATAAATCGATGCCGTATTTTGAGAGACGAATGGCTATACGACAAACCTGGGGTTTCGAGCAACTTTTTCCTGACGTTAGTATTCGAACAATACCTTCCTACGGATCGATGGGAGATATAAGGAATACGTGCCATACGCTGGCACATCGCCACTTATACACTACATTAGTTTAAAATAACTGTTCACTAGTTGAGGACCTCCCAAAGTCCAAGGACATTCGATATCATTATCGTAAATTATTTCTAATCATTTAAACGAATTGTATTGAATAAAACTTAAAACACTTATTTATATATATGTGTGTACTTTTATACATTCGTTTAAAATAACTGTTCACTGAAAAAACAGCGACGTATCGCTCGGATAAAACTTTCCTCTTTTTAATTTTTTTTTTCTTTTTAGAGAGCGACCACGGACGATGACCCGCTCACAGATTGCTACCCAACGTACTACTTTTCAACCCCTTACCAACTCATAATCCTTTTTCGATTCCAATTTGTTCCAAATTGACCGTTAATTGACTACCTGCATATGTGTGGAAAACAACCGCCTTTACCATTTTCAATCCTATGCTAGTGTCATAGCTAACGGTAAACCAAAAACAAATTGGGGGGAGCGTTGATGTTTTTACTTGTAAATGGTATTTTGGGCAAATCGTACGGATTAGGGTTGTTGAACACGTGCGATTTAATTTGGGAAATTGAGGGGTTTTTTGCATCACACTGCAATGGAAGTTTTGGCCACAAAATATCAAGTATTAGGGATGGTATTTTGTATTTTAAGGGTTAATAATTGTATAAAATGTCTCTATTTCATGGTGGGAATGTTAATTGCGGGTTAAAATGTGCTGTATGGAGAATATGAATTAGTAAGCGTTTCGGGTGGATTTATTGTGTGGGGGGGGGGGGGGGGGGATAATGAACTTATAGCGTTTGAAATAATAGTGAAGAAGATCGTGTGATTCGAACTGACGCTATGACAGTTTGAATCACGAAAAAAATTGTACCTAAGCGTTACCCATCACGCTACTGACCGTGTTTTGAATTTGATTTTTAAACTCGACTATACTCCACTGATGTGAATTATTTTTGTTATCGCTTGGTATACGAATCTGATGTATTTTCTTGTTCGATTTTTCGTTCGGTGCTCTTCACTATTTTGCTCGTGAATTGTGTGGGTATCTGTTAGAGTCGCCACAAACTCAAGTTAATTATATAACACATCTGCAAACAGCCAAAATCAGTGGTGGCCAGATTTGGAGAAAACGGTGGGTAGGGAAACAAATCAAAGCCCAATTCGTGTAGTTTGGTCAACGTTTCAACGCCTGGTAACAAGGTGCATTGTCTTGATAGAATATCACTCTTTTCTTCTTCATTTCTGGCCGTTTTCTATTTTTTTGCGGTTTCATTCTTTAATCTTACCAATACTGGAGTGTAATATTCGCTATTGATGGTTTTTCCTTTTTCAAGGTAGTTGATGAATATTAAGCCCTGCGATGGCTGACTGTCGTTTCTTCGGCTTTCACTGACAGCCCTCCACTTAGGTGCGTGCCGATTTGATCCCGGAGTGAAATGGTGAGTGAAAAATGAATACCGACGCAAAAAATCGATATTATTCCGAGTATACTCTGAATCATTGATGTGTTGTTGTTTTTGTTCCATTGTGAGCAAACGCGGCTTCCATTTGGAGAAAAGCTTTTTCATGGTAATATTTTGATGCGCCACTACTAAATGATATCTTCTCAGCTAGCGCACTTTTTACTTTTCGATGTTCCATCTCTATTTTCAAGACTTGCTTCATGTTCTCTTGAGTCACTGTTTCATTTATACGACCAGAGCATTCAGCATCATTCGTGTCCATATGGTCGCATTATAAATCAGCATACCACCAATGGTTGGTTTCGAAGGAGCAGAATCCGGATAACACTTTTTAAGTCATTGCAGAGCTTGAAGGGTATTCTTTCTCATTAGAAAGCAATGCTTTATCGACACATGAAACTCGGTTTTTTGCCTATAGTTTTAAATATTGTTAAACTATTGTCACATAGCATACTGAGTTATAGTAATTTATAACTCAGTATGTTATGGTCCGATTGTCATAATTTTTGACAGTTATAGTTTGAGGGTTGGTACTTCCTAAAAGTCAAAGATTTTTCATAACAACCATCTCTGAGTTAGTCTCGGAACTTATCGAACGATGTGTGACTTACCATGGGAGAGAGAACATTCAATGGTTAAAGTAAACATTACAAATTTCCTAAGGGTCACATTCTGATAGTTTTCACTCTCTACCCTGTCGGTGAATTATACCAAAATCGTTGTATCGAGGAATCATTTATCCTACATTCTTGGAATCAGAATTGAAGATGACACAATCTCTGCTTTCGGTTTGATATATAAAACTGTCAATACAATGTGCACTGGATTTCAAGTAACTATTCTTCAGATTTCATTTTCAAATACTCTCCCTCCAAGGTCTTCATACTGTCAGTTCAATGCCACTGTCATGCCCTATTTGAGAAGAGGAAAATCGTTTATTGTCTTCCTGTGATTGAACCACTCCGTCGATTCCTCCCCAGCGAACAAAAATACTTCCAATGTCCTTCCATTTTCTCTCCGCTAGTCTGTTATACGTCAGTTAGGGATATTTTTCAATGCATTTAACCATTTTCCGGTTTGTTAGAGGTGGACGAGAAGAAGGTTGCGATACTTCATTAAACGTATGTGTATCCTGACCCATGTGCGGACGTGCCTCGAATCAAGCGCTTCCGGTATTTGCCACACGATTCCGTCAATTACGTTGCTGTCATCAAGGATCTTTTATTGAGTCATTTAACAGGACTTGTGATAATATGATTCGCATGTCGGAATGGGCTTTTTGTACTGGCTCTACAAAATACAAATGGAAAGAATGTTGTGCGGTTTATGCTACTCATAAAGTGCAGGAAAGTTTATTTATTTGTCTACTGTAAGCCAAGGGTAAGACATTATTTGTTTGAATATATGAGACTTTGAATTACAGATACGTGACGTTTTTTGACATCATTGTTGATCTGTTTATGCTGTTACTGTACTGCTCCGCCTGATTTGTGTTTGACCACATTATTAGTGAATTCTTTATCGCATAATTTATTGTAATGGTCATTCGTTTAGATATATTCAATTGAAAACGAACGACCAATCGTTTATCAGCGAAGAGGCCACTCGAATGTTGTAATCCACTTGAAGACCGAATTTGGCCGTCACTTGATTAAGTTGTAGAGGAGTCAGAAATAACCCACTTCATCAAAGGTCAATTTAATAGACCAACCAAATTCTTCTATAGTGAATTGAAATTTTTCAAAAATAAAACTCCTCCCACCAGAAATACCTTTTATGGCTTTATAAAAAGCCCCCAGGCTGTAACCAAATCAATTTCACGGTTAGTACCCAATTTCCTAGCATAACAACAACAGCCATCTGTATCCTCCTAAACAGGTTGGTATCTACTTTATAAGTGCGGCTTTCTCGCCAAAATTCCCAGACTGTAGAAAACATTCCATAAAAATGAATGCTTCCTAACTCACCCAAAAACTTTACTCGGTTGAAGCCCCCCTGGGGCAAAGAACTGAATTTAAACGTGAAAAAGTTAATTTGTGGCTTCGCCACAATGTGGGGTGGTGGAAGGACAAAATGTGAGTCCACAAACACATGTCCCTGATCCTATTCTTCGGCTTGTCATGTACGCCTAAATGGGGATACAATCTCTATCTACGGCGACGTTTTCGTTTGCAGTAAATTGTTAAGGAAATAAGCATCTAGGTGCTTCGAAGATTCGGTCTAATGAAATTAATCCAGAATATTACCAACATGGAATAGGCACTTGTGATGTGTAGGAAGCATGGAGCAATGGTCGTATAAAACAAACATTAGACGAAAGTGTTAAGCGTTTTATGGTACAAACTCGCTTGGGTGGTATTGGGTGGCACATGTGTGTCTTGGTTTTATCTTCCAATCGTTTGTGGGAACTGGGGAGGAAGAATTCGATTTAACTTATTTGTGTTGGTCCCGTAACATTTGGAGCACCTTTAATATCCACAGATGGGTCTTGTAAAAAAAAAAAACGTTAAACATAATTTTATGTACCACTTAATGGTAGAAACCTCATTCTGTCACAGAATATCGTATGTTGTGAGTTGTAAGATTAAGAGAATTACAAATTCTTACAAATATTGTGATTTGAGTGCGTGGTACAATTTACCCTTATTTTTCTGCCGACGAAAATTTTTCTGTGGAAAACAGTTTTCAACTTTATGCTGTTTCAGTCGCAAAGATCTAGCGCATGAACTTATAGACCTTACGAATACCCATATAAGCAAAACTGGTAAAATCCGTATGTGCTCTACGCCACACGGTTACTTCATAACATGTGGGCCATACCCCTCATGTGTCCAAGCTTATTATTACTTTTTACTATTTATTGGAATATAGAAACCCGGAAGTTTATGATATCACTGCCTCGGCTGCGCCATCGTTCCCTGTCCTGTGCACCCTCCTTCTACGCTCGACCATACGATCCGATTTCCTCAAGGGCAAACCTAACATTGTCCTCCCATCTCCGTCACGGCCGTCCTGCCAGACTCTTTCCCGTTGGTCTACCGTCAAGAACTCTACGCACGGTCCTATCGTTGCCAATTCACTCGACATCTTACGCCCATCTTAATCGTCGCGACCTGAATTTTATTTTTATTTATTGGCCTGTAGGAACCCGGAAGTTCATAACCTCACCGACTCGGCTTCGTCCTTAATAATTTGTTTTTCCGGGCAAGGTTATTATCCTTGCGCCAGGAATTTATGTATAAATACCCATTAAGAAAATCAGTAAAGTCAGATTTATTCAAGCAGTAAAGGGTACAATCTCTTATTAATAGCTATCCCCTCACCCACGGTAAGGTAGCTGTTATGTTACCTCACCGACTCGGCTCCGCCATTGTTCCCTGTCCTGGGCACTCTCCTTCCACGCTTGACCATTCGATCCGATCTCCTCAAGGTCAAACCTAACATTGTCCTCCCATCTCCGTCGCGGCCGTTCTACCGGTCTCTTTCACATTGGTCTACCGTCAAGAATTCTATGCACGGTCCTATCGTTCCCCATTCGCGCCACGTGTCCGCCCCATCTTAATCTTCGCGACTTGATTACTCTCACTATTGTAGGTTTGCGATATAGCTCTTCCAATTCGTGGTTATGGAGTTTCCTCCATAGTCCTGCCTCCTCGTTCCGCCAAACCCCACGGTACGCTTTCCTTAAAAACCCCCATAACACCCATCTTCCCATATAATTTCGCCAATGCAATCGCATTAGGCACCTGAAAATGCTACACGCATTAACTGGAGCAAAGCTATAGTCGTAAAGCTTCTGCAAGAGAATTCTTACATTTTCAAGCATTCCTTCGCTTACAAATCCCCTGTAAGAGCTCTTACTTTCCTTATCATAAATTATCCTGAAAAGAAAAACCCCGGTTCACATATCATGTAACCATTCCAGCCAGAGATAATTATCATGGCGTCGCCTATTCCCACCTTCATTCATGTATACGATAAATTTGTTTAGCTGGCGACGTTTTTTCTCCCAGCAATAAAATTCCCTGACTCGCACAATGTGCAACCCAAAGCAAATACGCATTCCGCGTCCCTTGGCATCAATTTAAATCCAAGCACAAACAATGCAAATAGGTATTCAATACGTACCCTTACTAGCGATCCCATAAACACCATTTCCCAGTAACCTAGCTAAAAGTAATTAGCACATTTCCACATCGCGTCGTGGGGTCTTTGTTTAGCTGCTACGCACATGCATCCGATGATTTCGGTTTTATTTGCTTTACCGAAATCGTATCCTAGGAATGCACTTCATGTCTTTTTTTGTTCTAGGCACACACAGCGAGTGAGCTCTGAACGAGCAAGATATCGGGGAGTCCGATTACAACCACCGTTCGTGACGGTAGGATTTTCTCCCGCACTCCGCAAGCTGCGGAGGAGCGTATAACCCCAGTCGTGTGTGTGTAAAATGGCAAACGCCAATAAAGTGTGTCCGTAGTCCGATAAAGTGCAATGTCTACATTAGCGCAGACAAATAGTGCATATTTTTTTAAAATATGTTGTTTTTCTTTTTTTTTCTGCCAATCTATTAATAACTAAAATAAATAACCAGTGCTCCCGAACTATCAAACCAAAGCAGTGTGTTTAATTTTCCGGCCGCGGTTCCTGTGTCTTACGTTAGTTTCTTGTTGTTGTTCGTCGGTATTTTAGCGTTCGGTTGGTTGGCTGCGAACAAACGTGGCGGCGTTTCGTTCATTCGTGCTGCGACGGCACTTTTGATTGATGGAGGAGGAATGAACTAAGTACCCATGCAGGTACATACTTCCTCCCCACACATCCATATAGAACAATCGGCATGATTATGGTTCTATAGACACGGAGCTTTATGTCACGTGATAGCAGTCCGGATTTCGGCAGTTTACTGACTGCGTGCCAACTAGCGTTGCCGGAATGCAGTCTCTTGTTAATTTCCTTCGACATTTCGTTACTGGTCGTCAGTATCGTTCCCAGATATTTAAATTCTTTAACTTTTTCAAATATCTTACATCTGACGTACATGTATTTTGTTTTGTCTTCATTTATTTCTAGGCCCACCTCTTCTGCCGCTTGCATGATGATTTCACTGTTTTTACTAACAGTTTCTAGATTATCGCCCAAAACGGCGATGTCATCCGCATATGCGAGCACTTGTGTGATCCCATTCAGGGATGATCCGGCCATGTTGTCGTCTTGTACCTTTCTGATGACATACTCGAGCACAAGGTTAAAAAGACACGGTGATAGACCATCTCCCAGCTTTAGTCCGTCCCGGATTTGAAATGGTTCTGAGAGGTGGTTTTCTATTCTGACTCGCCCTTTTTTTTCGTTCATGCAAATTTGAATGAGGGCGGCATATTTTTTTGGGGCTCCCAACTCAACTATAATATGGTAGAGTCTCTGCCTTGCGACTGAGTCGTAGGCTTTTTTGAAGTCAACGAAAAGTTGGTGAACCGTCTCTCCGTATTCCCACTTCTTTTCCAGCAGTTGTCTTATTGTGAACATTTGGTCGCTTGTTGACCGTTTCCTACGGAATCCACATTGGTAGTCTCCCAGTATCTCTTCTGCGTACGGTGTGATTCTCTCCAGAATGACATTTGTTAATATTTTGTATGCGGTTGGGAGCAATAATATTCCTCTGTAGTTTTCGCAGTCAGATCTGTCGTCTTTTTTGAAAATGGGGATGACTATTGAGGTTTTCCATTCTTCCGGAGTGACTTCCTTATCCCATATTGTTTGGATGAGCTGGTGGATCATTCGAGCGGTTGCCTCTCCTCCATGCTTCACAAGCTCTGCCGGTATGCGGTCGACTCCGGGAGCCTTGTTGTTTTTCAATCGATTTATTGTGTCTACAACTTCGTTGAGAGACGGCTCTGGGATCTGAGGCTCGGCTGTATGTACGCTTGGTGCATTTATCTGTGGTTGATGGGTGCGTACATTGAGCAGGTTTTCAAAGTACTGCTTCCATCTTAGCACGATATTGTTTCTTTCTGTGACCAGACAGCCGTTTGCGTCTCGAATTATTTTGACTCTCCCTCGGTAGCCATTTCTAATTGAATTTATGCCGGCATACATACCTCTGATGTTCTTTGCCCTAGAATTTTCTAGGATTTTTTCGATCCGAGTCTTCTCCCATTCGCCTTTTTTGCATTTGATGAGCCTCATTGTCTCTCTCCGAATTGTCGCGTATCTTTCTGCGTTGACTTCATCATATCTTTCTAAGTGGATCACTCTGAGGCGTTTACGTTCTTCGATCTTTGCCCTGCACTCATCGTCAAACCAAGGTTTGGACTTAATTGTTTTCTTAAATCCTAATACCTTTTGGGTTGTTAGTTTGATTGTGTCTCTGATCGGTGTCCATTTAGTGCCCACACTATTAGCTTCCTCTTCCTCACTGCTCACATTCTCTTTTACGTAGGTCTTTCAGTTTATCAGTGTCGAACTTTTTGCTTGTCTCCCGTGACTGCCCATGTGGGATTGCTGCGAGGCGACTCCTGATTTTGCCCATCACTAGAAGATGACCGGAGTCGCAACCTGAATGCTCTCACTAATGTAAATAGGCTTGCGGTTGGCTCCTATCCCGAACCAGTTTTTTACCTTAGGGGCATTATCTTACAGTATGATTGCGAAGATATGCAGGACCATATGGGAAAGGCGTATGATATTCCAGATCGGATTAGCTGCTTATAGCAGAGAAGCTTAACTTTGGCGTCAACTTTGTTGCTCCACTTCAAGATGTTGTGCAGTTGCTTAGACCGACCGAGGGCCCTTTGAAGAATGTGTGTCACGTCTTGGATGAAATTCATTTTTGGGGTATAGATGACCCCAAGATATTTCATTCTGTCCTGTGGTCTAATCCTAGTACCTCCTATTTGTATCCGAATATTCGGTGAATATCGAGAAGTAGGTTGGGAGTGTTTACTACTCAGAATTATAGCTACTGCTTTAGATGGGTTAAGTCGAATTTTCAATCGACTGTAATACTGATACAGTTCGTCCAGATGGCGGTTGTGTCGGTTTGTTGCGAGTTTTGGGCTTTTAGATGACGTGTACACTAGAACGTCATCCGCATAGCATATCTGTTTTACTCTACCGTCCACAGGGCAAGGAATATCTGAGGTGGAGATATTAAATAAGATGGGGTCTAGAATGGAGCCCTGTGGTACGCCTGCAGCGGCGTTTAAAGTTCGGGAAAGCTATCCATTCACTCGAAATTGGAAGGTTCTGTTTAGAACGGACTGGTAGATGATACTACACAGCGTTTTACTGTGGCCAGTATTCAGTAATTTAAAAACGATACCTTGGATCCAGGTTGTGTCAAAAGCGTTTTCAATGTTCAGGCCCACCGCAATGGTGGGTTCCTTATTAAAGAGGCGCACGCAAACGTGATTTTGAAATATGTTGAGAGCCATTTCTTGAAAAAAAGAAAATTGATCTTTATGATATTAATTTTCTGGAAAATGGTGTGATTGGGAATAAAGGATGATAGTAGTGTGATTCCGTTACATAGGCCTGATTTTTCTAACATAGTAGCTTTATATATACAATATTTATTTTTCTTAGCTTACGGTACAAATTTCTAAGTTTTGATATTTGTAGTAATCAATGATTATGTCGTAATAACATATATTAAAAGTTTTATTTACGGTGTTTTTGTTTTTTCATTACATTTAATAACAATTGTGAATTATATGTTTTTTTTTTTTTTTTTTTTTTTTGAAATAAGGGTTCTTTGTTTTTGTTTATAAAGTACTAATATAATTTTTCCAATTTGTGGTAAGATATATAGATAAGTGTTGCGTAAGATTATTACGGTTTACTATTACAATTTGTGTATTACATAGGATTTTCATTATTTACAGAGCATATTTCTGTTTTTTTTTTTTTTTTTTTTGGACTTTTCATTGTTCTTATTTTTGGTGTGTTTATTCATTTATATACTTTTTTCCATGTATTTGAACGTACAATTAAATTCTACGACTTTTTTTTTTCTTATTAGTTTTGAGCTATTTAATTTTCTTGTTTCTTATTTTCTTAGGATTTATTAATTGAAAACTATTTTGCACTTATATAAATATTTGACATTCTTATTTTTACATTATTTCGTGTCGTAAGTTTCGTTTTTGTATTTTGGTTTTTTTTTTTATATATATATATGTACGAGTATAATGTGTTTTTTTCTTTTATAACTTAAGATTATTTATTATTACAATATTTTTTTTGTTTGTTTATTTATTTAAGTTAGTGGTGGTTGATAAAAACATTGTCTAATATTTATAAACTTATTTTATTAAGTGCGTTAATATTTGTTTTCATATATATTTTTTTTTGTTTTGTTTATTTTGGTTATTTAAAATGTATAATATTTACAAAATTATTTTATTCGTATACAATTATTTGAAAAGAAAATTGGAGGCAAATTTTAAATACATTATCGTAGTATTTTGGTACAATGTTACTTTATGATTTTTTCTGAGGTTTTACTATATGTATATACATTTATTTTTTTTGTTTTGTTTTGTAAGGTTATCTATACATATACATTTACTTTCCTTCAACTTTTTTTTTTCTTTGGAGTTTCTTATTCATGATTGGCTAATCCGCAAATGGTTTTTTATTTTTGTTGTGTTTTAATGTGTTTTAAATATATAAAATCTTCGAATGCAAGGATGTGTTTATTTCCTTGTTTAAATATATATATATATATTTGAATAATAAAAGTGGGAAGTCGATTTGCTTTGTTTTAAATTTTTCCTAAAATTTGTGGAAGACTTCCCACGCTTTCTTCGGGTTTGGCTCTGTAACACAGTTCAAACTTCCGAGCGACAATATTGTAGCGAGCTTAGGGTTCGCTGGATTGATTATTTCTAGTAAATAAGAGCCGTTAAATCGATTTTTAATTTAATTAATATAACACTCAACGATTATCTTTTCTATCGCTTGCTTCGCTTTTTCTCTTCTTTTTTTTCTTGTCTGTCACCATCAGCTGTCTCGACGTCTTTTTATCGTTTCTCACATTCTCATATCGTTTCCGTCCGTTCCATAATCTTGGATGTTCTAGTCTCCAGTTTTCCAGTACTTTATAGAATATTCCAGTGCTTGTTTTGTACTTTCCCGAATATTCCAGTACTGACTGTCATATGGGTCACACTACCCTCCGCCTAGATTAGTTCGTCCAGAACTAAGTTCACTGGTCTTCCGGGTTAACAAAAATCGCCAATCGGTCACGATGTACCACTTTCATTTTGGCGTTCGGTCTTCGCTGAATCCTATAGACAACGTCGTTAATTCTTGTGAGGACCTTATACGGTCCTTCCCAATGTTGCTGCAACTTCGAGGATCTTCCTCTTTGCCGGTGAGGGTTGTAGAGCCACACGTTATCGCCTGCATTAAATCCGAATGCGTTGGCTCGAACGGCGTACCTTGTTTTCATCCTGTCACTTGATACCTTGATTTGCTTTCGAACCAAATGATGAATCTCGTCGAGGCGATTTCTCCATTCGGCTACGTAGTCTTCGGTCTTACCTATGGCGACTGGAGGTATTCCGAATCGCAGATCGGCTGGTAATCGTATCTCTCGTCCAAATATAATTCTTGCTGGAGAATGGCCTGTCGTCTCGTGATTAGCCGATCTATAACTCATGAGAAAGGTTTGTACATATTTGTCCCAGTCTCGTTGGTGATCACTGACGACCTTCGATAAGTGTTCTTTCATTGTTCGGCTGAACCTTTCTACCATTCCGTCTGACTGCGGATGTAAGGGTGTGGTCCTGGTTTTCCTTACGCCCAGTGTCGCACAGATGCCTTGAAATATCTGGGATTCGAAGTTTCGGCCTTGATCGGAATGCAGCTCACAGGGAACTTCATATCTGCTGATCCAATTATTGATTAGCTGCTCAATGACGGTTGTTGCTTCTTGGTTTGGAATTGGAAGGACTTCTACCCACTTGCTGAAGTAATCCATGATAACTAACATGTATTTGTTGTTGTCGTTTGTTTTTGTGAATGGTCCTGATATATCAATCGCAATTCGCTCGAAAGGGGCACCCACCTTGTACTGCTTCATGGCGCTCCTTGGTTTTGCTGTTGGTCCTTTGGTCGCAGTGCAAGTTGTGCATTTCCTACACCAAGACTCGACGTCATCTCTCATGTGAAGCCAGTAGAATCGTGATCGTAATTTTGAAAGTGTCTTGTTAACTCCCAGATGTCCACCGGAGGCCCAGTCATGCATTTCTGTTAGTACATCCTTCACTTTTGATGATGGGACTAAAATCTGCATTCGATGGGATTTTCCGTCCGCGGCTTCCCATTTACGCTTTAGAATTCCATCTTCCACCAGCAAGGAATTCCATTGTGCCCAATATGCCTTAAATGTTCCACTCTTGTCGAAAATATTGTTCCAGGTTGGCCGCCCGTTCTTTTCTTTGTGTTCCAGGATTAGCGACATATCTTCATCCTGAAGTTGAGCTGCGCGTATAGCATCATTCGTCCACCCATCTAGTACTTCTACTTGTACATTTCGCAGGTCGTACGCCTCTTCTTTCTCTTCCGCTTTATGACAATGTTTAAAATCTGGTTTACATCGTCTTCTTGATAGAGCATCAGCGTTATTATGCACCTTCCCTTGCTGAATTGAGCTTGTCATTGATATGGGTGCACATTCTGCGGTTAACTCTCCTTTTCTTATTGCGACCGGCTCTCCGCACGCATTTAGTACTCTGACAGGTACAATGTGTTTCTTCACCTCAGGTCGTTCCGTTGATAGTCTCCTCTTATGACAAGCCCATGAACAACAATTCTCACTCGATCTTTAATTCATTCGTCGACGTTTCCTACAGTCCAGCACTTTATAACAGGTCTCGGGGTTCTCCGTTGTACATGCCCGATTCTTTGGCAGGAACGTTCCTGGACGGACATTTCTCGGACTCTATATGTACTCCTGGTAGCCAGTTTAGCAAATTCATATGCCAATGCGAACGCCAGTATTTCCTTAGTCGTCTTCTTTCCCGCCAAACGAACGGCCTGTTGCAAGTCCCGATCTTGGAGCGCGTTTGTGAATGCATCCATTGCTACCTCGTTCAGAAATTCCATAGTCATATTTGAATAAGACAAGTTTGCCAATCGCTCAATGTCTGCCTGCAACTGTTGAAGATTTTCTCCAGGTTTCTGCATTCTGCTCCGTAGTTGCATGCGGTAGACCTGCTGCATGTGGTTGTCGCCATACCTAGCTTCAAGGCCGTCTCTTATCGCTTGGAAATCTGTTTGCTTCTCTGCTGGTATGGTTTGTAGCAATTCTGCAGCCGCCCCGCGGAGCGACAAGATTAGTGATGTTGACTTTTGCTCATCCGACCACTTATTATAATTGGCCGCGGCGTCAAACTGCCGTATAAATACGGAGAAGGGTCCCGTTCCATCGAAGGTTGGCGGTTGCATCCTTGTATCTTTGTAGTCATGTTGATTGCCAGGCGATGTCTTATTTCTCTCAACACACTCAAGTCTCTTTTCGATTCGCGTTATTTCATCGGTGACCTTCTTAAATTCAGCTTCGTTTTTTAGATCTAGATTTTCTACTTCGTTTCGAATTTCGTCCTTAAAGTGTTGAAGATTACATTTCATCCACTGCGTTTGGGCATCCAACTTTGCATTAACATCTGTAGCTTGCGCGTCCAATTTTGTATTAATGTCTGTAGCTTGCGCGTCCAATTTTATCATCATCATCCTGAGCATCTCCGATATGTCCAACTGTGGCGAACTCTTCTCCGTTACATTGGCACCATCTTGACTCGGTGTTTCTTTTCCATCCGGACAGTCTGGCGCAATCGCAAAAACATATGTGTCAACATCAATACCCTCTTCCTCCATTGCTGCTTGTAGACGATGTCGAAGAATTTGCTTCTGTGCTCTGCTATCCAGATTCCGGTCCTCAAGTTCCTTCTTCAACTCATGAACGCGAATATCCTCCAAATGTCGATCTGACATCGTCACAACACGCTTTCACAGCTTATTTACTTCACCAATAATCAATCCCACTTCTGACACCAATTGTAGCGAGCTTAGGGTTCGCTGGATTGATTATTTCTAGTAAATAAGAGCCGTTAAATCGATTTTTAATTTAATTAATATAGCACTCAACGATTATCTTTTCTATCGCTTGCTTCGCTTTTTCTCTTCTTTTTTCTTGTCTGTCACCATCAGCTGTCTCGACGTCTTTTTATCGTTTCTCACATTCTCATTTCGTTTCCGTCCGTTCCATAATCTTGGATGTTCTAGTCTCCAGTTTTCCAGTACTTTATAGAATATTTCAGTGCTTGTTTTGGACTTTCCCGAATATTCCAGTACTGAGTGTCATATGCGTCACAATATGTTAAAAGAATAATAAAGTTTCGAGATTAAGATTTGAAAGTTTCTTTTATTCGTAAGTGGAGGTACGATTTTTTGGTCAGATTTTATTTGTAAAATCCATTTTAAAATTTGGATAATGGGAAAAACGAAAGAGAGATTGTGGACAAACGAATTTCTGAAATGAGGAATGTGTTCGAGTGCAATTTGGATGTGACTGTCATCTACAAGCTTACTCTTTTCTCTAACGAGAAAAGTTTTACATTTTGCTGGGACTCTTAGTACCGCAGGGTTACACTTTGCTGAAATTTCCTGTTTCTCGGGCTTACAATCTGCTGGGAGTTCTTGCTCCTCAGGCTTACATTCGGGGGGCCTCTAGATCGTCCTGCCTCTGATTTATGTCCCTATTATCTCTAATACCAATTTCATCCGTAGATGACACCTTGTTGTTTATACCCTTAGATTCTAGCGCTGTTTGTTCAAATTTCCCCGTATTTTGTTTCTCCGAATCAATTTTTATTAATTGCACCCTGTTCGTTTTGCTTAATACTCCACTTCTCCAAACGTTTGCGGTAGAAGTGGGCTGAGTTCTAAAATAATTTTTATTATTAATTGGGCTTTGAACCTGTAAGTGGGTAACTTTTGCCCTGCATTGCGCTTCGGAATGGTTGAATTTGTTGCAATATGCGCATTGAAGGCGTTCAACCTCTGCTTTAATTTGGGGAATTGCGTTAAAAACATTTTCATTTCGACGACATGTCGCAGGAATATGACCAGACCTATTGCACGTTTGGCAAATTGTTGGTTGGCTATATTCGGAATTGTTAGAAAATTTCAGCGTGTTATTGCCTAGTCCCGGGGCCTGCTCGAGAGCGTAATTGATTGCTGCTCTAAGACTTGAGGTACCTCGTGCTTTAACAAGAAATTTTAAATTAGGATCTCTAAGACCATCTTCACATGCGTGTAGGGCGAGTTTCTTATTTTTCTCTAAGAGATATGTCTGCACAGCAGGCTCGACAGTGCTTTCAAACGTGGCTTTGTCCAGCAGATGCAAGAGGTGTGCGAGTCTGTTTCCAAACTCCTTCCCATCTTCCTTGCTATCTTGCTTGGCTGTCACCAGACTGTTTTGTGCCGCTGACCTAGAGGTGAGAATTTTAAATTCTCCCTTTAATTCGGAAGCAAGATCATTCCATGTTGAAATGACCTTGTACCGGGTGTGGCCGTGTGCTGGCCCCTGCAGTCTGGTTTTCACCACACTTAGGAAGGTCGTCCCGTACCTGTGAATAGATAATATCCCAGCGAGTTCGTCCGGGTTACCGTTAAACGAAATCTAAGATATCCTTCAATCCGATTGTGAAATTCATTATTGGCTACGTGATAATTTCGCGCGTTAAATATTCGAGTCGCGTCTTCGTTTTAGATAAGATTTTTCTCATATGTATACAGCTTGCCAAATGCAAGTGCAACAAAGGCAAAGGGCAAGGAGAAGAGACTTCTCGAACCCGAGTGGAACAATCCTAAAATGGAAGAATCCTGGCCAAAGAAAGAAAATAAGAGATCCTTTCAGCCCCAAGTCAAAGGGGAGAAGAGAAAGAGGTTTCAAAATCGATTGTATGGAAAACGCCAAAGGCAAAAAGGAGAAACCAACAGGTAAGATGGAGAACCCACTAGTGATGTTAAGGACAGAGTCGAGATTTTCCTGCCTAGGTTTTGCTAACGATATGAAAAGTCTTCCCCACGAAATTTTAAATTATTAAGCTGCTTCCTTTAGCATGTGTATGTATGTAAGATTTTAAACTTTTAAAATAACATTTAAATTCGTTATTCCCCTTCTAAATTTTGTGTATGTAAATATATATTTAAGCTTTTAATTATAAATTATCTATATGTATATTTAAATTGAAAAAAAAAAACTTTTTTTATTTATTCTTGGTATCCCCTTTTGATTGATATTATAAAAATGAAAAAGAATTGAATATATGTTGGTGTTACTCATATGCTCTTTATGTACAAATCTAAAAATTTGTTATGCGGGGCTATATGTATCCCCTTAGTGTGAAAGGAATTTTTAATATATATTAGGGGTTTCATTTGTCCCCTTTTGATATATATATATATATATATATATATATATATATATATATATATATATATATATATATATATATATATATATATATATATATATATATATATATATATATATATATATATATATATATATATATATATATATATATATATATATTGAATTTTATCAACTTTACTTTATTTTCCAAAATTAGTTAGAAAGAGAAAAACAAAATTTTAATCTCACTTTATCCTTTAGGAAAACGACTTAAAACCACCAAAAACATTTATTTTATGTTGTGGGGGTCTCTTTGTCCCTTTTCAATGTAAACATTTTTTCTTTATTTTACGTTGCGGGTTTTCATTTGTCCCCTTGGATTAGGCAATATATATAAATTGTATAAATACCTGGTACCTGTTGATGCTGTGATCACCTTGTCCTGTTTATATTGGTGTTTTTGTTACTGCTGTTGTGCTGCGGAGCTGAAGTACTAACGGCTACCGACACTTGATTGTCAGTAACAGCATCGTTTTTAACTTTGACTGCTTGGAGTGTACATACTGATTGCACTTGTGGTATTGTACCCCATTGACGTTCACTAAACGTGTCATTGACTTCCTTGTTGTGGTCGGTGCAGTTTTTCTGTCTAAATCTTTTTCACTTACACTTTTTTGCACTGGTCCCGGTGTTTAGCCCTGGGGACGCTTTTGTTATTTGTTCAATTTCTATTATTTTTTTCCTCACTATTCCCGCAGCCGCCTCTGATTTTCGCGATTCTCGTGGTGGGCTTCCGGCATGATGTTGGTCAATTCTTCGCTCTCGTTGTCCTCACTGTTCACGAAGTAGTTCTCCGTTTCGTCAATCAGGGATAGGCGAGCGAGTATTTCGAAAAATGCTGCCGCTATTTTTTGTAGAGCTCGTCCGGTTCGTATAGATATTCTTCTTCTTCGCTGGAATAGAGGGTACCGGGCAAATTGTAGTCCACCATTCTGTTGGTAGGGGATGGTAGTATCCCACCGCTGCCATCAAAATTTTGTTCTGCTGTTGTGGATTTCTGTTTCAGCCAGCGCGTCCCCTCGTCCTTGAAAAAAGATGGGTGATCTCTTTAATAGACCGCTCCTGAAACAACGCACTTCAGCAAGGGGTCGTTGCCGTGCTTCCTCTGATCCAGAGCGAAGAGCAACAACCGATCGTTCGTGGGACGTTGCTTTGGGAATAGCGTCCCTGTACCCTGCAACCTTAGTACCTTCGGTTCCTGTTCAAATTTTTGGGAGTCGTCCTGGTACACAAAAGAATCAGCCAACGTTTGTGATGGCGCACAATTTCCAAAATAATAAAAGATGTGTTGGTTTATATATTCAGTTTAGTTTTATTGTTGATTTTCCTGGGGGCAATGCCTCCAAGGCAAGAGGGATATGTAGATATAATTTAGAGTATTACTGCTCCTTGATACAGATGCAGATGTAAAATTTAAATTAGAGAATTACTGCTCTGTGGCACGAGGATTAAGATACTGCGGCCCGGAGATCACTTAGCTATTCTTTTATAGAGGATATTAAATCGAGAATTGTATCCCGAAAATACACATTTTCGTACAACAATCTCGATTTTTGGGTACCCTGAGTGAGATGTTGTGTTTACTTTAGATAAGAATTCAATTTCTTGTATTTGCCTTTCTCAATGGAAAATTTTCAGCTAAGAATAACGATCTCTGATTTTTGGTTTTCGATTGATGCTGTGCGGCGAATGTAGAACAATAAACGAATATTAGATTCGTTTATTGTGAATTTTAATTTTAATTTAGGTTTTGGATTTAATTATGCCGTAGGGGCAAATGTTAGGCGATACACGAATGTTTGATTCGTATATTGCGAATTTTAGATCATGTTTGGGTTTTTTCGGGTTTTGATTGGATTTTGGGTTTTAGGGTAATATAGCTGGGATTTGGATGTAGGAATGGGGGAAAAAGGTGGTAGGGCTTTTTGGAGCACTACACCATAATGGTGCTGTGCGCTCTTCTAAATCCAAATTGGAAACCAGGTATTAGGATCCTGGCACTGATAAAGATATTTATCTTCTCGTATATGAATTTTTCATATATTTTGCTGATATAAATGAAGAGCGAGATGAGGCGAAAACTTGAGGGGTGATATTTGATTTCCCAACTTTCGCTATTAGACAAATGATAGTGTGCTTCCAAACTTGGGGAAAGCTGAATGAAGAGCTTTATAAAGAATAAAGCAGATAGCATTCGCAACGACTGGTACGACATATTGTCGACGCCGGGTGACTTCGTGGGATTTCGAGATTTAGAACTAGATTCTGTAGGGAATTTGGTGTGACGAAACCGTGTCCATTATCACATGTATCATCGATGTATGCACTGTCAGTTGGGTTAAACACAACAATTGGCTCATTAAAGTTGTCTAATTTTTGTGAACCTCTGAACTAATGATCCCATTAGTATCCGGGTCGCCATCCGCGCGAGCTTATGATTATTTTCAAAGGTCGCTCCGATGATATGTAATTCATTGGTGTCATTATTATCAACAACACCACTGTGTGTGAATTGCCCAGTGATACGGGAAGTGCCAGATATATTTCTAACATCTTTATGAACATTCTGGTCCATCTGAATACCCTTCAGTTTGTCTTCCAATTGTCGGGTACGATTGTTTTGGATTCTTTGTTGTATCGGTGTACCAATATTGTGAATAATGGATCGCAATAATGGGTTGGTGACGATATATCATTCTGCAGAGCTTGTTACGGTCCTCGATGAGACGAAAAGTGAAGTCGTCATAGGGGATCTGATAAGTCTTTTCAAGTTTGTACTTCGGGACATGAGCCTCCGAACTTTCAACTAGAATCTCGTGAAGTCGTCCTGCAGCGTTATTAATCTCAACCGTCGTTAGGTTCCTGTCAGTGGGAAGAGAGAGTTGGTGGAATTTTTCGTTCAATGTGACATTGAAGTTGTCAGAAATTGGGCGCCCAAAATCGGGTATCTATCTGATATGAGCCCGCGATATTCTATAGCTGCAAATAAACGTGGTTACAGCATTGTGGCCAGATACACCCGCTGATACTTGTGGAGGAGTGATTTGGTAGAGTAAATCTTTACACGCAAACAAGATGTCCAGAATTGAGTTACCTCGTGTACCAACAGTGGGTGCAACTATTTGAAAATTGAGGGCATGAGAATTTTCGGTGTACCATTTGTAGAATTTTGTACCTTTTGGACAAGAAACAGTGTTGTTCCAGTGGGGATGTTTGGAGTTAAAATCGCCACTTGTGGTGAAGGGTGTATAACCCGAGGACCTTATTAATTGGCCGATATCGTCGGGATCAATGGGACCATTTTGTAAGTGCTTCAAAAAGTCGTTTTTCCGAACGTAGTCGTAAAATAAAATTAGTAGTTTTTCGAGTGTGCAGAGTCTTGTTATCTTATCTTTATATATAAATTATTCCGACATATATCACTTACCAGATTTTAATTTAGACTAATAGATGTCTCTCTCATCCTAATTTCAAGGCTGGGCAAACAACTGTTTTTAGAAAGTCCATTAAAACTACTACTACTGTTAAAACTACAAAACTACTCAAAACTTTAACTTCTCGGTTCCATCTCTTCCACACTGGGCGCCCCAGTCACCCCCTTAATTTTTATCCGATTGACTTAAAATTTTAACTACAACTCAAAAACAATATTTCCTAGTAAACTTTATAGGATTTTTTTTTATAAATCGATGTTTATAGATTTTATAAGCGATGTTCGACCTTCTTTTCGAAAAAAACAAGCAAACATTAACCTTTTTTGAATCAACTTTTCGAAAAAATTCTGCGAATTAGATTTTGGACTTTATTTTAAGAAACTTTGTGGTTTTATGTTCCAGATTAAAGATTGTGATCTGTAGCGGTACGCTCATGTCGACCAGCCGAGATTTTTGTTTTCCTTGCGTGCACTACTGTGTCGCCTTTTTGTACCATAAAACTAAAATAAAATATTTTTTTTTGTAGTTAAATACTAATACTTCCACAGCACCAAACCTCATATCTCTTTCCTATCGTTCGCGGTATGTCTAAGAAAATAATGTGAAATTTAGTGAACACAAGATGATATTACATCTCAACAAAACTAATGAATAAACTGCGAAAGTGAAAGAAAACTGCCGCAAAGCAATGCCAATCTTTTAGACTTTGTAGAAGCGAAGTCGTGGCACCGACATGGGCGCAGGATTCCAATTCGTCCTCACAAATTAAAAGTTCCGCCGCGACAAACTGTGCACAAGAAAAACAACAGAACAATGAAACAAACAAACACTCAGGATTAAGTTTCGTTGAACTGGTTTTTATTGATAACTAAGCTGGGGTATATATATAAATCACTTGTCACATAACACACTGAATTATACTGTTATTTGATTAAAGGCTACAGAACACTGTGAGGAGTTCAATCCAGCGACGGACAATGATACAATATTACCGAGTCATCATCATCATCGGCACTACAACCGGGAACCGGTCTTGGCCTTATTTAGCAAGTCCTGAGGCTTGTTAAATTTTCCATAATGATTTATTTTGTCTGGGCAAGGTCATTAGTCTTGCGCCAGGGGCTTCCCCGACGGGGAATCGAACCCCGGTCTCCCGGGTGACAGGCGGGTATACTAACCAGTATACTATCGAGGAGCCCATATTACCGAATGCGACGATAAAAATGGCGTGTGTAAATCACCGTACCGTGTGCACGGTACGATGGAGATGGAGACGACCCGACTAACTCCTAGGATGGATTATAACTGATTATCGCTTCCCTGTGCGCACCAGGGTAGCGATAGGAGACACGACCTGCTCGGGTCGAAGGATGGTAAAAGACTCTACGATATCCTCTCCAATAAGGATATCGTTTTTACCTACCACCAGGGAAACGTAAAGTCTCTCTTGGTGGTATAGGAAACCAGATCTTGTAATAAAGGTCATGGTGGTATGTGTGGGATCGTTCAGATCGATGCTATTCGCGCGTGCAGTGGAACAACGAAACAGGCAGGCGGCAAAGACAATAGGGAAAAATGACCAAATGCGCCGTTGGTAATGCGGGTCATTGTTTACACGATGCCTCGTCCCTATTTTCGACGTTGAGAGAAAAAGGTGCTAAAAGCAAATTGGATGTTTATGGCATCTCTGGCTGCAGTAGAAACCGGGTTCATATTTGCATTAGGAAATGCTGGAGAATTTGGTTTCGGCGTCTATTGCGCTAATTATATGCAGCTGCTTGGGTTGTTTATTGATAAGACAAACAAAAAAGGTTGCCAGGCAATGTGTATGAAAAGGTACATGACGCGGCTGGGAAAATAGACGGCGCAATATTTATGGTCCCTGTCATGACGGTTACAATGAATGCAATCCGAATTATTTTGTTTACAGGAATTTGTCTGGTACCGAATTGGTTTAGAATACCAGATAAGCAAAGAAAGAAATCTTACGGAAATTGTATGCGAAGGGATGCATGAAAAGGTAAGTTTTCTTTATAGGGATATGGGGGTGAAAAGTAAGTGTGTCGTCCATGGCACTGATTCTACTCCTACCACCATTAAATGTTCCCTTTAGTTATGGAGGTGGATTTTTCTCCATGTGGATTTCGTCATGTACTGTCGCTGGTACTGGTTCACGAAAATACCCTTAATCTTAAGTTCAGAGTGCGCTTACTACAAAATTACGCCACTCGCCGTAACAATGAACCCAAAAGGGAGTGAAACACTAGATTCAATTTAAATGGCAGCTCTTTATTGTCACTAAACATTTTGGTTTAAATTAATAATTGTTCAAATCAAGCACGATATAATTTTGGTTTAACTTAATAATTGTTCAAAGCAAGCATAATATCATTTTGATTTAACTTAATAACTAATCAGATCAAACACGATATCATTTTGGTTTAACTTACTAATTGATCAGATCAAGCACAATATCAATTTGGTTTAACTTAATAATTGTTCGAAACAAGCACAATATCCTTTTGGTTTAACTTAATAAATGATCAGATCAAACACGATATCATTTTGGTTTAACTTAATAATTGATCAGATCAAGCACAATATCAATTTGGGTTACGTATTAAGTGTTCAATAGTACAACCTCCACCGGTGAGATAATTCGGACAATGTAAAATATGAATTACTGATCCCTTGGGTCGGCCCAAGAGGGATGTAAATTAACGTGAGGGCGCGACGTGCCCTCACGGAATCCGAACCGAGATTAAATAAGCTCATCGAAGCGACAGAATATCACATATTCCATCATCGCTTCGATGACCATATTTGGTAATTTACCCTTTTGCGTTTTGTTCAACACAAAAGGGGGTTGAAACTCACACACGATGATCGCTCTGCTGTTCATCGCGTGTATCCGCAAATATGCAGACACAGCAAAGATCCCTCCACAAATTCGCAACAGGTGCGAGCATCTCAACGCAAAAGGGTTGCAATGTTTACACGATCAGTGGCTACGTAAAGCATTATTGCTGATCGTGTATATTTCGCTGTATATGCTTGCAATCGAACTCTGATGGTAATTTACCATTTGCGAATTCGATTGCTGGGGCGCCAGCCGGATGCCCTCATGTATCGGTCGTTCGATGTGGGCATGCTTGCTACGGCAAAATATCTTTTTCTGCTAGTTTGCAGCTGGCGTGCTAAAGAATATCGTGTAGATATTTGCACAGGCAATATTGTTGGTTGGTTGATAAAGCAAATTGCCTTGAAGAATATAGCGTTTGATGCCGCTGTAATTTCACTTCAGCGCGACGTAATGTTTCACAGGGTTTTTCTTTTATTTAGCAGGTACAGTACAGAAGGTAAGTACAGGCTTTTAATGAATTTCAGGGACTGTTACCTTGTGTACCTGTAAGGTAAGTAGTGGCGTTCAACGGAACTGCCGCGGTACTTGTTTCTCCTTTGTCGTATGCTCTATTTGGGGGTTTTTACCTAGATTGTGGGACGATGAGTGCTGGCGTTCAGGAGAATCGCCACAGGGATTTTAAGATTTTAGATGGTGATCTATATAATGCATGAAGCATTTACAGGTACTAATACTGTTGCATTAGCAAACTAAAGTGAGTTGGGTAGTAGTTATGGGGGTTTTTTCAGGTAAGTAGACCGTAGGGTTTGGCGGAACCGCTACAACTTCTCCGGAAATTTCGATGACGTCGGTTTTTGTTGTTGTTCGTAGTAGATTAGTAACTTTGCCTCGAGTACTAAACTGCGCTCATCGTGTTTGTTGATCATGTTTGTTGGACTTCTTGTGTTTCCTTATTCTCTTTTAAAGTCAAATAATTATGCAAAATTACAAGGAAACAACATGACAGAATAAATAATAGTAAATTAACGTTTAAAATTTAATAAATCAATGACTCTCATTTCATTTTGGTGGTTTACCGTTAAAATCGTCAAAGATATATTTGATCTAACTTCCGGCCGTCGGCGTTCCACGGGCAACAGTCCTTCTTTCTGTTTTTATTTCCCTTAACACTAACCCAGACTAACATCTTCTTATCTTTTTTTGTATCCTTTCTCATCGTATTTCTTGTGGTCTTAACGAACCCGTGGCGGTTCTTTTAAGCTTGCCCGAAGAACCCCCCATTATTACAACCCAACTTCCATTGTTTCCCGCCAATGCATTGGCACCAGAAAACATTCCCTTTTCCAAGGACATTAATGCATAATACTTTCACCAACAAGGGCATTTTTCCATGCATCAACGCATCGGCAAAATTTTCCCAACAAAAATTTCTTAGCATTCGTAATTCAATGCATCAAATTTACTTTCCTTAAAGAACAAACATCAAATTCCTGAAAGATTCTGTTCACACATTCAATGCATCATTAGAATTCCCTGCAAAATAATTCGTGTGCATACTTGTATCATGATTAGGAAAACTATTCCGGCACCATTGTTTGCCAAGCAATTTTGTCTCTCATGTGCTCCCTAATCTTCCCACGTGCTCATATCTGGCAGACCCTTTGTCCAAGGGACAAAAGCAAATACAAGCATCTTGCGTCTAGTGTCGTTAACCAAATCCTATAGCATAAGCAAATGCAAATAAGAATTGAGTTCTTACCCTTGGCAGCGATGCCATAAACATCCAATTCCCAGTGAGTATGCTAAAACCGCAATTAGTACCTTTTTCTAATGGCTATGCGTCTATTTACGCAAGTGCACCACTCATCCAAGACTTTTATGATGCCCTCATCCCATCTTTCCTTTTAGTACCATTTCCTCGATGCATTGCGGTCTATTTATTTAGACGCAATGCACATCATAAACAATGATCTTCACGATCCCTTTATTCTTTTTCCTCGTTGTAGGTTTCGTTTATCATTTGCCGAAATGCATCGATAAATACGGTGATGTGTACGATCACACATACACACCACTGCCAGAGATCGCCTTTCAATTGGTCACACCCAGTAAGGAAAGATTGCATTTCTTTGATGGCTACACCCTTAAGAGAAAATTTTCATTTTCACCTACAAATCTCACTCTAAGCCGAGGATTGAATACATGTCGGAGTTCTTTCCTCGGGAAGTCGTACTTCAACCGCCCATGTGGGCGGTTCGTCTTCCGCTCCCCGTGGCACGTCGGGGACGCGTAATTAACCAGTACAAGAGTCGTGATCGGGTTGCCTCCTATATCCAATCTTTTAGTCGTTTTTTTGTGCAAATGTCGCGAATCGAAGATAATATATCAATATATATCAGTGCTAAGTGCTCAACATACATACATCTGTGCTAATGTACTTTTCACGTTTAATTTGTGTTATCGCCAGTATTAAGTAAAAACAAGAACCATCAGTTATAAATAAACATAAAGATAAACAATAAAAAATTTTATTTTATTTTACCTCTCTCCTCTGGCGGACGGTTCGTTGCTTGGTTACTTCAGCGTCACAAACAGGGTTTCCGGGAGCCCGTGGTGAACAATTTACAGCGGAACTTTGTTTTAGCGTAGAGTGGGGACGGATTAGAACCCCGTGCCGTACGACGGCACCACGACTTCGCCCCCCGCAAACCCATTACCAGCATATTGAGTAAAATTACTCAAACTCCTTTTTTTTAACTTCAACCTTCAACCTAGATCCTGTCTGTCCGTACCGTCCTTGTCCTTGTAGTTAAGTTAGGTTAAATCTCGTTAAATCAATTTTTAAATTCAGTAATAAGTATTCCAAATAGTTTGTAAGCTTGTAGTAAGTTAAGAACAAAAGGTGACGCAATTTTTTTTAATTTTTATCAAATTATTTTGTTTTTGTTCAATATTTAAATATAATATGCTAAATAACTTCCGTGATTGTTTTTTTTTTTTTCACACCTTTTTTAGGGTTTTAAGGTTACCATATGGTCGACAACTGATTACGACTGATGATGACCGCATGTTGGTCACAGGTTTCACAGATGCGAAACGTCAGTATAACTATTTCCTCGAACTACACTGAACAGTATTTAAATTCAGTCATCTATATCGATGGTATAGTGCAAAAAGGGCCAATCTGATGCAGATTGCTTATGCAGATTGGTCCTTCTTGCCCTACACCATCGATATTAGAATTAGTTCTGGAATTATTAATCTATAGGAACCTAGGTCGACACTTGTCAAGAGTTTAACCATAGAGTTATAATTAACATCGAATATCAAGCATCAGCTAGGGGTGTCAGTTGAAAGTTCGTGCAGTTATCACTAATTTGATTCTGAGTTGAAATACTTTAAAGGGTCCTTTACAATCCTTTCATGTATATCCCAATTAATTCAAGTACCATGGCAAGGGATGTCTCACAAAAGGAAAGTAGCCAACAATTCCTGTTCAGAGTGTTGATTCACCATTGTGAGTGACACATATGATTCTTTTATTACGGACAATAAGGACTCACCACCTCTGTAGCTGTTGGTCCGTACTGATTCCCTGCAATACAAAACCTACTTCTCCTTCATGGCTTGCCGTAATACTCATATTTCATCACGTTTTTGTATTATGCTTCTGTAACCGCCTGGACTGGTATCTACACTACTGCATGAACTCCTTTTCGTTTTCGACTTCGAGGTACTTTACATCTCGACTTGTATTGTGCACCGGTAGTACAATACATTATGTCAACTACATGCAAAGTTTTAAACTCGGTGCACGTTGTTGTTTAGTCCTAACATTCAGGTACACATTAGTCGCATTGGAGTTTACATTTAACATCTGAATACGTGATCCAATATAAATACGAGTAATCGGATGTGATGGTGGAGCATTTGAATGGGAGTTTCGAAGCTTAGTTCAACTGGTTCCCGCAATACCCACAAGACGAGATAATAAATTGGTTTTCAAAATTGTGGCAAACTGTACAACCTGTTTTATTCCACAGCTTGAAACCACCTGAAATATGTTTTCTTCTCTTCATTCAAAGAAGTCGGAAAAATCCGATTTCGAAATCTGCCGACCATATCAGACTGAAGTAAACATCCCACACTCCTTTGCTCCCGCTTGTGTAGCACAGCAGAAATCACCCAATCACATTCTATCTGTGTACGATATTCTCGAGATAAAATCGATTCTGTCGTACATGATGACCTTTGACATTCCGAGCTCTGCCCGGAATAAGTACGATACAATCCAATTACAGTACACCAATTGCAACGGGTGTCTTGCCACAGAATGTGGGTAGCGCAACTCAATATTAACAAGGATATTCATATTTGAATAATCCCTTTACATTAGAGAGAGAGACTTTTCACAAATTATATGTTCACTTAAGTTTGTTTGGTATGCAAAGCTGGCGTACCCTAGGAGCTACTCGGGTGGAAGGAATTAACTGAATTGAATTTAGTGAAGCAACGAATAAAGGGCTGCCTTCTAAATACGGATTCTGACTTCAGACGCAACAGGAACTCACTGGTGGTCCTCGTATTATGCTTACAAATCCATGGGGGAGAGATTTTAATGAGAAGGCGAACGCCCTGAAAGCAAGCGCTGCCAAGCGTGTTTATGGCAGAATTATAACCTCAAACAAATAAATACCTCACACTGTTATTGTACGGTGAAATTCCCAGCATAACTGGTAATTAAGAAAAAACCCGATAATTAAGGGGAGAAGATAGAATACAGAGGCAGAGTTAATGTGATGATTACAGGCCCACAAGAGCTCTTTTGTCAGCTGTGGCAACACTGATTATGTACCTACTTGCTTTTGTATTGTGATTGACTAGAAAATTTAGATACTTGAGACCAAAGGGGGGGGAAATTTTTCTTCTTTTACACGAAACACGTGTGTTAAATATGATGCGATGATGAAGAGCTCACCAAAGTGCATACGTATAGAGATATCATCAACTTTAATCTATTAAAAACATACCTTTATAGCGTTTGCGACGATAGTGAAGAGCCTGTGATTTGAAGGGACGGTATCACGGATAGAATCACTAAAAGATAGAACCAAACCACAACGCATCAGGGCACTGCTGCATGTACGGTAGTGTAAAGTTTCTAACAGTTGCAAACACACAAATACGCAAGCAAAATAGTGAAGAACGCCGACAGAAAATCGAATAAGCAAAAAGCATCAGCCGTATACCAAGCAATAAAACATAGTAATACCACGTCAGTTGAGTGTACGAGTGTACTTGAGTATATGAATCGAATTCGTACACACGACAGTGGCCTGATGTGTTGAGTATTGGTTCAATTTTTATTAATTCTAACATCATAACGTCTGTTCGAATCACACGTTCTTCACTATCGTCCCAAACGCTATAATTGTCGACCCCGACGTGATCCGCACACACAGCACACACTTTCCCAGGGTAAACAGGACTTTACTACTACGACCCCGACTTCTGCACAGAGCACCGGCTCACTCGCCTGCTCCGACGCCCTCTCGCTCGCTCGTTCCTCGCTCCGTCGCTCGCACACGAAGTTGATCGTAACAAAGTTACTGAGGAGGGAGTAGGGTGGCGTTTCTAACAGATACACACACAAAATACAAGCAAATAGTGAAGGACAACGACAGAAAATCGAATAATAAAATGCATCAGGCGTATACCAAGCAATAACATAGCAATTCCACATCAGTTGAATGTACTTGAGTTTATAAATCGAATTAGTAGACGCAGCAGTAGCCTAGTGTGTTGAGCATTGGTTCAATTTTTAGTGAATCTAACTGTTATCAACTTTTATTTTACACCATCCACCTTGCAGACCACAGTCACTTATTTGTAATAAAAACACACTTTATTTCACTTAACACTTTATTTAAACATGTATTGTTTCAGGAACTATGTTACTTATATTCAAAGTCCTTTAATTCGTTTTTACTTATTAAAACGCATACTGTTTCAATAACTATGTTACTTACATTCAATGTCATTTAATTCATTTTTACTTATTAAAAAACGACGGATACCACACAAACAATCGTTCCTTCGTTGACCGTCTTGGTCAATAGTCCCGAACCAACTCCTTTAACGAAGACTTTTTTTCTTCCATCCTGCAGATCGAAGAATATGTCCTTTTTTCTGCTTGGCCATTTGCCAGCTGCTATTTCCTTTATTTATATTTCCCGGCTTGGGATCAAAAGAGGAAACACAAAGGAAAAATCAACAGAGGATTGTGCTAATGCGCATTTGTGATCCTCTATGTTGGTGGGCGCTAAAACGAAGGTGCGGTACGTTTTATGGCAAAAGTTATTTGTTTTAGGACAACGGGCAAAGATGTTCCCTGCGGGAAATGGTGAGGAAACACAAAGGAAAAATCAACAGAGAATCGTGCAAATGCACATTGATGATCCTTTATGTTGGTGGGTGCTAAAACGAACGTGGGGTTCGTTTTATGGCGCAAGTTATTTGCTCTAGGAGAATGGGCAACGGTGTTTCCTGTGGGAAATAGTTTGAGTAAACAAACTTCTAAGGAATCATAAAATTGCAGACGTGCATTTTATGATTCTCAACAACTTTACTTGAAAGTTGGTCATCTGACAGGGGATTTTGCGTGTTGAACATATGGTTCGTTCTTTCACGTCTTGGATTCAGATTAAATTCAATACGGGCAAATTGAACGTGTAGTTCACGCGTTCGTCACTATAGTCACAAACGCTATACCTTCATATAATTTGCACTATAATGGCCCCAACACCGACAATCCAAAGATAATGTAAAATGTGTGCTACATCTCGCATATCATTATATCAAGAATTGCGGAAATGCAAAATGATTAATTGCTACCAAAGTTCATTGAAACGGTTTGCATAACCGCGGTAATTAAAATGCAAAGTAATCTGATATTTGTACGTAAATTTACATCAACAACGGTATTTCATTTTAACATACCAATGAAATAAAAAGTGGATCGATGAGCGAACAGTTGGATTTCCGCCACCGAAAGGTATTGACGTCGAGGCAAGAATATAGAGCAAATTTGATCAGTCTGGTAGTGAGTCTCTAAGTCTTGTAGTAGAACAAGAATCAGAGACTAGTATTTAAAAATTGGAGATCGCCGAGGGAATGAATTTTATTTATTTCGAGAGGAAGCTGAAAATTGGTAAAAAGGTGATTTCTATGAGGGGGCGAGCACTATTTTTGATAGTCGAGGGTTAATTCTGAAAATGGTAAGAACAACAAGAGTGGGTCGGTGTCCGAAAAGGATTAGTGCTTCACTGCAGAATCTAATTAGGAAAAGTAAGCTAAGTTACATAACTCGCACCGAAAATAGATTATGGATCACCTAGCAGAGCAAAACTGTTCGGGGCATTAGTCGTTCTGGGCCCTCTCATTTCCGCACAATATTAAATTTGACTCATTTCTAATCCCATACAGGAATTAAAAACAAACGAACTTGGAGCCGATCGCTAAAGCCGGCTTGTAACCGATGAAAGTGTCCTTTTCAATTGAATTTTTCACACCTCAAATCCGAACAAAACTTTTAGTAATGGAACTTAAATTAAAGCTAAGATTGACTTCTTTCTAGTGATATTCTTCATTTTATTCTCTATTTGAAAAAAAATTCTCCGGGTGACAAGGAAATCGAACGTCCCACGTGAAAGTGGAGATGCAGCCCTAAACGACAACACCCGTTTTGCCATGTCTCGGGCCAAGCAAATCACATATACACATATTTTAGATATATGTATATCTTGCGCCAATTATGAGCGCACGAAGGAAACTGGACACTCCCATCAATAAATAGAAAATTGTACACCATCATATGATTAATCGTTTTACATTTGCTTTTTGTTTTGTTTTTGTACAAGTTAAGTGTATCCATCAATAAATAGAAAATTGTACACCTACGTACTGAGAATTATTATTGAACGGATGACAGTATCAGCTAAGTAACAATTCCAAAATATGTATACTGAGATAGATTATTCGTTTTAACTTTGGTTTGTGTTTTGTTTTTGTACAAGTTAAGTGTATCCATCAATAAATAGAAAATTTTTTTATAAATTGTTTGTACAAATATATAAAAATGGTAAAGAATCACTAAGCAAAAACATTCTGTAAATATTGTAAAACACCACCGGCACACACATACAACATTCAGTGAGTTTCATTCCTCTTCCAAGAATGAAACTCCATTTTGATAAAGGGGAGAAATGTTACATAATTAACAAGCCTTAACTATCAGGGAACACATATCATATTCCCAGGAAACACATATCATATTCCCAAAAACAACATTTTCCTACGTTAAAGTGGGGCTAAATTGAATCCAACAAGCTCACAAATTGGCGAGGAGAGCAGAGTTCGAGTTGCAGAAAAGTCACCAGCGCACCTAACTTCATAGTTCAGAGTTAGTTACTTTTGAGTTGCTGTTGGAAGTAAAAATTTAGAGTTGACCCAGTAGAGTCGTAAAAAATTGAATCGTATATAGTCGGTCGATTATGAACTTCTGTGGTATTATAAAACTTCGTTGTGCGGATTTTCTGTTATTAGTTTAAGACACTGTAAATAAAAACAAAAAGAAGAATACATAAGTGAAGGGAAAGTAAAATATATATAAACGACAATTGACATTTTTTCTCTCGTGCTAGTTTATGTGGATTTAGAGACAGTTAACAACTAAATTGATTAGTTTGGACCAGAAATTCACAGTTAAATTATTGACTTTGCATTTGGCCCCTTCATCTCTCAAATTATGCAGAATCACGTAGTTGAAGAAAAATTAAAGTTGCTTTAAGACGAGTTCAGCCCTGGACCTGATGGACTTCCGAATGTCCTTTTAAAAAACAAAGTCCCTACTCTCTTTCCCTCCCGCTATCAAAGATATTCAATATATCCCTTACACAAGGGGTCTTCCCAAATATTTGGAAATCCTCTTTTGTCATTCCCATACATAATAAGGGGCCAAAAAAAGATATTAGTAACTACCGTCCCATCACCAAACTGTCAGATATTCCAAAACGGTTCGAAAGCATTCTTTACAACACGTTATGTTTCTGCTGCAATTCCATCATCTCACCCAACCAGCACGGTTTCCCTACGGGTAGGTCGACCACCACCAACCTAGTTGTATTCTCATCCACGCTCTCCGGGCTTCAGAGAACGGCAACGAAGTCGATGTAATCACAACCGGTTTCAGCAAGGCCTCCGACAAAATCACCGATAATCTCATTCTCTTTCAGCTATCCTCCCTTGGCTTCGAACCCCTACTGATTAAGTAGATTTCTTCCTATCTTAACGATCGTACCTACCGTGTCAGATTTAGATCCATCCTCTCCAACCCTTTTCTACCCACGATTCCCCAGTGCAGTCATCTTGGACCCCACCTATTCATTCTTACTATTAATGATATTTGGTGCAAGGCTAATAACCTTGCCCGGAAAAACAAATTATTATAGCAAATTTAACAAGCCTCAGACTTGTTAAATATGGGCAAAACCCGTTCCCGGTTGTAGTGCCGATGATGATGATGATGATGATTAATTATATAGAATTCAGTATCAAGCACTCCTCCACCTCTCTATACGCGGACGACACTAAACTCTTCAAGACAATCTGCTCTTCTGTCGACTCTTCACTTCTCCAAATGGATCTCGACAGCTTTTCAGCTTGGTGCCAAAACAACTGCCTCGAATTAAATATTGCCACATGTCACTCCATCGCCTTCTACCCTAAACAATCCCTTTTCCCGCTACGTTTCTATGTCTTACTCAACCAACAGATAACACCTGTACAAACGATTCGTGACTTTTTCTTATGTGTTAGAGAGCTTAACTTCAATCCACATATCGATGACATTATTCTCAAGGGCAACACTGTCCTTGGTTTTGTGAAACGTTGGTTGAAAGAATTCTCTAATCCCTACGTTTCCAGATCGCTCTATATAGCCTTTGTCCGACCCCTTCTTGAATATGCTAGTCAGGTTTGGTCTCTTCACTACTTGTCCCAAATTCGCAGGGTCAAAAGCGTGCATGGTCGCTTTTTGCGTTTTACCTCCGGGGACTGAATTGAGAAAATCCTCTGATCCTAACCCCGTACACGAGCCGTCTTCACGTAATTAATCTTAACACACTTGAAGAGCGCCATCCTCTTCATCCACCGTCTACCTTCAGGTTCAATTGTTACGGCCACAACCACCCATCCCATAATACTTACCCCTTTTGAGCCAATCTCCTCCACTAAGTGCGATACACGCCAATAACATCCAAAGGATGAGACACTCCCCAAGCCATAGCATTACCCCATGCATCAAATGGACCCACATTAATGCAATACCAAAGAAATTTAACTAAACGTTCAATTTGCTCTAATCAATGCAATTCCAAACAAATTGAACTAAACGTTCAATTTGCTCACATTGAAAGCTTAGATAGGATAATCGAGCCACAGGTTCGCCATAAAAATCCCCTAAGATCCAAATGTGCGGAGCAGATGTCTTTCTTCAAACAAAATCATCGCGCCCGCAATTTTATGATCATCTAGAAATATGGTTACCCAAAACCATTAAGACAATCAGCGTCGTTTTCCGTTTTAACCAAACCAAGTTAAAACAAACAACTCGCGGCATAAAACGAACTACATGTACGTTTATCGCCGACCGACACAAAGGATCGTAAATACTCATCGGCAAGATCCTTTGTTGATTGTTCTTTTGTGTTTCCTCTTTCGATCCCGAATTTGGGAAAGACAAAGAAAGGAAAATCCTTTTATCTGCAGGATAAGAAAAGTTTTCGCCCGATGAAAAAACGAAAATTGAAGGAGGGGGTAAAATATCTTGAAGTGAGTTGGTTGGCGTCGGGTGTTTTTTGAAAATAGTGTTGGCTAGTAACAAGGCCAGTAATAATAACGTTTAAAATAGTGTTGGCTTTTTTTTTTTTTTTTAATTTTTTTTTATTAGACTTCTCTCGGGAGAGGCGAACCTATAGCGCCGAGTGGGCGCCCCGAGATGCCATCAAATAACTGTTGCAGTTCTTTTTGAACAGTTGCAGGTTGTAACGTTCCGGGAACACTCGCGTGGGAAGGGAGTTCCACAGCTTCCCCGCTCTGTAGAGGAACGAGTTCTGATGTAGGGATGTTCGCGCCGTCGGGAGATGAACCACAAACGGGTGCGATCCGTCGGATTGTCTTGTGGAGCGCATATAAGCCGAATTGCGCGGAACAATACCACGAATCTCCGAAGAATAGCACCCGTGATAATATCTGTAAAACAGACAGAGGTCGGCTACGCGCCTTCGATGTGATAGCGACTGTAGTCCCGACGTCAGCGCCGAGTCCCCGATCAGGCGGATCGCTCGTCTCTGTATGCTCTCAAGTAGGTCGAGGGTATGTTTAGGAGCCGAGCTCCAAACATGAGAGCAATATTCGAGCGCGGGTCTAATTTGGGATTTATATAGGAGGAGAAGTTGGGCCGGGGTAAAATATTTCTTGGCTCTAAAAAGATAACTCAGTTTTCCTGAGGCTGACCTGGCGATGCTCGACACGTGCTTATGCCATGATACATTCCCACAGACCGTGACGCCGAGCAATTTCAAACTTTCCCCAGCCTCGAGGGCCCGGCCATTCATCATCAGCTGTGGAACCGATGATCCAGTTTTCTTTGTGAATGTTGTATACTGAGTCTTCGCTGCATTGAAGTCGACAAGATTGACCTTTCCCCACTGCAGGACTTTATCCAGATCCCGATTCAGAGAATCAATCTGTCTACATCTCAGCTGGTGTGACGCAGATGCACCAGTCGGCCGATCACTCGAAAAGGAGGAAACAAGCGTACTATCATCCGCAAAACTGAACACTTTGTTATCCGTTGTCTCCAACAAATCATTTATGTGAAGCAAGAACAAGGTTGGAGCCAAAATAGAACCTTGGGGCACCCCCGAATTAACAGGATACAGATCCGAACACTCGCCGTCCACAACAACCCGGATCGATCGATTTTCAAGGAAACTCCTCGTCCAGTCACAAAGCTGTTGGGAAAGTCCATATGAACGAAGTTTGCTCAGCAATGCCCCGTGCCAGACGCGGTCAAAAGCCTTGGAAATATTCAATGCGACCGCCCTTGACTCACCATGCCGTTCAATCGCAGATGTCCATATATCGGTTATAAGGGTCAAAAGGTCTCCTGTGGACCGCCTGCCACGGAATCCGTATTGACGATCATTCAGGAGTCCGTTGCACTCCAAATACTTAACCAACTCAGCATTGATGACTTTTTCCATCACCTTAGATAAAGTAGAGAGTAATGCTATCGGACGGTAATTTTGTGGGAGACACTTTTTTCCTGTCTTTAGGATTGGCTGAACTCGAGCGATTTTCCAGCAGGCAGAAAAGGTCCTCCGTGCATAAGATAAGCGGAAGAGTCTGCCAAGAACCGGCGATAGTTCTGGAGCACAGTTCTTAAGGACTATTGCTGGTATTCCGTCCCGGCCGGTTGCCTTCCTACAATCCAGTTCACGTAGAATGCATTGAATAGTGCGCGGACGAAATCTCACATCCCGCATGGAAGACTGTACTGGCGAGATCACAGGTGGGTCCAAAAGGCCGGGATCGAGGTTTGAATTCGCCGAAAATAAATTTGCGAATACATTAGCTTTATCCCTTGAATTCGTGACTAACGTCCCGCTGTCTGTCACCAACGGAGGGAAAGAGGAGGATGCAAAGTTACCGCTGACAGCCGTTGCCATTGACCAGAAGGAGCGCGAGCCAGTTGGGCACCGAAGGAGCTTATTGATCACCCTGTCGTTGTGAGCCTTCTTCGCGGTATCAATCGCCTGGTTGCACGCGTTTCTGATTCTGACAAAATTCGTTCTGTTAACATCGGTGGGATTGGAGCGCCATTGCTTAAAAGCTCTATTTTTTGCCGCTGTAATCAGCTCGCACTTTTTGTCAAACCAAGGTTTACCAGACGAACTTCGTTTGATGGAATGTGGAATATACATCTCCATCCCCAGAAGAATAATCTCTGATACCGACTCCGCGGATGCGTTAACATCGGAGTTTCCGAACACACCTCGGACCACGGAAAGGATGCGAAGAAGTCTCGCATATCGTCCCAGTTAGCAGCCCCATACTTCCATACATGACGAAGCTGCCTAGGCCGGTTGCTTGCTTGGTATGCAAGTGCTTGCGCGACAGATACCAAGCAGTGATCTGAGTTTCCCAGTGGCGCAGAAACCTCTACGGTATAAATACTCGGTTCGGATGTCAAAAACAGATCCAGGGTGTTCGCATAATCGCCCCGGGCATCCGGCACTCGCGTTGGCTCCCCCACGAGTTGAGTCAAGTTGTGGCTTACAGCAAACATCTCCGCTAGCCTCCCAGCCTCGTCGGTTCTGTTAGAATGTAACAACCAGCCGGAATTATGCACATTAAAATCACCAAGGACAACAATTTCAGAAGCTGGGTGGTTGATCTGTATCCAGTCGACGGTATATGAAAGATGTTCGAAAAATGTCCCCGGTCGATCGTCATTCGGGGAGCGGTAAAGACAACAAAGAAATTTTACGGAATTCCTCAGCACGACCCTCAACCATATGATGTCCATATTATTGGGTTCCAACGCCTCCATCCTCTGGCAAGCCAGATTGGACCGCGCGAAGACGCAGACTCCGCCCTTAAAACGGAATCTCGAATGTAAGTCGTACCCTGAGCAACGAAGATATGTCGAATCAGTGGACGAATCGACCTGGGTCTCAGTTAGGGCAAGGATATCAGGTTTCGTTGTTTGTAAATATTGGTGGACGGCGTTTACATTGGTATTGGTGAAACCGATGCCCCTGATGTTACAAAATGCCGTCACCAGTCGAGCGTGGGCCGAGCCTCGAGAGCGAGACCGGTTATGCGATGACGAACCTCTTAAAGTTCCATTATTTATCATGATATCTGCATGATGTTCCCCCTGACATAGTCCCCCCCGGAGATCCGAATGGGAGACTAGTTTACCTCCGGAATTCTTTATATCAGAACGTACCATCATGACTTATCCCCGTGTCAGTCCGGGCCATCAGCCACACATCCGAAACACCGTCGAAGATTTCTCTCGGCGATATCGCGGAATGTACAACGTGACGGGGTGGTATCTCACCTTGGGACCGACTACCACCTAACCAACCTTTTTCCGAACCGGTCCATCAGCCAAGCTCCGAAAGATGGCCAGGAATTTCTCCCAACCATTTCACGGAGCCTATAGCTTGATGGGGTGGTATTTCACCGGGCGCACAGGGCGTTGGGACCCCGGCTACCACTCGGGGCTAGTAATTAAGATAGAAAAAATAAAGTACCGTAAAGAAAAATATGTGTTTGATTTTAAAGGGATTCCAACGTGTGTGTGGTATTTAAAGTGAGTGACAAAAAGTTCATTACGCAATCAACTCCCCAAGCCCGCTCTCCTCCATCACATTTTCCACAAATCCCCGAAACCTGCAAGACCCTCGTCTCTTCTATTTGCCCGCTCACCACAGGTCTTACGGCTCTAATGAACCCATTTCGCGAATGCAGGGGTGGACAAACGCTCACCCCACCTTATTTGACTTCAATTTCACCTCTCCCGGTCTCAAACGTCGTCTCCTCTCTTATCCCTCCTGGCCACGTCCTGCTCACCGCCTGCGCTTTCCCACACTCATACTCACACCCTAGCATCCGCCTTATCCTCGCCCTTCCCTGTCGTGCCACTTAGACTTTTATTCTATCCTTCTTTGTTTAGTTCCCCATTCCAGTTTTCAAGTTACTTTAAAGTTAGTCTCCCACCCCCACCCGCATTCCATAGTTATTACGTTTGTTCGTAAGTCTATTTATAAGAGTATATGTTTATACGAATTTAGTACAAGTCGAAATAAACTGAGGATTCTGCTCTCCATTCATTACTTTAAGAAACAATAACCATATTAAGTCAAGTTGCGTAAATAAATCCTGTGCAGTGTTAATGAAAGTACAGACTAACATTAAAACTAATATCAGATACAACTACGAAAGGATACAAATTGAATAAACACCAAAGTGCCGGACACTGGATAATTTATAAACGGACTATTTACGCCTGGAAATTAACAGTTGAAGAATCACAAAGGGAATACCATAACTAACCACGCAAGAGGACAACCGCCATATAATATTGGGGTTACATCAACAACCTTAACAGTCCCTACACTACATCCGCCAATATCATCAGCAGACAAGCGCAGCCAGGGAGCCGCAAAACCGTCAGTACCCCTTAAGTAAATATATATTTTTAATTGTGTGCAAATTGACATTGCAACACGGTGATGACATACTTCGAACACGGAAAACTGAGGTCATCCCTACCAGAAACAGGTTTTCGAATGTCTCCAAGATTATGCTATTGCAACGGCTTGAAATAACACACAAATTCCGCCTCCTAGAAGAATATATGCCGATGTCTACAGCAAATTAATGGAAGCAACCACTTCAAGTATTATGACGACAGCAACTGCTCTAATTATTCAAATATTCAGTAACATCACTTTAGGCCCATTGAAAATTCCTCGAGAATACTGAAAGCAGTTCCTTCTTCATAATTTGCATTTGAATTGTTTATGTTACATTAAATTGTTCAATTATCGGCGGAACCTCTTGGATTTCCCTAATAAGTATGAATAGCGTAATTTACATTATTGTCTTCGTTTCCATTTCATTAAATAATCCGTCATTAACAAATTTAAAATACCAAGACTTCACTGGTAAATGGAGATCTATTTCATTCGACAACATCAACGTTGAAATCGAATAGCTTCAGTTAAGTCCCTCAATACCGTCTAAATCTCGATAATGGAAATGAACGTCTCTGTTTGATGTCAGACAATGTTTACTTTATTGATCCGTAATTTAGATGTAATCAACATAGTTTATTGGTTGTTGGGAGTATCGCGGAGAAGAAAATAAAAGACATCTGATTTACTCTTGGGCCAAATGGTGAACATAAATATCTGTACATTCAGAGGATTTTAATAGCATACTTAACCTTCTTCTTGAAGATGATTTGTTTGATTTCGATCAATCCATTAGGTGAAATCCAGAAAAGGACATAGAACTTTAAAATATCGAAATAAAAGAATAATCAATTACATGATTATAAATCGGAAAGAGGCTCTTACCACAAGCATTTCGAATAAAGATATTTAGTAAAATGTATATTTATAATACAATTAACAATTATTTAAGGAAGCATTCAGTTGGTAGGAAACGTCGTTCTTCCTTTTTAAGTATTTATTCGATAACTTTGGTCAGAAGAATTAATAGAAGGTAGGGAATATACAGAATCAGTACAAGTACTAAAGGTGTGCAATCCCTGCCATACGAAAGCAGTACACTTAAAGAATTAAAGGTGTTTCCTTTTTGCATAGCCTTGATTTTTTATTGTAATCACAGTTCATCAGTTTACACACTTTTTCGTCTTTCTAGGTCGTTGCAATACTTATTAATTTTTCGTTTGTCTTTTCTTTTTTGTTTGTGTTTTTCTCCACCAATTTTTTTCTCGAGGGTCATTATATCAACAAATATAAGTATGATTGGTGTTCAGATTAAGCTCTGCCAAATTCAAAGAGAAATATAATGTGTTTCGGCTGAAGAAAGTCCGCGTTGTCGATCAGCTATCACCCTGTGGGGTTTTATGGAGTGTGTTGTTGGAGCCGACTGCTGCTATTGTAGGTACACTTCAGGAAAATACTTGGTTACTCTGGTCTGGTAACAAAAAGGGTTCTTTATTTCACTATTAAAACTTCTATTTATTAATCCGACTCCAATAATGTTGTTATCTCTTACCCTATGAGTCTTAGAATATGTTTTTATAATAACACACAACTTAGTTCATACTTATTTTAGATAGACCTTCAATATTGTTGTAGCAAAGTGTTAAACAAAGTGGCGGCTCCTCGCCTGAAATGGATTACGAGGGTTGCCTTTTATATTTCGGGATTAGAGAACAAAAACAAATACTGATCATCGAAAATCGTTTTATTGTTTTTCAAAATATTCCCCATGAAGATCTATACACTTTTGCATGCGTTTGAACCAATTGTCGAAGCACTTTTGCCACTCTGATTGAGGTATCTCCAACACATGCATTCTGAATGCAGCAACCGCTTCTTCAGGTGTCGAAAAACGTTGACCTCTCAGTTTGTTTTTTACGTACGGGAATAAAAAGTAGTCATTCGGTGCCAAGTCAGGACTATGCGGCGGATGACCCATCAAATCGATGTTTTGGGTGCTCAAAAATGCAGTTGTCGCAGCCGATGTGTGAGAGCTCGCATTGTCGTGGTGAAGAGTGATCCGTCTTCAGCGGTTGGTTTTCCTGATTTCTTGGAAGACAACTGGCAAACAAATGGTTGTGTACCACTCAGAATTGACTGTTCTGCGTTGTTCTAGTGGTACGGTTGCGACATGTCCAGTTTTTCCGAAAAAACAGGCGACCATTTGCTTGGAAGTGCTTCGTGCGCGAACAACTTTTGTTGGATTTGGCTCATCTTGAAACACCCAGACAGTCAACTGCTGTTTACTTTCGGGCTCATACGCGTAAATCCACGATTCGTCACCTGTCACGATGTCATAGACGTGTTTCGAAGCACCGCGACCGTATTTTTTGAGCATTTCTTTCGACCAATTGACACGAGCCTTTTTTTGGGCGATTGACAAATTGTGTGGGATCCAACGCGAACAAATTTTTTTGACAGTCAAATGTTTATGCAATATTGAATGTATGCTGGTCCCACTAACGGCTAAGGTTGTCTCAATCTCACGATAGGTCACATGACGATTGTTACATGCGATTTCCGCCACCGCCATCATTTAATAATTTATAATTTTAATATAATTTGTTTTAATGTGGTGTGATGGTAAGGTGATGGAAGAAGTGCATGGCCCACTTGTGAGTGTTCGAACACGCCCCGATTCGAGTGTGGATCGTGGGCGGGTTCGAGTTCGATTTTTGGAGATTGAGAGAGGGAGAGTTTTTTCGAAGCAGTCGTGTGCTAGAGTTAAAAAGAACAGTTGTGGCTGTGTCGGGCAGTGTAAAAATCGGACTTGGTTGGGTGTGAGCAGATATCCTGTGTATCGTGTAGATGTTCGGTGTTCGGAAGAAAAGGGAGAAAACCGACGGAAACCAAACATAGTTAACCGTATAGTAACCGTGCATATTTCTTCTGTTATAATTTAATGTGTACCTAATAAAGTGTGGACTTGTTTTACGCATTATTTTGTATTGGATCTGATTTTGAACTTAACAACAGCTCATTCAACTAGAAGCAGTATTTAAATTGAGAGATTTCAAAAAACATTGCTGGGTTTGAACAAGAAGACATTTAACGTCGTGTTACCTATTGGGCGATCTCAGTGGATACACAACTCAGTGTTTACGAGATTGTGTTGCAAATGGTGTTGCAAATTCAGCAAATGGAAAACTAAAACACATTTCGAAAATAAAAGACGGCACGTAATGATCCCTCTGCAGCAAAAGCAAAAGGTCTTTAAACCGGTTGGAACCGGGAGCCGATAGATCGTGGCTCAACAACGGGACGTCGAGAGGAATAACTAGGTAACAAAACTAATATTTACCAACTAGATCTCCACAGCAAAAGTGCAAGGCACGCATCATATAGCAGTTACCTTACCCATCATATTACACGATCTTCCAATATCAGTTCGCGCACAGCATCAATGGTTTTCGGAACAACAACTGATTTTGGACGACCTTCACGAAATTCATCTTGGAGTGAACTACGACCACGGTTGAATTCACCATACCATCGATAAACACTGGTCCTTGATGGAGCTTCATCGCCAAATATTGAATTAAGTTCATCTATGCACTGTTGCTGAGTTAATCCACGCCGAAAGTTGTAAAAAATAATCTCACGAAAATGTTGACGATTTAATTCCATTTTTGGGCCGAGATGAATCTTTTAAGTTACTGTAAACAACACAAACAGCGCTCGTATGTCAAAACGTTCTGAATGCGTATAACCTCAAAAATGTCCAACTGTACGACAGAGCTGTCAATTGCCGGATTGCAGCGCTAGGGTTGCCAAATCCCGAAACATAAGAGGCAACCCTCGTATTTATTATAATGGGAAAACTGTACAATGTAGTTATAAATCGGTAAAGACAATCTTAAGCGCCGTCCCACGTTGCTGCTTCTTTTCTTCTGTCAGAAGTACTCGTGTGTTCGTTCGGTCCGGCGCTGCAATCTCATAGAGCACGCAGCTTAGGGTCATTCCACAACACTCCCCCTCGATTGTAGTGTCGGGTCGATCCCCTGGGGAACCCCCGAGGCCGATCAGATCCAGGCACCTCTGATGTTTGTCTTTCGTCAGTCCCTTCCTGAGGAAGTCCGCAGGCATCTCATCCGAGGGAAGGTGTTTGATGTCCAGTCGACCGTCGCGCAAAACGTCCCTGACGAAATGTCTGATGTCGATGTGTTTCGACCTCGCGTGAAACGTGTGGTTCCGGGCCAGCAGCTGTGCCCCTCGGTTGTCGTTCATCACCGGAACTCTCTCGCACTCGCACAGCTTGAGCTCCGACAGGAATCGCCGTATGTATATGGCCTCTCTTGCGGCCTCAGTTAGCGCCATGTACTCTGCCTCAGTGGACGAAAGCGCGACGGTGCGCTGTTTCCTCGACTCCCAGCTGATGGCAGCGCCGCTCAAGGTGAAGACGTATCCGGTGTACGACCTCCGATCTACCGGGCACCCGGCCCAATCGGCGTCAACAAACCCCTCCAAGGTTTTCGTGCTCTTCGTGTACGTGATTCCGAAGTCGGCGGTCCCCTACAGATATCTCAGGACGCGTTTCGCCGCCTTCCAGTGCGCCTCGCCGTGACAAGTGTTGAATTGACTGAGACAACTGACAATATGCGAAATGTCCGGTCTTGTGGCGATCGCCAAGTAATTCAGAGACCCGACAAGCTCGCGATAGGGCCGACTACCTCCTGGCGATCCTTCTTCTTCAACGTCCTTCTCGAGCCTCGAACCCGATTCAACGGGAGTACTGCCGGTGTTACAGTCCTCCATCCGAAATCGAGAGAGTAGTTCTCGAATGTAATTCGGTTGAGAAATAGTAATCTGATTTGCGCTTCTAGCGATTTCGATCCCCAGACAATAGCGAGCTGTCCCCATATCTCTTGCCTCGAATTCTTGCGACAAGCCTCGTCGGATGAAGTCGAGGTCCCCCTGATCCCAATAAAATATCAAAATGTCGTCGACGTAGACCAACATTATCAGCGGATCCGCGCTCGTTGGCGTCATGTTCAGTTCTTCGAGCTTTTCGCTCAGTTTCTTGTGCCATTGTCGACCGGCCTGTTTGAGGCCGTACAAGGCCTTCCTCAACCGGCAAACCTTCTCGCCACCCTGAAGTTGTTTCAGCATTTTCTTGGCGCGGCTCCCGACACCGGATTTGTCTTGTGTCGCGACGATTTTCCTCAAACATTCTGCGAGTGAATCGGGCAGTTCCATGTACGTCTCCTCCTCGATCGTGCCGTTCAGGTATGCGGTCGTGATGTCCATCTGATGCACCTTGAGGTCGTGCTCGACCGCCAGCGCGAGCAGCATGCGCATGGATCCCAGGCGAGCGACGGGAGCATAGGTATCGTGGAAGTCGATCCCGGGTCGCTGCGCGAATCCCCTTGCCACGAGTCGTGCCTTCCTTCTCTCGACATTGCCGCCCGAGTCGCACTTTGCTCCTGAGGATCATTCGACATCCGACCACGCTTCGGTTCTTGCGTCGATTCACGATCAGCCATGTGTCGTTGTTGATTAGGCATTTGACTTCCTCGACGATGGCGTCCACCCATTCTTCTTTGTCCGTTCCGTTCAATGTTTGCCGGTACAGGACCTCCGAGTGAAGGCTGGCCAGATTTGCCTCCAGGGCGTCCGGAGTGTTCGACTCCTCGTCGTCGACCATCCGGTCGGACGAGTCTCCACTCGATCCGCGAGGGTCTTCGTCCTCCAGCGTGATCTGGTACTGCTTTCGCGCGCGACCGAGTCGTCCGGTGAGAATCCTTCTAGGCCAGCCCGGAGCTCTTTGGATCGCTTCGGTGGGCTCGTCTCCTTCCCCCGTCAGGTCGTCGTGTTCCTGCGACTCATTTCTCAATTCCTCGTCGTGGTCCCCACCTGGGTGAGGTTCAAAGAAATTCGGCAGTGATGTTCCCTCGGGATTGTGATTCAAATCTCGATTTGGATTTGGCGGAGGCGACGGCGATTCGCCGTGCATTCCCGTTCTTACATCGGTGTCGATGAATCTGATGTCTCGTGTCGTGATTACCTTTTGTCTGCTTGGTACCCATACTCGATACCCTTGAGTCGACTCGTCGTATCCGAGAAAAACACATTTCACGCCTGGCGGCTCCAGGTTTCCCTTCCCGGGAGTTTTGTCCCGACGCGCCATTTCCATGAGCGTGCGGTTTTTCCTCCCCGCTACTCCATTTAGCTGGGGGGTGGACGGCATCGTGAGCTTTCGCGCGATCCCCTCTCGCTTCAAAACCTTGTCGAATTCCACCTTACTTCTGTCCAACGAGAGTAGTCGTCAGTTAGCGTGAGGAATTATCTGGCTTTGCCCCTTGATTCGTCCCTCATCGGTCCGCAATTGTCGACGTGGACGATGTCCAGTAAATTTTTGCTTCGGTGCGACTTCCTTCCGAAGGGCAGCGCTGTCATCTTCGCTTTCGAACAGATCTCGCACGCATTCCTGGTTCCGTCGTCTTCAAGACCGATTCCTTTCCGGGCTCGCGGAGGAAGTAGAGACCTCCTTTTCGATCCGCTACAGCGATCGCAGATCCGTGGCTGTTTTCGATTTTGGCTCCTTCTAGCGTGAACGTCACGCTGTTTCCGGCGTCCGTGATCTTTGCGACCGAGATGAGGTTGTTTCGCAGGTCGGGTACGTGTAGTGCGTTTTCCAGACGTATGAGCCGAGTCGTGTCTTCCTTTTGCCTTAACGCCGGTGGAGCCGTGATTTGCCAGGTTGATTCTCAGGCTTCCAGCACTTGCTGTTTGCTCGAATGCGTCCTTGTCGTGGCACAGATGTGAAGTGCATCCACTGTCGAGACACCACGTGTCGTTTTTCTGAGCGTTCCCTGAAGTGAGAGTCCGCATTTGTGTGGGAGATCATAAAGAAGATGTCTTCGCCGATGGCGGCTTTTTCTTTGTTAAGGGGATGTTTCGCGCCTCGTTCGGCCTCTTCCGGGCAATTTATGGCCTTGTGGCCGATTTGGCGACATCTGTGGCATTTGTACCTGAATGTTCCGCCGGTACGTTGGTCGTCCGATTTTTCGACGGGCTTGTTCGACGCTTTGTTTGTGGCCCTTTTCCTGTACGGCGTCCCTTTTTTCGCGAACATTGCCTGGTCATCGGCTTGGCTGCGTTGTCTACTTGTCGCATTTTCGCCGAGGATTTTGATTTTTAGGTTTTTTGGCGAGGGTAATTCGTCTCTCGACTCGATGGCGCATCTAAAATTTTCGAAGCTCTCCGGCAGGCTGTGTAGAAGCCAGATGGATTGTAGTTCGGTGCTGACCTGCACGGATAGTTCGGACATTTTGTCGACCATGTCGGAGAATTCGTCCAGCAAGCGTTTCCACAAAGATCCCTTCTTCGCCGGTCCTTTTGATTCGAAGATTACTTCCAACTTCAGCCAAATTTCCCGGGCTGTTTCACAGTGTCTGATTTGCCTGAGTTCGGCGTCCCCAACGGCGAGATATAAGTCGGCTTTCGCCTTTGCGTCCTTGTCTTTCCACGCTGGTAAATCCTCAGCAGTTTCTGGTTTCGGTCTTTCACCGCTTGCGTGAGCCCACGTTTTGTTCTTGGTCATAAGAGCCTGCATTCTAAGTTTCCAGGTGTCGTAGTTCTCCCTTGTTAGCATTTGTATGCGCATTGCACTTGAACTTTGGCCGTCCATTTTGTCTGCAGTTGGGTTATGTTTTCCTGTGTGCTTTCCAGTGTATTTTCCCCGTTGTCTTGTCCTGGGCCCATAACCTGTTGTAGCAGTGTGTTAAACAAAGTGGCGGCTCCTCGCCTGAAATGGATTATATATTATAATGGGAAAACTGTACAATGTAGTTATAAATCGGTAAAGACAATCTTAAGCGCCGTCCCACGTTGCTGCTTCTTTTCTTCTGTCAAAAGTACTCGTGTGTTCGCTCTCCTATCGCTCGCAACGCTCGGTCCGGCGCTGCAATCGCATAGAGCACGCAGCTTAGGGCCATTCCACAACAAATATAACGCACAACTTAATTCATACTTATTTTAGATAGACTCATTTTAACACACAACTTAGTTCATACTTATTTTAGATAGACATTCGATATAACGCACAACTTAGTTCATTCTTATTTTAGATAGACTCATTGTAACACACAACTTAGTTCATACTTATTTTAGATAGACTTTCAATTTAACACACAACTTAGTTCATACTTATTTTAGATAGGCATTCAATATGCCTAAGCTGGAGCACCTCAACCAGCACCATCGAATAACCAGCGAGCGAGGTAATACAGACCGACAGCACAAACCGTGAGTAGGTTCTTCGATAATTAATAGTTTAATATAAATTTTGTGTGCAAAAGTAAAATTCCAACAAGAAGATGAAGGAAGTCCGATAGGAAACCAATGAGGAATCGTTATCGGATAAGAAATATTGCAACTGGTCAAGATTTTCTAAATGGATACATTGCACGTGTGTGGTCACATTCGACTTGGAACTTGGTCAAACTATCGAGGAAGAAAAATAGACAACAACTCCAGCAACATCATCGGCAACGGAAACAAAACAACAACACATCACCAATAACCGTGAGTAGAATTTATACTTATTTTTTGTGCAACAAGCTTTTTACATGCAACACTGGGGCAATACACGTAAGGAGGGACCGTAATGCCTCTTAGGAGATGGATTAAATTATTGACTCCGAACTTTACTACTCCGGATCTAATATATTTAGTATTGGTGTAGTATGTGTATCCGCTCTGTAAACATCTCCGGACCAAACGTCAGAATTGTCCTAGATAACCTTTTAATTGGTGCCAATAGAATTTTGTTGATACAAATCCATCTAACTTTAACTGTCAGTATATTGTGTATCGTAGCCTCATCATCATCATCATCATCGGCACTACAACCGGGAACTGGTCTTGGCCTTATTTAGCAAGTCCTGAGGCTTGTTAAATTTTCCGTAATGATTTATTTTTTCTGGGCAAGGTCATTAGTCTTGCGCCAGAGGCTCCCCGACGGGGAATCGAACCCCGGTCTCCCGAATGACAGCCGGGTATACTAACCACTATACTATCGAGGAGTATCGTAGCCTCACCGCCGGCAAAACATCACGTGCGCCTCTACCTCTTGATCCGTACCTTCGGATCAATTGTGCGATCCGTTTTGGGTATCTGAAGTAAACACAAGATATCTAATTGCACTATCAGTTCGCGTCCAAGTACAGGGCAAAGTTTGAAAATTTTCTGAAAGTGTACAGTGCCAGTATATTTCTTACTCTTTCCTTTACCAATCAGCAGATTATGTTTAATACTTTGAATTCCGACATCAATGAGCTATATCAGTGGGGACTATCTAACCTAAACTCAGTAATGGCTCTTGTCGTCAAAGGCGAACCCCAAAGTAAATATACTGTCGTGAACGGCACTTGCAGCTACCAAGCCAAAGAACTATCAAACATCGGCTCTCGAATTAATTCGCCTCTTAGTTGGAACGACCACATATTTGAAGCTACGAAAAGTGCGGCCAAATGTATAGGGTTCGTCAAGAGATGCAAAAAATATTTCGCTCTATATAACCTGGCCACTATTTAAAAGGCATATATCCGTCTTAAAATGGAGCCCAACTCCCATATTTGGTTAGGCTCATCCAAAACTGCATTACACGTGCTTGATAGGGTGCAAAAGCGAGCAGTGGAACTTATTGGGGGCTCACCCGTAAGTCTATCAATTCCGTCATTATAACATAGGCGCAACGTATCATGACTATCTCTTTTCTAAATACATTATCACGATCGTTGCTCAAATGAACTTGCTGAATGTGTGCCGCACCATCAGACACTTTCCCGCGATAACCGTTAATATAAGAATACGCATCAGTTTACGTTGAAAGTCAACTTCAGGCACCCAAATAAAATAAAGACTCATTCTTTAGCCGAACCACACGAATGTGGAATACTCTTCCTGATCATGTATTTACTCATCGTTGTAAGGTCCGAGCATTTAAGACCAACATACATCGATACCCCCTTTCCTGATCCACTTCCTCTCCGTGCGCTCGCATCCTGCTCTGACTTTTAAGCGTACTCCAAAATCCCCTTTTTTATGCGCGTTAGTGTAATGTTCTCTATTTATCAACAACAAGACAGGTACACTTTAAGTTATACTCCACGCAAATAATATCCACAGTAATCATCATCATCATCGGCACTACAACCGGAAACCGGTCTTGGCCTTATTTAGCAAGTCCTGAGGCTTGTTAAATTTTCCATAATGATTTATTTTTTCTGGGCAAGGTCATTAGTCTTGCGCCAGAGGCTCCCCGACGGGGAATCGAACCCCGGTCTCCCGAATGACAGCCGGGTATACTAACCACTATACTATCGAGGAGTATCGTAGCCTCACCGCCGGCAAAACATCACGTGCGCCTCTACCTCTTGATCCGTACCTTCGGATCAATTGTGCGATCCGTTTTGGGTATCTGAAGTAAACACAAGATATCTAATTGCACTATCAGTTCGCGTCCAAGTACAGGGCAAAGTTTGAAAATTTTCTGAAAGTGTACAGTGCCAGTATATTTCTTACTCTTTCCTTTACCAATCAGCAGATTATGTTTAATACTTTGAATTCCGACATCAATGAGCTATATCAGTGGGGACTATCTAACCTAAACTCAGTAATGGCTCTTGTCGTCAAAGGCGAACCCCAAAGTAAATATACTGTCGTGAACGGCACTTGCAGCTACCAAGCCAAAGAACTATCAAACATCGGCTCTCGAATTAATTCGCCTCTTAGTTGGAACGACCACATATTTGAAGCTACGAAAAGTGCGGCCAAATGTATAGGGTTCGTCAAGAGATGCAAAAAATATTTCGCTCTATATAACCTGGCCACTATTTAAAAGGCATATATCCGTCTTAAAATGGAGCCCAACTCCCATATTTAGTTAGGCTCATCCAAAACTGCATTACACGTGCTTGATAGGGTGCAAAAGCGAGCAGTGGAACTTATTGGGGGCTCACCCGTAAGTCTATCAATTCCGTCATTATAACATAGGCGCAACGTATCATGACTATCTCTTTTCTAAATACATTATCACGATCGTTGCTCAAATGAACTTGCTGAATGTGTGCCGCACCATCAGACACTTTCCCGCGATAACCGTTAATATAAGAATACGCATCAGTTTACGTTGAAAGTCAACTTCAGGCACCCAAATAAAATAAAGACTCATTCTTTAGCCGAACCACACGAATGTGGAATACTCTTCCTGATCATGTATTTACTCATCGTTGTAAGGTCCGAGCATTTAAGACCAACATACATCGATACCCCCTTTCCTGATCCACTTCCTCTCCGTGCGCTCGCATCCTGCTCTGACTTTTAAGCGTACTCCAAAATCCCCTTTTTTATGCGCGTTAGTGTAATGTTCTCTATTTATCAACAACAAGACAGGTACACTTTAAGTTATACTCCACGCAAATAATATCCACAGTAATCATCATCATCATCGGCACTACAACCGGAAACCGGTCTTGGCCTTATTTAGCAAGTCCTGAGGCTTGTTAAATTATTTATTATTATTATTATATATTACAATGCAAGTAAATTACATGGTAACTTAAAACTAATAGCACTAGCGACTAAGGCTTTCGGCTAGAATACAAATATTAAATATTGTATGATTTTGTAGCTTAACTAAGGTTAGTAGTTTGTAGAGCTTATCGATATTAGATGATGTTGAGGATGTCGTCGTTGTAATGTTGGCGAACGAGGTCTTTTACCCCTGCACATTCAAATAGTATGTGTTTTGAGGAAAGGTTGGAGTTGGATGTACAGATGTGGCAGGTAGGGGGATTACTCCTGTTGATGAGATGTTGGTTGGTGATAAATGTGTGCCCAAGGCACTGCCGGAGGAAGCACCTGATTTTATGTTTTGCGGCTGTTGGTGGATATGTGATGGGTTCTCTTCTGGGGTTTACTACTGCATACATATGCCTGTAGTCTGCCCAGTCCTTTTGTTCTAAGTTGTGGAGCTCACTATTAAAGTATCTATGTAAGTCCATGCTGTTTTCAACGAAAAAGGTTATTAGGGGTTCCTTGATGGCCAGTTTTGCAGCAGCATCTGCTGCTTCGTTGCCTGCTATCCCACTATGGCTTGGCACCCAGAGAAGCTTTATTTTGTTTTGTTTATAGAATAAACTATGCTGGATCAAGTGAATGATTCGGTTTCTATTGTTTGGGTTCCTTATTGCTTCGATGGTTGATAGGCTGTCTGTACAAATAAGTGTCTTGTCCTTTTTCACTAACTTAATTGCTTCCAGTACAGCGGTTGCTTCGGACGAAAATATGGAACAGAATTCGGGTATAAGTCCCTTTCTGATTACTATTTTTGCGCTGTTGACTATCGCAAATGACGTGCCGTCCTCTGTTTTGGATCCGTCGGTGAAAAGTAGGTTCCACTGGCGGTGTTGGTTTTTGATATGTTGATAATGTTGTTGGTATTCTAGGTGGTTTGTTCTAGTTTTTGGGAGTAGGCTTAAATCGGTGTTGAATATCTTAGGTGATAATAACGATGGGGGTGAATTGTCCTTGCCTTTTGTGGTTTAATGTTTATTCGGAATTGGTGCGCAAGTAATATTGCCTGTCCTAGGGCCGACAAGTACCTTTGGGGCCGTTTCCTCCTAAGGATGTGTTTAATATCCTCCACTATGGGTGTCTCCGGTGTGGCTGTAAGTTTGACAACTAGCTTGGCTGAATGGTACTTCATTCGATTTTCAATCGTCGGGAGTCCACTTTCTGCCAGAATGTTTGTTATTGGGGTGGTTCTGAACGCACCTGTACTTATTCGGGCTGCTGCGTGATCGGGGGATTTCACTAGTTGTAGGTTAGTTTTGCTGCATTTCCCGTATATTGGTAGGCCGTAATCTATTTTCGATAATATAATTGCTCTGGTGATGTTTGTTAGTGTATTAGTATGAAAAAAACTGTTTTTTGATCCTAAGTATTTAATGATATTTAACCTTAGATCTAAGTTTTCTTAAGAGCTAGACATTGATTTTTGAAGTTGTATTTACTGTCAAGTTGTAGACCTAGAATTTTTAGTGTATTAACATTGCTGATGGTGGAGTTTTCAAAGTTAACTGTTAACAATTTATTACAACTGTGTTTTTTACATATGTGTAATATTTTGGTTTTCTTGTTTGAGATTTTGGCTCCGGAATAATGACCCCACATTCTAATATCTGAGAGAATATTTTCAAAAGTTTGACTGATAAGTTCTAAGTTGTTGACATTACTGAATACAATGAGATCATCTGCGTAGATACAATATTTTACAACTTTATATTTTGCCAGTATAATACTTAGCTCTTCAAACGCTATTTTGAATAAAACTACTGAGAGTGGTGATCCTTGGGGGATACCGGTTTCTAGATTGTGTACCCCGGAACAAACGCCGTTGGATTTTACCCCGAATTTCATATTAGACAGGAAAGATCTGATAAAATTGAACATATTACCTCCTATTTCCCATTTGTGAAGTTTGTTCAGTATGACGTGGGGGCCGATGCGGTCGAAGGCCTTTTCGAAATTTATTGTTAGAATGGAGGTATGCTTTTTGCAGGAAAGTGCAGAAGTAATGTAGTTATCAAGGTGAAGGAGGGCATCCATTGTACCTCGCCTTTTTTTAAATCCAACTTGCTACATACTTATAAGGGTATATTTCTCTAAATACCAGTTGAGCTTTTGTGCGAAAATTTTTTTCTAACAATTTGCCTAAGCAGGGGAGGAGGGAAATAGGACGGTAGCTATTGATTGTGTCGGTTTCCCCATCGGACTTTAAAATAGGTATGACAGTGGATGTTTTCCATGTTTGTGGTATGACGCCTGATTTATAAATGTGGTTAAATAGATCTAGCAGACGCTGTTACATGATCGGAGGGCTGTTTTTGACCATAGCATAATCTATTCTGTCGAAGCCCGGGGTTTTTCCTTCTGCAGAATGCAGACTGGATTCAAATTCTATTCCCGTTATGGGACTTTCTATGGCATTGAGATTGGTGTTCCCTAGGGTGGTTATTCGCATTGGGTGTTCCTGCATTTGTTTTTTTGCTGCATGGAAGTTTGGATGAAAATTAAACTTTATATTTGCCCAGGATTCGGCTAAATGTTCGGCTATTTTTTGAGGACATGTAAGTATGTTAGTGCCGGTATTTATTGCCGTAATGCCAGGGGGATTATAATTGCTTGTGACCGTTTTTATATCAGACCATATCTTTTTTGGGGTGGAATTGGGTGTTAATTTTGCCGTGAAGGATTGAAATGATTTGGCCTTTTCAATTTTGGCAGTTCTCCGAAACTGGGCGTTAAGCCTTTTATATGTTATTAGATGCTGGTCCGTTGGATGTTTCTTGAAGATTTTCCAAGCTGATTGTTTTTCGGTCCGTAATCTTGCCAGTTCGGTATTCCACCATGGGACAACGGTTTTATGGAACCTTCTTGTTGTCTGCGGAATGGACATGTTGGCGGCCGCTCTAGTCATTTTTGTAATAATACCTGCTTCTTGGTTAATACTTTGTTTTGCGCTATGGGAGCTAAGGAATTGTGTGGTTAATGTTTGAAATTTATCCCAATTGGCACGGTCAGATTGGAACTTGGGGAGGAGTTTGATCTTTTTCTTATTTCCGTTGCCAGTCGAGACAGAGATTTTAATCGGGAAGTGATCGCTTCCATGCAGATTGTCTAATATTTCCCAGTTAGTTATGGGAGAAAGTTGGGCTGATATTATGGAAAGGTCTACGTTTGTAAAGGTTTTGTGTGTGGAAAAGTGGGTTGGCTTGCCGTTATTCAGTATTGCCAAGTGGGATTGTAGCAAAAATTGTTCAACGATTTTACCTCTTTTGTTTGTTATTCGTGATCCCCATATTGTACTCCATGCATTGAAATCCCCCACTAGGAGGATTGGTGTGTGCATGTTTTGAGTTATGTTATTCAGATCCGCTAGATTGAATGGTTGGTTGGGTGGGATGTAAATTGAGATAACAGTTAAACTTAATCTCCCTGTAAGTTCGATTGCGGTAACCGAGAAAGGGGAAGTAATGTTGAGGTGTCTATGGTTAAGGGCCCTATGTATTAGTATACCGGACCCTTGTTTAGAGGAGTTGTTTCCTGTGAGGTTGTTGAAGTAGGCTTTGTATTCCCGAGGCACTTTAGCATTTGAGGACTGGGGTAAGTGAGTTTCTTGCAATGCTATGATCGCTGGTTTTAGTTCCTTTATAAGGATCTGTAGTTCGTGATAGTTATTGTGGAACCCATTCAGGTTCCACTGAAGCATTAAAAGATCGTTTGGGTTGTTGTTAGTGTTTGTTGTGGTGTTCAAAGTGGGGGAGTCAATATAACGGTGATTGGTTTGACTCCGCGCCACACAGCTCGTTTTACTCAGTTGTCCAATCCGCTCGGATTGGTTTGAGTGAAAGTCGCCCTGTGCCAGGGAGTCAATGTGTTGGTGACAGAGATTAGGATCATATCTTTCCATGATCAGGTAAAGGGAAATTTTCCGTTGAGTCTAAACGGGATTTTTGCATTTCTGCTGGAGTGTGTTTCGGTTTGTTTGTGTGTGTTTGAGTTTGTATGGGAGAAGCGTTTCGTGTTTTGTTTTTTATTGTGTTGTACGATAGGGTGTTTTCTCTTTTCTATTTCCTTTAAGGTTGCATAGGAGGTGGAGAAAAATATATGTGTTTCTTTGGTGTAGCAGTTTTGTTTGCGGGTCTTGTATGTGTTTTGTTGGGACTGAATTGGCACCAGTTGGTGTTTTTAATGCGGAAGCGGTTTTCTTTATTTGTTCCGAATAGAGATCATTATTTGTTGTTTGTATGGGATTTGGTTCTCTGTATATGCGTTTAGCATCGGATAGGGATGTTTTATTTTTTGTTTGTATTATTAAAATTTGTTGGTATTGCATATATTTTGGGCATGCGGAGGAAGATGCCGGGTGGGGGCCGTGACAGTTTGCACAGATTGTTCTTATGCATTCAGTTTCAGGGTGTGGTGGAAGATTGCATGTATTGCATGCCGTTGTATTTTTGCACCATTTTGCCGTGTGGCCTAGTAATTGGCATTGTCGGCAACGCATAGGCCTCGGAATGTATTCCTTGACCTTGGTGTTGTACCAGCCGATTTCAATTGTTGTTGGTGGTTGAAGACGGTCAAATGAAAATAGCATTAGGCCCGTGGGCTTCCTTTCTCCATTCATCATTTTGGTGAATTTAAATACATCAACAATGCCTTGGGAATTCATTTCTGATAATATATCAGGTTCTGGGACGTTTATAAGACAGGGGGCGTAAACGATTCCTTTAGAGATGTTTAGTTTGGGGTGTAGTCTTATGTCGACCGGACAGATTGATTCGAATCGTTTGGATTGGATGAATCTATCTGCTGTATCTTGATCTTTGACTAGAATTAGTATGGAGCCATCCCTAAGCAGGGTTATTCTTTCGTACTGTGTACTAATTGAATCAATTATTCTCTTCAGCACAAAGACGTTAACAGATGTTAGTGGCCTTGAAGCATCGGTTGGGTGAATTTGAATGAACCGAGGTGTTTTTAAAATTGCTTTGTTCGGCAAAGCAGGGAAATCGAAAGACAATGGGCTGTCGGATTGTCTTTTCTTTTTTGTTGGCACGTTGGTTGCAGAGCCTGAGAGTGAGCATTCTCCCAGTTCTAGGAACCTGTTGCCGGTATGCTGGCTTGGCCCTAGGGGCATATTTTGGGTTTCTTACCTGATGTGTCTTTGTTGTGTTTTGTTTGTGAATTCTTAGGAGTTTTATCTGTTGTCAAAAATTTCTCTTGAAATACTTTTACTTTTTAAATAGGTAGTCACTTCACTTTTTAACTGGCGCACTATTCAAAACTGGTGTTCTCTGTAAGAGAGTTCGCGGCTGACTGCTTGTTAAATTTTCCATAATGATTTATTTTTTCTGGGCAAGGTCATTAGTCTTGCGGCAGGGGCTCCCCGACGGGGAATCGAACCCCGGTCTCTCGGGTGACAGGCGGGTGTACTAACCACTATACTATCGAGGAGCCACAGTAATACAAATCAATAAATATTGTTCGGCAGAAATATCGGTTTTATATTCTATGAAAAATTGAAACCCAATTATTAGTGTGTTTTGAAATGAAGTTTACAAAAAAAAAAAAAAAAAAAAAAAAAAAAAAAAAAAAAAAAAAAAAAAAAAAAAAAAAAAAAAAAAAAAAAAAAAAAATTAAACAATTCAGTAACATGACTCTGAAGCGCATTTACGTTACCTAGTATCCATGACCACTTTCAAACATTCCATGGCCACTTACAACATTAACGCCTTAATTCGGCTTTCAGAATATTTATAATTCCCCGATGGACGTAGCAAATTGCAAGAAGAAAAAGGCAAAAGTATGCGCACGACGTCTACAGACTTGCATTAACTCCACCAAGACCATCTGCAATTCAATTCGCTGGTAACTTGTAAATAATTGATGGTATTCAAATTTCCGTCGATTTCGTGATGCTATTCACTTCCTTCCAGGCTCAGAAAAGGATATGCTCTACTCCCCCTTTGTAAACAACTACTCCCGCCAAATAAACTCAGTTTTCTTTGATAGAATTCGAAACGTGGTTAAAAAGGTTTCGAATATTTCTTCTGTACAACGTTTCCAGTTTTGATTACAAGAAAAGCAGGAATATTAATTTCACCTCCGTACACTTAATTGGAAGTTTTGAATGCTCTTCTCTAAAATCAAATTAAATACTTCATTTCCCAAGGAGAGGTACGTCCATGAAACATTGTCGGGCATGCCGAATCTGGTGTACCAAAGTTCATTGTGCCCTCTGACATTATTCATTAACCCAATTCATTTTACTTAGTCCTTTAGGGGTAATATTCCGCCAAAAGATGATCCTAATATTTCAATAAAAATGTTCATTCTCTAAACGAAAGTTACACAATTCTGAATGGGTAAGTGAGTATATAAATCGCAAAGATATCTGGGAAGAAATATAAATAATATATAAGGTCAGTAAATGCATCTAATGGCCCATATATCCCGCGTAAAGCCGTGGAGTCTTGATTTAATTACTTTATTACGAAAGAACGCAACGTAAACGGGGGAGAACGCGAAGGCGTATACGAATATTTCCCTATAGAGTAATTAGCTGATGTTAGCACGATCTCGAAGGCTAAGGTGGGAAGAAAATTAAGGAATCATAATATATTGTGTTATACAAAGAGTGGCTGGCGGCAGGTGTATCTGTTTAAAATTTGATATAAGACGTGCTAGTTGAATTATATATTTATTGTAAATATTTTTACATAAATAATAAAATCGGAAACAATTGACAGCAGTTGGATTTACATGGGTGGACTGAAAAGTTTCCGACCTCAACATGAAGATAACAGCAAAATAAAAGCTAGTGAATATTGTTGTACATCTGTGGCATCCCTAACAGATACACACACAATACATAAGCAAATAGTGAAGAACACGAACGAAAGTCGAATAAGATAATGCATCAGAGCCGTATATCATAGCGATAACATAACAATTCATATCAGTCGAATGTACTTGAGTTTAGAAATCGAATTCTAAACAACTGATGTGTTACGCTTTGGTTAAATTTTTGGTGAGTCTAACTGTCATAGCGTCAGTGCGAATCACACGTTCTTCATTATCATTACAAACGCTATACATCTTTTTACAGTTACTCACCAGAATTTCAGCCGTTTTGGACGCGTAGTTTTTATTTAACAGTCGTTTGAGTGAGTCAATGTCAGTGTTTTTGTGCAAATGGACAACATTGAGTATCGAGCTGTAATTAAATTTTTGTTTTTGAACGGCAATACGCCTGCGCAAATCAAAGATGAGTTGGATTCTGCGTATGAGGAATCTGCACCATCATTTACCACTGTGAAATTTTTGGGCAGCTGAATTTAAACGTGGCCGTGAGAGCTTGGGAGACGATGACCGTTCGGGGGGTCCAAAAACTGCAACAATTGACGATAACATCAAACAAACAAGGAGGGACTGCGTTACATTACGCAATTCATGAGATCGTGGTGCATGTATGGGAGCAAGAGGACATGCCAGAAGATTGGCGTCGTGGTATAATTTGCCCCATACATAAGAAGGGATATATCACACTGTGCAGCAACTATAGGGTATAACATTGCCGAATACCGCCTATAAGATCTCCACTATCCTCCAAGATCGGATACCCCCATACACTAAAGTCATCATTGATCAATATCAGTGTGGCTTCATCCGAGGCCAATCGGCGATTGATCAGATATTCACCCTTAAGCAGGTGATGGAAAAACGTCTGGAATTTAAAATTCCATTATATCATCTATTTATAGACTCTGACACCACAACTAGAGGGACTATTGTCACCAAGTCCAGTCAGATACTTGTCTAAGCATATGACATTGACATCAACGGTAGAACCAAATCAGGTGTACAGGACACCTTCACCCAGATCGAGCAGGCGGCACAACAACCTGCGAAGAGAAGACCTAACGTTGGTCAAACTATCAGGGTAGTGGAGCACAAATTTGAAGTAGTGCAGTCCTATAACTACCTTGGATCAATAGCATCAGCAGCCGATAACAGTATGAAAGAAGAAATACGCGAACGGCTGATCAAATCCAACAAAGCCGACTATGGTATATTTAGGCTCTTTAAATCCCGAAATTTGTCCAGAACATCCAAGTTACTGCTGTACTACAACATGGTCTTACCAGTACTCATGTATGGATCCGAAGCCTGGGTACTCAATAAAAAGCACTCTTAGTCGCGTTCGAGAGGAAGGTCTTAAGGAGAATGTTTGTCCCGTATATGAGGGAGGACCATTCCGGAGACGCTACAACCATAAGTTGAACGCGAACTACCTTAAAGCTAATATTGTAAGAAAAATCAAACTCGGTAGACTCCGGTGGGCGGGACCCTTAGCTCGAATGAGCAAAGAGGAGCCTGGCCGGAAAGTCCTTTGTGGCAGGATGTATGGAAGAGGACAGCGCCGCAGACCTTGTCTGCGATGGAGGGATGACGTACACCAACACGCCCAGAGCCTGGGAGCGCCAAACTGAATGACATCGGCTCGAAATCGGGTCCGGTGGAGAGATTTATCATATAAGGCCAAGACGGGATCCCGGTTATAGTGCCGATGATGCTGATTTTAGTAGTGTCCAAGTGTTCCGCTGAACACTGTTTGCGGCAGAGAAAAGAAAACACCCACGGAGCGCATACAGTATAAAATACAAACTCAGAAAGGGTTGTTTTAATTGAACTTTTATTTTCATTTTTTATACTGGACTGTTTATAAGCCGCAACGTGAAACTAATACACAGTTCTTTACTAGCGCGGTGGAACGCTTACAAAAATTAGTTACATGAGAATCTTTACACACATTGAACAATTTAATTCGAAACACTTAAATAGTTGTTGCACAAAACGGATAGTTCCTTAAACACACGACAATATTTAAAAGTTGGTGAACTGTAGGCTGACTTCCTCTTCGACATTTCTTTTCTTGTCCTACCTCACAATAGGCACTTCTTCTTCACCGTTCCATGTAGACCCCTGGTCGCTTTGACTATCAAAATTAGACTAACTTCTGCACTACCCACAAGTATCTGGATATCGGTCGTATCTGTATCTTCCCCAGAGACAATTTCCCATTCTGCCCACTAACAGAATCGTCAATATCTCTGTTAGCAGCATGCTAATTCATCCCAGGGGAAATTTCTTGTATTCCCGAAAGGAGAAGTCATTCCTTGCATACATCCTTAAACATCATTATCACCATCCGTGGTGGTGATCGAAATTCAGATCGACGGTTGGCGATTGTGTGCCGCCTCTATTTGCATAGCACATCTAGCGCGCAGGCCGACGGATATCGTGCAATTTGGTGGACGTACGGTCCATGGTTTTGTTTAACTTCTTTCGGTTAAAATTAACAATCCATTAGACCTTTCTAATGGGTGTGAAATTCGAAAGGGACCGTGGGATCGGAATAGATTCCTTGTAGGTTTTTACCCTCATAAATTTTCCGAATTATCTCGTTGAGATAATTACGCTTGCCGTTTGTTTTGTTTGCCGATGGATTTGGTGGTCTTTGTGGCAGACCACCCGCACGTGCATCCGTTGGGCGGCTAATTTGCTGACGATAACAAATCCTTGTAACATCGTGTAGATGTTGAGGATTTCCGATTGTGCAGTGCTGGAGTGCGGCGCATTTCAGTCTTTGGGGATCGGATGCATGAATGTTTTCCTTTGTTTCAGGTATGCCATATTCGAACTGTTGAGCTTGACATTGAAAGCTTTGGGACGTTCAGTTCCTTGCTATTTCGTGTCGGGTTCAATGTTGGCCAAATGTTTCAAGGCCCTAGCGGACTTAGTGGCACGCGTCTTCAGGTAGGTATGTTCCTTGAAGGGTAGGAACCCTACCTGGGTGGAATTGTACGTTCCTAGAACGCTACCGGTTGAGTTAAATAACTGCGCTACTATACAGGGACCAGCGTCATCTTTACCCCGGCAGATTGTCGTAAAATTCCGTGATTATATAACAAATTGACAATATACCAGGTCTCATCCACGCTTATTACATAATTAACATTGATAATTGCCACATCCCTCCCTCCTTTCTATATAATTAATTACGCAAATGCACATCCTTATTCTTTAACATACACATATCATACCCAGAAAACAACATTTTTCCACGCCTCAATAGCACATTTCATTTTTTCTCATAATTCAAACTATTTTAAACCCTTTCTGTCCCCTATCTCGCACATGTCGTAATTCTTACCCTATAACAATTACAAAATTCTCTTAACGAGGACTATAAATACGTTCACACATATTGTTTAGTACAATGACCCTACCTAGCACATTTACCGCTAGCCTACCATTATATACAAGTACACCTGACGATTTATTGGAGAGAGGTTGGCCAGCGAGAGCTGAAACCGAATTCCAATGCATCAATAGATGGTAGGATGGTGGCAAATTTATATCCACATATATAAGGATATGGATTAGCGATTTACTCTTAATTTGCTTTTGAACATTGAAGTGCGTTGTCGTTAATTGAAAAAGTTATTGTTTGAACCTTCGAATTGATTATCTGAAAATTCGTCGTGAGTGTGAATTGTCTTACGGCGTTCGGAAATTATAAACTGAATAAATTAAATAAATTAATATCGAAATATAGTACCGAAAAAAAAAAAAAAAAAAAAAAAAAAAATTAAAGTTAAATGTGTAAAGTAAAAAACTTAAAAATAAATGTGTAAAGTAAAAATGTAACAGTTAAATGTGTAAAGTAAAAAACTTAAGATCTAAAAATGTTTGTTTTGGTTAGTCTGAAAGGTAGTTTACGCCCAACAGTCTGTAAGCCGCATATGGAAGTATTGTTGGTGCCCGCAGATCATCTTGAAGCGTAATTCTATAATAGGAAATTGAAGCACCCGCCAGACAACTTACCCGGGAATATAGAGAGCGTGTGAAAAGGACATATCATACATTTAACAAGCCGTGAGCACGTTTCTGTTTATAATCGTATTTATATCTTCTGTGGAAACATCAATTTGCAATCGGTCGGCTTCGAGTGACCACACATTCGTACTGCGTACGAGACGAATACTAATGCGGCCCCTTACCAGCAGGGCACATAGTTCAAGGGTGGATTGGAAAGTAAAAACGTGTGTTCTCCTAGCTGTGGAGAGTTAATACAATTTTTACATGCCTTGTAAGTAGAGCGTTAAAATATACCCAGAGCTAGGCAGGCTTGGCGTACGAGGCGACTAAAGGCTGAGTGGTAGGTGGGGTCCCTATGCCATGATGACCGATGAATCACCACACCATCAAGCTGTAGGCTACGTGAAATGGTCGGTAAAAATCCTTGACCATCTGTCGGAGCTCGGATGATTGGCCGGTTAGAGAAAAAGTTGGTTTAGATGGTATAGTCCCGAGGCGAGATACCACCCTGTCACGCTGTACATTCCGCGATATCGTTGGGACAATTTTTCGACTATGTTTCGGATGTATGAATTAGCGCCCGGACCGACACGAAGATAAGTCATGCTGGTGTCTCCTGAGATAAAGAATTCCGGAGGTAAACTAGTTACCCGTTCTATGTCTATGTCAGACGGAATATCATGCAAATATTTTGATAAATAACCGAACATTAAATTCGTTCACGAAACAGTGTCGACATTCAACTGATAACAGCATTTTGTAACATCAGGGGCATCGGTTTCATAAGTACGAATGTAAACGCCGTCCACCAATATTTGCAAACAGCGAAACCGAATATCCTTGCCCTAACTGAGACCCAGGTCGAGCCATCAACTGATTTAACTTATCTTCGTTGCTCAGGATACGACTTGCATTTGAGATTACGATTTAAGAGTGGAATATGTGCCTTCACGCGGTCCACCTTGCCAGAGGATGGAAGGGTTAGAACCCACTAACTTGGACATCATGTGGTTAAAGGTTAAATTTCTGTTAAATTCCTTTGTTGTTTTTACCGCTCCCCGAATGACGATCGACTGGCGGCAGTTTTCGAACACCTTTCACGTACCGTCGACTGGATACAGATAACTCACCCAGCTCCTGAAGTTGTCGTCCCTGGCTACTACAATGTACACAACTCCGGCTAGTTGGTACATTCTAACAGAACCGACAACGCTAGCAGGCTAGCGGAGATGTAAGCTGTTAGCCGCAATTTTACTCAACTTGTGGAGGAACCTACGCAAGTGCCGGATACCCTGGATCTATTTTTGATATCCGCGCCGCGCGTTTATACCGTGGAAGTTGCTACGCGACTGGGAAACTCAGATAACTGCTTGGTATTAGTCGCACAGCCACTTGCATTACAAACGAATAGCCGACCTAGACAGCTTCGCCATGTATTGAGGTATGGGGCTGCTAACTCGGAGGGTTTGCAAGATTTCTTTGTATCCTTTCCGTGGTCGGTGGTGTGCTTTGGAGATCCCGATGCTAACGCATGTGCGGTCACGGAAATTATTCTTCCCGGGATGGAGATTTACATTCCGAATTCCATCAAACACAATTCATCTGTTAAACATTGGTTTGATAAAAAATGAGAGCAGATTACAGCGGCAAAAAATACAGCTTTTAAGCGATGGCGCTTCAATCCAAGCGAGGTTAACATAACGAATTTTTTTTAAATCAGAAACGCGTGCAACTAAGCCATTGATACCGCGAAGAAGACTTACAACGACAGAGTGACCAAAATACTCCTTGAATGCCCAACTGGTTCGCGCCCCTCTGGTCAATCGCAACGACTGTTAGCAATAACTTCGCCTCCTCCTCTTTTCCCCCGTCAGTGACGGGCAGCGTGACACTAGTCACAAATTCAAAAGATAAAGCGAATTCGAAAGTGTTCGCGAATTTATTTTCCGCGAATTCAAACCTCGATGCCGATCTATTGGAACCACCTGGGATCGCGCCGGTACGGTCTTCGATGTGGGGTGTGAGGTTCCGCTCGTGTACTATTCAACGCAGTCTACGTAGACTGGACTGTAAGAAGGCAACCGGCCCGGGCGGAACCCCGTAATCGTTAAGAACTGTGCTCCAGAACTATCGCCGGTTCTCGGTAGGCTCTTCCGTTTATCTAGTGCACGGAGGACATTTCCTACCTGCTGTATGGTGGTTCGAGTTGAACCAATGCCAAAGACGGGGAAAAAGTGTCTCCCACAAAATTACCGACCGATAGCATAACTGTCTATGTTATTCAAGGTGGTGGAAAAAGTCATTCATGCCGAGTTAATTAAGTATTTGGACTGCAACGGACTTCTGAATCATCGTCAATACAAAATCCGTGGCAGGCGGTCCACACCACACCTTTAACCCTGGGAATCGATATATGGACAGCTGAGATAGCGGGCCATGGTGAGTCAAGAGCGATCGCATTGGATGTCCCCAAGGCTTTCGACCACGCTTGGCACGGAGCATTGCTAAGTAAGCTTCGTTCATACGAACTTCCCGCCGGCTTTACGACTTGACAAGGAACTTCCTCTCAAATCGATCGATCCAGGTTGTTGTAGACGTCGAGTCTTCGGATCTGAATCGTGCTAATTCTGGGCTGCCTCAAGGTTCTATTTTGGTTCTAACCTTGTTTTTGCTTCACATAAATGAGTTATTAGAGACCACGGATAACAAAGTGTTCAGTTCCCCGTATGATAGTACGCTTGTTTCCTCTTTTTTGAGTGATGGGCCGATTGGTGCATCAACGTAGCACCAGTTGAGATGTATCAAGATCGACTCTCTGAGTCGGGATCTGGATAAGGTCCTGCAGTAGGGAAAGACCAATCTCGCCGATTTCAATGCAACGAACACACAGTATACAACATTCACAAAAAAAGTGGATCATCGGTTCCGCAGCTGATGATGAATGGCCAGGCCTTCGAATCTGGGTAAAGCTTGAAATTGCTCGGCGTCACGGTCTGTGGGAATATATCGTGCCATAAATACGTGTCCAACATAGCCAGATCCGCCTCAGGAAAATTGAGATATCTTTTTGGAGCCAAGAAATATTGTATCCCGGCCCGACTTCTTCTTCTGTATAAATCTCGAATTAGACCCGCGCTCGAATATTGCTTCCATTTTTCGAGCGCTGCTCCTAAATATACCCTAGACCTATTTCAGAGCATACAGAGGCGAGCGATCCGCCTGATCGGGGACTCGGTGCTGACGTCGAGACTACAGTCACTATCGGTTATCGAAGACGCGTAGCTGACCTCTGTCTGTTTTACAGATATTATCACGGGTACTGTTCTTCGTGGTGTTTTTCCCCGCAATTCGGCTCCTCGGGACAATCCGACGGATCGGACCACTTTACGGTTCAGAACTAGTTCCGATAGAGAGCGGAAAAGCTCTGGAATTCCCTCCCCACGCGTTTGCTTCCGGAGCGTCACAACTTGCGACTGTTCAAAAAGAACTACAAATGTTATTTGGTGGCAAATCCACGCGTCCATAAGCTTGGCCCTAGATAAATGTGAAAAAAAAATGAAAAAAAAAATGTTTCTTGCATAAAACCAAAAAGAAACCCCGAATATTTTTTCCTTACCAATAATCATAAAATGTACTCTGGTCAATAAAGAAAAACCAAATCCAAGATATTAAATTTATTACAACAAATCGAAAAAGGTGAACAGAGACACAGATGGTGCGATTTGTGGACACCGCCTTTATCCATAGTCCCACAAATCAAGTTCTCCTATTGATTACAATCTCTTGACAATATCCAAAAAGTTCCAAAACTATCTCCGTACGCCTTTCGCATCATAAATCTTAGGACTTCATACTACACAATTCATGAGAAAATTGAATAATGTTCGAGGACTTGATTACAACCTCCCTTCCTGTAATCTAACAACTTCTGAAGCACACTTAGAATACAAACACGTCACAAAGCTGACAAAATCAAGAAAATATATCGGAAGTCACAAAATCCTGAATATATCAAAGTTGTGGATATTCTGCTCACCGAAATTTCATGAAAACACACACATGAACAGTATCTCAAACTTTTCTAAATTCTACAAACTTATGACGTGTCATTTGGCCTGCAGACATTCAGAACACTGCTCGTCGTTACTTTCTAGAATTCATCTAATAAATAACTTCCTGTCGTGCCGTGTAAAACCTTACTTGTGGGAGGCATATAGCCTGAAAGGAGTAGCATCGACTGAAGAATGATTCCATTAACCGACAAAATCCTAAATTTAACGTGGCAACTGGAAAAGGAACCAAAATGGATGAAATACAAATAATTGGATTATAGCGCTCTTGTGTCATCCTCAATGCCAAATGTCGTTGTTCGTCGTTTAAGGAGAAATGAAATCGAATCTATTATTTGCACGGTTGACATCAAACGGAATTATTTTGTAAACATCCTCTCTGTTTGTGTATGATTTGGAGTGTTTATGATTCTATAAAAAGTAAGAAAATACAATACATTAGTGCTAGTCGTCAATTCATTTACCAGTAAGTAGTTAAGTCCTTTCTCATTATTTCTAGTATATTAACTTTCTTGCTCTTGGAGACAAGTTCCCAGCCAGAATGCTACTACTCCCGAAATAGTACAAAATCTCCAAAACAATTGAAAAGTGAGTTTACATACAAGATGAAGAATTCATGGAAAATAATATTCTCAGTGAATCAGGACAACACAAAAGGCACAAGCCTTGCCTGGTATAAAAGTTCTACTGAAAGTCAGTACCATGACGCATAACTTATACTAAAACGCCACATAGTATAATGTCGGTTGTGTCTTTTCGCATGTACAACAACAAATTATAATTGTTGCACACAAAGGCTGGAACAGCCGAACAATTATCCATTGCAGCAAACCCCACAACAACGCGATTCACTTGGGTTGGTTAAATTGTGCTTAATCATGACATCGTGTTATTTATGGATAAACCTCTAAAAACATACAAAAGTACACAAACCAGTGTACCAGGTGTACACAAACAAAGATAGAAATGATAGAGTCCAGACACCCATCTGGTAAAACTCTATGACGACACCAAAATTTAATATTCTTCACGGAGTAAACTATTTATTGGCCTGTAGGAACCCGGAAGTTCATGACCTCACCGACTCGGCTTCGCCATCGTTCCCTGTCCTGGGCACTCTCCTTCCACGCTTGACCATTCGATCCGTTCTCCTCAAGGTCAAACCTAACATTGTCCTCCCATCTCCGTCGCGGCCATCCTATCGGTCTCTTTCCCGTTGGTCTACCGTCAAGAATTCTATGCACGGTCCTATCGTTGCCCATTCGCGCCACGTGTCCGGCCCATCTTAATCTTCGCGACTTGATTACTCTCACTATTGTAGGTTTGCGATATAGCTCTTCCAATTCGTTGTTATGGCGTTTCCTCCATTGTCCTGCCTCCTCGTCATATTTACCTCCAAAGATACCCCTCAAAACTTTATTCTCGAATACGCGGAATTCGTTTTCTTCCCGTTTTGTGAGAGCCCATGGTTCGCATCCATATAGAACAATCGGCATGATTATGGTTCTATAGACACGGAGCTTTATGTTACGTGATAGCAGTCTGGATTTCAGCAGTTTACTGACTGCGTACCAACTAGCGTTGCTGGAGTGTAGTCTTTTGTTAATTTCCTTCGACATTTCGTTACTGGCCGTCAGTATCGTTCCCAGATATTTAAATTCTTTAACTTTTTCAAATATCTTACCTCTGACGTACATGTATTTTGTTTTGTCTTCATTTATTTCTAGGCCCACCTCTTCTGCCGCTTGCATGATGATTTCACAGTTTTTACTAACAGTTTCTAGATTATCGCCCAAAACGGCGATGTCATCCGCATATGCGAGCACTTGTGTGACCCCGTTCAGGGATGATCCGGCCATGTTGTCGTCTTATACCTTTCTGATGACATACTCGAGCACAAGGTTAAAAAGACACGGTGATAGACCATCTCCCTGCTTTAGTCCGTCGCGGATTTCAAATGGTTCTGAGAGGTGGTTTTCTATTCTAACTCGCCCTTTGTTTTCGTTCATGCAAATTTGAATTAGGGCGGCATATTTTTTTGGGACTCCCAGCTCAACTAGAATATGGTAGAGTCTCTGCCTTGCGACTGAGTCGTAGGCTTTTTTGAAGTCCACGAATAGTTGGTGAACCGTCTCTCCGTATTCCCACTTCTTTTCCAGCAGTTGTCTTATTGTGAACATTTGGTCGCTTGTTGGCCGGTTCCTACGGAATCCACATTGGTAGACTGCCAGTATCTCTTCTGCGTACGGTGTGATTCTCGCCAGAATGACATTTGTTAATATTTTGTATGCGGTTGGGAGCAATGATATTCCTCTGTAGTTTTCGTAGTCAGATCTGTCGTGTTTTTTGAAAATGGGGATGACTATTGAGGTTTACCATTCTTCCGGAGTGACTTCCTTATCCCATATTGTTTGGATGAGCTGGTGGATCATTCGAGCGGTTGCCTCTCCTCCATGCTTCACAAGCTCTGCAGGTATGTGGTCGACTCCGGGAGCCTTGTTGTTTTTCAATCGCTTTATTGCCTTTACAACTTCGTTGAGAGACGGCTCTGGGATGTGAGGCTCGGCTGTATGTACGCTTGGTGCATTTATCTGTGGTTGATGGGTGCGTACATTGAGCAGGTTTTCAAAGTACTGCTTCCATCTTGTCACGATATTGTTTGTTTCTGTGACCAGACAGCCGTTTGCGTCTCGAATTATTTTGACTCTCCCTCGGTAGCCATTTATGCCGGCCCAAATACCTCTGATGTTCTTTGCCCTAGAATTTTCTAGGATTTTTTCGTTCCGAGTCTTCTCCCATTCGCGTTTTTTGCGATTGAAGAGCCTCATTGTCTCTCTCCGAATTGTCGCGTATCTTTCTGCGTTGACTTCATCATATCTTTCTAAGTGGATCACTCTGAGGTGTTTACGTTCTTCGATCTTCGCTCTGCACTCATCGTCAAACCAAGGTTTGGACTTAATTGTTTTCTTAAATCCTAATACCTTTTGGTCTGTTTGTTTGATTGTGTCGCTGATCGAGGTCCATTTAGTGTCCACACTATTAGCCTCTTCTTCCTCACTGCTCACATTCTCTAGAATGCTAAATCTATTCATTAGTTCGTCTTGATATTCAGCCCTTTTGCGTGGGTCTTTCAGTTTATCAGTGTCGAACTTTTTGCTTGTCTCCCGTGACTGCCCATGTGGGATTGTTGCGAGGCGACTCCTGATTTTGCCCATAACTAGAAGATGATCGGAGTCGCAATCTACTCCTCTATATGATCTTACGTCAAGGATATTCGAGTGGTGTCTTTTGTCTATGAGGAAGTGGTCTATTTGGTCACGCGTTACGCCGTCGGGTGATATCCATGTGGCTTTATGAATTTCCTTGTGCTTGAACATCGTGCTTTTTACTAACAGATCTGTGGGGTTTCTTCAAGGCGCCGAAGAAGCACCCATCGCTTAACCCTCTTAAATCTTCCTTTTTCTATTTTACCCCATGGTACTTACCTTCAATTAGGCAGCATTAAGCTTCCTGCAAAACATTCCATGGCAAGATCATCATCTTGCCACAGCATTATCCACATCGCTGTAATCTTTAAAACAGTTTGTTTCCTCTGGTAGGCACCCATGTCCATTGCCAACCATTGAGAAATCTTCCGTAGTTCCCTTATCGCAATTCATTGCAATCATACTCACGAAAATTCTTCTGTGTTTGTTTTTTTCAAAGCAATTATCGATCCCCAAGAGCATATCATGCAAATCGATACCCATGCAGCTGCATCCAATTATCGCGGATCACACATTCCTAATGTATTTTTATTGGCTTGTTCAAACAAGCCGCATTTTAGCACCTAAGCATTGTATTACGTTTCGGTATTCAATATACCCTCCAATGTTTATGTTTACCCAGCTTCACATCTCCCAACTATTCTTTTCGATGCGCGTTCGTTTGTCCTTCCTTCCAATGGGAAGACATTCGTTCCCAAAGAGAAGATATTGTGCATGGACTTTCCAATGGGATGCTGATCGGCTCCCATTGGTCATGCATGTCGGAAGGGATGTTTCTTCTGCGATGGTATGCGGTGGAAATCCATCACAATCGCCGGAGGCTGGACCAATTTTTATGGAGTCAGGCCAGTCAGATTGGAGTTTTCGAAGAGTGTGCACTCGTTTAAAATATAAATTCTACCTCCGGGTCAATTCCACCACGGGGTATCTTTCTTGTCGAAGTCGCGAAGTAAAAATATGTTTAGTGAGCTGACCAGAGACAGTTTTAGTGTGTTTCTGAAACCCCGGAGATCTTTGGAAAGTATCTGAACCGTCAAATGTGAAATCTCCAGCTTTCGTTTGTGACCAAGTATTAGATAAAAGTTATACTGCAGTGAGATAAAACTAGATTAAGTGCACGAGAACTTTGTGGATCCAGACAACATTTCTAAAAAAAAATATAGATTCGGAAATTAAAAATAAAGAGTGTATCGCTAGACAACAGAGTGTTCTTCATTTTCTTTCGTTTATTTGTGGACTAAGATGAACAGTTTTCTGCATAGAGCCGTGGAAGTTTAGTGAATTCTGCGCCCTTGACGGCTCCGCGACTAAACTTACGCCACAGATCTTTTGACGCTGCGAACGTGATAATTCGAATTCCATTATCATTTGAAACGTCGTGTAGACTGTGCTACCCATAAAATAAGCAATTGCTTGGGAAGTATGACAGTAAGATGTACAATCTCCCTCATCAAGACATATACATTACCTTCATTTGCAACTAACTCCTAAAGCCAACTAAATGGCAGCTAAGTCAAAGCATCCTCACAGCGACCACAGAATCATAATACCGGAACTAGGCAAAGGAATGATAACCACCCCATCGCACGAACAGGTCCTAGATCATCCGTAGACGGACGATTGTGCTACGACCGGGAAGTAACGCGCACCGAAGAAGAGCTCCTGCGCTTCAGTAGGGCTATCTCCCACAGAGACTGGGACGATAGTATTAGACAACGTCAACAGTTCTGGTGGTTGAATGGCATATAAAGACCTGGATACCAAAGTCGGTATAGAATCATACTATCATCAGCTAGCTTACATAGACTTCGCTTTTCTAGAATTAGGGTAGTATAAGATTTAAGGTAAGTTAGGTTAAGTGCTTTTACATAAAATTAAATTAAAAAAAAAAAAAAAAAGTAGGTAAGTTAACTAAGTTATTTTAAGAAAAAAAAAACAAAAAAAAATTGATACAAGGTTTTTCAAATTTTTCTTACAAAGTTCTGTCGCCGAAAGGCAAATTATACAAATGTTAAGTAATGTTTAGCTTAGAGCGTCTGCGAAGGACCAGTAAGTTATTATATAAGATAATTAAGCTAGAATTTAAGCATTTTTTGTCTAGCCTTTAATTTAGAAACTAAGAATATAAAAAGAAAAATAAAAAATGTTTTAAAAATGAAAATGAAATGTTAATAGTTACCTGAGTCCAAAATTGTCAATGATTAATCTCGAATTCACCCGACACTTTCTCTCTGACAGCTATGGATATGCAATTCACCTATGTGCTGTTCATTTCACTATGAACTTGGAACCAGTCCTTTCTTCGCTGTCGTTTAAAGGTCGGAAACGACACAATTCCCTAATACTAACTTCGGCAGGAATCTCCCGTTCGACAGACAAATCGGTTTTGAATTTATACGGCGGCGCGAAATGTTTGCCGAATTTCGATAAATCGAAAGGAAACTTTGACTGATTTCGCAAAGAGAATAATTGGTTTACTTCTCTTTCTTTTGTGCTTTAAAAGGCTACATATAATAACTATAACTTTGTTGATACTGAGTTGCACGAGAAAAATATAATGTATGTTGGTAAAAATAAGGAGAGAAATTAGGTGAACATAACTCGGTTTCCACGGGCCACCACACACGAATACACGTCAAAACGGACTGCAAAAATTATAATAACTTTATTGTTGATCGTTTATCTCTTCTTTTGATTTGATTATTTTCTTTTGATTAAATATTCGTTTTCGGAGTACATGGTAGAACGTTCACAAATTTTGCAACAAAGAAATATCTTCCTTTCCATTTCGCTGAATATTAAGTTAGTGCTTTCATTGAGACGAAGTTGATATATTTACTACTATTTTACTACAAGTTTACTATTATTTATTGATCTATAGTAACCCGGTAGTTCATGACCTCATCGACTCGAGTCCGCCATTGTTCCCTGTCCTGTGCACTCTCCTTCCACCCTTGACCACCCGATCCGATCCCCAAGGTCAATCCTTACATTGTCCTCCTATCTCCGGCTCAGCCGTCTTACCGGTTTCTTTCCCGTTAGTCTTCCGTCAAGAATTCTACGTAGACTTCTATCGTTGCCCATTCGCGCCACATGTCCGTCCCATCTTAATCGTCGCGACCTGATTACTCTCATTATTGTAGGCTTGGTATAGCTCTTCCAATTCGTGGTTGTGGAGTTTCCTCCATTGTCCTGTCTGTTGATCACATTTATCGTCCCAGATACTCCTTAAACTGGCGCAAGACTAATGACCTTGCCCGGAAAAAAACAAATCATTATGGAAAATTTAACAAGCCTCAGGACTTGCTAAATAAGGCCAAGATCGGTCCCAGGTTGTAGTGCCGATGATGATGATGATACTCCTTGAAACTGTATTCTCGAATACGCGGAATTTGTTTTCTTCCCGTTTTGCGAGCGCCCATGTTTCGCATCCGTATAGAACAATCGGCATGATTTATCATCATCGGCACTACAACCGGGATCCGATCTTGGCCTTATTTGGCAAGTCTCTCCACCGGTATCCGGTCCTTATCCGAAACTTAGAAAATTATCCATAATAATTTGTTTTTCCGGGAAAGGTTATAAGCCTTGCGCCAATATGAGTATGCTTCTGTAAACATGGAGTTTTATGCTACATGATAGCGGTTTGTATTTCAGCAGTTTACTGACTGCGTACCAACTATCATTGTTGGAATGGTGTCTTTTGTTAATTTCCTTCGATATTTCGTTACTGCCCGTCAGTATCGTTCCCAAATATTTAAATTCTTTAACTCTTTCAAGTATCTTACTCTTGGCATAGATGTGTTACCTGAGGTACACCTACTCGCGCCGTAATCATATATTTTGTTTTGTCTTCATTTATTTCTAGGCCCACCTCTTCTGCCGCTTGCATGATGATTTCACTGTTTTTACTCACAGTTTCTAGATTATCGCCCAAAACGGCAATGTCGTCCGCATATGCGAGCACTTGTGTGACCCCGTTCAGGGATCATCCGGCGATGTTGTCGTCTTGTAACTTTCTGATGACATACTCGAGCACATCACCCTGTTTTAGGCCGTCCTGGATTTCAAATGGTTCTGAAAGGTGGTTTTCTTTTCTAACTCGCCCTTTGTTTTCGTTCATGCAAACTTGAAGGGGGGCGGTATATTTTTTCGGGATTCCCGGCTCAACTACAATATGGTAAAGTCTTTGCCTTGCGATTGAGTCGTAGGCTTTTTTGAAGTCAACGAACAGTTGGTGAACCGTCTCTCCGTATTCCCACTTCTTTTCCAGCAGTTGCCTTATTGTGAACATTTGGTCGCTTGTTGACCGGTTCCTACGGAATCCGCATTGGTAGTCTCCCGGTATTTCTTCTACGTACGGTGTGATTGTCGCCAGTATTACATGTGTTACAATTTTGTATGTAGTTGGGAGCAATTATATTTCTCTGTAGTTTTCGTAGTCAGATCTGTCGCCTTTTTTGAAGATGGGCACGACTATTGAGGTTTTCGATTCTTCCTTATCCTATATTGTTTTGATGAGTTGGCGGATCTTTCGAGCGGTTGCCTCTCATTCATGCCTCATAAGCTCTGCTGGTATGCAGTTGACGATTTATTGCGTCTACAACTTCCTTGAAAGAGGGCTCTGGGATCTGAGGCTCGGCTGTATGTACGTCTGGTGCGTTTATTTGTGGTTGAGTGGTGCGCACATTGAGCAGGTTTTCAAAGTACTGCTTCCATCTTGTCACGATATTGTTTGTTTCTGTGACCAGACAGCCGTTTGTGTCTCGGATTATTTTGGCTCTCCCTCGGTAGCCATTTCTCATTGAATTTATGCTGGCATACATACCTCTGATATTCTTTGCACTGGCATTTTCTAGGATTTTTCGATCCGAGTGTTCTCCCAGTCGCGTTTTTTGCGTTTGAAAAGTCTGATTGTTTCTTTCCAAATTGTTGCGTATCTTTATGCGTTGACTTCATCATATCTTTGAAAGGGGATCACTCTAAGGCATTTACGTTCTTCGCTCTTCGCCCTGCACTCATCGTCAAGCCAAGGCTTGGACTTAATTATTTTCTTAAATCCTAATACCTTTTAGGCTGTTCGTTTGATTGTGTCTCTGATCGAGGTCCATTTTGTGTCCACACTATTGGCTTCCTTTTCCTCACTACTCCCATTCTCTAGGATGCTAAATCTATGCGTTAGTTCGTCTTAATATTCAGCCCTTTTGCGTAGGTTTTTTAGTTTATCAATGTCGAACTTTTGGCTCGTCTCCCATGACAGCCATGTGGCCGACTCCTGATTTTGCCCATCACTAGAAGATGATCGGAGTTGCAATCTGCATATGATCCTACGTTAAGGATATTCGGGTGGTGTCTTTTGTCTATGAGGAAGTGGTCTATTTGGTTACGCGTTACGCCGTCGGGTGATATCCTTTCACTACCAGATCTTTTGACGGTACGAACGTAATAATTCGAATTCCATTATCATTTGAAACGCCATGTAGGCTTTTTTACCAATAGTTAGTTTTTTCTTTCCAATTTTCGTATTGAGGTCCCCGAGAAGGATTTTAACATCGAATGATAAGATCCTATAAAATACTTCCTCTAGGGTCTCGTAGAAAATGTCCTTCGTATCATCGTCCGTCTGTTGGGGCGTGTATGTTTATAAGTACATAATTGTACCACGGGCCCTGTATTTTTAGCAGCGACATTCGGTCAATCATAAATCGCACATCTTTTACATGGGGCGGAATCCTCTTGCTTATGATGAAGCCGGTTCCGAGGTTATGTGTATCGGTACCTCCACACGCCAGTGTAAACCCGTTGATTTTGATTACTTGATGTGGGAGTCGGACTTCCTGAAGCTCGACGATGTCCATTTTATATTGTTTCGCGTTCTCTATAACCGTCTATATCGCGCCGGGTTTATATAACGTTGGAACATTCCACGTGCCGACGCGTATATCCTACTTTTTCCATTTCCCTACGTCTTCGTTTTGCCAAGTCGGTGTTTTCTTGATGATTTGTTCGCTTATGGTAGTGTCGGCTCATCACACCTACGCCTACCGGGTTTTTGTGGGAATATTTTGTGTACATTGATTATTCATTTCTGTTCCTACGAGTGTTTGGGGTTTCAAAAAGTCCGCTATATCAGAGCCCCGTTTTGATATGATAAGGTCTGCTTACTGCTGTGATTCGACCCGGTGTCAGAGAGGTGTCGTTATAATACAGCCGGTAAACCCCTAGCTGCAAACCATCAAATGGGTACGCTGACGCCTAACACCCTAGATTGGGGGTGGCAGATCTTTGTGTGTGGCGCTAGCCTGTCTGACATGGATGGTCCTATTGGAAGCCCATGCTTCCGTCAGCATAGTCGGAGGGATTCATTGTAGTTTAAGCCGGCGCACAACGTCAAGGTTTCTACCAAGCGTGGGACTCACTCCCATAACTAATAATTAACTGATATTTACACAGGACTAAAGACCGAACCGCACCTTTTATCAATCAGCATTCAACTCAAACTGTGCGTGATATTACAATCCTTGAGCATTTGAAAGGATCCAACTACACAATGGAGATTCTGCACTCACTAAACTAAACTAACACTAAACTAAACATTACTGGAAAACCCAAGTAATGTTTAAGGATTTCCGGACAATTGTCGATCCAAGGTAAATTACCTAGGAATCAAACCAAAGATAGGCTGACTCACAATAGATATCCGAATAAAATGGGTTTTATGTGAGGTCAACGAAAAAACGAACCAACGCGTTGCAAGTTTACTTCGATCGGACGATCGAAAAGAATGAGTGGAGTGCGATATTCTGGCCAAAGTAGCCGTGGGTTCCTCCACTCTCCGTGCTCTCAATTGAGTGCGGTGTGTCAAAGAGATTATAAGTTTCCTCGGTATAAATTATGTTGGTGTTGCTCCTTATAAATTGTGTACTCCCAAATTTATTTTACTAGAAGAGTAACACGTAAACTTATATATATATAAATGTGTGATAAGCCCCAAGACAAATGAAAAATGTATCGTAAACTAATTAAGAAATGTAATCAAGTTAAAATTAATAAATTAAAACTTTAAAATTAATTATCACTGTGTATCCTGGGTTGTGTTTTATCTGAGGAAATATCCCAGATAGATACAGTCGTATTGATTCAAAAAAATTCGATAAGCGAATTTGCAGTTTCAACACCAATCTACATACCAACTAAGGCCATTATCATCAACCTGACTTCCTGGAGAGAGAGAGAGAGAGAGAGAGAGAGAGAGAGAGCGGTTTTTGATATACGAGGGTGTACTGAAAAGTTTCCGACCTCAACGTGAAGATAGGGGCATTCGTCAATAAAAGGTAGTGAATGTAGTTGTGTATCTTTTGACAGTTACTCGCCAAAATGTCAGCCCTTTTGTACAGGTAGTTTTTATTCGACAGTCGTTTGAGTGAGCCGATGTTTTTTGCTTTTTTTTGGAGCCGATTCCACCTTTGCAGGAGACTGTTTTGACCGTACTTTTGTTTCGGGCGTATAACGATGTATCCGAGTTTCGTCGACAGTAATTAATCGGCGCCAAAACTCGGATTTTTGCGCCTAAACTGCGCCAACAGAGCGTTGGAAATGTTCACTCGAACACGTTTTTGGTCTAACGTGAGCAAACGCGGCACCCAACACTCGGATAGCGTTCTCATGCCTAAACCTTGATTTCATATGTGACAAACACGTTCTTTGGACATTTTCATAGCCTCTGCTATCTGCCTCATTTTAATTCGGCGGTCGTCTAGCGCCATTTGGTGAACTGTAGGGGTGTTGTCGTCAGTCGTTGCACTTTTGGACGTCCCAAACATTCATCGTCTCCCAAGCTCTCGCGGCCACGTTTAAATTCAGCTGCCCAAAATTTCACAGCGGTAAATGATGGTGCAGAGTCCCCATACAGAGAGTCCAACTAATTTTTGATTTGCGTAGGCGTATTGCCGTTCAAAAACAAAAATTGTATGACAGCGCGATACTCAAATTTGCCTATTTTCAAAAAGCACTCACATCGACTCACTCAAAAGACTGTTAAATAAAAACTACGCTTCCAAAATGGCTGAAATTTTGATGAGTAACAGTCAAAAGATGCATAACTACATTCACTAGCTTTTATTGACGAGTGCTGCTATCTTCACGTTAAGGTCGGAAACTTTTCAGTTACCCAAGTAGAACAATTCTAGTACTTACGCCTGGAACCAGGGACTTCCAAATAAAAAAGCAGCGAGGGAATCATAGCCGCACGAACCGTAAGTACGTTCTTATTTGATTATCAATAGTTGTGCAGACAAGAAGAAAAAACGACGTGTAACATCAGACGACCTCAGTGATTTGGAAGCACTCATGTCTGGGCATTTCACCACAGGCGAAGCAATCAACATAGTACCAGACCAACTCTTATACATCTACCGGAATCCAAACGTTCACGTTGTAGCTTGTAAGACAATTGTTGGAGAAATTCTGGCAGAGATGGGCAGTGGAATACGTTCAACGACTGCAAGAAATAATGAAGTGGCATAATCCATCACAGTTTGGCTAATAACCTTGCCCGGAAAAATAAATTATAATGGAAAATTTAACAAGCCTCGGGACGTACTAAAAAAGCCCAAGACCGGACCACGGTTATAGTGCCGATGATGATGATGATAAACCATCACAGAACATCAAGGAAGTATCTCTTGTACTTGTGGTCGACGAGTGCTATTTTGGCGGTTTTTGTAGAAGTCACTGCTGGCTGATGTTGGAGTGTTCCGCCGAACACTACTCCCAAAACAACAAAACACACAAACGGAACGAAAACAATGTCAAATGAAATCACGACAAGAATTGTTTTATTTTGAATTTTTATTTTGTTTCTTTCTTTTATATGATTCAAGGATTTACGCCCTTGACGCCCGTGGAGATTTCTTAAGAACTATTTCGCTGTCAACCACACACAGAATTCACTATTTGATTGTCCTTAATTACTTAGCACTATCTTGTTATTGGTCGATATTCTAATCATACCCGTTGACACTGAATTCTTTACGTTCACTACTTCGATTATGTTCGTTAGCGATATTAGTATGGTACAGCATTTATATCCATGTGAAACTAGACTGACAACTATACTCGCGAAAATCAGAACATTCGTAATGCGCGGTGCGGACCGACCTCCTCGTAGAGTTTCTCTGATTGTACTCTATCGCCCTCCTCGGTGGGGGTCTCTCTGTTCGACTATTTGTTCGAATTAATTTTCCCTAAAACGACTGCCCTATCTAAATTTTCCTATCCATCCTATCTGTATCTTATCTTCAAGAGAAAATTTCCATTTTGGTTTTCGATTCCGACTTCTTATCGAAATCTTGTTTCGAAGGATCAAGCGTGCCGCCACTTGATCCTATCATGGGCTTTGTTTACGTTACCCATCTGGCTTACGACAAAAGAGTTTTTGTGTGCTTCAGATGGTTCACAAAGGAACCGTGGGATTTGGTTTGTAGATGGCATTTCCTAATCATAAACACCTAGCGTGGAATAGGCGTTTACGATGTTTATGATCGCAAGAATTGTTGGTCGGTGGGCGAATCGCTAGGCCTTTGTTTGCACACGTGCGCTTGTCGGTTTGGAATCTTGCGAGGAATTTATGATGCTAATTGCTATTAGCTACATGAGGAGATTATTCTGTTTGTTTTCAGAAAAATGCGTTTAATGGATGCATTGGATAGATGTATTGAATTCAATATTAGGGAACTTTGAACGTTAAGTTCGATTGATTTTTACTATTGAATTCAATGTTGGGGTATTTGGAATGTTACCTTATGTTTCAGGCGGAAGTAAGTACTTTTGGGAAACGTGTCTGTGGGCACGTGTAATGTTCCTGTAGTACGGTTCGCTTCCGTGCTTCTCGATCAACGAGCAAGAGAAGCGAACGATTGTGGAATTCGGTCCTGGCCCAATGAAATGCTTTTTATTTTATTAAATTTTAATTTTATTTGTAAATTCATTTTCTGGCGTCCTTACACCTAGAACGCCAATTGAGACTGATCCTCGAATAAAAAAAAAAATAAAAAAAAAATTGTGGCGAGAAGGCCGAATTTAGCGAGACAGGACATATGTGTCCTTCATCTTGTCTCTGACTTCTGGTCATCTTGCGATAACCAGAATCACCCACATCCGTGAAGATGTTGGGCTCGGTCTCACGGCGTCTGAAAAGAAAAGAAAAAAAGGGGGGGTATCCAAGGATAGTGTGGACAGTGTTAGTCCAAGTGTTCTCTAACTACTTTTATAGGGGGATGGTGGGAAAGAAATCATACAAGACCAGTGGGTCATGGGTGCGGTAGTAAACGCAGATCACGTCTTTGGCGTCTGATAATCTGCTCTTTGGTCGGCGTGTATGTTTGTGTTTGTGCCGTCTTGTACTGTGCGTTCGTGTGTTTGGTTTGTTAATAGTAGACCCTATGGGATGGGTCCAGGAATCCTCTATTATAGAGGGGAATGTTGTTGGGAAGGGTGCTTTCTTCAGTTTTCTACTGAAGAAGAAATTGTGGGGGTTTGATCCGAAGAGATCGAGAGAGAGAAGGGTCAAGAACGCAAGAGTCCCGTACAAGTAGGTTCTCGCTGTTCTGAATGTTTTCGAGGTACTTATATGCTAATTGAAGCAAGTACTCGTCGATAGGGGTAATGGAGGCGCCTTCGTATAGGTGAGAGTTGGGGTAATGACGACCGTCAGGTCTTCTAGAATGATTGGTGCATCTTCTGAGGAGTTTCCTTTCGAAAACCCGAAGTCTTTCCATTTGAGCCGAAGATATGCAGGACCATATGGGAAAGGCCTACGATATTCCAGATCGGATTAGCTGCTTATAGCAGAGAAGCTTAACTTTTGTGTCAACTTTGTTCCTCCACTTCAAGATGTTGTGCAGTTGCTTAGACCGACCTAGGCCCCTTTGGAGAATGTGGGTCACATGTTTGATGAAATTCATATTTGGGGTATAAGTGACCCCGAGATATTTCATCTTGTCCTGTGGTCTAATCGTAGTATCTCCCATTTTTATTCGAATATTCTGTGAATATCGAGAAGCAGGTTGGGAGTATTTACTACTCAGAATTATGGCTACTGCTTTGGATGGATTAAGTCGGATCTTCCATCGACTGTAATACTGATACAGTTCGTCCAAGTGACGGTTGAGTCGATTTGTTGCGAGGTTAGGGCCTTTGGTTGACGTGTACACCAGGACGTCATCCGCATAGCATATTTGGTTTACTCTCCCGTCCACAGGGCGGGGAATATCGGAGGTGTAAATATTGAATAAGATGGGGCCTAGAATGGAGCCCTGTGGTACGTCTGCAGCGGCGTGAAAAGCTCGGGAAAGCTTTCCATTCATTCTAACTTGGAAGGTTCTGTTTCAAACGAACTGGTAGATGATGCTACATAGAGTTCTACTGAGGCCAGTATTCAGTAGTTTAAAAGCAAGACCTTCGATCCAAGTCGTATCAAAAGCTTTTTCAATGTCTAGGCTTACCGCAACGGTGGGTTCCTTATTAAAGAGCCGCACGCAGACGTGGTTTTGAAATAAATTGAGAGCCATAGTGGTGCTGTGCGCTCTTCGAAATCCGAATTGGAAATCAGGTATTAGGTGCCTGGCTCTGACAAAGTTATTTAGCTTCTCGTATATGAATTTTTCATATATTTTGCTGATGCAAGTGCGTTGGTTTCCCAACTTTTGCTATTGGACAAATAATAGCGTGCCTCCAAGCTTGGGCAAAGTACCCCATGTTGTAACCATGGTTGAACAGAATGGAGAGCTTTATAAAGAATAAGACAGAAAGCCTTCGCAACGAGTGGTATGACATGTTGTCGATACCAGGTAACTTCTTAGGGTGTCGAGATTTAACCAGACTCTGTAGGGTATTTGGTGTGATGAAACCGTGACCATTATCACGTGTGTCATCGAAGTATGCACTGTTAGTTGGGTTAAAGACAACAATTGGCTCGTTGAAGTCGTCCAACTTACTGTGGACCTCTGAACTAACGATTGCTTTAGTTTCCGAGTCGCCATCTTGGAGAGTGAGTTTGTGATTGTTTTCGAAGGTCTCTCCGATGATATTTGCTTTATTGGTGTCGTTATTGACAACAACACCATTGTGCATAATTGGTCCAGTGATGCGGGATGTGCCACATATCTTTTTAACATTTTTATAAACGTTCTGGTCCATCTGAATAGCCTTCAGCTTGTCTTCCAATTGTCGAGTACGATTGTTTTGGATTCTCTGTTTTATCAGTGTACCAATATTGTGAAATCGTCCCAGATACTCCTTAAACTGGCGCAAGACTTAAGACCTTGCCCGGAAAAAAACAAATCATTATGGAAAATTTAACAAGCCTCAGGACTTGCTAAATAAGGCCAAGACCAGTTCCCGGTTGTAGTGCCGATGATGATGATGATATTGTAAATAATGGATCGCAATAATGGCTCCCTTTGCGTAAAGCGGTGACGATATCTCATTCTGCAGGGCTTTTTACGCTCCCGGATGAGACGAAGAGTGATGTCGTCATGGGGAATCTGATAGGTCTTTTCAAGTTTATACTTCGGGACATGAGTCTCCGAAGTTTCAACTAGAATCTCGTGAAGTCGTTTTGCAACGTTGTTTATCTCAACCGTCGTTAGGTTCCTGTCAGTGGGAAGAGAGAAGTGGTGGAGTTTATCGTTCAATGTAATATTGAAGTTGTCCCAATTTGTCCGCCCATAATCGGGTATGTATCTGATATGAGCCCGGGATGCTCGATAGCCGCGAATGAATGTGGTCACAGCGTTGTGGTCAGATACACCCGCTGAAACTTGAGGAGGAGTGATTTGTGGAAGTAAGTCTTTGGACACAATAAATATGTCCAGAATTGAGTTACCTCGAGTACCAACCGTAGGTGCAACTATTTCGAAGTTGAGGGCATACCTGTTTGCGGTGTACCATTGGTACAGTTTTGTGCCATTTGGGCAAGAGACAGAGTTGTTCCAGTGGGGATGTCTGGAGTTAAAATCGCCGCCTATGATGAAGGGTGTATGCCCCGAGGTCCTTATTAGTTTGCCGATATCTTCGGGATTAATGGGGCCATTATTGGTTTTATGCGAGTGGTATACGGAGTATATATTCACTCTACCATTACTAGCCAGATGCAGTTCAACTCCAGACACCTCTATGGACTCTAGGTGTGGGAGGTCAATAGGTTCATGGCGAAGTCCGCTATTAACCAGTATACAAGTTCCACCTCCGTTGATGGTGGGACCGCCAGTGAGGGTTCGATCTCTTCGAATCATGGAGAAGTTTGGGAATACGAGACGGTGACATGGATGCAACCTAGTTTCGGTTACAAGTACCACGTCCGCCCGGCTTTCCTTTATGAAGTCAGAAACTATCATACGCTTGGAATGCGAAACAAGGGAGTTGACATTTAAGAGGATAACTTTAATTTTGGAATCCATTGTGGAGGGTATGTCTTGCATATGCAGTGAAAAGGAGGGCCTCCCTCTCTGCCTCGGTTTATAGTTTCTCGTATCGGGGTCCTCAATTAAGCGGGAGAAACTAAGTAGTTTCTCGAGCATTGAAGATTGCCCCCTCGGAGGCTTTTGCACCACCGCTTGAATTTGAGGCGTCGTGTTGGCCTTTACCGGGGCTCGCTTAGGGACTTGAATATGTTTTTGAGGGGGAGGAGTTGAAAGAGTTTTTGTATTCCTTGCCTGCTGACCCCTAAGCATGTCGGCAAATGTGAATCCATTTTGGATGAGGTTTTGTGTGAAGTCTGACTTGGCTGTTTGCTTAGCTCGAGTCTCCTTGGATCTTTGTTTAATTTCCTTATATTTAGGACAATTTCTATAACTAGCCGGATGCCCTTTGTTGCCGCAGTTGCAGCAAGTTGGCAGTGTTATTTCATCCTGCACATTTGTTGCGGGATCGTATTTCGCTAGCGGTAGTTCGCACTTGCCAATATCGTGGGATTTTCCGCAACGAACGCAACGGCAACTCATGTTGCAGTTTCGGGATACATGCCCGAAACGTTGGCAACGTCTGCATTGAGGTATTTATCTGTTATGAAATACCTCGAAGACAACTTGCTGATGCAAAGTTGGAAGCGACTTTGTCCGTATTATGGAATCTATGTCGGTTCCTGGGGCAAGGAGAAGCTGCCATATGTTCAGCTTGGTGTATCTTTGCGGTCTGATGTTCACAAACCGTTGTGGGGGAGAGAATTTTTTCACGTCAATGAATTTGACGTTAGGAAATGTTGCCTCAAGAGCAGTTACGATGTCGTCCTTTTCCCAAGAGGCAGCGACTCGTTTTAAGAGGATTGTCCTCGACTTTTCGTCGGCCGGAGAGAAGGTGTAATAATTCACCTCCTTGGCCTTGAGGTTGTCGTTAACCGTGCGACAGGTTTCCCTATCGTAGGCTATGATTTTATTTAGGGATGGGCTTAAGGTCTTTGCCTTGAAGTTAGAAATCCCTAGCCGGTTCATGTCACCGACGAAATTTTTTAAATTGAGGTCTCGTGCAAAGATCCCGGGTTGCTGTTTCTTCTTAGAAACAGGTGGGCGTTCCCCGACCTCTGGCTGAACAGTGTTGGGAACACAAGCAGCCTTTGGTTTTGGGTTAATTAATGGAGTTGGCCGTGGTGGGCAAGGCTCTTGCGGAGGTACGACCCTCACATAAGTTGGAGTTATCGCGGGGTTCGACAACAGTTTGGGGTGCGGCGTTGGCGGGCAGCCGGTGGCCCCACGCTTTTTGGAGGGTCCTTCTTCGCAGTTTATTATTGGAAGTGGTGTTTTCCGCTTAGGGGGTCTAGGCGAGTTTGGGGTGGGGGTGCGCGAGTCACCGTCGTCCATTGATTCGTCGGAACTCTCAGTGAGACTTTCCAACTCGGGCTCGAGCTCCGATTTCGAATCAGAAGCCTCCGAACTGGCACTGGACGGGGATGCGGGTGGTGCGGCTTCCAGTCGCGACAATTTATCTCTCAAGACAGCGTTCTCTGCCTTGAGAGCCTCGAGGTCCTCCCTTAATCTCTTTATGACAGCCATCATGCCCTGATCTGGCTGATGGCCCACACCACGAGAAGAGCAGGTGTCCATCTATTTCGATTTTGCAAACATCGAGCACAAAAAAGAAACAAGAAACGCGTGGGGCGCAAGGAAAAGAGAAGAGGAACAAACAAAAACCAAGAAGGGAAACAAGCAGACCTAAAAAAATGCTTCTAAATTAAAACAAATATAAATTTGAAAATATAGGTTAAATTAAAAATAAACGAACCTAAAGTTGTTTCCTGTTCACTAAGAAAAAAAAAATTTTTTTTTCTCCAAACTTTTTTTTTTTTTTTAAATTTAAATTTTAAATTTTTTTATTTAGTTATTTTGTTTTAAATAAATTTTAAATTGTATGTGTCTTCTATCAGCTCACTGTCCAGGATGTGTCTTCTATCAGCTGAACTCTGTATGAAGTCATGAAGTCTGATCCTCGAATACGAATTTCATCACCCTTATATACAAAACCTTATCGGGATTTTGTATCGCGAATGCATCGAAATGTAAGCAGAATTTCGAAATGCACATTCGACTGGAGTCGAGTACTGGAGAAAAGGAATGTGATATCTATTTTTAGAATGTACACATCTGGCAAGAATGGAGATAAAGATAAGGATTTGTAGGAACATGAGTTTGTTTTCATACGGAGATATGAATTGTGGTGTTTTGTTTTTAGGAAGTTCTGAAAATATGAGTATGGATGAAAACGAATATTTGATTCGTTTATCGGGATTTTTTATTTTTTAATTTAGGTGATTAATTTGTTTGAATCATCCTGTAGGTGTTGGAATTTGAATGTATGTATGGGGAAAGGATTTGGTAGGGCTTCTTGGAGCACTACATTCCTTTGGTGGAACGACGATATCTCAACCTATAGTGGGTTGTGTGGTTCGTAGAACCGCCACACTATCCTTCAAGCAAGTGGCGTCTGGCAAGGGTTATTGCTACAAATCCCGACACAGACAGAATAGTCAGTAGTCACTATTAAAACACACCCATGAACCTTAAAGTAACCTTTGTTTTCTACCTGTCGCAGTGGAAAACACAACCGAAACGCCAAATAAAACCAATTCAACGTAAATTTCAACAATCGCGTCGAATCGTAGAGACGATGGAATGTTTATTTATTTTAAATCTAACCTGACTTATAATCAGAAGTATCGAAACAATTGTAATAAAAGAAAGAGTGAATTCGTAACAATTTACATTGTATATGATCAGAGAATTGGTCGGCGCGCAAACGTCACTTGGCTGTGACATTGGAGATTAAAGTTGGAGCTGTGTCATCGGAATCGTTTCTCAGTGAATATAAATATATAGATTTATTATTTGTTCTTAATAAAACGGATCATCAATCATCAATTTGCAGACAAACTGTCTTATTAAAACCTTCTTTTCTGGTTGATCAATTTTTTGACACCTATAAAATAATTTCAAAGAGCAGACATGTTTACAAGTACATTGGATGTTACGAATACTCGTACATACAGATAACTTGTCAAGGAAAACTGAAACCCCATGCTAGAATAATAATTTATCCTCAGTTGATATTAATTCCTTGTGTTCACTTGCATAATAACTTTTATATAAACTGTCGGCCATTAATAAAATTTAATACAGCGCTAATAAGAAATGTAATAAATTAAACTCCAACCACAAAGGCTTCTTCCCTTCGCAAAAACGCCACACCATTTTGCTGCTACCAACGAAAGACTAAGTTTCATCCATTTGAAGAGTTTTGTCATTGTTGTTATTGAAATTTCTTTATCCGTCAACTGGCTATTATCTTTTGCCAGATTTTTTGCTTGAATTCTTCTACCCTCGAAGATTTGCATTTCACCGCAGTGGACGTGACTCTAGTGGTAGAAGGAAGCAAAGGAACTTCAATGTTTCAAGAGGATTGTTCTCGAGTGATTCCTAAGTCTAGTGACGTGTATCCTAGTCTACCTAGATGGTAGTTTGCATACGAATTAAGCAAATAGTACTCCTGATGAACGAAACCATAAGACCCCGACTTCCAGTTCAAAGAATACATAACTCTTAATTGAATAGATTCTTTCATCGTCGAAATTTCACAAGTAGTTTCTCTGAAGTTTATAACTGAATATTTAAATCCTATGAACACAGCTTGAAGCAATTGTAAAATTCGTGCGTTGATCGAATTAACATCTTTTGCTGAACCTTCCAATTTTGTATCTTTAAATTATCCATCAAGAGCACCCCTCGGTTATTTGTATTTGAATGTAAACTCTAATTGGTTTCCATAGAGCTGACGCGTCAAATAGATGAAAGACCTGGCGCCACATTTCCTGGTCTACAACTGACATTTGATGTTAATTGGTTTGCTCAGACTGTCTACAGTTTGTTTGGTAGTTTAATTGAATTTAAGGTAAATCTGTGCCGAATATAGTATAGGCAAATAATGTCTTCTGTACACCATTATACTTTCTCGTATTTAATGTGTGTTTTCGTCTGGTGCCACAACAAACGGATGATCTGACGCCATCAATGGTTATTACGTTCTGGATTTGTTGAATTTCAAACGTTATACCTCAATAGCGTTAGTTTAATTAAGGATCAATAAACTTGACATGGAAAGAGGTATTTCGTTACAGTATAGGTTTCGGAGACAGTTCATTTTGTCAACTTCCACCACTACTCAAAATGAATGTAGTTACAATGGGCTGGTACTACATTGACTTTAAAAATAACGTTTTTGAATATCATACACAGCTGTTTCCAAAAGTTTCCGCCTGAGGTTACTCTATGTCGTTTTCCCTATGCTGGCAGCTTTTGAGTTTTCTAATATTTCAAAAGTGGTACTCATACTCCTCTCTAATCGTCTAAATGGTCGTAGCATACGTTTACCCCTCGTCAAAAAATACAATTGAAAGAGCTATAATTAACTTGTGCTTTAAATGTGATACATATTTTATCAAAGCTGACGATAAGCTTATGATTGTTAACGCCGTTAGATGATTTAGTGTTCAACAAAGCGGTGATTATCGGAAAAGAGGATCGAAAACCAATATTATACTTCTCTCAAGATAGGCGAACCTATAGCGCTGAGTCAAAACCCTGAGATGTTATTAGATAACTTCATGTTGTTCTTCAATAGTTGCAGGTTATTGCGCTCTAGAAACAGTCGCGCGGGAAGGGAGTCCCATAGTTCATAAGTCCATAACAAAATGAGTTTTGGTACCGAGATGTACGCGGGAGATTAACCACAAATTGTGTCGTGGGCCCAAATACGAGGGTGTGTTGAAAAGTTCCCGACGTAACAAAGATATGTAGGGGTACGAAGCACTGTGCACCGGCGCACGGCGCTGATTCTCTTCGCATCCCCATCATTCACTTTATTATGTTCCGCCAAAAATTATTCGCCGAAAACAACCGAAAGAAACACAGCAAAATGTCACCTAGGGGAAGAACGAAACGCCGCCACGTTTGTTGTCCACATTAATCGATCGGCAACACCATCATCATCATCATCATCATCATCGGCACTTCAACCGGGAGCCGGTCTTGGCCTTATTTAGCAAGTCCTGGGGTTTGTTAAATTTTCCATAATGATTATTTTTTTTTCGGGCAAGGTCATTAGTCTTGTGCCAGAGGCTCCCCGACGGGGAATCGAACCTCGGTCTCCCACGTTACAGGCGGGTATACCACCAGAAGTAAATAATTGACACGCACTTTTTGAGTCTATTGTATTTAATGTTTTTTATTATTCCTTTTATTGTTTTTGGTTAAATGGATTTATTTTTTGTTTTTTTTACTTGATTCACATTTGCACTATTGAATTTAAACAGGGGATGTTAAGTCGCGACTCAGAGATTTACGCGGCGGAGAGCGAGAGCGCCGTGACCATTGCGGTCAGCGGATGGAATTTGACTCCACGATATTCAATCGTTTTGGGGTGAGTTTTCCCGAGAGAGAAAATGTTTCTCTCGTGGTGAAAACAAGGAAGAAAGACTTGGCTATGTATGTGTATGTGTGAGTGAAGATCACATTGGTGATTTTCATACGCAAGGCCTTGGGAATGAATCTGAGACAAAGAAAGGGAAAATGTGCATTCATTATGACGCAAGTTCGGTAGAGCAAACAAACCGAATCTCCTTGGATGATAATTGGTTTTCTGTTTGCTCTTGCCGCTGCTGATGAGAAGCAGATCCCGAAATATGAAAAGACAAAGGGAACGTTTGGGTCTTTTTCTGAGATGTGCATTGCGGCTAAATAAATAGGCGGCAATGCAATGTGGAAATGTGCTAATGGGTTTTAGCTAGATTACCACGAAATGGTGTTTACGGCATCGCTGGTAAGGGTAGGGTATTTGTGGGGAGGATGTAATGGCACCGGCATGGGTGCGAGTTCTACTTCCTCCTCCAGCATTATTTTAATGTTCCTCCGGGAAAGTGTTCGCCGAGTAAAAGAACGAAACGCCGCCACGCTTGTCCACAACTTTGGGTAAAACACTAGGGAAACGACGATTAAGAAAACACATCCAGGAACCACTGCCGGGAAATGAAACACACTGTCTATTGGTGATCACCGTTTTTTTTTTATTACTTTAATTATAACTTTGAAAATACTACACGCTGAAACACACCGCAAAAAAAATCAGCAATTGTACATTAGCACACTGGACTCCGCGAGGGGCACACTCAGGGGTGTACACTTTCGTGCACACCCAACAAGGGATGATGACGGCTCGACCGATACCTTCAGTGGTTAGGATAAGACTCAACGATATTTTGCTCGTTCAGAGCTCACTCGCACATCGTGGTCATGATGGTATATGTGAGTGAAGATCACATTGGTTTATTTTTCATAAACAAGGCCATAGGAATAAACCTGAAACTCAAGGACGGGGCATAATGGGCATCCAGGAGATGTGTGTTTGTTGAAACAAACGAATCGCATCTCGTCGGATGCTAATGGCTTTGTATTTGTTTATGTATCTAGTTCGTAAGGGACAAGATTCGGCGAATCAAAGGACAAGGGAAATATGACCTAATGCATAGTTCGGTAATGAGGGTCAGCTAGATAAATAGCAGCCGCTCATTAAATAGAAAATGTGATTCGGATACCTAAACGATGTGAATTGTCTATGGTATGCATTGCAGCTGTTACGATAGCCGCAATGCCGATGCACGTGGTGCTAATAGGTTTAAGACGCGAGATGCGTATTTGCTTTGGTTTGCACATTGTGCGAGTCAGAGAATTTTATTGCTGGAAGAAAAACGTCGCCAGCTAAATGTATACATAAGGAAGTTTATCGTATACATGGATGAAGCTGGGAATAGGCGACGCAATGCTAATTATCCCTGGCTGGAATGGTTACATGATATGTGAACCGAGGGTTTTTCTTTTCAGGATAATTTATGATAAGGAAAGTAAGAACTCTTACAGGGGATTTGTAAGCGAAGGAATGCTTGAAAAGGTAAGAATTCTTTTGCAGGTACTTTTGGGTTATAATAATTGGATCTGTTTGATGCGTGAAGCATTTAAGATGCTAATGCGAATTGCATTAGCGAAAGCTGGTGCAGACCGGGTTGTGGTTATGGGGGTTTTTTCAGGAAGGCGAGCCGTGGGAGCTGGCGGAACCGCCACATATTGAATTCCTATTTGCATTTGCTTATGCTGTAGGATTGATTGGTGCCAAGAGATGCGAGATGCGTATATTTGTTTTAGTTTCTTGGATGTAGGTCGCCAGCCAATGTGTATGCATGGTGATTTATGATACACTTGGTGAGGACGGGAAATAGGCGACGCAATGATAATTATCCCTGGTTGGGATGGTTACATGATATGTGAACCGATAAGTTTTCTTTTCAGCGATATGCTGTTTGCAACACAATTCTTAAAAGGAATTTTGAATTCGAATAAATGAATGCAGGTAAGAATTCTCTTCCAGGAGCTTTTAGGTAATTACATTTGGTGAATTTTGTTGCATGAAGCATTTACTGGTGCTTAATGCGATTGTATTAGCAGATAGTTGATACAGACTGGGTTGTAGGAATGGGGGTTCTTTTTAGGTAAGAGATCCGTAGGGTTTGGCGGAACCGCCACAGATACAAGACATATTTTCATGAAATTTATTTTTATTTTTCTACATAGTCTCCTTATAGATCTACACAATTCTCCCAGCAATGCTCTCATCTCTCTAACCCGTCCAAATAGTACTCGGCGTTTGTCTCTGCAAAATAACTGTTCACGAAGGTATTCACCTTCTCATTTCATGAAAATCTCTGTCCCCCGAGCGCATTTTTTAGATTAGTGAACAAAAACAAGTCAATTGAGGCTAAATCTGGTGAGTACGGCGGATGGCCAAGCAGTTCAAACCGTCATTCATGGATTTTTGCCATGGAAACCGCTGAGGTGTGAGTAGGCGCGTTGTCTTGGTGAAACAGGATTTTCTTTTTCAAATGTGGCCATTTTTCCGCAATTTCTGTCCTCAGTTGGTCAAGTAATGAAGGGTAGTATGCTCGTGTAATGGTTTTTCCTTTTTGGAGATAATCAATTAAGATAACTCCATCACTATCCCAAAAAAACATTCGCCATCACTTTCCCAGCCGAAAAAACAGTTTTGGTTTTTGGAGCCGATTCCCCCTTTGCAGTCCACAGTTTGGCTGGATTTTTGTTTCGGGCGTATAATTATGTATCCGAGTTTCATCGACAGTAATTAATCGGCGCCAAAACTCGGATTTATCGCGCCTAAATAGCGCCAGCAGAGCGTTGGAAACGTTCATTCGAACACGTTTTTGGTCTAACGTGAGCAAACGCGGCACCCAACGCTCGGACAGCTTTCTCATACCTAAAACGTGATTTAATATCTGACAAACACGTTCCTTGGTCATTTTCATAGCCTCTGCTATCCCTCTCACTTTAATTCTGCGGTCATCTAGTACCATTTGGTTAACTTTAACGATGTTATCGTCAGTTGTTGCCGTTCTTGGACGTCCCGAACGTTCATCGTCTCCCTAGCTCTCACGGCCACGTATAAATTCAGCTGCCCAAAAATTTCACAGTGGTAAATGATGGTGGAGAGCCCAAATCATCTTTGATTTACGTAGGCGTATTGTCTTTCAAAAACCAAAATTTAATGAGATTTAATAATAAAATCTGTTAAGTACTAGTTGTAAAATATCATCATCATCATCATCATCATCATCGGCACTACAACCTGGAACCGGTCTTGGCCTTATTTAGCAAGTCCTGAGGCTTGTTAAATTTTCCATAATGATTTGTTTTTTCCGGGCAAGGTCATTAGTCTTGCGCCAGAGGCTCCCCGACGAGGAATCGAACCCCGGTCTCCCGCGTGACAGGCGGGTATACTAACCAGTATACTATTGAGGAGTTGTAAAATATACCATAAATAAAAATTGAATTGAATTGAATCCAACATCTTTGATTTGCGTAGGCATATTGCCGTTCAAAAACGTAACCAGTCAAGTAAAAATAGCGGGATTGCTATCCAAACCAATAAACATCTATAATGGAATCCGACAAGGGGACGGCCAGAGCCTCCTCTTCAACTTGGCGTTGGAGAAACTAATCCGTGACTCTGGCGTTACAACTAGAGCGACTATTGTCACCAAGTCCAGCCAAATACTTGACTACGCAAATGACATCGACATAATCGGTAGACACGATTCGGCGGTACAGGAATCATTCACCCAAATCGAGCAGACGGTAAAAAACTGGGACTACACGTTAATGAGGGGACAACTAAGTACATGGTGGCAACTTCTGTGAAGAGAAGACCTAACGTTGGTCAAACTATCAGGGTAGTGGAGCACGAATTTGAAGTAGTGCAATCCTTTAACTATCTTGGTTTAATAGTATCAGCCGATAACAATATGGAATAATTAATACGAGAACGGCTGATAAAATACATAAAAACCTACTATGGTCTATTCATCAGCATCATCGGCACTACAACCGGGAACCGGTCTTGGCCTTATTTAGCAAGTCCTGAGGCTTGTTAAATTTTCCATAATGATTTATTTTTTCTGGGCAAGCTCATTAGTCTTGCGCCAGGGGCTCCCCGACGGGGAATCGAACCCCGGTCTCCCGGGTGACAGGCGGGTATACTAACCACTATACTATGGCCTATTAAGGCTTTTTAAATCCCGAATAGCTCTTCGTCCCGTTGCGAGGCTGGTGGGAAAGTTAATATGAACGAAGTTTGCTCAGCAATGGCCCGTGCCAGACGCGGTTAAAAGCCTTAGAGATATTCAATGCGTCCGCTCTTGACTGACCATGCGGCTCAATTGCAGATGTCCATATATTGGCTATAATATATGTACATTAAAATCGCCCAGGACACAATTTCAGAAGACAGGTGGTTGATATGCATTCAGTCGACGGTACGTGAGAAATGTTTGCTAGTCGATCGTCTTTCGGGGAGCGGTAAAGACAACAAAGAAATTAAATAGAATTCCTCACCACGGCCCTCAATTAGGGTAAGGATATCAGGTTTCGCTGTCTGCAAATGTTAGTGAACGGCGTTTACATACGTATTGGTGAAGCCGATGCCCTTGATGTTGCAAAACGCCGTTATTAGTCCAGCGTCGACAGAGTCTCGAGAACGCACCGGATTATGCGATGACGAATTTTTTAAATTAAGGTTATTTATCAAAACATTTGCTGATGTTCTGCTGGCATACTCCCTCCCAGATATCAGAATCGGAAACTAGTTTACCACCGGAATTCTTTACTCTTCGAACGTCAATACCAATCAGGAGGATATGCTTAATACACTGAATTCCGACCTCAACAAGCTATATCAATGGGAATTATCTAACCGAGTAGATTTCAATGCCTTAAAAACTCAGTGCTGTCTCCTGTCGTCAAAGATGAACCCCAAAGTAAATACACTATCGATGAACGGCACTTACATCGAACCCAATGAACTATCAATCCTCGGTACTCGAATTAATGTGACTCTTAATTGGAGCGACCACATTTTTGAAGCTGTAAAAAGTGCGGCCAAATGTATACGGTCCCTTAAGAGATGCAAAAAATACTTCACTCCATCCAACCTGGCCACTATTTCCAAGGCGTATTTTCGTCACAAAATGGAGTTCAATTCTCGTATTTGATCAGGCGCATCCAAAACTGGATAGGATGCAAAAACGAGCAGTGAAACTTGTGGGGGTGAGGTAGGTACGCCGACGTACGGCACGGGTTCACTACCAGCCACCGACGGGAATCACGGAAACGGCGAATAGTTCCGGGAAATAGCAAGCGAGAGAACAGTCACTACTGGGCCTGTTTAGATCGTTTGCGATTACTCCAAAAGTTTGATTGATTGGGTCATAGAATGAAGTTCTTCACTGGCAGCCATCCACTAGAAGATCGCACGTCGGGCAAGTTGCGAGCATTTGAAAGCCTGATGCCAAATCGTCATCCGCAAGGAGGAAACACCACAAATGAAACACCCGGCCTTCGTTGAACTCAGTCTTCTATTTCTTCAATTTCTCATATATTTATTTATCGATTAATTTCCTTTTTTATTTAAGATTATTTTAGTAGTATATTTCACTTAACCATGTTTCCAAGAGCACTTAATTTTGGTTTGATTTCCAAAGCGAAATTTTTGCAAATTGATTTCAATTAACAACGAATGAGGACTTTTGAAAATAACGTCTCAAGACACTTTGTGACTCGACCGTGTGCGTGTGGACGGGGCGGTGGCTGAATCACGACTCTCTGTGTGTGCTCCCGGTGGCGGTTGAAGCTCGACTGTCTCATTACTGGCGAAGAAAAGTTCGTCGCGTTGTGGCAGTGGCGTCATAGGTAAAATCGACTCGCTGCCATTTACTAGGAACTTCGAAAAAGTTGCTATGCCTCTATAGGGGATTAGTTCCGGGTGTTGACGTCCGGCGCCGTGCTTCCTCGGTTGAGGGAAGAGCGGGGACCTTTTATTTTATCTTTAGTTCTGTTTCTTTCATCAAGTCTCGTTTCATTGTTGAGTAGCTCCGATAGAATCAATGGTCAAAGAAAAACTTTTCCTTCTCTCTTGATATTAGTTACGTATTTATTTTAAACACTAAAAACTTAACTGCTTTTACAATTCTTAATTAAAACTTCTTCTTACAATATTCCACTTATAAATCAAACTTCTAACTACAACTGCTAAATCCAACTGTAACTTCTACATCTACTCAAAACAAATTCAACTCTCAAACTTCCTTCTCAAACTTGCAATCTCAACTGAACTTTTTGAACTGAATTTTTTCTCTATTCTTATATGTTTTTTCTTTTTGACTTTTCACATTCAATTCGGACGAAAATCCAAGTTGCTATGTTTTCAATAAATAAAAAGGTGCAGGTTATTAAGTGTGCTGTAACTGGTAATATTGTGAATGTTTATGAATGGTATGTATTA